>CM062815.1:1082134695-1083520840 GCA_031772625.1 Pinus tabuliformis | reverse complement strand
GAAATTTGCAGCGCAATGATGGACTATTTGTTTCTCAAGGTAAGTATGCCTGGGAGATACTAGAGAAGTCAACATGCATTGTTGCAAGCCATGTTGATACTCCTCTTCCTGGAGGTTGGAGGAAGGAGGATGCACTTCAGCGGAGGTAGTGGATGCCACTGTTTATAGACAGTTGGTGGGGTCGCTTATGTATCTGGTCAATACATGACCTGCTATATGCTATGTTGTTAACCAGCTTTCACAATATATGGTTAAGCCAACCAAACTCTTCTAGAAGGTAGGCAAGCATGTATTGCGTTATCTCAGAGGCACATCGGGATATGGATTGTGGTACAGACAGGAGGATGAGGTGAAGCTATGTGGCTTCACGGATGCAGATTGGGCAGGGAGCCCAACGGACAAAAAGAGCACATCTAGAGGGATCTTCAGTATCGAGTCGACAACAGCTTCTTCGTACAGCAGGAAGCAGAGATCCGTGGCACTCAGTTCAGCAGAGGCCGAGTATATGGCAGCAAGTTTGGCTGCATGAGAGGCTATATGGATGAGGAAGATCCTGGTCGAGTTGTTCGGGTCACACTTAGAGCCTACTTGATTTATTGTGATAACCAGAGTTGCATTAAACTCTCAGCTAATCCAGTATTTCATGATAGATCCAATCACATCGACATCAGGTACCATCATATCAAAGATTGTGTGCAACGAAGAATCATGTTACTTCCATACATTCCGATGAGGATCAGGATGCTAATATCTTGCGAACGTGCTAACCAGGAGAAAATTCGAATACCACATAGGCAGGATAGGGGTTGTAGATAATCCATATCTTGTTGAGAGGGAGTGTTAAAATGCAACAAGATGATGGAGCTCAGTGAAAAGAAGTCGCCTTCACTAAGTGGGCCCGCGGGCTATTTTTGGCACAAAGTCTATTTTTAGACTATGTCTGTTTTTAGACATATGGATCATGGTCTAAGAGTTGCAAGATGCTATTTATGGATGATTGGTCATGTTGGTAAAAATAGATGGACCTCTATTTTTAGACATATGGGTGGAGTCTATATTTAGACTGCCAGTCAAAAAATAGAACAGTCGAATATTATTATCTCTTAATAATATTTGGACTATAAAACATTATCTTATCCTCTTGCAACACTTCAGTTTGAGCTACAGATGTGGCACATGCAACTTCCAGAAGGAAATACACTTTTCCTATGGGTTAGTTGAGCTATTTCATGATGGACTTCAGTTAGAACTCAAGTGATTGAGTTTGGTGGAGTTGATTGAGGAGTTGATGGAGTTTTGTTCAGTTTGACTTAGTTGAACTAGTTTTATTTAGTCTAACTGCCAAATACACTAGTGATGAGTGATGTGAGTTAATTATTAATTAATTCACTAATTATTAACTCATAAATCAACTAAAGAATACATCAGTTAACTCAGTGCATGGACAGTTCAGTGGAGACAACTGTTAGAGGTGGGTGAAAGGGTGAGACTACTATCAGTTGTGACTATATCTATGCATGAGATTTGCACAGTCATTGATTGAGATTGCCAATGATGATTGCGCAGTACAAGCCAAGGGAATTCGAACTTGGATCTGATCTATTCTCAACTTGGATTAAACAGTAGAGGTAGGCAAACAGTGGAGGAGATTTGAACCCGTGACTTGTTCAGATCTGAGCTAGTTTGTGTGTAGCGTGTGGAGATAGTACTAAGTACTTGTGAGGAGTATTGTACTATGTATTGTTACATGTTCTCTATCATTATAATCTACATATAGTTGGGGGTTTTCAGCTATATGCTTTCCCCATTACATACTGTGTTGATATGTGTGATTGATGTTTCAATGTGCGCATGCGATTGTTTTTTAATTCCGCAAATTGATGATCAATGGTAGAGGAGTTATGTATTATGCATGCATTCCACAAACAGTGTATAATCAAGATAATCTATGTTCATAAGTGTTATATTATTCAAATTTCTACAGTAAACACATCAACTAGTACAAGAGCTAGCGAGTTGTAGCTCCCTTCTAGGAGAAGCTGGAGAATGAGAGAAGGTTGTAGCCTTTTGCAGATAGAAGCCTACGTACTGGTATAAAGACTGCACCAGTAAAAAAATTGTAAAGGAAGTTTCTTATTAAAAGAATATAGAGACGATTGCAACAGGGTGGTTTTCACCCACATTGGGTTTCCAGCTTATATCTTGTGTTCATGTGTGTGATTGTTTGTTCTGTTTTTACTGCACCTAGTTACTGTTTATATGGTTCTGATGCATAGATTAAAGATCAACATATGATGAATTAACTAAATTATAAGTTTGAAGGGTATACTCTAGTTGCCTTAAGTACAGTTGCATATATACGCAAGTTTGATTAACTGAAGTAGAGTATATAAATCTAAAAAAAATATTATTGACTTGCTAATACTGATTCACCCCTCCCTCTCAGTATTATTTCCAAAATTGGTATCAGAGCAGTCCTTCAGAAGAAGCTTGATTGCTTGAAGGAATATCTATCATCATGAGTAACTACGAAAGAGAGGGATCCATTAGACCACCAATCTTTGATGGGATCAACTTCGTTTATTGGAAGGTAAGAACCACAACCTATCTTCAATCTCTTGGAACAAATGTCTGGGAAATCGTGGAAGGAGGATATACATTTCCATCAGCAATTCCTACAGATACGGCAGGTAAAAAGAAATATGAAACCAATGCCAAGGCTATCAATACATTATTGGGGAGTCTGTCACAATCAGAATTTGTCAAGGTTATGCAGCTCAAAACCACCAAAGAAATATGGGACAAGATTGTTCTAAGCTATGAAGGAGACAATCAGGTAAAACATGCAAAACTGCAATCTCTCATAATTCAATATGAAACTCTCAAAATGCACAATGATGAAAGTATATCTAATTACTTCTTACATATAGATGAGATTGTTAATTGCATGAAGAACTTGGGTGAAGAGATAAAAGAAGTTACTTTAGTTGAAAATGTTTTAAGATCCTTGTCTACTAAGTTTGAATCAAAAGTTTTTGCCATAGAAGAAAAGTAGGATCTTCGGAGTATCACCATGACACAGCTACACAGAATATTAAATGCTTTCGAAATGAGAAAAGGAGCTCCATCAGACATGAGAGAAGCCACATTCAAAGCTTCAGGATGAGAAGAACTCAATGAATCAGTATTTCAAAGAAGAAGAGGAAAGCAAACTTTGTCAAGAACCTTCAACGGGGTTTTGGAAGATTCAAAGGTAAACTAACTTTCAAATGTTTTGCTTGTGGAAGAGTGTTATAGACATATTTGGGCACTGCAACCCCAATCACATATGTCCATAAAACAAGGGCTTCTAAGTCCCTAAAAGTGTTGTTTCATACCCTAAAGGAGCAAGGTCAGCTAATTACATCATCTCCCAAAATTTTTCCATGAAAAACCACTAAGAACTTGTCAAAGCAGACCATACAGACTGCCCAATGCAAAGGGTACGATGCATCTCACCTGCCACATGCAAAAAGTGCAATGCATACTGGAAAGCCCTTCTGTAGGGTGTGATGAGCGAGAGAAACAAATGGCACAATCATTTTCTAGGTGGAGACCCTGAGAATCTTCTAGAAGCTGCTCATTTGACACTTGCCTCCCTGAATTCGCCCAAGGATGAGTAATAGATCATGAAATCTCCAAATGGAACCAAGGACTATCAGAGAGATGACACTAATCAAAATCCCAGAAGCTGACTCACCCCCCTGCAAATATCTATAAATGGATCCCTCATCCCAAAGATCCAGGTTGGAACTTGGTAATTTGCAAAGAGGTGCTGCTAGTTTCTCTTTGAAGACATTGTTGGGTGATCTTGCTTTGTGTGAGCTGAAGAGGGCTTTCAATAGGATGGCGCTAGGTCAGACCAAGTGGTTGTAATCCTCTCTTCTACTACTTTTACTAATAAAGCTATTTGATTTTTCCTCCATATTCTTGTGTATCTCTTAATATTGTGTTGATATATGCATTTGTATGGTCAATATATATCTGATACTATATTGTTTATAGTGATAGATCTCTATGCTTTGATGGTATTATGTTGCTGTGAATCTACAGGTGCTCTTTGAAGCGGGACAAGTAAGGAAGCAATGGCAAGATTCTGTCAAAGGAGAAAGGAAACAAGCAAGGAGCCAAGCAAAAGACTAAGGTTGGTACTCTTTGCTTCTTTCTCATCTCTCTCTCGTAAAGGAAAAACAAGTGACTTTAATCTGTTTGTTTCTAAGATAGCTACCCGTCTTAGTGGGACTAGCAGCTCTGAATAGACACTAGATTTCCCGATAACAAAATGGCAACTCCGCTGGGGATCGATTAGTTTGATTTCTTGTCTCTATTTGTTTGATTCATAAACCACAGACGGAGCCTAAAGTTAAGCCAGCTAGCCTTTGAACTGCATTTTCTATGCAAGTGCAAAGTAGATCAATGCTGCTTCAGTCAATCTTCGGGTTTGTTTATGAACTAAACAATTGACTTGCAAACATCCTAAGTGCCCTAGAGGTAGCTCAAGTAACCTCATTAGATCAGCCCCTATACTTTGTATTTACTGACTATCATTAGCTCAGCCTAAATCCTTGAACTAAGCTGCAAACTATGACCAAAAACCAAGTTAAAGTCTCGTCCCTGGACCATCGCACCTTCTCTTCTTGGCAATCTAGATGCATTGCACCTCCCATGTGTATAGTAGATGCATCCCATCCCTGTTTCCTGTGTTACAGGTGCGATGATCAGATAAGACTATTTCTGCCTCCAGATTTTGGTTTTTCCTTCACCGTCTTCAGCTTTTTTTCAGGAGGTTTGTTGTCTGTGATCAGTAGACCACTGTTGAAACCCCCTTCCTTTGCATCATCCAGCCTCCATTGTACAAAGATTTGTGAATGTTTTTATGTATTTTTCGCCATTCACAGTTCTCATTTACAAAATAGTAGCTTAATCGAACTGTCGTCTTTTGATTTGAAAGTGTCGCAAGTGTCGTTTTCAGTCAAAGGAAAGAATCCTTCTCTTTTTGATAGTCGATTACACTATTACTCTTGTATTTGATCTGAATTAATAGTATTTCAAGTGTCGAAAGTAGCTTTCAATTCAAAATCGTAAAGTGTCATCTTGTCTCCTTTTCGTTTTTTGAAAATAAAATCGTTAGTATTGTCGCTTTGAAAGAAGGAATAATTCAGATTTGTACTTAGCATTCTTTTTGTCATTCACACATTAAGAAAGCAGAAAACAAATACATGCATGTGCATTTGCATTTAGACTGCTTGTTGATTTTGATTTAGGATAGTGCATCTAGTGTGTGCTCTCTGCTCTATGTTGAAAGGATATCGTTTCTCTTTCCTTAGTAGCTAGGATTTTCATTGCAAAAAGAAGAATAAATGATTGTTTATCATCTTAGATTGCATATTTAGGAGTTGTATATCTACATCATGTGGTGAACCTTAAAGGAAAACTTCTTAAGAAAGATCAACTGTAAAATAAATTCAATGAACATAAAAATGCTTTGGAACCTAACGCACAACATCTAGAAGTCTAGGCTAGAGACGTATTCCAGCGTCATAAAGCCTGGTAACTGTCACTTTCATCGTAGGTTGGTGATTCCTCCTCTTTGAGATGAAAAGTGCCAATACGGACTTGTGCTCCCACGTACCATCGAGTATATATTGGGTGACCACAATAGGCTATATCCTTTATCCTTAGGAAGTCGTGTCATCCGCCCTATCGATCGCAATGCACTGAACACAACATTCGGGAAGATTGACTGCCGTACCGTAAAAAGTATTCTATAATTTTGCGCTTGGTTTAGTAATCCCTCTGTCTATATTTCCAGAGTAGTCTCTTTCGTTCCTTTTCAGACTCCTTAAAGGAAAAGGTCCATCTGAGCACTTGTCACTTCAGGCTCATTAAAAATCGAAGGCGACTAGAGTCATCTTTATCTTTTTCTTGACTCTTAAAAATTGAAAAATCAAGTTGTGTCAAAGCGTCTAAAATTCATTTAATTCGGAATAACATTTTCCCCTCCTATTTTGAGTTGATCAAATAATCCGCAATCGTGGAAGAAAGTCAATCAAAACCCCGTCATTCACGGAGACTGACGAGTCAACCATCTTTGACTCCGAAAATGAAACCATTCTGGGCCAAGTGAACTCATTTAATTGGGTCAAAGTCTCTTGGTTTGTTTGAAACTTGTGTTTCAACATCCTCTAATATTCCAGTTACTCCAACCATTTCCAGTATCCCTGCCTCTACAGAAGAAGTTCCGCAGTTACAAGAGGACATTAGAACTAATCTTAGTGTAACAGTAAACACTTCTATTCCTGAACCAGCTCCATCTAGAGTTGATTCGGAAGGTGTTACCCCTCCAGCATCTGTCACTACAGAATCTATACCTTCTTTGGCACCAAAATTTTTTATAGACCTGACGGTCTACCTCTTCCACCTAGATTGATTGTTGTAGAAGAGATTACAGAGGATCTTCCATCCAGTACTCCATCACATTTCGGAACTGGGATCCACCTATATCCTTCTACTTCAGAAGTTAATACCCCTTCATCGCAAGTTCTTGTAGAATCGCTAGGAAGTCTTTTGGATAGACTTGATATGTTTGGACAACCATCGACATCTAGGATTGTGTCATCTGATACAGCGGTAGCAGAACCTCCTGCCACCACTCCGACGATGTTCACTGGCATACCATCTGTCCCAACTAGCTCTCAACCACTAGAGGGAGTCCACCCAGGGACTGTTTCGACAATATGGTATGTTCCCATTTGTTCGTCCAGAATAATATCTAGAATTTCTTATGTTGAGTCTCAACAAATTGATCCTTCACAACAGCATCAATTTGGGCAGTCCGGTCTCCAAAGGCCAAACTTTCCTGTCAGCACTGGATTGCCGCCGTATGGAGGGCAGTATGCCTTTTCATTGTTCCCTCCGGGAGAACAACCATATGAGAGTTCTCAACCGAATTTGGGTCAAAATGGAATCACATCTAGTGGTTGGGTGCCAATACTACCTCAACAACCAAGAATTGTATACTCAATGCAACCGAATCTACCTGTGTCAAATATCCCCACTACACCAGCTATTGTGACAGTGTCACAAGTACAAGCGTTGCCTGTTGTATGCCAACCTCAAGTTTCTCAGGTCGTAATACAACAGCCTCTTGTCTCCACGATGCAACCGCAATCGCCAGTTAGTGGCTCCTTAACTGGAGCGACTCAGGCTCAAACAGGTACTATTACCCCTCATCTTGGTCAAACATCCAGTATTGGGCAACAGCAAATGGTTTCACAACCATGGCTGGTGCAACACCATCAACCACAATTCCAACAAGCTTACCAAGGACCTGAGCAACAAAGCTTTGCAGGTAACAGGCAACCGTATATTCAAAACGGTCAACATCAATCATATCATAATGGTTATTCCCATCAGCCTTACCAAAGTTATCAGCATCAAATACATTATGCTGGTATGCAAAGACCCACTACTCAGGCGATCCCATCTTATCCTAGGTATGCTTCGCCGAACTTGAATCAACAGTTGCCCTTCGTGGTGACTTTAGAGTTACCAGATCTAAATTGGCTAACAAACGATCCAATTGCTTATGCCCCTTGGTGGTCGGCGATTCCTCATAAACTTCCATCAAATATTCCTAAATTTAATGGAAATCCGGGTGAAGACCCGTCGAATCATGTGATGACCTTTCATCTGTGGTGTTCATCCAACACTCTCAATGATGATTCGATTAGGCTTCACCTTTTTCAGTGAATGTTAACTAGTCCGGCAACAAAATGGTACATCAAATTGCCTAGAGCTTCATTCAATAACTTTAGCGCCCTTGCCACAACCTTTTTAACCCATTTTCAGTTACCAATAAGGTACGAAATAGGAATAGAGCTTCTTACCAATTTCAAGCAAACGACAGCCACTCACATATCTGATCATATTCATGAGTGGTGACGTCGTCGTAGAATGGTAAAAACATATGTTCCTGATCAACTACTAGCTGAATGGTTTATTAAGTCATTGTTACCATCTATTACAGAAGATGTGGCAAAGGGAGGGGTCATCACTGAAGAGCAATTCATTGCTCGTGTGCAATATCTATACTTGATCTATACTTAGTCTGGCACGTTGTGCGAGAAAATCCCTAATGCTCCTAGGCTGGAGTTTTCCGTTCCTCCTCCTCCTAAATCAAATAAAGACTCTCATGTCGGAAATGGCGTGATAGGTACAACGAGCACGAAAACCGTAAAGGCTACATCTAAGAAAGCCCGCACGGTTTCCGGTCAAAATGCAAATGAAGAGCTTCTTGCCTCGGAGGTTAATGCCATGTTGACCAACAAGGGCAAAGAACTGAAGCAACTAGGGGGCAAGAAGAAAGGGAAAAGCAAAAAGAAGAAAAAGGATGATTCGTCTCCTAAAAAATCTTTTGGAAACCCTTCTGGGCAAAGGAAACCCCCTTCGGGGTGTCAGATATGCGATGAGGATCATCGGACAAGAGATTGTCCACATAAAGCTGAGATTAAGAAATTATTTAAGAATTCAAAAACCTCAGCGGTATTGACTGATCCATTTCCAAAGTTCTTATGTTGTCCATTTCAAAACAGCAAAATGATGCTTTGATATCGACAAGGAATAAATATTACGGGAATCCACAGCTGTCAAACAATAAGGCTACTGATCAACCTAGTAGTTCGACAACAACTTCGACTGAAGTTGTGCCACCCATCATTCCTGAGCTATCAATAAAGTCACCAATGGGAGTAGTACACAAATCGACATTTAATCCTCATGCCAGAGCAGCACAGAATTATAATATAGTAGAGGACCTAGCCCAATTGCCGTTTGCTATGTCGACACTTGAGGTACTGCAAAATTGCCCCTCCCAGAAGAAGGCTCTATTATCAGCAATAGGTGGGATTGACCCAACGGATTCCAATATTGTGGCCTTTAATCATAAAGGATATGACCCGCAGTTACCAGCTCAGCTCGCTTACCTCATTCAAGTGAAATCCCTCAACAAAAATATTTATCAAACAATTATTGATGAGGGGGCATCTACATGTATTATGTCAATGAGTTGCTGGAAAACTTTAGGCTCACCACCCTTGTCGCAATCGTCAATGACGTTAAAAGCATTGATGGACGAACATACACTCCATACGGGATTTTGAGTAACTTACAAGTTGAACTGGGGGGAAAAATAGTAGAAATTGATGTTGAAGTTGTCGATGGAAACCTCGATTACAACATCCTACTGGGAAGGCCCTAGATTTATGCTATGGCTGCAGTTGTGTCAACATACTTTAGAAAGATTTCATTTCCTTTTCAAGGAGGAATTACAATAGTTGATCAACAAACCTTCCTCCCCAATAGTTCACAAGTTACGGGAAGCATTCCAATGATCCATGGAAGCTATCAATTGGTTCAAAATATCGGAGTAGGCCTCCTAAAGGACACTGCCTTAATGGGTACTTTCACCCTACTGCCTCCGAGTAATCTGGAGGAAGTGACCACGGTGGAACCTGCAATATGATATCTTCTATCTCTAAAAGATTCGGAAGATTCCTGAACATTTTGTCAGCATGGATCATCGCCATTTTAGAAATATTGTAGCAATTAATTTTCTTGGCCTCAGGGGCAAACCCAAATCAATGCTCATCGAGTGTTTGGATAGATAGGCCTAAAGGATATGGTACCTCTTTAGATCCTTGGTTGCATGTACATTCTACAAACGAAGGAATCATTTATTCAATGATTATAGGAGAGGCAACATGGGAATATTACCACCATCGTTCCCATCTTCCGTATTACCACGAAGATTATTCCCGCAACCTTAATCATCCTTCAGTTTTTTATTTTCTATCAAATACTGTAAATATGGTGGATTATGAGGATAGTTCTTTTACTGTGTCAACCTCATTAAAAAATGAAACAACTCCCTTTCCAAATCGAGTCTTTGATTATGATCTCGTAAAATCCAAGTCGAGTCTTTCAAAAATCTCGAAAGTGAACCTTCATTCCATCCACCTCGTTGAATGCAATGAAGCTTGGGGGGCATGCACCTCGATTTGCATCATTATGTTGGGGGCATGCGAACTTATAACAAGCATAGTTTCTTGTTTCAATCTTGTGTAAACATGAAACCGAATTTGAGCATATGTTGTCACATGGTTCAAGCTCATTAGAAATGAACCAGGCCACGAGCAGTGTTACCGCACGGTTCAAGCTCGTTAAAAAAAAAAAAAAAAAAACCCGCAACAAGCAGTTTTACGCAAAGTTCAAGCTCGCTAAAAGATAAACCTCACCATGAGCAGTTTACGCGAAGTTCAAGCTCGTTAAAAATTAAACCTAGCAATGAGCATATGTTCCCACTAGAGTTTAAGCTCATTAAAAAATGAGCCCACTTCCGGTAAATAACCATTGTGAATGATTATCATCAGCTTTTGAGCCTTGGTCATGTTCTTACCATCACCTCCACTCTGTTTAGCCGATCATTCGCCTCCATTTGATTGTTTACCCCTTTTGAGGAACAACTGCGATGAGTGATCCTATTAGCCACCTTCTTTACACTGCCGTGATTGGAAAGTTCCAAACCTTACCTAGAACCAGCTGCTATCTGAAAACATCACTCATTCTTCAAAAAATGAGTCTCCTTTCAGCTCTTTTCATCTAACTCGTAAAATATGATAAGATTGCCGAGAAATTGGCCCCTCCAGCTCTTTAAAGTGATTGGAAGTGCTATCCCTCCTCTAGATTTTAATCTTTTTGGACCTAAGGGATTATTACACTAAAAGTTCAAGCGTTTGTCTTGTTCGGCTTGTTGAAACTATTGAAAAGTCATCCCTTTCGCATTGTTTTATACTTTTTCAGACTTAAGGGATTATATTACGAAAAAGGAATATTGGAGTTTTCTTTCCATCTCTTTTTAGACTCTCTAAAATTGAAAAGGACCGAGTTATCCTTGTCATTAAACTCGTTAAAACAATAGCGACAAACTTGTCCATTTAGACAAGAGCGAGTTTCACTATTGCTAGGCTCGTTAAAACATAGCGACGGGTTTGCCCGAAGGGAAAATTATATAACAAGCATAAGTTATCCTCCTCAAGCTTAACAAAAATAAAGAGGTACTGGTCATAAATGACTGGGGAAAATTGGGAAGAAAACTTGAAGAAACTTTATTGGTAGTAGGTTGCTCTTGAACATGACACTTTCACTCCATCACCATGATTGAGTCAGGTTGGGTTATTCCATTCACCGATCATATCACCATTGGTCCACCGTACCATCCACTTTTATGGTTAACGCTACCAATCCATTTCAGTGTCGCTAATATGTTCAAGAGAAGTTGCTCAGAGAATTCACCTACCCAGCTTGTGTCTCATCCGCTACAATACCTTCACGCTTCATTCTTTCATGACCACCACCCTGAACCTTGTATCATCAGATCGTTTTCACCTCTACAAAATCATTTGCTCCATTCTGTGTCGTAGATGTGGGATCCATTAATGCCCTCCTACGACAGGTCACTTCTTGTCGACATCAGCTCATTATCCAAGAAGCCGACCTAGGGACAACCCTTCCAGTACTTTGAAGCTTGCATGCCTCAATGGAAAGTTTCTCACTTCCAGCGATAGGTTTGCACTAATGGCCTTCGAAAGAAAGATTTTTCATGGTGTTCGACATCGAATCATGTATTCGCACCACATGAATTGTACTGCAGTACCTTGAGGGTGTTAGGTTGTGTTATATTCTTTCCACGACTAACCCACGTAGTGAACCGGGGGGTTATATTGCACAGCGGGGGGGTCACAGGGGGGGCGGTAGCCCCCCCTGTCCGGGGTGTTTGAGGGGGCCGAGTAGCCCCCCTCTACGGGGTCCAGGCCAGCGCCCCGGGAAAATGTTTTTTGGACCCTATATTAGGTTGGGCGAACCTACCTATGGTTTTCGGTCCTTGGTTTTGGATGCGATGGTCTTAGGTCCATGGTATTGGATGCTTCAGAATGTATAAATATGTATTGTAACATTGAAAGGAATATAATGAAAAATCAAGCTGGTAGTCCCGGTTTTGGGATCCAGGGGAAAATCTCTGTGTATATGTGTTTTATGTGTTATGCTCTCGCATTGTTTATTTTTTTGTGATTTAGAATTCGTATGCAGGTAATTTCTGTACGGGGTTAAAACCTACATTTGGTATCGGAGCTATTTTGGCTTCAAGGGACGCCTTTGCTGCTGAGGGGTTTCACTCAGGCCTGTGGTAGACCCTGTTCAGTGGGAGATCTACGAGATCGATTCTGGTGGTGAAAGAAGATGGTGAGCAGCGGAAAGATAGAGATCGACAAGTTCAATGGTCAGAGTTTTGAGTTATGGAAACTCAAGATGGAGGATCTTTTGGTGGATAAAGATTAGTGGATCGCGGTAGATCCAGGTACTAAACCAATGGGAGTGACCGATGAAGAATGGAAGAAGTTGGATCGGAAGGCAAAGAGCACAATACGATTGTGTGTCTCAGATTCAATATTACTGAATGTATCAGGGGAAGCTACAGCAAAGGCTTTGTGGGACAAGTTAGGGACTTTGTACCAATCTAAGTCTCTGGTGAATAAACTGTTCTTGCGGAAAAAGTTGTATAACCTCAGGATGAAAGATGGAGACTCAGTGACAGAGCATCTGAACGCATTTAATGTTGTGGTAAGTCAGTTAGCGTTTGTTGATATTAAAATTTCAGATGAAGATAAGTGCATCAATTTGTTCTGTTCTCTACCAGATTCGTGGGATAGTCTGGTTATTGCAATAGGTAGCAATGCAACTGCTTTGCAGTTTGATAAAATAGTCTCAGCCTTGCTGATGGAGGAGATGAGACGGAAAAATATGGAGAGCCAGAATGGTGATGCCTTGTCTGTATGAGGACGGTCCTAGAATAGAAACAAAAATAAGTCATCGAGTGGGAGATCTAAATCTAGAGGAGATCTAAATCTCTAGGAAAACCTGTAAATGTGGTGTGTTGGAAATGCAGAAAGGAAGGGCACTTCAAAAGGGACTGTAAATATAAAGCTCCTAATAAAGGAAAGGGATCTGATGATGCTCCTTCTGCAGAGGCGAAAACCACCTCAGATGAAGGTGGGGATGTGTACTTGGCTTCTTCAAGCACACATGTAGATCATGAGGCATGGTTGATTGACTCAGGTGCATCCTTTCACTTCACTCCCCATAGAGAGTGGTTTTGTGAGTATGAGAAATACGATGGTGGTGATGTCTTCTTAGGAGATGATAGGAAGGCTAGAATCATTGTTCACAGAAAAGTAAAGTTGAAGTTGCAAGGTGGAAGGATTAGAACACTTCCGGGTGTTCTGCATATTCCTGCATTGGCCAGAAATCTTATTTCTGTAAGCATGTTGGATGATGCAGGTGTAAAAACAGTGTTCGAGAAGGATACCTGCAAGATGGTTCGGGGAGCACTGGTATTGATGCAGGGAGTTCGAACTGGAACTCTATACAAGCTGCAAGGTAGCACTGTTGTTGATGGGTTGTAACAGTTCTGTGGTTCCTGAAAGTGGAGCTGAAAATCTAGTGGTCTCTAGAGAGAAGACCATGTTGTGGCATCAAAGGCTTGGACATATTGGAGAGAAGGGCCTTCGAATACTTCATGGTAAAGGTATGGTAGAAGGTATGAGTAATAGCTCTCTGGATTTTGATTTCTGTGAAAATTGTGTATATGGGAAGCAGAATCAGGTGCATTTCCCCTTTGGTGCTAAGAGGGCGAAACAGATATTAGAGCTTGTGCACAGTGATGTGTTTGGACCTGTGAAGGTTCCAACACTAGGTAAGTCTGTGTACTATGTATCATTTATTGATGACTTCTCAAGGAATACATTGATATATTTCCTTAAGAAGAAATATGAAGTCTTTGACAGGTTTAAAGAATTTAAGGCTCTGGTGGAAAATCAGACAGAGAAGAAGATAAAGGTGCTGAGGATAGATAATGGTGGAGAGTTTTGTAGTAAGGAATTTTAAGAATTCTATAAGAAGTGTGGTATAGCACGGCAGAAGACTACTCCATATACACCTCAGCAAAATGGATTCACAGAAAGAATGAACAAGACGTTGATGGAAAGGGCAAGAAGCATGCTCAGTGGTGCCGAGTTAGGACAGGAATTCTGGGCAGAGGCGGTGGATACTGCATGTTACTTGGTCAATAGGTCACCTTCATCAGCGTTGGAGGATAAGACTCTACAAGAAGTATGGACTGGTAAGAAACCCTCTCTTTCACATCTAAGGTATTTGGATGTGATGCATATGTACATGTTCCAAAGGAGAAACGAACTAGGTTGGATAGTAAATCTAAAAAGTGCATCTTTATTGGGTATAAGGATGGTTTAAAAGGTTATAAGCTTTGAAACCCAGTCACATGGAAGGTTGTGTACAGCTGAGATGTGGTGTTCAGAGAGGTAAAAGATGTTATTAAACATGAAGTCCAACCAAAGGAACCTGAGAAGATAGAGTTTGAGCTAAAGGAGGAAGAATCAGACTCTGCAGCAGAGGAGGAATCAAAAGATGAAGAGCCACAAACTCCGACTGTGAGAAGATTAGTTCGAGAAAGAAGGCAGCCAGAAAGGTATAGTCCTTCTGCTTTCTGTTCAAATTTTGCTTTGTCTGTTACTGATGATGATCCCAAAACTGTGAAGGAAGCAGTAGATTCAGAGGATGGAAAACTCTGGAAAGAGGCCATGGTTGATGAAATGGCATCTTTGCACAAAAATGAGGCTTGGGATCTGGTGGAGTTTCTGGCTGGAAGGAAACCCATTGGCAGCAAATGGGTGTTCAAAAAGAAGACAAATGCAGAAGGGAAGGTGGAGAAATACAAAGCTTGGTTGGTAGCAAAAGGTTATTCCCAGGTGCCGGGAATTGATTTTGGTGATATTTTTTTCTCCTGTTGCCAAGGTAACTTCTATTAGGTTACTTTTATCTGTTGCTGCTGCTTTTGATTTTGAGGTAGAACAAATGGATGTGAAGACATCATTTCTTCACGGGGATTTGGAAGAGGAAATCTGCATGAAGCAACCTGTAGGATTTGCGGTGAAGGGTAAGAAAGAACTGGTATGCAAGTTAAAGAAGTCTCTGTATGGGTTAAAACAGTCACCAAGGACGTGGTATCAGAAATTTGATACATTTATACGGGGACTTGGCTTCACCAGAAGCAAAGCAGATCACTGTGTGTACATTAAATTAATTGGTGATCGTGTTATTTATCTGGTCTTGTATGTGGATGATATGTTGCTGGTTGGAAATGACAAAGAAATTATCCAGGATTTGAAGACCCAATTGTCCTCCAAATTCGACATGAAAGATCTTGGTGCTGCTAACTATATTTTGGGCATTGAAATTAAAAGAGATCGGGCAAAGAGGAAGCTCTGGTTAAACCAGAGGAAATATGTCGAGACAATACTGCAGAGGTTGAATATGCAGGATAGTAAACCGGTGAAGGTTTCTATTCCTGTAGGTGTGAGGTTATCTACTGAATAGTGTCCCAAGACACAAGAAGAGGAAGAGGACATGTCCTGTGTTCCATATGTGAGTGCAATTGGTAGCCTGATGTATGCAATGGTCTGTACTAGACCAGACATTGCACATGCAGTGGGAGTATTGAGAAAGTCTATGTCAAAACCAGGGAAGGAGCACTGGAGAGTAGTGAAGCGGGTTTTCAGGTATTTGCGTGGCACTAGTGATTATGGTTTGTGCTACCAAGGAAGACCAGGATTGGACAGAGTGTTGGATATTCATGGCTTTGTTGATGCAGACTGGGCTGGAGATCTGGATCAGTGAAGATCTACAAGTGGGTATGTGTTTAACCTGTTTGGAGGTGCAGTCAGTTGGATGAGTAAGAAACAATCTGTAGTGGCACTATCAACTACAGAGGCAGAATACATGGCAGCCACTCATGCAAGCTAGGAAGCAGTTTGGTTGCAGAGATTGTGTTCAAGTATGGGGTTAGTACAGGGAGCTATAAGAATAGACTGTGACAGCCAAAGTGCAATTTTCTTAGCAAAGAAACCTGCTTATCATTCAAAGACAAAGCACATTCATGTTCAGTATCACTTTGTGAGGGATATGATAGAAGACAGAAAGGTGTTGCTGGTAAAGGTGGACACTTTGAAGAATACTACAGACAGATGCATTGACAAAATCTGTGAGCTCTGAGAAGTTCTCTTGGTGTAGAGAAACAATGGGCATTTTAGGGCTAGAAAAATGACTAAGCTCTCATGTGGCCCCGTGTGGAAAGAAAACAACAAGTGGGAGATTGTTGGGTTGTGTTATATTCTTTCCACGACTAACCCACGTAGTGAACCGACCCCCCTTCGTTGTGTCGATTATGCAGTCGGGGGGATCACAGGGGGGGGCAGCAGCCCCCCCTGTCCGAGGGGTTTGAGCGAGGCGGGTAGCCCCCTCTACAGGGTCCGGGCAGCGCCCCAGGAATTTTTTTTTTAGACCCTATATTAGGTTGGGCGAACCTACCTATGGTTTTCGGTCCATGGTTTTGGACGCGATGGTTTTTGGTCCATGGTATTGGATGCTTCGGCATGTATAAATATGTATTGTAACATTGAAAGGAATATAATGAAAGATCAAGCTGGTAGTCCCGGTTTTGGGATCCAGGGGAAAATCTCTGTGTATATGTGTTTTATGTGTTATGCTCTCGCATTGTTTATTTTTCTGTGATTTAGAATTTGTATGCAGGTAATTTATGTACGGGGTTAAAACCTACAGAGGGTCATCATCATTATCGGTGATTCCCCTCGCGCCTGTTAACAGCTTACATCATTGGCTGGTAATCAGGTGATGTCCTTCCATGTTCGACATCAGAACATCTTTTCACATGGATCGACTTATACTTTCGGGTGAAGATTGAACGAGTTTTGAAGACCCTGGATCTAGTTTCATCCATCTAGGCTGCGATATAATCAGGAAAATAAATACATCAAATATACATCATTGCTGCATAGATAATCATCCAAACTAAGGGATGATGGCTCTACCAGAATCATCAATCTGCACACAAACGGTTGTCTGTCCTATGTACATGAAAATGAATTTATCAAGCTGAGCATGGGAATGCCCGCCTCAGCTAGATCATGAAAATATTATGAAGATAATGTATTGTATTGTATCTTATTACAGGTCACCTTCCAGTGCGAAAAACCTCAAATCCTCATTATAAAGCATTTCACCCGACATCAAAAGATTTACGACCTCATGCTTTAGGGGGCAACTGTTATAGACATATTTGGGCACTGCAACCCCAATCACATATGTCCATAAACCAAGGGCTTCTAAGTCCCTAAAAGTGTTGTTTCATACCCTAAAGGAGAAAGGTCAGCTGATTACATCATCTCCCAGAAGTTTTCCATGAAAAACCACTCAGAACTGGTCAAAGCGGGACCATACAAACTACCCAGTACAAAGCATGTGATGCATGTCACCTGCCACATGAAAAAAGTGTGATGCATACTGGAAAGCCCTTCTGTAGGGTGTGATGAGAGAGAGCAGACAAATGGGACAAGCAGTTTGCTAGGTGGAGACCCTGAGAATCTTATAGAAGCTGCTCATTTGACACTTGCCTCCCTGAATTCGCCCAAGGATTAGTAAGAGATCATGAAATCTCCAAATGGAACCAAGAACTATCAGAGAGATGACACTAATCAAAATCCCAGAAGCTGACTCACCCCCTGCAAATATCTATAAATGGATCTCTCATCCCAAAGATCCAGGTTGGAACTTGGTAATTTGCAAAGAGGTGCTGTTGGTTTCTCTTTGAAGACATTGTTGGGTGATCTTGCTTGTGTGAGCTAAAGAGGGCTTTCAAGCTGGGAGGATGGCATTGGGTCAGACCAAGTGGTTGTAATCCTCTCTTCTACTACTTTTACTAATAAAGCTATTTGATTTTTCCTCCATATTCTTGTGTATCTCTGAATATTGTGTTGATATATGCATTTGTATGGTCAATATATATCTGATCCTATATTGTTTACAGTGATAGATCTCTATGCTTTGATGGTATTATGCTGCTGTGAATCTACAGGTGCTCTTTGAAGCGGGACAAGTAAGGAAGCAGTGACAAGATTCTGTCAAAGGAGAAAGGAAACAAGCAAGGAGCCAAGCAGAAGACTGAGGTTGGTACTCTCTGCTTCTTTCTCATCTCTCTCTCTCGTAAAGGAAAAACAAGTGACTTTAATCTGTTTGTTTCTAAGATAGCTACCCGTCTTAGTGGGACTAGTAGCTCTGAATAGACACTAGATTTCCTGATAACAAAGAGTCGATCAATATGCTGCCAAATGTCCTCATAAAGATAAGCTTGATAAAGGTAAGGAATCAGCAAAATGGAATAGAAAGCAAAGTGTAAGTAAGAAGAGCTACTATATGCATGAAGATAGCAATGGTTTATCAAATAGTGATGAAGATAATAATGACTATAGAATTCTTATGGCTTTTGAAGATGATGAATTCTTGGATGCTTTAGATGAAGATAATCTTTATGAAGAAATCTCTAAACTCAAAATCTATTTATAAGAAAAGAATATGATTATCGATACTCTGACATTCCAACTTGCTGAAAGAGAAAAACACGATGAAAAACTAGAATCTGAAATTGTGGGTCCAAGGAAAGATATTGAGAAAACAAAAGCTCTCAATATCATATTTGCTAAAGGATCAGAAACTTTAGATGAAATTATCAAAGTGTAGCAGTCTCCTAGACTGATAAAGACAGGTCTTGGATATACTGAAGAAGCATCTCAAGCACAGAAGCTGTCAACCTCCACTAAAAGCTATCTTGATGCAACAAAGAGCAGTGAACAGTTTGACAATCGTCAGCAAAGGCATAAAGTAGTTCACCAAGTAAATCAGGTTCAATCTACTTCAAGGATGAACAGAAGTTACAACCAACCTCAAGTAAATCATACTCAATTTGCTTCAAGAATGAATGTCAATGGAAACTACAATCACCAGGTCAGTAGATTTGATAATCGCAGGAACTTCTTTAATGGCCAATGTTTTTCATGTCATAACTTTGGACACAAAGCTGCTCAATGTGTTTCCTACAAGACCATCATGACTAGAGAAGCACGAAATCAAAGGAATGTGACAGGGATCATGAAAAGGACCTACAATAACTTTTCGCTTCTTGAAAATGAAATAGAATGCTCTATCTGTAACAACTTCGGTCATGAAGATTCTGAATGCAGGAGTAAATTTCAGGAAACATCTCAAAAGGAGAAAACTTAATTAAGTCCCAAAATATGGAGAAAGAAAGAACCACAAATAGAAAGATGTGGTATAGCCTTGTATGCAGAAGGAAAAGAAAATCAGTGGTACATTGACAATGGATGCTCGAAACACATGACAAGTGATAAAGAAAAACTTCAGTCATACAATGCCTTAGAAAAGGAAAAGGTCTCATTTGGAAATGACACTCATGCTATCATAAAAGGTAAAGGTTCTATTCTCTTAAAAGAAAAGGTTAAAGCTGGGAATGTTATGTATGTTGATGGTCTAAAGCATAACCTATTGACTGTCAGTCAAATGCATGATCAAGGAAATAAAGTATTATTTCGATCAAATGCATGTATTGTTCGTGAGCTGATACAGGAGAAACCATGATCAAAGGCATAAGAACTCCAAACAACTTATACATACTCAATGGACGACAACAACAATGCTATCTAAGCAAAAATGATGAACACTGGCTATGGCACAGAAGATTGGGGCATCTAAGCTTCCCAAAAATAAGGAAAGCATGCAAATTATAGTTTGTTCTTGATCTTCCTGATATCACCATTCTAGAAAATACAATTTGCAAATCATGTCAATTTGGTAAGCAAACCAAAGCACATTTCCCTGAGAAAGAAGGATCAGCTAGTAAGCCTCTTGAACTTGTTCATACTGATTTATGTGGTCCATCAAGGAAAAAGTCACCTCGTGGAGAAGATACTTTATATTGTTCATTGACAATTTTTCCAGAATGTGTTGGATAGGACTTCTAAAGCATAAAGATGAATCATTTGAAAATTTCAAAGGCTTCAAAGTTTTGGTTGAAAATGAATCAGATCGCAAAATCAAATGCCTCAGATCTGATTGAGGAGGGAATTTACCTCGGATGAATTCTTCGAATTTTGTGAAGAACATGGAATAAAAAGAGAATTTCCCACCACAAGGACTCCTCAAAAAAATGGAGTGGTAGAAAGGATGAATAGAACTATTCAACAAATGGCTCGTGCCATGCTAGATGAGTCTGAACTCTTGCAACCTTCTGGGGTGAAGCTGCATTTTTTGTCGTCACTATCCTCAACAAAGAAAACGCTCGAGTAAAAAACACTCAAACTCCACATGAACTTTGGTATGGTAAGACTCCTACTATAAAATACTTCAAAGTTTTTGGAAGCAAATGTTACATCAAAAGGACTGATAAAAAACTTGGCAAGTTTGAACCTAGAGCGGATGAAGGCATTCTCCTTGGTTACTCTTCCCAAGTAAAGGATATAAGTGTTATAATAAAAGACTTGTGAAAATTATTGAAAGTATTGATGTTGTGGTTGATGAAGCAGGCAAAAATCCAAAGCAGGTAAAAACTGAAGAGTTTGAAGAAGATGAGGATTATCCTTCCACATCAAATCAGACTAATTCTGAAGAAGAAGAAACCAATGAAGCACCAAAAGAACAGATAATGGCAGAAGAAAAGACTCCATCTAGGTATGTTCAGAAAAATCATCCAGAGACTCAAATTTTGGGATAGAAAGAGGCAGGTGTGCAAACAAGAAGAACTATTATAGAAGCTTCAAGCTATCTAGCATTGCTTTCCTCCATCGAACCTCAAAATGTAAATGAAGCATGCAAAGATGAATGTTGGGTCAAGGCCATGAATGAATAACTTGAGCAAATTGAAAAGAATAATACTTGGGAATTAGTTCCTAGACCTCATGATAAGAATATCATAGGAACCAAATGGATATTTAAAAACAAGCTGAATGAAAATGGTGAAGTAATCAGAAGCAAGGCCGACTTGTTTGTAAAGGAAATGCTCAACAAGAAGGTATACATTTTGAAGAAACTTTTGCACCTATTGCTAGACTTGAAGCCATAAGAATGTTCCTTACTCTTTCTAGCTTTCAGAAATTCAAAGTATACCAAATGGATGTAAAATTTGCATTTCTTAATGGAGACTTAGAAGAAGAAGTATATATTGAGCAAACAGATGGATTCATCCTTGGAAATGATCCAAAACTTGTATGCTGACTCAAAAAGGCTCTCTATGGTCTAAAACAAGGTCCAAGGGCTTGGTATTACCATCTTGACAAATACCTCCATCAACAAGGTTTTTCAAAAGGATCAGCTGATAGCAATCTATATACAAAGATTGATAATGATAAATTGCTAATTCTTGTAGTATATGTTGCTGATATCATTTTTGGTAGAAATGAAGAAGACATAAGTGAAAACTTTTCTTTGGTAATGCAGCAAGAATTTGAAATGTCCCTGCTTGGTGAGCTCACATATTTTCTTGGCCTACAAGTTCAACAAAATAAAGATGGTATCTTTCTATCACAAACCAAGTATCTCAAGCAGATCTTGAAAAAATATGGGATGGAAGATTCTAAAACAGTATGTACCCCCATGGTAACAGGATGCAGTCTCAGCTCAAATGATGAATCAACAGTACATCAACCAACCTATAGATCTATGATTGACAGTTTTCTTTATCTAATAGGTACCTGACCAGGCATCATGCATGCAATGGGAATAGTTGGAAGATTCCAAGCAAATCCAAAGGAATCACAGCTTCAGGTAGTTAAAAGGATCTTCAAATATCTTCAAGGAACTCAAAATTTTGGTTTATGGTATCCTAAGGATACAGATCTTACACTTCATGCATATATAGATGCATATTGGGTAGGAAGCGTGGATGACATAAAAAGCACTAGTGGTGGTGCATTCTATATGGGTTCCAGATTAGTTTCTTGGTTTAGCAAGAAACAAAGTTCAATTGCATTATCTACAGTTGAAGCAAAATATGTGGCTACTGCATCTTGCTACACACAACTCCTTTGGATGATGCAAACATTGTAAGACATTCAGATCACATGTACTCCACCCATCTCCATTCTATGTGATAATACAAGTGCAATCAATATTTCAAAGAATCCATTCATGAATTCAAAGACCAAGCACATAACCATCAAATATCATTTTCTATGTGAACAAGTGCTTGAACAAAAGGTCAAATTGGAGTATGTTCCATCCAAAGAACAGGTTACTGATATGTTCACCAAACCACTGCCTAGAGAGACATTTGAATATCTCAGACAGAAGCTGAGAGTAGTTGATGCATCATCTTGCTATTAAAAATTATCCATTTCAGAGAAAAGTGGTTGTACGCGAGTTTCTTGAAGTGTATCTACGTACATACGCTAGTTGTTGTGGATACAGTCGCATATATGTTAGTTTGATGAAAAATAGGGGATGAAAGGAGTCTGATATGGGTCTGACAGTGATCATCTGGCACAGGTTCAGGGGGAGCATATACTTATAGTAATGCATTGTTGGCATTATCTTAGAAGATCTTGGTACAAATTCACAGTTGTTTTTTATTCAGGTGGAACAGGTTCAGGGGGGATCATGGTTGCTGGTCTGGATGGTGATTGGCAGATGTTGCTAATGATAGTTACTGATAACTATCATAGTCTTGTTTTAAGATATTTGGTCTCTATGTCATGTATATCTTTTATTATCAAGGTCATGAAACGACCTATTATGTTTCCCCACTATGCATGGGATGGATGATGTAATGTTCTTGTTCTGACATGTATAAACATTTGGTATATACCCACTTGGTTGGGCGGATGAGTCAAGCTTGGTATATCCCCAATTGGTTGGGAGATGGATGTATGTATGAGTCATTAGTGATAGGAAGGTCCTTTATGATACATGTATACAGTCATATTTTTGCAAACCTTGCTTATATTCAGGGGGAGCATGGATAGCACACTTCAACATATCAGAGAATTTAGCATGTACTCAAGGGGAGCATAACCCTTTGCCCTTGATGACAAAGTGGCAGAGTGACTTGGGGTTGCCATCAAGTCCAAAGGGGGAGATTGTTGGCATTATGATACAGATTTGGCTCTATGACACAGTTGTTGTCCTTGATGGTAACTCACACAGATGACAGATCACAGTTCAGGCTCACAGAATGATCCAAGTGGATATTGGTGGCCACCTACCAAGTCCACCTGGACCCCCACCATTGTTTCTCTCAGCATTTTCAGTTTCCTTAATTGTAGCACAACTTACTATTTTTAGCAGTTTTTCGGGTCCTGAACTTCTGGAGCCGTTTTGAGGCCCTAAACGACGTTTTTTGGGAAATCTGGGGGCAACATGGGTCCATGGACTAATGTTGCCCTTCCCAAAGTGGTAGTGCTTGGATAGATCTTTCTAACGAGCTATTGTACGTGTCAAACGGAGATCGTATGCCAAAGTTACGACCCCGAGAAGTTGATGTACCAATTTACCCAAACGGGGCCCACAGTTTGGCGTTTCATCTCCTAGGGTTAGGTTTTGGAATGTTAAGGGTTTTCCATTGTTTCTAAACAATAAATAGGCCTTTGAGCCTCATTGTAACATAGTTCAGAGGCATGTAGCCACCACATCTCTTCTCAGAGATAAGCTACCATCGCCCTAGCTGGTTTATTTCCATTTCTGGTTGTAAGCATATTTCAGTATTTTCCATTAATGAAATGAAGTATTATTTCCGCTGCATCTTTGTGTATATGGTTATCTCTGTAATTTGTTGTGTTCCTGTTTAAATCCGGATCAGTGGTATCAGAGTGGTCTACTTTTTCTCTGTTTTTCTTTGCATGTCCCCAACAAGGTCGGGATATAAGGAGTTAGGGCTTGAACTGGTTGAACCTTTGCAAGACCAGCCTCGCAAATCCCGACGGCCTCCCATGGCGGATGAGAAGAAAGACGAGGGGGCAGGAGATCCCATCAAAATCTTACTCGAAGAAGCCCTCGAGCGACAACGGAACGCGATGATGGATAGCTTTGCCTAGATCCTTTAGTGGCTACCCAGAAGCGACGCATCGGCTTCCAGCAGCTACTCTAGAAATGCCACGCCCTTTAAGGTACAAGTTAATTTTGAAATCCCCATATTCGAGGGTCAGATAGACGCAGATGTCGTAGATAAATGGTTAAATCTGCTAGAGGGTTATTTTTCTGTTCATGAATTTTTGAGTCGGGAAAAGATTGTTTTCGCTATTCTCAAAGCAGCCCCCCACATCAAGGACTGGTGGGAAACCTACTCCGAGTAGAAGGATGAAAGTACTGGCTCACTATTTTCAGCCGCACCCACCTGGAATTCATTCTGGGATGCCATCAAGGAGAAGTACTACCCTGTCGGAAGCTATGAGGATGAATACATAAAGTGGACCACGCTGCGGCAGGGAAGGACCAAGACGTGCCGAAGTTCACCAATCTTTTCCATACCCTTCGCACAAAGTTGGGTATCAAGGATTCGAAGCAACATTTGATACTAAAATATCGTGGCTGCCTGCGCAAGTACATCCAGGAAGAAATAAAATTCCTGAACATCTCCTCGCTCGGCGCAGCATATCGATATGCCGTCAAGGTCGAGCAGAAGTTTAAAAAAAAGAAGCGAGACTTTGGATCTGCGAATCCAAAGCAGGGGAAAGGTGCCACTAAACCACAGAACAAAGGACAAAGCCAAGGCAGGACAGCCTAAGATAACCCGCCGAAGCTGCAAGCAAAGAACAGCGTCACGAAGCCGAAAAAGGACACTGGAAAATGGTGTGAGTTCCATAAGAGCTCCACTCACAACACAAGTGAGTGTCGGGCCAAGCAGTCACTGGTGGCTGAGCTAAAGGTTTCAGAATCAGATGCATGTTCCGACTTTGAGTCAGAACCCGATAAGGGGAATGAAAAAGGGAAGCAAATCATTGATGCGGATCCCAATGCCACTGTTGCTACCGCCAAGATCCAGAAAAATGAACCCGAAGATCTAGAGGAGGAGGAGCGTCTCTTCCACTCCCAGATCTGGGTAAAGGGCTCCCGATACAGTTCATTGTTGATAGCGGGAGTCAAAAGAACCTCATTTCGGCAGAGGTCGTGAAGCGGCTGGGCTTACCGACCACAGCACATCCACAATCATACACCATCAAGTGGCTTCACCAAGGACGAGATCTTTGCGTGAGCCAGCAGTGTCGCCTTCCATACAACATCAAGCCCTTCACGGATGAGGTATTGTGTGACATTGCTCCCCTTGAAGTTTGTGATGTATTATTAGGACAACCATACTTGTGGAAGCGACATGCTGTGTATGAATCAAGGCCCCGTGCTGTTATTATTACATTGGGAAATAAGTTGTGCAGGCTACCAGAGGTAGCACCAACTACCGCCATCTCTTTGATTACTGCAAAACAATACAGTAAGATCATTTCCAAAACCAGGAAATTTGTTTTCCTGATGATACGCCCTCAAGGAAAGAAGAAGACGGTGGTCGCGGCCTCCAGACGGGGTCCCTCTGAACGACAACTACATATGGACAAGGTTGTGGAGGAGTACGGGGACATCTTCACCTCCCCTACAGGGGTTCCTCTGCACTGTCAGGTCAAGCACTCCATCGATCTGATCCCAGGTGCGCCGCTACCCAATGGACCAATTTATCGGCACTCCGTTCTGGAGAACAATGAAATCAAGAGGTAGATTCAGGAGCTCCTGCAGAAAGGTCACATCTGTCCGAGTTCATCACCTTGTGGGAGCCCGATCATGTTGGTATAGAAGAAGGATGGGATGTGGAGACTCTGTATTGACTATCGGGCGCTGAACAAGATCACTGTCCGTAATAGGTACCCGATCCCATGGATTGATGACCTCCTGGACCAACTAAAGGGGGCGAAATATTTCAGCAAGATCGATCTGAAGTCAGGATATCACTAGGTACCAATCGAACCCTCTGATGTGTGGAAGACTGCCTTCAAATCCAAGGAGGGCCTTTTCGAATGGTTGGTTATGCCTTTCGGATTGACGAATGCTCCTGCAACCTTCATGAGGCTAATGGATGACATCTTGCGGCCATTCACCAACTCCTTTGTAGTAGTATACTTGGATGACATTCTGATCTTCAGCCAGAGTTGGGAAGAGCACCTCCACCACATCCGACAGGTTCTCCAAACACTGCGGCAACACAAGCTATGTGCCAATTTGGAGAAATGCACTTTTCGCATGACCCAGGTTCAGTATCTGGGATACATCAATGATGAACACGGGGTGCATGTCAATCCAGCCAAGATCCAAGTAATTCGGGATTGGCCATCTCCAACCACTCTAACAGAGCTCCGCAGCTTTCTAGGTCTTGCCAACTTCTACCGCAGGTTCATGTTGGTGTTTTCTCATATTACTTGGCCCTTGAGTCAAGTCACCAAGGGAGGGGTGAAAGCAAAATTCTTTTGGTCTGAATCTCAATAGAAGGCATTCATGGAGTTGAAGGATCGCCTCTGCACGGCACCAGTGTTCGCGTTACCAGATTTACAACAACCATTTGAGGTCGAGACAGATGCCTCTGACTATGCTATTGGGGCAGTCCTTACTCAACATGGACATCCAGTGGCATATCACAGTGAAACACTTTCAGACACAGTCCGGAAGTACCCCACTTATGATAAAGAGATGTATTCCATTGTACAGGCATGCCGACAATGGAAGCATTACATTTTGGGGAAGGAAACGGTCATCCACACAGATCACCGACCCCTGCAGTTCATACCGACCCAAGGGAAATTTGTTGAATGATCGCCATCAGAAGTGGTCTACATACCTGCAACAGTTCCACTTGAATATCAAGTATAAGAAGGGTAGCACCAATAATGTTGCAGATTGCCTCAGTTGACCACCGATCATGGCGTTAACCACCGTGCTCAACTCTTGTGGGCACGAGACTTCTGATTGGCCACTTCTCTACAAAAGCGACCCAGAATTCGGCCACACATACCAAACACTCTTGGAGGGTCGACATGTTCTAGATTTTCACCTCCAGGATGCCCTGTTATGCCACCTGGGTCACCTTTGTGTTCCTTCAAGCGATCGTGCCAAGATGATTTGGGAAGCACACTACAGTCGGGCTGCTGGGCATTTTGGGGTCGAGAAAACAGTGGCAGTACTGCAAAATTATTTCTATTGGCTGAATCTTCGATAGGATGTTGGGAAGTACATCAGATCATGTACTGCCTGTGCCATTGCCAAACCGACCATTAAGAAGCACGGCCTCTATACCCCGTTGCCTACCCCTAGTCGACCTTGGGAATCCATCTCCATGGATTATATGTCAGGCCTTCCTTCCACTAAGCATGGAAATGACTGTGTTTTTGTGGTTGTCGACAGGTTCTCGGAGATGGCCACTATGGCGGCCTGCAAGAAGAATATCATAGCAGAAGCCATTGCTAAACTCTTCTTTGAACGAGTGTGGGTGCACTTTGGGATCCCACAGTCTATCATCTCAGATCGGGACAGTCAGTTTCTCAGCACATTTTGGTCCAGTCTCTAGTCAATGCTGGACACCAAACTCACGAAGTCCACAGCCTTCCATCCTCAAACTGATGGCCAGACAGAGGTTGTCAAT
The DNA here is from genome assembly GCA_031772625.1 of Pinus tabuliformis. Taxonomy (NCBI): domain Eukaryota; kingdom Viridiplantae; phylum Streptophyta; class Pinopsida; order Pinales; family Pinaceae; genus Pinus; species Pinus tabuliformis. The sequence goes on along the minus strand of CM062815.1, from coordinate 1,083,493,134 downwards.
AAGATGATTGTGCACATTTTGCGCATGTATAACTCAAAGCATCCACGCACATGGGACAAGAGCCTCCCCTATGTTCAGCACAGCTACAACCGAGCTCTTCACAGCTCCACTGGCCATAGCCCTTTTCAGGTGGGTTTGGGATTCCAGCCACTATGCCCCATTGATGTGGCCATGCTACTCGCAGCTACTCACATAAATTCAGCTCATGTCCAGTCCGAAACAGATAAGGCCACCAACTTCATTGAGCGCATCCAACATATTCACTAGCAGGTCCATGACATTCTTGAGAAATCAAATGCCAAGTACAAGCAGTGACATGATCAACATCGGGTGCCACACAACTTTCAGGTGGGCAACAAAGTCTGGTTGCATTTGCAAAAGGAACGCCTCACTGGAGCCTATCGGAAATTGAGACCACTCCGATATGGTCCTTACACCATTACTAAGGCTATGGGAGACAATGCATTTGAGCTCAGCATTCCCCCATTCCTTGGCCTGCACCCAGTGTTCAATGTGGACCGCCTTCGGCCTTACTTTCCACCATTTCTAGACACATCCGACATTGCAGAACAACTCAAACCCATAGAATTAAATCCAGATTGCATGGAACAAGCTGCAACTGATCGGATCATGGACACACAGATCAAGAACACTCGCCAACAGAATATCCAATTGTATCGAGTTGTCAAAGCAGGCCAACTCCTTCAGCAGGGCAAGTGGCTCACCAGGGAACAAGTTCAGCAAAAGTTTCCTCATCTCATGGAGGAACTCAACGCAATGGGGACCAATGCTTCCTAAGGGGGGAGGAATGATCCAGGTGGATATTGGTGGCCACCTGCCAAGTCCAACTAGACCCCCACCATTGCTTCTCTCAGCATTTTTAGTTTCCTTAATTGTAGCACAACTTAGTATTTTTAGCAGTTTTTCGGGTCCTGAACTTCTGGAGTCGTTTTGAGGCCCTAAACGACGTTTTTTGGGAAATCTGGGGGTAGCTTGGGTCCATGAATCATGCTGCCCTTCCCAAGTGGTACTTCTTGGATAGATCTTTCTAACGAGCTATTGTACGCGTCAAACGAATCGTATGCCAAAGTTACGACCCCGGGAAGTTGATGTACCAATTTACCCAAACGGGGCCCATAGTTTGGCGTTTCATCTCCTAGGGTTAGGTTTTGGAATGTTAAGGGTTTTCCATTATTTCTCAACAATAAATAGGCCTTCGAGCCTCATTGTAACACAGTTCAGAGGCATGTAGACACCACATCTCTTCTCAGAGATAAGCTACCATTGCCCTAGCTGGTCTATTTCCATTTCTAGTTGTAAGCATATTTCAGTATTTTCCATTAATGAAATGAAGTATTATTTCCACTGCATCTTTGTGTATATGGTTATATCTATAATTTGTTGCGTTCCTGTTTAAATCCGGATCACAGAATGAAGAAAGAGAGGTATACGTAGGTTCCCCATTGACCAAGCCGCGTGTACACGTGAGTTCACAGACCAAAAGGAACACATAGCATACACACACACTTTCATAGAAGGAAAGGCACGTACATGTTGGAAAACTTAGTTTTGGTCCATGGTATTGGTCCAAGTTATCTTGTCTAAAGTGTTGACCCTAGGTATTTAGTCCAAGGCATTGATTCTAAGTGGTTTTGGACCATGGTATTGAGTAAGGCATAAGACTATAAAAGGGGGAGAAGATCATTAGGCAAAGTCACTCATGAATTGAATATCTAATGAAGAGCAAGATCTAGAATACAGGTTATTGGGTTATGGTGCACAGCTGGATCTGAATCAAGGATGAACCTAAGCGCTTGATGAAGGATAAGTTCTATTGATGGGTCAAGATCTTAAGGCTTGAAGAGAAGTATATTTGTGTGGTTTTGATCTTTTATCTAAATAACTTGCGCATGTTGTAATCTGCAAATATGATGATATGGGTATAACTGATGTCTGGAATTGTTGTAAAGTTTAAATCATCATTTACAGATTTGTACGTAGGTTCACTTTAGCCAAGGCACGTATACACGCTAGTTCTGCATATCAAAACAATGTATACGTAGGTTCGCCTTGAGAAAATGGCGTATGTACGCAGGTTTGACACATTGAAGTAGCGTATACCTAATAAAATATGCTTTAGCTATTTCTGTTTGTTGTTGCGGTGTTTTGGGTTCTTGCTTGGGTTCTGGTTACTGTTACTGTATTTTGGTTACAACATTCTGAGAAGTGATTGATTGATTCAATTTTGGTTGGTGCAAAGGAGATTGATTGAGGAAGATATATTTGATGGAACCAGTCTGAAAATTTATGAAACGTGGTCCCTGGAAGAAAAGAGAAGGTTGTATCCTTCTGTAGGCTAGCACATACGTACTAGTAAACACATCAGCTAGTACAAGAGCTAGGGGGTTGTAGCTCCCTTCCAGGAGAAGTTAGAGAATGAGAGAAGGTTGTAGCCTTCTGTAGGTAGAAGCCTGCATACAGGTATAAGACTGCACCAATACAAAAATTGCAAAAAAGAAGTTTCTTATTAAAAGAAGATAGAGACGATTGCAGCAGGTGGTTTTCAAACACATTGGGTTTCCACCATATATCTTGTGTTCATGTGTGTGATTGTCTATTCTATTTTTACTGCACCTAGTTACTATTTATATGGTTCTGATGCACAAATTAAAGATCAACATATGATGAATTAACTAAGTTATAAGTTTGAAGGGTATATGCTAGTTGCCTTAAATACAGTTGCATATTCATGCAAGTTTGATTAACTGAAGTAGCGTATATAAATTTGAAATGAAATATTATTGACTTGCTAATACTAATTCACCCCCCCTCTCATTATTACTTCCAACAATATCAATAGGCCATGATGAGCGCACCTGTAGAAGTTATGAACTAATGATGGATCAAAACCCTACCTACAGAGTTCAGGCTGAAACACGAGCGATAAAAATGCGGGGATGGCACACACTGGATTTCAGGGGCACGGACGAGGTCGAGGTGGAATGGGACCAGGAAGGGGACGTGGACAACTGATTTGTTACAATTACGAAGGGCCAGGGCGTTATGTCCGCGATTGTACAAATCCGACGAGAGCATCATGTCTATATTGTACCCAGTTTGATCATGAGACAAAGGACTGCCCCACACTAATAGCGAGGTTGTGCAATAAAGGAACACTCCAGCCTCCCTCAACTCAGAACCTGCAAATGATGAGGTTTGAGCCACGCGAAGAGGAACCGAATGTAAACATCATGCTCCAAAGTGATATCACGACAGGAGATGACAAGGGCAAGCAGCCCAAAGAGAGTGCCTAGGTTCGCAAGGCTCCCACAAAGGAACCAGAGTTCAATTTGGAGCACGCAAAGGAGACATTCATGGAAGAAAAGAAGATTTTCACGTAGGCCTCCACTTCAGGTAGTAAAGACAAACTAGAACAGGAGATGGACCCACCAATGCTTACTACCTTTCTGGAGACATGCATGAAGTCGTTGCGCGATAGTAAGGTTGTGAAGGGACTGCAAGAACTCATCAATAAGTGCATTGGGTTAGGAGAACCACGCATAGTCTAGAAGCTCAGGAAGCACACAATGCGAATAGGAAGGGAAATGAGATTGACTGCACAAATCAAAGAACATGAAATGGATCAAGTGATTCTGGATTTAGGATCAGACATGAATGTACTGCCAAAGTAGACATGGGAGTGCATGGGCAGGCCCGCATTGCAATGATCTCCTATTCAATTGCGAATGGCGAACCAGAAAAATATCCTACCAATGGGAAGATTGCAGGGAATAACGGTAGATATCGAAGGTGCGAGCGTGCTTACAGATTTCAAAGTGATAGAGATTGTTGATGAAAATAATCCCTATCCTGCACTACTAGGAATAGATTGGGCCACTGACATGAATGGAGTGATAAATCTAAAGAAGCACAAGATGATTTTTGAGAAAAAGTCACTACACGTAGTGGTACCTTTAGACCCTGAGAGCCAGTGTGTGACGATGAGAGCGATAATGATCTAGACTATATCTACAAGATAACCACTTGAGAACAGGATTGGGTGAATCCTACAGCAGATGGCAGGATTTCGTGGGAGCGTGAAAGCTCCTGCACATCAGGTTCAGACGAAGAAATAGAACGATGGCAGAGTCGATTACACGAGGTAACCATGCTCAATTGCAACGTGATGGTAAGATCACTACATTGCGTGAAAAAAGAGGTAAGGGATCTACCTATGTATGATGGGTTGATAGTGGTGGATGAATTCCTGAACAAATTTGAAAGAGAAGTACTAGAACAATAGCGTTTTGACACTCTAAAATGGGCACTACGCGCTACGCCTACAAGGTGGTGGGGTACACGCCAACCACATTTTGAGGACAGATGCGAATGCAGAAGGGTGATGCTTATATAGTTTGGAAAGCCTCAATTGTGGATGGAAGCCAGGTATGATGGACGAAAAAGCCTGGCACCCACCTCTCTAGATGGGTACAAGTGTATGGTGTGGAACCTACACAAATGCACATCGTCCTCATGATAGTAAACAGGAACAACAAGCAGGAGAGGGCAAGACGAGGGTGTGAATGACGAAGTATGATAAGACCAAGCATGCCAAAGATTATCCATGGGGAAGCCTTTGATAAGGTGTGCGAAGTGCTGAACACGATCCACCAAGTGAGATGCACTAACTGGGACCTGTGCGTACAACGGTTCTATGGGCTTATAGGACCATGTGAAAAACCCTAACTGTGCAAGCACTTCTAAAGCTGAAGTATGAAGCAGGGGTTGTAATCCTTATGGAGCATGCAAAGCCTAGTCCGCACATAGCAGCACCCGTAGATACGACGGTCCATGAAGCCTGGAACGAAGGAATCACATAGCCACGAGAAAGAGAACACATAAGACTTGAGGAAGAAATTTGACAGGGAAATTTTAGACTCTGCTAACTTGAAAAAGAAAGGGTACAATTAAGGAAGAAAAACACTATGATGGACATGGAGGTCAAGAAGCTAGAAAACGAGATACAAGAAGCATTTCTCGTCAAAAAACCTAGGATGGTAAGGCAAGGTGCATACGATCATACTAACAAGTTTGAGAACTATTGCTATGAATTGGTTAGTCTGTTGCCTTGGCTTGGACCGCATATTGCCAAATGTAGTGACCAAGGTAGCGCATTGCAAGTAGTAAAGTGTGCGATGCCAATCACAACAATGGAAGGTGGGGATTCTTCGCGAACCATGGTGGAGGACGGGATGGAGCCCCACACAGGTGGTACGACCACCTGACTAGCCGTAGGAAGGATTATCTAAGCACTTTAGGCAGTTGAAAGGAAGCATAGGACTATAAACTATTCTTCCTGGGAGCTACGCGATATTGGGGATGCGTGTAGAAGCAGAGCATCACAGGGTCCACATCCGTGCACGGAGGGCTACGTTGCTGTGCGGATTGGCCAGAAAGTGACCGTTGAGGTCACTATTCATGATGGGATGTGCGACTGGAGTCCAAATGGAGCAGGCGGCAGGCATTTAAGACATGATTTATGGGCAAGATTTGGGAAAATCTACCGCCAAGAAAGCATTAATGGACCAAAATTGGGGGGAATGGTTGAATTCGAATTCAAAAGGAGCTATAAAACACAAAGGGCTTCCCAGCAAAACAACACTTGGTCATTTGAGAATTGAAAGATTGAGCAGAGCCCTGAGCATTGAGAGCCAAGTGATAATTGAGCCCCTGAGTTCATGAGTGACAGAATATAGCCTAGATGTGATGCCGCAACTAAGGATGGTTTGGGAATTGAAGAGGTAACCACCGATGAGGCCGAGTAGACCCCAATGATGGAGGATATTCCAGAAGGTGTTGGGGTTGTGCCAAAGATCCCCAAATCACCACGTACACCAAGACCCAAGAAAGATAAATAAGTAATGGCTCTAGTATGTGTGTCCCCGAGGAACCCGCTAAGCAACAAACTATCGATGGTAGAAAAGGGGAAAGTTGTCACAATAGAAATAGATGAGGAAGAAGAAGATTTACAGGCCCTGATCATCACAAAGGAAGAAGACAAAGACATGGAGGAGGATATTTAACCTACACGCTCTGTAAAAAAACTGCCTACATATGTCCCTCCACAAAAAGGGGGGACCAAAGTGCCAAAAGACCTAGACAAAACCAAGAGTTCACTCCAAACCCGGCTCCTCCCAAATGTTATTGAGTTTGAAGGCACATACCTAGGTCGCATGCCAACCATGAATTTCGAAGATTGGGACCTCACTGACTGCGAGAATTTCCCTCACCTGGAGACTCAAAACCTCATAAACCAGAGCACTAAGGGGGTGGTGACAACATTAGAGCCATGGAAGTGGTTGTGTGGTGTGGAAAAGGTTGAGTTGCTACACTTACTATGGGTACCACATTTCCATCGTGCGCCCATCACCATTTTCATCATCAGGGAACTGCTCTGCCTGGTGCATGATGGGTATCTATTGCTGGAGGAGCCTATCCCCATCACAGCAGACCTAATTCACCACATTTCTCAACTCCCCTACAAAGGAAAGGACCCTTCAACCATAGCCGAAGGAAAGGGAAATGATTTGGCCCTTGCAGAAGACATGAAGATGAAATACAAGCTAGAGAAGAAGAAGAGGGGCTATGCCATCTCCAACATCAAGGATAAAGGCATATGCATAGAAACCCAAATCTTGGCCGGAAAAGTTATGAGGAAGTTCCGCGCCGATGAGGTACCAACGTAGTGGTTGCACTGGCCGAGAAATGTGCAGAGAGGGTCCAATTCAACTAATCCGAATTCCTTTGTGAGGAATTTTTGAAAATTTATTGCGAAGCCCAGGAGCAAGGTAAAATCTTCCACTATGCGTGGTTGTTGTTATCCATAGTGCTTGTAGCAGGTGAACTCCTGGAGGACAGCCAATTCCCTAACATTGACAGAGAATTACTGGAGGCCACGAAGAACGCTTCACTCTGGGCCACAAAGGATGTGTTATCACAAAATCAAGCACTGAAGGGCTGCTGATCAGATAGACTCTGTGTAACTGTTTCAGACCAATCTTTTGACTAAGGCTTAGCCTCCTTAGCCTGAGAGGGCTCTCTCAAAAAAATTATTGATTTTGATTATTGATTAGATGGCTAACTCTTATAAAGTGAATTTACAAACAAGCTGGCTGGACAGACATTACAAAGACTTCCATTGGGCTTATGGAGTTAAACATTCTTCAGTAAACTATAACACTACTCATACATAGAAGTCAGGGCATGTAATGTTTAAATACTCAAAACACATCTCATAGAAACCTCAGCTTACAAATACACACAGGAAATCAGAGCAGCAAAGTGAATTCTGAGTGATTGTGTATTTATACAACTGTAAAAACATAAAGGATAAAGCAAAACCACATATCATGAGCATTTGAAACACTGTATGAATCCTGAGAAGATAAGCAGCAAATTGTATTACTGAAACTGATTTTTACACAAGCCAAAAACAATACTCTGTTTTCTCAAATATCCAACCCTCATTACATAGATAATCCAGCTATATATAGAAACATAATTCTAACTACTTGGAGCCTCCTCCTCTAGCATGAGGGGAGCTCGATGACTGCCACTAATGACCCCTATCTGCTATTGAACTGACTCATTAAATACAATAAGTGCTAAACATGGAGTTTAAAGAGTCCTAATTTAATTATAACTCTAACTTTATCCTCCAGTAGAATGATTCTTTCTTATTCTTTGACACCTGTCTCCTTTTAGCTTTGCTGAGATGACCGAGCTGAAGATTCAATGTCCCATGCTAGCTTCGGATGCTGAATGCTTTGATGGTTCAGTGATGTTAGGAGAAAACCCCTGTTTTTTCGGTTCCAGTCTTCCACCACTTATTCGAAAATGCAGCAGCATGTCTTCAGTTCTTTAATATCCCAAAAATGTAGAATACCACCATGTTTTCGGATGTGTTTGAGGTTTCGTTGAGGGACAGGTGTACAAGCCAAGATTCTTCGTATGCAACTCCTTCCAAACCCTAATAACCGGTAATAAAGTAGCTTTATAACCGAAAATTTACACTTAGGTTAAAACATTTCACCCTTTTGAAGGCACACCTGTCTCAATCAGAATGGCTGGGATGCCTTTATTTGATCCTTCACATAACCTTTAGGTGTTCCCTCTTGAAAATTCCCGCACATATTAGCAAACTGTTTATTTGCTCTGAAAACGCCACCTACAGCAGTTTCGTAGCGCGCTACGAAACTGCTGTTTTTGTTTAAACAGCTTGTATTTGCCCTGAGGTATTTACTGCTTATACCTTTAGTTGCTAAAACTTCTTTACATATGGCAGGGATCTGGATGTCTTCAAAATAATGAAACTAAACAAAATTTGACAAAACTTAGAACAATACCTTCCTTTGAACAGCAACTTTATTTATCGGCTAATTGGTCCAGCTGGGCCTTTAAGTCTTCAACCTTCTTCCACCGACCTAGCTGTGATTCCAAGTCCTCAATCCTCTTCTTCATAGCTTTGTTCTCGGCTCTTAAACACATGTTTATCTTTCTGATGAATTGGGCCTGTTTGAGAGCTGGAACTGTCCAAGTGTAGACATCAGCTACTGAATCCACCTGGCTTACTAGGTTTTTACTTCCTTTCAACACAGCTTTTCGATAATTTGCATACCTGACTGCAAACTCCCTAGTGGCGTTCTTCACCTTATCAATTTCAATTTTTTCTGCCTCCAACTGGTTCTTTATGGCTATAACATTACCTCCTTGGGAAATAATGACTTTTCTATTTGTGTGCTTTTGCTTGATTTTTTCTGCCTCCTCTGTTCTAGGCAATTTTTCAACTTCCTCTGTTCTAGGCAGTTTCGCAGCTTCCCTTACTTGTTTTCTTGTAATAGGTCTTCTTGGTTTGAGGATGAATTCATCACCTGGTTCATCAAACCTCAGTCTTTTTGAAGCTCTAGACTTCTTAGTGTTTTCTGGTGATGATTGTGTCAAATCAACATGCACTGGTTCAATGTGCACCTGATCAACCTGCTCAAACTCAATAGCCTCAAGCAAATCACTCAAGCTGGCTTTAGATGTCGGGCTTTCCTCAACAGCCAATGCTTTGCCTTTTTCTTTGCTTACTTGACTCCTTGTCCTAACTCTTGACACTGTTTCAGATCCACTTGATCCAGGTACAGTTTTCTTATGCTGAGCTTCTTCTTTTGCTGATGGTTGAGGTTGTTCTTTAATGACCAATGGCTTTACTGATTGTCTTAACTGTGACTTGATCTTCTTTTTACCCTTTGCCTCCTTTTGAAGCTCAGCTATTGTGGGCTCTTTAACTGATTGTTCTTTTTCTCTGACTGGCTGGGGAGTAAGACCTGTTTTACTTTGGAAACCAGCCATGAAGATAAAGGAGTTCCAGTCTCTCCCTATTTTCTGAAGACCATCCAAAACTAACAATTTAACCAAACCATGGTGAAATAAAGATGTTTCACAGTCATCCTTCCTTAATTGCACTTTGTCACACATTTTGCTTAGACTGCGAAACAAGTAAAAGGGAATATCTATGGATGCTTTACCAGTAAAATGCAACAGCAACTTGAAGTGGTAGGAGTAGACCTTATTGTATCTCCCCTCACAGGTTAAGTACTTCTGAATACAGGTGAGAAGAAGGGCATAGTGCTCCTTAACATAGTTTCTAGGCACTGCTTTTGTTAGGTCTTCATTCACATAGGCCTCTTTTAAAAACTCTTTGCAGGGGTTCATATCAAACTTAAAGTTCTTAAACCATTCTTGCCCCCCTCTTGGAATCTCAGTTACAGCAGCAATTGCCTCCGGAGACACTTGAACTTCTAACATAGCAATTTTAGAATTCAAACCGGTGAAGTTTAAAGCAAAATCCTTTGTTACCTGAGCATGGCCACCCTGCAGCTTCTCACAGAAATTCCAACAGCCGGCATCCTTGAAGGCTTTCTTCACGCCTTCATCTCTTAATGCGAGGTCTAAACCTTCAGGTTCTGTTCTCTGACATCTTCCAGATCTATGTTCCTTCCTCTCCATTTTGCGTTTGAAACTTTCGCACAGACAATGACCAACAGCTTCAACTAAAATGGTGATTCAATTCTTTCTAACTCGGCCTCTCTTGTAAACAGGTTCACTTGAAAACAACCTCACTTGCAAACTCAAATATATCATCACACAGGCTGGTCACTTATGCATCATTTACGATCATCATAAAGATCCATGCACGGTAAAACACATTTGAATAATATTTATGTGCATGTCTACAAATCTATTGGTGGAGTGATGGTTAATGAGCGTTTGAGAGGTACGCACACTGACATGAGAGGACAGAAGTAGTGACTCATCAACAGACTTGACCCTTTGAGAAATATTCGCTGCAAAACGCAGGAATCTGCGATTTCGCAGCGCGGCTAGTTTTGAGTTGTCATAATGTGCTGCGAAACGGCTTGATGGTGACGCGCTGCGGAATGGCTAAACAATGATTATGCTGCGAAACTGACCAATAAGAAACTGCGCTGCAAAATTACGGAAATACGCTGCGAAACTGACCAATAGGAGACTGCGCTGCGAAACTACGGAAAGGATCGGTGATATGAATAAGACAAGACATGACTTATGAAACCATGATGGTGGAGGATGACCAAAAGGATTAGAGTACGATTTACATCAAACCCCTTTAAAGCTCCAACCCTAAGTAAGAAACATAGAACTAAAAACAATTTGACACCAACTTTTGACATTTAACCTGGACAAAAGACTATATATACAAATGTTTATAGTTCTAAGTGATAACAGGATGAAAAACGGATACGCAACACCACAATCTTCTGGGTGCTCATGGAGATGAACATCTCGATGTGGATCAACCGGAAGCCATGCCTGTTGCCCATGATGTACAACAATCTACAGAGTTTTTCAAACTTTAAAGCTGATACGCACACTATTTTTATCAGGGTGCGTAAGGATCTGGCAAAGCAGTGGACGAAACTACCTTTTGTAGCCACTAAAGACGCCATTTTTACTATCTTGGAGACATGGCCTCCAAAATGGCACGCCCCAGATATTGCTGAACTTGAGAAGGAAACAACGCAAAAGAAGAAGAACGATGCCAAGCTACGCGTCACACAATTGGCCAAGAAAAGGCAGAAGGAAACAACAACAGCTAAGGAAATGGTAGCATGCGAAGTGGCATAGAAATTCATCGAGCAGAAGAAGGCTGCAGAAGCAACAACAGTAGCATAGGCGGCAGGGGCAGCAACCACGAAGGCGAACGAGGGCCAAACAATGTCCTCGCAGGGGCAGGAGGTTGAGGAAGCAGAGACAACAAAAAGGAGCGCAGACTCGGGGACCACGTCCACATAGCTAAAGCACCCACACACAGTAAAGCGCGTAGGATTGAGGAAGAAGGTCAATGCCTCGAAATTGGTCATTGACCCGATCACCTTAACCGAAGGTGATCTGCATGACATTGGTGATATGGTTCGCGATGTCACAAATGAGGCCCTTCAGGATTTTATGCAGGACCACCAGACTGTGTTGGGGGCCCTTAGGGCATAGCTATAGGAGTTACAGGTGCATCCCCCTCAGGTGGGTATCCTTTCCACCCACCTCGTAACAGGATCCTCGGCAACAGAACAGATGCTGCATGCACGAGCCATAGTAGCAGTGAACGAGACCAATAGATTTTCAGTCAACATGATGAAAGGCCTTAGCCTTAATCTAGTTGCCCTTCCACGAGAGACACTGTATTTTCTACAGGATGGAATAATAGCGGAGCTACACGATCCAAGTTCTCAGTGAGCAAAAGATAAACATGGAACAACACAGCTTGCAGCGCAAGGAATTAGTGTCACAGAATCAACAGTTGGCGTAGGTGGTAGATGACGCTTGCCGTCACGTCCCAAAGCTAGCCATCCCAGTAGATCTACCAATAGAGGTGCGGATCCATAGGTTGGAAACTAGAGTCTGTGAGGCTAGAGAAAAAACAACCAAGATTTAGCTGGAGTTGAATCTTCAGATCGCCAAGCTGTAGTTAAAGGCACAGCCTTCCACTCCCCTGGAGGTTCGAGAACAGTGCACTAGCTCTATCGTAGCAGGATTGGAAGAAATTGGAGATATAGTGCAAGACTGTACCACTTTATTGGAGCAAGCACTTGAGGTCCTCACAACCCTGCAGGAGGACCCCAACATCCAGCGCTTGGAGATAGAGGTGTGAGAACTCCAGCAGCAATACGACAGTGTCCAAGGAACTATGTAGACAGTAGTCCTCATTAAGCGGCTTGTGAGGATGCAGCAAGCTAAGGCACTGAAGGAGCAGGTGGACACAGCGCGACATAAGGAGGCAGTTCTCAAAGCGTGCATCCAGCCGTGGATTGACAAGGCTTTCACTATCATGGAAAACATTGAAGGAAATCTCTCACACATACAGGGGATGCACATGTTAATGCAAAGAAGCACCCTAGACACGGAGGTCTCTGAATAGAGGATGCAACAGATTCGACAAGCAGCGGCTCAGTGCACTGCTGACATCAGCACAGTTCAAGGACAGTTAGAGGAACTCCGTGCCAAAATCACCGCTCCAATAGAGTGACTCGAGGGCGAGTCATGATGTTTGTCTTGGGGGCCTGTTGGGCATGGAACCCCCCCGAGGCATGTTTTGGGGCTCAAATCCCATGTTTTGACCGAATGATGTTGTAAAGGCCCGCAAATTGCTGGCATGGAAGTATGTTAGAGTCATAGGGTTGTCCGCCCTAGTTTTGTAATGTAATTTCGACCTACCCATGGTCCGCATACCATGGGATTGTATAAATAGAGCGAGGCTCTAAGTGTAAAAGCGAACAAATGAAGGAAGTAGAAGAAAATAGCATGATTCTAAGTGTTTAAGTGTGCCTTGGGTCGTAGGGTAGGAGAAGGCTCTGCAGTTGAGTGCACAGAGTCCTAGTAGTCCGTAGCTGAGTGCGCAGACCCCTACAGTTGAGTGCGCAGGGCAGAGTCGAGTCTGTAACTGAAGAAGAGATTAATAAAGAGAATTTTATCTAAATTCTATGTATCTATTCTTGGGTTATTACATGTTTTGATATAAATTGCAAATATATTGTTTATTTACTACGTGCACTTGTATGAAGGATTTATATTTCTAAGTATAACTTAATGCATACAAGTAGGCTAAGATAATCAACTAACAGTGGAACACTAGTAAGGACTTGGGTAATAACTGTGTTCCGCCCCCAAATAAGGTTGCATAAAGATAGCATCTCAGGTTGTGAGGTACGGGTAAGTGCGTGTAGCAACGGGTGCACAGGGTTGAACCGCGGACCACTTGAACTCATGAGACATCTCTAGGGTGCGGAAACCTAGTTATAGCACCCTTCCATACTGGGTGAGACCCCAGTCCGCGCTCCGCGGACTATTGCTGAAAGGGCCAGTAGTACCGGGATTTGTTTGGCTAAATCACATCTAAACCTGGGTCAGGCCCCAACAAGCCAACAAGGGTTAACTACACTATCAAGCAGGTAGGCTCATTCAGGCATACACTGCAATGCACTTAGGCTCATTTTGACCTGTGTTGGGCGAGAATGAGCAAAATTGGCATAGGATTTTGGGAATATTCCTAGATTCTAGAGCATTATAGAAGGATGCCCAACTCTTATCTCATCCTATGAGGTCAAATTTGGATAGGCTATGGATCAATTACCCCTCTATCCTCTCATCCCTTTCTCCATGGAAACTAACTCCAAATTTGGAAAACCATTCAATGCCCAATTTATGACATAACCACTTGCATTTCCCTATAACTTGACCACTCATCATAGTGATCAGGGGCTGGAATTTGAAGATTGTAGAGAAATACTATTGGTTTGAGATTTTAGTTCATTTTTTAGTAATGTTATGCTGCTATATTGATGTGATATTGGTGTGAAGAGGGCTTGGACCGAAGTTTGACGAGTGACACAGGATTAAACTGCATTGGGTGTAACTCTTCCTTCTATATCAATAAGGTTGTTTGTTCATTTTCCCATATTCTTGTTCATATCGATGATGCATATATGTTTCAATTTTGTCGATTCCATTTTTTTATAATAGATAGATCATGTACTTCGATCATTGTAGTCTTTTATTTCTGTTGACAGGTACCAATTGAGCGGATTCAGTTCAAGTGGGAGTGACGGGAGAAATTCAAAGTAGATCAAAGGAAGTGAAAGATCACAAGTAAGTTCCTTCATCTCATCTATCTATTTTAGGAAAAGATTAAACCACTTTCTTTCTGTTGTTCTAAGTGTAACTACCCGCTTGTGGAAAATGTACTTATCCGTAGTTATAAATTCCATATAACAAAGACTACTTCTCCCAAACACTCGTTACTTTTGGCTTCCTCCCAAGAGAAAACTTGCACAGCATGCCACATATCTAATTTTGCAAATATGATTCTAAAAGTTCTACCATAGATACCTAGAGACATTTTCTTTGTCTCATTAAAATTTCATAGTCTCAAAAATCTCAGAAAGAAAGTTATAGAAAAAATGCCAACATGACCTCTTTGAGGCATGTTTCATGAGCATTTAGGAATACTAACTTCCTCATATCATATCTATGAAATTATATCAAAACTAGGTCTGAAATTTCTATCATGATTATCTTTAGATATTTTATCTATCTCATCCAAATTTCATAGCCTAACACATCCCAGAAATGATTTTTTAGCAAAACTTCCAAGTTGACCTATCTAAAGCACGTTTCAGGAGCATTCGAGAACACTAACTTCCTCATATCATATCTTTAAAATTATAGGGAAACAAAGTATAAAATCTCTATCATATGTATCTTGAGATCTATTCTCTATCACCTCCAAATTTCATATTCTAAAATATTATAGAAATAAAGATATAGTGACAATGTCAATCCAGCCTAGTTGAAGTAGGTTTTATGAGAACTTAGGAAGCCTAACTTCCTTAAACCATATATCTGGAATTATAATGAACCAAACTCTAAAATTTTAATCATTAGCACATAATGATATTATGTTTACATCCTTGAAATTTCACGTTCTGAAACATCCCAGAAAAAAGTTATAGTGAAAATGTTAAGCTGACCTATTTTATGAGCATTAGGAAGCCTAATTTCTTTAAACCACATCTCCAAAATGATAGTGAAGGAAGGTCTCAAATTTCAACCAAAGGAAGCCTAATTTCTTTAAACCACGTCTCCAAAATGATAGTGAAGGAAGGTCTACAATTTTCGTTTTCCAATCATAATCATGGATATAAGTAGTCCCCCCTATGTTTGACATCAATAACAACAATATTACCAACACAAACATAGTTGATGTAGTAGAGTAATCAATGTAGATTATGAATATAATGTTACCCTTCAAATGAGAAGTATTTTTAAATTGATACATGGCCATGTAGGCTACTCATTATCTTGATTACTTAAACATTTGCAATTAATGCCACATAAAATACTTTTTAAATGAGAATATAAAAATAACACAATTCTTTAAAAGTTCTCATTTTATTACCAAGTGGAATTCAAAAATTAGATATATGTTTATATCATTTGAAGTTGAAATATAAAATTTTATAGTTTTCAACAAACAAACAAAAATTAATAAATATATTTTATATAGAAGTGTAATCAATGCAGATTATGAACATAAATTTACCTCCTAAATTAGTAATATTTTTCAAATAGAGAGATGGCTATATAGGCTACTGATTATCTTGATTACTTAGAAAATTAATTATATGTGACTTGTAAATTTAAAATTTATCACACTATATGCGAATAAAATATTTTTTAAACAATAATGTCGATATAATAAAATTATCTAAAAGTTATAATTTTCTCACAAAGTGAAATTTACAAAGTAGATATATATGTTTGGATGGTATAAGTTAAAAAAATATAAAAACTTATAATGTTTATTATCATTAACAAGGAAAAAATGTTATTTGCTTTCATATTTTTATTCATTATTGCAAACTTCCACAATAGGTTTAGCTTCAATGAGTTATCTATACGTCTTCACCTTCCCACCACCTCTAGTACAATTTTGTTCCCTGAACGATAAATATTGTTCGATCATTTATTTTAGAGAAAAGAAATATTTATTTCTAGTTATATCATAACTTCTTAATAGTGTATGTACCCTCATAAAATCATAATTTAATATGTCTATATATATATATATATATATATATATATATATTTCAATTAACTATTTTTTCTTCATACATTAGATGTTTTTTATTATGGAGTCACTTTCATCCTTTTGTAAGATCTATATGTTTTGTGAAAATTGAAAATCTATAAAGTACAAGTTAATTAATTATGGATAAAAAATATCAACTCTCATTTTTATCAATTTACTACAGCAGTTGTTACATGCAGGGTTTGGCTCTTCTATACTTTTCTCACTATGTCTTGTTGAGGAAAGTTTTGTATTTTTCCTTCAATGTGGAATTGAAGTGCTTATATGCTTATTTTCAAATGGAGTACAGGGTCTTTGTAGGAGACACCTTGTGTTGTTGATGTTTTTATGACTATTTGTAGGTTGTCATGATGTTTATGTGAGAATTCTTTGTAGGAGAACATTTCCTTGAAGGGGAAATAACCACATGTTTTATCAGAAAACTTTTATGTACTCCTTTTCCACTGACTATATGGAGCGGTCTAGCTATGTTGGTTAGTCCGAAGATGTAGCCCAGGAGGGGTGAAATCCATCAAAAAAACCTTTGTTCTGATCTTCATGAATTTATGTATGAGTTATGTGATGTTGTGTTGCTTATGCTTAAGTTTACTTGTGAAAAATAACTCATAACTTGAAGATACTTTTTGGAAAACCTGATTTGTGTTAATACCTATTTTTTCCTTACAAAGCATTGGAAAATGATCCCTATTTTTAGGAAGAGGAAATTGACCTCCTCTATTTTCAAATCATCTCTGGTGTCACTCCGCTACCAGCAGACCTAGACAGTACCCTAGTGGAGTCATGTAGGAACACAAACATTGCTATGTTGCCAGTGAGTATAGATAGTACCCCGGCTGAGTTGCTTGCTTCACCTCTTTGCACAGGAAACCTTTCTCTTATTTTGCCTTTATTTATTTATTTTAAAGAATATTGTAATGGGAAGAAGAGGGATCCTGACTTATTGAGAGTAGAAGAGGTTGTTCCTTCAGAGAAGCATATAGATACCTCTAATTTAGTTTTTCTCTTTTATATTTTTCCCATTTTCCACTTCTATTGATTATATAAGCATGAAAACACTGAAACATAAATATTGAGCGTAGAAATGAGGTTTTCATAATAGACATGAGTTCATGGTTGGAACATCATTGTCCTTATAGACAGATCATATTTTCTGTCGGAACTTCATTGGCCAAAATATATAACCAACACAAGGAATATGGATAGAAGGTTAACCATATGTTGAAGTGTCACAAGACTCTTTAGAGTTCGTCCACACATGTACTAAGAAGCCACAATGTGTAAATTCACAACACTTATTCACATGACAAAAACAAAACAAAACTCAAGCAAAGATGAAAGAAAAGACAATGTGCACAGTGTAGGGCACAACCCTAGAACTTCATTGGAGGTAATGTTTTAAGTCTTGGCCATTGAAAAGGAGAGGATCAATCTTATTGTCAAGTGGTTGAAGATGATAAATGTGTTTTCCAAGCCTTTCATGTACTCTGAATAGTCAAATCCACAAGGACTAAAACTTAGTGTGTTTTTCATTGTCCTTGTGGGCTTTATCCCACTTCAAGAATAAGTCACCCACACTCAATTTGTTCTTCCATACAAAATTCTTGTCGACCCACCTCTTAATATGATTATGGTGAAGTGAAAAAATTTATTTTCCTTTCAAACTTTCTTCATGTAGCTTGTGAAGGGTGTCCATCCTACGCTACAGTAATAGACACAACTTTCCTTGGGATTCCTGTGAGAGATAGAGGGTAGGCAAGTAGATGTTGGGTGAGAGGATGGATTCTTTTGCGTATACCAAGAAGTAAGGGTAGGTGTTTAGGGAAGACTTCGACATGGCTCAATTAGCCCATAAAGCATTTATAATGTGGAGTGTCAGTTTCACTTGTCAAAGAATATGGTCTTTTTTATCATGCGGATTAGGTTCTTCTTCATGGATTCAGAAGGACCGTTCCCCTATGGATAATAACTAGCCAAATGTTTCAATAGAATACTAGTTTCCAATGCAAAATCGTAAAGTCTTAGCGATGACAAGTATGTTGAATTGTCGAAAACAAGTGAAGTAGGAATTTCAAACCTGGAAATGATGTTTTGTTGCAGAAAACTAATGACTTATTGATCATTCACCTATTTGAGTGGAACTACTTCTGTCCACTGCGTGAAATTATATGTGGCAGTAAGAATGTAGAGGTGCTACTACGATGAATGCGAAGATATTTCTCCAATAATATCCAAGTCCCACTGTTGAAAAGGTTCTTCCACTACAATGGGATGCAATGGGGTGGATGATTTCTTGTTTCTGGTGGCACACCTATGATAGATGGAACACTTGCAGGCTTAAGCATGAGCATCTCTAAATAATATAGGCTAGTAAAATTCGGCCTGCATGACCTTATGTGTTGTTTTGTTTCTCACAAAGTGTCCCCCGGCTGGTCTGTCATCGAGATCATGTAATAACATTCCTAAATCATGTGCTTCCAAACACCTGAGTAGTACTATGTTGTGGTGATTTCTAAAAAGCACTCGATGCACCAGTTGGTAGGATAATTCTTTAGGTCTAAGTGCCCTTCTTCTCAGTGCGGAAAATTGGGAGGGAACGATGTCATGCTCAACGTATTAGTGCACATAAACATACCAAGGGTTTGTGCTAGTAGTGGCAGAGGCTCACTTGACATTGTACATATCAATTTCTTGCTCCCATCTTGAAAGATCTTCTTCCTCCTTTGCATTTAATTCTTCTGTCGCTAATCAAAAAATACCATGGCCCTTGATTGTGTCAATTGGCTTGATATCTATATCATATTCTTGCAAACCAGTCATCCAGTTCGCTCTCCTTTCACCTAGCTCTTGTTAAATGAGAAATGATATGACTGTTGGTGTAGAACAAAGATAATGTAATGACCATTTAATAGATAGGGCCGAAAGTTCTTTACTGCCTTGTATACTACATAATCTTATTTGTCCATGACGAGGTAGTTGAGTTTGGGTTCTTGCAAACTCACGCTCATGAAGGAAATAGGTCTCTCATTGTTAAGATCATCCTTTTGGGTGAGTACAACGACAAAAGAAGTGTCAAAAGAAAATGTGTAGAGAAAAAAATGTTTATTGATGTTTGGGTTGTACAATGAGGGTGCTTCTGTGATAGCCTGTTTAATACGGGAAAACACATCCTTTTCTCTTTTATCCCATTTATAGATTGCATCCTTCTTCACGATAGCATGTATCGACTTAACAATCTAAGCGTAGTAAGAGATGAACTTGTGGAGGAAATTCATTTTCTCCAAGAAGGAGTGCATGGCCCTTTTGTTCACTTGGAAGGGAATCTATGTGATTTTTTTTACCTTGTCCGGGTCTACCTTAATCCACTTTTGGAAATAATTTTGCTGAAGAGATTACCCTCAGACATCATGAAGATATGTTTCTTAGGATTTAAAGATATGTCATACTTGTGACATTGCTCAAAATTTTTCTTTAAGTGGAGTATGTGGTCTGACCTATGTTTGGACAATATTGTTATGTCGTCAAGATAAACCACTATGCTCCATCCAATCAGCCCATAGAAATCAATGTCCATAGTGCACTGAAATGTTGAACCATAATTGATTAACCCAAACGAAATTTTCCTGAATGTGAACGTCCCCCACTTCATACAGAAGGTGGTCTTAAGTTTTCCAAGCTTTGAAACCAAAACCTAGTTGTATCCTGAGTAATAATCTAGCAATGAAAACATTTCTGACCCCGAAACTATTTGCAGTGTTTATTCTCTGGACGAGACGAGGTACTTGTCCTTGTTCGATGTGTGATTGATATTTCAAAAATCAACACACGAGGATTTCCCTAGACTTCTTTCTTACTGGGACCAAATTTGACACCCAAGTTGAGTGTCGCACTCTGTATATGATCTAGGCATCCAGGAGTTTCCTTAATTCTTTCTGAATAAGAGGCTCAATATTTAGATGTACTTTTCTCAATTTTTGTTGGAATGGCTTAGCCCCTTCTTTTATTGGTATCACGTGTTGGATGATTCACTTATCATAAGTTATAAGCTCATCATATGTCCATGCGAACACATCTTGGTACTACTTGAATAAGTGGATAAAGGCTTGTTTCTCTTGTGGTGTACAACAAATACCAAGATTGATGCACTTCAGATCTTTTTTTATTCCCATGTTAATCTGTTCATGCAACAGGATGGAATTGTGGGCTTTAACAGGTCCCCAGAAGCGATTCTGTAGGTCATATAACTTTTCCAACATTACCACACCCTTTGGGATGAGATTTCCTTTACTTGAACTGGTTGCATCCTGCAATTCCTTCTAATGCTCATCCTCATCGATCGCTCCTTCTTTGAACACATCAGCATTCGCCATGAAGCACAATATCTATTGGTCATCATAAATAACATGTAAATTAGTGATATTATCAGGGACGAATGGCATATAAAGAATTTCAACAAAAGAATCATCCCTCAACGATGACAACCTAGCAGCATCATTTGCTAATGCGTTCATAGTTGTGTCATGAATTCTTGGAATAGAAATGATATTAAAAGCTTGAAAATGTGAAATCAGGTGCCATACCTCTTGTTGATAGCTTCTAAGATGAGTTGACACACAATGTATGGTATTGCGTACCTATCACACCATAATTTTTGAGTCACCTACTGCTTTCAGGATAGCAATGTTGAGGTCAATGGATCTTTGTAAGCCCAATATGAGTGCTTCGTATTCTGTACTGTTGTTTGTGCACTCAAATTCCATGTGGCCAGAGATCAAACTCTTTCTCTATAGAGGATCTATTAAAACGCAACTAGGTCCAGAGTCCTCCTACGTTTTGGAACCATCAAAGTACAAAGTCCGCATATCATATGTACAATGATTGGGAACTACACTATTACTATTATTACTATTACTAACTATAAAAATGTCTTTTTCGCCAGGTTGTCTAGGAAGGAGCTCTAACTGTATATCTAGTGGGACAGGGGATGGATGTGAAAGATAGTACCCCAGTTGGGTTTCTAGGAAGAAATTGTCGAAGATAATTTCTGCAAAATCCACAGGTTCATTTTGTCTATTCAAGGAAGTGAAAGTATGTTTCATGTATCTTTCTAAGTTCACCCAGATCTGATTATTTCTTCCCTTATAAGGAAGCCATAAATGTGACTGGTCCATAGCAAAGTACCGTTGTAGCTTGCTGGACCAGTATCTGCTCAACAACAATCCATATGCTTCTAAAATGTCGACAATCACTATGTTGATACATTGGTGGACTCGCTCATCAGATAATAAATGGGTGATAACATCTCTGATTTCACTAATTGCATGGACGTGAGTTATTTCCAGCTGAATAATTTGTGCATCTATGTTGTCCCATTTTGCATTGATTTTGTTGGCAAAAAAATAATGAAATTACATTCATCGATGCAATGGAATCAACCAATAAATTATGTACATTTAAATTAAAGATTTAAAAAGTTAACAGAAAATAGGGGTAGAGTGTATTTGGATCCATTGTTAAAGCACTAAGTACAATTTGAGGGTGATAGAAGATGTACCAGATCCCTTGTTAGAAGAAGCATCATTCTTGTGGTGGACTGCCCAAGTGCGTGTAAGAGGATGTACTACTATCTCATGATCTTTGTTAATTCAAAAATTGAAATGTTCGAATGAACCTTCTTCATGTCGTCAAATATGTTGTAATCTACAATGGGAAGGATGGCCAAAGTGTCTGGGGACGTAACCTGGTTTTTGAATTCTAGAATTTTGGTCTTGTTCTTATTACATATGGAAGAAATTTTTGTTGTAGCTGGGTTACCAGACTTTCTCTGAGTGTTCCATGATGAACTGGCGAGTGGAATTATCTTTCTTAATAGTTTCTCTTTGATTTTATGTGTCGTCAAATCCGGTGCAGTAGCTAGCCCTTGGATTCTTAAATTGTACTAGTTGGTCAACTTCTGGGTTGGGCCATCACTCGAAGGTTGTTTATCAGTAGTACTCTTTTGGGATGTGAGTATGCAATTGACAATGTTTACTGCATGCCCCACACTAAGAGTCTCTTTGATTGTAGCTACTTCTAGCTTTTCTTCTACAAGCTCAGTCTGCTCCTCATCCATTACTGCATCAACAAGATGCATAGAAAGAATGCATATGGTCTGATTCCACTATGGGAATGTATTCTCGAAATGAAATTCTTGATTACATGAACAATATTGATTTGTGCCCATCTTTTCAATATTCAATACAACATTGGAGCTTTGCGCAGACTTAGCAGTTTGATTTCTGCTACTGCTAGAAGTTGCAATCCTTTTAAACAGGTTGAACCTAGGAGGCTTGTTACTCATGGTGGTATTTCTGACCTTTTCTTAAGTTCTGCCAACTCATTTGACAAATTCTTGACAGTACGAGTCAATATCTCAAGATCAATAGTTTATTTCTCTTTGGCCTTAATTATAGAGGCCTAAGACCTTTTACCCATGTCATTGGAGTCTTTAGCTAGTTCATCATCTAAAATGACTCCAATCGTGTGCAACTCCTTTCAAACGCGATTTCCTCTTCATAATTTTCAATCAATGTTTGTTTTGCATTATTCTTTACAAACTACGCAATGTTGGTCAGTAAGGTAGAAGTGTAATAATTGATGGTGATGGAGTCATGAGGTTTAGTGTTTGTTTTGAACTTGTTCAAAATGTGGTTAAAACTTTAATTAAAATATTTCAATTTTTCCTTTTGCTCCATCTTGATACTGCCCAACTCTTTCAATAACATGGCGAGGGTCTTGTCATTAGCAAATTTATCAAGGATTTTTTTCTTAAACCCCCTCCAGTTTTGGATGGAATTCAGAGGAATACTATGATACTACATAGATTCTCTACCATCTAAGGTACATGAAGACAATCTACATGCAACATCATCATAGTGTACCTCAAGCATTTGCAAATGTAGGTGGAAGTTGTCTAGATGGTCCTCCTCCCTTACTGCTCTTTCAGGGTCATACTTCATTAGGAGATTTCCTGGATTCCTTGGCATCACGTGTAACACATACGAGAGTGAAAGTGGGCACTAAGACATCCAATCTAGATCTTGGTCTGCCATGTCCTCTTCGATGTCTTACCCTTCTACTTCAGAGTCTGATTAGTCTTCTTCTTCTTCTTCTTCTTATTCGCCCAATCCATGGAAATTATCATCTGAAAGCACTACATTATCACAGTCACCACCATTGAATATTGGAGGTTGTTTTGGTTTTTCATTGTTTTCTTCAAAGTCTACTAACTCTTCAAGGGTGGCGAGAACCATTAACTCTTCAACTGTCGAAACTACTATCCTAGTAGAGGTGGTTTGGTTCTTCTTCAGAAAATATGGAAGATTTTCTATTCCATGTATCAGTCCAATGACCCTCACAAACTTTTGGGTGATGGGGTGGACGGCCCAGAGTTGTTTGTATGCAATTTCATAAGGCTGTGCAGTCTCGGGCTGAGAAGAATTACCAACTTCAGGAAGGGGTATAGGGGAGTTTCTAGGAATATTACTTCCTTGACCAAAGGAAGTAAGATTGGGGTTGGTGTGGTTATCAACCATAAAAATATTACTTCCTTTTAGCACCATAAATTTTGAAAGTTCTAGACCCACCAAAATTTAGGTGATCTCCCCAATGTAAAGTCCTAATTAAACCTCACACCATTTGGTGTAGGATTCTCATCCGGTATAAAACCCAGGTTGTCAAATCCTTAAATATTTGCCTTGGATCTAACTGTCAACAAGAGAGAGGGATGTAATGGTGTCTTCGAAAAGAAAGAAGGTGTGCTTAGTGAGTGCTCAATTGTAAATGTGTCAAGGATCTTCTACTGCGGAGAGGGGAGAAAAGTGAACCTCTAAGTGAGAGGTAGTGGTACAACCCAAGAAGAGACACACATGAACTGGAAGGATCCTTCTAACATCTAGCGGAATACTCCACAGAGGATGTGACAATCGTTAAAACCAAAAAATTAAGAAATATCTAACTAATATCTCGCAAAATAGTCCACAGGGATAGAACAACAAAAAAAACCATTACAACACATTCTCAATAAGATAAGTATTAAAACTGAAATAGTTCAACTATCTTAGCACATGTGAAAGAAAACATGAAATACAAATATCCGCAGAATAGCCTTACAAACATTCATAATCCATGCATGAAGAACGTGTTGGCCTTGAAGGCTTTTGTTATTAAGTAAAATTTCCAAGACACGTGTTTACAATGTACATCACTAGCTCTAGTGGTGGAGAATTAGAGCCGCTCCTTGCTCCTCAAAGAACTATCTTATCTCTCTAATGCCTTGTGGGAGGATCCAAGGAGAAAAATTCTTGTCTCATACAATGAGGACATATATATAACCAAGGGTGTTTCTTTGATTACCCTCATGACTATTTGACTTCCTATGAATTTTTAGCTTGCATGAATCTTTACATTCCATTTGTGTCCATTGGACTTCCACTTTACAATACATCTCGAATACAGTGTACATGATCCACAATAGTGATGTGGCATATGATCACTCACGACATGACATGATATGACACTGCTGACATGGTCTACTTGATGATGTGGAAATGTCAAGCCATTGTTGTTACTAAGTGTTATATGTCCTCTTGAATATGCTTTTCTTTTCACCTCTGCATGGCTTGGTGATGTGGAATCTTCAATGATCTCAAGTCATCTATAGTGGTCGCAAACTATTGTCCTTTTTCTTTCTCTTGATTGATCAACTTGTAAGTTAAACTACAAGAGAGTCTTTAAGCATGCTTCCCTCCTTCTTCTCCTTCTCCATCATCTTTTCATGACATTATAAGGTGCCTATTCCCACAATTCACTCATGACAAGATGACATCAATTGAAAATCCCCAAGTCTAAGATGATGCATTTTGATCCACCGACTGAGCGCAGAACAAGTGACAGGCTTGAAAGAGCGACTTAGTGACTACGTAGTGTGTAGTTATAGTAGCTAAGGGATAAGCCTGAGCCCTGAGATTGTGTAATGCATAGTTTAGGAAGGCCTTAGGGATAATACTGCGTAGTTTTTGAAGCTAGTGGGATAGGTTAAGGGAATGGGCACTATGAGAACTAACTGCGCAGTTCTGGGAATCAAGGAAGGTTAGGAAGCTGTGTAGATGTGCAGTTCAAGGGGTCAAGGGATGAGATTAAGGATTGAGGATGTGAAGTGAGCAGTTTAAGCCAGGCTAGGGACATGATTGCACAATTTTTGAGGTCAAGGTCGGGGCTTGGGCACCGAAACTACATAGTGTAGTAGTTATTGGAGGCAGGAACTGCACATTACGCAATTCCAAGGAGCAAGGTCACAACTAGAGGATTGAAATTTCATAGTGCGCATCTCAGGAGAAGTTCGATTAAGCTATGTTGCTTGGTCAAGAAATTTTTTTGAAAAAGGCTAAGTGTGAGATCAATGAGATTGGTGTGATCAGTGATGAATTTTGATTGTAATCAAACACTTAGAATATTTTGACGACACGACAACATAGATCATCTGAACACATGAACAAATAATTTCCCTCGGTGTGACATCTTTATGACAAATTACCACAAGTGTGACACTTAAGATAGTCTTTGGGACGACCGTGACGCCACTTATCTGACAGTGCTCAGAAATTTGTGAATGAGTGCGATGGATGTTTACATAGTCAGAAAAACTCATATACACAAAGATAGACCCTTAACACGATCATAATAGGCTTGTACACATTACGTGACAGCCAAACATGCCAAAAGACGATAATTTACCCAACATGCAAAAGGGGACAAAACACTTCAAGGAAACTCATGAAATAAGCTTTGATGTTTGCGATAATAATGTTCAAGACCAAGGAAGGTTCTAAAATTGAGTGTAAGAAAAAAATTTGGAGGGTATTTTAGCCGCTACAATAGACCTATTCTATCACACTTAAAACATTTGGATGATAGCTTATATTTGTATTTTCAAGATCATCACTTCAACTTTCTTACAAATTTAGCTTCTTCTTCATCTAATTCATAGTTTGAGAAATCATACACTTTGAGATTTTCTTCTTTCTTTGAATCCTTGAGAAATTCCTCCTTCTAAGCTAACTTCTTTGTTCTTTTTTCATATGTAATGTCCATCATGAAATTCTCCTTATATTTGAATTCTTTAATGTCACCTCCTTCATAGGTGTTTTGCAACTTATCACACATCTCTTTTGTTATTTTACAATAAATTACCTTATTGAAATTTAATTTTGGAAGGACATTCAAAGATGGAACTCGTGACTTCTAAATTACGTTATCCTCCTATTGAGGGCCCTAAAATCGGGTCAACAACAAGGGGGATACCCACCCGGTCCGGAACCTGGTTGGCGGCTCCTTGCCCGTTTGGTGTAGCGGGTCCGACTGGGGATAATGGGACCAGCTTCCCAATCTAAAAGATGTGTGTGTGTGTGTAGATTTTTGATGATGCTAATCTAGAGGTAACCTTAAGCTAATTTAATTCTAAACTCTAAACTAACTCTATGCTACTGTAATCTAACAAAAACAGCACATCTAATCTATACTAACCCGGGGTAGAATTCTTTCATCATGCGATCTAAAAAGATTTCATACAATAACTGGTAATAAAGATCATTCAGCTATCATAAGAATATAAATCAATTAAGATAAACCATTCTGCATAAGAAGTTAGGCAAAACAGTTGTGAACAGCATATCGCATGATAAGTTATTCATATGTCAAGCACAAATAAATGACTCCACCGTACAAAAGTGCCAAATGGTAACCCACACATTCATACATTAACATATAAACAACTCAGCTGTATATCACTCTAAGAATATGAGCAGAAATTAATCAAGAGATAAAAGTACCATTTATGACTGATTTCACTCACAAACTTCAAGCAATAACGATTTATCTCTACTTACTCCTAACATCTACTAAGACTACAGAAGTGCAACATCAGTAGCAAACATTAAAATGCAAACATAAATAAATCTCGATCCGTCCATTCATCAAAAACCCCCTCCGAGGGTGCAAAAGTGCATGTTCTGAGGACAAGTTTTTTGACAAATTTCCGGACCCTTCTCCAAATGCCATGAGAAGGGTTAAATACTACTAACTAACTAATCTTAATTACACAAATTTAGGGAACGGCTTCAAATGACTGCCCTTTTACTAAAACAAATTTATTTCTAAAAATTGAATCTAATTTCTAACCGTTTTTGTATCTGCTCCTTAGTGCTGTAAGTAATGCAAGATTCGCCTGGAAAGAGTCGGCTGGTTGTCTTTTCCTTTTGCTCGAGCGATAAAAGTAGAAATAACAAAAGCTGGCACCTTTTTCTGACAAACTAGAAGATATTTTTGAAAATCTTCCTCAGGCTGGGTATATTTGCTGTGTGTATACTTAGTATAACCCAGATTTCTTTCAAACTGATTGTGTTGTTGCTATTTCGGTTTTCGGCCGTGCGAATGACTCAATGAGTTAGGGATTTCGTTGCCTGAATAATCTTCCATATTGAAAATTGCTTCCGTTCTTTGTTCCAGGCTTTTCTAGAGCATCCTCCCTCTTTAGCTTTTTTCTTTTTGCTTTACCCAGTCTGAGCTTTAGGATCTTTTGCAAACATGCTGCTTTTGTGCGCCTTTGACTCTGAGTCTTGGATAGTCTATTTTCATCAGTGTCTGTGGAGTGATACTCTGGAATCCGTGCCCCTGCTGCATGCGGCATCCATTTGCGAAGGCATCTCCTCTCTGTTCTTCTAGTATTGGCGCTTTCCCCTTCTCCTTAGATGTTTCCTGCATATAGATTTATATTAGTTGCTGCCTTACAGTTTATGCAAAGGAAAAGAGAAATGATGAAAAGATTGACATGAAAGCTTTAAGTTCTAATGAATGCATAATCATGACACTCATAATGACTTGACCCTTCGAAAAACGCAACACAATCATCTTTGGATACTTAGGAGTGCAATCATTAATTTCCCTTAAGGTGCGCGCTCAATTTTGGGTTTACAGATCATGCCGAAGAAACTTTGCGATGAGTGGTTTCTGCGATTCACATCGTAGCAATTAATATTCTCATTCGTCGCAGATCGCAAATCGCAAGATTGCAGTTTGTAAGATCGCAGATCGCAAATCGCAAGATCGCAATTTTCATTTGATCATTGTGCGCTGCTTATGCGACGTTGCGATGCGCGACGTCGCATATCGGCCATCGGCGATTTCCTTAGGTTTTCTTTAAGGGCGCTTTCAAAATATGCGATACGATGAATGTCGCATCGCTTCATTGTAGTTTATTTATGCGCATAGGAAAACACTTCACTCTCTCTTTGCGATGCGATATAGCTTTTAGGGAGTTAAATACAAAAATTTTGATAAAAATATTTTTGGGATTTTTTGTTAAGGGTCCCCCCTTTGCTTGATGTTATTGCTAATACCAAACAAAGAGGGGGGTTGTTGGTGACCACAACAATGGCGATTCACTGTGAAGAACTAGTTATCTATGCTTTTCTATTGACATTTCCACTTCCGAAACAGAAAAATTTTCATATGTCTAAATTTTGTTATGGACAGATAGAGTAGATTACCCCTTATTTTGTCAATGATACTTTGTTTCAACATTTCTTTTTGTCCAATTGTCTGCTTCCTTAGGCTTAGTTCTTGCATTCATACCAGACATTACTCGATCCTTTTTAAAGATAAAATAAGGTCTTCTCTGCGTACTGGCTTTAAAATATGCTCATTTGTCATAGGTAGAGCCTCTGCTGCCCGCAAGCGTCCATAGCCTCGACAGGGTTACCATGTTATCCAGCAATGATCCTTTTTCCTGTTTAAGGTTATTTACAACATTTCAGAGAAAAATCCTTTTTGACACTTTTTCCTTTTTTATTCTCTAAAGAACAATGTCTTGGTTTGGTGGCCAAATCATGACACAGTCATTCACTTGATTTACACTTTTGCTGAACAAGCTGGCTCGTGATGAGACCCCTTGTCTTTTGATTGCAACAATCTTGAGTCATTGCCCTGTTTTGATAGATAGTATTGGCAAAGTCAGCAAGTTATAATATCTGTGATCATGATAAGCTGGCTCGTGATGAGACCTCTTATTCTTTGAGATATAGTGTTTTCTCGGATTGTTTCTCTGAATGCTGCGGTTTCCTTTTGCAGGGAGGAAGTCATTGTTTTTCCTTAAGAAAGCTCTGGACGACAATAATAGAGTTTGAAAACAACAGCTTTACAGAGAATATTTATTTTATTATTGATGATACCTTTCATTGTGCTGACATAAAACAATTTTTTACCAAAGGTTGCTTTCATCAAAGTTTTTCTAGAGGTTGAAACTAATATCATATTCAAGGCAAGGTTAACTCTATCTGTCAATAATAAAAATCAGATTTTTCGAAAAGTTTTGCTATTTATACAAGTGAAATCAAAATCTGATAGAGAGTTGGTGTGCTCTTTCATGAATCCTTTTCAATGATCGCTTACAACCGGTTTTATTTATAAGAAAGAGAAAAAAACAAAAAATTAAAAAAAATTAAAAAAAAATAAAAAAACTAAAACTTATCCTACAAAAATAGAAGAATGTTCTTCTACGGAAAATACATTTTAAGAATCTGTCCATTCACAGGCAAAGAATCTCTTCTACCTGCCAAATCCTGCAACACAAACGTCGATGGGCCTATGACTTCTACAATCTGAAAAGGACCAAGCCACAGCTTCTGAAATTTCATATGCTTGCCCTTTTCTTCATGAGCCTTATCCCATTTCAAAACTAAATCTCCCATCTGAAAGCTTTTTCTGGTCATTATGCTTGAGTCAAAAGAGGATTTTATTAGCGCTTGGTGGTGAGCATGGGTTTTCTTAGCTTGTTCTCGTCATTCTTCTAGTTTGATTATCTCCATTTGTCTCAATTGTAAAGAGGAAGTAGATACTTCATCGATGTGTTGTACTAAAGACAAAGAGGGAATGACTAAGTGAGTAGGGAGAACCACTTCTTTCCCATAAACTAAATTAAAGGGAGAAGTGCCGATCGAAGCTTTCTTCATAATTCTGTCTGCCCATAAAGCATTTACCAGCGCTTTGTGCCAATTCTTTTGGTTTTGGTTGACTGTTCTTTTAATAATCCTGATTAGGTTTTTGTTTGTTGATTCAGCCAACCCATTACCTTGCGGATAGTAGTTGGCGGAATACTTCAGTTTGAACCCTCTTTTAAGTGCAAACTCAGTCATTGTATTTCCAGAAAAGTATGATGCATTATCAAACATTAAGGCCGTTGGCAATCCAAACCTAGTGATGATAAATTGATCTATGAATTCAATAATATTTTCAGAATTAACTGTCTTGAGAGGAGCTACTTCTACCCATTTAGTAAAATAATCTGTTGCCGTGAGGATATACCTATGCTGCTTAGAAGAGTGAGGAACGATCTCACCTATTATGTCCAAGCCCCATTGGCTGAATGGTTGCTCGATGTTAACCGGCTGTAGTGGCATGGACGATTTCTTTTGTTTCCCTGCAGCAGTCTGGCAGATTTGGCGTTTCCTTACGTAATTGTATGAGTCTTTGAACAGTGTGGGCCAATAATATCCTGCACGTAAGATCTTATGCGCAGTAGTTTCTCCAGCATAGTGTCCACCTGCTGGTCCGTTGTGGAGTTCCTGCAAAACCTTTTCGGCTTCAGTTTTCTCAAGACACCTAAGAAGTACAGAATCGTAATTCCTTTTAAACAAAACATCATTTATGAGCTGGTATTGTTTAGCTTTCAATCTCAGAGCTCTTTTCTTGGTGTGATCCAGGTGTGATGGAGCATACCCGTTCTTAAGATAATAAATGGTGTCCGCATATAATGATTCTGCGTCGTTTAGGCTTACCTCATATGTATGTACCTCTTCAGATGAGTTGTTAGGAATTTGTGATGCTCCAGCTAACATCTTGCAGAAGCCTTGACCTCTTACGATGTTTGTTGGTTTGATCTCAAGATCGTATTCTTGTAAAGCGGTAATCCAATTTGCTCTCTTTTTGCCCACATCCTTCTGTACCAACAAGTTTCTTACCGCCGGAAACGGTACTACGACTTTGGTATGGGCCTTAAGTAAGAAAGGTCTGAAATATTTGATCGCTTTGAAAACAGCATACGCTTGTTTCTCCACGTCTGAATAATTGAGCTCAGCACCTTGTAAGTTCGAGCTAAAGAATGCGATTGGAGCTTCCGCCTTCTCTTGATTTGCTTGAGTTAAAATCGCGGCATAAGATTTCTCTGAGGCAAAAGTGTATAAGATAAAAGATTCTGAAAAATTTGGGGTAGCTAAAGATGGAGCGTTGATGATAGCTTGTTTGATCAAGTTGAATGCTTCGTGCTCATCTTGACCCCATTTAAAATTTGAATTCTTTTTTATCATATTTTATAAAGGAGAAATAATACGTGAAAAGTCCAGGACAAACCTTTTTACAAAATTGATTTGTCTAAGGAAAGATTGCATGGCTTTTTTGTTATGGGGCATGGATATTTCGGAAATTTCTTTGATTCTGTCAGGTTCAATGTGAATACCAGATTTCGACACTATGAATCCGAGCAATTTCCATTCACTTAATGCGAAAAAAGATTTCTTTGGGTTAAGTGAAATCCCATACCTTAAACATCTTTGAAGGATTTGTTTCAAGTCTTTGAGATGGTCGCTTCGTTTCTTGGAGTATACTGTTATATCATCCAGGTAAATCACTACCGATTTATTGACTAAACCTTTAAACGCGATGTCCATGGCTCTCTGAAAGGTAGCGCCGGCATTGATCAGACCAAATGGCATCTTCCGATATGCGTATGTGCCCCATTTGGTTTGGAATGTGGTTTTCAACTGATCATCAGGATGTACCAGCACTTGATTGTATCCTGAAAATCCATCCAGGAAAGACATTAGTTCTGAGCCCGCTACTGCCTGTAGTATTTGCTCCATAGGTGGGAGGGGAAAATTGTCTTTCTGACAGGCTTTGTTGAGATTTCGGAAATCAATACAGATTCTAATATCTCCGTTTTTCTTTCTAATGGACACCATATTGGATACCCATTTGGAATGTCTGACGGGGAAAATTATTCTGGCTCTCAACAACTTATTTAGCTCAGTCTTTATCTGATTCTCTAAGTTGGGGTGGATTTTTCTGAGCTTCTGCTGGACAGGATTTTCATTGTCAATCATAGGGATAGTGTGTTGAATGATAGAAGTGTTGTATGTCTTTAGCTCATCGTAATTCCATGCAAAAACGTTTTTGTATTGTCTCACAAGACGGATATATGTTGATTTTTCTTCAGGGGCTAGGCCGTGGCCTAGATTAACGTTTTGCGGCTTCTGATCGGTTCCTAGGTTCACTAATTCATAATTCAGAGTTGAACTATAGAGTTTAGAATTGGCAGACCTTTTAAACCGACTTTTAAAATCATATAAATCTTCTAACTTAACCACCGATTTAGGTATAGCATTATCAGTGCTATTTTGATGAATTTGGTGATCATGATGGTCTTCGTCAATTATTTGATTTGAGTAGGATCCTTCAGAAGTGAGGAAATTTACAATGTCAGGATCGTCGTTGAATACTCTCCAGTTGGTGATGTTGTTAGGGATGGACGGTTTAAAGATTAATTCTATTGAGAATCTATCGGGACTAAAATATTCGGAGGGAATAAGTCTAGAGGCTACGTTAGCTAACAGGTTTGCGCTCGCATTTTGGAGTCTTGGGATTGACGAAATATTGAATGCTATGAAATGTGAAGTCAGATCTTATACTAAAGATTGATAGTGCTTTAAATGACTTGACAGGCATTGTATGGTGTTACGTACCTGTTTGACGACAATTTCAGAATCTCCAAAGACTTGAAGATACTTAACATTCAACCCGATTGCTTTGTATAGGCCTTGCACCAAGGCTTCGTACTCCGCTGTATTGTTTGTGCAATCGAACTCAAGTCTGCATGTAAGCATGATCTTGTTTCCGTCTGGGCTAATCAGAACGCATCCTGCTCCTGCTCCCTCGTTAGATTTAGAGCCATCAAAATATAATTTCCAAAACAAAGATGTATTTACAGAGTTATCTAAAAATTTAAAACACTTTGAATCATCAGTTTGGGAAAAAATTTCAACTTGGGACAAAACTGAATTTTCTAAGTAAGGTGAGGTGTGAGCATTGAAATTGCCGAGGAAAGAATCTACCGAGTAATTGCCTATGATACTGCTGTTGTATGCTATTGCTTCATTCTCTCCTTCCAATTCAGTCACTATGAACTTTTGGTGCAACTTTCGTTCAACCTTTATTTGATTGGGTTTACCGTTGTAGGGTAACCACATGTGCGACCAGTCGGTTGAGAAATATCCGTGGAGATTTTCGGACCAATCCCTGCTAAGAATTAAACCATAGAATTCAGGGATATCAGCTACCAGAATGTCGATAACCTGGCATACTTTCGGGTTAGACGACAATCTTATGGTCACCTGGTTAAGTTCACCAATCACTTCGACTTGAGATCGATCAAGTTGAACTATGCGCACTGCGGATTTTTGTGGTTGAACATTCAATTTGGCACATATTGATCTGGGTAAAATATTCGTTGAAGCACCAGAATCAACCAAGCAATTGTGCACGTTTTTATTGAAAATTTCATAAGTGAGAAGAAAAGGAGGAGTGTGAGATCTTGATCTTCCTCCAATCAAGGCAATGTCATTTGGATCAATCTTATTGATCATGTTGGTTGGAGGTCTTCCCGTGTTGTGGGAAGTTACAGCTGTAGGTAAGGATGTAGTAGGCATGGCATGTAATTCTTTCATCATTATTTTCTGTTGATGTTTCAATTTGCTCAATTCGTAAAGAGTGATATTAGCCCTAGTCTTTTTCATGTCATCGATAATGTTATACTCCATTTCATCTGACACTATCAGTGTTCTTGATGGAGATGCTTGATCTGATTGGACTGGGCTAAATTGGATCGCTCTAGCAGTTGTTTTCTTTGTTGCGACCTTATCTTTTGTTGCAGGGCTTGCGCCCTTCTGTTTAGGGGTAGTTTGGGGAGGATCAAGTTGATTTTTGCTTCGTGTGCTAACCGGAAATGCTTCTTGATCTTCTTCTTATGGGAGGATGAAATCCCACATTCCTTGTAGTTCCACAACTTCTTCATCATCGGTCTGCCCTTCAGTGGTATTCTCTTCTTCTTCTTCTTCTTCAGATTCGACGCTTGAGACAGCGTTGGGTGGTTTCACCTCCATGGGAGGATTTCTTTTAAAAGATCTGTAGGGCTTTTTTGAAGAAGTTTCTGCTACTTGTTTTCTTATGTCAATCATCTCATTGGACATGGCCTTTAACACTTTTTGTAATCCTTCCATATCGAAAGGATCTTTCGTTTGTTTCTTCTTGGTGTCTTCTTTGAAAGAGATTTTCTTAGATTTGCGTTCTTCTATTGCAGATCTCTTTTCTAGGGCAACTACGCATTTTTCTACTGCTAACGCCTCAGTCAAGTTTTCAACTAAGGTCGTCTTGTTTGCCCTATCTACGAAGATAGCCAAGTTTGATGGTAAGGCCGTGATGTACCATTCACATCTTACTTCCTCGCTGGGTTGAGAAGCAGCGGGAATTTTGTTGAGGATCTTATTGAACCATAAATTGAAATCTTTAATGGGTTCTCTAGCCTCAGCTTTAAGATTAGATAGGTCATTGATCAATGTCGCTGTTGATCTGTCATCGCCAAACTTGGTGAGGAATTGACTTTGAAAAATGTCCCAACTTGTGATGGACCCGGAAGGTAACGAAAAGTACCATGACCCGGCTGTTCCTTGCATTGTATAAGGAAAAAGCTGGACGACAGCATCCTCGTTGGTAACTCCGTTGAGATTAACAGAAAGCATGAAATTATTGATATGCTCTTCAGCTAGCATGCCTGTTTCTGGATTGAATTTAGGTAGCCATTTCTCAGGATGGGCCGGTATTGGGCTCAGGGGTGGAGGCATTAAAACCGCCCCAGGATTGTTCCATGGAGACTGGGCCATCGTTGAGCTGCTAGTTAATGAAAGTGCAGAAGATGGTCCCTGATGCGATGAAGATATTATGATCTTTGATGATTGAAGAGGAAGGGTCGTGGAAGATGGATGAGTGATTTGGGATGAGGATGTGGGTGGTTGACTTCGCGGTGAGGGGGTTGAAATGGACGAAGTAGATGAAAGAGTCTCACGGTCAGACTCTGGTGGTGTTTTCCTTGCTCTTTTCCTAGTAGGGAGAGGGAGTTCACTTGGTTGAATACCAAATTTTCACTCTTCAATCTGGTCAGAGGATGAGCAGGATTGTACTGCGAAGTCACGCTGCTGTGAGATTTATCAGACCTCTGAGAAAAAATAGAGAATCCCTGGAGTTTACGAATCAAAGTTTGAATTTCAGGGGGTTCAACGATAAGTTGGTCTGATATATTAGGGTAGGTGCCAGCGGTGGATACTCGAGCGACTTCTAACTCCGGGTTTAACCGTATTGGAGAAGTCGGGGGAGTTGATGAGGGTGATTTACTCTCAGAATGGCATTTGGATTTTGACTTAGTTGCCATTCATAGTTCGCGCCCTCCTTCTAGCGCCAAATATGTTGAGGGCCCTAAAATCGGGTCAACAACAAGGGGGATACCCACCCGGTCTGGAACCTGGTTGGCGGCTCCTTGCCCGTTTGGTGTAGCGGGTCCGACTGGGGATAATGGGACCAGCTTCCCAATCTAAAAGATGTGTGTGTGTGTGTGTAGATTTTTGATGATGCTAATCTAGAGGTAACCTTAAGCTAATTTAATTCTAAACTCTAAACTGACTCTATGCTACTGTAATCTAACAAAAACAGCACATCTAATCTATACTAACCCGGGGTAGAATTCTTTCATCATGCGATCTAAAAAGATTTCATACAATAACTGGTAATAAAGATCATTCAGCTATCATAAGAATATAAATCAATTAAGATAAACCATTCTGCATAAGAAGTTAGGCAAAACAGTTGTGAACAACATATCGCATGATAAGTTATTCATATGTCAAGCACAAATAAATGACTCCACCGTACAAAAGTGCCAAATGGTAACCCACACATTCATACATTAACATATAAACAACTCAGTTGTATATCACTCTAAGAATATGGGCAGAAATTAATCAAGAGATAAAAGTACCATTTATGATTGATTTCACTCACAAACTTCAAGCAATAACGATTTATCTCTACTTACTCCTAACATCTACTAAGAGTACAGAAGTGCAACATCAGTAGCAGACATTAAAATGCAAACATAAATAAATCTCGATCCGTCCATTCATCAAAAACCCCCTCCGAGGGTGCAAAAGTGCATGTCCTGAGGACAAGTTTTTTGACAAATTTCCGAACCCTTCTCCAAATGCCATGAGAAGGGTTAAATACTACTAACTAACTAATCTTAATTACACAAATTTAGGGAACGGCTTCAAATGACTGCCCTTTTACTAAAACAAATTTATTTCTAAAAATTGAATCTAATTTCTAACAGTTTATGTATCTGCTCCTTAGTGTTGTAAGCAATGCAAGATTCGCCTGGAAAGAGTCGGCTGGTTGTCTTTTCCTTTTGCTCGAGCAATAAAAGTAGAAATAACAAAAGTTGGCACCTTTTTCTGACAAACTAGAAGATATTTTTGAAAATCTTCCTCAGGCTGGGTATATTTGTTGTGTGTATACTTAGTATAACCCAGATTTCTTTCAAACTGATTGTGCTGTTGCTATTTCGGTTTCCAGTCGTGCGAATGACTCAATGAGTTAGGGATTTCGTTGCCTGAACAATCTTCTGTATTGAAAATTGCTTCCGTTCTTTGTTCCAAGCTTTTCTGGAGCGTCCTCCCTCTTTAGCGTTTTTCTTTTTGCTTTACCCAGTCTGAGCTTCAGGATCTTTTGCAAACACACTGCTTTTGTGCGCCTTTGACTCTGAGTCTTGGATAGTCTATTTTCATCAGTGTCTGTGGAGTGATACTCTGGAATCCGCGCCCCTGCTGCATGCGGCATCCATTTGCGAAGGCATCTCCTCTCTGTTCTTCTAGTATTGGCACTTTCCCCTTCTCCTTAGATGTTTCCTGCATATAGATTTATATTAGTTGCTGCCTTACAGTTTACGCAAAGGAAAAGAGAAATGATGAAAAGATTGACATGAAAGCTTTAAGTTCTAATGAATGCATAATCATGACACTCATAATGACTTGACTCTTCGAAAAACGCAACACAATCATCTTTGGATACTCAGGCGTGCAATCATTAATTTCCCTTAAGGTGTGCGCTCAATTTTGGGTTTACAGATCATGCCGAAGAAACTTTGCGATGAGCGGTTTCTGCGATTCGCATCGCAGCAATTAATAGTCTCATTCGTCGCAGATCGCAAATCGCAAGATCGCAGTTTGTAAGATCGCAGATCGCAAATCGCAAGATCGCAATTTTCATTTGATCATTGTGCGCTTCTTATGCGACGTTGCGATGCGCGACGTCGCATATCGGCCATCGGCGATTTCCTTAGGTTTTCTTTAAGGGCGCTTTCAAAATATGCGATGCGATGAATGTTGCATCACTTCATTGTAGTTTATTTATGCGCATAGGAAAACGCTTCACTCTCTTTTTGCGATGCGATATAGCTTTTAGGGAGTTAAATACAAAAATTTTGATAAAAATATTTTTGGGATTTTTTGTTAAGGGTCCCCCCTTTACTTGATGTTATTGCTAATACCAAACAAAGAGGGGGGTTGTTGGTGACCACAACACCTCCTTCCTTCCATCTACTAAATATTGCCAAGCATCAACACCAATAATCATCAAATATTCCTTCATTCTTATCTTCTAAAATGCATAATTTTATCCTTCAAACATACGATCTTTAATTGAACCTGCATGAATAGTCATGACCCCTCTAAGATCTTCCTTCTAGTGGCTATACTTCTTTTCAAGGAACCTTCTTTGGCACTAAATGTTGGATTCAAAATTATGTTGAAAGGGGGTTTATTAGTATAATGAAAATGTTTACTTATCTAAATGCAACCAAATATCATAAAAAATTCAATCTCATAAACTTAAAAAGTAACACAAGGTATACGTGGAAACCCTTACAGGAGAAAACCATAAAACGTCTTTATATGAAATATATTGAAGGCATCCACCTAATATTACATCAATTTGTAGGTACCAACCTATAGCAAACACTAATCCCCTTTACTATTTTAGGCACCAACCTACAAAAGACATCAATCTGCTCTCTTTTTTTGCAGGAACCAACCGACAAGATACACTAATCTGCAAGAGACATCAATCCCAAGTGCTACAAATATTTGTAGGAACCAACCTACTTCTTTGAGTCTGCTTGCCTCTTCACAATGTTTGTTAGATTCTTTTGCTTTCACCAATTCACTTACTACATCTACCTTCACAAGGTATATTAGTTTCTTCTACCATTACTAGGTTTACCTCTTGTTTCTTCCTTCATCAAGACTACTTCTCCCAAAAATTGTTACTTTTGGCTTCTTCCCAAGAGAAAACTTGCACAACATGCCACATATCTAATTTTGCAAATATGATTCTAAAAGTTCTACCATAGATACCTAAATATTTTTTCTTTGTCCCATTCAATTCCATAGTCTCAAACATCTGAGAAAGAAACTTATAGAAAAAATGTGAACATGACCTCTTTGAGGCATGTTTCAAGAGCATTTAGGAACACTAACTTCCTCATATCATATATATGAAATTATAGCGAAACAAGGTCTGAAATTTCTATCATGATTATCTTGAGATATGTTCTCTATCTCATCCAAATTTCATAGCCTAAAATATCCCAGAAACAATTTTTAAGCAAAAATTCCAAGTTGACCTATCTAAAGCATGTTTTAGGAGCATTCGAGAACACTAACATCCTCATATCATATCTTCAAAAGTATAGGGAAACAAAGTATAAAATTTCTATCATAGGTATCTTGAGATCTAATCTCTATCACCTTGATATTTCATATTCTAAAACATTATAGAAGTAAAGATATAGTGACAATGTCAATCTATCCTATTTGAAGTAGATTTTATGAGCACTTAAGAAGAATAACTTCCTTAAGCCATATGTCTGAAATAATAATGAACCAAATTCTAAAATTTTAACCACTGGCACATAATGATATTATGTTTATATCTTGAAAATTACATGTTCTGAAACATCCCAAAAAAAAAGTTATAGTGAAAATGTTAAGTTGACCTATTTGATGAGCATTAGGAAGCCTAATTTCTTTAAACCATATCTCCAAAATTATAGTGAAGGATGGTCTCAAATTTCAACCACAGGTACATGAAGATAATCTATCTATATCCTCCACATTTCATGTTCTGAAACATCCCAAAAGAAAATTTGTAGAGAAAATTACAAGATGGCTCGTTCACGCCATATATCATATTTTTGCTTTCAATTTAGACTCCAAGAATCACCCCAAAAATTATTCCTCAACTCATTTTCAACCTCATATATATTTTTGCTTAGTCATATATAAACGAACTCATTCGCTTATAGGGTTGACTTGTAAAAATGGTTGGATTGGCCTACTTGTACTTTGGATGGGTCATCCTGTAGACATCTTTCATATTTCATCATTCCTATGGTCAGAGGGAGTTCAATTCACCATTGTTAAAGTATTAGAATAATATTTCCAAGCATATATCTTATGCTCTCATTTGAGCAAAGTAATTGGAGTAATAATGCCTTCGATGATATGGTATCCAAATGGGGGATCAAAAATCCAAAAATAATATTTACAACAATTTTCATTTTTTAATCTTAATCATGGACATAAGTAGTACCCCCTATCTTTGACATCAATAACAACAATATTACCAACACAAACATAGTTGATGTAGTGGAGTAATCAATGTAGATTATGAATATAACGTTACCCTTCAAATCAGTAGTATTTTTAAATTGATATGTGGCCATGTAGGCTACTCATTATGTTGATTACTTAAATATTTGCAATTAATGCGGCATAAAATATTTTTTAAATGAGAATATAAAAATAACACAATTCTTTAAAAGTTCTCATTTTATTACCAAGTGGAATTCACAAATTAGATATATGTTTAGATCATTTGAAGTTGAAATATAAAATTTTACTGTTTTCAACATACAAATAAAAATTAATAAATATGGTTGATATAGAAATGTAATCAATGCACGCTATGAACATAAATTTACCTACTAAATTAGAAATATTTTCAAATAGAGAGATAGCTATATAAACTACTCATTATCTTGATTACTTAAAAAATTAATTATGTGTGACTTGTAAATTTAATCATTATCTTGATTACTTAAAAAATTAATTATATGTGACTTGTAAATTTAAAATTTATCACACTATATGCGTATAAATTATTTTTTAAACAACAATATAAAAGTTATAATTTTGTCACAAAGTGAAATTTACCAAATAAATATATATATTTGGATTATCTAAGGTTAAAAAAAATATAATAACTTATAATATTTATTATCATAAACCAGAAAACAATTTTATTTGTTTTCATATTTTTATTCGTTATTGCAAACCTCCATAATAAGTTTAACTTCAATGAATTATCTATACTCTTTCACCTTCCCACCACCTCTAGGACACTTTTATTCCTTAGTAAATAAATATGGTTCAATCATTTATTTTTGAGAAAATAAATAATTATTTCTAGTTATATCATAACTTCTTAATATTATATATATCCTTTTACATAATCATTTATGATTAATTTTATAAATGTTTATATATATATATATTTTCTTTACGCATTAAATGTTTATTTTTTATTTTTAATTATAGAGTTACCTTCATCCTTTTATATCATCTATATATATTTCTTTACGCATTAAATGTTTATTTTTTATTTTTAATTATAAAGTTACTTTCATCCTTTTATATCATCTAGATATTTTGTGTAAATTGTATAGACACGTTAATTAATTGTGAATAAAAAGATCAACTCTCATTTCTATCAATTAAAAGAAGAAGCATGATGTACGCAAGCAGTAAGAAATTCTTAGTAAACTATATAGTTTTGTATTGGAAATAGTTTAATTAAAATATTTCATGTTCTTTTAAAAAAATTGATAATAAATTTTATTTTTCTCCATATTAATAAGTTTTGTATTGGAAATAGTTTAATTAAAATATTTCATGTTATTTTAAAAAATTGATAATAAATTTAATTTTTCTCCATATTAATAAAAAATTATATATTTCATTTATAAAATATAAAATAAAATTTAAATAACATGAATAACAATTGTTTTTTCAATTACTAAATACAATAATTTTAATTATATTTATTATTTAAAATATTTATAACTCTAAACCATTGATAAATACTATTTATTTACTTAATACATCAAGACGCCCGTACATCCATTACCCCTCTAATTCGCTTTTCACTATGCGTCAAATATGCCGTAGTCATACTTTCCTTGTACTCGAAATATCATTTATCATTAATCATATTCTAAAGGTAAATGGTGCTATCATAATTCCACTTCACTCTCGCGGGGACCTGGGTCATATTATTATTCCTTTAAATGATTTTGAAATAAGTGGTTGGAGTAGCTGTAGGTTATAAATCTCTTTAAAAATTGGAGTTGATTTTAGTGTGATTTTTTGGATTTTTTTGATGACATAATCTGATAGGAGGTGAAATCTTGATTTATGTTATTTAAACTGGGTTTTTGACAATATATATATGGATTCATCACCCTATAAAACCCTTAGAGCACTTTGATTGTGCAAGGTTACTCATCAAGCTTGTGATTTTAATAAATTCTTGCCAGATTTTAGAGAAATTAGACGGAAGAAATCCATAGGAAAAGCTTCCAAAAAGTCGCACTAAAGACAACTAGTTAAAAATCTACATGTCTGACATGGGCATGTGAAACCGAAACCATCTCAGGTCAATGGTCCATAACATCTGATTTCTCGAAAATTATTGTGAAAATTATTATGAAACATGGTGTTGGAAAATGCCAAAAGAACTGTGGCAGGAAAGAGTATGTATTTGTTATTCTTCTCGAAAAGTGGAAACAGAAAAACATCTCATTTTAGAATGTGAGGCCTTCAAAGACAACAGAGAAAGTTATATAGATATTCTAACATCTAGCTCTTGGGATAATCTATTTAGCTAGGGGTTTGTCTAGAAGTTGGGAGCTTTTATTATGAGTCTTTACATGAAAAGGGTCGAATACATCAACTAGATGAAAAAGTAATCTGTCCTATAGGCTATCCTTTAGAGCCTTTACAGGAAAAAGGTGGAACACATCAATGAGATGAAAAAACAATTTGTCCCATATACTATCTTTAACTTAGTAAAAGTTAAAATAATTTTCTTTGTTTTTTTGTTAATTATATATTTTAAAATATTTTGAAAATAACAATAAAAACAATTATCTTTTAGTTTTATTTACATTTATTACATTTTCAAATTATTTAAAATCCACATTGAAATTACTTAATATATATTAAAATTACAAAGAGGTTTTTTTTCATTAACGTAAAAGCAAATGGATGATTAATAGTTCCTATTTAAAAAAAAAACATAAATAGAATAAGAGAAGCTATGGTTTAAAAAAATTGTTTTTAAAAGGGAAAATCTAATATTAACTTCAGATGGATGATTAATAGTTTCCTATTTTTATAAAAACATAAATAGAATAAGAGAAGCTATGGTTTAAGAAAATTGTTTTAAAAGGGGAAATCCATTAACTTATATAGTAGCAAATATACAGATCAAAAACTGTAAGCACATGCAACAACCTAGTTGGAGGACTGGGCTATTTCTCATGCATATGTATAACATAGCCCAACCTATGGTTTACAGTCAAGTAGGCACAATAGGAGTGAGTCCTTATGAGTTCCAAGCTTAGTACCACCTATACTCAATAGGATAATAGTTATTGCCACAACAAGGTGGTTGTCCATAGAATTGTTGAGGCCCGTTGGAGTAGGCAGGGAGTTGATTTTCATATCCACCTTCATAATCGTCCACTTCATTGACACAGTCCAAAATATAATTAACACACCAAAGTACTATACCATATAAAAGCATATCTTCATTTAATCTTGGTAAAATTCTCCATTGTGAAGTGATTCTTACGAGCATTATGGACAGGGTGGCGATGCTGGCCATGGACATGGTAGCCATGCTGGCCATGAACTGATTGCATTCACCCATAAACAAACATGGTTAATATGATTTCTTATCAAGATATGATTGTAGTTTTAGGAAAAAATTAAAAAGATTTAAATTAAAGATTTAAAATGTTAACAGAAAAGAGGGGTAGAGTGTATTTGCATCCACTGTTAAAGCACTAAGTACAAATTTGAGGGAGCTAGAAGACATACCAGATCCCTTGTTAGAAGAAGCATCATTTCTTGAGGTGGACTTCCCAAGTGGGCATAAGAGGATGTCATGTTGTCTCGTGATATTTGTTAATTCAAACATTGATTTCGAATGAACCCTCTTCATGTCGTTAAATATGTTGTAATCTACAGTGGGAAGGATGGCCAAAGTGTCTAGGGACGTAACTTGGTTTGTGACTTCTATAATTTTGGACTTATTCTTATTACTTACAGAATAAATTTTTGTTGTAGCTGGGTTGCCAGACTTTCTCTAAGTGTTCCATGTCGAACTGGTGAGTGGAGTTATCTTTCTTAATAGTTTCTCTTTGATTTTATGCATCGTCAAATCTAGTGCAATGGCTAGCCCTTGGAATCTCAAATTGTACTAGTTGATCTACTTCTCGGCTGGGCCATCACTCCGAGGTTGTTTATTGACAGTACTCTTTCATGATGTGAGTATGCAATTGAAAATGTTTATTGCATGCCCCCACATAAAGAGTCTCTTTGGTTGCACCTACTTCTAGCTTTTCTTCTACAGGCTCAGTCTGCTCCTCATCCATTACCACATCAACAAGATGCATAAAAAGAATGCTTATGGTCTGATTCCACTATGGGAATGTATTCTCAGAATGATATTCTTGATTATATGAACAGTATTGATTTGTACCCATGTTTTCAATATTCAATACAACACTGGAGCTTTGCACAGACTTAGCAATTTGATTTCTGCTACTGCTAGAAGTTGCAATCCTTCTAGACAGGTTGAACCTAGGAGGCTTGTTGCTCAGGTGGTATTTCTAAGCTTTGCTTAAGTTTTGCCAACTCATTTGACATATTCTTAACAGTACGAGTCAAGATCTCAAGATCAAT
Organism: Pinus tabuliformis; assembly: GCA_031772625.1. NCBI lineage: Eukaryota > Viridiplantae > Streptophyta > Pinopsida > Pinales > Pinaceae > Pinus > Pinus tabuliformis. Next base: position 1,083,448,632 of record CM062815.1, on the reverse strand, counting down.
AGTTTCTTTCTCTTTGGCCTTAATTATAGAGGCCTCAGACCTTTTACCCATGACATTGGAGTCTTTAGTTGGTTCATCATCTAAAATGACTCCAATCGTGCACAATTCTTTTCAAATGTGATTTCCTCTTCATAATTTTCAGTCAATGTTTGTTTTGCATTATTCATTACAAACCGTGCAATGTTGTTTAGTAAGGTAGAAGTGTAATAATTGATGGTGATGGAGTCATGAGGTTTAGTGTTTGTTTTGAACTTGTTCAAAATGTGGTTAAAACTCTAATTAAAATATTTCACTTTTTCCTTTTGCTCCATCTTGATACTACCCAACTCTTTCAAGAACATGGCGGGGATCTTGTCATCAACAAATTTATAAATGATTTTTTCTTAAACCCCCCCAGTTTTGGATGGAATTCAAAGGAATACTATGATACTACATAGATTCTCTACCATCTAAGGTACATGAAAACAATCTACATGCAACATCATCATAGTGTACCTCAAGCATTTATAGATGTAAGTGGAAGTTGTCTAGATGGTCCTCCGCCTTTACTACTCTTTTAAGGTCATACTTCATTAGGAGCTTTTATGGATTCCTTAGCATCATGTGTAACACATCCGAGAGTGCAAGTGAGCACTAAGACATCCAATATAGATCTTGGTCTGCCATGTCCTCTTTGATGTCTTACCCTTCTACTTCAGAGTCCGATTAGTCTTATTATTATTATTATTATTATTATTATTATTATTTGCCCAACCCACAAAAAGTATCATCTGAGAGCACTACATCATCACTGTCACCACCATTGAAGGTTGGAGGTTGTTTTGGTTTTTCAATGTTTTCTTCAAAGGCTACTAACTCTTCAAGGGTGGCAAGAACCATTAACTCTTCAACTGTTGAAACCATTATCCCAGCATGGGTGGTTTGGTTCTTCTTCAGAAAATATGGAAAATTTTCTATTCCATGTATCAGTCCACTGACCCTCACAAAATTTTGGGTGATGGGGTGGATGGCCCAGAGCTGTTTGTATGTGATTTCATAAGGTTGTGCAGTCTCAGGCTAAGAGGAATTACCAACTTCAAGAAGGGGCGTAGGGGAGTTTCTAGGAATATTACTTCCTTGACCAGAGGAAGTAAGATTGGGGTTGGTGTGGTTATCAACCATAAAAATATTACTTCCTTCTAACACCACAATTCTGGACTAACCAAATTTCAGGGCATCTCCCCGATGTAAATTCCTAATTAGACCTCACACCATTTGGTGTAGGAGTCTCATTCGGTATAAAACCCAGGTTGTTGAATCCTTAAATATTTGGCTTGGCTCTAACTATCAACAAGAGAGAGGGATGTAATGGTGTCTGCGAAAAGCAAGAAGGTGTTCCTAGTGAGTTCTTAGTTGTAAATGTGTCAAGGGTCTTCTACTGTGGAGAGGGGAGAAAAGTGAGCCTCTAAGTGAGAGGTAGTGGCACAACCCAAGAAGAGACACGCATGAACTAGAAGGATCCATCTAACATCCAACAGAATAGTCCACAGAGGATGTGCTATTCGTTACCTGCAGAATAGTCCACGGGGATAGAACAACAAAAAAACCATTACAACACATTCTCAATAAGATAAATACTAAAACTAAAATATTTCAACTATCTTAGCACATGTGAAAGAAAACATGAAATACAAACATCTACAAAATAGTCTTACAAACATTCATAATCCATGCATGAAAAATGTGTTGGCCTTGAAGGCTTCTGTTATTAAGTAAAAGTTCCAAGACACATGTTTACAGTGTACATCACTAGCTCTAGTAGTGGATAATTGGAGCCACTCCTTGCTCCTCAAAGAAATATCTTATCTCTCTAATGCCTTGCAGGAGGATCCAAGGTGAAAAATTATTTTATCATACAATGAGGACATATATATAACCATGGGCGTTTCTTTGACTACCCTCATGACTATTTGACTTCCTATGAATTTTCAACTTGCATGAATCTTTACATTCCATTTGTGACCATTGGACTTCCACTTTACAATACATCTTGAATACAATGTACATGATCCACAATAATGATGTGGCATATGATCACTCACGACATGACATGATATGACACTGTTGACATGGTCTACTTGATGATGTGGCATGCCAAGCCATTGTTGTTGCTAAGTGTTATATGTCCTCTTGAATATGCTTTTATTTTCACCTTTGCATGGCTTGGTGATGTGGAATCTTCAATGATATCAAGTCATCGATAGTGGTTGCAAACTATTGTCCGTTTTCTTTCTCTTGATCGATCAACTTGTAAGTTTAGCTACAAGAGAGTCTTTGAGCATGCTTCCCTCCTTCTTCTCCTTCTCCATCATCTTGTCATGACATTATAAGGTACCTATTCCCACAATTCATACATGACAAGCCGACATCAATTAAAAATCCCCTAGTCTAAGATGATGCATTTTGATCCACCGACTGAGCCCTGAACAAGTGACAAGCTTGAAACAGGGACTCAGTGACTGTGAAGTGTGTAGTTCTAGTAGCTAGGGGAAAAGCCTGAGCCCTGAGACTGTGAAATGCATAGTTTAGGAAGGTCTTGGGGATAATACTGCATAGTTTCTGAAGCTAGTGGGACAGGCTAATGGAATGGGCACTATGAGAACTAACTACACAACTCCGGGAATCAAGGAAGGTTGGGAAGCTGTGTAGGTACGCAATTCAAGGTCTCAAGCAATGAGATTAAGGATTGAGGATGTGAAGTGTGCAATTTAAGCCAAGTTGGGGACATGATTGGACAATTTTTTAGGTCAAGGTTGGGGCTTGGGTACCGAAACTACGCAGTGCAGTAGTTATGGGAGGCAGGAATTGCACATTACGCAGTTCCAAGGAGCAAGATCACAACTAGAGGACTGAAATTTCATAGTGCGCATCTCAGGAGAAGCTTGATTAAGCTAGATTGCTTGGTCAAGAAGTTTTTTTGAAAAAGGCTAAGTGTGAGATCAATGAGATTGGTGTGATCGGTGATGAATTTTGACTATGATCACAAACTTAAAATATTTTGACGACACAAAAACATAGATCATTTGAACACATGAACAAATAATTTCCCTCTGTGTGACATATTTATGACACATTACGACAAGTGTGACACTTAAGATAGTCTTTGGGACGATCATGACGACACTTGAACGACAGTGCTCAGAAATTTGTGAATGAGTGGGATGGAGGTTTACATAGTTAGAAAACCTCATATACACAAAGATAGACCCTTAACACCATTAGAATAGGCTTGTACACATTACGTGACAGCCAAACATGCCAAAAGATAACAATTTATCCAACATGCAAAAGGGGACAAAACACTTCAAGAAAACTCATGAAATAAGCTTTGATGTTTGCGACAATAATGTTCAAGACCAAGGAAGGTTCCAAAATTGAGTGTAAGCCAAAATTTTGGAGGGTGTTTTAGCCGCTACAACAGACCTATTCTATCACACTTAAAACATTTGGATGATAACTTATATTTTTATTTTCAAGATCATCACTTCAACTTTCTTACAAATTTAGCTTCTTCTTCATCTAATTCATAGTTGGAGAAATCATATGCTTTGAGATTTCCTTCTTTCTTCGAATCCTTGAGAAATTCCTCGTTCTAAGCTAACTTATTTGTTCTTATTTCATATGTAATATCCATCATGAAATTCTCCTTATATTTGAATTCTTAATGTCACCTCCTTCATAGGTGTTTTGCAACTTATCACATATCTCTTTTGTTATTTTACAATAAATCACCTTATTGAAATTTTATTTTGGTAGGACATTCAAAGATGGAACTCGTGACTTCTAGATTATGTTATCCTCCTTCCTTCCATCTACTAAATATTGTCAAGCATCAACACCAAGAATCATCAAATATGCCTTCATTCTTATCTTCCAAAATGCATAGTTTTATCTTTCAAACATAGGATCTTTAATTGAACCTGCATGAATAGTCACAACCCCTCTAAGATCTTCCTTCTAGTGGCTATACTTCTTTTCAAGGAACCTTATTTGACACTAAATGTTGGATTCAAAATTATGCTGAAAGGGGGTCTATTAGTATAATGAAAATGTTTACTTATCTAAATCCAACCAAACATCATAAAAAATTCAATCTCATAAACTTAAAAAGTAACACAAGATATATGTGGAAACCCTTACAGGAGAAAACCATAAAACTTCCTTATATGAAAGATATTGAAGGCATCCACCTAATATTAAATCAATTTGTAGGTACCAACCTATAGTAGACACTAATCCCCTGTACTATTTTAGGCACCAACCTATAGGAGACACTAATCCCTCTGCTACTTTGTAGGTATCAACCTATAGGAGGCATCAATCCTTCATATTTCTTTGTAGGAACCAACCTACACAAGACATCAATCCCCTCTATTTTTTTGCAGGAACCAACCGACAAGAAACACTAATCTGCAAGAGACACCAATCCCCGCTTCTACAAATATTTGTAGGAACCAACCTACTTCTTTGAGTCTGCTTGCCTCTTCACTATGTTTGTTAGATTCTTCTGCTTTCACCAATTCACTTACTACGTCTACCTTCACAAGGTATATTAGTTGCTTCTACCATTATTAGGTTTACCTCTTTTTTCTTCCTTCATCAAGACTACTTCTCCCAAAAATTGTTACTTTTGGCTTCTTCCCAAGAGAAAACTTGCACAACATGCCACATATCTAATTTTGCAAATATGATTCTAAAAGCTCTACCATAGATACCTATTTTTTTTTTCTTTGTCCCATTCAAATTCCATAGTCTCAAACATCTCAGAAAGAAAGTTATAGAAAAAAATTGAACATGACCTCTTTGAGGCATGTTTTAGGAGAATTTAGGAACACTAACTTCCTCATATCATATCTTTAAAAGCACAGGGAAACAAATTATAAAATTTCTATCATAGATATCTTGCGATCTAATCTCTATCACCTCCATATTTCATATTCTAAAACATTATAGAAATAAATATATAGTGACAATGTCAATCTATCCTATTTGAAGTAGATTTTATGAGCACTTAAGAAGCCTAACTTCCTTAAGCCATATGTCTGAAATTATAATGAACCAAATTCTAAAATTTTAACCACTAGCACATAACAATATTATGTTTATATCCTCAAAATTACATGTTCTGAAACATCCCAAAAGAAAAGTTATAGCGAAAATGTTAAGTTGACCTATTTGATGAGCATTAGGAAGCCTAATTTCTTTAAACCATATCTCCAAAATTATAGTGAAGGATGGTCTAAAATTTCAACCACAGGTACATGAAGATAATCTATCTATATCCTCCATATTTCATGTTCTGAAACATCCTAAAAGAAAATTTGCAGAGAAAATTACAAGATGGCTCGTTCATGCCATAAATCATATTTTTGCTTTCAATTTAGACTCCAAGAATCACAAAAATTATTCATCAACTCATCTTGCAACCTCATATATATTTTTGCTTAGTCGTATATAAATGAACTCATTCACTTATAGGGTTGACTTGTAAAAATGGTTGGATTGGCCTACTTGTACTTTGGATGGGTCATCCTGTAGACATCTTTCATATCTCATCATTCCTATGGTCAGAGGGAGTTCCATTTACCTTTGTTAAAGTATTAGAGTAATATTTCCAACCATATATCTTATGCTCTCATTTGAGCGAAGTAATTGGAGTAATAATGCCTTCGATGATATGGTATCCAAATTGGGGATCAAAAGTCCAAAAATAATATTTACAACAATTTCCATTTTTTAATCTTAATCATGGACATAAGTAGTACCCCCTATCTTTGACATCAATAACAACAATATTACCAACACAAACATAGTTGATGTAGTAGAGTAATCAATGTAGATTATGAATATAATGTTACCCTTCAAATGAGTAGTATTTTTAAATTGAAATGTGGCCATGTAGGCTACTCATTATGTTGATTACTTAAAAATTTTCAATTAATGCCGCATAAAATATTTTTTAAATGAGAATATAAAAATAACACAATTCTTTAAAAGTTCTCATTTTATTACAAGTGGAATTCACAAATTAGATATATGTTTAGATCATTTGAAGCTGAAATATAAAATTTTACAGTTTTCAACATACAAATAAAAATTAATAAATATGGTTGATATAGAAATGCAATCAATGCACCCTATGAACATAAATTAACCTCCTAAATTAGAAATATTTTCAAATAGAAAGATAGCTTTATAAAGTACACATTATCTTAATTATTTAGAAAATTAATTCTATGTGACTTGTAAATTTAAAATATATCACACTATATGTACATAAATTATTTTTAAACAACAATATAAAAATTATAATTTTCTCACAAAGTAAAATTTACAAAATAAATATATATGGTTGGATTATCTAAAATTTAAAAAATTTAAAAACTTATAATGTTTATGATCATAAACAAGAAAACAATTTTATTTGTTTTCATATTTTTATTCGTAATTGTAAACCTCCATAATAGGTTTAGCTTCAATGAGTTATCTATACTCTTTCACCTTTCCACCACCTCTAGTACAATTTTATTCCCTAGTAGATAAATATTGTTCAAACATGATTATTTTTAATTATATCATAACTTCTTAATATTATATCATAACTTCTTAATATTATACGTATCTTTTTACATAATCATTTAGGATTAATTTTATAAATGTTTATCTATATATAGTTTTCTTTAAATGTGTTTTTTTTAATGGAGTTACTTTCATCCTTTTATATCATCGCGATATTTTGTGTAAATTGCAAATCTATAGAATACAAGTTAATTAATTATAAATAAAAAAAATTCAACTCTCATTTTGATCAATTAAATTAAAAGAACCCTGAGGTGTGCAAGTACATAAGAAATTCTTAATAAACTATAAGAAATTCTTAGTAAACTATACAATTTTGTATTAGGAAATATATACAAAATAGTTTAATTAAAATATTTCATGAAATTAAAAAAATATATATAATAAAGTTCATTTTTTTATATATTAATAAAAAATATATATCTCATTTATAAATATATAATTTAATTAACAGAAATAACAATTATGTTTTTCAATTACTCAAATACAATAATTTTAATTATATTTATTATTTAAAAATATTTATAACTCTAAACCATTGATAAATACTATTTATTTACTTAATACATCAAGACGCCCGTACATCCATTACCCCTCTAATTCGCTTTTCACTGTGCGTCAAATATGCCATAGTGATACTTTCCTTGTACTCGAACTATCATTTATCATATTCCACTTCACTCTCACGGGGTCCTAGCTCATATTATTATTCCTTCAAATATTTTGACATACGTGGCTGGAGTAGGTTCAATGTTTCTTTCTGCTATAAACGGAATTGTATTTAGTGTGATTTTTTTGATTTTCCTATTCCTAAATTTGGTGGAAAAAATTTGAGGTGAAATCTTGATTTATGCTATTTAAACTGGTTTTTTGACTGTATATATGGATTCATCACCCTAGAAAACCCCTAGGGCACTTCGATTGCGCACGGTTACCCATCAAACTTATGATTTTAATAAATTCCTGCCAAATTTTAGAGAAATTAGACAGAAGAAACCCACCATAAAAGCTTCCAATGAGTAGCACTAAAGACAAATAGTTAAAAATCCACATGTCTGACATGGGCATGTGAAACAGTCAATGATCCATAACATCTCATTTATCGAAAATTATTGTTATTTATGTTGGAAAATTATTATGAAACATGGTGTTGGAAAATACCAAAAGAAGTGTGGGAGGAAAGAGTATGTATTTGTTATTCCTCTGGAAAAGTAGAAATAGAAAACATTTCATTTTAGAATGTGAGGCCGGAAAAGTAGAAATAAAAAAACATTTCATTTTAGAATGTGAGGCCTTCAAAGACACGCAGATATTCTAGCATCTAGCTCTCGGGATAATCTATTTAGCTAGGGGTTTGTCTAGAAATTGCGAGCGTTTATTATGAGGCTTTACAGGAAAGTGTCGAATAGATCAATCAAATGAAGAAGCAATATGTCCCATAGGCTATCTTTTAAAGGTTTTACAGAAAAGGGTCGAATACATCAATCACATGAAAAAGCAATTTGTCCCATTTAGTAAACTTTAAAATAATTTTCTTTGTTTCTTTTTTTTTGTTAGTGATATATTTTAAAATATTTTGAAAATAAGTAAAACAAATTATATTTTAATTTTATTTATATTTATTACATTTTCAAAATATTTAAAATCTACATTAAAATTACTTAATATATATTAAAATTACAAAGAGTGTTAATTCATTAACGTAAAAGCAAAAGCAGAAATAAGAGAAGCTATGGTTTAAGAAAATTGTTTTAAAAAGGGAAAATCCATTAACTCAGATAGTGGCAAATATACAGACCAAAACCTGCAGGCACATGCAAAAACCTAATTGGAGTATTGGGCTATTTCTCATGCATATGTATAACATAGCCCAAGCTGTGGTTTACAGTCAAGTAGGCACCATAGGAGTGAGTCCTTATGAGTTCCAAGCTTAGTATCGCCTATACTCATTCGGATAATAGTTATTGCCACGACGAGGTGGTTGTCCATAGAATTGTTGAGGCCTGTCGGAGTAGGCAGGGAGTTGATTTTCATATCCACCTTCATAATCGTCCACTTCATTGACACAGTCCAAAATATAATTAACACACCAAAGTATTATACCATATAAAAGCATATCTTCATTTAATCTCGGTAAAATTCTCCATTGTGAACTGATTCTTACCAGCATTATGGACAGGGTGGCGACGCTGGCCATGGACATGGTAGCCATGCTCGCCATGATCTGATTGCATCCACCCATAAACAAATATGGTTGATATGATTGCTTATCAAGATATGACTGTAGTTTTAGGAAAAAATTTAAAATTTGATATATATTGATAAAGATGAAACAAGACAATTTACTTTCGTTTTATCTTTTATCAAGAGGTTAGAATAACAATACTACTTATCATCACACAAAACAATTAACTTAGCTCTTATTTTTTATTACCAAAAAAATAAACAAAACAATTTACTTAGCTCTTATTCTTTATCATCAAAATCTAAAGATGTTGTAACAACAATACTACTTGTGGTGACGATGAACCACACTAGTTGGTTCGAAACGCGTTGACAAATGGTTTTCCATGTAATTTACTCCAAAAAATCTCCCACAAACTTGATATGGATCACAGAAGCCTGAACTCTATAACAATACTACTTACCCGGATTGGAAGGAACATGGTGAACTTGATTTAAGCGAGGCATAGGGCGACTGATTCTGAACCCTACGCTTATTCCCCGATCGGTTTCTCCATCATCCTCGCCACCATTTTGTTGGGCTTTATCACTAATATCATCAATGAGAGGATGTTGTTCCACTTCTGTTTCTCCTCCACTTGGATATCCTGGAGGTGGCTGACGTTGAGGAGATTGTTCCACTTTTGTTTCTTCTCCACTTGGATATCCTGGAGGTGGCTGACGTTGTTTAGTCACACCTGCCATTGCTTCTTCTTCTGATCCACACTCCAAACAATCTTCAGTTCAGTACATAATGATAAAAAATAAATAAAATATTTATCAATTGAACTTCAACATGAGTATCATAACTAAGAGATGAAGAGGAGGAGCAATGAGAGGTTACTCAAAAATCTCAGCTATACTACCACTGGGCAATTTGCAGTGAATAACATTCATTTAGTCTGCATGCATTTGTATAGGTCTGAAGTCGGTTAAAATAGGTGTGGGGTAGAGTAAAGTAGATTTATCCCGTTGGATTCGTTCACGTCTCTTTATTCTCCCTGTTTCTTTTTTCTTAAAAAGAAGAGAAGAATACATTCAATTTTATCTATAGTGCGAATTTCTTGGGGTGGGAATGTTTTTTTCTTTTAAAACAGAGAAATTCCAAGCTTATTTGCTCATAAACATTGGCGTACGTACAAGAAGTTTCGATTGTTAGGTCTGATATTGTTTTGTAGGTCGAGAAGTAGATGGCTGAATGGTAAAGTTGACCGCATTTTTCTTTTGAAAAACAAAATGTACGCTGGATACGGTTCCCTGGTTTAGAATATTACTTTAGATAAAGCATTATACGCTTCACTTTGTTTGACTGGAATCTTAGCAACACTCAATATAAAAATCGATAACCTGTCCGCTTTAGAATCAGTTCGAGTAAAAATCTCATCAATAGTGAAATAGTTGGAGTAAATATCTTATCAATATTGAGTGGTCACAGCTACGATATATTATTTCAGTTATACTTAAATGTGTACAGGATATTTGGCTTACTAGGGATTATTTCCGGATTAGCTTTATGGAATGGTATGCAAAAATCCATCTCAAGTGCTTGTAAGTATGCGTAAGCATGAGAATTGTTTTCATATCGAGAAGCCACTGCTCCCCCACTTTCTCTAGTGTATTTTTTACGTAATGGCATTGTGTCTTGGGGTTATACTAAACAAACACATCAATAATTCAATTTGGTTTCATTAATTATTAAGATGGATGGTTTCCAAGCTAGACATTGGAATGGATGCTAAGAGTAGAGTGATGAATTTTAAGATTGGATTTCTTAAAGTTGTAAGTTAATGGGAAAATTTTTACATTTTAGGAACATGTGAATTAGAATGAGAGTCATTATTACGATTAGAACCTATAGCTAGAGCCACCAAACCTAGCCATAGTGAAAAGAGATAAAATTGCAGACACTCAATAATATATTCTATTAAAAATTGAATAAGGAAATTACACACATATTTATACAAACAAAAGTCTCAAGATAGGAATGCTACTATCTTAGACGTACAGTAGTGTGGTTGAGAGATTCTCTCAACCACACACTAAACTAGGAGAAACTATATTCTAGCTTATTCTTATTATGTAGGAACAAACTCCTCAAATAGAAAATTACAACCATAGACAAGTAGGAATTAATTATTTCTAACTCCCCCCCTTAATGACTACTTGTCATGATAGTCAAATCCATCACCATCAGGTGAATTGCATGTACAGAACTTCCAAAAACAAAGAGAGATCAGTGCCTTTCTAAGCCAAATATTCATGTCTAAATAACAATCACAAACAGTTGCGCTGATTGCGCCTTTCGACGCAACTGTCAGATAGAAAAGTGCACCAACCCTCTTATGCTCAGACACACCAATATCTGAGACCGTGAGCCAGGTGTTACTGCAGTCCACCTGCTCTTACGAGCACAAAGCTCCCGTGTACACGTTAGCCACTCAGGCAATATGCCACCACCGGGCAAGTCCGATCTACCACCACCGGGCAAATCCGCCAACTTCAATATGCCACCACCGGGCAAGTCCGATCTACCACCACCAGGCAAATCCGTCAACTTCAATATTCCACCACCGGGCAAGTACAATCTACCACCACCGGGCAAAGCTACCAACTTCAATATGCCACCACCGGGCAAGTCCGATCTACCACCACCGGGCAAATCCGGAACTTAAATGTGCCACCACCAGGCAGGTCCTGTAGCCACTAAGGCTCTGTATGTGGTTTCTGGCTCACCACAAACCATCACTTTACAGTGACAAAAGATGGTTTCAGGCTGACCATAAACCATTACAAAGTGGTTTTGAGATCACCACGAACTTTCAAATACCTTTAAAAGGCTTACATTTCATTCAACATTTTGGAGTTTCTGGGTACATACAATGACCATTACAACAACTGAACTTGTTTATAACATGCTAGGGAGTCTATTCCACAAACCACACTAACTTAAACAAACATCTATTTTGTTGTCCACCATAAACATTGTTGCTGCTCCTTTATCCCATCTTTTCATAGTTCACATCTTGGGCATCTTTGTCAAATAAATTCTTGGAACTCCATGCTTAACCTGTCATTCGTTAGAGTCGCGAATTCTAACAAAATGACTTCATATTGAGGTCGCGAATCTCAATATGTATACAAATTTCCAAGACTAATTTGCCTTTACACATACCCAAAAAAAAATACACTACCTCAATCAACGATTCACCATCCGCTGCAGGCTACCCGGCTGAAGCCCCTTATCAAAATCAACTGATTTGACATAATATGGCACTCCGTAGTCCTTAGTAACTTTGCGGAATTGATAAGGATGAGCCTTTTGCAGCGAGCCTTTGGCATTTTCAAACATCTGGGCAGGAGCAAATTTCTTTCATCTGTGGATGGATATATTGTTTCTCTGGATGCATTATCTTCCTTGTCTTCTGTGATCTTACAGTACTCCACCTGAGAAGAAGAAATGCAGAGACCCTTAACACGAGAAAAGAACTCGGGTCTGCAAGCCCCGATTCGAAACCCCGAATTTTCAAGAGAAAATCGCGGCCCCCACGCCTTACAGCTCGACTCCGGCGGAGGATTCAATGAGAAACCCTTGGGCAAAGAAGGAGGATTGTTGAGGATGTATAACAACGGTGGCACGGATATCCAAAGAACAAACAAAGGTAATGCCAATGATCTCATCAGGCAACACTTCGCGCCCCGCTGCATCTTCAACATCCTCTTCCTGCACCTCATCACCACTGCTCTCTGCTCCTTCCGATGGAAAACCGCACACCCGGGCATCAAATCTGGACAACGTTCAAATGAATTTCTTGCACGGCTTCTTCTTGCAGAGATTTACGCGGTCTGGGATCGATATTTACTGTGCATATATTCTTTTGTGTCGGCACACAAACCATTCATCTATGTACAGCGAGACCGACCCATTCATATATGTACAGCAAAACCGACCCTCCATCTTCACGGCGAAAGTTCCAGTTCCGCCCCCAATATCCAGCCCAATTCGAATAGTTTTATGCTTCAGCTTCAAGACCTCGTCAATGGAGTAATCGATTTCATGTCTGTCTAACCACCTGGTTTTCTCTTGGCCCTGAAGATTGAAGCAATCTTTGCAGTCGTCGAAGACCTTTAGGTATTTCCTGTTAGCTACCTATACCAATAGGTTTCATATTTCATGATTGGCAAAGAAAGTTCCAAATATGCTCTGCTTTGGTGATGCAAAGATCCCATATTTCCAAGGGAATGCAATATGTGTACATAGCTTGATGTTAACTGAATTTGGATGGATGGTCCAACAGCCTAATCTGGATCATGCCATGTTTCAATTTTCTGTTGTAGATTAGAGAAAGAAATCTATCCAAACAGTTCAATCTTGGCAGATAAAGTAGTTAGGTAGAGAATTAAGGTTCCCAACTGCTTAATCTGGGGCCTTGGAAGTAATAAGGTTAGTTGCATATAGAAAATCAAAAGAAAAAGTCAAAGGAAAAGAAAAGGCACATAAGGGTTTGCAAGTCTAAGTGCACCCTCCTTGGAGTAACAAAAAATGCTAGGCAATAGAGTGGGTAGGTAGATGGGGTTGCAGAAGAATGATCTCCTCTATGTCACTGACCCAACCAAAGGAAAAACAGGGTGCCAGTGCAGGTCTCTTATTCAGCAGTTTTTGCAGCAAATCAATGAAGCATGTCTAACTTCCAGATTATTCCCCACCACATTCATTTGCTAACATCCCAATACTACCTATGCTCATGAAAGAAGTCAAACTCTTTTGTTGATTCTGGTTTCTTTAAAAGCCACATTTCTTATGTAAATTTCTTTTCATTTTGATCTACTTCCTAAACTAAGTTGATTCCATATAAAACTTAGTGCTTGTCCCCTTCATCCACCTCTTCCACTCATATTAACTCCTGATTCCCTATTTATTTAACTCCCTATACTCCCTTTCCCCTATTATTAGGATAATCCTATAGAACAAATCCCAAATATGTACATATTCCCTCCCCCTTGGCATTATAGCCATATGCTTGAATATTGGAAAATCATGCGGGAATAAAGTCTGCTTGTATGGGGTCGTATAAAATCAGGGATTAAATTTGACCTCTGGTCAGTTTGATAACCTAAGCTATAGCCCTTTTCCCTTTACAACCCTTTGAAATCATTTATCCACTTAACCTACAAAAACATTGTAAAAAAAAAAAAACCACCTTGACCCCTTATCCTAAGTTGGCTGTAACACGCATTTCATACACCAAAAGCACCAAATAAACCCATTTTTCCTTTTATCCAAAGTTTGGATGTATAGCGCTCTTAACACCGAAATACATTGAAAAAACGCATATGCCTTTGGTCTTCAAAGTACTGCCCGGGCACGCATTTCAAAAAAAATATATTAAAATATTCCCACCCGATGTCGTATTGTCCTGCCATCTTCTTGACTCGTCGACCGTCAGATCTGGGCTTTCCCATCCGACGGCCCTCATCCATATCGGGTCGGCCCCGACGACAGAACGTTACCTCCCGAGAAATTGTTAGAGGGTGACGTCAAGCCTCCGCCACGCGTCGCCACCAAATCTCATCGGGCCACCCTCTGACAATACCGCGACCGTATCCAAAGCGGTCCGAGAAAACCAATTACCGCTTATTGTTTACCGCCTATCCCGTCACGTCCTTGTCACCGCTACGGCGCACCCACGACATGCCACTCAGCACTGCATCAGCTCCCGGCCCGCCACTGCTCCAACCTGTCCGCCACCTCACCAGTCCCCGTGGACCACTCACAGGCCGCCATGTCACCCTTCTGTACCCGACCCCACCTGATGACGTCATGCTGATGTCATCCAAAAAAGCGCCAATAACCCAAAAAGTCCATATTTTTGCCAAAAATCGCGGTTTTTGTCACTTTTGGCAAAAGAACTATTGCTCTGTTCTGCATGCATATTACGACCATTTCGCCGCCAGCCTACAAAATTCGACTTGGAGACCGTGGGCGCCTGCAAATTCACCTCCATTAGTCACCATTGCCAGTAATTCACCAGGTATTTATCCGAGTTTCCCATCCGTGCCTGGTTTTGAGTATAATTTACCAAGCAAGCATAAAAAGAGTCAAAATCACTGTAATTACCAGCAATTCTCCACTGACCGGCATCCATTTTCAGTTATAGGGTCGAAATTCACCTACACAGTCCACATTTAGCCAAGTTTTCATTAAAATTACAGTCAGTCCGCGCATTCGTGGACTTGAAACCTGAGCTCCACTAATTCACCAGGAAAACAGTGGTACCAGTCCCAGCGGTTGCTCATTCATCTCTCGTTGGAGCATTTCGATTGTTCTCGCCACAGTTTACCCAGTTCTTTCCTTGCAAATTGCCTCACTCTTGCAGAATACCCTTTTGTGTTGCTCTGTCCGGTAGAACAAGTGCTAGTACAAATTCAGAATCCTAATTAACCATGGAAACTCCAGTAGCATTAAATATCCCACCTCTGAATGCCCCACACAGAGAGTTAGAGTGGAAGGCCCTGGGTGATACAGATTATCAGATGACAGAGACATTCTCATTGAATTCCAAATTTAACATTCATATGCTAAATGAGTTAAAGGCTCAACACCTCAGTGGAGCTGATATTTTAGGGATTTGGGACTCCAATTTGCCCATCTTTAACCTTCCTCAAGTCAATGTCCTTCCAGACTTGATCCATAGATGCTGTGAAAACTATGATCCATGTCAAAGAGCTATTCTCAGTTCCAAAGGTTCAGTTTTGTTCCATATCACCCCTGAGGCCATAAATGAGATGCTGCACTTTCACACTGCAAAGCCACTAACTCCTCTCTCTATGATGGACTTATTAAAGAAGGGGGGCAAGCTGTCCAGTGCCCAGGTCATCAAGATCAATCAGTTATTTATTCAGCCAAGCTCTGAAGCTGTGAGAACACCTCCTATTGGAAATCCATACCTCAATGACTTGGGAAAAACGCTTGTGGACTTGATCAATTATGTCCTGGGGTACAGGGGAATTGAGGATATTGATGACACTATTATGGCCATGCTGTCCATATTTTCCCCTGGAAAGCCTCCTACTGTGCATTATGATTATGCTACGTACATTGCCAATAAGATTCATGAGCAACTGATGAATCTAGAGAGGGAGAAGTTGTTCAGATACACCTCATATATATATCATTTGTTCTTATTTTATCAACCTGACAGTTTCCCTATTCCTCTCAAGAAACTTGATGCCCAGGGAAACCCAAGGTCTGTAGTATTTTGGACTTCAGTTTTCCATCATACCTCCTGTTCACCATACACATACTGTGAATTCATAGACCTTTTCATCCATCCAGCTATGACCTTGTTATATGGTGTCCCTCCTCCAAGGTTGACCGATGAGATGCAAAGAATACTCCATCTCTCAAAGGCCTACAGCATTGGTGATTGGTACTTTTACCAACACCATACAGTAATCAGAATATATGGCTGTGAGTTGGACCCTTATAGGCTGCCAAGATATGTCCCTATGAGACTCTTTGCCTTGGAGTATTTCAGGCAATTTGGAAATGCAGACCTGGTCCATTTCCACAGTAAAAACAAGAAGGTGCAACTAAAGGTCAGGAACCAGCTAGGCCCATTTCTTTACAACAAAAGGGAGGAGGGATGGAAGGAAGCAGATATGATCCTAGAGAGCCTCCAATTAGAAACCAGTTTCCGCTGGGTACCTTATGACCCTAATCATTTCATTTCTCTCAGGAGGGTAAAACATAAACTGGGCGGCTATGCTCACATCAGATTGCCTCACATTGAAAAATATGCCAATTTACTAAGCTGGAAAGAGGGCACTCTAGAAGAGGCAATCACTAGAGAGAAAATGCTACAAAGAGAGGCAAAGAACATTGAGAAAGAGGCTGACTTGGAAACTTGTGGGCAGGTTTCCTCTTCCTATCAAAGGCAACTTGGAGCAGCTGCCTCATCTTCTACAGCCCAGCAGCAAGTAGCTAGAACTGTTCATCAGGTGTCAGGCAAGGGCAAGGAAAAGCACATAGAGCAGGAACAACCACCTCCTACAAAAGAACAACAAAAAGAAGAGCAGCCAGTGCAGCAAGAACAAACAGTTGAGGCCCCAATGTCCACTGGGCAACAGACTCAAGAAACTGTGCCTCCTAGGCAGGAAACGACAGTGGAGGCCTCGGTGCTCCAAACTCCTCAGAATGAAGACAGAAACCGAAAGAGGGATAGAGAGCAGGAGACTCCCCTCACCACATCCACAAGTCAAGGGGAGAAAAGGCAAAGGATGAATCCCTTTTCTGAAGAAGAGATGCCCATCGGACAATCCTTGGGCATGGGCCCACCAAGCATGGAGGCATCTGCCAGTTCCTTCCAGCAGGAACAAGAAAGAATAATCGGAGGAGAGATCAGCTCCTCAAGTCAGCAAAGGAGAGCCGAAATAGGCATCAAGCAGCAATTCATTGACATAAAAAAGAGAAATGAGCCACTCAGGCTCCAGATCTATAATCAATTGCTGAAAATGGCCCCTACAAATCAGCAGAGGCTAATGTCAGCTTATGACATAAATGAGGGGAAAATGACCATGAGTCGTTTCATGCCAACCATGCTGCAGCCACAGTCAGCTGCAGACTATATAAGGACCAACCTTGAGGTCCTTGCAAAAGACATCCACCCTATGGATCAAATAGAACTTCACAAGCAAACGGGTGAGATGGTGTATTCTACACTTGTAGATAAGACCTTCTTGGCACATAGGTTGGAAAACAGCCTGAACAATACAACCGCCCAACTTGAGTTGGAGAAGACATCCTCTCATGCCAAAGACAACAGAATAAGGTCTTTGGAGGATATAATCATAGAGCTTGGGCATGACCCAAAGGACCTTAAAGCTATAAAGGAGCTGCTAAAGATAAGAGATTCAGATATTGCGGCTCTAAGAAAGATGATAAAGATCCCAGCAACTCTTCACCCTCAAACAGAGGGGGTTGCCCAGCAAAGAAAGGACCAGGATGTATCAACATTACTGGTAACACTGCACAAACAACTTGTCCAGACAGAGGAAAAATTGGTAGAGACAGAGGCTGCATTATAGGCAGCCCTACAGCAGAAAGAAGGAGGCCAAACATTTCAGCCCCCTCCACAAGTAATCAACCTTGAGGAACCCCCTCAAATCGTCACTCCTCCTACAGTGCAAACAGTTGAGACAGCTCCATCAACATCAGCACCAGCACCAACATCAGAGCAGGCTCCAAGCCTTGACATGCAGAAGCTGATGAATGAGATTCAAGCCTTGGAAGCCCAAATGGCAGAGCTAAATGAAGCCAAGGAGAATTTAGCTAAGCTAAATGAAAAATATGATAAGTCCAAGCAAAATATAGCTGAAAAGGGAAGAGAAATAAAGGCTCTCAAGGAGAAGATAAAGGAGCTAGAGAAAGAGCTCACCCTTGACAAGGTTGTAACTGAAATCAAGAAAGTTTTATGGGCCAATATTGGCCAATCAATCACAGATCAATGGCAGTATATAGAGACAATTCATGAACAAATGGAGCTCATAGCCAAAGCACACAGGGAAGTCCAAAGGGCAAGGGCATCTCTAGGCAATATGCCTGAGATAGCCAATAGAATGATCAACGTTCTCAATAACCGTACAGGTCCTCAGCTGGCAGCAATAGGAATCCCCAATAGAACTGAAACCATCCTGCTGATAAAGAGGGTCCTTACATTGAGAAGCCTGGTACAAACACTGGATAGAAGAAGCCAGGACATGCAAACAGAAGTAAACAGATTCATGGATAAGTTTGCAGCATTACAGAGCAGAGGCCTTCCTGGCTTGCTGAACAGCGCAGGGAGGCTACTATCACATGAAAATTATGCCAAAAGGGTGAATACATTTGCCACTAACGAGATCACTGCAGGAGAAAGTACTTCAGAAGAAACAGGGCCAGCATCTAGGCAAAGTCTCTATGACAGAGTAGAGAACTTATTTTTTATTATGAATGAGATCAAACATTTGTTTGAAGTGCCTCCAAACTTCTACAAATATACAGAGGCAGATGAAACCTTAGATGCAATTTTGAGACATCAACTGCCTACGCAGGAATGGTGGACCAAAATGATACAATTGTTACTGTAAACAAGAGGCTTTCATCAAGTTTTTTCATCAAAAAATATAAGTCATCATGTTCAGAAAAATTTAATGCATTCAGTGTGTCTGGAGAAGAATGGACTGAGCCAGCTCAACAAACCAATTCGGCCACTAAAGCAATACTGACAGCTACAAATGACAGGGCCGAGAAAGCTACAGCATGACAAAGCCATAAAGACACATCATTCAGCATTAATGCAGAACGCTCAACCGACTCAGTGGCCTCCAAAGGTCAAAAAGGCTTCTGACAGAATTAAAGAGTATTCATTTTGTATTTAGAGCAGTAATAACTTCCTTATCTGCTATTTTGTAAAGTTGGTGAGCGCATTTATTTATCAAGTGACTCAGCGGTTCAGATATTTTTGTATAACCGATTGTATATATTCCCCCTCGCATAAGCTTGCAGGGGTTGTTGATTTTCTCTTCAGGAGATACTATGCTGTAAATGTTCAGAGTTTTAATACAACAAAGCTGATGGAATTTCCAAATTTCTGTGTTTTCTGATGTGTGTTGGGTGTGCTTGCTGAATGCTATAGGATTCCCGCGTATTTCATGGAACAATAAGTTTCTTTAACCTGTTCTTTATGCTTGTTATTTTCTTCATAATCCATTCATGTTTCTGTGTTTCACAAGTTTAATGGCAAAGAAAAAGAATAGTTTCAGGATTTATTCATAGAATACCCTGAACTCAATCTATGCTATTATGTATGTTTTCCTCAGTTATAGTTATAAGAGTGTAATTCTTAATTGTTGCACTTCCAAACTATACCTTTCACAGTGATTATTGTTCAGGAATTCAAACCTGCTCTTGGTCAATACATCTCCCTCTCACATCACCAATTTAGTGGAAATTTCTTAATTGCCTTCCACTGGTTGGACACACTTCATCATTACAATTTCAAGTTTGTCTCATGAAATATTTAAAAGGCCCTGCTATTTCAACAATCCCACTTAACATTTCAAACAACCTGTAACCATAGACTCCATTGCCCAATGGTCTAAAACTGTCTGACGATATCACCTTAGGTACTGAAAGACATCATTCAACCAAAATTTTCAAACCAAACCCTCACCTCATATCTAGCCTAAGATCCTTAAGAACAAAGTTAAACAGTCAAAGAGAGAGCCCTCTCTGATTACAGGTTGGCTAGAACCTGTGATCCAAAGCTTGGTTAGTGGTTACCCCGGCCGTATTCCCTCAGGAGTCAAAGGGAACAACCTGGGTGCTAACATAAATGGCGACTCCACTGGGGACCTGGATGAACTTTGCAACCTCCTATTTGATTCTTAATGTTGTAGATAAAGCCTGAGTGACAGCCAGATAGCCTTAGAAACTGCCTCTGCTTTGCATTTGCAGGAGTATATAAAAGCTGCCTCAGTCAATCTTTATTCAGTATTAATTTTCATACAGTTGGGCTATAACTAACCAGTCCTTGTCAAAATATCACTACCTCCTTAGAAATTCTCTCAAAGAAAATTATAGAAACTGGCTCCTAAGAAGAAAACTTGTTACACAAGATCAAACCCAGATCCTGATCCAACACCTGAGTTTCAAAATCCAAACTTGATTGCAAGAATCCTCAAGAGACACAAATCAGAAGGAACTTTATCAGACTCAAGTTCGGAAGCAGGTCTCCAAACTGACATTCCAACCCCTGCTAAGGCTTCTCTATATCCTCATACAACTGGCCCACAATCTCCTAGTTCTTCATCCACTTCACAAGGTATCCTTTCAACCACTCCATCAACTACACACACCCCTTTCATCCCATTTCCTCCACTTGTCCCATTCATCCCTGTTATTCATCTTGTCCCCCCAAACATGGCTAATAGATATGCTCCACTGCAGTTACCGGCCAATCCAGCTCCTACGCCTCAAGAGTACCAAAGCAAAATCTCATACTTTGATGGTACTAGCTCTTATCCAGCCCTTCAATATACTAAGAAAATGCAGGACTACTTTGAAAACTATGAAATAGATGATGATGGGGTCAGAATGAAAATTTTTGTACAAAGCCTAACAGGAGATGTAAGAACATGGTTTAAGTCACTTACACCAAACTCAATAGCTGACCCTGAAGCCCTCTATCAAACATTTATCAACAGATGGGAGAAGAAAAAGGACCCACTTCATATATTATCTGAATACAATACTATCAAAAGAGGTCCCCAAGAAACTGTCTTGGACTATTGTGCTCGTTTTAACAATGTCTACAATGCTATTCCCCAAAATCTCAGACCCCCACCTGATTTAGCCCTATACACCTTTCCTGATGGGTTTGATTCGGATATGGCATACCAATTAAGGGAAAGAGCTCCTCGAACTTTAGCCGAAATGCAAGATATAGCAGTAAGTGTGGAAGCCAACCTGATAGCCAAGAGAAATAGGACAAGAACTAAGAGAAAGACTACCTTTAAAGAAGAGCCTTCAGGCTGGGATCAAAAACTGGATGCAATAATCACTGGTATGCAGAGATTAGGTGACATGGTAGAATCAGTTGAGAGGAAGTCATCATGGGAAGCACCACAGAATAATCCTGTTAGGAATCCCAATTTCAGAAGAAACCAAAATCCTAATGTTGGTAAAGCAAATTCTGAACCAGAGATCAGACCTCCATTCCAAGAAAACTATACAGAAACATCCTCTTCTAATGAACAGATAGATGACACCCACATCAACCTAATGGGCCTGAATGATGATCAACAAGTTTTTCTGAGTCAAGAAGATCATAAGGATGATGACATTATGCAGCTCCAAACCAAATCAGGTGAGTCATTCGACTTTAAACAAGGCTATGACACAGCTGTTTATGAAGTCCATAAGCAATACAAGCTAAGGAGTAGAACTATAAATGTGACACAGCCTGAGAAAACAAAGGACACTCCACTGCCTAAGAAAACCATTGCCACAGAGCCAATTGACAAAACTGATTCAATTACAAATGAAGTAACAGTTGAAGAAATAACTGAAGCATCTTCCCCAAATCAACAATCAATGGCTACATCACCCTTGCAGCCTAATCCAAGCATTACTTCCCAAAAGATGAGTAAAAAGGACAAGCCTCAAGATCAGAGTGAAAACCAAGAAGAAAAAATTGAACAACAAAGAAAGGGTTGTCAACCACAATACCAAGGTCCAATGTGAAAAACCCTTTGACTTAGAAGCTGAAATTGGCAAATTGAAGATAGCCATTCCTCTTTCAGAGCTAGCCAAACATGACATTTACAAACAACAAATCAAAAAATCCCTTCAACTTACCCATAATAAAGATGATGTCCATGTGTTGGATGATACCCCAGAACTGCTTTTCGGTCCAGAGGTTGATGGAAAGACAGCAGTTACAGGGATCTTACCTTTTTATGTCAGCTTGCATGTTCATGATAAAATATTACACAATGCAATGTTTGATTCAGGCGCCTCTCATAACCTTATGCCTAAATCAGTAATGGAGAGACTTAACCTAGACATTACAAGACCATATAAGGACCTATTTTCATTTGACTCCGGCCAAGTTAAGTGTTTAGGTTTGATAAAAGATCTATGTGTATCCCTTGTCCAGTATCCAAACAAAACAATCTTAATGGATGTTGTAGTTGCTGATATCCCACCCAAATATGGAATGCTGTTATCAAGATCGTGGGGGGCTAAACTCCAAGGTTCCCTGCAATTAGACATGTCATATGCCACCATCTCAGTCTTTGGTCAACCCAAGAGGCTATATAGAGAGTCACTTATGAAATACATGGTGAGCAGTGAAGAAAAGCCTCAAAATTTCCCCATTTATGCAATCCATTCAGATATGGATTCCTTTATTCTGTTCAATGATGATACAAGTCCCGAGAGTGATAATACATCGCTCACACTTGAACAAAATATGCATGAGAATAAGCAACTGAGTTCGCAAGAAATCAAGATTGAGAAACCTATTGATGAGTCGGTCCTAAAAGATAAACCAGATGAAAGGCAAGAACTCCAACTGATAATACCAAGTTACAGAAAGGATGTTGAAAATCCCTTAAAACAAGAGATCTTATGGTTTCTTGAGTTTGATGGATCATTCAACAAATTAGGGGCAGGAGCTGGAGTATGGATTCATAACAAACAAAGCAATCATGCACAAGGTCAGGCCTATAGGCTTAATTTCAGATGTACCAACAATATGGCAGAATATGAGGTTCTTTTGCTAGGCATCAAACTGGTAAAATCATTAGAGGCCACAAAACTTTCAATCATGGGAGATTTAGACCTTATTATCCAACAAGTGAAAGGAAATTTTTTCACCAATGACAAAAGACTAAGGTCATATAGGTCTGCTGCTATTGAAATGCTTAAAACCTTCACTGAATTTCAGATAACCAAATTAGCTAGAGCCCACAATCTTCATGCCCATAGTTTAGCCACATTTGCTAGTACGTGCAAATTGCCTTTTGAACCTAACCATTGTTTTACAGCCGAGATAAAACATAGACCTTCTGTCCCAAACAATGTTAAAGACTGGCAAGTATTTGAGGATGACACACAGATAAATAATTTCTTAACCTTGCAGCACGAATTTTCAGGTTTGAACATTGATGTGGATTCTGTGAAAGACATGCAACCATTGAGTGAACAGGACCAAATAGCTATATCACCCAAAACAGCAAGTCAAATGCTTTGTTCAACAAGCTTTGACAAGCAACAAATACAAGAACTTGAACAACTGTATTTGGATGAAATAGCTGGTGCAAAGGCTGAAATCATAGAGCTAAAGGATAACTTTCTACCAACAGGCCTAACTCCATTGGAGGACATTTTTGATTCAAATGATGTCCCTAGAAAACCGAAAATGCAGCCCCTCAATGTTGCCATTGAAGAATGCAACATTGGGACTCCTGAAAAACCCAAAATAATAAAATTGTCTGCATCTTTACCTCCTGACCAGAAGCCTAAATACATTGACCTCTTCAAAGAGTTCCAAGATGTGTTTGCATGGAGTTATGAGGATTTGAAATCCTATGACACCTCTGTTATCCAACACACCATCCCTCTCAAGCCTAATCAAAATCCATTCAAGCAAAAATTGAGAAGGATCAATCCTATGCTTCTCCCTTCAATTGAAAAAGAGGTACAAAAAATGTTTAAAGCTGGTATCATAGCCCCAATCAGGTTCTCAGACTGGATTTCAAATTTGGTGCCCACAAGAAAGAAAAACGGTGAGATTAGGCTTTGCGTTGATCTAAGGAATTTAAACCAAGTATCCCTCAAAGAAAATTATCCCTTACCTAAAATGGATCACATTCTCCAAAGAGTGGTGGGGGCTTCAAGAATATCATTACTTGATGGATTCTCAGGCTTCAATCAGATCCTAGTCCACCCTGATGATCAAGATAAAACAGCATTCACAACCCCATGGGGAACTTTCAAATATGTTAAAATGCCTTTTGGGTTGAAAAATGCAGGAGCTACATTTCAAAAGCAATGGACATTGCTTTTGCTAAAGAGATCCATGAATTTCTTGTGATTTACTTAGATGACCTCACACCTTTCTCAAAATCTGACCAAGAACATCTGAAACACTTGAGACAGATATTCATAACATGTAGAAAATATGGGATTTCCTTAAATCCTAAGAAGTCTCTATTTGGTTTGGAAGAAGGTAAGTTGTTAGGTCACATCATTTCTAAGGATGGCATTAGAATTGATCCAGACAGAATACAGGCCATCTTGCAAATGCCCCATCCAAGAAACATCAAAGAATTACAAGCCTTCTTGGGAAAGATCAACTTCTTAAGGAGATTTATCCCAAACTTAGCTGAATTGATTAGATTACTAAACAACATGCTAAAAAAGGATTCAAAAGTAAAGTGGACAGTAGAAGCAAATCAAGCTTTTGAAGGCATCAAATTGTCCCTTACCCAAACTCCAGTCTTAACAAATCCTCAATTTGACAAAGAGTTTATCATTTTCTCTTTTGCCTCCCAGCATACCATTGTTGTTGTTTTATTGCAGAAAGATGACCAAGGAAATGAGAAACCTATTGCTTTCTTTAGTAGAGCCCTTAGAGATGCACCTCTGAAATATTAGATCATGGAAAAACAAGCTTATGCTTTGGTCAAAGCCATCAAAGACTTCAGGATCTACATCCTGTACTCCCATGTTATAGCTTATGTACCAAGTCCCATTGTCAAAGACATACTCACTCAAGAAAACTTAGAAGGCAGAAGAGGAAAATGGATTGCCAACATTTTAGAATTTGATATTAAGATAAGACCTACAAAACTGATAAAAGGGCAAGGTTTGGCTAAATTAATGTCTGAAACAAATTTTCAAGCCTTGGACATTAACCAACTGGACAATGAACCGGAGCTGGAGACTCCAAAGATCAATGCAGCCTTTGAACAATCCCAGTGGTATTTTGATATCTGTTATATATTGCAAAACCTGTGTGCTCCCCCAGGATTGTCCAGAACCAAATCTAGATTTCTAAAAATGAAAGCTTCAAAATTTTGTGTTATAGATGGTAATTTACTATGGAAAAATCATGAAGGTATACTGCTGAACTGTTTGAATATGGATGAAACTGATAATGTTATGAAAGAATTTCATGCAGGAGATTGTGGTGGACATTTGTACTGGAAGTCCACTGTGGACAAGATATTAAGAGCAGATTACTATTGGCCTACTCTGTTCTCTGATGTTAAAAAATTTACCACTTCATGTCACAAGTGTCAAGTATTTGAGGGAAAGAGAAAATTACTGCCCCTTCCTTTGAGGCCTATTGCAACAGAGAAGCCCTTTCAGCAATGGGGCCTGGACTTCATTGGGGAAATTCATCCTTCATCCTCAGGCCAACATAGATGGATTCTAACAGCCACAGATTACTTTACTAAATGGATTGAAGTTGTTCCATGTAGGCAGGAAAATGATTCAACTATCATTCAGTTCCTTGAGACCAATATTCTTTCTAGATTTGGCTGTCCTGACAAGGTTATAACAGACAATGCTGCTGCTTTGAGATCCAAGAAGATGGTGAACTTTTGTCACAAATTCCATATCACTTTGGGTCATTCTACAGCATACTACCCTCAAGGAAATGGTTTAGCTGAATCTTCTAACAAAAGTCTTATCAACATCATCAAGAAAGTATTGGAAGAGAATAAGAAGAATTGGCATAAGAAACTTGTGAACGCCTTATGGGCAGATAGACTAACCACCAAGAGATCCATTGGGGTCAGCCCATATGAGTTAGTCTATGGATTAGAAGCCAAATTCCCTTCATCCTTAGGGATCCCTGTCATGAAACTTCTTCAGGAAAGTCAAGTTGAACCCAATGACATGCAAAGAAGAATCAATCAAATAATATGTTTGCAGCAAACTAGAGATCAGGTGTTTAACAAAGTTCAAGGCCTACAAGAGAAGCTGAAGAAAGATTTTGATAGAAGAACCAAGGTTGAAGATTTCAAAATGGGTGACAAAGTCCTCAAGTGGGATTCAAGAAGGGAATATAAAGGAAAACATGGAAAATTTGATTCCCTTTGGAGAGGACCATTTGTTATCCAAGCAGTGCAAGGAAACAACACTTACTTCCTAAAAACTCTGAATGAAACTGACTTGGATGAAGGTCCTGTGAATGGCAGGATGTTGAAGCACTATTTTGACTACTTCCCATGTGTATAGTTTGACTTTCCCTTGTACATTATAGGGTGTATATATTACTTTCTGTTTACATGTATAAAAGGCAGCTTTCCTAGTTTTGTAAGTTATCAGCAGAAGACAAATAAGCTCAGAGATTTACCAAGATGGAAAGGGCACAATTTTGAGATTTCAAGGAGGAAAACTCCAAGTTTTGGTAAAAAGAAGTCAAGGGCCAAGGCATCCTGACCTGCTGTTCTTGTTCTTTCAAGAAGAAAAACCATCCCCAAGTGGAGCCACTGTTAGCTACCTATACCAATAGGTTTCATATTTCATGATTGGCAAAGAAAGTTCCAAATATGTTCTGCTTTGGTGATGCAAAGATCCCATATTTCCAAGGGAATGCAATATGTGTACATAGCTTGATGTTAACTGAATTTGGATGGATGGTCCAACAGCCTAATCTGGATCATGCCATGTTTCAATTTTCTGTTGTAGATTAGAAAAAGAAATCTGTCCAAACAGTTCAATCTTGGCAGATAAAGTAGTTAGGTAGAGAATTAAGGTTCCCAACTGCTTAATCTGGGGCCTTGGAAGTAATAAGGTTAGTTGCAGATAGAAAATCAAAAGAAAAAGCCAAAGGAAAAGAAAAGGCACATAAGGGTTTGCAAGTCTAAGTGCACCCTCCTTGGAGTAACAAAAAATGCTAGGCAATAGAGTGGGTAGGTAGATGGGGTTGCAGAAGAATGATCTCCTCTATGTCACTGACCCAACCAAAGGAAAAACAGGGTGCCAGTGCAGGTCTCTTATTCAGCAGTTTTTGCAGCAACTCAATGAAGCATGTCTAACTTCCAGATTATTCCCCACCACATTCATTTGCTAACATCCCAATACTACCTATGCTCATGAAAGAAGTCAAACTCTTTTGTTGATTCTTGTTTCTTTAAAAGCCACATTTCTTGTGTAAAATTCTTTTCATTTTGATCTACTTCCTAAACTAAGTTGATTCCATATAAAACTTAGTGCTTGTCCCCTTCATCCACCTCTTCCACTCATATTAACTCCTGATTCCCTATTTATTTAACTCCCTATACTCCCTTTCCCCTATTATTAGGACAATCCTATAGAACAAATCCCAAATATGTACATATTCCCTCCCCCTTGGCATTATAGCAATATGCTTGAATATTGGAAAATCATGCAGGAATAAAGTCTGCTTGTATGGGGTCGTATAAAATCAGGGATTAAATTTGACCTCTGGTCAGTTTGATAACCTAAGCTATAGCCCTTTTCCCTTTACAACCCTTTGAAATCATTTATCCACTTAACCTACAAAAACCTTGTAAAAGAAAAAAACCACCTTGACCCCTTATCCTAAGTTGGTTGTAACACTCATTTCATACACCAAAAGCACCAAATAAACCCATTTTTCCTCTTATCCAAAGTTTGGATGTATAGCGCGCTTAACACCGAAATACATTGAAAAAACGCATATGCCTTTGGTCTTCAAAGTACCGCCCAAGCGCGCATTTCAAAAAAAATATATTAAAATATTCCCACCCAATGCCGTATTGTCCTGCCATCTTCTTGACCCGTCGACCGTCGGATCTGGGCTTTCCCATCCGACGGCCCTCATCCATATCGGGTCGGCCCCGACGACAGAACGTTACCTCCCGAGAAATTGTCAGAGGGTGACGTCAGGCCTCTGCCACGCGTCGCCCCCAAATCTCATCGGGCCACCCTCTGACAATACCGCGACCGTATCCAAAGCAGTCTGAGAAAACCAATTACCGCTTATTGTTTACCGCTTATCCCGTCACGTCCTCGTCACCGCTACGGCGCGCCCACGTCATGCCACTCAGCACTGCATCAGCGCCCGGCCCGCCACTGCTCCGACCTGTCCACCACCTCACCAGTCCCCATGGACCACTCACAGGCCGCCACGTCACCCTTTCGTACCCGACCCCACCTGATGACGTCATGCTAACGTCATCCAAAAAAGCGCCAATAACCCAAAAAGTCCATATTTTTGCCAAAAATCGCGGTCTTTGTCACTTTTGGCAAAAGAACTATTGCTCTGATCTGCATGCATATTACGGCCATTTCGTCGTCAGCCTGCAAAATTCGACTTGGAGACCGTGGGCGCCTGCAAATTCACCTCCATTAGTCACCATTGCCAGTAATTCACCAGGTATTTATCTGAGTTTCCCATCCGTGCCTGGTTTTGAGTATAATTTACCAAGCAAGCATAAAAAGAGTCAAAATCACTGTAATTACCAGCAATTCTCCACTGACCGGCATCCATTTTAAGTTATAGTGTCGAAATTCACCTACACAGTCCACATTTAGCCAAGTTTTCATTAAAATTACAGTCAGTCTGCGCATTCGTGGACTTGAAACCTGAGCTGCACTAATTCATTGGGAAAATAGTGGTACCAGTCCCCGCAGTTGCTCATTCATCTCTCGTTGGAGCATTTCGATTGTTCTCGCCACAGTTTACCCAGTTCTTTCCTTGCAAATTGCCTCACTCTTGCAGAATACCCTTTTGTGTTGCTCTGTCTGGTAGAACAAGTGCTAGTACAAATTCAGAATCCTAATTAACCATGGAAACTCCAGTAGCATTAAATATCCCACCTCTGAATGCCCCACACACAGAGTTAGAGTGGAAGGCCCTGGGTGATACAGATTATCAGATGACAGAGACATTCTCAATGAATTCCAAATTTAACATTCATATGCTAAATGAGTTAAAAGCTAAACACCTTAGTGGAGCTGATATTTTAGGGATTTGGGACTCCAATTTGCCCATCTTTAACCTTCCTCAAGTCAATGTCCTTCCAGACTTGATCCATAGATGTTGTGAAAACTATGATCCATGTCAAAGAGTTGTTCTCAGTTCCAAAGGTTCAGTTTTGTTCCATATCACCCCTGAGGCCATAAATGAGATGCTGCACTTTCACACTGCAAAGCCACTAACTCCTCTCTCTATGATGGACTTATTAAAGAAGGGGGGCAAGTTGTCCAGTGCCCAGGTCATCAAGATCAATCAGTTATTTATTCAGCCAAGCTCTGAAGCTGTGAGAACACCTCCTATTGGAAATTCATACCTCAATGACCTGGGCAAAATGCTTGTGGACTTGATCAGTTATGTCCTGGGGTACAGGCGAATTGAGGATATTGATGACACTATTATGGCCATGCTGTCCATATTTTCCCCTGGAAAGCCTCCTACTGTGCATTATGATTATGCTACGTACATTGCCAATAAGATTCATGAGCAACTGATGAATCTAAGAGGGAGAATGTGTTCAGATACACCTCATACATATATCATTTGTTCTTATTTTATCAACCTAACAGTTTCCATATTCCTCTCAAGAAACTTGATGCCCAGGGAAACCCAAGGTCTGTAGTATTTTGGACTTCAATTTTCCATCATACCTCCTATTCACCATACACATACTGTGAATTCATAGACCTTTTCATCCATCCAGCTATGACCTTGTTATATGGTGTCCCTCCTCCAAGGTTGACCGATGAGATGCAAAGAATAATCCATCTCTCAAAGGCCTACAACATTGGTGATTGGTACTTTTACCAACACCATACAGTAATCAGAATATATGGCTGTGAGTTGGACCCTTATAGGCTGCCAAGATATGTCCCTATGAGACTCTTTGCCTTGGAGTATTTCAGGCAATTTGGAAATGCAGACCTGGTCCATTTCCACAGTAAAAACAAGAAGGTGCAACTAAAGGTCAGGAACCAGCTAGGCCCATTTCTTTACAACAAAAGGGAGGAGGGATGGAAGGAAGCAGATATGATCCTAGAGAGCCTCCAATTAGAAACCAGTTTCCGTTGGGTACCTTATGACCCTAATCATTTCATTTCTCTCAGGAGGGTAAAACATAAACTGGGCGGCTATGCTCACATCAGATTGCCTCACATTGAAAAATATGCCAATTTACTAAGCTGGAAAGAGGGCACTCTAGAAGAGGCAATCACTAGAGAGAAAATGCTACAAAGAGAGGCAAAGAACATTGAGAAAGAGGCTGACTTGGAAACTTGTGGGCATGTTTCCTCTTCCTATCAAAGGCAACTTGGAGCAGTTGCCTCATCTTCTACAGCCCAGCAGCAAGCAGCTAGAACTGTTCATCAGGTGTCAAGCAAGGGCAAGGAAAAGCACATGGAGCAGGAACAGCCACCTCCTACAAAAGAACAACAAAAAGAAGAGCAGCCAGTGCAGCAAGAACAAACAGTTGAGGCCCCAATGTCCACTGGGCAACAGACTCAAGAAACTGTGCCTCCTAGGCAGGAAACGACAGTGGAGGCCTCGGTGCTCCAAACTCCTCAGAATGAAGACAGAAACCGAAAGAGGGATAGTGAGTAGGAGACTCCCCTCACCACATCCACAAGTCAAGGGGAGAAAATGCAAAGGATGAATACCTTTTCTGAAGAAGAGATTCCCATCGGACAATCCTTGGGCATGGGCCCACCAAGCATGGAGGCATCTGCAAGTTCCTTCCAGCAGGAACAAGAAAGAATAATCGGAGGAGAGATCAGCTCCTCAAGTCAGCAAAGGAGAGCCGAAACAGGCATCAAGCAGCAATTCATTGACATAAAAAAGAGAAATGAGCCACGCAGGCTCCAGATCTATAATCAATTGCTGAAAATGGCCCCTACAAATCAGTAGAGGCTTATGTCAGGTTATGACATAAATGAGGGGAAAATGACCATGAGTCATTTCATGCCAACCATGCTGCAGCCACAGTTAGCTGCAGACTATATAAGGACCAACCTTGAGGTCCTTGCAAAAGACATCCACCCTATGGATCAAATAGAACTTCACAAGCAAACGGGTGAGATGGTGTATTCTACACTTGCAGATAAGACCTTCTTGGCACATAGGTTGGAAAACAGCCTGAACAATACAACCGCCCAACTTGAGTTGGAGAAGGCATCCTCTCAGGCCAAAGACAATAGAATAAGGTCTTTGGAGGATATAATCATAGAGCTTGGGCATGACCCAAAGGACCCCAATGCTATAAAGGAGCTGCTAAAGATAAGAGATTCAGATATTGCGGCTCTAAAAAAGATGATAAAGATCCCAGCAACTCTTCACCCTCAAACAGAGGGGGTTGCCCAGCAAAGAAAGGACCAGGATGTATCAACATTACTGGTAACACTGCACAAACAACTTGTCCAGACAGAGGAAAAATTGGTAGAGACAGAGGCTTCATTACAGGCAGCCCTACAGCAGAAAGAAGGAGGCCAAACATTTCAGCCCCCTCCACAAGTAATCAACCTTGAGGAACCCCCTCAAATCGTCACTCCTCCTACAGTGCAAACAGTTGAGACAGCTCCATCAACATCAGAGCAGGCTCCAAGCCTTGACATGCAAAAGCTGATGAATGAGATTCAAGCCCTGGAAGCCCAGATGGCAGAGCTAAATGAAGCCAAGGAGAATTTAGCTAAGCTGAATGAAAAATATGATAAGTCCAAGCAAAATATAGCTGAAAAGGGAAGAGAAATAAAGGCTCTCAAGGAGAAGATAAAGGACCTGGAGAAAGAGCTCACCCTTGAAAAGGTTGTAACTGAAATCAAGAAAGTCTTATGGGCCAACATTGGCCAATCAATAACAGATCAATGGCAGTATATAAAGACAATTCATGAACAAATGGAGCTCATAGCCAAAGCACACAGGGAAGTCCAAAGGGAAAGGGTATCTCTAGGCAATATGCCTGAGATAGCCAATAGAATGATCAACGTTCTCAATAACCGTACAGGTCCTCAGCTGGCAGCAATAGGAATCCCCAATAGAACTGAAACCATCCTGCTGATAAAGAGGGTCCTTACATTGAGAAGCCTGGTACAAACACTGGATAGAAGAAGCCAGGACATGCAAACAGAAGTAAAAAAATTCATGGATAAGTTTGCAGCATTACAGAGCAGAGGCCTTCCTGGCTTGCTGAACAGCGCAGGGAGGCTACTATCACATGAAAATTATGCCAAAAGGGTGAATACATTTTCCACTAACGAGATCACTGCAGGAGCAAGTACTTCAGAAGAAACAGGGCCAGCATCTGGGCAAAGTCTCTATGACAGAGTAGAGAACTTATTTTTTATTATGAATGAGATCAAACATTTGTTTGAAGTGCCTCCAAACTTCTACAAATATACAGAGGCAGATGAAACCTTAGATGCAATTTTGAGACATCAACTGCATACGCAGGAATGGTGGACCAAAATGATACAATTGTTACTGTAAACAAGAGGCTTTCATCAAGTTTTTTCATCAAAAAATATAAGTCATCATGTTCAGAAAAATTTAATGCATTCAGTGTGTCTGGAGAAGAATGGACTGAGCCAGCTCAGCAAACCAATTCGGCCACTAAAGCAATACTGACAGCTACAAATGACAGGGCCGTGAAAGCTACAGCATGGCAAAGCCATAAAGACACATCATTCAGCATTAATGCAAAACGCTCAACCGACTTAGTGGCCTCCAAAGGTCAAAAAGGCTTCTGACAGAATTAAAGAGTATTCATTTTGTATTTAGAGCAGTAATAACTTCCTTATCTGCTATTTTGTAAAGTTGGTGAGCGCATTTATTTATCAAGTGACTCAGCGGTTCAGATATTTTTGTATAACCGATTGTATATATTCCCCCTCGCATAAGCTCGCAGGGGTTGTTGATTTTCTCTTCGGGAGATACTATTCTGTAAATGTTCAGAGTTTTAATACAACAAAGCTGATGGAATTTCCAAATTTCTGTGTTGTCTGATGCATGTTGGGTGTGCTTGCTGAATGCTACAGGATTCCTGCGTATTTCATGGAACAATAAGTTTCTTTAACCTGTTCGTTATGCTTGTTATTTTCTTCATAATCCATTCATGTTTCTGTGTTTCACAAGTTTAATGGCAAAGAAAAAGAATAGTTTCAGGATTTATTCATAAAATACCCTGAACTCAATCTACGCTATTATGTATGTTTTCCTCAGTTATAGTTATAAGAGTGTAATTCTTAATTGCTGCACTTCCAAACTATACCTTTCACAGTGATTATTGTTCAGGAATTCAAACCTCCTCTTGGTCAATACATCTCCCTCTCACATCACCAATTTAGTGGAAATTTCTTAATTGCCTTCCACTGGTTGGACACACTTCATCATTACAATTTCAAGTTTGTCTCATGAAATATTTAAAAGGTCCTGCTATTTCAACAATCCCACTTAACATTTCAAACAACCTGTAACCACAGACTCCATTGCCCAATGGTCTAAAACTGTCTGATGATATCACCTTAGGTACTGAAAGACATCATTCAACCAAAATTTTCAAACCAAACCCTCACCTCATATCTAGCCTAAGATCCTTAAGAACAAAGTTAAACAGTCAAAGAGAGAGCCCTCTCTGATTACAGGTTGGCTAGAACCTGTGATCCAAAGCTTGGTTAGTGGTTACCCCGGCCGTATTCCCTCAGGAGTCAAAGGGAACAACCTGGGTGTTAACATTTCCTCTGGATGAGGCACGAGTAATTCTTGCAAGAATATGCATTCCACACGACACTAGATTCGGCCGAGGTTTTCCAAATACTCACAAGAAAAGGAAATGGCTCTAAATAATTTGAAGGCGTTGTAGGATAACAGGGGCTCCAGAACACCGCCCAGCTCACGGGAACCCTGTTCAATGCTCGATGACCAGATTGGCTCTAATGATCGGCTTTCACATTGCTCTGCTCCACGCCCACACATACAGACTTTGACACCGTCCAGCTTTCAATTACCAAATCTTTCACAATCTTCAAGGATTTGTGCAGATAGGGGAATCATGGATATCTCCAAATCGGTGATCTCCAAGCTCCACATAAGCCAAACTATTTCCAAGCTGCCACCACTCGACCTCTGGCTGCATCGCCGACTCGAACTCCACTGAACCATCGGTTTGACCAAGTTTTTTTTTTATTCAACAAAAACAACTCATCGCCAACCCAAATCTTGATGGGCCTGCTCGATACTTCCAGCCTTGAATTTGACAATCGCAGAAGTAGGTCTTTCTCGCAGGATGCATAATATCCACATCCTGGAAGTTTCTCATTTTTCTTAATGAACAAAGAGCGCAGGTGTATGACAGTGGGACAGAGTGTATGACTACGATTTCTACAATGATCTCGGAGACCCAGACAAGAGTGTGGAGCTTAGCTGAACAGTGCACGGAGGGTCTCAACAGTTTCCATACCTGCGGAGGGGCAGAACGGGCCACCCTCCTACAAAAACAGAGCCCGCTACCGAAAGCAGATTGTCATTGGACATGAGCCTTGACATCTACGTTCCGAGAGATGAACGTTTTGGGCATCTGAAAATGTCTAATTTCTTGGCAGATGGCCTCAGGTCAGTCGTCCAATTCCAAGTTTGTTGAGGAGACTAATCCGCTGATCTGCAAACAAAGAAAACTGACTAGCAAACAATGTCGATCTTCGCTCTACATAAAGAAAATGCTGCCATCTCCTTCAACGCGGGTTTTTTTTTATTTATCAATCAAGTAGCGGTCATCACTTTCCAATAATTCTCCGCAACAGTTATCGCCCAATGGACACAAATCGATCGATCTAGATACACCATCAATCCTTCTTGAGAGCCTACAGCTCTTCTCCAGGTGCGCAGGTTAGAGGCACCGTCACACACTTCTTCGATCTACTTCATTAAAAGGTGGGCCGACAGCCCTTCCAAATCGCAGTCCCGCAGCGATCCAAACTTCTGCATGAAATAAAAAATTGTGGCCTCAATCGATCCCTCTGTGGTTCGATCGTGTCACGACCACCAATCTCCTCTACGCAGCCTTTATGCAAAGACAAAGAATCAACAGCTGCTCATCAAATGAAGATCGCACTTGTAGCTGTCCACTTCCCAAACAACAGCCCACCATACCAAAAAAAAAATGCAGGTAGCATTCAAAGACAAAAAAAAACAACGTCGATTATGATGGACAAACACAAAAAAATGGATTGGCAAACCAAGCTCTTTATTTCCTTAGCCAAGGAGGGGCCAAGCCCAGGAGGGGCCAGGCCCTCACAGGCTATGATACCAAGATAAAATTGCAGACACTCAATAATATACTCTATTAAAAATTGAATAAGGAAATTACACACATTTATACAAACAAAAGTCTCAAGATAGGAATGTTATCTTAGACGTACAGTAGTGTGGTTGAGAGATTCTCTGAACCACACACTAAACTAGGAGAAACTATATTCTAGCGTATTCCTATTATGTAGGAACAAACTCCTCAAATAGAAAATTACAAGCATATACAAGTAGGAATTAATTATTTCTAACTAAAAGTTAGAATTGCAGTTAGGGATTAGAGTCATAACCATGTTCTATAGAAGCAAACAAAATGCACATTGATTTAGATTGGTTTCTTTCAAGCTTTTGGAAATGAAAAAACCACTAAATGGGCAAGTGTTATCTAAAATGGATCCAAACCAACTAATCTTTGCAAGACTTGGTAGCTATAATAGAAATTCAACAATTTATGAAGGTTGGCAAACATTGTAAAACAAAGCAATTTTTTTTTTAAGGACATGAGTGTGAGAGGGAAAAAAAATTAAATGAAAATATTTATAATAAAATAAGAGGGAAGGTTGAGGAATACAAATGAAGGGTCATGATTGTTGGCATTCGTCTTATCCCTTAGCTCTCCATATTTCCTCCTTCACCTTCATTCTCAATGGATAGTTTCTCCAAGAGAGAAAAAGGCATAAAAATTCATGAGAGCATTATAACTAGAGATTTGTCAAAATGGAGAAATTGAGTACATTCAAAACAAAATTCCCATTTTGGTTTCTAGGGTAAACATCATGTCAATTGTGTTGTGATTCTCATAGACGTTTCCCTATGTTTATGGGAAAAAAAGTGTGTCAATTATTTTTTTGATTAAATTGTTGTGAGATATTTGCCCAATGGTGTTGTAGCTTTCAAGTGTCTTTTGGAAATTTTCTATTTGGAAATTTTCTATTAGAATGTTTTATTATATTATAATTGTTTATGCTTGAATTTAGTTCATATCTATTCTTTGTTGGACTTAATATGTCCATCTATTTTCTAGGAAGATAAATTGTTGTAAGAATAAAATTCTTGTAATTATTTTTGGAGTTTCTAATTTTGGTTTTTACAATAATTAATAAATTTTATCTCTCTTATAGAATTCAATTAATATTCGTGAGCTAAGACATTCACCTAGGAAACTCCATAATTAGTTAGCTCAATTCCCACTTACTCAACTAGGGTGACTCTCCACTTTCCTTAGTGACTCTATACACAACTAGGTTGATTTCTCAAGGTTTATTTCTCACTGCTAGGAGACTCTATATCCAACCAAGTCAATTTATCACTGCCTAGGTGACTCTATACTCAAATGAGTAGATTTATCATGGTCTAAACCAGTGTATCCTTGCTTGGGTGAGCCCATTCCTTTCTTGGTTGATTTCATTATATTGCCACACTATTTGCGAAGGAAAATTTGGTGGATACTTATAAGACATTCTTTTTTAGATATCAAAGAGCTCCTTTGGAGTAAGGTTACATAAAAGTAGGAGTTCCATTACCATACAAAGTTAAGAGAGGTAGGAAAGCTCATTAATATTTTGCTCATTATGAGTTAAATAAATTGCAAAAGACTTTTCCGTTAATTTATCCTATACCATTCAATGTTTCTAGTGGTTGGGATAAATGATGAATTTACAATTGTGGGAAACAACGTAGGATCCAATAACAAGCAAGTTGAAAAAACTAATAATGGAAGGTCTCATGGAATCAAATATGATTTTTTTTTATTAATGGCAAGTCAGGGAGAGCCATAAAAGGAACTCATAAAAAATTCTACAACTAAAATCTGCATTAAAAAGCTTAATATTTAATTGCAATTTCAAGTGTGGCATGATCTTGTAAAGTATTTTCTAAACCATGTTACACCTATGGGCAATCATTTATTTGGAAAAACTAAAAGTCTTAGAACCCATGTGTTATCATTTTTTCTACAAATTTTGGGTCTATGAATTAATGCTTCTTAGCCTCCAAAAGCTAAAGTTCCTAATATAAACTTGAGAACATACCTCGGACGAGAATTCCACAAAGTTTTTTGATTTGTGAATAGCCATGGATATTCCATTATAATAATTTTTCACAACGGACCTTATACTGCTTAGGAGATTTTAGATTATGTAGCTTATTATTGCTAAATTTTATGAAAATAATTGAAATATGAAAATGAAAGAACAAGAAAATGTATATATCATCCACACAATTGAACACAATATGTATCTTGGGAAATTTTGTAATGGAATAAAACCTAGCTAGAAGGTGAGGCTTATACTCTGCTATCTTTTGTTTAGTTATGATATGCAAATATAAATAAAAGGGACACTCACTATGGAGTTTCCTATGACATTGTGGCTTGAATGGTTGCTATAGAATATACTTCCTCTTTTGTGATGCTCTCAAATCTGACTCCTAGATAATCCACTCAACTATGGAAAAAATACATAGATAAAGAATGTAGCTCCTTCTCCTCCTAGTAGCCTAATATTTAACATAGCATAATAATAATCTAGGTTTAGGGTTTTTGCATGCTCTAACATTCAATTAGTGATAAGGTCTGGATATTTTAGAATCCATTTGGAAGTAAAAATGTGGCTAGCCCCATATGTGGGTAAACGGTGTTGACATGGCATCCACTCATACCATGTGTTGGGTTGTGTTATATTTTTTCCACGACCAGCCCACGTAGTTAACCGAGGGGTTAGAGGGGGGGCGGAGCGCCCCCTTCGTTGCGTCGATTGTGTAGCGGGGGGGGTCACAGGGGGTTTGATCGGTGCAGGTAACCCCCCTCTATGGGGTCCGGGGCATCCACCCATACCATGGTTGTAAAACAAGTAGGTCAACTTGCAAAAATCATAACTTCCACATATGAGCTCTGATTGAGGTGATATTTTCATGGTTGGAAATGTCTCTATGTGTAGAATAACATCATATGGATTGATTTATTCTCACAAAGTTTTAACCCCAAATAGTATTATTTTATGTTGCAAAGTGGTTTCAGAACGTTTCAATCCCTAAGTTTTCAAACTAGGACCTACCACTGAAATGGGCCTTACAAGCCATTCCTCCTATTCATCCAGCTATAAAGTACTAAGATAAATCAATTATATAATGATCCATTCCAAATAATACCTCCCCATTTACCTCCTTTATTAAAAACTACTCCCATAACATTCCCACTTGTAATTATCTCCACTTCAAAAGGATTTTGAAAGATAGGTAATGTAAGAAATGGTGCTCAAATAATATTTTATTTTTACTTGTTAAAATATTTCTACTAATTCGTTCCCATTGGAAATTCTTATCATTATTTGTTATGGTGTGGAATGACGTAGCTACCATTGAAAATGATGCTTTGAACCTCCATAGGTACTATAATACCCCCCAAAAGCTCTTAACTTTAGCAAAATTAGTAGGACCTATCCTCTTCACATTTTCCTCCATCTTTGTGGGGGATTTCTAGAATTCCCCTTCACTAATCATGTAACCCAAATACAGCAAAATGATTTTTTAGAAAACTAGCATTTCTAAAAAATTTCCAACAAATAATGATTCTTTAGAGTCTCTAACACCTACGTGAGATGTGAGATGTGATCCTCGTAGGTAGAACTATATTCCATATGTCATCTAAATACACTATCAGAAATGAATCTAGATAGGGACACAATACATGATTCATTTATCACATAAATGTATATCTAGTGCATTACAGAAACCAAAAGGAATGACCAACCATTTATGAAAAGTTTTCCTTTCCTTGAAGGTGGTGATGGTCTCTTGAATTGTATACTTAAAGGCCCCTCTATAACCTCTATCACCTTGAAAGAAACATGCATTTCTGACCTTGATTATTATGCAATTTGATAATTTACATATTATTCCTTATGTTGAGTGTATGATTGAGTTATTGAATCATATTGATGATTTGTATGACCTTTCGAAGCCTTAGCATATTGGTTTGGACAGGTTATTGAACAAGTGATGAGTTCCTCCAGTAACCTACAATAAAGGTGATGACCCTATCCCATCCGCTTCCAATATGAACCTATAAGATTGCTAGAAAATAGGATTTATCAATAGTTAGATGAGAGGTAGATGTGCAACAATCCCTGGGAGGCCAACTGCCATTATTATAGGGATTTTAGGTGTAACATCCCTGGTGAAAATTCCACGTAATAAAAGTTAATAAAATGGAAAAATAATAACCATGGATGATGGGACACTTATTCCAAGCTGAATGTTCGGAAAAATCCTAGTGATGGGGATCACTTGTGATAGTTTAATGACTAAGGAAATTTGCAAAGGCAATGGCTAAGGCTTTGGATAGGAAAAATGGTATTTTTGGCACATTTATTTATGAAAAAAATGGAAATTAGGATAAAAAGGAGGTGAAAGGTCAAAGGTTGCATGTGAGGAGGAAAATGAAGGAAAACAATGGAAAATGAATAAAATAGAGGCCTCATTCATAAAAACACTTCTAAGGATCAGTTGGTAACCTTTTGTCAGTTCAGTGTTGGAGCTCTTTCAAATTATTCTCTCTCTCTCATACCCTTGGATACTTTTTCTTGGAGCACTCTTAGAGGGTGTAACATACTTGGATTCTTGGAGCAAGAAAGCAAAGGAAAACCAGGGAAGCACAAGAAGGCATTGGCATCAACAACATCTACATCAGATTTGCTTGCAGGTATTGATTTACATGTATGATTTCTTCACAAGTTTTGGCATGCATGGCATATGCATGTGGATTTTTAGTTGTGATCTGTCATTGGCATGGAGGATTGCTTGGATCGGTAATAGATTGCCTAGCCTTATCATTTCCTAGATAACCATGGTGATTGTGGGTTACTTTCATTGTTTTTTTGTTGGTCCTCATGTTCCTTAGCTTGGGTTAAGTTACTAGTCCTGAAGCCTTGGTTGGAAAAATGCTTTGGAGCCATGTATCATCTTGGGTTGAGTTACTAGTCCTGGAGCCTTGGTTGGACAAATGCTCTGGAGCCCTTGGTGTGTTGAGTTACTAGTCCTGGAGCCTTGGTTGGACAAATGCTCTAGAGCCCGGTAAAATTTTTGGGTTGAGTTACTAGTCCTAGAGCCTTGGTTGGACAAACATTCTAGAGCCTTGGATGGCTGGGATAGAGACCGATCTGATGATAGTTTGGTGATGTCTAACTGTGAGGTGGAATCATTGTTTGATGGGTTGAGGTGGATGGACTCTGGAAGCCCTGTATGAGTTTTGATTGATGTGTGTTATGAGATCCCACATTCGTGCTTGGAATATGGCATGGGGGTGAATGGCTGAAGAGAGATTTGGCTCAGCCATTCTATGGTCAGGTGGAATGTGGAAGTCCCATATCGGGTTTGGATTTTGCATCATTAATGAAAGGTTATTTCTCCTTGTATTTATATGAGTATTTTGATGAATTATATGTGGTCCATATGGTTGTACTTTCATGAGTATTTTTTGCTGCTATTATGTTGGTTATGTATGTGTTTTATGACAGCAACCATGTGTGGCTTTCATCATGTTTCTACTTATATTTGAATGATCAATGTATCTATGACCTAATGGATGGAATTGCAGTTGATGTGTTGAGGCATCGATGGTTCTTAGCGATTATCATTTAAGTATGAGACCCTTATGCTCAAAACTATGAATTACACCTGTAGATTACACATTTGCAATATGTTTGACAAAATGCCTTTCATGGCTAGTAGGGTTAAAATCAAGGTCTTGAAAAAGTATTTGCTTTAGTATTGTCATTTCCATGTTATCTTACTGATTTGAAGAGATGGATCAATTCTAGGTAGTGACGTGGGCTCTAAGCCTGAAAAAGTGGCTTAAATCTCGGGGTCGCTGGCACAACACTGGCAATTTTGGTCCACAAGCGCTGGCATGTATGCATGTGAGAGCAACTTTAGGTTGTTGGTTGCTCCTTTTCCCATAGCATGAGAGATAC
Organism: Pinus tabuliformis; assembly: GCA_031772625.1. NCBI lineage: Eukaryota > Viridiplantae > Streptophyta > Pinopsida > Pinales > Pinaceae > Pinus > Pinus tabuliformis. Next base: position 1,083,406,991 of record CM062815.1, on the reverse strand, counting down.
TATGTCCTAAGAGACCTAAAACAGTAGTGGGACCCTGGGACAGGTTGTCTGAGTGGCTGACTTGGCTTCTTAGGGTTCTGTTGATGATGTTGGAAGTATGTATGGTGTGTTTCTATCAGTTACACTTCCTTAATGTGACTTAGGAGGTCGAATCATATCATAGTGGCCTCTCATCACATGTTTACCCCGGTGGCACATTTTCTTGGGTAGATGTGGGAGGAGGGTGTTATGGAGTGGTATCAGAGCATGGCTCACCCCTCGAATTGGATGGGCTATGTATTTCTCATGGATGCATGTCAGTTGCATGTGTGTCTCTCACACTTGCATTCCATATGCTTGTTTCATTTGGATGATGTTGATAATTTTGCAGTGATGTCGTCGTGTGGAACATAGTGTGCTTTTGTCAGATGCATCATTGTGAGTGTATGACTAGTTATATGTTGTTAGATATTGCTTACATGTATCATTTGGTCTGCTTGGTTACATTCTTGTATGATTTGGTTTCATGTATCATTCTTGTGTGTTGGGTTACATGATGCTACATGTTGTTATGAGTGTTGTTCATTTATGCTTGACTATATGTGTTATGTGTGGGTGTGACCCATACTTGTGCTTGAGTGTTATCTGCATGTAGGCTAGTGTATTTTCTACATTGTGGTTGTGCATGGTTCACATATAGTGGTATGGTTTATGTGGCCATGCATGTAGTTAAGGTATGTATAGTTATGTATTGCTTATGCATATTCATCGTTTCATGTGGTCAAGTGTACCGTGATGTAGTGGATGTTCTTATGCATGAGGTTATAGTGTGCGTTGTTGTTAAGGTCGTGAATTAATTACTAGACCCTAGCTAGAATGATGGTGCATGGTTATATGATTATGTACTACTTTCATATATTTCTATGATTATGTTATACATTTATCACACTGAGTTATTGATCTTGCAGACAAGGTATCCTCCCTGAGCTATACTAAGGTATGTTGGTTTATTGTGTTTTGGTTTAGCTGACATGATATACCTTGTAGGAAGAAATATCAAATGGATAATAAGATGGTTGACTACAAAGACTCTCCCTATGAATCCAAAGAGTAGTATGGTGTTGGGAACTCTTCCGACTTGGCAATGACACTAAGAAGCTTAAAGGAAGAGATAAGGAGTTTTAAGGTAGATAATGACATAATCATAGAGTCATAGGAAATGCTAGCACAAGTAAATGCAGTGATACTTCAAAGATTGTCGGATTTGTAGCGACAAGATTCACTACAGAACAATCATGAGTAGGAGGACAAAAATAATTGGGCATATGGCAGTAGATCGCATGGCGGTCACTGATCAGATAGAGATGACACAATCCGAGATGGAAGATTGTTGGACACTCCAGAGAGGGGAAGGGATAGACACATGTATGGTTCTAATTTTGATTCAGATAGGCACTATGATCGACACTGGTATCATCCTTACAAGACGAGTGATAGGGGATACTTGTTGTATGAGTTTAAGAAAGCAAAGCCACCTACTTTTGATGGAGAGGTAATGAGATCATAGGATACAAAGGCTTGGTTACTCGATATGAAGACTTTCTTCAAGTTTCATGACTACTCATAAAACATGAAAGCTAGAGTGACTACTTTTAGTCTTAAAGGTAAAAGAGACATCTGGTGGGAAGATGTGAAGAATGTAAGGGACATAAATGAGGAAGATCTGACTTGTAGTGAATTGGAGCTGCTATTCAAGAATAAATACTTTTCAGAGAGATAATCTGATGACAGGGCAAAAGAATTATATCAACTAAAGATGGGTTCTATGACAGATGATGAGTACACCAGTGAGTTCTTGGGACTGCTGAGGTATGTGCCTTACCTCAAGGAGGAGAAGGCTAAGATTTAGAGGTTCATTAGTGGGTTACCGATTGCATTCAAGGATGGGATTGAGTTCAATGAGCCTAGATCTTTGGAGGAGGCCATTTAGAAGCTAAATCATTTCTATGAATGATTGAAGCATCAAACTAAGACTAAGCCAGATTGGAGAGGTAATGCTAAGAACAAAGGAAAATGGGACAAGAAGTGAGCAAGTCCACAGGACACAGGTAACAAGAAAAATTTTGCGCCACCTAAGCAGTTCAATGCATCAAAGAGAGGGTAGGGACATCACCATAAGGAGCAGAGTAAGGAACCTGTATGGTGTTGGACCTGTGGAGGCGACCATCGTAGGAAAGATTGTCCACAGTTTTAGAGTGGTAAACCCAAGATATACAATGAACATGAGGCATAGATTGTTGGGGATGTCGGTCAGAGAATTTCGAATATCTATGCAGGAGTGGACAATTGACAAGCAGGACACAAGGCATATATCATTGAGATGGACAGTAAGCTTTGTGATTAAGTTATTTATGTTTTGAATGGCCCTAGATCTAATTATAGTTGATGCAAGAGCATCCGGACTTAGCCAACAATGTGATTGTATGTTCACATGTAGTGGCTAACATGAGATGAATTTTATTGACCTGAGTGGTCAAAAGCATTTTTAATAGAGAGAGTTAGATCTCTCGAATTTATCTATTACTTCAATTATGGTAATAATTAAATCATTGTATTATTTTTAGAATAGGAGATAAGTTGTTAGAATAGGTTTGTATCAGAGTTTGAGAATATGGATTTAATAATTGAGCTGATAAAACTAGAGATTGAGTTGTCAATGCAGTTAGGATAGGATTTGATCCATAAAAGAAAAAAATGTAATGATAGAGATTGGATGGAATAGAAGAGGGAGTAAGCGAAAGATTGAGAGAGAGATAGGGTTTGCGAGGAAATAGAGGTTAGAAAAATTGTTGTAATCGAGCCGAGAGGGCCAAGACTCTGTAATTTCTATATTATTGAATAATTGATTAAGTGTAGTGTTGTGTGTTATTCCTGGTACAGAGTTTCTCTTGAATCTACGTATCGGCATTTTGTACCCTAATCGGGTATTATTTCCATTTATGTGTTTATTGTTAATTACAATCAATTAGCGTTAAGGGTTAATACTGAGCTTAGGCACTAAATATGATTAAGCACATTTATTAAAGGTTCTGTATTAAACACGTGGGTAGTATTGGAAAGCAGTAAGTGGTATATTGCGTAGAAAATAAATGGGAAATGATATTTCTCCAAATTGCATGATTAACCTAAGATGGTGACACATTGCACAAGAAAAGCTCTTTTCTCGCATGCTCTCAACCTTATATCGATCGTGCAAGAATTCACGCGAGATGGTGTGATAAGCGTTAGATCGAACAGGACAAATCGACGGTGGAGATCGTTTGGCTAGTTAGCACGTGATACAACATGATATTCATCGAATCTGAAGAAGCCAGATCAATGATGGAGATTGAAGTGCTCAGGGAGTAAGAATTCAAAGTAGGACCGACAGTGATTGGTCAGCCTAACGGGACCCTCGAGAAGAAAGTACACTTACATAATTTGTTTAACGCGCAGCTGGTTGGTTTTAAGTGAACCATTAGTCTAATCATAGACTACCAAATCAAATTTTGGTAACCATCCACATCATTTGGAATCGAAGCCCAAGGATCGAGTTTTGCTATAGTAAACATGCCACCTAGGAGAGGAGCTAGCATAGGTCAGGGGAGACCTGTAGTGAATGCAGTTCTGCTAGAAGAAAATTGAAATCTGTGTACAAGGATGGAGACAATGGAAAATACTCAAAGGAGAACACCCGATGAAGGAGATGTCAGTGCTACAGAGGAATCTTCTAAGGAAGAAGAAGATGATGAAAGTGAAGCTGCCAAAGTTCTCAAAATATCGGCAAAATCAAGTGGAAGACCAAAGGTGGAAATACCTTTGTATGACAGGAATCTCAATGTAGAAGAGTTGATGGACTTGATCAGTTCATTGGACAAGTATTTCGACTATGACGAGGTTGATGATAAAAAGAAGGTGAAATTTGCGGTTACCAGATTGAAGGGTCATGCAGCTATCTCGAGGGATGAACTAAGAACATCCAGAGAGAGAAAGGGGAAGCCCGAGATCAAACAATCAGATAAAATGTTGAGTAGATTGAAAGCTAAATTTATCCCAAAAGATTATCAATTAAATATTTTCAGACAATTTCAAAATTTGGGACAAAAAGGAATCACTATCAAAGACTACACAAAAGATGTTGGGTTGTGTTATATTGTTTCCACGTAGTTAACAAGGGGTTTGAGGGGCACCCATAACCCCACTTTATGGTAGACCCACCTATGGTTTTGTGCATGATTTTCGCACATGTTTTTTGGACGCGATGGTTTTCGGTCCATGGGATTGGACGCGATGGTTTTCGGTCCATGGTATTGGATGCGATGGTTTTCAGTCCATGGTATTGGATGCTTCGGCATGTATAAATAAGTATTAGAACATTGAAAGGAACATAATGAAAAATCAAGTTGGTAGTCCTGGTTTTGGGATCCAGGGGAAAATATCTGTGTACATGTGTTTTATGTGTTATGCTCTCGCATTGTATATTTTCTGTGTTTTAGAATTCATATGCAGGTAATTTCTGTACGGGGTTAAAACCTACATTTGGTATCAGATCAGATTTGGCTTCAAGGGGACGCCTTTGTTGCTAAGGGGTTTCGCTCGGGCCTGTGGTAGACCCTGTTCAGTGGGAGTTCTGCGAGATCGATTCTAGTGGTGAAAGAAGATGGCGAGCAGTGGAAAGATAGAGATCGAGAAATTTAATGGTCAAAGTTTTGATTTGTGGAAACTCAAGATGGAGGATCGGTTGGTGGATAAAGATCAGTGGATCGCGGTAGATCCAGGTACTAAACCAATGGGAGTGTCTGATGAAGAATGTAAGAAGTTGGATCGGAAGGAAAAGAGCACAATATGATTGTGTGTCTCAAATTTAGTATTGCTGAATGTATCAGGGGAAGCTAAGGCAAAGGCTTTGTGGGACAATTTTGGGACTTTGTACCAATCTAAGTCTCTGGTGAATAAACTGTTCCTGCAGAAAAAGTTGTATAACCTAAGGATGAAAGATGGAGACTCTGTGACAGAGCATCTGAATGCTTTTAATATTGTGGTAAGTCGGTTAGCATCTGTTAATATTAAAATTTCAAGTGAAGATAAGTGCATCAGTTTGTTGTGTTCTCTACCAGATTCGTGGAATAGTCTGGTTATTGCAATAGGTAGCAATGTAGCTGCCTTGCAGTTTGATGAAATAGTCTTAGCCTTGCTGACGGAGGAGATGAGACGGAAAAATATGGAGAGCCAAAATGGTGATGCCTTGTTTGTATGAGGATGGTCCCAGAACAAAAACAAAAATAAGTCATCAAGTGGGAGATCAAAATCTAGAGGGAGATCTAAATCTCCAGGAAAACCTATAAAGGTGGGGTGCTGGAAATGTGGAAAGGAAGGCCACTTCAAAAGGGACTGTAAATCTAAAGCTCCTGACAAAGGAAAGGGATCTGATGAGGCTCCTTCTGTAGAGGCAAAAACCACCTCAGATTAAGGCGGGGATGTGTACTTGGCTTGTTCAAGTACACATGTAGATCATGAGCCATGGTTGATTGACTCAGGTGCATCCTTTCACTTCACTTCCCATAGAGAGTGGTTCTGTGAGTATGAGAAATATGATGGTGGTGATTTCTTCTTGGGGGATGACAGGAAGGCTAGAATCATTGGTCGTGGAAAAGTAAACTTGAAGCTGCAAGGTGGAAGGGTTAGAATACTTCCGGCTGTTCTACATATTCCTGCATTAGCCAAAAATCTGATTTATGTTACTAAGTTGGATGATGCAGGTGTAAAAACAGTGTTCGAGAAGGATACCTGCAAGATGGTTTGGGGAGCACTAGTATTGATGCGGAGACTTCGGATTGGAACTTTGTACATGATAAAAAGTAGCATTGTTGTTGATGGGTGCAACAGTTCCGTGGTTCCTGAAAGTGGAGCAGAAAATCTAGTGGTCTCTAGAGAAAAGACCATGTTGTGGCATCAAAGGCTTGGACATATTGGAGAGAAGGGCCTTCAAATACTTCATGGTAAAGGTATGGTAGAAGGTATGAGTAATAGCTCTCTGGATTTTGATTTCGGTGAAAATTGTGTATATGGGAAGCAGAATCGAGTGCGTTTCCCCTCTGGTGGTAAGAGCACGAAACATATATTAGAGCTTGTGCATAGTGATGTGTTTGGACCTGTGAAGGTTCCATCACTGGGTAAGTCTGTGTACTATGTATCATTTATAGATGAATTCTCAAGGAATACATGGATATATTTCCTTAAGAAGAAATATGAAGTCTTTGATAGGTTTAAGGAATTTAAGGCTCTAGTGGAAAACCAGATACAGAAGAAGATAAAGGTGCTGAGGACAGATAATGGTGGAGAGTTTTGCAGTAAGGAATTTGAAGAATTCTGCAAGAAGTGTGGTATAGCACGACAGAAGACTACTTCATATACACCTCAGCAAAATAGAGTTGCAGAAAGAATGAACAAGATGTTGATGGAAAGGGAAAGAAGCATGCTCAGTGGTGTTGGGTTAGGATAGGAATTCTGGACAGAGGCAATGGATACTACATGTTACCTAGTCAACAAGTCACCTTCATTAGTGTTGTAGGATAAGACTCCACAAGAGGTATGGACTAGTAAGAAACCCTCTCTTTCACATCTGAGGGTATTTGGATGTGATGCATATGTACATGTTCCAAAGGAGAAATGAACCAAGTTGGATAGTAAATCTGAAAAGTGCATCTTTATTGGGTATAAGGATGGTTTAAAGGGTTATAAGCTTTGGAACCCAGTCACGCAGAAGGTTGTGTACAATCGAGATGTGGTCTTAAGAGAGGTAAAAGATGTTATTAAACATGAAGTCAAACCAAAGGAACCTAAGAAGATAGAGTTTGAGCTAAAGGAGGAAGAATCAGACTCTACAGCAGAGGAGGAATCAGAAGATGAAGAACCACAAACTCCGGCTGTGAAAATATCAGTTCGAGAGAGAAGGCGGCCAGAAAGGTATAGTCCATCTGCTTTCTGTTCAAATTTTGCTTTGTCTGTTACTGATGATGATCCCATAACTGTGAAGGAAGCAGTGGATTCAGAGGATGGAAAACTCTAGAAAGAGGCCATGGTTGATGAAATGGAATCTTTGCAAAAAAATGAGGCTTGGGATCTGGTGGAGTTGCTAGCTGGAAGGAAACCCATTGGAAGCAAATGGGTGTTCAAAAAGAAGACAAATGCAGAAGGAAAATTTGAGAAATACAAAGCTTGGTTGGTAGAAAAAGGTTATTCCCAGGTGCCGGGAATTGATTTTGGTGATATTTTTTCTGTTGTTGCCAAGGTAGCTTCTATTAGATTACTTTTATCTGTTTCTGCTACTTTTGACTTTGAGGTAGAACAGATGGATGTGAAGACAGCATTTCTTCACGGGGATCTGGAAGAGGAGATCTACATGAAGCAACCTGAAGGCTTTGCGATGAAGGGTAAGAATGAACTGGTATGTAAGTTAAAGAAGTCTCTATATGGGTTAAAACAGTCACCAAGGATGTGGTATCAGAAATTTGATACATTTATACAAGGACTTCGCTTCACCAGAAACAAAGCAGATCACTATGTGTATTTTAAATTAATTGGTGACCATGTTATTTATCTGGTCTTATATGTGGATAATATGTTGTTGGTTGCAAATGAAAAAGAAGTTATCTAGGATTTGAAGACCCAATTGTCCTCCAAATTCGACATGAAATATCTTGGTGCTGCAAACTATATTTTGGGCATGGAAATTAAAAGAGATCGGGCAAAGAGGAAGCTCTGGTTAAACCATAGGAAGTATGTCGAGACAATATTACAAAGGTTTAATATTCAGGATAGTAAACCGGTGAAGGTTTCTATTCCTGTAGGTGTGAGGTTATCTACTGAACAGTGTCCCAAGACATAAGAATAAGAAGAGGACATGTCCCATGTTCCATATGCAAGTGCAATCGGTAGCCTGATGTATGCAATGGTTTGTACTAGACCCGAAATTGCACATGCAGTGGGAGTATTGAGTAGGTTTATGTCAAAACCAGGGAAGGAGCACTTGACAGTAGTGATGCGGGTTTTTAGGTATTTGCATCACACTAGTGATTATGGTTTGTGCTACCAAGGAAGACTAAGATTAGATAGAGTGTTGGATATTCATGGCTTTGTTGATGCAGACTAAGCTGGAGATCTGGATCAGAGAATATCTACAAGTGGGTATGTGTTTAACCTATTTGGAGGTGCAGTCAGTTGGATGAGTAAGAAACAATCTGTAGTGGCACTGTCAACTACAGAGGCAGAATACATGGTAGCCACTCATGCAAGCAAGGAAGCAGTTTGGTTGCAGAGATTGTGTTCAAGTATGGGGTTAGTACAGGAAGCTATAAGGATAGACTATGATATCTAAAGTGCAATTTTATTGGCAAATAACCCCGCATATCATTCAAAGACAAAGCACATTGATGTTCAGTATCACTTTGTGAGGGATATGATAGAAGACAAAAAGGTGTTGCTGGTAAAGGTGGACATTTTGAAGAATAGTACAGATCCATTGACAAAATCTGTGAGCTCTGAGAAGTTCTCTTGGTGTAGAGAGACAATGGCCATTTCAGGGCTGGGAAAATGTTATCGGGAAATCTAGTGCCTATTCAGAACTACTAGTCCCACTAAGACAGGTAGCTATTTTAGAAACAAACAAACTAAAGTTACTTGTGTTTTCCTTTACGAGAGAGAGATGAGAAAGAAGCAAAGAGTACCAACCTCAGTCTTTCTCTTGGCTCCTTGCTTGTTTCCTTTCCCCTTCAACGGAATCTTGCCACTGCCTCCTTACTTGTCCCGCTTCAAAGAGTACTTGTAGAATCACAACAGCATAATACCATCAAAGCATAGAGATCTATCACTGTAAACAATATAGGATTAGATATATATTGACCATACACATGCATATATCAACACAATATTCAGAGATACATAAGAATATGGAGGAAAACTCAAATAGCTTTATTGATAAAAGTAGTAGAAAAGAGGATTACAACCACTTGGTCTGACCCAGTGCCATCCTCCCAACTTGAAAGACCTCTTCACCTCATACAAAGCAAGATCACCCAACAATGTCTTCAAAGAGAAACCAGCAGCACCTCTTCGCAAATTACCAAATTCCAACCTCTGGATCTCTGGGATGAGGGATCCATATATAGATATTTGCAAGGGGGTGAATCAACTTCTAGGATTTTGATTAGTGTCATCTCTCTAATAGTTCTTGGTTCCACTTGGAGATTTCATGATCTCTTACTCATCCTTGGGCAAATTCAGGGAGGCAAGTGTCAAATGAATAGCTTCTAGAAGATTCTCAGGGTTTCCACCTAGCAAACTATTTGTGCCATTTGTCTACTCTCGCTCATCACACCCTACAGAAGGGCTTTCCAGTATGCATCGCACTTTTTGCATGTGGCAGGTGAGATGCATCGCACCCTTAGCACTGGGAAGTCTGTGTGGTCCTACTTTGACCAGTTCTGAGTAGTTTTTTATGGAGAACTTCTGGGATATGATGTAATCAGCTGACCTTGCTCCTTTAGGGTATGAAACAAAACTTTTAGGGACTTATAAGCCCTTGGTTTATGGACATATGTGATTGGGGTTGCAGTGCCCAAATATGTCTATAATAGTTTCCCCCTAAAGCATGTGGTCGTAAATCTTTTGATGCCGGGTGAAATGCTTTATAATGAGGATCCGAGGTTTTTCGAACTAGAAGGTGACCTGTAATAAGATACAATACAATACATCATCTTCATAAAATTTTCATGATCTAGCTCAGGCGAGCATTCCCATGCTCAGCTTGATAAATTCATTTTCATGTACATAGGACAGACAACCGTCGGTGTGCAGACTGATAATTCTGGTAGAGCCATCATCCCTTAGTTTGGATGATTATCTGTGCAGAAATGATGTACATTTGATGTCTTTATTTTCCTAAATATATCATAGCCCGGATGGATGAAACTAGATCTGGGGTATTCAAAACTCATTCAATCTTTGCCCGAAAGTACAAGTTGATCCATGTGAAAAGATGTTCTGATGTCGAACATGGAAGGACATCACCTGATTACCAGCCAATGATGTAAGCTATTAACAGGCGCGAGAGGAATCATCGATGATGATGATGACCCTCAAGGTACTGCAATACAATTCACATGGTTTGAATACATGAGTCGATGTCGAACACCACACAAAATCTTTCGGTCGAAGGCCATTAACGTAAACCTATCGCTGGAAGTGAGAAACTTGCCATTGAGGTATGCAAGCTTCAAAGTATTGAAAGGGTTGTCCCTAGGTTGGCTTCTTGGATAATGAGCTGATGTCAACAAGAAGTGACCCATCATAAGAGAGCATTAATGGATCCCACATATCCGACACGGAACGGAGAAAATGATTTTGTAGAGGTGAAAATGATCTAATGATACAAGGTTCAGGGTGGCAATCATGAAAGAATGAAGCGTGAAGGTATTGCAGCGGATGAGACATAAGCTGGGTAGGTGAATTCTCTGAGCGACTTCTCTTGAACATATCAGTGACACTGAAATGGATTAGTAGTGTTAACCCCAAAAGCGGATGGTACAGTGGACCAATGGTGATGTGATCGGTGAACGGAATAACCCAACCCGACTCAATCATGGTGACGGAGTGAAAGTGTCATGTTCAAGAGCGACCTGCTACCATAAAGCTTCTTCAAGTTTTCTTCCCAATTTTCCCCTGTCATTTCTAACTAGTACCTCTTTATTTTTGTCAAGCATGAGGAGGATAACATATGATTGTTCTATAATTTACCCTTTGGGAAAACCCGTCGCTATGTTTTAACGAGCCTAGCGACAGTGAAACTCGCTCTTGTCTGAATGGACAAGTTTGTCGCTATTGTTTTAACGAGTTTAACGACAAGGATAACTCAGTCCTTTTCAATTTTAGAGAGTCTAAAAAGAGACGGAAAGGAAACTCCAATATTCCTTTTTCGTAGTATAATCCCTTAAGTCCGAAAAAGTATAAAACAATGTGAAAGGGATGACTTTTCGATAGTTTTAACAAGCCGAACAAGACAAACGCTCGATATTTTTGTGTAATAATCCCTCATGTCCAAAAAGATTAAAATCTAGAGGAGGGATGGCACTTCCAATCACTTTAACGAGCTGGAGAGGCCAATTGCTCGGCAATCTTTTCATATTTTACAAGTCAGATGAAAAGAGCTTAAAGGAGACTCGTTTTTGAGGAACGAGTGATATTTCGGGTAGCAGCTGGTTCCAGGTGAGGGTTGGAACTTTCCAATCATGGTAGTGTTAAGAAGATGGCTAACAAAATCACTCATCGTAGTTGTTCCTCAAAATTGGTAAACAATCAAATGGAGGCGAATGATTGGCTAAAATAGAGTGGAGGTGATAGTAAGAACACAACCAAGGCTCAAAAGCTAATGATAATGCATTCACAATGGTTATTTACTGGAGGTGGGTTCATTTTTTAATGAGCTTAAACTCTGGTGGAACATATGCTCATTGCTAGGTTTAATTTTGAACAAGCTTGAACTTCGTGTAAAACTGCTCGTGCCAGTCGTATAATAAGGATGTCTCATCGATAGGTTCATTTTTTAGGGAACTTGCACCATTCGAAATTTTGCTCTGACTCCTTTTATTATGTAAGCTAGGAACAACCAATCCTACGAGTTTAAAGGGTTAAGAATCTACAAACTAGGAAAATAAATGGTCGCTTTTCACTTTCACGCAAAAAGGTTTGCATGCCCCCAGGTATAGCGAAGTAGAGTTTCCAGGTTACCCTTCAATTTGCAGACAAAACACTTGCTCTGTCAAGAAAGGCATACCCAGGTTACCCTTCAATTTGCAGACAAAACACTCACTCTGTCAGGAAAGGCATACCTTTTGGTAGAGGTATCTTATTCCAGTCTAATCCCATTTTCCTAAACGGACGGGTGTGTCAGACTAGTCATATATCCTCCACGGAAACCTACCCTATACCTGAAGTTTTCCCGCCGAAGCAGGCCAGGGTGCATGCCCCCTGGGTTTCAGTCACAACCATCGAATCACTCACATTCATCAGGTGGACAGGCTGGGGATTGATGAGACATTCCTTGCACAAAAGTACCTGTTAGGGATGGCATTTGACTATTAGCTATGTGTGAACCGGGAATGAAAGCTGGTCTACAAGCTAGACCACTCTTCCTTCATGCGGAAAACACATCACTCGAAAGAGTGAGGAAACAATAGATCCCATGCTATAAATGTAGTCATTCCCAAGGAGAATATTGAAATCTAAAGGTCCTTTGACTACCATTACGTTCAGATAAACAATTTTGCTTCTCAAAGTTATAGGAAAATTTGGAAGGATCCCTAACGGTCGACTGGTTCCTTTGTCGAAGCCTGTCAGATATCGCATCTCAGGAAAAAGCAATAGTTAACCAAGCACTTTCCAAGCAGTTGAGGAAAGGATACTCACAGAAGCCCCTTCATCTATGATGGTACCAACCATGATCATTTTGTAAGTTTGAACTATGATTAGGAATGGTACATTAGATGGTAAATGGGGTCTGCCTAGTAGATTCCAGTCGAAGGAGACAACTAGGTTGCTTGGAGGTGGGACCGAATAAATGGCCAGATACATCTCTGACGAACTTCCTTCCTACGATAAAGGAACGGTTAGATTGCCCCAATGTTATAATTTGAACGGTATCATTCTCATTCTCTTTGGTGATTGTATCATCTGAAGGTAAATCCTTTGAAGACAAGATGGGGTCGACCGCCATCTCGACCTGTTGACTTTGGTCCGATGTGGACTCAGAGGGTTTATCTTCAGGCGCTTCAACCAACAATAAAGGTGCGTCAGTTGGATTTTCAACTAGCAATGGACTCAGCAAGAGTTTCTTGTATCCAGGAGGGAGTCACTGCGGTGATGAAGGACGGTTATCCAAGACTCTTTTAGCCTCGTCCAGGAAGGGACAATAGTGGAGGGCATGATCGCCTTCACACAGTCTACAAGGAAATTTAGATTTTCCTTTCTGTCCGGTGACTTCGTTTTCACTACTTGACGGTGTACTCTCAACATGATCGTTAGAGGTTGATGACACCGGATTGTGCAAGCAGGGAGACCAGTCCCTTAAGATCTGTGGGATGCAAGGACAATCTCGATGATAGTGGTCCCCTTTGCAGATGACACATGGAGATTTAGGTTTGGATGGCGCAGTGTGTGGATTTTCACTAGATGATGCACGGTTGCCCCTTTTTGGCATTAGCTCCTTCTTCTTCTTCTCCTTCCCTTTCTTCTTCTTCTCAGTTACTTGGTTTTTAGTTTTACGATCTTCACCAAGCGAAGAGGAAGAAGGAGAGGGAGAAACAAACGAAGTAGAAGGTTGGGGGGTAACCCTTGTATCATCTAGTTGTTGATTTGATTGCTCAGGAATCATGGTGCTTTGAATGACAAAGGTCGAGAAAAGCCATATCGATAGGCCAATTGTTAGTCCTAGAAGGGACAATATGGGCATATGAGGTGCACCAACATCTCCCCAAGAGGAGAAAGGACTAGGATTCCCCCCAAGGGGAAATCCTTGGTTGGTGGACTCCATTTTCTCAACCTAAGATCAACGAGAGAACAGTGACGTTATTCTGATTAAAATAAATTTTAGACGCTTTGACCCAACTTGCTTTTTCAATTTTTAAGAGTCGAGAAAAAGCTAAAGATGACTCTAACCGCCTTCGATTGTTAATGAGCCTGAAGTGACAAGTGCACATATGCACCTTTTCCTTTAAGGAGTCTGAAAAGGAACAAAAGAGACTACTCTGGAAATCTAGACAGAGGGATTACCAAACCAATCGCAAAACTGCAGAATACTTTTTACGGTATGGTAGTCAATCTTCCCGAATGTTGTGTTCAGTGCATTGCGATCGATAGGGCGGCAGACATGACTTCCTAAGGATAAAGGATATAGCCTATTGTGGTCTCCCAATATATAATCAACGGTACGTGGGAGCACAAGTCCTTACTGGCACTTGTAATCTCAAAGAGGAGGAATCACCCAACCTACGATGAAAGCGACAGTTACCAGGCTTTACCACACCGGAATATGTCTCTAGCATATACTTCTAGATGTTGTGCGTTAGGTTCCAAAGCGTTTTTATGTTCATTGAATTTAAGATCCTTCCTTGTGGAAGACTTGGAGCTGGAAGAGGGTGTGAAAGGGATTCGGTTGGATAATATCCTTACATGCAGAAGCCCTCTTCATGCAAATAGAAGAGAAAACCTTCCTTACAAATCATTTTCAGGTGTGGGCATAGTCGGTCTACTAGGTCAAGGGAAGGAACAGACCAACGTCTAGAAGGCGGGAGGAACAAGAAGGGGAGTGGTTGGGAAGGAAGGTGGTGGTGAAGACCCAATACTTGTTGAAGGAAGGGAGGGTTACACGGAGGCAGAAGGGGTTGCGGGAGGAAGGGAGCCATTACTAGAGACTGGGGAGACAGTTCAGAAGGAAGGAGGAGATTTCGACAGTTTCAAAACTTTTAGGAAGGAGGGGCATTCTGAAATGCTCCAGAAAGATGCAGTCAATGCAGAAGAAATCATTTTGGGTAGGGGGGAAGGGGTGAGGCACATGAAGACTAGGGAAAAGCGGAAAAAACACAAGCTAATAAAGAAGACAAAGGAAGTTGCTAACCTGGTTCTTGGGATGGATGTACAAATTGATGAGGCCATGGAGGTTTTGGAATTAACACTGGTTGGCCGAGCAAAAGGGAAGAAGTACACTGCAACCTATATTCAAGAATGGATAGAGAAAAATTGGCAGGATGTGTCGGACAAATCATTTGCAGTCTCATCTCTTGCCAAGGGTTGGTTTATGATAAAATTCTCTAAGAAAGAAGCTTTGGAATGGGTATTGGGAAGGAATTGGTGTTTTGGGAGACACCTGATACTATTCAAGAAATGGAACCCATTGTTCGATGCACAGAGAGAAAAGGTGGATGAATCCTCGGTGTGGGTTAGAATTCCTGGGCTCCCTCCTTTTCTATGGTTTGATTCAGTTTTCAGGGCAATCGGGAACCACTTGGGATGGTTTCTAGAAGCAGATATGTCCTTTTTACAAACTAGAGATAAAGGGATGGCTAGAATTCTGGTAAGTTTAAACCCTCAGGAAGGTTTGGCAGAAGAAATCAATCTGAAATATAGGGATTTCTCATATACTCAGATGTTAGACTATGAACACCTGCCCTTTTGTTGTCATCAATGCCACAAATATGGACATTTGGCAAGGGAATGTCCTATGGGGTTTAGACGAAGAAGGAGGTAGAGAAAGGAAGGGGGAGGGGAAGGACCTGATGGGGAGAAGAACAAGAATAAGGATACTTCAGGCTTAGGAGAGGATCAGATGGAAGTAGATAAGATGCAGGAGGATACAGTGGAAAAAATGGAAGTTCAAGAGGAGGAAAATCCCATCAGAATACAACAACAACAGGAGGATTCGATCAGACCAGTGTCAGTAGAGGGAGATGAAAGGGGTCCAACTCTCCTACTAGAGAGTATGGCTCTGGAACCTAACCCCTCTCTCAATTCATCTTTTCAATATTTTCTTAATTCATTGTCCAAGCCTGGTCCCTCCAGGCTTATGAATCCAAATAATATTCATGTTAACAGTGTAATTGAACAATTGGATAGTATTATCACCTCTATCCCTGAACTACATCTGAACCGAAGCCCTGGGTCATGTGAAGAGGCTAAGGCTTTGGCTGTAACCCATTCTGTAAAACCTCACTACAATCTCAGACCTTGTGATAAAAAACTCCCTCCTTGGGAGGCTGTGGGAGGGTTGGGCCTACAGTCTATTCCCATGGGGCCTCATAAAACTAGAGGGAGGAAATCAAATATATCCAAGGCCCAACAGAGAGCCAAGATTGACATTGCGGATGGTAAGCAGCTATCCATCTTAGGGGTGCTTAGAGCAGCGCAAAACCCCCCCTTGGTTTCTCAATGATTATTATGTCTTTCAACTGTAGAGGTTTAGCCAATGCTCCTAAAAAATTGGCCCTGAAGGCATTGATTAATAATTATAATCCATATGTGCTCTTATTACAAGAGACACTGGGTGCTGGAGTGGAGGTTAACAAAGCTCTATTGAAAATGTTGCCTGGATGGAATTTCCAGGCATTGGATGCCAAAGGCAGATCTGGGGGATTGGCAACTAGAGTGAAGGAGGGAAGGTTGAAGATCCTTTCTTCATGGGGTTTGGACCAGGCTTTAGGAGTAGAAGTATACTCATTGGAGTTGTGTTCAAACCTTCTTATCCTTAACATCTATGGTCCCTATCAGGATAGGGTATCATATTGGAATAATCTGTTCTCAAAGTCTTTGTGTACCTAACAGACTTTTATGAAAAATTCACATTTGGTGATTGGGGGGATTTAAAATTTTCTCTGGGACTCTCTGAAACCTAGGGACCATTAGCTCATGTTGACTCTCTTTCTGATTTTTTTTCCAACAAAATCAGAGAGAGGAAGCTGATGGATATAAACTTGTTGAAGCCAAGACCTACCTAGAGGAACAAGAGAACAGGGGAAGCCAGGGTGGCCAAGAGGCTGGACCAATTTCTCTTGAGAGAAGAAGTAGTGGTCAAGATCCCAGTCTTTAGACACTAGGTAGGAGAAGGAGGAGACTCTGATCATTTACCAGGTCTACTTGAAATGAAAGGGCCAAATAAAAAGCTAGCTTATCCTTTCAAATTTAATCCATCGTGGCTAAAGGAGAACTCTTACAACATTTTGTTTAAAAACCCCGAAGATATGTGAACCCAAGCGAGGGAGGAGGAAAATCTTTCTAGTTCATGGAAAATTTGAAACGCTTAAAGAAGTCGACTATTGAATGGGTCAAAGATAAAAATGCTACTTAAAGAAGATAGGAGTGGAACTAGATCAGCTTGAAAGTCCAGAAGAAGATGGATATGAAACAGAAGGTAAAAGAGATAGGATCAAAATGTTGGAGTCTAAGCGTAGAAATATTCTAGCTACAAGAGAAGAATAGTGGCGACTTAAAAGTAGGGGAATCTGGCTAAGTGCTAGGGATGAAAATTAAAAAAAAAAATCAAAATTATGCAAAAGGAAGGAAAAACTCAAATACTATTTGGTCTTTAAAATCAGAGGATGGAAGGTAGGCCAAATCTTTTGAGGAATTGTCCATGATGGGGAGGAGCCATTTCAAAAATATTTTCAAAGCTCCTTCAGAAGTGTCAATCGCGGAGGTGGTAAGGACAACTCAATTTTTCCCAAGGTATCTAGGAGAGGAGGAAAATGAAGCTATCATGGGGGAAGTAACTAGAGGGGAAGTTGAAGGAATATTAAAGTCAATGCAAAAGGATAAGAGTCCAGGCTTGGATGGCTGGGCAATGGAGCTCTTTCAACACTTTTTTGAGACCCTGGGGAATGAATTGACTAAGGTGGTTGAAGAATCCAAGATAAAAGGGGTGATCTATGAACCTTTCAATTCCACATTCATAGCCCTAATCCCAAAAAAGGAGGACCCTTCATCTTTTGAGGACTTTAGGCCAATATCATTATGTAACTGCATCTACAAAATAATTGCAAAAGTAATCATTGTTAGATTGAAACTGATCCTTTCAAGGAATATTTCAAAAGAACAATTTGGGTTCCTGGATGGTAGAAAGATACATGAAGCAGTAGGAGTGGCTTAGGAAACCATCCACAACATTAAAAAAAGCAGAAGGAAAGGTGTTGTAGTGAAAATTGACCTATCTAAAGCATATGATCGTATCAATTGGTTGTATTTACGAATGTTGTTGACTCACTTGGGATTCCACATTGGGTTTATAAACTGGATTATGGGATGTTTGAACAATATTAGCTTTGCTATCTTGATCAATGGGGTGGCTACCCCTTTCTTTCAGAGTCAAAGAGGACTGCGACAAGGATGCCCTCTATCTCCCCTTCTTTTCCTGCTAGCAACAAAAGGCCTTAGTCAAATGATACTGGAAGCAAGGAGAAGAGGAGACATAAAGGGAGTAGAAGTGGCAGTCAACCTATATATAACTCATTTTCTGTTCGTGGATGATATTCTTCTTTTCAGTAATGGTAGTAGGAATGAAACAAAGGCATTAAAACTTATATTAGAACTATTTCTCAAAGCTACGGGAATGTGCATCAATAAAGAAAAATCATCTCTCATTCTAGAAGGCTTCAATAGGATGGAAACCATAAATATTGCAAAGGATATGCCATTTGAGGATAAGAAGATGGCTGACAGCTTCAAATACCTAGGGTTCTACTTAAAGCCTAACTCGTATAGAAAATAGGACTAGTATTGGCTGGTGGCTAAAATTGAAAACATGATTAATCATTAGAGCTTCAAATGGTTATCTAGAGCAGGCAGACTAGTCCTCATTAAATCTATATTAATGGAAATTCATGTATATTGGGTGGCACTTACCTGGGTTCCGAAAGGAATCTTGGAAAGAGTGAGGAGATTATGCAGCATATTTATGTGGGTTGGCTCTAAAGAGGACTCGGTACTCCCTTGGGTGGCTTGGGACAAGGTGGCTAGGCCAAAGGAGTGGGGCGGGTGGGGTATTAAAGATCTCACAGCTTTTGGACCATCCTTAGCAGCAAAGTTGGGATGGAGACTACTAACAAAGGAAAACCTGTGGACAATGGTAGTAAAAAGAAAGTATATTGATCCCACCCCCCTAGATGAATGGATCAGGAAGCCAGATAAGAAAAATGCTCAAGCATCAGTAGTTTGGAAAGCAACTCTGGACTCAATCAAAATTATTGAGCAAGGACTCTCCTGGCAGGTGGGAAATGGAGAACAAGTAAGAATAGGGAAGGACCCATGGGTGGGATGCAATGAAGGTTTCTCACTATCCCTGGGCATCATCAACCAGCTTGAAACAAGAGGGATCCATCATTTAAGCCAGATTGAAAAAGTTGGCCAATCAACGATCTGGGGCCAAGCATGGTTATCTGGAGAAGATCTTAACCTTGAACAACAATGGATGGAGGAGTGGAAACAATTTATCAGGGAACTGACAAGATCGAATGTTAGGCTTAGAGACAGACCATATCAGCTGAGGTGGGCATATGCTCCAACAGGGAATTATTCCCCAAAATTTGGATACAACTTTCTTATGTCTAAGAAGGGATGGGGGATTCCAAAGTGGTGGGTGAAACACATCTAGAAGCTTAAATGTCCAGCAAAAGCAAGAATGTTTTTCTGGTGTATTCTATGGAATAAATTCCCTACTTGGGACAATCTCCAAAAGAGGTCCAAGGTGGGACCAGGCTGGTGTTCCTTGTGCAAAAAAGATGAAGAATCAATACAACACCTATTTCTAAAGTGCCCCTTCAGTAGAGTAGTGTGGCTGGAAACAGGGAGGCTGTTGAAGAATGGTAAGAGATGGGAGGGTGAAGTTCTAAAGGAGGTATGGCAAAACTGGTGGAAGGACTCTCCAGAGGAAAAATTGCATAACTTACCTCTAATAATTTCTTGGGGCACCTAGTTAGCCCAAAACGAAGTATCTTTAAGGATCAGGCTCCTTCATCAGTGCATATTGCTATTGAATGTGTTGCAATTTATGAGAGTATCCCTGAACCAATCCAGAAAACAAACATTAGGGGGATAAGGGAGGAACATATTAAGGGAAACATTCCTTGGGCTTACTTTGACGGGGCATCCGATCAAAGGAATAGATGTGGGGCAGGCATGGTGATACACTTGAATGCTCAAATAAGCCTAGAAGCTTCAGTGGGTGATGTAGGAGGTTGACAAAAATGGGGTGGCAGTCTGGAATTAGACTACTGGTTAACTTTAGAACCAATGAGTTGTGCTTTAATCAGATTCTGTACGTGTATTTCCTCTTGAGGGTCCCACCTTCCTGACTAATCATTGTTGGTCCTTCTTTGACTTTTCCTTTTATCAGGTGCTTCAATCCACATCGTCGATTTCACTCCTTCAGATCTAATGGATATCGCGTAATCTCGTGTGAAATATTGCACGATTGATATCAGGTTAAGAGCGCGTGAAATCTCTAGTTTTCTCGTGCTATGTGTCACCCACTTAGGCTAATCGCATGAATTTTAGAAATATTGTTTACCACTTTTATGGCGTGTGAGATACTACTTACCACTTTCTATATACTACCCACATGCTTAATTCATACTTTTAAGAAAGACATTTAAGGAAAGGTTTAGCACTTAAGCTCAATATTAATCCTTAATACTAATCAACTGTGATTATCAATAAAATGTATAAACAGAGAAAAATGCCCGATTAAGGTCCAGAAAGCCGAAACACAGATACAAATGAATTTCTGCACTAGGATTAACATGCAACACCACACTTAATCATTTATTCAATAAAATAGAATTTCCAGAGTCTTGCCCTCTTGACTCGATTACAAAAGAGTACAAATCCCCAAGCAAGGTGCGGAAGTAATTGGATCAGTTGGAAGGGTGGAAGTGAACGAATTATGTGGATCTGTTCACTCTCCAACCCTATCTCTCACACACCTCTCGCTTACTTACTCTATTCTCAATCATATAATCTCTCTATCATTACATTCTTTCCTCTTTTATGAACCAAATCCTATCCTAACTGCATTGACAACTCAATATCTATTTTTATCAACTCAACCATTAAATCCCTATGCTCAAGCTCTGATACACACCTATACTAACAACTTATCTCCTATTCTAAAAATTATACAATATTCTAATTATTACAATAATTGGAGTAAAGATAATTTTTGAGATATCCAACCCTCTCTACTAAGAATTGATTTTGGCCACTCAGGTCAATGAAATTCATCTCTTGCTAGTCACAACATGTGAACATACAATCACATTGATGGATAACTCTGGATGCTTCTGCATCAGTGGGGCTAGGCGAAGGATCTAATTATTTTTTTGAACTTCAATCTTTAAAACTTCTTCTCTATTGGCTCACACACCTAGGAATTTCTCCAATTCAGATTTTTGGGGATTCAATGAATGTTATCAAATGGTTCAATGGAGAGAGTAGATGTCAGAATTATATTCTATCTCCTTTGTTAGAAGAAGCTATATATCTCAAGAATTTTTTTAATGATATTACTATATGTCACATTTACAGGGAACGGAACAATGCAACAGACCAACTTTCTAAAGAGGGTGTGCAACAGGATTTGGATCATTGGCGCATAGAAGAAACTGAAAACGAAGAGATCCGTGTGTCAGATCTGCCTCCTTTTTTAGAGAACATTTACAAAGTCAATGTTTAAACAGTTTTAATTGCTCAACTCTTATCATAATTTTGTTTTATGCTTTACTATGATGGACACTCAGACTTTTAAAATATGTTTTTATATCTTATGCTATGGAACAAAGAAAAAATCAGTTTTGGTTTTTTGGTTTGGATTGCAGGTTGCTGATCCTTTTCCTGTTTGGGTTGTTTTCCTCTTTGAGGAGGCCTGAGAACTGGTTTCAGCGACCATTTTTGCATATTGAGATGGGAAAGTAATATGTTTTTGCTTACCAGCTCAAATCAAACTCTATGTTTAGATGATAAACATACAATTTTCAAAATGCTTAATTGCATATGCTATGTAACTCTTTATTGCCTTAATAGAAAGTTCGATTTTTTCTTTGGGAAAAAATAACCATGGTCAACCATGTTTATTTTAGGGTTTATAATATTTATCTTAGGGTTTATATGCCTTGGGTTTATAATATTAATCCCTTATGTTTAATATTATTCTCTTGGATTTATAATACCATGGGGTTTTAGAATTAATCCCTTTGGTTTATTAATCTAAGGGTTCATATTCATTAGGATATAATATTATTCATAAGGCTTATAATTTTTATATTAGGGTTTAATATAAATACCTTGGGTGTATAAACCATGATTATAATCCCTTGGGGTTTTAGTATTAATCCTTTGTGTTTATTATTCCCCTAAGTTTATAATATTAGTCCCTTGGGTTTATTAATGTAAGGGTTCATATTCCTAGGGTATAATATTATTCATAGGGTTTATAATATCCCTCCTTGGATTAAATATAAATCCCTTGGATTTATAATCATGGTCAACCATGTTCCAATGTCACATTGTGACAAATATTGTCTCATTATGAAAATTAACCACAATCAACCATTTTCAACCATCGTCAACAATGGTCAATCATGGTAAAAAATGGTCCAATGTCACATTGTGACAAATATTGTATCAATATGGAAATCAAACATGGTCAACCATGTTCCAGCGCGCTTTTTGACAAAGGTTGTCTAAATGTAAAAATCAATCATAGTCAACCATTATCCAATGTCGCCTTATGAAGAAGATTGTGTCAATATGAAAATCAAACATATTCAACAATGGTTAACCATGTTTATTTTAAGGTTTATTATATTTATTTTAGGGTTTATATACCTTGGGTTTATAATAGTAATCCCTTGGGTTTATAATATTAATCCCTTGGGTTTAATATTATTCCCTTGGGTTTATAATCCCTTGGGGTTATAGTATTACTCCCTTAGGTTTATTATTCCCTTGAGTTTATAATATCGATCCCTTGGGTTTATGGTCAACCATGGTCCAATGTCACATTGTGAAAAAGATTGTCTGAATATGAAAATCAATCATGGTCATCCATGTTCAGTAAACATGGTCACATTGTGACAAAGATTGTCTCATGGTCCAACGCCACATTGTGGCAAAGATTGTCTCAAGGTCCAACGTCAGATTGTGACAACCATGGCCTGCAATGGTCAATGGCAATCCAATGTCGCATTGTTACAAAGATTGTGTAATTATGAAAATCAACCATGGTCAACCATGCTTATTTTAGGGTTTATATACCTTGTGTTTATAATATTAATTCATTGGGTTTAATATTATTCCTTTGGGTTTTTAGTATTTATCCCTTGGGTTTATTATCCCCTTAAGTTTATTAATCTAAGGGTTCATATTCCTAGCGTATAATATTATTCATAGGGTTTATAATATTAATCATTGGGATTAATATAAATCCCTTGAGTTTATAACCATGGTCAACCATGGTCCAATGTCATATTGTGACAAAGATTATCTCAATATGAAAATGAACCACAGAAAACCATTGTCAAGCATCGTTAACCATGGTCAATCGTGGTCAACAATGTTCCAACGTCACATTGTGAAAAAGATTGTCTCAATATGATAATGAACCATGGACAACTATTTTCAACCATCGTCAACCATGGTCCAATGTCACATTGTGACAAAGATTGTTTCAATATGAAAATCAACCATGGTCGACCATGGGAAACAATGGTTAATCATGGTCAATTATGATCAATCATGGTCAACCAAGGTCCAACGTTGTATTCTGAGAAATATTGTCTCAATATGAAAATCAATCATGGTCAACCCCACATTAATAAAAATCAATATTAATAATATATGAGGTTCATTAATTGGGATTGTCTCAATACAGAAATCAATCATGATCAATTGTGGTCCAAAGTCGCCTTATGACAAAGATTGTGTTAACATGAAAAACAATTATGGTCAACCATGCTTATTTTAGGGTTTAAAATATTTATCTTAGGGTTTATATACCTTGGGTTTATAGTATTAGTCCCTTGGGTTTAAAATTATTCCATTGGGTTTACTATCCCTTGGGGTTTTAGTGTTAATCCCTTGGGTTTATAATATCAATCCCTTGGGTTTATGGCCAACCATAGTCCAACGTCACATTGTGAGAAACATTGTCTAAATATGAAAATCAATCCTGGTCAACCATGGTCACATTGTGACAAAGATTGTCTCATAGTCCAGTGTCACATTGTAACAAGCATAGCCAACCATCGCCAACGATGGTCCAATGTCACATTGCTACAAAGATTGTGTCATTATGAAAATAAACCATAGTAAATCATGGTCAACCATATTTATTTTAGGGTTTATATACCTTGGGTTTATAATATTAATTCCTTGGGTTTAATATCATTCCCTTGGGTTTATAATCCCTTAGTTTTTTAGTATTAATCCCTTGGGTTTATTAATCATGTTCAGCCATGGTAAACAATGGTCCAACATCACATTGTGACAAAGACTATCTCTATATGAAAACAAACCATGGACAGTCATTGCCAAAGATTGTGTCAACATGAAAATCAACCATGGTCAACTGTGATCAACCATGTTTATTTTAGGGTTTATAATATTTATCTTAGGGTTTATATACCTTGGGTTCATAATCCCTTAGGGTTTGAGTATTAATCCCTTAGGTTTATTATTCCCTTGGGTTTATAATATCAGTCCTTTGGGTTTATGGTCAACCATGGTCCAATGTCGCATTGTGAGAAAGATTGTCTGAATATGAAAATCAATCATTGTCAGCCATGCTCAATAACCACAGTCACATTGTGACAAAGATTGTCTCATGGTCCAACATCACATTGTGACAATTATGGCCAAGCATGGTCAACCATGGTCTAACATTGCATTGTTACAAAGATTGTGTCATTATGAAAATCAACCATTTAAAACCATGGTCAACCATGGTTAATATTATTCCTTGGGTTTAATATTAGTCCCTTGGGTTTATAATCACTTCGATTTTTAGTATTAATCCCTTGGGTTTATAATATCAATCCCTTGGGTTTATTAATTTAAGGGTTCATATTCCTAGGATTTAATACTGTTGATAAGGTTTATAATATTAATCCTTGGGGGTTTAATATAAATCCCTTGGGTTTATAATCATGGTTAACCATGGTCCAACGTCACATTGTGACAAATACTGTCTCAATATGAAAATGAACCATGGACAACCATTGTCAAATATCATCAACCATGGTCAATCAAGGTCAACCATGGTCCAATGCCACATTGTGACAAATATTGTTTAAATATGAAAACAAACTATGGGTAACCATGGTTAATCATGGTCAATTGTGGTCAATCTTGATATGGTTCAATGTCACATTCTGAGAAAGATTGTCTCTATATGAAAATCAATCATGGTCAACCCCACATTAATAAAAATTAATATTAATAATCCCTTAGGTTTATTAATTGGGATTGTCTCAATAGGAAAATCAATCATGGTCAACCATGGTCCAATGCACCTTGTGACAAAGATTGTTTCAACATGAAAACTAACCATGGTTAAACTTGGTGAACTGTGTTTATTGTAGGTTTTATAATATTTATCT
Organism: Pinus tabuliformis; assembly: GCA_031772625.1. NCBI lineage: Eukaryota > Viridiplantae > Streptophyta > Pinopsida > Pinales > Pinaceae > Pinus > Pinus tabuliformis. The sequence goes on along the minus strand of CM062815.1, from coordinate 1,083,381,783 downwards.
TAGGGTTTATGTACCTTTGGTTTATACTATTAATCACTTATGTCTAATATTATTCCCTTGGGTTTATAATCCCTTGGGTTTATGGTCAACCATGGTCTAACATCGCATTGTGAGAAATATTGTCTCAACATGAAAATAAATCATGGTCAACCATGGTTAATAACCATGGCCACATTATGACAAAGATTGTCTCATGGTCCAACGTCACATTGTGACAACCATGGTACACTATTATTCATAGGTTTAATAATATTAATCCTACTGTTTAATAAAAATCCCTTGGGTTTATAATCATGGTCAACCATGGTCATTGTTATGAAACCAGCTCACAAAAAGAGAGAAAAGATAGATCAACACCTTAGAATTCAGCCTCTTTGAGGGGGAAACCTCCTTTACATTACACAAATGAATGATTCTTTGATGATTCAAATGAAAAAACCTCCTTTCTATATATAGGAGTCTAAGGAGTCACAATATAACCCAGCCGACCTAACAATAATAATATATAGCCACAAAAATAACAATAGAGGGATTCTATGGGGCACAGTAATAACAATATGGGGACAAATAGGGGCACAATAATATTAATAAGGGATACAACTACAATAGTAATGGGGTAATCACTAGTATTATAGGGACCTCACATGCCCCTCTCCTTCAAAAAAGTGTTGTCCTCAACGCTTGAGTAGTTCTAGATGCTTCGGTATAAAATTTTCATCCTCCCATGTGGAATCTTCAGTGGATAAGTGTTAGGCCCCTATACTACTAGTGTAACCCCTTATTATTATTAGTACAACCCACTTATTATATTGATGTGCCCATGTAGTGCCCATATTGTTACTCTTGTGCCCCATAGAAGCCCACTATTATTATTATTGTGCCCTTACATTATTATTGTTATGTCAGCTCTGATTATGTTATGACCCCTTAGACTCCTATATATAGAAAGGAGGTATTTTCATTTGTATCATCCAAGAATTGTTCATTTATGTAATGTAAAGGAGGTTGGCCCCTCGAAGAGGCTAAATTATAAGGCGTTGATCTATCTTTTCTATCTTTTCTTGAGCTGGTTTCATAACATTTGGTATCAGAGCTTTGGATTCTAGGGTTTCGTTGCTCCAAACAGGTCATCGTGGCATTTTCAATATAACTTTTTTTCTGTGACGTTTCAGAAGTTGCAAACAAAACCCATTTGAGAAGAAATCATGTTGCACCTTGGGTCCAAATTTCAGAGCTTTTCGCGTGATATTTGCAGATATATGATCTAAGGAAGTTGGTCTTTTTGCAAACTCCTGAATTACATTCAAAACATGTGAATTGGGGAAAATCGTCATAACTTTCTCTCTAGGAATCAGATTGAAATTTCGTAAGAAGGAACAGAAAGAGGACGGACTGTAGTTTCTTATATATATTTTTCAGAACCAAAGATCTAAAATTGTACACGTGGCACTTCATACAAGTTCGCTCTTCTGGAAAGGTATATAATCAGGTCATCTTGGGAGATTGTGCATAACTCTTTCTTGGAGAATCCAATTTGGATCAGACTGGTGGCATTGGCAAGAGGACACAGAGGGCTACTACAAGTAGCAATTTCAGAACTTAAATATCCAAAAATACAGAGTTACAGTCGTTTCAAGATCGAGGTCCTAAAATCAAGAAAAAGCAAGATTAGGAAGTTTGATGGCAAGGATCCAGTAAATTGGATACTTCAGATGGAGCAATATTTTGATCTACACGGTGTACCACTGTTACAAAAGGTATGTATTGCATCTTCATATTTAGAACCGGATTAATTTTTATGGTATAAAGGGCTTTGTTCTCGTAAACAACTTGTTACGTGGTCAATTTTCACGGAAGAAATGATAGTACATTATGAGGATACAAAGAGCAACACCTTCTTTAGAGCAACACCACAACAATTGGAAAGAGTAAAAAGGCTTTGTGACATATTTGAAAGTAAAATTATGGCAACAAGGAAGTCTACCCCTCACAACTATAAAGATGGACGTGTTGTTTCTCCTAGCCTTCCACAACCTACAAGGGTTCCACCACAACAATTGGAAGAAAAAAGAGAAAAATGGCTTTGTTACAATTGTGATAGCAAATGCACTAAAGGTCATAAGTGTGCTGAGAAGAAATTATTTTACATAGAGTATGAAGAGGAGGAAGACAAGGATCAAGAAACATCAAAAGAAGAGGATATATGCCAGGACCCGACCCTAGAGAAAGAAGAAATGAATCAAAACATATCTTGTAAAGCATTGGCAAGAATTACCACTCCTCAAACTCTCAAGATAGAAGGACATATCTAGAAGAAAAAGGTGCAAGAAGTGAAAGATCACATCGAGAAATAAGAAATGAATCCAACCATATCTTGTAATTCATTGGTCGAAATTACCACTCCTCAAACTATCAAGATAGAAGGACATATCAAGAAGAAAAATGTTCAAGAAGTGAAAGATCACATCGAGCATCAAGAAATGAATCCGACCATATCTTGTAAAGGATTGGAAGAAATTACCACTTCTCAAACTCTAGAGATAGGACATATCAAGAAGAAAAAGGTTCAAGCAGAGAAAGATCACATCAAGCATCAACAACAAGTTCTCCAGCTTTTAAAGGATAACGCCACTTCGGTGCAAAATCAAACGAAACAACAGGTAGATCAACATCGTAGTGAAAAAAATTTGATGTAGGTGATTGGGTATTTTTACTGCTACATCTCAAGCAAGCTATTTATGAGAAGGAAATGTTGGCAATACTACATGCACTTAAAAAATGGCGACCTTACCGAATGGGAAGACTCTTCAAGCATGAGGATGTGGAAGCATTGTTTTGTGCTATTTGTATTATCCAACTAGATTGGATAAACGAAGCAAGGGATGAATGGGAGAAGGACGAAGAAGTATGGCCACTTATTCAAAAGTTGCAAAAGATCCCAATTCAAACAATATTGCCAGAAATTGAAGAGGAAGGAAAAATCATATTGGAACCTAGAGCAGTCACTGAAACAAGAACCCGATAGCTACAAAATCGATCAATTTCAGAGTATCTCATCAAGTGGAAGAACTTACCTGCTGAAGATTCCACATGGGGAGGACAAGAATTTTATACAGAAGCATCAAGAACTACTCAAGCGTTGAGGACAACGCTTTTTGAAGGAGAGGGGCATGTTAGGCCCCTATACTACTAGTGTAACCCCTTATTATTATTAGTACAACCCACTTATTATATTGATGTGCCCATGTAGTGCCCATATTGTTACTCTTGTGCCCCATAGAAGCCCACTATTGTTATTATTGTGCCCTTACATTATTATTGTTATGTCGGCTCTGATTATGTTATGACCCCTTAGACTCCTATATATAGAAAGGAGGTATTTTCATTTGTATCATCCAAGAATTGTTCATTTATGTAATGTAAAGGAGGTTGCCCCCTCGAGGAGGCTAAATTATAAGGCGTTGATCTATCTTTTCTATCTTTTCTTGAGCTGGTTTCATAACAATAAGTTCTTCCACTTGATGAGATACTCCAAAATTGATCGATTTCGTAGCTGTCAAGTTCTTGTTTATGACTGCTTCCAGTTCCAATATAATTTTTCCTTCCTCATCAAGTTCTGGAAATATTGTTTGAACTGGAAGCTTGTCGCCTATAACCTTCTTTAAACATGAAACATGGAAAACTGGGTGCACTCAAGAAGTTGCAGGAAGCTCCAATTTGTAGGCCATAGTACCAATCTTTTGCAACACCTTGTATGGACCATAATACTTTGGTGATAATTTATTATCCTTCTTATCTTGCTTGAGGGACATTTTTTTATATGGTTGCAGTCGTAGGAATACCCAATCACCTACATCAAAACTTCTTTCACTGCGATGTTGATCTACCTGTTGTTTCATTCTATTATGTTCCAACACGAGGTTATCCTTTAAGAGTTGGAGGACTTGTTGTTGATGTTCGATGTGATGTTCCACTGCTTGAACCTTAGAATTTTCTCGTAAATATGACATGATGGATGGTGGCTAATATCCATAAAGTGCCATAAATGGGATCATTTTTGTTGCTCTATGGAAGGAAGTGTTATACCACCATCCGGCCAGAGGCAACCATTTGACCCATTATGTCTATTTATCAAATACAAAGCAATGAAGATATCCTTCCAAACATTTGTTTACTATCTTAGTTTGCCCATTAGATTGAGGATGATAAGATGAGCTATGAGCTAGCTGAGTACCAAGACAAGAAAATAATTCTATCCAAAAATTTCCAGTGAAAATGGGATCTCTGTCACTTACAATAATCTTTGGGTTTCCATGTAGCTTTTGAATTGTTTCCATAAATGCAGTAGAAACTATACTAGCTTTAAATGGATGTGATAATGCACAAAAGTGTGCATACTTGGTAATTCTACCAACTACCACCATGATGACACTCTTTCCCTCAAACTTGGGTAAACCTGTGATAAAATCCATTAAAACCTCCTCCCAACGTTGGCTTGGAATGGATAATGGTTGTAATAGACCTAGGGTATTAATTGTTTCAACTTTATTTTGTTGGCAAACCAAACATTCCGCCACAAACTTTTGAATATCCGATTTAAAGCCATCCCAAAAAATTTCCTTTTTAACCCTGTGGTAAGTTTTTAAAAATATTGAGTGCCCTCCTAAGGGAGAAGTGTGCAATTCCATAAGAATATTTTATTTGAGTTGGGAATTCTTACAGAGGTATAAGCAATCTTTGTACCATAACAAATCAATTTTCCAGCTAAATGTATCAGATGTACTAGAATCTTGTTGTAACTTTCGAATAAGTGCCCACACTTCTTCATCTTTTCTTCCATTCCTCCCTTGCTTCGTTTATCCAATCTAGTTGGATAATAGAAATGGCGCACAACAATGCTTCCACATCCTCATCCTTTCTTGAGAGTGCATCTGCCACCACATTTTGCTTCCCTTTTTTGTAGATGATTTCAAAGTCATAACCCAACATCTTTGTGACCCACTTTTGTTGCTCTTCAAAGGATAATCTTTGTTCTAAAAATTATTTAAGGCTATCATGATCTGTTTTTACCTTGAAGTGTCTTCCCATTAGGTATGGTCACCATTTCTTAAGCGCATGTAGTATTGCCAACTTTTCCTTCTCATAAATAACTTTGTCTAAAAACTTTCCCTTGATTGGACGAATTTCAAAAGCAATGGGTCTTTCATCTTTCATTAAAACAACACCAATTCCATATCCTGAAGCATCACATTCCACAATAAAGGTTTTTGTGAAGTCTGGTGTAGCTAAGACCGGTGCTTGGCACATTGCCTCTTTAAGATGTTCGAAGGCCTTTGTTGCTTCTGGAGTCCATGAAAATGCATCTTTCTTTAATAATGTTGTTAGAGGTGTTGTTATTCTCCCATAATTCTTAACAAACTTGCGATAATACCCTGTCAACCCGAGAAATCCTCACAGATGCTTTATGGATGTGGGGATTTTCCATTCCTTAATGGCTTTAATTTTGCTAGGGTCTACCTTAACTCCTTCATGAGATACAATATGACCCAGATATTCCACCTCTTGTACTCCAAAGAAACATTTGGATCTTTTTGCATATAATTGTTTCTCCTCCAATATTTGTAGCACCCTGTCAACATGTTCAACATGATCCTTCCAGGGCTTGCTTTATATTAGTATATCATCAAAAAATACTAACACAAATTTTCTAAGGAAGGGTTTGAAAATGGAATTCGTCAAACCTTGAAATGTAGAAGGTGCATTGGTAAAGCCAAAAGGCATGACCAAAAATTCATAATGACCCTCATGAGTTCTAAATGCTATTTTTGGAATGTCTTCTGTCTTCATTCTTATTTGATGATATCCTGAACGAAGACCAACTTGGTGAAGTAAATTGATCCATGTAATTCATCCTGTAATTCATCAATGACATGAATGGGAAACTAATCTTTAATAGTGAGCTTGTTGAGCTCCCTATAATCCGGACACATGCACCATGATCCATCCTTCTTATGCACCACTACTACTGGAGCAGAGAAAGAACTTTGACTAGGTTGAATTATACCAGCCTCTAGCATTTCTGCAACCATACGTTCAATTTCACTCTTTTGGGCATAGGGATATCTGTATGGCCTGATGTTTGGAGGAACACTTCCTGGAATCAGATGAATAGCATGATCATGATCACAAATAGGTGGGAGACCTTTGGGAGTCTCGAATACCTTGGAATGATTGTCCAAGAATTTTTGGAGATCTGGAGAAATAGATGATTCCGATGTGGAAACATCTAGCGAACATAATTGTGCAATTACACCTCTTTGTTCCTTTTTTAGAAGCTTGGTCATACCGTTAGAGCTGATTATCTTTCCTAGTTTCCCTGGAATACCCCTTAATTCAACTTCCTTTCCTTCCACAGAAAATTTCATGAAAAGTTCTTGAAAATTAAAAGCTATTGTACCCAAGGATTGTAGCCATTGGACTCCTAGTACAACATCGGCACCTCCCATTGGAATGGAAAGCATTGGTCTAGTCAATACATATTCTCCCATGGATAGCTTGATATTATGGCAATTTCTAGAGCAATTTATTGTTCCTCCATTTGAAACCATCACTTGACACTCTGGTGCTCGATATAGGAAGCAATTCAATTCTTCTGCTACCTTACAATGAATAAAATTGTGGGTACTTCTTGAATCAATCAACACTATTACCTTTTTCTTCTTGATTTGTCCTTCTATCTTGATGGTTTGAGGAGTGGTAATTCCAGGCAATGCATTACAAGATATGGTCGAATTCATTTCTTCTTTATCTAGGCTTTGTTCCTAGAGTATATCTTCTTCTTTTGACCTTTCTTGCTCCTTTTCTTCTTCCTCTTCACAATCTATGTAGAATAATTTCTTCTCAGCACACTTATGACCTTTAGTGTATTTGCTATCACAACTGTAACAAAGCCCTTTTGCTCTTTTTTCTTCCAATTGTTGTGGTGTCAACCTTATAGGTTGTGGAAGACTAGGGGCAACAACACATCCATCTTTATAGTTGTAAGTGGTATGCTCCCTGGTTTCCATAATTTTGCTTTCCATTTTTCTTGCTAACCTGAATGCCTTCTCTAATGAATCAAGTTCCCAAAGGTGAACATCATGTTGGATATTATCCTTTAAAGTACCTATGAACACATTAATCCTATGCTCCTCTAGAATATTTTTTACCCGTATGTTCAATTTTTGGAACTCCTCAATGTACTCCATTATTGAACCCTTTTGTTTGACACTTATCAATTGGCTAAAAAAGTGTTGCTTTTTATATCCTCATAATGTGATGTCAATTGTTCCGTAAGAAATTGCCCAAGTGATAATTTGTTTATGGGAGAAAAGCCATTGATACCATACAAACTGATTTTTTTCCAAATATAAAGTTGCAATACATACCTTTTGTGTGTTTTGCACATTATTGAGGTCGAAAAATTGCTCCATCTGTAATATCCATGTTGCAGGATCCTTGCCATCAAACTTCCTCATATCGATTTTTGGAAATATGGTGGGTTTTCGATCCAACATTAGAGTCTATGAAATCATGATTAACATTTATTTTGTTCACATCATGAGTTTCCTTTACTACCCTTTCACCATTAGTAAGTATTTCTTGTAGAAAATTTGTCAAATCTATCTTCAAATCTGCGATGCTTGTCGTCAAATTTTTCTTCAAATCTATCTTAAAATCGTCCATCTTAGCTTCCACGCCATTCATCTTAGCTTCCATGCCTTTTATCTTAGATTCCAAGCCATTTATCTTAGCTTCTGTTAGCTTTTGTGAGAGTGACATTTGTTGCACTTGGTCTTGTAATTTTGATATATCATGTAGCATTTCTTCCTATTCTTCATGAGTCATGCTAGATATTTCAGGTTTCTTACTAGGTGTTTGCATTTTCTTTCCTCGGGGCATCAGTTACTGATAATAATGCTCTACTATGCCCTTTGAATTCCTTCAAAATAACTTTTCATACCAAGCTTAAGCAAAAATTTAAAAAAATCTGCACACCTTTTTTCACTTTGTAGGAGCTTGATATTGCCTCTGATGCATCTATGCAATTTTGGATCATCTAGTTCTGAAATTGTGCTCTATAGTAGCCCTCTGTGTCCTCTTTCCAATGCCACTATTCTGATCCAAATTTGATTCTCCAAGGAAGAGTCATGCCAAATCTCCCACAGGGACCTGAATATAGACTAGTTCAATAGAGCGAATTTGTACGGCATGCCACGTGTCCCTATTTCGACCTTTGGCTCTGAAAAATATATACAAGAAACCATAGTCTGTCATTTTTCTATACCTTCTTACGAAATTTCAATCTGATGCTCAGAGAGAAAGTTATGACGATTTTCCCTAGGTCACCTATTTGGAATGTAATTCAAGAGTCTACAAAAAGACCAACTTCCTCAGATCATATCTCTGCAAATGTAGTGCAAAAATATCTGAAATTCAGACCCGAGGTTCAATGCAATTTCGTCTCAAATGTGTTTTTTTTCACTTCTGAAACGTCGCAGAAAAAAAGTTATAGCGAAAATTCCACGATGACCTATTTGGAGCAGCGAAACCCTAGAATCCAAAGCTCTGATACCAAATGTTATGAAACCAGCTCACAAAAAGATAGAAAAGATAGATCAACGCCTTAGAATTCAGCTTCTTCGAGGGGGCAACGTCCTTTACATTACAAAAATGAATGATTCTTTGATGATTCAAATGACAAAACCTCATTTCTATATATAGGAGTCTAAGGAGTCACAATATAACCCAGCCAACCTAACAATAATAATATATAGCCACAAAAATAACAATAGAGGGATTCTATGGGGCACAATAATAACAATATGGGGACAAATAGGGGCACAAAAATATTAATAAGGGATACAACTACATTAGTAATGGGGAAATCACTAGTATTATAGGGACCTAACAGTCAACTATATTCCAATGTCACATTCTGACAAAGATTGTCTCAATATGAAAATTAACCATTGTCACCCATTGTCTGACATCACATTGTGACAAAAATTGTCTTAATATTAAAATAAACCATGGTCAACCATGGATCAACGTCACATTGTGACAAAGATTGCCTCAATATGAAAATCAACCATGGTCAACCATAGTCAACCATTGTCAACCATGGCCTTATGTCACATTTTGACAAGAATTGTCTCACTATGAAAACAATCATTGTCAAACATGGTTCAATAACCATGGCCACATTGTGATAAAGATTGTCTCATGGTCCAACATCACATTGTCAACCATAGTCAACCATGGTCGATGATTGTCTAACGTCACATTATTACAACCATTTTGCCAATATCAAAATCAACCATGATCAACAATGTTGATTTAAGCTTTTATAATATTTATCTTAGGGTTTACAATATTAATCCCTTGGGTTTATTATTTCCTTTGATTTAATTAATTAATTAACTAATTAATAATGAATCAAATTAATTAATAATGAATAAATTATTATTATTATTTATTAATTAATAATGCTATTAAATTAAATTTAAAATAATAATAATAATATTAATTAATAATAGTAGAAATATTAATTAATAATAATAATCATAATTATACGTCTTCGGTGTATATCAACCACATTTACTAATATGGTTGGGCTAGTTTATATTCCAAAGGTAAAGGTGATATCATAATGCAAAATCTAGTATACTTTGAAATGAGATCTATTTTCTCCTCCTCTATATTTATATATAGAGTGATGTTTATAATTAATAGATTTCAGGTTTTTTGCTTTAATAATCTTAATTAAAAATTTGGCATGGATTTTTAAATTGGGTGTAACATCTTTAGTCTAAGTGTCTTAGAATTTTTTAGGATGTTAAATTTATTTATACATTCAAAAATGTATTTTAAACAACAACCAACAAAAAAATATATATCAAAATCTTACTTAACATTGTATAATAAAAACAAAAAATCAAAATCTTACTTAAAATTATGCAATAAAATTTAGGTCAAAAATTCATTTAGTCTATAGATTAAATTGGTATGCATCTTTGAACCTATACATAGACGTACGTTCCCTAAGTTGGCATGTGGAAGCATCTTTGAAAGTAATTAAGGTTGGACGCCAAATAAGGTGTAATTGAAAAGAAATCCACGTGGGGGGTCATGGTGTACCTGCGACAGTACCATTTCTATATTTAGACCGCTTCCACATTTCAATTATATGCATATCAAATGGGCTTAAAACAACTTTCTCTCATAAGATAAGACAGTCGCAAATTTTTTTTTTGAACTTTTAATTTTAATTTTTTCTTTGATAATATAAATTTTGAAGAGGTGATATTATTTTTTATTTAAAATGTATTTTAAATATATAAAGAAATTTTATTTTGAAATAAATTATATATTCACATTTCAAATTTATAATTTTTTTATGTTTTAAATGAAATTTATAAAAAATTGATGATAATGATTAATGTTCGCTAAAAAGAGTAAGAAAGTAAGCGATTAATTAATATTTTATTTTTATGATAAAAAAGGGAAGTGGTGTTCCTAGGTCACTATAGTTATGTTGACTTAAGAAATCAAGAAGATTGGCAGTATAGTAAATTTTTTGGAAATGAGAATGGATGTGAGTAAGAGTTGGACAATCCAAGAGGAAAAAAAAATCATCTTTAACCCTCTTAGTATTGCAAAGGTGATAAATTATTTCATCCCAAGGTGTTTTCGGAATAGACCAAAGCTCGGTTTCACTTCAGAGCTCATGAGACTTAGTTCTTATCTTCCCAATATCCATTTTATTCTTATCACTAGTCAAGAAGGAAAGATAATTATGGTTAGCAAGAGTGAGGTTGATTACTTCCTTGTAATACCTTACCTTCATTTTCCCCTCAAGCTCCTTATCATCGCACAACTTATCCTTAAATTTGAAAGTAATAGTATTTTTAATATTATCAACTTATCCTTGAATTTGAAAGTAATAGTATTTTAAATATTATCCTAATTCTCCAAGATGTTCTCCTCTTTTATCCCCCAATGGTCGAGCCAAGACTGAGCATCTTTGTGTCATTTCCACTTCAGTCAAAGGTGGAGGTTTTGGCTAGAGTTAGAAACAATTTTAGGGAACCTCTTGGCATCCATGTTCTAAAGCTTCTTCTTATACATCAGATACCTAAACATACTCAGTTCTGGCTAAAGTTAGAAGCAATTTTGGGGAACCTCTTGGCATCCATGCTCTAAAGCTTTTTCTTATACATCAAATGCCTAAACATAGCCATGCTTTCAAGGATAGAAAGGTTGGCTTCAATTAGGATGATAGGATGAGGTATTTCTTCTAATCTTGAGATTATAGACTATAATTTTTTTTTAATAAACTTGATCTTCCTTCATGATTCTTTGGATATATTGCAACCCCAAACCTCATAATCATATAAAGGAAAAAATAAAATTAAATATTTAAACTAAATTTTAGAAATATCTTTTCTCCTCTATATCATTCAATCTACTTCTATATAACGTAAGGTCATGTATTCATTCAATCGATCGACCTATATATAGTATAATATAATGTAATGGCATGTATTCATTCAATCGACCTATATATAGTATAATGTTATGTGTTCAAGTCAAAATACTTTTGATACTTAATAAATTGTGAGATTAAATAAACTTAAATTAATTTAATAATACTCTATTTAAAAAAAATACTTTTCAATCCTTAATAAACTTTAAAATTAAATTAATTTAAATGAATTTAATAATATTGAATCCTTAACGGAATTTTTAAATTCCATATGTTTTAAGTGTTATATTAATATGTTTTTTTCAATGTATTAAACTTTTAAATTCTATATGTTTTTAATGTTATTCTAATATGTTTTTTTTAAATAAATGTGGATAGTTTTTGTTTTTTCTAAATTTAATGATACTATTTTTTTGATAAAAAATAATTTTTTAAATATATAAATAGATTTAACACCAATAAAATTATTATAATATTTAAATTATAGAAATTATATAATTTAAATTTATAATTTTATTAAACCTTAATCTAATTTCAAACAAAATGATTTACATAATACATTAAAAAAATTAATTACAAAATATATTTAAATAAAGAAAAAAAAAAAATATATATATATATATATATATATATATACTAGTGGAATCGACAACTGTGGTTGTATCGTACTCGCGTTATATGGGGTCAAATCCCACCGGCTACCATTATAACTTCTAGGAGGAACCGCCCAGCCCGCAAGAACAGCCATCGGGTAAGACGAGACTCGAACTCGTGACCTTCACGGTGGCACGAATGACTTAACAGATCATCCGTTGGCCACGAGACCAAACCTCTGCGAGTGTAAAATATATTTTAATAAAAGAAAAACTTTCTATTATATTTTTTTATTTTATTTAATATTTAAAAATAATACATTTATTAGTTTTGCAGTAGGTATGGGATATTGAATTGAGTTTGTGGTCAAATTTATATTAACTTAGGGTTGACTATTTTTTTTTTTTCTATAGCTATATTTTGTATATTGAAATTTAATATTTTTTATAATATTCTGATTTAATTTTTTTAATCTGATTGGCCATCAAATTCAACATGTTATTGTTCAATGCTTAGACTAATAAGCAAGAGGTACAAAGGTCCTATCTTAAATTTGTAATCTTGTGAAAATAAAATAATAAGTAGGTTCAAATTCTTAATGACTTGGGTTCCATAATAGTACACACATACTTTGAGGATAAATAATTTCAGTTATGTTAATACTTAATATCAACAACATTGATGTAATGTGATGTGCACTGCATCTCACATGTAAAAACAGTGTCACAAATGCAACTATAAATATTTTTAAGATAATTAAGTCTTAAGGCATTTCTCTTTGAAAAGAACTTCTCTGGTTGCCACTCTGCACTCTTATGCACCATCAAATCTATTGCGAGATGATTAAAAATTCTTCCACTATTAAATGTCATTATTTTATTAAATGTCATTGTTTTAACTGTCAACCAAATCTTGTATAACCGTTCAACTTATTAATTTACCATCCTGGTCTGCACTTATACAATATAAAAACCCAAAACCCACCTACTGGCCACTTCAAACTGTTAGTGTTAAGAGCTACCAAAATACCACTGTGTGTGTGAGACACAGGTTTCTGGGGAATGAACACTTTGTATTTCAAGTCGATATGCCAAAACGGTTTCTACGCTTCATACATATTGGGCACTTTGGGTCAGAAGGAGATCGACCTATTTGTTTGATTTTGCCAGCGTTTTCTTACTCAATAGTGCACTTCAAGCTCCATTTCTTACGTAATATTAAGAAAAATGATTCTTCAGTTATTCACCGGTAGATGCTGAACCGAGTTCTATTATATATAAGTATGCCCTGTAAGGGCTCTGAGATTTAACCAAAAGAATATTGTCTTTACAGAAATAGATAAGAAATTGAGTTTACAGTCAAGTAACATACTGGCTATTTTTTTTTATATATTAGATTTTAACTTTTGTCTTATAGTTAGGTTAAGGGCACGTAATTTGCTCTTATAATTATATTGGTTTCAGATTAATGTGTTTGGTCAACTGTCATGAACAAAGATTAATTGCACATTAAGTTTATTAATTTCTTTATTGTTGGATGCACTTAACATTACGCTGATGAATACCTCCCTTGGAAATAAAATCCTGGAAAATTTGCATGCATATTTTATATTTTCTTTCGCTGAAATTGCAATATTGGATTTGAAGTTTAAAACATAAAATAACACCAGGGTCACCATGTGCCATTAATTCACCATCCTCTAATGGAATGAATATGTGGAAGTTGTGAACTCGTCATCGCTGAAATTGCAATATTGGATTTGAAGTTTAAAACATAAAATAACACCACGGTCACCATGTGCCATTAATTCACCATCCTCTAATGGAATGAATATGTGGAAGTTGTGAACTCGTCATTGTGTTTGACTGCGCTGATTGTGATGGGGCCAGCCCACGTGGTCCCGCCGTCTAAGATTTTGGAAATAAATGTTATTTGATTTTTAATCTGGTTAGGTTACGGCATGGGTACCTTGATGGTATGCCTGTTGGACAACTGTCCCTCTTCGAGATTTTGCAAAACCCGCCTTGGTCTGGGGTTTTACACTGTTCGCGCTCCTTTGGCTTTCATTGTTACTCCGGTCTTTGGCTCTGCGAGCTCCTGGCGATTCCTTGTAACTTCTGTATTTTCTGTGGTGAGTGTGTGAGTTCTGCCTGCCTGGTCGACGGAGTGGTGTGCTTTTGGTTGCGGTCGTGGTCTCAGTCGTTCTAAGTCTCGGCCTGTATGCTATTGTTTGCTCGGCGAAACCCTGGTAAGGTTTGCATTACGGGATTTGTTTGCATGTGTTTTCGCTGTCACTGTGGTATATATTCGGCTTTAATGTCTGCCTCTGTGTGTTCTGGTCAATGTCTGCCCATATCTCACAAGGGTTTACAGCTAGTTGAGCGCTGTAAGGTTCATGGTGACATTTGCTTCAGCTCTGATTCATTGGCTTCCAAATTCGATAGGTCGTGTGGCATGCTCTGTTCGTCCCTCTGTCAACTTAACCTGGTAAGCTTCCGTTCTATGCTGGACTTTTCTTTAGTTGTTTGTTTTGAGACTAATGGCCTGGCTCCTTTGTGAGAAGGGGATCGTCCAAGTGAGAAATTACAGTTATGGCTCGCCTATCAGGTAATGACCCTTGTTTATCTTACTCAATAGCTTCTTTCACATTCTCTGTTTTTGTTTTTGTTGTGGTTGGAACCTAACCCTTCCTCTGTTTGCCTTTGTGCAGGTGGAGCCGTTCGTTGGTCTGGATGCCTGGACTTCCGTCTGCCCCGAACAGTATACGGGTAGAATCGTTCTACTGTTCTAGCTGTGCTTGGTTGGGTTTTCCGACTTGTAGGGTCTGTTTGGTTTTCGTTGGCCTTGTGTCGTTGCTTGTTGTTGGTTCCTTAGTTGTTAAGCTTAGTGGTCGCTTCAAGAGATGAGTTCGAACTCTATGCTGATGGCTTTTGTTTATAATCGTGTCAGTTCCCACGTCTGCGAACTGGGTTGGTCTTGTAATTATTTTGAACAGAGAATGTGAATGCTTATATAGACTTTGGATGACTATGTTATAATCCTGTGAATTTATGTGGAAATAAATCTGGAACCGCTCTTATGGTTTTGTTTGCATACCTGTTATAAGTGTATACGCCTGAACGCTATGACTGTGTGGCCTGCGCTGGTCGTTGTGGCTCTTCGTTTGATTAGTTGTCTTTTCGTTCTGGTTCAGAATCTGTAGTGAAAATTTAACAATGTTTACACCATAAAAAGAATGCACAACATTGAATTGTACAGTATTTGAGGACGCTCGTAGGAATTGTATGTGCACTGAAAAATAATGAATATATTCTTTTCTGTTAATTACTTTTTCATAGTCGAACCCGTATTGGGCTTGTTTTCCTCCTTTTGTATCATTGTTCTTGAACAGTTGGATAACTGTTGTTAGTTGTTTTGTTGTCAGTTACAATAGTTATTTCGTATTTGAAACTTATTCATAACTAGCACGTTTTCCTTTGCTTGTATTTACAACAGTAATATAACTATTCGGAAACGAATGATTCTAACTAATTATTACTGTTCCTAATTAGAAGTCATTACATTATTCTAGGCATTTTAAACAGAAAAGTAAAATAAAAACAATAGATAAAAATAAAGACAGACACGCTGTCCGTCCAGTAAGTCGTGTTCTCTGTCCTTCTCAAAAACCATGTCAACCTTCTTTCCGTCTTCGCCTTGTTAGCCAGATGCTCCTACATCAAATTGCCATCAATATTACATGTTGAATATGCCCATTCCATACATTTCAGAGCAACCCATGTTTTAAAATTATCTCAAGTGTCTATGGATTATAGATTTATGAATAATCAGGAAATCCAAGCGATGAGCACAGTAAACTTTTTGAATTTTGTCCTATATTCAATATTTAGGAATTTGTTATGAAATTTATTTAATTTTTATTATTATCTTAATATAGTAAAGTTGAAGTTTAAATTTAAATAAAAAATAATAATGGTTTTCCCTAACAAATATATGGTAATTTACATTTAAATAAAATAAAACTAATCATATTTTAAAAAGTGTAAAACATATTATAAAATTTAAATTTAAATTTAGAAAAATTAATAATCATTCTCCAAAATCATTTAAAATAAATCCAATAATTTTTTATTTATAAAAACATATATTTTATTTAAATAAAAAAGTTATTTTTTAATTATAATATTTAACATTAAACAAAATCTTTAAAAATCATAATTTCACTTTAAAACATTTAATATTAATACATGTTTTTAAATAATAAACTATAATCATATTACACATTTCTTTAAATCGCCATTAGTGACAAACACAATAATAACACTTTGATTATCATAAATTGATTATGGAATAGGGATGAAATAATGTCTCCTATTGCTAATATCCGACTACTCAACTTGGATTTGTCTTCTTCTGAAAGTTTATATTTATATTTATATTTAAATAAAATAAAATTAGTGATATTTTAAAATGTTCTAAAATATATTTTAAAAATTAAATTTAAATTTAGAAATGAGATAATCATTCTCCAAAATCATTTTAAAATAATTAATTAATTTTTTATTTATAAAATATATATTTTATTTAAATAACAAATATTAAATTATTTTTTTAAAATATAATATTCAATATCCATCTTAACTCTAGATCTATGGAGGACCAAGAGGGATCAAATCTCTTGCATATCAAGTAATTTGATCTTTTTTTGTATTTGGTAGATCTGAAGTTAAAATGGATCTTAGCTGGTTTAATTCCCCATTTTAAATAGGCGACATTCCACATGAATACCATGGGTCAATACTGTGGGCCATATTTATTTTTATTATTATTTTATTCTTATAACATTATTTTTATTTTTTATTTTATGTTGACCAAGTTAAAATGTTAACATTACATTATATTAATCTTTTTATTTAATTTTATTTTTATTTTTATGTAATTTAACTTAGTGAAAATGTTAAACATTACATTACAACATTTCTACTATATTGAATTGGAGAGCACTTTCAGTGCAATTAAACAAAATCTCAAAAAATCATAATTTAATATAAAAAAATTAATAATAAACTGCAATCATATTCAAAATTTCTTATTACCAATGAACTATCTTGGAAAGGCAAAAGAAATCATCACCATATAAATTAGTGACAAACACAATAATGACACTTTGATTATCCTAAATTGATACTGGGATGAAATAATGTCCTATTAATTTTATTTATGCCTACTGATAACACCCGAATCTATTATAGTTTTCTGAGAAAGAGTAAATGAACAAGTACATGTTTGATTTCTTATGACCTTTTGAAAACAACTAAATAAACGAAGTTTTTATAGTACGGAAGGCTGAGAATATCTTAAACGAGGAACTTCATGGATTCAAATATATTATACATAAATTCATTATGTTGATCTATAAATAACTATAATCTAGAATCTAGAATCTTATCTCTTGAGTCATTCAATGATCAAATTTAAAGTTTGTTGTCGAACTTAGAGGGCTTATAATTCTTATTTATTGAATTTATTGCAAATTTCAGCATCATATCCAAATGTTTGGAGATATAAGTCAATGCTACATTTCGCCTTGGTCTTGTGTTCATGAAGATGACAAGAACACAATGTCTTAGATCTTCCCTTTAATTTTACAATTTCATGATCTATTTGGAGATATAATTCAATGCTACATTTCGCCTTGGTCTTGTGTTCATGAAGATGACAAGAACACAATGTCTTAGATCTTCTCTTTAATTTTTACAATTTCATGATCTATTTATATTATGTAGTTGGAGTAAGTTAATGTTGTTGTGACAATTTTAATATGATATTCATATAAAGATTAGTCAAATGCCAACTTCAAATTGATATCTACATTTTATCTTCATAGGATGACAAGAACATAGTGGCTCAGATCTCTCTTAAATTTGTTACAGTTTTAGTGTTCAGAGTGTTATATGTAATTGGAGTAAGTTGGTCTTGGTGTGACAAATTTAAAGTGAAAATCATATAAATATTAGTCAATGCCAATTTCAAATTTGATACCTACCGTTACCGTTAGTAAAAGGGCAAGAACAGAATGACCAGGATCTTCCTGTAAATTTTTTATAAGTTTATATTGTTGATTTAAATCACATGGTATTAGTGATACCTTGTATTGAATTCATGGACTAAATGTAATAAAGCCTTTAAATAGGCTTGGGAAATTTCATTCTAATGTGCATGGAGGTGAAAAACCAAGATTTTTTGGAGGAGAACAATAAAAGTGATCTGAAATGATTATATGTTAAAATTGATATAGAATTGATTAGCCATTAATGAATAGAATGTTAAATGAAAGTGCTGAAAACCGTGAAAAATGCTCGAGAAGTAGACTTTACGACAGATGAGAAAACATATTTAAGATGCAAAACAGAAGTGAAAAACAACAAGAACATAGTGATAACAGACAACAAAGTTGATTACAGAGTTCGTCCCTGATGGACTACGTCTTCGGGTCTGCTTTCAAGATGGACGACCACTTTATTAGGATTGAAACCAAGGAGGTTTATTACACAGCAATTTGACCAAACTGAGTGTGCACGCAAGCACTTCTGGTCACTATCAAAGGATATCTCTGAACCATCTCTCCAACGCCTATCACGGTTCCCAATTCCGATTCAGATGCTCTTGTTACACTGAAAACAAAATCGACTATAACCTCGAAAAGCTGCATACAAAATCCAAAACCACTCTCCTTTCCTCTAATGAACAAACTACCTTTTAAAACCCACCAGGTGCACCCAAACTTCCTCCACTGAGTTTAGGAATGCATTTGGTCTAATTTGGGTTCTTGGGCCTCGGTCCATTCATATCTTGACACCTCAAGATAACACCATGGTCCTTTAATTAATGTTAAAACAAAAATTGTAACAAAAACCCATTTCAAACCATATAATAAAGCCGAAACCATTCGTGGCTTGCTGACCGGGTGGAGGAGGTTGACTGCCCATGTGAATAGCTATGGCCTAACCACAACCTGCCAGCGGGTGGTCAAACTCCGACGGTTCTGTTAACAATGCTCTGGCAGTTTTGCATCTTCGTTCACATGTCACGTTGATGTCGTGGTCATGGTTAGGAGGTTTCTCGCTGCAGTTCATATTTCCCCTGTTCACATGATTTATAATCCCCCGTGTCGTTTCTAAGGTGGTGGTTAACTTAACCCCGACATTTTTATCCAGACTCTGTTCACATGGCTACTGTTCGACGCAGCTACAGTTAGACATGTTCCGAGCGGTTAACTCCCCGCGATTAGGGACTGTGGTCATGGTTGAGACCTCCGCTTGTTCACATGAAAAACATTTCCGGTGTGGTCTCCTCCGTGGTTAGGTACTGTGTTAATGTATTTGAAATTCTTTGTAATGTAATTTAAATAGGCCGAGAGTTAATACATGGTTTTACGTATTGTTTATTACATAGTTTGTTTTGCAATGAGGTCCGATAGGTATAGGATTAGGGTTATGGTCTAGGACTTAGGGTTTAGGTCTTTTATCATAGGTTTAATGGTTTTTTAATGCATTTTTGAATGTTTGCATTAGGTTCTAGGTTTAGGGTATTACATTAGGTTGTTAAAATACTCATTTTCAACCTAATGTCACAAAGCGACATTAGCAACATTTGTCTCATGATGACGAAAAAACCCAAATCCTGCAAAGCATACAAAACCAAATCCTGTAAAGTGGATGACAACCACATGTCGATAGCCAGGTAAAAACCATATCACCATGAAAACCATTGACATCACTTGATTAACCTGAACCATAAACAACATTATCGAAGCTAACGACACTGAACTGAACGTTGACGACGACATTGAACATTGACGATGAACTTGTGCAACTGATCTAACGAGATCCTCCTGGATAAAAAAGCTCACTTAACAAAATTTGATTAAGATATATCATTGTAGGTTGTTGTCAAAATATGGTACTATTTCTTCTCACTTGTCATATAAAAAGTAATAATTTGTGCATGACATCATATAACATATCAACTTTTTTTAATCTACGTTATATCACACAAGGTTATCATAGACATCTTGCAATATCAAAGATGTAGAAATTCAGGAAGTAAGATTGGTTTTTGTTTGATTTTTAGATAAGAAATCACAATGTTTTCTATATCTCAAGATACCCTTTTTATGGTGAACTAATTTTCAAAGGAATAAGAAAAATAAATGTGACAATTGGAAGAGGGACAACCATCTTTGAAGATATTAGAGAAACCTGATTGTAGGTAGAACCATCTATGAAAAATACACACCAAAAAAGTGGATACCAATCCCATAAATTCCAATAAGTTGGCCCTTTTTTAACTCAGAAAAATATTCAAATTGCAAAGTTCTATCAAACAAATGGGTATGGAGGGACTGTTGGTACCACTACTTAAAATGATGCTCT
Source organism: Pinus tabuliformis (assembly GCA_031772625.1). Classification (NCBI taxonomy): domain Eukaryota; kingdom Viridiplantae; phylum Streptophyta; class Pinopsida; order Pinales; family Pinaceae; genus Pinus; species Pinus tabuliformis. Next base: position 1,083,361,227 of record CM062815.1, on the reverse strand, counting down.
ACTTTGAAGTAGTAAAGAAAGAAAAGGGAATGCCAGACCCAAAAATCTATGGAAAATTTCTTTAAGACCTAGTCAGATATCTCATGCACATCAATGGGAGTTGATAGTGTTCAAGATGGTGTGGCCAATTTAACAATACTGGGTTGAATATTTAGGTACACAAAATGTTGGGAACCAAAATCTCTATCAGACATAAAGTGCATAGTGCCTAAGATATTCCCCAACTATTTTTTGAGAACAATGAACACAATCATTTGTAGATGGGCCCTGATTCATAGGGATCAATGGCCTTTATCTAGGATTTTTAAGGTTGTTAACATTGAAGTGTTAGTACAAGAGACAAACATTGAGTTCCAACACATACTCTTAGAAATTTAGTTTGGGTTAGATAGTTTGACAAACAACTCGAATTCAGCCCCCATGATCTCATTTGGTCTCTAATTGAACGACCTAGAGTAACCTACCATTCTCGGCTAGACAGATGAATCGAGAAGAGGATATAAAACAAATGGAACTGAGGTTTAAAACCTATTTGAGACATTAATTTTTGTGGTGGTGATGACTCATTGATTATTTAAGGACCCAATAATAGAGGCCCAAATCTTTCCTAATGGACCTATCTATCAAGTGAGGCAATTGATATCCTTTATTCCATAATCACAGTCCAAATTGAATGGTAAGGAATGATCAATGACATGGCCTCAATAATGGTGACTCACATCAACATCCTACTCATGATAAAAAAAATTAATACAATTGAGCACAAATTCTCAAATGATCTAGAGTTGAGTAGTCAAAATTATACATCTAGATCTTCTAGCTTGATTTAAAGATTAGTATTGTGCCTTTTTAATATTGGGTTTGCCTCCTAATATTATACTTCCTTCTAATTAAAAATATTGTGATTGATTACGGTTATGGTAATAAATTGAATGGTACATTGATGTTGTTAATTTACCACCATTATATATTGTTACAATCACTTTTACCCCAATTCTTATCTTACATTAGTAGTATTTTAAATAAATTTAATATTATAATGATAAATAGCAATTGTAGATAGAATAGTAAATGCAAATGATAAAAGTCATGAATTCACACCACGCAAGAGCTTTTGTAATTTTTATATGAATATTGCTTTGTCTTTCTCTTAGAATTTTTTTTAAGTGCCATCTATATTCATTAAGAGAAATTTAAATTTGCATACTTTCAACTTTATCATTTCAAATTGGTTTGATTTAGTTTGGAATTATAATTATTTTTGAAATAAAGTTTTAGCTAAATACAATATAAACTTTAATCACTTGTTCGTGGTTTGCTGATGTCATCAATTAAAAGGCTTTGGTATCCTAGTCTAGGCTCATAGTCCTTTCTACGATTCAAAGAGAAAGTGTGTTGACCTTCATTATTCAAATTTACCGTACTTGTGGTCGAGTATGGTAATTTGAGATTTTCAACATCCTTGAGTTCAAAATATTCATATTTTGGCTTCAACTTGACCTTATTATAATTTATCCAAAATCATTTGTTGCAGGTCACTATGATATAGTCCACAGACTGATCAAAATTAGAATGATACAAATGTTTGCTAGAGTTTGAATTGGGGGAACAATGTAAATGGATGTAAATGAAACCCAATAGTGTTATATCAATTGCAAGAAATATTGAATCCAAAATAAAGTTGGCATATACAAATAGGGTGTGGATAAATTCCAACCAGTCAAGTAGGAAAATACTTTAAACACAAGTGTTTCCAGTGCAAATACATATGGATGTTTCAAGAAAAGACCAAATCAGGGTATTATGGTCAATAATTGATAAGGATAGAGATATGTGTTATCTCTACAGTGTATTATTTGGCAACTATAATAAAACACCAAAATGAGAGAACCTGATACTATGGATTCTCCTGTCATGTCAATGATGCAATTCGTGAGACCCCCCTCTTTAACTAAGACCCAAAATTCTACTTATGCCCTTTGGCAACATCTGGTGGCACTTTCATTCTCATCATTTAAGAGTAACAATTTAATGCTACTCTTTCCTACACTATTGCCTTATGACGTTTCCTTTGCAACATTTGGTGCAATTGCTAGTTTTATTTGTTCTCATCTGGATATTCATTGAATTTGGGTACATTCCTTTCTCAGACTCTCCACCTTGTGGTTGTAAATAATTTGCTAATGTATACAATTATTTTCATTGTTTTGTTTTCATTAAATTTTAAAAAAAAAATGAATTTATACTCTATGCTAAAACAAACATATTTTTCCAATATTATATATTGCATTTTAATTCATGTACGTAAAACAAACTCATCCGCATGTAACAACTTTTTATTTTTCAATAAAATCAATGATGTTAGTGAATTTGTGGGGTCAACGAAATGACTATATGATTTTGGAACATTGTGAGTTATTATGAAGTTTATAATTTAATATATTTGAAAGTTAAAACAACAGTTCTATCTCATAATTCACTCACGGTTTCCAATGTTAGTTTAATGCAATACGAGTATTTTACGAAACCATTTTTCACAATAGTATTGTTAATGGAGTGCAGAAAAAAATGTGTTTCTTATTGCAGTATAGAAAAGTACATTTGATGGAATCCAAAGAATTTGTGAACTTTATAAAATAATTATCTAATCTTCTTATAAAGTATAAGTCTTATTTTTTTTATTTTTTTTAACAGAGTCGGTTACTAGATTTTTATTCCAAAAAACAAAAAAGGAGGCAAGCTCCCATTACATCGATTCAGAATGGAGAGAGGCATCCAGGAAGAAAAACAGTGGGCAAACAAGCCCTATCTTCCATGCCCTTCCCTTTTTCATTATGAAAATACCAATTGCACTATCCTTATAAATGCATAGGAACTATTTCAACAATAATTTTCATCTACATAACATAATAAACTACTAGAGGAAGAACTTTGCAGAGGGGATAAGAGGAGAGATGTAGAATCTATTTTTTGTTGACTGAAGGTTCATGATGAGAGAGAGGCCAGTTCTTGCTGCTTTGATAGTTAGATTTCTCTCCCATTTGATTGATTAGTAAACTCTTCAAATAGTTTATCGTTTCATCCATGTGCTTACATTTGTGCCTTAGAGATGAAATTTCCTTCCTCTTCTATTCAAGTTGTCTCTTAAGGAAAGGGTTCTTATACTTTACTTCAAATTTATAGTCCTTGACCGTTTCCCTGATCTGATCGATAATGAATTTTTTGGATCTACACACTCTCACACTTTGGGACATTTTCCATAGGATTCCACTCCATTTTTCCTTAGGGATTCAGGCGTTTCCTATAGGGAGAAGAGGCGATAAGAAGTCGAGAGTAGATGCTAGAGTTTCCACAAGACATGCCAATGGTGACCAATAGCTTCCACTGAGAGGAGAACAAAGATTCGCAGGTTAAATAGACTCTCTTTGGAAATAATGTAATAAGCCAAGAGTTGAGGTTGTAGATAAGCCAATAGAGTTGCGTGAAGGGGTGAAGCACGGACCACCAGAGCTGCGCAAAGGGGAGACGCACATACCATTAGAGTTGCGCGACAAAGATCTAATAAAATACCACCAAAGCTACACGAAGGAGAGAAACACATGCCACCAGAGCTACGTGAAGGGGAGGGGCCGGACTAAAGCAGAGAGGGTTAGCTCAGTCACCAAAGGAGCACAGTGAAAGTTACAGGAAGATTGAGAGTTGCTTCTATGACTAGGCAGAAAATAAAGGAGAGCATAGGGAACTAAGCTTGGGGATAGGAGAAAACTCGAGAGCATGAGCAGCGAAGAGTTGAGAACAATCGTTGGGAGAGGAAGGTTATATAGTTCCACTGAGGGCCACTTTAGGATATAAAACTTGATCATTTCACGGGGAGCCTGGGTGGCTATTATTTGCTTGATAGACAAAGTCTGACAATGTTGTCTATAAATTGTGATTTTATTGATTTTTGAGAGCTTCTGAATTCTAGCTTTTCGCGTTGAAGCGACTGTTTCCCACATTGAAGTCCTTGGCTTGGATACGAATCTATGCAGTTGGAGGATTGAGGTCCTATGGGATTGAATTTTGAGCAATATCATTGTCAATTCTGGATTCTCCCATTGGATGATTGACAGCCAAATTGGCCTGCAGATCAACAATATAATTAGTTTCTCTTAGGATATGATTGAAGGTGACTTCTCCAACATACTGAAGATTTTTTCCACCCTTTTTATTATTTGAATTAGTATCTGGTTCTTGAGGCTTCTTCTTTCAACCATCGATTGGATCATTATTGTAGAGTCCTCTAATATGATTGGATTCTTGATACCGCGTTGCCTTAATATTTTCGTTCCCAAGAGGAGTTCGTATGCTTCTTCCATGTTGTTGGATAATTATCATAATCCCCATTCATAAGTGATGGGATTGATTCCTCCTTGATCGAAAATGAGACCTCCAGCTCCAGCCTTGCCTGGATTAGACTTAGAAGCTCCATCAAACAATAGATAGGGCCTATTTAATTTTTCTGACCATGCTTTGAAATCCTCCTTTTTAATTCTGATTTTCCAGTTCTGAGTGCTAATAACAGATCTACTAATGGTTGTATTGCTAATTTTTTTTTTTTTGTGGTTTCACATCACAAATTCTAAACAGTTCCTTTCCTCGTGTTGTATATATTTGAAATATATTGCTTTGGCTCCTTTGGAGTTGATGAATTCGGTTTTCATGCTCCAAGTTTTAGCCAGAATTGTTCTGTTGCTTAGATTGAGGTCTTTGAAGATCCTCTAGTTTCTTGCTAACCAAATTTGACAAAACATAAATGAGCGGAAACTCAGCCAAAATATTTTAACTGTTTATTTATTTTTTAAAGTATATGGATACTTTTTCCTCCAAGTTCTTAGAACCATATGCAGAGGTAGCGAATGCAGTATACTTATCCCCAGTGGTCTTACTAGCACTTGCCAGCAACCACAAGCAAAAGGATATCCCACGAAGATGTACTGGATGTTTTTTGCACTCATATGACACATTGTACAGCGTGAAGAGGCTTCATATCCTTTTTTTTTAAGATTATCAGCGGTAAGAATCTTGCCTTTGAGTAGTGTCCACATGACCACTTTGATTTTTGGCAAGGATTCTATTTTCCATGCTTCCCTTCAGTATTCCCAATCACTATTTCCTTGATGATGCAAGGTGGCATATCCAAATTTTACTGAAAAATCCCCTTCGTCAAGGTCCCAACGGAGATAATCCTTTGTGTCCATACTAAATGGTGTATCTCCTTTAAGATGAGAAATTAGTGTCTTCCACTGAGGGACAAGGTCTTGGGGTAGATTGAGGAGCCTCTAGTCCTCCCAATCTCAATTTATCGAAAGAGAGATGTCTTCTAGAGTACTGATTCCTTTTGTTTTCATCCACCTTCTCAGATCTTGTAGATTTTCTTGGAAAGCTATAGGTTGTTTTCCCATTATTTTTTCCTTCCATATTTTCATGAGTTTACCATTCCGGGGGATCATGGAGGAATTTTCTTTGATTAAGGAAAGTGTATTTTTAATCAGACTCCAGACCTAGGTGCATGGCCTTATTGGGGAGCCTTTATCTAATAAAATAATTCTATTATGGTTCATATATTTTTCTTCTAGGATTTGCTTCCACCAGCTACTCTCTCCAGTTATAAATCTCCATGTTATTTTTGCCCCCAATGCCAAATTCATTATCCCAAGAAGTCTTATAGCCATATCTCCTTTCCCATAAGGTTGTGTTACTTCATCCCATTTCACTAGGTTGCGCTTCTTTGTTTCTACTTTATCTCCTTGCCATAGGAACCCCCTGATTACTAGCTTGATTGGTTTGTGTATACTTGCCGGAGCTATAATTATTGCGTACTGATAGATTAGGAGTGTTGTTAGTAATTCCTTGATTAATACCACCCTTTCTGCCATGTTTATCCAGTTCATTTCCTAGATTGCACCTTTTTTTTCATTTTTTCAATGTATTTATTCCATATCTCAGTTTTCATATTTTCTTTGGAGATAGGGAGGCCAAGGTAATGAAAGTGGCTCCATTTTCTTCTATAGGGATTTCCAGTATTTCTAAGATTTTTTGGAGAGAACGAAGAGGAGTGTTCCATCCGAAAATTCTTCATTTTTTGATTATTTAGAAGTCCTCTAGAGACTTCCATAAATTGTTCAACACCTTTTGTATTCTTCTTGCCATTATACAAGAGACCCCTCTCATGACCAAGGTATCATCTTTGAATAAAGAGTGGTTTATGATTTTACTTCCGGAAAAATCTAGAGACCTGTGATAGACAGATCTTGTCTGCATTTCTCGAGATTTCGGCTCAGAGATTCCACCATTATAATATATAGGAAGGGAGATAGGGGGCAGCCCTGTCGGAGCCCTCTTGAACTTTGGAAATATTCACTTGGTCTTCCATTGTTTAATGGTGCAATCCAAGGACCCACTATATAGGCCTTGATTATGTCTATTACCTTTTTTGAGACCAAATCTCTGAAGGACAGCCACCAGGAAGCCCCGATTGACCCTGTCAAAAGCATTTTCTATATCAAGCTTGATAATCATTCCTTTTTCCTTTTTCAGAAGGCTAGAGTGTAATTCTTCCTGGACTATTAGAATATTGTCAAGGATTTGTCTTTTTGGAAAAAATCCTCCTTGATTTTCTAAGATAATTTATGGGATCACTACTTTTATTCTAGTTGCCAAATCTTTGTAATAATTTTGTAGGAGGAGTTACAAAGTGATATTGGCCTGAATCTGCTAAAAGTACTTGCATTTGGTTCTTTTGGGACTAGAGTGAGGAAGGAGGAATTTGTGAATCCTCCTATCTAGAATTTCCCAAAAACATTTTTGATCATTCTTATCTAATATTTTTTGATGATACTCCAGTTACTTTTATAGAAGGAGATAGGGAATCCATCTAGGCTTGGGGCCTTATTCGAATGTAAATCCCAAATGACAGCAACCACTTCCTTGTCTTCAACTTCTTTTGTGAATTCGTTGTTTTCTCCATCGTTAATTTTTTTTTGGGGTATGCTGTAAAAAAATTTCATACTCATTATTTGTTGCTGAGTATGATAACATATTTTTGTAATATCTAAAAGCCTCCTTCTTTATTTCCTCTTGTCCTCTCACTTCTTTGCCTTCATTATCCTTAATGTTGTCTATTTTATTTTGTATTCTCCTTATCCTAGCAGTATTATGGAAAAAAGTTGTATTCTTGTCTCCTGCTTTGAGCCATAGGCTTCGAGACTTTAGTCTCCACTCTTCTTCTTCCATTCTATTTTTCCTATACAATTCCCAATACACTTGCTTTTCCTGCCATAGACTCTCCTGCGTTTCCTCTTGTTGCTCTTTTTCCACTTGAATTCTCTCTATTTTTTCTATTATTTCTAGCTTCCTTTTTTGTGTTTCTAATTGTTTTCTCCTTGCCCAATGTTTCATCTCTTTCCTCAATGCTTTAAGTTTAGATTCCCAGACATAACTAGGAGAGCCTATAATTTGATTTGCCCATGCTTCTACAAAAAAATTTTAACTTCTTCATTTTCGTTCCAGATGGAACTAAATCTAAAAGGAATAAGGCCAAATTTCTCTAACATCCCAAGTGAAAGTGCCACCATTTTGTGATCCGATGCTATGTTGTGAATGATTTTGGATTTTATTTCATTAAAGGAGGTGGCTATTTTGTCTTGGATTAGAAATTTATCAAGCCTTCCCTTTATATTAGTTTTACCAACTCTTTTGTTGCTCCATGTATACTTCACATTGCTAGGAGGCATGTCCATTAATCTACAAGTTTCCATAATAGATTCTACCATTTCCCTTGATGGATCAACATTATATTTCCCACCAAACTTCTCACTTGCATTCAATACCAAGTTGAGATCCCCTCCTATTATTATGCCTTTGTTTTGGACCTGCAAAAGGTGATTTTTCTAAGGTGGTCCAACACACTTCCTTATCCTTGTAGTCGTTTGGGGCATAAATATTAACAATGCAATTTATCTCTTTTGTTTTTCAAATCTATTTTTATCCAATGCATCACTTTTTTCGTTGAATCAAATTCCAATTCTCTATTTTCCATAATGTACAAATACCTCCTGAAGCTTCGTTTTTTGGAATTGATGTTCCTTGGTAGTTTTTTTATTTTTTGAGTCATTGTTTCCAATTCCTTTTCATTTATCTTTGTCTCTTGAATCATAAAAATATCAGGCTTCTCTAATGTTATTAGGTCTTTCGTTGTCGTAATTTTTGGAATACTTCCCATTCCTCTGCAGTTCCAAGAGACTATATTCATTATCACTTAGAATTGTGGGTAGAGGGACCTTTCCCTCTGATGGGATGAGAGTTTTTCTCCTTGATTTTTTCTAGAAAAGTGTCCAGTGGTTGTTGGGTGCCTAGAGCCATTTCCTTTGCCACAACTTCATCTCTGATTTCTCGTTTGGATTTTTTGCTTGCTCATTTAGGGTGTTTGAGGGAGGAGAGTATATCCTTGGAGAGGGTTCAATTGATTATTCGGTCAAAAGTGGAGTGAGGAGGGATATGGGAGAGAATAGGAGAGGAAGGGGAGGGATTAGAGGGGAAGGGAAGGAAAGGAGGGGAGGAAGGAAGATGAGGGTCCCCAAGAGAGCCAAAGGGGTTAGAAGCCAAAAAGATCCATAGAGGGAGGGGGGTGTTATCACTCCAGGAAACTCTCCTAGATTGTAGATCGAAGATGCCTAGTAACAAGTAATCTTCAATATTGTTCTCTGAACTATTGGAATAAATGATGGTTTTTGTTGGGTGTGGAGCATGATTATTTAGATTTCTTTGTTCTAGTCAGATGTATACCCCAGGAAGTTTGTACACCCCTCCATGCGGGGGGGTGGGGGGGTACTTGTCCCCACAGCGGGGGTTCGGGGGGGGCCATCCCCCCCGGCTGGGCGGTCCAAGGGCTAGTGGTCCCCAGGCGGGGGTTTTGGGGGCAGCGCCCCCGAAGCTAAAAACAGATGTAAAATTGCCTTGTAAAAGTATATTAATTTCTAGTCAATCTGGGCCATTTATTAGGCAGATGATCTGACAGTAGAAATTACGTTTAGTTTAGGGTTTTTTGCCATAGAAGGCAGCCCCTCTCTTTGTGTGAGGGCATTGTATTGAGGCTATGTAATATATGTGTATTCTCCAAACGATAAACATAGAGGTGAGACTGTGATAGAAAATAGAGGATATTACAACGGATCTGCTATCGATTGTGTCTCTTCACTTTGTTGGATAATAGAAAGGAAGGACAGGTTGTTTGGGGTGGACATAGCCCAAACTGGGTGAACCACGTATATCTGTGTCTCTCTGGTTTTAATGTGTTTCCTGTGTTTATATTTATGCAATATTCTATGTGTTCCATTGCTCTGTAATATATAATTGTCTAAAAACTGGTATCAAAGCTGGAGGTCTATTTGGCTGATAAACGCGCAGGAAAAAAGGGTTCCTCGTTCAAGTGGGAGCAATGGCGAGAGATGGTAAGTTTAGGGTTGAGAAATTTAACAGCCAAAACTTCTCACTGTGGAAGATGCAGATGGAAGATTATCTGTATCAGAAAGATCTGTACCTACCATTGGCTGGAAAAACAAAGATGCCAACGGGTATGATAGATGAAGAATGGAACCTTCTTGATAGATAGGCACTCGGAATAGTATGGTTGTGCCTCACAGCATCGGTCACCTTCAACATTTCAAAGAAAACGACGACAGAGGGTTTGATTAAGGTGTTAGCGAAACTATATGAAAAACCCTCGGCCTCAAACAAGGTATTTCTTATGAAACGGTTATTTAATATGAAGATGTCAGAAGGTGGATCTGTTGCAGACTATTTAAATGATTTTAATACTGTTACACGTCAATTGAGTTCTGTAGGGGTATGTTATACTCCTATAGTTATAGGTGTCATATTTCATGATTGACTAATTGAGCTCTGTAATATGTTCATCCTTTCCTTGCTGTAAAGTTTTCCATATTATCAAAAAAATCACAAAAATTTTAAAAAATATAAAGAGGGTATTCCCTAAAAGAAAAATCAAAGGGTAAAAAGAATAAACATGGTCAAAAGAAAAAATGAGAAGAAATGAACCCCAATAAAAAATACCAGGAAAGTGTGCAAGTCCAAATGCCACTACTTTTTCATTTGCTGTAAATAGAGCATCATGTACAACTTGTTGAAACGTTTTGCCACAATTGATGAATGGCCAAACAGCTTAACCTTGGCCAGTTCATGTTTGAATTTCATGTTTTAGAGATAGAGAATAAAATCTTTCCAAACTGTTTAGTCTTGGCAGATAAGTAGATAGGTAGAGTAGCAAAGGAGCTCAAGAGTTTAATTTGAGCCCTTGGATGTAATAAGTGCAGACTTAGGTAGGATTCCCATGAAACGAAAAAGAAGATTTATGAGGGTTTGCCAGTATAAGTGCATCCAAAGAAAGAAGAAAAAATGTTAGGTAAAGTAGGCAAGGTAGGTATATTGTTGTTGCAGAATGATACTTGTGATGGATCATATCTCTCAATGTGTTAACTTTCATTCCCATCACAAGTGCAAGGCAAATATTTTTGATGCAGCTCAAGCAAGGAAGATTACATAACTAGCTTCCCTTCATGTTTTCCCCAAATCATTTACTAATTCCCCCCAAAGGTATTAAGATCTGCTTAATATCCTAAAATCACTCATTCCATTTCAAAATGATTGCCTAAGTAGAACTTTGTTTTACTTAGTGAATATTCATATTTCTCATATAAACCCACTTTTCCCTATAGCCTAAGTTTTTAAACATTATAACTTAGCGCTTGTTTTCAAATCATTTTTTCATATTAACTCTCACTTATTATATAAATCCCGTATAAAAATAGTTACCCTTATCCTGTATTATGTATTTATAACAAAAACCCCACATATTAATATTCCCTCCCCCAGTTAATTATAACCACAGTTGTTGTTTTAAAAAGATTGATGAATTGGTTTGAAATTCATTAAAAAATCTCACCCCGCACGCAACATGGGATTTATTAACCATCCGGGTTAATTTATAACCACCCCGCAAACCAATCAAAACCATCCCGATATGATTTATTAACTGTTAATTACATCGGGGCCGTAGCGTTAACCTCCCGCCACTTTTTATGAGCATCTACCGTTGGATCTCGGCCCATCCATCCAACGGTCCAAAATCATTTCGCGACCCCCCCCCCCCCCCGACTGCCGCTGTTTAACTCCCGGGGAAATGGTGGCTTTGGCGCCGTACCAAATCCACGTGTCGCGCGGCCGCTATGTTCACTACCCCTCCGCCCGAAACCACCCAAGCCCAAAAGCAGTGCGGGAAAAACCATTTACCACCCTCCCCTCGTTGACATCAGTTGTCCTTTGCTGATGTCACTTGCCACATCACCTGCCACGTAGTCTGTCCCGTACTCCCACTGACGTCATGCTTATGTCATCCGTCCTTTGAATTAAAATTTCCTGCCAAAGTTCATTTTGTCGAATAAAGGGAAAAAGGGTCATTTTTCCTATATTTTTGTTTGCAAACAGCACTTCGGGTATGGTATCCGTCGAGGTAGCATTTCCAGTGTTTCAACCACCTCCGACCAGAAAGGCCACAGTGAGCTCCGCAGCCTACCATTCAGCCTGCATAGTACAAACAGTTTGAACCAACGCCGAGGGACTTCCAAGCGCGCAGAACAAAGAAATAAAGGGATATACAGAGATATTTGCTACCCTAGCCAGTGGAAACATGCAGAAACATGAATTGACAAAGGAAAGATGATCAAAAGACACATTGCAGTGTTATTTTTTGCCAGACAGTGGTGAGTAGAAGTCAAAACACATTAAAGAGTATCAGATCAAGCGTTAAAGAGTATCAGTGTGGAATTAAAGGCAAATCAAATCAGTATTAGAGTATCAGACTGACAAAGTGAAGTAGATCAGAATTTAAAGAGCAGTTAATACAAACACTCAGCAAATAGCTACTTCAGAAGATAGCTGCAAGCGATACCCCAAAGGCCTGCATCCAGCACAACATCAGTTATCTTTCTCGAGTCGCTTCTATGTTACTTGTAAATTACTTTAGGTTAAAATCTAGATATTATCTCACAACTTTTATGAGATATTTGTTTTACATATTTTGTTGTATAAATACCCCCTTCATCAGAATTTTGAAGAGGTTGGGTCTATGTAGATTTCTTAGACTTTGTTGTAATACTGAACTTTGGAATAAAGAGCTATTGGAAACATCTATTGTCTAGCCTACTGGATGAAGAATTAATGCAGAGGACTTGTCATAGAATTCTTGAATCAAAATCCAGATCAATAAGTCCCCTATATCTTATGTTTTACAGTTTTCTGAGTTTTTATATCATCTGGGTTTCATAGTCTGAATGATAAAGAAAAAGATTAATCCAGAATTTGCTTGACTGCACTCTGTTTTCATTCTTTATTATTCTCTGTGTTTTCTTCAGAATTAGTATAAACAGTGAATTCTTAATTGCTCTTGTTTCCTAATTCTCTCATGTTGAGTATTTGCTAAGAAATTCTTAACTACTCCTTATCAGTAACCATTCACTTTCCCTCTTTCAATATGTTGAAGGATTCTTAACTGCCCTTCACCCGTTTGAATCCATTCCATCTGTTTTCAACTCTTTAATTTGTTCCCTGTTTGACTACCTTGCTCTGTGATGCCATCCTCTGTGAGAAACCAAATCCAGAAACCAATGTTCTTTTGACTCCATCATGCCCAATGGACTGAACTCTTCAGTTTTACCTCACTGTTCTATCGAATCTCACCACCCAAACTCAAAACAAAACCCTTGAACTTTATAACTAGCCTAACACCTTTAAAAAACAAAGCTAAATAAAAAAGAGAGAGCCCTCTCTGGATACAGATTGGCTAGAGTCTGTATCTAAAAGATTGGTCTGTGGTTACCTTGGCAATATTCCCTTTCTTACAACCTTTGGGAACAACCCGAGTAATAACATCATTGGCGACTCTGCTGGGGATCTGAATAATTGTTTGTTACTGTTGTTTATTTCACAAGCTACAGATGGAGCCTGAAGTTAGCCAGGTAGCCTTTGAAACTGCTTTTGGTTTACAATTGCAGAAGTAAATGAATGTTGCTTCAGTCTATCTCCGGTCTAGTTAATGTATTAAACAGTTGGTTGCAAATATTTGATCAGTTCCTTGTTTCAAAAAATCTTTAGGAAAGTTCAAAGCTCCCACATCTAAAACTTCCTAGAAGAGGTTGTTAAAGTTGTATTGTTAAAACTATTTCAAGAAAAAACCAAAAAATAGACCTAGAAATTCGCTTCAGAAAGGATTTGTTACACCATATCAAATCCTGATCCTAATTCCCCATCTGTGTTTGAAAATCCTAATCTGATTCCTAGGATTCGTAGAAGACAATACGGCCAAGAAAATTCTGCTAGTTCACACCTTGACAAACACTTGCAGAACTCCATTCAATCTGAGCTTACCTCTGAAAAAACACCAAACCTTTCTATGATTGCTACAGTTTCTCCAAGTTCACCATCAGCGCCTCAAGCTATCCTTTCCACTCCTCCATTCACAACACATATTCCCATTGATTGTCCCTACTCCACTAGTTGTCACAATTGTTTCTGCAATCATGGAAAACCGATACACTCCCCTGAACTTACCTGCAAATCTAGGGGCTATGCCTCAAGATTATTAAAGTAAAATCACCTATTTTTACGGTACTAGCACTTACACAACTCAACGATATACCAAAAAAATTACTAACTATTTCGAAAACTATGAGATTAATGATGATGATGTCAGAATGAAAGTATTTGTTCAAAGTTTAACTGGCGATGTTAGAACCTGGTTTAGAGCCCTCCCTGCCAACAGTACCAATGACCCACAAGCTCTTTATCAGACCTTCTCGAATAGATGGGAAAAGAAGAAATATCCTCTGCACATTCTATCAGAGTATGAGAACCTAAGAAGAGGCACACAGAAAACTGTGCAAGATTACTGTACCAGATTCAATAATATCTACAATGCTATTCCTCAGAATCTCAGACCTCCTCCAGATTTGGCTTTGATCAAATTCCCTGATGCATTTGACTCTGATATATGGCATACCAACTTAGGGAAAGAGCTCCTCGAAACTTAGAAGAGATGTAGAGTATAGTTGTCAGTGTTGAAGCCAATATGATATCTAAACAATCTAGAGCTAGAGCTGAAAGGAGGAAACCTTTCAAAGAAGAACCTTCTGCTTTTGAATAGAAATTAGATGCTATCATTAAACGAATGGACAGATTTGGAGATAGAGTAGAAACAATCGAGAGAAAATCCCCCTGGGATGGTCAACCAAGCAATACTGGGAGAAATCCAAATATCAGGAAGAACAAAAATCCTAACACTGGAAAGACAGGGCCTGACCAAAATATTAGGCCCCCATTTCAAGAAAATTATGCTGAAGCCTCAATTAGTGAGAACCAACAGAAGACACTCAAATCAATTTGATGGGACTCAACAATGAACAACAAGTTTTCTTGACCCAAGAAGATCAAGAAGCTCACATTATTGAACAATTCCAAACTCAGTCAGGTGAATCATTTGACTTTAGGGAGGGATATGATACAACCATTTATAAAGTCCACAAACAATACAATCTGAGGAGTAGAAGGATAGATGTCCCTAAAATCAGCAAACAGAAAGATACCAAGCAGCCCAACATAGGTAAGATTAGTCCCCCCCCTGTGCATCTTCTTGCCAAAACAGATCCTAACCCTAATAATCCAATTGCTGAAGATGTGTCAGACAATCAGCTTCCTAATCTACAACCTTCCACTCAAATTCATGTTAAAGAAAAAGAAGAACAACCTCTAGAACATGATTTGGAAAACTTCAGCCCATAATCCGAATCTTGCAGAGGAGAGAAACGCAGAAAATTTAGTTGTTTGAAATACAAAGACTCAGACCGAGAGACCTTTCAATCTTGAGACAGAAATAGGAAAAATAAAGATAGTTGTTCCATTATCAGAATTAGCTAAACATGATGTCTACAGAAGTCAAATCAGCAGATCACTCAAAATTTCAGTGAATGAAGATTCAGTAAACGTTTTTGATGACCAGCGGGAATTGATATTTGGCCCTGAAGTAAATGGAAAAACAGCAGAGGGAGAAATTCCTCCATTCTATGTGGGTTTAAACATACATGATAAAATACTCCATAATACCATGTTTGATTTTGGTGCTTCCCATAACTTAATGCCTAAATCTGTAATGGAGAAACTTGACCTTGACATCACCAAGCGATATAAAGACCTTTTCTCTTTTGATTCAAGTCAGGTCAAATGCTTGGGTTTAATCAAATATTTATGTGTGTCACTGGTCCAATATCCTACCAAAATCATCTTAATGGACATATTAGTAGCTGATATTCCTCCAAAGTATGGTATGTTATTGTCTAGATCTTGGGGTGCTAAGCTTCAAGGATCTCTCTAGTTAGACATGTCTTATGCTACTATTTCAATATTTGGTCAACCCAAGAGATTGTATAGAGAAACCTTAATGAATTATGTAGTAAGTAGTCAAAAGAAACCTCAAAATTTCCCTATCTACTCATTACATTCAGATATGGATTCTTTTATCCTTTACAATGCTGAAATTGATCCCCCGCATGCAATAAAACTTTTAACAGACAAAACAGAAAAAGAAGTTGAAGAAAAAATGATTGCAAATGAAAATTCTAGTGTTTGAATCCAAGAAGTTGTTGAAAATCATGAAAAATTAGACAAATCAGAAGAAATTGAAAAAAAATATCTCACTAATGAACAGATCCCTAAAATTCCAGAGGCTAATTATAAACATGGAATACTTTGGTACTTAGAATTTTATGGTTCTGTGAACAAACTAGGAGCAGGGGCAGGAGTCTGGGTGCACAATCTTGAAAACAATCATGTTGAAGGCCATGCCTATAGATTAAACTTCAGGTGCACTAATAATACGGCTGAATATGAATCTCTATTGCTAGGTCTTAAACTGCTCAAGAAATTGGGAGCAACTAGAGTGTTAGCCTTGGGAGATTCTGATTTAATCATCCAACAGATAAAAGGGAAATTCTTGACAAATGATCCCACATTGAGAGAATACAGAGGAAAAACCATAGAGATCCTCAATAAATTTCTGGAAAGTCAGCTTGCAAAAATCCCAAGAAAACATAACTTTCAAGCTCATAGCCTAGCAATGTTTGCCAGCACTTGTAAATTTCCATTTGAACCAAATCATCAATTCACAACAGAAATTAGACACAAGCCAGCCATACCCGATAATGTTAAAAACTGGCAAGTGTTTGACAGTGATAATCAGGTCAACAACTTTTTAACCCTTGAAGAAGAATTTTCCAGCACTAACATAGATGAAGACACGGTTAGTGAGTTTGATCAAATAAGTCAGATAAAAACAAACATTTCAGCAGAAAATACAACTCAATTGCTTCATCCAATGAAATTTAACAAAGAGAAAATGCAGGATATTAAAGAAACAGATATTGATGAGATCATTGAAGGAGAATCTGAAATTATCAATCTGAAAGACAATCATTTGCCTAAAGGATTAGCTCCTTTGGAAGATCTCTTTGATTTCAATGATATTCCAAAGAAACCTCAGATGGAACCTCCAAAAGCAGACATTGAAGACTACAACATAAGAACTGCAGAACATCCAAAAATGGTAATATTTTCCAAATCTTTGACCCCTGATCAAAAACTCAAGTATGTCGAACTAATCAAAGAATTCCAGGATGTTTTTTCCTGGAGCTATGGAGACCTCAAATCTTATGACACCTCTGTAATTCAGCATACAATACCCCTCAAGGAAAATCAGAAACCATTCAAACAAAAGCTCAGAAGAATCAACCCTGTACTGCTCCCTTTAATTGAAAAAGAAATCAAACGAATGCATGATGCAGGGATAATTGCACCAATCAGATTTTCAGAATGGGTATCTAATTTAGTGCCTACCAAGAAGAAAATAGGATAAATCAGATTATGTGTTGACTTATGAAATATAAACAAATTTTCTTTCAAGGAAAATTACCCTTTACCTAAGATGGATCATATTTTACTTTTGGATGGGTAGTAGGTGCTTCTAGGATTTCACTTTTGGATGGGTTTTTGGGTTTTAATCAGATTCTAGTTCATCCTGATGACCAAGAAAAAACTGCATTTACAACACCATGGGGTATGTTATGCTCCTATACCAATAGGTGTCATATTTCATGATTGACTTGATTAGCTCTGCAATATGTTCATAACTTTTCTTGTTGCAAAGGTTTTCCATATTTTCAAAATATTAAAAAATTTAAAAAAAAGAGGAAAAGATGGTATACCCTAAAAGAAAAATCAAAGGGTAAAAAAGAATAATATGGTAAAAAAAGTGAAAGAAATGAACCCGAAAAAGAATAGACCGGGAAAGAGTGCAAGTCCAAATGCTACTACTATTTCATTTTCTGTAAATAAAGCATCATGTACAGCTTGTTGAACTTTTTACCACAATTGATGAATGGCCAAATAGCTTAATCTTTGCCAGTTCATGTTTGAATTTCCTATTTTAGAGATAGAGAATAAAAATATGTCCAAACTATTTAATCTTAGCAGATAAGTAGATAGGTAGAGAAGCAAAGGAGCTCAACTGTTTAATATGAGCCCTTGGATGTAATAGGTGCAGACTTAGGTAGGCTTATCATGGAAAGAAAAGAAAAGCTAAAAAGGATTTGCTAATTTAAATGCACCCATAGCAAAAGAAGAAAAAATGTTAGGCAAAGTAAGTTGGGTAGGTAGACTGATGTTGCAGAAGCATACTTGTGGTTGATTTTGTCTCTCAAGATGTTCATCTTACTGTTATCACAAGTACCATGGCAGATGTTTGGATGTAGATCAAGCAAAGCATGACTAACTCCCCTTCTTACTTTCCTTAATCATTTACTAAATTCCCCCAGAGATATTAGGATCTACTTGATATCCTCTAAACCACTTATCTCATTTCATAAGCATTGCCTAAAGTAAAACCTTGTTTTTACTTAGGAAAAATGACCATATTCCTTGTATAAACTCATTTTTCCCCTTGCCTAAGTTTTGTAAGCGCTTTTCTATTCTTTGAAACTATATTAACGATTAACCCTATTATATAAATCCCTTGTAATTCTTCCCAATCCCCGTATTATGTATATATATATATATATATATATATATATATATATATATATATATATATATAATTCCCAAATGTTAAATATCCCACCCCAGTTTTATTATAAACCATATGTTACTGTACAAATGGGAATTATTGGTTTATTTAAAACCTTTAATAGCCTTACTGCGCAAATAAAGGAATAATTAACCTTTCGGGTTAATTATAGCGAAAACTCGACAACCAATACAATCGCTCCTGAAACCATTAAAACTGTGGCTAATTACATCGGTCCCACCACTTAAAGTACATGCCATCTTAGGAGAGCACCCACCGTCTGATCTCGGCCCTCGCATCCGAAGGTCGAGATCTATATTGCACCCCCTACATCGCTGAAAGTTAATGCCCGAGAAACTGGCAGTTTCGCTCTCGTAAAGTGGACACGCGTCACACTCCCGCGCTACTCGTGGCCCCTCCGCCTGAAACCACTTAAGCCCATAAGTGGTGCGACCTAAACTGCTTACCACCCTCCGCTAAATGACACGATGTCCCATCACTATGATGTCATCTGTTCAATAAATGACAAAAAATACTCGCCAAATTAGTTTTCGTTAAATAAACGATAAAATGTCATTTTCACCCTGATTCTCTGCAAACTATGTTCCATGCAAAATACGTCCAGACAACTGTCCGAGCAGTTATCCCATCACCCGGCCAAGAAACTCCAGCGTCGTGCTGTGTAGTTCGCCATTGGAGCTGCAAATACACAGTTTACCTCCGTAATCCAGGTATTTATTTGTTTTTGCCCTGCAAACCTACAATTTTGATTTTCCACTGAAAATTCTACTTGAGAAAGCCAAATTCGAGTTGAAAACAGTCTGTTTAGTCCATAAAAAGACTCCTAAACCTGTTGTTTATTCCAATTTTCCATAGAAAGCCCAAATTCCAGTTTGAATACATAAGAACCAAACATGGAAGCCCCCATAGCCTTGAATGTTGCACCCATAAACGCACCTCATAAAGATTTAAATTATCTAGCCTTGGCCGACAAAGATTTCCAAATAAAAGACTTATCTGGTGGCAGGAACCATCTTCAGACCTTCTGCCAAATTAGGGATAGTTCTCTGAGTAACTCTGATATTTTTGGACTATGGGAATCCAACCTTCCCATGTAATTCCTTCCCTCAGTCCATGTTTTCCCAAACATCATTCACCAATGTTGTGCCAAATATGACCCTGTCCATAGAGCAGTTATGTCTCCTTCCCAAACTGTCCTTTTTTCTACAATTGCTGAATCCATCAATGAGATGATACATTTCCATTCCACTGAGCCCCTTGCTCGTCTTTCCATGGGATTTTTTCTTGAAAAATCTTCTCAATTGCCCAACTCAGAGATAACCCGTATTGCTCAGAGGTTCATGAAACCAGATTGCTAGCCTTAAGGCCCACCTCCCCATTTGCATACCTGGTTCACTGAGACTAGAAAACTCATTTTTTGACATGATATCCTTGATATTGGGATTTAGGTCCAGTGAATATGTGGATGATATCACCCTGGTTCTATTATCGATATTTACTCCAGGACAGCCCCCTGCTGTCAAGTATGACTATGCCACTTTTATTGCCAACAAAATCCATGATCAATTTATAAATTTGGATAGAGAAGGAGTCTCCAAATACACATCTTTTATATACGATCTGTTGTTATATTATCAGCCTGACAGCTTTCCCTTTCCCATCAGGAAATTAGACTCAAAAGGGAATCGGAGGTTTGTGATCTTTTGGAGCTCAGTCTTCTATGATACCTTTGACTCTCCTTATACCTATTATGAATTCATCAACTTATTTATACATTCAGCCTCCACTCTGTTGATAGGAGCTCCTCCTCCTAGGATCTCTGGTGACATGAAGAATATTTTGCAACTTTCTAAATAGTGCAAGATAGGTGACTGGTACCTCTACTAGAATCACACAAAAATCAGAATGTATGGATGTGAACTTTTCCCTTTCAAGTTGCCTAGATATGTGCCCATGAGGTTATTTGCATTAGAATATTTAAGGCAAATCATCAATGCAGACGTAACCCACTTTTGTAATGCAAAGAAGAAAGCTCAACTAAGAATAAAAACCCAGTTAGGCCCTTATGTCATCAATTCTAGGGATGCATGGAACGATGCTGAGAAGATATTAGAAGAACACCTTAGATTGAAGAAGAGTTTTTGGTGGGTGCCATATGACCCATATAGTTTCATAAGTGACAGAAGGGTAAGAAACAGGTTGTCGGTGTATGTACATCATAGGATCCCAGAAATTGAACAGTATGCAAATCAGGAAGAATGGGTAGAAGGGACCTTAATAGAAGAAATTAGTGAACAGGAAAAGATGGAAAAGGCTATGAAAGGTCTTGAAAAAACCCTTGACCTGGACTCTTTTGTACAGGTATCTTTCAAGCTGCCTCAACAATCTGGAGTTGGAACATCCTCTGTTGGAACTTCTCAGCAGCCTGCATAGAAAACTAGCACATCAGTCACAGGGACTTCAAAGGGTAAAGAGGTAGATACCACAGAGCATCCTATAATGACAGATCAGCCAACAATGTCAAAAGAACAGAATCAGGGGCAAATTCCTCCAGCCCAAACTAGAGCACCAAAAAGTCCAGCACTGCAAACTCCTCTAAATGAGGAAATAACCAAGAAAAGAGACAGAGAAGAGCCCACACCTATCAGTGGATCTGCAGAATAGCCAGGTGAAAAGAGGCAAAGATTGAATCCTCCATCAGAAGGTGAAATTATTGAAGAAACCACAGACAACTAGAGGACAGAAAGGGCAGTCAGCCAGCAGACTTCCCCAGTGGTAGAAACATCAACTCACTCACATAGGCAGGAGTTAGAAAGACAACACAATTTTGAAGTATCATCTACCAGTCCACAAAGCAAACAGGTCTCTGACATTAAACGAACTTTCAAAGGAAATTAAGGCTAAAAATGATCTTGTGAGAATTCAAATGTACAATCAATACTTGAAGATGACCCCCTCAAATCAGCAAAGGTTAATGTCTGCCTATGACATTAAAGAAGGCAAAATGTTAATGAGTTATTTTAAGCCAAAGGTACAGCAACCCCAGTCGGTAGCAGATTACATCAGAACAAACTTGGAGGTCCTAGCCAAAGACATTCATCCATTGGACCAGATTGAACTTCACAAGCAGACTGGAGAAATGGTTTATTCTACACTGGTTGACAAAGCAATGTTGGCCCATCAGTTATAGAACTCCGTAGACAATACCTCTACTCAATTACATTTGGAGAAAGCCTCTTTTCTGGCCAAGGACAAGAAGATCAAATCTTTAGAAGAAATCATCATTGAACTGGGACATGATCCCAAAGATGATAAAGGCATAAAGGCACTTATGAAGAAGAAAGAAGAAGACATTTCTGCCATGAGGAAACAACTAAAACTGCCTTATTCCGCACCCTCAGACTGCAGATATTATAGAGCAGAAATCAGAAGAAGACATGATGGACCTGCTCATGAAATTCAACAAAAGACTAATTGATACAGAGCAAGAACTAGAAAAAGAATTGAAAGAGAAGCAGGGAGAGTCGACCTCCCAGCCTCCTGAAATAACCCCCATAGTCTCAACAGCAGTCCCTCCAAAACTTGGAATAGCATTGGCTCCTAATGTCCCAACAGCTACGGTAGAAGTAATTACAGGTACAGAAACAACAGCAACAGCACCAGGAAACAGTACTAATATGAGCACAGAAGAATTGATAAAAGCCATGGAAGAATTGAGACTCCAAGTGTCAGAGCTGAAACAAGTAAAGGAAAAATTGGCAAAAGTAGAAAAGAATTATGAAAAATCCAAGATAAATGTTGTCGAGAAAATAAGAGAAGTTAAAGCATTAGAGAATAAAGTGAGAACATTAGAGAAGGATCTCACTCTGGATAAGCCTCTGGCAGAAATCAAAGGAATTCTTTGGACCAACATCAATCAATCCCTAAATAATGTTTGGCCATCTATCCAAGTTATTTATGAGCAGATTGACTTAGTGAATGCAGCACATGGAGAAATTCAAAAATCAAGAGCTTTATTAGGAAAAATGCCTGATCAAGCCAACCAACTCATACATTTTTTGAATAATAGAAATAGGGAATAGCTAGAACAACTTGGCATCCCAGACAGGATAGGCACCATTTTGGAAATCAAAAGAGTTCTAACCAAGAGAACTTTAATGCAGAATTTGGAAAGAAGATGCCAGGATATGCATGTAGAAATTAATTCTTTCATGGAAAGGTTTATGGATTTGCAAGATAAAGGGCTACCAAGTCTTTTAGGAAATAATGACTGGCTTATGAAACACATATATTATGTACATAAATTGAACAAATATGTTGATGATCAAGTTAGTTCATCAACAAGTGCTTCAGGAGTAAAAGCACTCCCCACAGGCCAAGTTCTCTATGATAACTTAGAGAACTTATTTTATATTGAGCATGAGGTAAAACATCTGTTTCAGCTCCAGCCTAATTTTTTCAAATATACAGAAACTGATCAAACCATGAGGAAACTTCAAAAGCATAAATTTCTAGAGCAAAAATGGTGGGAAGACATGTTGGGGATTTTGTAAATTTCTCTTGGGTAAAACGTGGATTTTGGGCTATTTTTCCATGATCAGATAAACAAAGATAAATGGGGGTGAAGCAGGTCAAAGTGTATCGAATCAGGATTCAAGAATAT
This sequence comes from Pinus tabuliformis, assembly GCA_031772625.1. Lineage (NCBI taxonomy): Eukaryota > Viridiplantae > Streptophyta > Pinopsida > Pinales > Pinaceae > Pinus > Pinus tabuliformis. Next base: position 1,083,338,320 of record CM062815.1, on the reverse strand, counting down.
CCTACAAGGACAGAGCAGCCATCAAAGAGTATCAGTGGAAGACAGCTGTAAACCGACTCGCAAAGCCTTCCTCCAGCACATCCGATAAGGACGAAGCAGCCAACATGGCATCAATTTATCTTTTCCCTGTTTTCAAGACTATTTGTCTCTATCTTTTGTAAAAAACGATTAGTCATCACTAGATATTATCTCCATCAGATATTTTGTATAAATGCCCCCCCAAACGAATTATTTGGGATTGGTGGGCATTCCTAGATTTTGCTGTAATATTGAACCTTTGGAATAAAAAGTTGTTGAAACCATCAGCTGTTTGGCCTACTGGATGAGGAATTAATGCGAAAAACTTGTGACAGAATTCTTGAATCAAACTCCAGATCAATAAGTCCCATATATCTCATGTTTTACAGTCTTTTTGTTTGATATATCATCTGTGTTCATAATCTATATGGTAAAGAAAAGGATTAATTCAGAATTTGCATAAACTGCACTCTGTTTTTAGTCTTTATTATTCTTTGTGTTTTCTTCAAAATTGGGATAAACAGTGAATTCTTAATTGCTCCTGTTTTTCTGTTTCTTTCATGTTGATCATTTGGTAAAGAATTCTTAATTCCTTTTTACCAGTAATCATCCTTTTTACCCGTTTCAATAGGTTGAAGGATTATTAACTGCCCTTCACCATTTGAGTCCATCCCATCTGATTTCAGCCTCTATTTGTTCCATGTGTTGACTACCTTGCTCTGTGATACTGTCCTCTATTAAGAAGCCAAATCCAGAAAGCCATCCTTCTTTGACTCCATCATGCCAATGGACTGAACTATTCAGTTTGTCTTACTGTTTTATTGAATCTCACCATCCAAACCCAAAACAAAACCCTTGAACTTCATAACTAGCCTAACACATTTCAAAACAAAGCTAAATCATAAAGAGACAACCCTCTTTGGATGCAGATTAGCTAGAATCTGTATCTAAAAGATTGGTCTGTGGTTACCTCAGCTGTATTCCCTTTCTTACAACTTTCGGGAACAACCTGAGTGATAACTATTGGCGACTCTGCTGGGGAACTGAATAATTGTTTGTTACTATTGTTTATTTCATAAGCTGTAGATGGAGCCTGAAGTTATCCAGGTAGCATTTGAAACTGCTCTTTCTTTGCAATTGCAGAAGTAAATCAATGTTGCTTCAGTCTATCTCCAGTCTAGTTTATGTTTTGAATAGTTCTTCCAAATACTCGATCAGTTCCTTGTTTCAATAAATATTTAGGAAAGTTCAAAACTCCCATATCTAAAACTTCCTAGAGGAGACTATTAAAGTTGTATTATCAAGAAACTATTCCAAGAAAAAACCAAAACATACCTAAAAACTGGCTCCAAAAAAGATTCGTTATACCAGATCAAATCCTGATCCAAATCCTCCGCCTGTGTTTGAAAATCCTAATTGGATTCCCAGGATCCTTAGAAGACAAGAGAGCCAAGAACATTTTGCTAGTTCACACCTTGACAAACATTTGCAGAACCCTATCCAATCTGAGCTTACCTCTGGAAAAAGACCAAACCTTTATGTGATTACTACAGCTTCTCTAAGTTCCCCATCAGCACCTCAAACCATCCTTCCCATTTCTCCATCTACAGCATACATTTCCACTGTTTTCCTTGCTCTTCCAGCTGTCTCACTTATCTCTGCAATCATGGCAAACCAATATACCCCCCTAAACTTACCTGCAAATCCAGGGGCTATGCCTCAATATTATTAGAGTAAAATCACCTATTTTGACGGTACTGGAACTTACACAGCTCAACAACATACCGAGAAAATGACCGACTATTTTGAAAACTATAAGATAGATGATGATGATGTCAGAATGAAAGTATATGTTCAAAGTTTAACTGGAGATGTTAGAACATGGTTTAGAGCACTCCCTGAAAACACTATCAATGACCCACAAGCTCTTTATCAGACCTTCTTGAACAGATGGGAAAAGAAGAAAGGTCCTCTCCACATTTTATCAGAATATGAAGGCTTAAAAAGAGGTACCCAAGAAACTCTCCAAGATTATTGTACCAGATTCAATAATGTCTACAATGTTATTCCTCAAAATCTCAGACCTCCTCTAGATTTTTCCTTGATCAAATTCCCTGATGCATTCGATTCTGATATGGCATACCAACTTAGGGAAAGATCTCCTTGAGACTTAGAAGAGATGCAGAGTATAGTTGTCAATGTTGAGGCCAACCTGATTTCTAAACGAGCTTGAGCCAGAGCTGAAAGGAGGACACCTTTCAAAGAAGAACCTTCTATCTTCGAACAAAAATTAGATGTTATTATTAAAGGAATGGATAGATTTGGTGATAGAGTAGAAACAATTGAGAGGAAATCCCCTTGGGATGGTCAACTGAGCAATACTGGGAGAAATCCAAATTTCAGGAAGAACTAGAACCCTAATACTGGAAAAACTGGACCTGACCAAAACATTAGGCCCCCATTCCAGGAAAATTATGATGAAGCTTCAACTTCTAGTGAACCAATAGAAGATATTCAAATTAAATTAATGGGCCTCAATAGTGAACAACAAATTTTCTTGACCCCAGAAGACCAAGAAGCTTACACTCTTAAACAATTCCAAACTCAACCAGGTGAATCATTTGATTTTAGAGAGGGATATGATACAGCCATTTATGAAGTCCATAAACAATACAATCTGAGGAGAAGAAGAATAGATTGCCCTGAGGCCAATAAACAGAAAGAAACCAAGCAACCTAACAAAGCTAAGATCAATAACACACTTGTACAAACCCTTCTTAGAACAACTCCTAACCCAAATAATCCAATAGTTGAAGATGTGTCAGATAATCAACAACTTAACAGGAAACCTTCCACTTCCACTCCTCCCAAAGGAAATGTGGAAGAACCTCCAGAAATTGATTTGGAAGCAACTTCAACCCATAACACCACTCTTGGAAAAGAGAAAAACACTGAAAATACAGCAGAAAAAAGAAAATCTCATTGTTCAAAATACAAATACTCAGACTAAAAGAAATTTCAATATTAAGACTGAAATAGGCAAATTAAAGATGGCCATTCCATTGTCAGAATCGGTTAAACATGATGTCTACAGAGGTAAAATTAGCAGATCACTCCAAATTTTGGTGAACAGAGATTCAATAAATGTCTTTGACGACCAGTCTAAATTAATTTTTGGCCTGAGGTAAATGGAAAGTCAGTAGATGGACGGGTCCCTCCTTTCTATGTAAGTCTGAACATACATGATAAAATACTTCATAATTCCATGTTTGATTTTGGTGCTTCTCATAACTTAATGCCTAAATTTGTAATGGAGAAGTTGGACCTAGATATTACTAGGCCATACAAAGACTTATTCTCTTTCGATTCAAGCCAGGTCAAATATCTAGGATTGATCAAAGATTTATGTGTATCATTAGTTCAATACCCTGCCAAGACCATTTTAATAGACGTATTGGTAGCTGATATTCCACCAAAATATGGCATGTTGTTGTCTAGATCTTGGGGTGAAAAGCTCCAAGAATCTTTACAGTTGGACATGTCCTATGCTATTATTTCAGTATTTGGTCAACCAAAGAGATTGTACCGAGAAACTTTAATGAAATATGTGGTAAGTAGTCAGGAGAAACCCCAGAATTTTCCCATCTACTCCATGCACTTTGACATGGACTCCTTCATTCTCTACAACGCTGAAATTGATCCTCCAACTGATGTCAAGGTTTTAGCACTTGAACAAGAAGAAATTATAAACGAAAATTCTAATGTTCAAATTCAAGAAATTTCTGAGAACAATGATAAATCATACACTCGAGAGAAACCATATGAAACTAAAGAAACATATCTTCCTATCAAGCAGATTATTGAAACCCTTGATACCAATTATGAACATGAAATTCTCTAGTACTTAGAATTTGATGGTTCAGTTAATAAATTAGGAGCTGGAGCAGGGATTTGGGTACACAATCTTGAAAATGATCATGCTAAAGGGCATGCTTACAGATTAAACTTTAGATGCACCAATAATATGGTTGAATATGAAGCCCTATTGCTAGGACTTAAATTGATCAAAAGTTTAGGGGCAATAAGGGTATCAGTTTTGAGAGATTCTGATTTGGTTATTCAATAGATAAAAGGGAACTTCCTCACAAATGATCCCAAATTAAGATCTTACAGAGGAACAGCGATTGAGATCCTCAATACATTTCTGGAAACACAGCTTGCCAAAATTCCAAGAAAACATAATTTGCATGCTCGCAGCTTAGCAACATTTTCCAGCACATGTAAATTGCCATTTGAACCTAATCATCAGTTTACAACGAAGATTAGATGCAGGCCAGCCATACCTAACAATGTAAAGAACTGGCAAGTGTTTGACAATGATATTCAGATTAACAATTTCTTGACTCTAGAAGAAGAGTTTTCTAGCACTAATATAGACATGGACACTGTTAGTGAGTTTGATCAAATAGATAAAATTGAAATAGACATTTTAGCAGAAAGTGCAACTCAAATGCTTCACCCAACAAAATTTACCAATAAAAAAATGCAAGATCTTAAAGAAATAGATATCGATGAGATCATCGGAGGAGAATCTGAAGTTATTGATTTAAAAGACAATCATTTGCCCAAAGGATTAACTCCTTTGGAAGATTTCTTTGATTTTAATGATATCCCAAATAAACCCAAAATGAAACCTCCAAAAGAAGACATTGAAGACTGTAACATAGGAACTGAAGAAAATCCGAAAATGATAAAATTATCCAAAACTTTGCCTCTTGATCAAAAACTTAAATATGTTGAACTGATCAAAGAATTCCAGGATGTCTTTGCCTGGAGCTATGAAGATCTGAAATCTTATGAAACCTCTGTAATTCAACATACAATACCCCTCAAGAAAAATAAAAAATCATTTAAGCAAAAGCTCAAAAGAACTAACCCTGTACTACTCCCCTTAATTGAAAAAGAATTCAAACGAATGTATGAAGCAAGGATAATTGCTCCTATCAGGTTTTCAGAATGGGTGTCTAATTTAGTACCCACTAGGAAGAAAATAGCAGAAATCAGATTGTGTGTCGATCTAAGGAATGTGAATAAGGTTTCTTTGAAATATCACTACCCCTTACCTAAGATGGAACACATTTTACAAAGGGTAGTAGGTGCCTCTAGGATTTCACTTTTGGATGGGTTCTCAGGCTTTAACCAGATTCTAGTCCATCCTGATGACCAAGAAAAGACTGCTTTTACAACACCATGGGGAACTTTCAAATATGTTAAAATGCTATTTGGACTTACGAATATAGGAGCAACCTTCCAACGAGCAATGGAAATAGCTTTTTCAAGAGAATTCATGATTTTCTGGTCATATATCTAGATGATCTTACTGTGTTTTCTAAATCAGATCAACAACATTTGTATCATTTGAGACAAGTATTTTTAAAATGCAGAAAGTATGGTATTTCATTAAATCCTAAGAAGTCGTTGTTTGGTCTGGAGGAAGGCAAACTGTTAGGCCATATTTATCTCCAAAGATGGCATCAAAATTGATTCTGATAGAATAGATGCCATTCTACAAATACCCCACGCTAGAAATATCAAAAAACTTCAAGCTTTCCTAGGAAAAATTAACTTTTTAAGAAGATTCATACCTAATTTCACTGAATTAATTAGATTGCTGAACAATATGCTGAAAAAGGATTCCAAAGTTAAATGGACATTAGAAGCTAAACAAGCATTTGAAGAAATTAAAATGGCTTTGACTAGAGCACCAGTGCTTACAATTCCAAAGTTTGATAGAGACTTAATAATATTTTCATTTGCATCAGAACACACCATTGCTACTGTTTTACTACAAAAAGATGATCAAGGATGTGAAAAACCCATGGCCTTTTTTAGTAAAGCACTTAGAGATCCACCGCTAAAATACCCAATCATGGAAAAACAGGGTTATGCACTTGTGAAAGCTATTAAAGACTTCAGATTCTACATATTGTACTCCCATGTAATAGCTTATGTACTAAGTACTATTATCAAAGATATCCTGACTTAGGAGGGAATTGAAGGCAAACGAGGCAAATGGATAGCTAATATATTGGAGTATGATATTGAAATAAAACCTACAAAGCTTATAAAAGGACAGGGATTGGCTAAACTCATGACTGAAACAAACTTTCAAGCCCTGGATATCAATGAGTTGGATAACGAACAGGAGATGGCGACTCCACAAATCAGCCAGGCCTTCTTAGAATCACCTTGGTATGCTGATATAACTCATGTATTATTAAACCTACAGGCTCCTCCAGGGTTATCCAGAACAAAGAAAAGGTTTTTAAAAATGAAAGCTTCAAAATTTTGTATTTTAGATAATGCTCTTTTTTGGAAAAATCATGAAGGTATTCTATTGAATTGTTTAATAAAAGAAGAAGCTGACAAAATCCTCAAAGAATTTCATGTAGGGGACTGTGGTGGACACCTATACTGGAAATCAACTGCAGACAAGATCCTAAGGGCTGGATTTTACTGGCCAACCTTGTTCGCTGATGTCAAGAAGTTTATCACTGCTTGCCATAAATGCTAAATGTTTGAAGGCAAGAGGAAACTTTTACCTCTACCCCTTAGACCATCTTCCACTGAAAGGCCCTTCCAGCAATGGGGTTTGGACCTCATTGGGGAAATCCATCCTCCCTCTTCTGGAAAACATAAATGGATCCTCACTACCAAAGATTATTTCACCAAATGGATAGAAGCCATTCCTTCCAAACAAGCCAATGATACAGTGATTATACAATTCCTAGAGACCAACATCCTGTCTAGATTTGGCTATCCTAAAAATATCATAACTGACAATGCTGCCAATTTCAAATCCAAGAAAATGATAAATTTCTGCAAAAAGTACCACATCACCTTAGGCCATTCCACAGCCTATTACCCTCAAGGTAATGGTCTAGCTAAGTCCTCCAATAAAATCCTGATTAATATTATTAAGAAAGTGTTGAAAGAGAACAAGGAAAACTGGCACAAGAAACTTACCAATGCACTATGGGCAGATAGACTAACTACCAAGAGATCCATTGGAACTAGTCCTTATGAACTAGTCTATGATATGGAGGCTTTATTTCCTTCATCCTTAGGATTCCCTATAATGAAATTACTACAAGAAGCTCAGGTGGAGCCTAATGACATTCAAAGAAGAATAAATCAGACCATCCATTTGTAGCAGACCAGAGAAGGGGTATACCAAAGATCCCAAGTGGTACAAGAAAAACTCAAGAAAATATTTGATAAGAGGACCAAGGCAGAAGATTTTTACCTAGGAGACAAAGTTTTAAAATGGGATTCCAGGAGAGAAGACAAAGGAAAAAATGGGAAGTTTTACTTTCTATGGAAGGGACCTTTTATTATCCAGGCCTCACAGGGGAACAATACTTATTTTTTGAAGAACCTGGATGGTTCAGAAACAAAAGAAGGGCCACTTAATGGTCAGATGCTAAAACACTACTTGGATCCAACCTCTTTATGAAGCTGAAGCCTGAGGAGAAGGCCCTGAGCCTCATAAATGTAACTGTCATATATAAAATAAAGCAACTAGCAGAAGGAGATTTCAGAGCATAGTCAAAGTTATGGATAAGGCCATCTGACCTACTGTCCTTGACTTTCCACCAGGAAAATCCATCCTCAAGTGGAGCCAGTGTTATGCTCCTATACCAATAGGTGTCATATTTCATGATTGACTTGATTAGATCTGCAATATGTTCATACCTTTTCTTGTTGCAAAGGTTTTCCATATTTTCAAAAAATCAAAAAAATTTAAAAAAATGAAAAGAGGGTATATCCTAAAAGAAAAATCAAAGAGTAAAAAAGAATAAGATGGTCCAAAAAGTGAAAGAAATGAACCCCAAACAGAATAGACCAGGAAAGTGTGCAAGTCCAAATGCCACTACTATTTCATTTTCTGTAAATAAAGCATCATGTACAGCTTGTTCAACTTTTTACCACAATTGATGAATGGCCAAATAGCTTAATCTTGGCCAGTTCATGTTTGAATTTCCTGTTTTAGAGATAGAGAATAAAAATTTTTCCAAAATGTTTAATCTTGGCAGATAAGTAGATAGGTAGAGAAACAAAGGAGCTCAACTGTTTAATCTAAGCCCTTGGATGTAGTAGGTGCAGACTTGGGTAGGCTTATCATGTAAAGAAAAGAAAAGCTGAAAAGGGTTTGCTAATCTAAATGCACCCATAGAAAAAGAAGAAAAAATGTTAGGCAAAGTAAGCTGGGTAGGTAGACTGGTGTTGCAGAAGCATACTTGTGGTTGATTTTGTCTCTCAAGATGTTCATCTTACTGTTATCACAAATACCATGGCAGATGTTTGGATGCAGATCAAGCGAAGCATGACTAACTCTCCTTCTTACTTTTCCTAATCATTTACTAAATTCCCCCAGAGATATTAGGATCTACTTGATATCCTCTAAACCACTTATCTCATTTCATAAGCATTGCCTAAAGTAAAACCCTGTTTTTACTTAGGAAAAATGACCATATTCCTTGTATAAACTCAATTTTTCCCTTGCCTAAGTTTTGTAACATTATAACCTAGCACTTTTCTTTTCTTCAAAACCATATTAATTATTAACTCTATTATATAAATCCCTTTTAATTCTTCCCAATCCCCGTATTATGTATATATATATATATATATATATAATTCCCAAATGTTAAATATACCGCCCTGGTTATATTATAAACCATATGTTACTGTACAAATGGGAATTATTAGTTTATTTGAAACCTTTAATAGCCTTACTGCACAAATAAAGGAATAATTAACCTTCCGGGTTAATTATAGCCAAAACCCGATAACCAATACAATCACTCCCGAAACCGTTAAAACCATGGTTAATTACATCGGTCCCACAGCTTAAAGTACACGCCATCTTAGGAGAGCGCCCACCATCCGATCTCGGCCCTCGCATCCGACGGCCAAGATCTATATCGCACCCTCCTCCATTGCTAAAAGTTAATGCCCGGGAAACTGGCATTTTCAATCTCGTACAGTGGACATGCATCACACTCTCGCGCTACTCGCGGCCCCTCCGCCCGAAACCACTTAAGCCCATAAGTAGTGCAGGCTAAACCGCTTACCACCCTCCAATAAACAACAAGATGTCCCATCGCTATGATGTCATCCGTTCAATAAATGACAAAAAATACCCACCAAATCAGTTTTTGTTAAATAAACGATAAAATGTCATTTTCACCCTGATTCTCTACATACTGTGTTCCATGCAAAATACGTCCAGTCGACTGTCCGAGCAGTTAGCCTGTCACCCGGCCAAGAAACTCCAGCGTCGTGCTCTACAGTCTGCCATTCGACCTGCAAATACACAGTTTACCTCTGTAATCCAGGTATTTATCCATTTTTGCCCTGCAAACCTGCAATTTCGCTTTTCCACTGAAAATTCTACTTGAGAAAGCCAAATTCGAGTTGAAAACAGTCTGTTTAGTCCATAAAAAGACTCCTAAACCTGTTGTTTAGTCCAATTTTCCACAGAAAGCCCAAATTCTAGTTTGAATACATAAGAACCAAACATGGAAGCCCCCATAGCCCTGAATGTCGTGCCCATAAATGCACCTCATAAAGATTTAAATTATCTAGCCTTGGGCGACAGAGATTTCCAAATAAAAGACTTATTTGGTGGCAGGAACCATCTTCAGACCTTCTACCAAATTAGGGATAGTTATCTGAGAAACTCTGATATTTTTGGACTGTGGGAATCCAACCTTCCCATGTACTTCCTTCCCTCAGTCCATGTTTTCCCAGACATCATTCACCAATGTTGTGCCAACTATGACCCTGTCCATAGAGCAGTTATGTCTCCTTCCCAAACTGTCCTTTTTTCTACAACTATTGAATCCATCAATGAGATGATTCATTTCCATTCCACTGAGCCCCTTGCTCGTCATTCCATGGAAAATTTTCTTGAAAAAGCTTCTCAATTGCACAACTCAGAGATAACCCATATTGCTCAGATGTTCATGAAACCATACTGCCAGCCCCAATGCCCACCTCCCTATTTTCATACCTAGTTCACTGAAACTGGAAAACTCATTCTTGACATGATATCCTTGATATTTGGATTTAGGTCCAGTGAATATGTGGATGATATCACCCTCGTTCTATTATCAATCTTTACTCCAGGACAGCCCCCTGTTGTCAAGTATGACTATGCCACTTTTATTGCCAACAAAATCCATGATCAATTTATAAATTTGGATAGATAAGGAGTCTTCAAATACACAACTTTTATATACCATCTCTTGTTATATTATCGGCGCGACAACTTTCCATTTCCAATTAGGAAATTAGACTCAAAAGGGATCGAAAGTCTGTGATCTTTTGGAGCTCATCTTCCATGATACCTATGACTCCCCTTATACCTATTTTGAATTCATCAACTTATTTCTACATCCAGCCTCCACTCTGTTGATAGGAGCTCCTCGTCCTAGGATCTCTGGTGACATGAAGAAGATTTTGCAACTTTCTAAATAGTACAGGATAGGTGACTAGTACCTCTACCAGAATCACACAGAAATCAGAATGTATGGATGTTAACTTTGCCCTCAAGTTGCCTAGATATGTGCCCATGAGGTTATTTGCATTAGAATATTTAAGGCAGATCATCAATGTAGACGTAACCCACTTTTGTAATGCAAAGAAGAAAGCTCAGCTGAGAATAAAAAACCAGTTAGGCCCTTATGTCATCAATTCTAGGGATGCATGGAACGATGCTGAGAAGATATTAGAAGAACACCTTAGATTGAAGAATATTTTTTGGTGGGTGCCATATGACCCATATAGTTTCATAAGTGACAGAAAGGTAAGAAACAGGTTTTCAGTGTATGTACATCATAGGATCCCAGAAATTGAACAGTATGCAAATCAGGAAGAATGGGTAGAAGGGACCTTAATAGAAGAAATTTAGTGAACAGGAAAAGATGGAAAAAGCTATGAAAATTCTTGAAAAAACCCTTGACCTGGACTCTTTTGTACAGGTATCCTTCAAGCTACCTCAACAATCAGGAGTTGGAACATCCTCTGCTGGAACTTCTCAGCAGCCTGCACAGAAAACTAGCACATCAGTCACAGGGACTTCAAAGGGTAAAGAGGTAGATACCACAGAGCATCCTATAATGACAGATCAGCCAACAATGTCAAAAGAACAGAATCAGGGGCAAACTCCTCCAGCCCAAACTAGAGCACCAAAAAGTCTAGCACTGCAAACTCCTTTAAATGAGGAAAGAACCAAGAAGAGAGACAAAGAAGAGCCCACACCTATTAGTGGACCTGTAGAATATCCAGGTGCAAAGAGGCAAAGATTGAATCCTCCATCAGAAGGTGAAATTATTGAAGAAACCACAGACAACCAGAGGATAGAAAGGGCAGTCAACCAACAGACTTCCCCAGTGGTAGAAACATCAACTCACTCACATAGGCAAGAGTTAGAAAGACAGCACAGTGTTGAAGTATCATCTACCAGGCCACAAAGAAAATAGGTCTCTGACATTAAAGGAACTTTCATAGAAATTAAGGCTAAAAATGATCTTGTGAGAATTCAAATGTACAATCAATACTTGAAGATGACCCCCTCAAACCAACAAAGGTTAATGTCTACCTATGACATTAAAGAAGGCAAAATGTTAATGAGTTATTTTAAGCCAAAGGTACAACAACCCCAGTTGGCAGCAGATTACATCAGAATAAACATGGAGGTCCTAGCCAAAGACATTCATCCATTGGACCAGATTGAACTTCACAAGCAGACTGGAGAAATGGTTTATTCTACACTAGATGACAAAGCAATGTTGGCCCATCAGTTACAGAACTCCTTAGACAATACCTCTGCTCAATTACATTTGGAGAAAGCCTCTTCTTTGGCCAAGGACAATAGGATGAAATCTTTAGAAGAAATCATCATTGAACTGGGACATGATCCCAAAGATGCTAAAGGCATAAAGGCACTTATGAAGAAGAAAGAAGAAAACATTGCTACCCTGAGGAAACAGCTGAAACTACCTCCTGCCATGCACCCTCAGACTGCAGAAATTATAGAGCGGAAATCAGAAGAAGACATGATGGACCTTCTCATGAAACTCAACGAAAGACTAACTAATACAGAGCAGGCATTGGAAAAAGCACTAAAATAGAAGCAGGGAGAGTCGACCTCCCAGCCTCCCGAAGTAACCCCCATAGTCTCAACAACAGTCCCTCCAACACTTCGAACAACATTGGCTCCTAATGTCCCAGCAGCTACGGTAGAAGTAATTACAGGTACAGAAACAACAGCAACAGCACCAGGCAGTAGTACTAATATGAGCACAGAAGAATTGATAAAATCCATGGAAGAATTGAGACTCAAGTGTCAGAGCTAAAACAAGTAAAGGAAAAATTAGCAAAAGTAGAAAAGAATTATGACAAATCCAACATAAATGTTGCAAAGAAAATAAGAGCGGTTAAAGCATTAGAGAATAACGTGAGAACATTAGAGAAGGATCTCACTCTGGATAATCCTCTGGCAAAAATCAAAGGAATTCTTTGGACCAACATCAATCAATCCTTAAATAATGTTTGGCCATCTATCCAAGTTATTTATGAGCAGATTGACTTAGTGAATGCAGCACATGGAGAAATTCAAAAATCAAGAGCTTTATTAGGACAAATACGTGATCAAGCCAACCGGCTCATACATTTTCTGAATAACAGAAATAGGGAACAGCTGGAACAACTCGGGATCCCAGATAAGACAGGCACCATTTTGGAAATCAAAAGAGTTCTAACCAAGAGAACTTTAATCCAGAATTTGGAAAGAAGATGCTAGGATATACAAGTAGAAATTAATTCTTTCATGGAAAGGTTTACAGTTTTGCAGGATAAAGGGCTACCAAGTCTTTTAGGAAATAATGACCGGCTTATGAAACACATAGTTTATGTACATAAATTGAACAAATATGCTACTGATCAAGTTAGTTCATCAACAAGTGCTTCAGGAGTAAAATCACTCCACACGGGCCAAGTTCTCTATGATAACTTAGAGAACTTATTTTATATTGAGCATGAGGTAAAACATCTGTTTCATCTCCAGCCTAATTTTTTCAGATATACAAAAACTAATGAAACCCTGAGGAAACTTTAGAAGCATAAATTTCCAGAGCAAAAATGGTGGGAAGACATGTTGGGGATTTTGTAAATTTCTCTTGGGTAAAACGTGGATTTCGGGCTATTTTTCCATGATAATATAAACAGAGATAAATGGGGGTCAATCTGGTCAAAGTGTATCGAATCAGTATTGAAGAATATCCTATAAGGACGGAGTAGCCAGCACAGAGTATCAGTGGAAGACAGTTGTAAACCGACTCGCAGAGCCTTCCTCCAGCACATCCGATAAGAATGGAGCAGCCAACACGGCATCAATTTATCTTTTCCCTATTTTCGAGACTATTTGTCTCTATATTTTGTAAAAAATGATTAGTCATCACTAGATATTATCTCCATCAGATATTTTGTAAGATATTTTGTATAAATACCCCCCAAACAAAGTATTTGGGGTTGGTGGGCATTCTTAGATTTTGCTGTAATACTGAACCTTTGGAATAAAAAGTTGTTGGAACCATCGGCTATCTGGCCTACTGGATGAGGAATTAATGTAGAAGACTTGTTGCAGAATTCTTGAATCAAACTCTGGATCAATAAGTCCCCTATATCTCATGTTTTACAGTCTTCTTGTTTGATATATTATTTGTGTTCATAATCTGAATGGTAAAGAAAAGGATTAATTCAGAATTTTCTTAAACTGCACTCTGTTTTTAGTATTTATTATTCTTTGTGTTTTATTTAGAATTGGGATAAATAGTGAATTCTTAATTGCTCTTGTTTTTCTGTTTCTCTCATGTTGATCATTTGGTAAAGAATTCTTAATTTCTTTTTACCAGTAATCATCCTTTCCCCCCTTTCAATAGGTTGAAGTATTCTTAACTGCCCTTTACCATTTGAGTCCATCCCATTTGAGTTCAGCCTCTATTTGTTTCATGTTTGACTACCTTGCTTTGTGATACCATCCTCTGTTAAAAAACCAAATCTAGAAAGCCATCCTTCTTTGACTCCATCATGCCCAATGGACTATGAACTATTCATTTTGTCTTATTGTTCTATTCAATCTCACCATCCAAACCCAAAACAAAACCCTTGAACTTCATAACTAGCCTAACACATTTCAAAACAAAGCTAAATCATAAAGAGAGAGCCCTCTCTGGATGTATATTGGCTAGAATGTATATCTAAAAGATTGGTCAGTGGTTACCTCAGCCGTATTCCCTTTCTTACAACTTTCGGGAACAACTTGAGTGATAACAGGGTACATTCAAATATGTTAAAGTTCCATTCGGACTTAAAAACACAGGGGCAACCTTTCAACGAGCAATGGACATAGCTTTTGCAAAAGAAATCCACAATTTTCTGGTTGTATACCTAGATGACCTCACTGTGTTTTCCAAATCAGACCAACAACATTTAGATCATTTGAGAGAAGTGTTTCTACCATGCAAAAAATATGGTATTTCACTGAATCCTAAAAAATCTCTGTTTGGTCTGGAAGAAAGTAAACTCTTAGGCCATATCATTTCCAAATATGGCATCCGAATTGATCCTACTAGGATAGAAGCTATTCTGCAAATACCCCACCCTAGAAATGTCAAAGAACTTCAAGCTTTCCTAGGGAAGATTAATTTTCTGAGAAGATTAATATCTAATTTGGCTGAATTAATCAGATCAATGAACAACATGTTAAAAAATGATTCAAAGGTTAAATGGACAACAAAAGCCAAACAAGAATTTGAAGAAATTAAATTGGCTTTGACCAGAACACCAGTCCTCACAAGTCCGAAATTTGACAGAGATTTCATAATTTTCTCATTTGCATCAAAACACACTATAGCAGTTGTTTTACTTCAAAAAGATGATCAAGGATGTGAAAAACCCATAGCCTTTTTCAGTAGAGCACTTAGAGATGCACCTATGAATTAAAAAATCATGGAAAAACAGGCCTATGCACTTGTGAAATCTATTCAAGACTTCAGGGTCTACATACTGTACTCACATATAGTAGCTTATGTGCCAAATGTTGTTGTCAAAGATATCTTGACTTAGGATGAAATTGAAGGCAAACGAGGTAAACGGATAGCTAAAATATTGGAATATGACATTGAAATAAAACCTACAAAGTTGATAAAAGGACAGGGATTAGCTAAACTCATGACTGAAACAAACTTTCAAGCCCTGGATATCAATGAACTGGATAACGAACAGGAGATGGTGACTCCACAAATCAGCCAGGCCTTCTTAGAATCACCTTGGTATGCTGATATAATTCATGTATTATTAAACCTGCAGGCTCCTACAGGGTTATCCAGAACAAACAAAAGATTTTTAAAGATGAAAGCTTCAAAATTTTGTATTGTAAATAATGTTCTTTTTTGGAAAAATCATGAATGTATTTGATTGAATTGTTTATTAAAAGAAGAAGCTAACAAAGTTCTTAAAGAATTTCATGCAAGGGACTGCGGTGGACACCTGTACTGGAAATCAACTACAGACAAAATCCTAAGGGTTGGATTTTATTGGCCAACCTTGTTCGCTGATGTAAAGAAGTTTGTCACTACTTGCCACAAATGCCAAATTTTTGAAGGCAAAAGCAAACTATTGCCCTTACCCTTGAGACCAATTTCCACTGAAAAACCCTTTCAACAATGGGTTTTAGACTTCATTGGAGAAATACACCCTTCCTCTTCTGGCCAACACAAATGGATTCTTAATGACACAGACTATTTCACAAAATGGAATGAAGCCATTCCTTCTAGACAAGCCAATGATACATTGATTATAGGATTTTTAGAAACCAATATATTGTCTAGATTTGGCTGTCCTGAAAAGATCATAACCGATAATGATGTTGCCTTCAAATCCAAAAAACTGATAAATTTCTGCAGCAAATACCATATCACTTTAGGCCATTCCACAGCTTATTACCCTCAAGGTAATGGTCTAACTGAGTCTTCCAATAAAAGCCTGATCAATATCATTAAGAAATCGCTGGAAGAGAACAAGAAAAACTGGCACAAAAATCTTACAAATGCACTATGGGCAGACAAACTTACTACAAAGAGATCTATTGGAACTAGCCCTTATGAGTTAGTTTATGGCATGGAGGTTTTGTTTCCTTCATCTTTAGGAGTTCTTATAATGAAATTGCTGCAAGAAGATGAAGTGGAACCAAATGAAATTCAAAGAAGAATAAATCAGACCATCAATTTGCAGCAGACCAGAGAAGAAGTGCACAAAAGATCCCATGTATTACAAGAAAAACTCAAGAAAATATTCGACAAAAGGACCAAAGCAGAAGACTTCTACAATCGAGACAAATTTCTAAGGTGGGATTCCAGGAGAGAAGACAAAGGAAAGCATGGGAAGTTTTACTTCCTATGGAAAGGACCATTTATCATCCATGCACTGCAAGGGAACAATACTTACTTTCTAAAGAGCCTGGATGGTACAGAAACAGAAGATGGACCAGTGAATGGTCGAATGCTGAAACATTACTTTGATCTAGTTTGTTGATATATTCTGACTCTAACATGTACATAAGGAAATTCAGATTCAATAGCCTGAAAGAAGTGATCGGCTTGTTTATTGCAATAAGAATGAGGAGGGAAGTGCAAAAAAAATTGAAATCAGTGAAGGAACTTTACCATTTTGTTTTGCCTCATTTCAGTTTATCAGAGATTGCAGAATAAGACTTGGGAGTAGAAAACATAAGGTCAAATAATCCAAGTAGATTGTCCAGCACAGATATATAGTTGTTTGAATCAGCTCAAGAGTAGTGTATATATTTTATAGCATCCTTTTGTACAGTTTCTACATTCAAAAAAGGAAGATTTTAGAGCACAGTAAAAAGTATTTATAAGGCCATCTGACCTGCTGTTCTTGACTTTCCTCCAGGGAAAGCCATCCCCAAGTGGAGCCAATGTTATACTCCTATAGTTATATGTGTCATATTTCATGATTGACTGATTGAGCTCTGTAATATGTTCATCCTTTCCTGGCTGTAAAGTTTTCCATATTATCAAAAAAATTAAAAAAAAAAATCTAAAAAATGTAAAGAGGGTATGCCCTAAAAGAAAAATAAAAGGGTAAAAAGAATAAAGATGGTCAAAATAAAAAATGAGAAGAAATGAACCCCAATAAAAAATACCAGGAAAGTGTGCAAGTCCAAATGCCACTACTTTTTCATTTGCTGTAAATAGAGCATCATGTACAACTTGTTGAAACTTTTTGCTACAATTGATGAATGTCCAAACAGCTTAATCTTGGCCAGTTCATGTTTGAATTTCATGTTTTAGAGACAGAGAACAAAATCTCTCCAAATTGTTTAATCTTGGCAAATAAGTAGATAGGTAGAGAATAAAAGGAGCTCAACAGTTTAATCTGAGCCCTTGGATGTAATAAGTGCAGACTTAAGTAGGATTCCCATGAAAAGAAAAAGAAGATTTACGAGGGTTTGCCAGTCTAAATGCACCCAAAGAAAGAAGAAAAAATGTTAGGCAAAGTAGGCAGGGTAGGTAGATTGTTGTTGTAGAATGACAGTTGTGATGGATCAGATCTCTCAATGTGTTAACTTTCATTCCCATCACAAGTGCAAGGCAAATATTTTTGATGCAGCTCAAGCGAGGCAGATTACATAACTAACTTCCCTTCATGTTTTCCCCAAATCATTTGCTAATTCCCCCCAAAGGTATTAAGATCTGCTTAATATCCCAAAATCACTCATTCCATTTCAAAATGATTGCCTACGTAGAACTTTGTTTTACTTAGTGAATAGTCATATTTCTCATATAAAACCACTTTTCCCTATAGCCTAAGTTTTTAAACATTATAACTTATCGCTTGTTTTCAAATAATTTTTTCATATTAACTCTCACTTATTATATAAATCCCGTACAAAAATAGTTACCCTTATCTCGTATTATCTATTTATAACAAAAACGCCACATATTAATATTCCCTCCCCCGGTTAATTATAACCCTAGTTGTTGTTTTAAAAAGATTAATGAATTGGTTTGAAATTCATTAAAAAAGCTCTCCCCGCGCGCAACATGGGATTTATTAACCATCCGGGTTAATTTATAACCACCCCGTGAACCAATCAAAACCATCGCGATATGATTTATTAAGTGTTAATTACATCAGGCCTTCAGCATTAACCTCCCGCCACTTTTTATGAGCGTCTACCGTCAGATCTCGGCCCATCCATCCGATGGTCCAAAATCATTTCGCGACCCCCCCATCTGCCGCTATTTAACTCCCAGGGAAACGGTGGTTTTGGTGCTGTACCAAATCCACGTGTCGCGCGCCCGCTATGTTCGTTGCCCCTCCACCCGAAACTGCGCAAGCCCAAAAGCAGTGCAAGCAAAACCATTTACCGCCCTCCCCCTGCTGACGTCATCCGCTCGTCAGCTGTCCTTTGTTGACGTCACTTGCCACATCACCCGCCATGTCACCTGCCATGTAGTCTATCCCGTACTCCCGCTAATTTCAAGCTTACGTCATCCGTCTTTTGAATTAAAATTTCCCGTCAAACTTCATTTTGTCAAATAAAGGGAAAAAGGGTCATTTTTGCTATATTTTTGTTTGCGAACAGCGCTCCGGGTATGGTATATGTCGAGGTCGCATTTCCAGTGTTTCAACCACCTCCAACCAGAAAGGCCACAGCAAGCTCCGTAGCCTGCATAGTACAAACAGTTCAAACCAGCGCCAAGGGACTTCCAAGCCCGCAGAACAAAGAAATAAAGGGATATACAAACATATTTGCTACCTTAGCCAGTGGAACCCTGCAGAAACATGAATTGCTAGAGGAAAGATGATCAGAAGACACGTTGCAATCTTATTTTTTTCCGAACAGTGGTGAGAAGTCAAAACACATTAAAGAGTATCAAATCAAGTGTTAAAGAGTATCAGTGCGGAATTAAAGGCAAATCAAATCAGAATTAAAGAGTATTAGAGCCGACAAAGTGAAGCAGATCAAAATTTAAAGAGTAGTTAAGAAAAATAGTTGGCACAGAGCTACTTCAGAAGACAGCTGCAAGCCGAACCCCAAAGGCCTGCATCCAGCACAACATCAGTTATCTTTCTCGAGCCGCTTCTATGGTACTTGTAAATTACTTTAGGTTAAAATCTAGATATTATCTAACAGCTTTTATGAGATATTTTTTGTACATATTTTGTTGTATAAATACCCCTTTCATAAGAATTTTGAAGAGGTTGGGTCTGTGTAGATTTCTTAGACTTTGTCGTAATACTAAACTCTGGAATAAAGAGCTATTGGAAACATCTGTTGTCTGGCCTACTGGATGAAGAATTGATGCAGAGGACTTGTCACAGAATTCTTGAATCAAACTCTGCATCAATAAGTCCCCTATATCTTATGTTTTATAGGTTTCTGAGTTTTTATATCATCTGTGTTTCATAATCTAAATGATAAAGAAAAAGATTAATTCAGAATTTTCTTGACTGCACTTTGTTTTCAGTCTTTATTATTCTCTGTGTTTTCTTCAGAATTCATATAAACAGTGAATTATTAATTGCTCTTGTTTCCTGATTCTCTCATGTTGAGTATTTGCTAAGGAATTATTAACTACTCCTTATCAGTAACCATTCACTTTCCCTATTTCAATATGTTGAAGGATTCTTAACTGCCCTTCACCCATTTGAATCCATTCCATCTATTTTCAGCTTTTTAATTTGTTCCCTGTTTGACTACCTTGCTCTGTGATGCCATCCTCTGTGAGAAACCAAATCCAGGAGGCCATCTTCTTTTGACTCCATCATGCCCAATGGACTGAACTCTTCAGTTTTACCTCGTTGTTCTATCGAATCTCACCACCCAAACTCAAAACAAAACCCTTGAACTTTATAACTAGCCTAACACCTTTAAAAAACAAAGCTAAATAAAAAAGAGAGAGCCCTCTCTGGATACATATTGGCTAGAGTCTGTATCTAAAAGATTGGGCTGTGGTTACCTTGGCAGTATTCCCTTTCTTACAACTTTTGGGAACAACCTAGGTGATAATAGGGTAAACTTTGATGATGAAGTTAGAGCTCTATTATTCTTGTGCTCATTGCCAGAAAGTTGGAATGGTTTAGTAATGGCCGTTAGTAACTCTGTTTCTGGATCTAGTACTTTAAAGTTTGATGATGTTTTCGGTGCTATCCTTAGTGAGGAAATGCGACAGAAAAGCTCAGGTGAGACATCGGGTAATGCTTTGAGTGCAGAGTCTAGGGGAAGAAAAATGGAAAGAGGAAAGAGCTCAGGATCTCGCAGTAAATGAAGGAAAGGCAAATCCAAGTTTAGATCGGGGATAGTGTGCTGGAAATGCGGAAAGAAAGGACACCTAAAGAAAGACTATAGATCTCGGAAGGGAAAATAAGGAGATGCACAACAATAAAACAATCATGAAGCAAATGTGATAGGTGAGGTGTTACAAGATGCTTTGCTTCTTTCTTTCGAAGATATCATTGATTCCTGGGTGGTAGATTCAGGGGCCTCATTCCATGCCACACCTGATAAGAAATATTTTCATGACTATGTTCAATGAGATTTTGACAAGTTCGTTTGGGTGATGATGAACCCTGTAAAATTGTTGGAATGGGTAAGGTTCTTGTAAAATAGTAGAATGGAAACCAATGGCTACTAAAGGAGGTAAGGCATGTTCTAGATCTGAAGAAAAATCTGATTTCAACAGGGCAGTTAGGCGATCAAGGTTGTGTGACAACTTTCAGAGATAAATCTTGGAAGGTCACCAGAGGAGCCCTGGTAATAGCAAAAGGTGAAAAGGTTGGTACATTGTATTTATGCAATGGTATTTATAACTCTGTTAATGCTTTAACTTCCAAAGGAGCAGATGCAGCATTATGGCATCATAGGCTCGGACACATGAGTGAGAAGAGGATGAATATTCTTCACTCAAGGAACTTGTTGTCAGGTTTGAATAATGTTGATTTGGACTTCTATGAGAATTGCATTTATGGAAAATAGAAGAGAGTCAGATTTCTTAGAGTTGGGAAAGAAAAGAAGCGCGAAAATTTAGAACTTGTGCATACAGATGTATGGGGCCCTGCTCAAGTATCATCTCTCGGTGGCTCTTGTTATTATGTTACTTTTATTAATGATGCAACTAGAAAAAATTGGATTTATTGTATTAAGAATAAATCTGATGTATTTGATACTTTGAATAAATGGAAATCTTTGGTTGAAATTGAGACAAGAAAGAAATTGAAGTGTCTCAGATCAGAAAATGGAGGTGAATATTGTAGAAAACAGTTTGATAGGTATTGTTCAAAGCATGGAAATCGCAGAGAGAAGATAGTTCCAAGAACACCACAAGAAAATGGTGTGTCAGAAAGGATGAAACAGAACAATCATGGAGCGTGCAAGGTGCATGAGATTGCATGCAAGATTGCCTTTACAATTTTGGGCAGATGCTGTAGATACTATTATTTATCTAATAAACAGAGGGCCTTCAAGTTCCTTAAATGGTGGTGTTCTAGAAGAAGCATGGACAAGTAAAAAGGTAAACTACTCCTTTTTAAAGCCTTTTGGTTGTGAGGCCTTTGTCCATATTAATAAAGAAAATAGAACAAAGCTTGAGGCAAAATCAAAGAAATGTACCTTTATTGGATATGGTGTTAATGATTTTGGTTATCGCTTATATGATTATGAAAATCACAAAATCATTAGGAGCAGAGATGTAATATTTAATGAAAAGGTCTTGTATAAGAATTAGTTGCAGGAAAAGAAACAGGAAAAAGAAAACAAGGAATACATAGTTCTTGATGAGATCACTGAAAAATTAAAGGTGCCTATAATAATAATCAACAACCACAACAACAAAAACCACCACAATAGCAACAGGCACCCCAAACACCTGAAAGTGGTGTTAGAATATCTACCAGGATAAGTATACCCCCTGAAAGATACTCTCTTTCATTATATTATTTATTGTTGACTGATTCTGGTGAACCCGAATGTTGTGAAGAAGCAATGCAGGTTGAAAGCAGGAAGAAATGGGAGCTAGCCATGGAAGAAGAGATGGACTCCTTAATGCATAACCAGACTTGGGACTTAGTCAGGTTGCCTGGAGGAAAAACTACATTGAAGAATAAATGGGTTTACAGGCTGAAGGAAGAAGATGGAGGAAAACAAAGGTACAAAGCTAGACTTGTAGTGAAGGGGTTTGCATAGAAGAAAGGTATTGATTTTGATGAAATATTTTCTCTTGTTGTTAAAATGACTTCAATCAGAACTATTTTAAGTCTAGTAGCAGTTGAAGATTTTCATCTTGAGAAGTTAGATGTAAAGATAGCCTTTCTCCATGGGGATTTGGAGGAAGAGATATATATGCAGCAGCCATAAGGATATGAGGTAAAAGGGAAGGAGAAACTAGTGTGCAGGTTGAAGAAGAGTTTGTATGGCTTAAAACAGGCTCCAAGGCAACTATATTATATTGTTATTGTATGTGGATGACATGCTTGTTGCAGGGTCTAACATGCAGGAAATAAATGTGCTCAAAAGAAAATTGGCAAATTCATTTGCAATGAAGGTTTTGGGAGCTGCAAAACAAATCCTTGGTATGAGAATAACTAGAGACAGGAAAAATCACAAATTAACATTGTCTCAGAATGAGTACACACAAAAGGTGTTGAAAAGATTTAATATGCGCAATGCAAAACCAGTTAGTACACCTTTTGCTAGCCATTTCAGACTTAGTAATGAAATGTGCCCAAAGACCCAAGAAGACATGGATTATATGTCTAAAGTTCCATATGCATCAGCATTTGGAAGCTTAATGTATGAAATGGTCTGCACAAGGCCTGATATTGCACATGCAGTGGGAGTTGTAAGCAGGTACATGAAAAATCCAGCAAAGGAACATTGGATGGCAGTGAAATAGATTCTCAGATATTTGGAAGGTACCACAAATCAAGCATTATGCTTTGGTGGTTCAAACATTTCTCTACAGGGATATGTTGATGCAGATATGGCAAGTGACAGAGATAACAGGAGGAGCACTACAGGATATGTATTTGCTGTAGGTGGAACAGCTGTCAGTTGGGTTTCAAAAATCCAAAGTGTTGTTGCACTTTCAACAACAAAAGCAGAGTATGTTGCTGCTATAGAGGCTACTAAAGAAATGATTTAGTTACAAAGGTTTATGGGTGAACTGGGTAATAAGCATGATATGGGCACGTTATACAGTGATAGCCAAAGTGCCATTCATCTTGCAAAGAACTCAACATTTCATTACAAGACTAAACACATACAGCTCAAGTGCCATTTCATACGATCAGTGTTGGAAGATGGAGAGTTGAAGCTAGAAAAGATACACACTAGCCAAAATCCTGCAGATATGCTAACAAAAGTTGTAACTAGGGAGAAATTGAAAATATGATCGGTTTTAATTGGTCTTCAAGGATAACGATGAAGATGAGAAATAGCCAGGTCCAAAGAGGAGTCATTGTCCAGCAAATGAAACAGTAGTGGAGTTGCTACAATCATTCTCCAAGTGGAAGATTGTTGGGTGTGGAGCATGATTATTTAGAGGTATTTGTTTCAGCCGGATGTACACCCCTCCACACAGTGGGGTATGGGGGGGAACTTTTCTCCCCTGCGGGGGTTCGGGGGGGGGGGGGTTTCGGGGGCAACACCCCTGAAGCTAAAAACATATGTAAAATTGCCTTGTAAAAGTATAGTAATTTCTAGTCAATTTGGGTCATTCATTAGGCAGATGATCTAACGGTAGAACTTATGTTTAGTTTAGGTTTTTTTGCCCTAGAAGGCAACCCATCTCTTTGTATGAGGGCATTGTATTGAGGCTATGTAATATATGTGTATTCTCCAAGCGAGAAACAGAGAGGTGATACTGTGAGAGAAAACAGAGGATATTACAGTGGATCTGTTGTAGGTTATGTCTCTTCATTTTGTTGGATAATAGAAAGGAAGGACTGGTTGTTCGAGGTGGATGTAGCCCAAACTAGGTGAACCACGTATATATGTGTCTCTCTTGTTTTAATGTGTTTTCTGTGTTTATATTTATGCAATATTCTATGTGTTCCATTGCTATGTAATATATAATTGTCTAACAGTTCGGCTCAAGCTAGATAACCATTTCAACTATGTTTTTACTCAAGACATGCATGAACACCCTTAGCTTACAAGGCTTTAGACCACTAATGTTCAATAGTTTGTAGATTCAATGAATGGATGGAGAATACTGACCATACCGGCAGATGCATACATAAACATAAATGAATGGCTAGCTACATGCAGCAAATGAGAATACTAACTGTACCAGTAGATGCATATATGAACACATATGAATGGCTAGCTATAGGTAGTAAAAGAAACTTGCAAATCTAATTTATCAACGCATAGATAAGATGACAGTTATATGGCATTAGATACAGAAGAAACATGAACAACCTATTCAAGTGCAAGCTTAGAACAGAAGAGAAAATGGACATTGAACATATAACAGCAAAAGAACCTTGTATTACTAATGAATGAAGATGAGAAGCTTGAGTAGCAAAGTCTCATTAGTCTCCAGAAGTTGAACCTGTATTACATCCTACTTTTAGCTATTTATAGTTCTTTACAATGCTCCTAAGCTCTAAGAGGCTCGGAGTCTTAATCTGTTTGCTCTGCATTGTTAATTAATTTGATTCCCTCTATAGGCAAGCATGGCTTGGAGGATCATTCCTCTGGCAGCAGAGTAAATGCATTCAGATATTTTGGCTACGCTGGCAGGACTGTTGGTGCTCCATGATGTTTGTTTGATGCGCTGTGCTGGGCTATTGATGCACTATGCTTCTTCTCGGCCTCTATGTCAGTTTGGGGAGGAGCTGCACATGCTGTGGCCCTTTCTATGATTTAACAATGCATACATTCTGTTAAAGCAGAACAACGCTGCCCTCTTGTGGACCTCTGTTAAAATAATGAATATTTCTACTTTAAACAGAAAACATAGTAGCGCTGAGAATTCTCGCCCCTTTATGTCCTTTCCTGACTTCAACAGTCCTAAAAAATGATTAATTCCTTTATCGGGTCCACCCTTGGGGTTATCACAAGTCGCATTCGACCCTCTCCCTATGTATTTAATTGAACAACGAAAATACATTAAACTGCAAAAAAAACATTGAAAATGGGCCCTCCGCGGACCTCAAATTTTATGTATTTCACTTCCTAGACCCTTTCGGGTCCGGGCTTCATCGCAATCGGCGTTGCCCTATTTCCCATTGCATTTTGTTATATAACGAAATACACTAAAATTCATTGAAAAATGGCTTTGGCGTGGACCTAAAAGATTATACATTTTGGAATTGAAACCCATCGGGTCCAAGTGTCATCGCAATCGGTGCACATATATGCAAAGGCCCCGCCCCATGGTTTCTGCCGATAACGATCCACAGATGCGATGTGGGCCATTGATCTGCACGCGCAATCGACGGTCCATGTTGAATCGGTGATCGCTATCGCTCATTCCACAAAACTTGCGCTGATACTCTGCCGATACCTCCACCGATACTTTCGCTAATATGACCCACTGATAGCAATCATCAGCGATGTCCAGCTCCCATTGCCACTGCGTGGGACTGCTGATTTGTGATTTGCCGCTTAGATCTAGGTCGTTGATCGGTCAGATCTAACGACAGCTATGCATTCTTGGGTTTTAAGCCTGCGATAAGGCTTTTTGACTAATTTTGAAGTGTTTTAGCCTCCCGATAGTGCATTTTTTCCCTTCCAAGGGCTCTCGTCCCTTGCTTGTTTCAATCTTGGGATGATCTTAAGCACTTTTGAAATTTCGAAGAGCATTTTGGATCCCTTTGCATGATTTTAAGCAAACTTTAGAGACCTTGGGAGTATTTTGGATCCATTTTTGGGCCAAACGCCAACAAAGCTAACACTGGCTCCTTCTGGGGATGAAAGCCTCCCTGTGAGGTTTCAAGAACTACAAATCAATGCCTTTCCTGTAAAAAAACAAGATCAAATCTTCCTCCTAGTGTTGCATTGGGCATGGAGTCTATTTAGCATGAAATAAAAACTTGAAAACAACATATTTACAATACTAAGGCTTGAAAGCCTTAACTGAAATAAAGTTCAAAGAACAGCCCATTGAATGGGCCATCAAAAACATCTCCTCCTTCCTTTGATGCATTCCTTTTGAGAAAATAGTCACCAAACTGAAAATTGACCCTTTTTACCTTTCTATGAAATGTTTCTTTCTCTTGGTCAATGTGTATATCAGTGAATTCATCAAAGACTTGCAAAAGCCTATTGATTTGATCCTCTACTTCAAAAACTTTCCAGCATTTGATATTATCAGGCAGAGATGGTCTATATTTCACCTCCTCTCTGTATTTTTTCAGCCTTGGATGTTTTGATTGGGAGGTTTTGTACACCTGCTGAATAATAAGGTTTGCTTCATACTTTGCTATGTCATTTGTGACCTGAAAAGTTATTATGAAAGATGAATCAATGCATTCTTGTGTGGGGGACACAAGGACTTCACCTATTCCTTCAGCTTCCTTAGAGCAAGCCCGTCAAAGAACATGTCCCAAATCTGTGGTCCTTCTTCCTTTGTGATCTCGCAAACTGATTTTTTAAGCTGCGTAGAGGCCAACTGATAAGGCTTGGTAATGTCAAGACCAAGCTTATCCATGACAGCCTTTGGCATTGAATTATGGCTGGCTCCAGTGTCTAGAGGGAAATCATGAAGGATTTCATCATGCATAGACAGAGAAACATAGAATGTTGGGGAGCTATATTTGCAATTTTCAATCATTGGGATGAGAATAACAGCTGGTTGGTCATCTTGTAGATTTACATAGTCAGTGGAAGCTTGGATGGTTTTAGGCTCAAGAGCCTCAAGGATATATTTCTTGAAGAATTCATTCTTCACTGGTTCAATCAGGGGCATAGGTATTCTTGGCTTCTAGATTTCTGATTGAAAACTGAAAGAATAAGGGGACTCGTCAAGGCCTCCTACCTCTATGGGCTGAGCTTTAAGGATGATAGGATCAACTGTTGGTTGCTTCTGCTTATTAGCTTGTTGTTCTGCAGGGACAACAACTTTATGAACAGGAGTTCCTTTGACATTATTCATCATAGACCTCACATTATATTGGTGTTGATCTACGGTTTGTAGAATAGCTTCACCATCCCATTCTTGGTTGATCTGGCCATTGAATAATGACTTCTTATAGGCAGATTTGGTTAAAAAATTGGCACTGCCTTTATCTTCCATGCAATGGATCTCATCATCTTCCTCAAACTGCTCTTCTTCCGTGACTGCATTTTGAAAAGGGGTCTTCACCCTTTGGTCTTCATTGGCATCTTTGTTTCTTTGCAAAATCTATAACTGCTCATTTGCTCTTCTATATGGATTTGGATTTGGAGGAGCAAAGGTATTGGGAACCCTTCCTTTCCCAGAATGTTGCTCAACCTTTAATTTGGAAACTTCAGAGGCTAATGACTCTATCATCTTAGCCATTTTCTCAATCTTGGGATCTAAAGATGATGAAGGCTTGCCCCTCTGTATTCTTCTATCAGCATTACCTTTGAGCTTTTCTGTAACCATGATGTTTGATTCTACTTCCAGGGCTGCATCTTGCACATCAGCCAAAGAAGCATGTCGCCTCTCCCTCAACAGTAAACAGAAGTTAGAATCAAAGGTGCTGGCATAGATGAGTCTAGCAGAGGTAGTGGTGGGTTTCACTTCAGCTGGTATCTTGTTATACATACGATTAAATCTCTTATTAAAATCAGAAAGTAGCTCACCATTTTCCCTTTGTAAGTTCCCAAACTCAGTGTGATAGTAAAGGAGATCCTTCTTATCCCCCCAATGCTTTAAGAATGCATCATCTAAGGCCTCAATATCTGCTATAGATGCTGGGGTCAGTTCCCTGAACCATTTTCTAGTCTCTCCATCTAAGCTTTGGACAAAGACTCTCACCCAGACATCATCTTCACTAATGTCCAGGTTATCAGCATAGCTATAGAATGACTCAAGATGTTCTTCAGCTGAAACACCTTTAGTCCCAGTGAACTTAGGCATATACTTTTGATACTCTCCAGTAGGCATAGCATTCAAAGGAGTGGGCAGTATTAGAGGTCCATACCTAGCAGCTATGATTCTTTCCATTTTGGTAGGTGCTTGTGGACTTGCCATAGTTGTGGTGGCTAAAAGAGTACTGGCAGTCTGAACGATAGAGGGTTGAGGAGTGACTGACGGGACTAAAGGAATATGATGGATAGGAGGTGACGTTTCCTTTGGGCTTACGACAAAAGGAGAACCTAGAGAATAAGGAGCTTTATGAATCTCTGAGAGTTTTTCTTCACTGCTAGTATTAGATGCTATACTCTCAACATGTATTTGTTCTATTACAAGCCTCTCTTGTAGAGATATAGGAGATTGTTTAGGTTTACCTGAACCTGATGCTTCTTTCTATAATACCTTTCTCTCCTTGATGATTTTTTCAGGATCAGGTACTAGGTCAGCATGTAGCTTTTGAGGATTTCTCCGAGTATGCCTAACAAACTGAGCCAGAACTATGAAGTGGAGTCACCAAGAGGTTCGGCCTGCAGTAGAGTTTCCAGATAAATGATTACAACCAAAAATGTGCCTAGACTTTGTCTATCATGAAAGCTGGATCTATGTCATTTCCCTGGTAGGCTGAGCTTTAGTTTCCTCTCCCCGGCAGCGGCGCCAATTATGTTATCACTCCAGGGAACTCTCCTAGATTATAGATCAGAGATGCCTAGTAACATGTAATCTTCAATATTGTTCTGTGAAATATTGGAATAAATGATGGTTTGGATCAAGCCAGATAACCATTTCAACTATGTTTTTACTCAAGACATGCATGAACACCCTCATCTTACAAGGCTTTAGACCACTAATGTTCAATAGTTTGTAGATTCAATGAATGGATGGAGAATACTGACCATACCGGCAGATGCATACATAAACATAAATGAATGGCTAGCTACAGGCAGCAAATGAGAATACTGACTGTACCAGCAGATGCATATATGAACACATATGAATGGCTAGCTACAGGCAGTAAAAGAAACTTGCAAATCTAATTTATCAACGCAGAGATAAGATGACAGTTATCTGGCATTAGATATAGAAGAAACATGAACAACCTGTTCAAGTGCAAGCTTAAAATAGAAGAGAAAATGGACATTGAACATATAACAGCAAAAGAAGCTTGAATAGCAAAGTCTCATTAGTCTCTAGAAGTTGAACATGTATTACATCCTACTTTCAGCTATTTATAGTTCTTTACAATGCTTCTAAGCTCTAAGAGGCTTGAGGCTTAATCTGTCTAATTTGCATTGTTAACTAATTTGATTCCCTCTATAGGCAAGAATGGCTTGGAGGATCATTCTTCTGACAGTAGAGTAAATGCATTCAGATATTTTGGCTGCGCTGGCAGGACTATTGATGCTCCATGATGTTTGTTTGATGAGCTGCGCTAGGCTATTGATGAGCTGTGCTTCTTCTCGGCCTCTATGTTAGTTTGGGGAGGAGTTGCACATGTTGTGGCCCTTTCTATGATTTAACAATGCATACATTCTGTTAAAGCAGAACAACGCTGCCCTCTTGTGGACCTCCATTAAAATAATGAATATTTCTGCTTTAAACAGAAAACATAGCAGCGCTGAGAATTCGCGCCCCTTTCTGTCCTTTCCGGACTTGAACAGTCCTAAAAAATGACTAATTCCTTTATCGGGTCCACCCTTGGGGTTATCGCAAGTCGCATTTGCCCGCTCCCTTTCTATTTCGTTGAACAATGAAAATACATTAAAACTGTGAAAAAAAACATTGAAAATGGGCCCTCTGTGGAAGGGTCCATGCTTCATCATAATCGGCGCTGCCTTGTTTCCCATTGCATTTCGTTATATAATGAAATACACTAAAATTCATTGAAAAATGGCTTTGGCGCGGACCTGAAAGATTATACATTTTGGTTCCGAAACCCATTGGGTCCAGGGCTCATTGCAATCGGCGCACATATATGCAAAGGCCCCACCCCATGGTTTCTGCCGATAGCAATCCGCCGATGCAATGTGGGTTGTTGATCTACATGTGTGATCGATGGTCCATGTTGAATCGGCAATCGTTATCACTCATTCCACACAACCTGCACCGATACTTCGTCGAAACCTCCGCCGATAATTCTGCTGATGTGACCCGCCGATAGCGATCATCGGCGATCACTGATTGGGGATGTCCATCTTCGATTGCCACTGCCTAGGACCACCTATTTATGATTTACCGCTTAGATCTGGACCGTTAATCGGCCAGATCTAACGATAGTTGTGCATTCTTGGGTTTTAAGTCTGCGATAAGGGTTTTTGATTGATTTTGAAGTGTTTTAGCCTCCTGATAATGCATTTTTTCCCTTCCAAGGGCTCTCCTCCTGTGCTTATTTTGATCTTGGGATGATCTTAAGCACTTTTGAAGATTCAAAGAGCATTTTTGGATCCCTTTGCATGATTTTAAGCAAACTTTCGAGACTTTGGGAGTATTTTGGATCCATTTTTGGGCCAAACGCCAACAAAGCTAACAAGGGGTAATAGAAGCACAAGGGCTTCACTGGCGGAGAAATACCATGCCACGTGGGTTCATATTGGGGAATATATATTGAGGAAAAAATGACATATTATATTGAGGGATATATAAGGGGTAAAGGGTTTTTATATTGGTAGATATAAAAATTGGAGCTCAAAGTTAATGAAAAATATAAAGGGGTATAAAAAATCTTAATGAAAAAAATGGATACTTACAATATCTAGTGAAAGTAGGGGTTTTTAAATTGGGAAGGTGTATTGGGTTAATATTGGTAGGGGGTTAAATAATGTGAATTTTAGAGATATTTTCCAATATGTAGTCAAATTAAGGGTGTTGTTTAATATGCCACGAATGCACGTGATATGTCAAAGGTTCATTAAGTGAAGCCCACGTGAGTAGAAGGAGGTAAAGACGAGGAAGGAGAGGGGGGATCTTTGGAAGGAATAGGAAAATGCAATGAGAAGGAAGGGGAGAGGTGAGGAAGGGTCAAAGAGGGGTTAATGGAGACAGAAGAAGGATGGAAAGAGGATTTGGATGTAAACTTTTTCTTCTTGACTTGCTCCCATTTTGGTTCCTGGTTTTCTATTTCTTTTGGTTCTTGTTTTTTAACACATTTATTAGAAAAATGACCATATTCATGACATACCTTTCATTTGAACAAAACTTATTCATAGTCTAGCTGTTGAATGTGAACCGAGATATCAACTTTGATCTTGACTACTTTTGGTAGTCATTTCCCTAGGTCTACTTCCACACATATTCTCGTGCAGGAATGCATGTTTTCCTTTGGCTCACTTCTGTCGATATATTTTCCCACTGCATTTCCAATTGCTTTAATAGATTCATCTCCCCAACAATGCAGAGGAAGATGGGGAAGCCTTACCCACACTAGCACTGCATTTGGTACATCTAACTTTGGATCGAAGTCCGGAGTCCATCTATTCAAACAGAGCCCTCTCAAGTCCAGAAAATGTGGTCTATTTTTAAAGATTAAGTCTCTGTCCTCTTTTGTTTCAAAGTGGAAGGTGAAATAGCCTCTTCCACAAAACCTGATGGAGATTTTCCCCATGATAGAGGAGGCCCAATTTCTTTCCACCCATTTGAGAACCGATTGGGGGGAGGGCCAAAGTCCAGTAAACTGTCCAACCAATCCTCGTTCAAAGAGAGACAGAGTTGCGCGATGAGGAAGGGAGGGAGGGAGGATTATTTCAGGTATTTCATCGATCTTCTTAACAAACTTTGATATTGACGGCCTAGGTCGTGATGGTCCAAGGGAGGAGATCAGAGAGGCAAAAGCTTCCGCATTTTCTCCTAGATGAGCTGTAGTTTCAAGAGTTAAGGCGGGAATCGATGCACCCACAGGGGGAGGCTCTGTATGGGCCATCGCAGTCCAGTCGAAGGCAGCACGCCTTGAGAGCCTAGGGAAGGAGGCACGCTCAGAGTTTGAAATCACCAAGGCGGGAATAGCGCAACGCCTCAGTTGCTTGAACCTTAAAGTTCAATACTATTGTTCTTTTGAAATTGGAGGGTTTGAAATGTTGGTATATGAATATTATCTTGATTTATACACTTATCTAAAAATTATTAATCATATTTGACAAAATGAAATAGCAAAGAGATAAACAATAAGATCTTAAAAAAAATACCACCAAAATAGAAGTCTTATTTAATTAAACTAAATTACCAAATATACATTTCTTAAAAAATAAATAGTGTGTGGCAAATTCATCTTTAACTATGCGCCAATTCAACTTATTTATGATCTTTTATTTTAATTTAACTATATTTAAATACACTTGTTTATGTGGAAAAAAAAAATACTAAAAAGCTAAAATATGTTTACGTAGATATTAGCAAATATCAACATTACAGATCACGCAGACACGTGCGGACCTAGGTGGATATTGGGCCATTGCTCATGCACATATTTAACATATCTCAATCTATTTGTTTACGGTCTAGTCGCCACCTTAGCGCGTCCATACCACTAATATGTGAGTTAGTGTCCATAATCATTCCTATAATAGTAACGCCCACGAGGAAATGGAGGAGGTGGCTGTCCATACATTTGCTGAGGCCTGTTATTCATGTAGGCAGGGAGTCGATTTT
Organism: Pinus tabuliformis; assembly: GCA_031772625.1. Taxonomy (NCBI): domain Eukaryota; kingdom Viridiplantae; phylum Streptophyta; class Pinopsida; order Pinales; family Pinaceae; genus Pinus; species Pinus tabuliformis. Next base: position 1,083,305,456 of record CM062815.1, on the reverse strand, counting down.
GATATCCACCATCATAATCGTCCCCTTCATTGACACAGTCCAAAATATAATTATCAGTCCAAAATATAATTATCATACCAAAGTGTTATACCCTGATTCTACTATTACAGTAAAATTTTGTTGAAAATATAATTTCAACGCAGCCGTACTGCGCTCTCCAAAACCGCCAGACTGAAAACCACAAAACCACTCAGACCTCATCGCACCGCCTTCCCACGAAAAGTTGTTTCCGTATGTTGAGCTCCGATGCGATTTGGAGGCGACGCGTGTCACCCGCATGACATCAGCGAACGAAACCCATCGGAAGCTAAAGCTCGGTGACAAACTGCCCTCCGATGTCATCTCCGCCGTCCGATTGTCCTCTTCGTCCTCTGCCGTTGATCGATTGAAGCTGCTGCCCGCCTGCGTCAAATCAATGTTTGCGTGGAGTGGAAGACTATGGGTTGACCGCCGTGGAGGAAATGACATGGCTTTAATGCATTTACGTATATTTTTGGTGGAGGCCTTTAATAAGGTAATGGGCATACGTAGAATTTGGTGAGGACAATTAATATGGTTATGGGCCACGTTATTTTTTATATATGTTTTTTATATATGGCTATGTAAGCCCGCGTGTGGTATTTTTTTTGTGTGTCTGCGCGTTAATTTTTTTTTGGTAGTTTTTGTATTGTGCCTTCGCACGATGTATATTTGTGTCGTAGTTTTTTTTTGTAATAGAGTGGTCGCTGCATAGCGTTGTGTGGGTTAGTTTTTAAACGCACAGCAGTGCGAGAGCTCATGGGATTGTAATGAACGCACAGCAATGCGAGATATCATTGGAATGGTGCTGCAGTTGACAATGTAATGTGTGTGTGTAGTAGGTCATGGAAATGAATAGAACGCACAGCAGTGTGAATAGAGTTTGAAGGCTGTAATGTTTTGTTTTTAGCCATTGAAGAACAGAGGACAATTTATGTAATATCCACAGCAGTGGAAAATCTGTGAGAGCAGCAGAGTTTTATTTTGTGAATCCCTCTTTGCACAGAGGATGGAATTTGTATCAGTCTTTCAGTTTTAAATTAATAGAAATGTGTTGTGGCTGTGTAATACTCTGTTCTGAGTTATTTTTTTTGAAAGAGGTTCTCTGCAAATGATCCTGGAACAGTGGAAACAGAGCATTGTCTCTGTGTTGGTTATTTAGTTGGTTTTGGTATTTTCTCCCATTGAAAAATATCCAACAGTGGTATCAGAGCTAGTCCAGGCTCTTTGAAGACTCAAAGAAGCTGAAGGAAGGTGTCGTTGCAGCAGTCAAACCTCTCCAGCAGTGTGAAGCCACAGCCAAAACAGTGAAGGTATTTTTCAAAGCTTTTCTTTCTGTTACTGTGAAAGAAACAGTCAGTGTTTTAAAAACACAGTCAAGTATTTTGGAGTATAGTTAAAATGGCAAGGTCAAAGAAGAAAGCCTCCAGGGCTGTTAAAAATGTGTCTCCCTCCTCTACTAAACTAGAAGGGAATCTATTTGAAAGCATTGTATTTGAGGTTCCAAAGTTTGATGGAAACTTTGATGTATGGGAAATAATGATGAGGGCTTTCCTAATGTCTGAGGGGATTGAAGTCTGGGAGTCAGTGATTGATGACAGCAAGATGGATGAAGAATCCATGGAGTATGATGCACAAGCAGCAAAACTAATCTTGGATGGACTCCCTGATTCTATGAAGAGGAATCTAAGAAAATATACATCAGCAAAAGATATATGGGACAGACTGCATGACCTTCATGCAAAGGGAGCACTGACCATGACAATGAGTCAAGAAGAACCCATCATAGAAGCTGAGACTGAAAAGCTTGATCTCATCAAGCTTCAAGTAAAAGAAAGGGATGAAGAGCTTGCCAAGCTCAAGAAGGAGCTTGATCAATGCAGGAGGAAACACCATGAAGAAGTCATATCCATGACAAATCAGCTGAATGAAGCAAAGAAGCAGGAAGATGCCTTGACAAGTCAGCTTGAACAAAGGCACATGAGATTGAATAAGCTTGTAGAAGAGATTGGGCAATACAAGGTAGAGGTCTCCTCCCTTAAGTCCGAACTACAAGAAGCCAAGAAGCAGGCACAAGGAGCTGAAAAGAAAATGAAGAGCAGTCAAGCAAAAGATGAAGAAATCTCCAAAATGAAGACAGATATTATCTCCTTCAAAATAGTAGCAGCTGAAGCTACTCATAGCAAGGAAGAAACTGAGGGACAACTAGCAAAGAAAAATAATGAATGTGAAAAGTTAGAAGAAGAGATTGTCCTCCTCAGGAAGAAGGTTGAAGGAATGAACAAAATGATGAAGAGCTCTCAAGCTTTGGATGACATGCTCAGCTATCACAGATCTCCATATGATAAATCAGGACTTGGGTATGTAGGTGAACCCTCAAACAAGCATGAGGATGCTTTAAGTAAAGAAGATGTGAAGAAGCCAGAAAGAGATGGTGATGCTCCTTGTTCCAGCAAAGGCAAGGAGAAAAATGAAGGCTGCAATAGAAGAAATCCTGCTCCAAGTAGAAAACCAGCTCCAAGAAGAAATGTAGCTGATGGCAAAGAGGCAAGATGCAATGATCATCAAAGGATCTCAAGGCAGCAAGGCTTCAGAAATACATCAAGGAAACCTCCATCTCCCAGGTACCAAAGTTCATTTTATGGTTATTGTTATGCTTGCTCAAACTTTGGTCATATGGCAAAAGACTGTAGAGCATTTCATGGAGATAGATTTTGTGGTCTTCGACAACCTCTAAGAAACAATTTTAGAAGAAATCATGAAATGTTATTCATGAAAAAAGTTGAATGCTTCAAGTGTCATAACATTGGGCATATGGCACGTGACTGTAACTTAAGATGGGCTCCTATGCAAGCTAGACCCACGCAAAAGAAGAAAGTTACACAAGTATGGAGAAGAAAAGAAATACAGTGTGAAAGCCCCTTAAGCAACGCAGCTGATCTAAGTTTGTTTTGAGAAAACTTGTTAAAAGAAGACAAGCATACATTAAAGGGGAGCTTGTAATTTTTGTTGCTGGACTGTATTAACAGTCATTTGTTGATGGAGGATGTATTGCAGCACAGCAGTTGCAAATGAAATCTTTGTTAATCCCTCTAGAAGGAAATATGCAGCAGTGATGAAATCAGCAATGTTTTTTGCTTTGTTTTTATGCAATATGCACAGAAATGCATAAAGAAGAAAAGATGGCAGCGCTGAAATGTAAAGAGCAGCAGCGAGATAAGAGAAAAATGCAGAGCATGGAGACCCTCACAGCAGTGGGAGGACAAAACATAAAACAACAGCTTGAATTTTTGTTGGAGCACATGCATTGAAATGCATAGCATGGAATGTAGTTTTCTTTTATGTAATGTGAGAGAACATACTCACAGCAAAGTGAGTACAATACACAGCAGTGAAAAATGTAATTTTTTTTTGCAATACAGCATGCAAAGAAATGCATAAATAAAAACAGGGACAGCAGTTTTTAATGCACACTGGATGTATAAGAATGTGTGTGGCAGCAGAAAATCGAAAGGAATTGCACAGCAGTGCATTATGAAAATAAAAAAAATGAAGATGAAGATTGTGTGAAGCAATGTAAAAAAAAAGAAAAGGCAGCAGCCCGTGTTAATCTTTTTTTTGTGTGGAGAATGCAGCGCAAAACAGCCTGAGGATGATCTCTCTCTATGTGCAAGTAATGGAGAGTAAAGAGTTCGTGTATGGGCACACAGCAGTATGATGAAACAAAAAGCAGCCACAGTGCAAATTGCAGTAGCAACACAACAGCAAGTTATGGACAGCAACATGATGACAAGAAGGAGAAGCACACAGCAATGCAAATAAAAAATGCAGCAGCAAGAAGTTTTGAACAGCAGCACATGCAAAAGAAATTTTCCTTACAGCAGTAAAGGTAAATGTAATGAATTTGTTGTTCATTTGAATTGAAATGCAACAGCAGTGAGTGTGTTGGTTGCATCTGAAATGCAAGTGAGACACAGCAGAAGTATGATTGTAATGAGTAAAGGGGAGCACGCAGCAGCGTGAAGAAAAGTTTTCTCATTGTGAAGAAGGGAAGCACGCATAAGTGCGCAAGTAAAGAATTCTCACACAACAGTGTGAATGTGAGAAAGGGAAGGCACAACAATGCAGAGTTTGCAAAGAAATGTAAGTGAAGTGCAGCAACACAACAGCAAGTGTAGACACAGCAGTGTGGAGTAGACACAGTAAAGAAGATGGCACAACAGTGCAGCAGAGAATATGCATCAGCATAAGAGAACATTGTAATGAGTTTGCACACACAGCAGTGCAATGATTGTTTGTTTTGGAACTGCATTTGAAGCAGTCATTTGGTCAATCCCTCTATCAAGAGGATGATGCTTTTCAGCATAGTCATTGGTGAATCCCTCCGTGAGAGGAAGATGCTCTTTAGCATAGTTTGGTAAATCCCTCTGTCATGAGGAAGGTGCTCTTCAGCACATTGTAATGGTGAATCCCTCTGTCATGAGGAAGGTGCTCTTAAGCACAGTTTCAGGTTAATCCCTCTATTAAGAGGAAGACAACTTTGTTGTTTGTGGAACTGCATCAGAAGCAGTTGGTGAATCCCTCTATGCGAGGAAGATTGGTGAACCCCTCTATGTGAGGAAGATATTCTTGTAACAGCAGTTAGTGAATCCCTCCATGTGAGGAAGTGCTTGGGTAAGATTGAATGCCCAGCAGTTGAAATTAAAGGGGAGTGTTGAAAATATAATTTCAACGCAGCCGTACTGCGCTCTCCAAAACCGCCAGACTGAAAACCACAAAACCGCTCAGACCTCATCGCACCGCCTTCCCACGAAAAGTTGTTTCCGTATGTTGAGCTCCGATGCGATTTGGAGGCGACGCGTGTCACCCGCATGACATCAGCGAACGAAACCCATCGGAAGCTAAAGCTCGGTGACAAACTGCCCTCTGATGTCATCTCCGCCGTCCGATTGTCCTCTTCGTCCTCTGCCGTTGATCGATTGAAGCTGCTGCCCGCCTGCGTCAAATCAATGTTTGCGTGGAGTAAACAACTTTTGTGTTGACCGCCAGATGGATGAACTTATGGCTTTAATGCATTTACGTATATTTTTGGTGGAGGCCTTTAATAAGGTAATGGGCATACGTAGAATTTGGTGAGGACAATTAATATGGTTATGGGCCACGTTATTTTTATATATATGTTTTTTATATATGGCTATGAAAGCCCGCGTGTGGTATTTTTTTTGTGTGTCTGCGCGTTAATTTTTTTTTGGTAGTTTTTGTATTGTGCCTTCGCACGATGTATATTTGTGTCGTAGTTTTTTTTTGTAATAGAGTGGTCGCTGCATAGCGTTGTGTGGGTTAGTTTTTAAACGCACAGCAGTGCGAGAGCTCATGGGATTGTAATGAACGCACAGCAGTGCGAGATATCATTGGAATGGTGCTGCAGTTGACAATGTAATGTGTGTGTGTAGTAGGTCATGGAAATGAATAGAACGCACAGCAGTGTGAATAGAGTTTGAAGGCTGTAATGTTTTGTTTTTAGCCATTGAAGAACAGAGGACAATTTATGTAATATCCACAGCAGTGGAAAATCTGTGAGAGCAGCAGAGTTTTATTTTGTGAATCCCTCTTTGCACAGAGGATGGAATTTGTATCAGTCTTTCAGTTTTAAATTAATAGAAATGTGTTGTGGCTGTGTAATACTCTGTTCTGAGTTATTTTTTTTGAAAGAGGTTCTCTGCAAATGATCCTGGAACAGTGGAAACAGAGCATTGTCTCTGTGTTGGTTATTTAGTTGGTTTTGGTATTTTCTCCCATTGAAAAATATCCAACAAATTTTACCGAAGCGTAAAGCATTGTGAACAGAGCCTTACCATAAAGATGCGGATGGTAACCAGGACGGCCATGCGCTGATGCCAACGACCAACAAACAGACATGGTTAATATCATTGCTTCCAAATCAAACAATCAAAATACTTTTTTTCAATAAACACCTTCCTGTTGCTACGAAGAAATCGAGGAGGTAATCTAGTTACATTGTAACATTACAAGAAACTCGATTGAGCAGACAGGTCATAACTTGAGAATAGAAATTGACTCCGCAGGTATGTAATAATTTGAAAATGGAAATTTGGTGGGGGAGAATGACAATCATTTAAAAAAATAGATATGTCATAATTTGAAAATTCAAAATTAAGTAAGAAAATCATAACAATCCAAAAAACTAGATGAAATAAACATGTCATAACCTAAAAATCGAAACTGTAAACCTGTCCTAATTTGAGAATCTAAACTAGGTAAGAAGGGTGATAACTTGAGACTCAAACTAGAAACTACATAACAACAACAATCCAAAGAAACTTGAGAATCGAAACTGGGTAGGGAGGGGGATAACTTGAAAATCGAAACCAGATAGGGAAGACGACAACAATCCAAGAAACTCAATCCACCGAACATGTCAAAACGACAACAATCCAAGAAACTCAACTTGAAAATCAAAACGAAGTAGGAAATACAACAATAATCCCAGCAGACATGTCATAACTCGGGAATCGAAACTAGGTAGAGAGGACTACAACAATCGATCCCACCACTCGACCTACAACACTCAAAATACTTAACCCAATTCAAGAATGTTACCATAATAATACTACTTACTCTGCTGAGGAGAATTATCATAGCGAGAAGGATTGTAAATGACAGGGCCAGGGTAACCGCCTTGAGAACTATCATAGAGAGAAGGATTGTAAAGGACAGGGGCAGGGTAACCGCCTTGATATACGCGAGGCTTAGAGCGACCGATTGTGAAGCCTGCGCTTATTCCCCGATCGGTTGCTTCATCATCCTCCCCATCTTGTTGGGCTTCATCAACGACTTGAGGAACTTGTTCCTCCTCTGCTGCTACTACTCCACTTGGATATCCAGGAGGTGGCTCACGTCGTTTAGTCACACCTGCCATTGCTTCTTCTTCTTCGCCAAATATTCTGATCCACGGTACAAATAATTTTCAGTTCAGTGCATAATGATAAAAAAAAAAATTGGAATATTTGTCAATTTAACTTCAACAGTATCATAACTAAGATACTAAGAGGAGGAGCAGTGAGAACTCACTCTAATTGACTCAACCAGCTCGATCGCTTTGCTATATTGCTGCTACTGCGCAATTTGTAGTGAATAACATTCGTTCACTCTGCATGTATTTATATACGTGTGAAGTCAGTTGAAAATACCTGTGGAGTAAAGTGAAATAGATTTATGTGGTTGGAATTCGTTGAGGTCGGTTTATTCCTTGTGATAATGATATATGCTCTCTGCTTCTCTTTTCTTAAAGAGAAGAGAAGAATACATTCAATTTTATCTAAGAATACATTCAATTTTATCTATACTCCGAATTTTTTGGGGGTGGGAATGTTTTTGTCACCGTCTAACTAGTCATACATAGGGTATTTAATGTTCGGGGATATGCACGCAAGTTAACGCGATAACACGGTAGCGGGGAGTTTGGGCATTAAATAATTTTTGGGCTTTCGCGTGTTATCGGGCTAACCTGCGTGCATATCCCCGAGCCTTAAATACCCTATTTAGGGCTGATTAGACGTTGTCGTGGGAATGTCTTTTTCTCTTGCAACCCTAGGAATTCCATGCTTACTTGCTTATATATATAGTGACCTTACAACAAATTTCAATTTTTAGGTGTGCCATTGTTTCTTAGATCCAGAATTAGATGGTTGAAGGATAAGTTGGCTACATTTGTCTTTTGAAAAACAAAATGTACGCTGGATACGGTTTGTTCGCTTTAAATCTTACTTTAGATCAGACATTATACCCATCACCTTGTTTGACTGGAATCTTATCCAACACCTAAAAAGTGATAATCTGTCCACTTTAGTATAAGTTCGAGTAAAAATCTCAGGAATATTGAAATGGTAACAGCTAGTAGATTATTGCTGTTAAATTTAAATGTTTACACTATAGTTGGATTATTTCAAGATTAGCTTTATGGAACTGTAGGCATAAATCCAAGTCAAGTGCCCTATGAGATAAGGTAACTGAGTTACTTTATCTCATGAGAGATTGGCCCATGGAGACCAAAGATGCGTAGACGTTGTGTTACTGTTAAGGATTTTGGGAGCTCTTTCCTCATTGGGTATTTTGACAGGGTTTTTTCTTCTGGCCAGTATGGATGTGGTGTCTAGGTCTAGCTTTGTCGTTTTCAGGTGTTTCATTTCTTTTGGTCTTGGAGTTCTGGTTTTAGTTGCAGGGCAGAGGTGGTTGCTCTATGGGGGTGGTGGCTCTATAGGGTGTTGCAGTGTGAGTCATGGCTTGCCATTAAAAATATTTTGATGGTGGGTAATTCCAAGACGGTTATGGAATAAGCATAAGGTTGGAATTCTCTATTTCACTGGATGTAGAATATTAAATTATTGATGGCCTCTTTCCTTGATATCTCTTTCTCACATGTTTATCAAGAGCAGAACTCTTTGGCAGATGCCCTCTCAAAAAGTGCAAGAGCAGAACTCTTTGGCAGATGCCCTCTCAAAAGTGGGGCCTCTGTCGCAGATGCCCTCTCAAACGTGGGGCTTCCATGTTGCCAAGTTGGATGCAATTGACTATTTTTTCGATGGAGCTGCCTGTGGATCGGGGTCTTTTGCCTTTAGTGTAGGCCTGGTGTGGTCTCCTTGATCTACCTCCTCTGTCAGCCTGGTGTGGTCTCGTTGATCTACCTCCTATGTCCTTTTTTGCAGTGATTTTTGGTGGGAGATCTTTTACATTCACAAGTGGATTTTAGATTTATCTCCTGTCTGTTCTGACATGTTTTTCCGTTTTCGGTGTATGTGATGTTTTGGATCGGTCGATATGTTGATTTTTTTTTATGTATTGGTCATTTTCAGTATGTAGGGGACTGTTTTTTTCCGCCCCCGTTCCTGATTTTGTTGTTGTCTCCGACGTGTTCTCTTGTGTTTATTAAGTGTTTTCTGTTCGGTGGTAATATTTGCTTTTTCCAAAATAGATGTATTGACTATGTAACACTTTTTGTTTTGATTAACGAAAGATGGTGGTTTTTTCTTTTTGCTTTGATTAATGAAAGATGGTTGTTTTTTCGCTAAGTAATTAAGTGGAAAATAAAGGCTCGTCGTAATTTTTTTAAATTATAATTTAATAGTTTAGATGGGTAATTGAGTTAGTTTAAACCTCTTGTCTAAGTCTTTACCTCTCTCTTATAGGTGTGGGTTCAATTTTTTTTGGGGGTTTATCATGATTGGAGTTTTTGGTTTGAGCCAATTGAATGTAAAGACCTTTATGTCCATCAAGGTTAAATTTTACGAAAAAAAAATAAATTTTGATAATAAATTTCTTAATAAATTAACATAATTTTTTATTATTTAAAATATATTTGAAATATATAAATAAATTTAATATTGAAATTTTTTTAAAGCATTTAAATTATTTAAATTTTATACTTTTAATAAATATTTCTAAAATTTTAAAAAATATTAAAACTTCATAACTTTCAAATAATTGAAATATAAAAAAATGAATATCTCATCGTAATGTACCCCTATCCCTATCGAGGCTCGTCTCTTTCCCAAGCTTTGGAAAAGGTATGTAGATGACATTAATGTCATCTGGCCCCATGGCCCAGAGGAGCTGGAACACTTCTTTAATCATCTCAACAGCCAGTCCTCTGCCATTAAGTTCACCATGGAAAAAGAGGTCAAGGGTTGCCTCCCTTTCCTAGATATTCTTATATCCAAGAATAAGGATGGCTATCTCTCCCTCTCTGTGTTCCGAAAGGCAACACATACTGAGCAGTATCTTCATGCAGATTCCCATCATTTCCCTGCTCAGAAGATGGGTGTTCTTAACACCCTCGCCACTCGTGCCCTGAGGATTTCTGATAGTGAGAGCTTTGATAAGGAGAAATCCCATCTCCTTGATGTCTTTGTGGAAAATGGATATAGTAGATGCCTAGGTCAGAAGGCTTTCCGTAAAGCCTCTAAAAATGCGTTAATTAAGAAAGAGCCTAAAGAACGCCATCTAGGTGTCCATCTTCCCTATGTCCAAGGAACCACAGACAAGATTGCTCGGATCCTTAAGAGGTATGAGATTCCCTCAACCTTTAGGCCCCTCAGCACCATCTGCAATTCCCTCTGATCGGTGAAAGATCTCATTAACCCTAAGGACATGAAGGGTGTCTACTTGATCCCTTGTTCTTGTGGGACCCCCTATATTGGGGAGACAAGGCGCTCCATCCATCAGAGGATTAGCGAACATGCAGCTGACCTAAGACATGGGAGATCCAAGTCTTCAGCTTTGGCAGAGCATGTAGAAAATACCAAGCATCAGGTGTGTATAGAGGAGACCAGGGTTGTCGCCAAAGTTGCTCAGTTCTATAATCGTAAATTCATGGAAGCTATTGAGATTGAAAGAAGGCCAATCAATCTCAATAGAGATGATGGTTGGAAGATCAGTAGATGTTGGATCCTTGCCCTTTCATCCTAGTCTCTCCCCCCCCCCCCCCCCCCCCCCCCCCTTCCCATCTTCTTTGCTTTCGTTTGGGTCTGTCCTTTTTTTTTGTTAGGTGCTCTTCTTCCTGTTAGATTTTAATAAATATGATCTTAACTATATCAGAACTATAATATATTATTATAATTAATTAATTGATTAGTTAATTAATTTATTATTCTATTTATTTATTTGTTTTTATTTAATTTTCATTTATTTAATTTATTTTTATTTATTTACTTTTACATATATATATATTATAGGATTAATACTATATAATTACTATATCTAATTACCTTCTGAATATTTTATAAAGTAAGGTCCTTCATCTAATTAATTTACATTAAATTTATATATAACTTTTTAACCGACCAATAAGTTACCACTATATTAAATTATCTCTTTTAAAAGTTACTAGTTATTATAACTAACTAGCCCCTTTATATTTTATTTATACCCCTTTATATTCTACCTTTCAACTATCTTTTATTATTTTTAGCTATATAAATATTTTTCCTAATAAATTTTAGTTACTATAACTAACTAGAATTGCCTCACATATAATTTATATTTTATATTTAATAAATATATATATAAATCAGGTCCTTAATCTAACCAATTCTTATTAAACTATTAACAGAATCAACATATATAATTATTTCTTTTATAATTTAATTAACTCTCATTAATTGATTATTTTGACTTTTTAGGCCTTGAGTCAAAATTAGTAGTTGATCAAGATAGTCGTTGGAAGCTCTGCTCACACTATTTAGCATGCATAGCTGGATTTGTTTCTTCAACTTGTCCTGGCGATGAGCCACACTGATTGGTTGAAAGGCGTTGACAAATGTCTCTCTTTATGGAATTTACGCGGAAGTTCTGCTTATAAATTTATGAGATAATTGAAATATAAAAAAGTGAATATCTCATTGTAATGTACCCCTAGAGACTCCATTATTAGAGTTAAGTTCCATGAATTGAGTTGTAATATATTTGTAAAAAGGCTTCATTATTAGAATTAGGTTCCATGGCTTGAGCTAGTTGAATAGGAAGATATTATAAAGGGAAAAAATAAAATTTAATAATATTTTTTTAATAAAATTAAATTTTTTATTATTATTTAAAATATATAAATAAATTGTTTAGATAGTATAATTGGTAATCAGAAATATATGAAATTTATTGATAATAAAGTGTCAAATAAATTATTAAATTTCTCAAAACCACAAAATATATTTATATAAATAAATAAATTCAATCTTAAATTTTTTTATATAAATAAATAAATTTAATATTAAAAAAATTTAAGACGTTAAATTATTTATTTTAAAATTTTAATAAACATTTCTCAATTATAAAATTAAAAACCAAAAATTGGAAATATTTGAAATATAAAAACCTGAATATCCTGTTATATTGTACAACGTTTTTTTAATGCTTTGTAATATCTCTTCTCGAGAAGCAGATCGAGTGGGCACCGAAAACCATTATTTTATGTTTGAAATACATCCCTTTATAGTGGATATGATTGATGCGAAAGCTTATTCATTTAAACTCTTAGCTATGCATTTCTCTCCCTTCACCATTTAACTTTTTATATAAGTTAAGATTGAACTATATATATATATATGATGATGGTGGTTAACATCTGGTGAGATTAAATATTGGTCTTAAAGAGATAATTTTTTTATTTTGATTTAAGATTTAATTTTTATGCTCAAAAAGTTTGGAGAGAAGCCTCTGGAGCTCACTATAATTTTGACATTGTAAAAGGCTAGGAAGGTCAATATTGTAACACAGATTGTGACACTGAGATCTAATGTGGTTGTACCGTGGGGCACTCTAAGAGGAAGTGGTTTTCATCCTCGATGTTCCTATTCTCACATATATAGCAAATCATTTCCATCCATGACATTTTAGGAACTACCCAACGACCTGTGTCACTATGGAGCTCATGAGAATTCGTTCTAATCTTTACTATATTAATTTTCTTCTTTGAGCTAGTTAAAATAGAGAGATACTTTTGATATATATATATATATATATATATATATATATCATTTAATAGTTATTTATAAATTAAATATATATAAAATTTGAAGAGACATATCGAAGATTATGGTGTAAATTTAATGAGTTTTTATAAGTATGTGTAAACAAGAGGGTTATTTTTATTTTAAGAAATAACTAATTCTAGGCAAAGGAACTTAGGCCATACTTACATGATGACATTGTGTATTGGAGTTTTGTTGTAGCGGCTACAACACTTTTCAAAATTTTGGCTTGCATCCAAATTTCAGAGCCTTTCTTGGTTTTTTATTTGATGGTTGCAAACACTTGAGCTCACCCCATGACCTCTTGTGAATTATTTTCACCCATCTACTTGTTTGACTAGCGGTCGTATTTTGGCATATTGACTGCTATGTCATGTTTGCGATCTTGTTCTGGTGAGTTAGAAGGTTTGTTTTTTTGTGTTTGGGTTGTCTTCTCTATGTAAACATCTGTCGTAATCACACACAAAGTTGTAAGCATTATCGCGCAAGTGTCGTCACGGTCGTCCGAAGGTCTATTTCAAGTGTCGCGCTTGTCGCTCTCAACTCTAAGACAGTCTCATCGAGGGCATGTTTTGTCTTGTGGTCTTGGTGGTCTATGTTGTCTTGTCATCGAAGTATGCTAAGTGTGGGTTCACAATGTCAATTCTGCACAAGTTCCCTTGATTTCAACACAGCCATTTTCCTAAAAATATGTCCAACCAGAAAAACCTCTTCCATCGAACTCCAACTGACCTGCACTACGCAATCTCAGCCCTCAGTGACCCTACTCTATTGCTCGGAACTGCGTAGTGCTTGAGGTTTTCCTCTAGGTCAGCTACATTGCGCAATCTCAGAGGTGAGCAACCTGTCTACCTCCTAGAACTACACATAAGAATACCCCCATGTCCAAACTAAACTACGCATCTCTCAAGCACAGTCATCAAACCTACTTCTAGTCTGTCGGAATCCTACACTGCACCAAGTCCTGGGCCTGCATTGATCTCCAAAACTGAGCAAACATGTCCTACTGATCCTCTGCTGCCTTGCTCAGCACTGCCTTCAAAAAGTACACAGACATGTCTAGCAGGCCCTCCATTATCTATCTTGTATTATTCTCAAAAATTGCATAGTCATGCTCAGCAGGTCCCTTGCAACCCTGTCATGCGTTTCTTTCAGAAACTGCGCACACATGCCCAGCTGACCTTCTATTTCCTGGCTTGCACTTCTCTCATAAATTGTGCATAGATTTCCTCCTAGTGACCTCCCTCAGTCGGGACTCATGACTCCCCAGAACTGCGCAGAATTCCACAGTTGCTCCTCTCTTGCCCTACTTTGTCTTCCCACTAGAAACTGTGTAGAACAGTTATGTTGCCCCGCTCTGTCTTCCTGGAAACTATGCAAAAATCTCATGTTCCTCTATCCTGTCTTCCTCCTTAGAACTACCCAGCTAGTCCCTTATAACCTTGTCTCATCTTCCCTCCAGGAATTGCATAGAACTTCCCAACAGGGTCCCACGTTGTAACTACCACTGGTGTTCTTCAGTGCGCAATTTTGCCTCCCGGTAACCACTACACATTTTTTCCCGAAAGTGCAGACTACCCTCCCGGAGTTCCTCATTCTAGCTTGAGTTGGGCTTTGGGTTGTTTCAGTGAGTTTTCCTCCCTCCCTGTCACCGAAACATGAGAGCAATGCAGCATGCTAGACTAGGAGGTTTTCAATTTGATTTCATTCCATCATGAGTGAATTGCATAAACAAGTACACCAATGGATCATGGCAAGACGACGAACGGGATGAAGAAGGAGTGCACATGCTAGAAGACTTGCTTGCAGCTGGATGAACGTACAAAGAATATCAAGCAAAAAGCGAAAGGAACACATGCATTCAACCATCATGCAAGACCAAGACCATCGAAGAGCCTGCAACACTATGCCATGTGGAGGAGAAGACAAAACACACCAAGAGTACATCCATCACTCAGTAGAGCAACAACCTGACATGGACACCACAGTAAGCCAGTACATGTCAGTAGTGTCATGATTTTTCTTCGCCACATCACCACCATCGGCCATATCTATTGTCATTGAATGTAATGTAAAGTGAAGTCCAATGGACGCATAAAATAAGTTGAAGAGTCATGTCAATTGAAAAGTCATGGGAAGTTGAACAGTCATGAGGGTAGTCTAAGAGTCACAAGGGTCAAGCATCACCCTTGACTATATATACACCCCTTATTGTATGAGCAAGGAATTTTCACCTTGGCTCCTCCCACATAGCCTTGAGAGTCAATAGTCTATTCTTTGAGGAACGAGGAGTGGCTCAAATGTACCACTACTAGGACTAGTGATGTATGGTGTACATATGTGTCTTGGGACTTTTTCTTAATTCAAAAGCATGTTAAGACCAACACGTTTTCACACATATTTTTTAGATTTTTGTAAGACTGCTTTTTAATCATTTGTAATGGATGTTTTCTTAACCTCTACTAAGATAGTTGAACTACTTTGGTTATTTTATTAGTTACATTGTTGAAGATGTGTTGTATTTCTTATCACCGATGTCTCATCCCTATGGACTACTCCACATGATACTAGATAGACCACCTTTGCGTATTGGCTATCACTATTTTCATGTCCTGGTGTACTACTCTGTGGAATACTCAATAGACCATATTTTCTTTCTGGATATAGCGACCATCACATCCATGTGGACTACTCCATTGGGTGGTGTACGTGTTGTCCTCTTCACCTCAGTTTTAATGACTACCGCATATGTTATGGACTATTCCACTGGATGTTGGACAAACCTTTCTGGTTTGCATGTGTCTCTTCCTGGGTGGTACTACTACCTCTCATTTAGAGGCTCACTTTACTCTTCCCTTTTGTAGTAAGAGAACCTTGACACAATTATATTACGCACTCACCTGGCACACGTACCTTGTTGTTTGAAGATACCAACATAACACTCTCATGTGCTTACAGCTAGAGCCAAGGAAAATCTCTAAGTATATGGAAATCGGGCCTTCATACCGGATGGGACTCCTACACCAAACGATGTGAGGTATAGTTGGGAATTCACATCAGGGAGATCCCCTTTATTGGCGGGTCCATCACTGTCAACAAAATGGTGCTACAAGGCAGACCAAATGACAAGTTGTGCCCATAGAGTCTGGTTTGAATCTCTTATTTAAAAATGGCTCTTCTTGACATCATAATCCTAGGATGTCTTTTTACAAAGTTCAAATGTACCATCCCCACGACAGTTATCCATGACCTGTCCAAGTTAAAGTCCAATGATGAGGGTGAACCATCTTTTCTTGTGCATGTGTGCCAAGTAATAAAATTTTTCCTATGCCACAAGATAGAGTACGAAGATGTTTGGACTGTATTACTCACCCTCACATTCGAAGGTCGTGATCAACATTGGTTTTACACATTACCCTTTGCCTCTATTGATTCATTTGGTCAGCTTGCCGAAATGATGATTAAAACGTTCAATAAGTATAGCCACCGGGATTTCTGTGAAAAAATATGTTGTTCAAGTATGGAGCCTGACGAATCAGTTGAGCACTTTGTTGATCACTTCCTTCACCTCTGTTTCGAAATTCAAGAACATCTTGTGAACTTCGACTTCTTGAGAGAAGAGTTTAAACACTTGGTTCATAGTTCTCAATACGGTGAACCTCTTGATTTCCCTTCCTACCCAACTCTTCTAGATCATGAGGCACCTCATATTGTAGAGGAGGATCCCAACACCCCATTTGTTCCTTATCCTTCTCCCTTTCCAATCTCGATGTGGGTGCCTCCTTGTGTTGATTACAAAGCTGAGAAATTTGCGCAGCATGTCCCGAGCTCATCTTTTCATCTGTCTCTTGCTACTATGGAGGAAGTTCCATAATGGCTCAAGAAGCCTATAGTGAGGACTCACTCCTCCATTCTGCTAGAGGATGTCACCGTTCATAACTCAAGTCTCGAATCGGATTTGCATCTTTGCCATCCTCCATCATCTACAAGCCATGACTCCTTGTACCATGACTCGCTTGATCAATCCACTTCACTAGCCAGTTGTTCGTATTCTCTTGATTCTCAAGTTGTTGGCTCAGATTTCGATCAGGCGCAAGGAAGTCACATTACACAGGCAGAGGAGCAGAAAGGTGAGGACATTATCAATCTTCCCTCTCTGTTTAAAAATTATGTGCATTAAAACAATGAGCTTCCATTCTTGAACGATTCTCAATCTGCTAATCTCGGTGAAACATCTGGTACAATTAATTCTTTCGATCAACCCCCAGTCTTGGGTAGTCATCACTCCCATGCTTCCATATGTCGTGATGAACGCCCAAGCACATCACGTGATATTTTTTTTCTCATGAACACTCTAACTCAGATCTAGAATGTGCTTCGGTCAAAGAAGACATTCATATAGAAACTTCCTCTTCACCTCACTTGCATGTGTGTCCTACCCTGCACAACACATCCACATGCGTTGGAGATACTCCACATTCTTTTGTTTCTTCATCCGATGAGTGATCTCCTCAACTGACACAGGGTAGTGAGGTTGTCCATGATAAAGTTGAAAATAGTCTAATCAT
Organism: Pinus tabuliformis; assembly: GCA_031772625.1. Classification (NCBI taxonomy): domain Eukaryota; kingdom Viridiplantae; phylum Streptophyta; class Pinopsida; order Pinales; family Pinaceae; genus Pinus; species Pinus tabuliformis. The sequence goes on along the minus strand of CM062815.1, from coordinate 1,083,288,328 downwards.
AGAGTTTTCTTCCCATTCCCCATCATCTCTTCTTTTGCATGAAGACAGCTCTTCAAACTAGCTTGCTGAAGCTGAAAAATCTGGTGAAGCTATGACAGAAATGGCTACCATCGTGAGAGAAGTGTTGAAATCAACAAATCCATGCATGATCTATTTCAAGCTTCAAAATGTGATTCTGCAATTCTAGAAATTTTTGGGCCCTGCTAGGGAGTCGAGGCACTTCAACGTTTGTTGATGTTTATGTCAGAACCTCGCGACTCTAGTAAGCCCCTTGAACCCAATCAGATATGGTTTCTCACGCACTATCTATTTATCTACATGGTTTCAGTCAGTGTGGATCCCCGTGTAAGAAGTGTTTGGTATTTTGGATGTGATCTTTCAAATTTTCAGGATTTTACTTATGACTCAATCCACGAATCTGTTACAGTGCATCTGTATTCATGCAAATCTCTCACGTCAAACTCGGATTGGGAATGTTCATCCATCATGAAATCATGGGATTGTGAAGTTGATCATCTCAAAGACTCTCTTTTCCTACTATCATACTTATCTAATTTCCCTCTTCATGTTCAGCTCCTCGGCCTTCTTATGAACCTTGCACTACAAATATGTCCGGCATATCTAGCTCACAGCGAACTTGATTCGATTGTGCACAGCATTCACAAGATTGTTCAAATTGAAAACTAGGAATTTGACATCTCAACTAACTCATTTTATCATTTCTCTATCTTGGGTGACTGTCATTTGGCTTATCATTTTCCCGTCAACATATCTGATTACAGTTGCTTCATGCTCTCTAATATTCATTATTTAACATCTCTCCCTTCATATTTCCATCAAGCAAATGAGGCACTTCAACCTGCGCTGATGGTTATGGAAGGCCCTCATTGTCTTGGCATGAATGTTGAGAATGATCAGATTTAATTTTGCATACAAGATTCCCATCATGATCCCATTTGTCAAATTGAGAATTCATCCTCTCAAATATCACAAGGCTTTTAATATAGCCATTATGGATTTTACAATCCAATTGTTGAATGGCTCAAACAATCTTACTTGGCAAGCTCCGCTATAGGTAACAAGCTTCAATCCCTCCTCGTGCTTGCTAAGAAGATCAGTGCAGATGAGGATGCACCCGAAAAAGGCTTCCGATGTTTGTTGAAAAGTGATATCCATCAAACAGGTAAGCATGTGTATTGGGTGGTTGTGAAACATCTTTCTACCTACAGGAAAGACCTTCTTTTCTGTGTGTAACTTGTTCAAGTTTTGTATTTTTTGTTGCACACAAATTTTTATCTGTTTTAATCATTTGCGCCTTTGTGGATGCAGGTCAGGAGTGACTATGGTGGCTTCAGTGGAAATTTCATTTCACATAACCCCGACCGTTTAGTTGTTAGGATAGGAGTAGGATTAGTTGCATCTCAGTTTTCCCTTCCTTGCACTCATCTTGCACTCGTATTTAGTCATGGTTTTCTTATTTTACATCCTGTTGTTTTAGTCATTTTGATTTCTTGTCTTATGGTTTTGTTTCCTTGTTGTGTACGCCTTTCCTCTCGTCTTATTTTTCCTTTCATGTTGAGTTTTTTGTTTGTTTTCACTATACGAATAAGCATGTGCCTGCAATGTGTTCTGGTTTCTAAATTGGTATGTGGTTGAAGTTCAAAGATTCTTGTGCCACTGCAGTGCTTGGCCAGTCCTTTGTTAGTATTCTTTGTGCTTGGATTTAACTTTTGGTTTATGAAGTCTTGACGGAAAATATGATCTGTCTGTAAGGAGAGTTTTGGTCGAACCATGAACCCTTGTCCAGTTTGGGAAACCTCATGCCTATACTTAGTTTTATGCTCAAGTGTGTTCAAGCTTATCCAACTAGTAGAAACGGAGAAGGGGAAATCTAAACGAGCAAACCTGAATCAGAGGTATTTATATGCTTCTCTGAAGAAACAACCTCGGCCTCAAACAAGGTATTTTTTATGAAACGGTTATTTAATATGAAGATGTCGGAAGGTGGATCTATTGCATACCATTTAAATGATTTTAATACTATTACAAGTCAGTTAAGTTTTGTAGGGGTAAACTTTGATGATGAAGTTAGAGCTTTGTTATTCTTGTGCTCATTGCCAGAAAGTTGGAATGGTTTAGCAATGGCTATTAGTAACTCTATTTATGGATCTAGTACTTTAAAGTTTGATGATGTTGTCGGTGCTATCCTTAGCGAGGAAATGTGACGGAAAAGCTCCGGTGAGACATCGGGTAATGCTTTGAGTGCAGAGTCTAGGGGAAGAAAAATGAAAAGAGGAAAGAGCTTAGGATATCACAGTAAATCAAGGAAAGGAAAATCCAAGTCCAGATCGGGGATAGTGTGCTGGAAATGCGGAAAGAAAGGACACCTAAAGAAAGACTATAGATCTCGGAAGGGAAAAGAAGGAGATGCACAACAATAAAACAATCATGAAGCAAATGTGACAGGTGAGGTGTTACAAGATGCTTTGATTCTTTCTTTCAAAAATATTATTGATTCTAGGGTGGTAGATTCAGGGGCCTCATTCCATGCCACACCTGATAAGAAATATTTTCATGACTATGTTCAAGGAGATTTTGGACAACTCTGTTTGGGTGATGATAAACCTCGTAAAATTGTTGGAATGAGTAAGGTTCTTGTAAAACAGCAGAATGGAAACCAATGGCTACTAAAGGAGGTAAGGCATGTTCTAGATCTGAAGAAAAATCTCATTTCAACAGGGCAGTTAGGCGATAGAGGTTGTGTGACAACTTTTACAGATAAATATTGGAAGGTCACCAAAGGAGCCTTGGTAATAGCAAAAGGCGAAAAGGTTGGTACATTGTATTTATGCAATGGTATTTCTAACTCTGTTAATGCTTTAACTTCCAAAGGAGCAGATGCAGCATTATGGCATCATAGGCTTGGACACATGAGTGAGAAGGGGATGAAGATTCTTCACTCAAGGAATTTTTTGTTGGGTTTGAAGAATGTTGATTTGGACTTCTGCGAGAATTGCATTTATGGAAAATAGAAGAGAGTCAGATTTATTAGAGTTGGGAAAGAAAAGAAGAGCGAAAAGATAGAGCTTGTGCATATAGATGTATGGGGACCTGCTCAAGTATCATCTCTCTATGGCTCTCGTTATTATGTTACTTTTATTGACGATGCAACTAGAAAAACTTGGATTTATTGTATTAAGAATAAATCTAATGTATTTGATACTTTCAAGAAATGGAAATCTTTGGTTGAGATTGAGATAGGAAAGAAATTGAAGTGTCTCAGATTAGACAATGGAGGTGAATATTGCAGCAAAGAGTTTGATAGGTACTATTCAGAGCATGGAAATCGTAGAGAGAAGACAGTTCCAAGAACACCACAAGAAAATGGTGTGTCAGAAAGGATGAAACAAAACAATCATGGAGTGTGCAAGGTGCATGAGATTGCATGCAGGATTGCCTTTACAATTTTGGGCAGATGTTGTAGATACTGCTATTTATCTAATAAATAGAGGGCCTTCAAGTTCCTTGGATGGTGGTGTTCCAGAAGAAGCATGGACAAGTAAAAAGGTAAACTACTCCTTTTTAAAGCCTTTTGGTTGTGAGGCCTTTGTCCATATTAATAAAGAAAATAGAAAAAAGCTTGAGGCAAAATCAAAGAAATGTACCTTTATTGGATATGGTGTTAATGGTTATGGTTATCACTTATATGACTATGAAAATCACAAAATCATTAGGAGCAGAGATGTAATATTCAATGAAAAGGTCTTGTATAAGAATTAGTTTCAGGAAAAGAAACAGGAAAATCAAAACAAGGAATACATAATTCTTGATGAGATCACTGAAAAAGTAAAGGTGCCTGAAAATAATAATAATCAACAACCACAACAACAACAACCACCACAATAGCAACAGGCACCCCAAACACCTGAAAGTGGTGTTAGAACATCTACCAAGATAAGTATACCCCCTGAAAGATGCTCTCCTTCATTATATTATTTATTGTTGACTGATTCTGGTGAACTCGAATGTTATGAAGAAGCAATGCAGGTTGAAAGCAGGAAGAAGTGGGAGCTAGCCATGGAAGAAGAGATGGACTCCTTGATGCATAACCAGACTTGGGACTTAGTCAAGTTGCCTGCAGGAAAAACTACATTGAAGACTAAATGGGTTTACAGGCTGAAGGAAGAAGATGGAGGAAAACAAAGGTACAAAGCTAGAATTGTGGTGAAGGGGTTGGCACAGAAGAAAGGTATTGATTTTGATGAAATATTTTCTCCTGTAGTTAAAATGACTTCAATCAGAACTATTTTAAGTCTAGTAGCAGCTGAAGATTTGCATCTTGAGTAGTTAGATGTAAATACAACCTTTCTCCATGGGGATTTGGAGGAAAAGACATATATGTAGCAACCACACGAATATGAGGTAAACGGGAAGGAGAAACTAGTGTGCAGGTTGAAGAAGAGCTTGTATGGCTTAGAACAGGCTCCAAGGCAACTATATTATATTGTTATTGTATGTGGATGACATGCATGTTGTAGGGTCTAACATTCACGAAATAAATGTGCTCAAAAGAAAATTGGCAAATTCATTTGCAATGAAGGATCTGGGAGCTGCAAAACAAATCCTTGGTATGAGAATAACTAGAGACAGGAAAAACCACAAATTAACATTGTCTCAGAATGAGTACATACAAAAGGTGTTGAGAATATTTAATATGCACAATGCAAAACCAGTTAATACACCTTTTGCTAGCCATTTCAAACTTAGTAAGGAAATGTGCCCAAAGACCCAAGAAGACATGGATTATATGTATAAAGTTCCATATGCATCAGCAGTTGGAAGCTTAATGTATGAAATGGTCTGCAAAAGGCCTGATATTGCACATGCAGTGGGAGTTGTAAGCAGGTACATGAACAATCCAGGAAAGGAACATTGGATGGCAGTGAAATGGATTCTCAGATATTTGAAAGGTACCACAAATCAAGCATTATGCTTTGGTGGTTCAAACATTTCTCTACAGGGATATGGCAGGTGACAGAGATAACAAGAGGAGCACTAGAGGATATGTATTTACTGTAGGTGAAACAACTGTCAGTTGGGTTTCAAAAATCCGAAGTGTTGTTGCACTTTCAACAACAGAAGCAGAGTATGTTGCTGCTACAGAGGCTAGTAAAGAAATGATTTGGTTACATAGGTTTATGGGTGAACTCGGTAAGAAGCATGATATGGGCACGTTATACAGTGATAGCCAAACTGTCATTCATCTTGCAAAGAACTCAACATTTCATTCCAGGACTAAACACATATAGCTCAAGTACCATTTCATACAATCAGTGTTGGAAGATGGAGAGTTGAAGCTAAAAAAGATACACACTAGCCAGAATCCTGCAGATATGTTAACAAAAGTTGTAACCAGGGAGAAACTAAGAATATGCTTAGTTTTAATTGGTCTTCATGGATGACGATGAATATGAGAAACAGCCAGGTCCAAAGAGGAGTCATTATCTAGCAAATGAAGCAGCAGTGGAGTTGCTACAATCATTCTCCAAGTGGAAGATTGTTGGCTGTGGAGCATGATTATTTAGAGGTCTTTGTTTCAGCCGGATGTATACCCCATGAAGTTTGTACACCCCTCCATGCGGTGGGGTGTGGGGGGGGACTTGTCCCCCCCGCGGGGGTTCGGGGGGGCCCATCCCCCCCGTTTTCCGAGGTCCGGGGACCAGTGGTCCCCTGGCAGGGGTTTTGGGGGCAGATGTAAAATTGCCTTGTAAAAGTATATTAACTCTAATCAATCTGGGTCGTTCATTAGGCAGATGACCTAACAATAGAACTTATGTTTAGTTTAGGGATTTTTTCCCTAGAAGGAAACCCCTCTCTTTGCACGAGGGCATTGTATTGAGGCTGTGTAATATATGTGTATTCTCCAAGCAAAAAACAGAGAGGTGAGACTGTGAGAGAAAACAGAGGATATTACAACAGATATGTTGTAGGTTGTGTTTCTTCATTTTGCTAGATAATAGAAAGGAAGGACTGCTATTTGGGGTGGGCGTAGCCAAAACTAGGCGAACCGTGTATATCTGTGTCTCTCTTGTTTTAATGTGTTTTCTGTGTTTATATTTATGCAATATTCTATGTGTTCCATTGCTCTGTAATATATAATTGTCTAACAATTTGGATCAAGCTAGATAACCATTTCAACTATGTTTTTACTCAAGACATGCATGAACACCCTCAACTTACAAGGCTTTACACCACTAATGTTCAATAGTTTGTAGATTCAATGAATGGATGGAGAATACTGACCATACCGGCAGATGCATACATAAACATAAATGAATGGCTAGCTACAGGCAGCAAATGAGAATACCGATTGTACCAGCAAACGCATATATGAACACAGATGAATGGCTAGCTAAAGGCAGTAAAAGAAACTTGCAAATCTAATTTATCAATGCATAGATAAGATGACAGTTATATGGCATTAGATACAGAAGAAACATGAACAACCCGTTCAAGTGCAAGCTTAGAACAGAAGAGAAAATGGATATTGAACATATAACTGCAAAAGAAGCTTGTATTACTAATGAATGAAGATGAGAAGCTTGAGTAGCAAAGTCTCATTAGTCTCCAGAAGTTGAACTTGTATTACATCCTACTTTCATCTATTTATAGTTCTTTACAATGCTCCTGAGCTCTAAGAGGCTCAGAGTCTTAATCTGTCTGATCTGCATTGTTAACTAATTTTATTCCCTCTATATGCAAGCATGGCTTGGAGGATCATTCTTTTGACAGCAGAGTAAATGCATGCAAATATTTTGGTTGCGCTGGCAGGACTGTTGATGCTCCATGATGTTTATTTGATGAGCTGTGCTAGGCTATTGATGCACTGTGCTTCTTCTCGGCCTCTATGTCGGTTTAGGGAGGAGTTGCGCATGTTGTGGCTCTTTCTATGATTTAACAATGCATACATTCTGTTAAAGTAGAACAACGCTACCCTCTTGTGGACCTCTGTTAAAATAATGAATATTTCTGCTTTAAACAGAAAACACAACAGCGTTGAGAATTCCCGCCCCTCTCTGTCCTTTCCTGACTTCAACAGTCCTAAAAAATGATTAATTCCTTTATCGGGTCCGCCCTTGGGGTTATCGCAAGTCGCATTCGACCCTCTCCCTTTGTATTTCATTGAACAATAAAAATACATTTAAAAAAAAAAAAAGGGCCCTCTGCCAACCTCAAATTTTATGTATTTCACTTCTCGGACCCTTTCGGGTCCAGGCTTCATCGCAATCGACGCTGCCCTAGTTCCCGTTGCATTTTGTTATATAATGAAATACACTAAAATTCATTGAAAAATGGCTTTGGCACGGACTTTAAAGATTATACATTTTGGTTCTGAAACCCATCGGGTCCAGGTCTCATCGTAATCGACGCACATATATGCAAAGGCCCTGCCCCATGGTTTCTACCGATAGCGATCCACCGATGCAATGTGGGCCGTTGATCTACATGCACGATTAACGGTCCACGTTGAATCAGCGATCACTATCGCTCATTCCACACAACCTGGGTTGATACTTCGCCGATACCTCCACTGATACTTTCGCTAATACGACCTGCCGATAGCAATCATCGTCGATCGTTGATCGGCGATGTCTAACTCTGATTGCCACTACCTGGGACCGCTGATTTGCGATTTTCCGCTTAGATCTGGGCCGTTAATTGGCCAGATCTAACGACAGCTATGCATTCTTGGGTTTTAAGCCTGCGATAAGGGTTTTTGACTGATTTTGAAGTGTTTTAGCCTCCCGATAGTGCATTTTTTCCCTTCCAAGGGCTCTCCTCCCTTGCTTGTTTCGATCTTGGGATGATCTTAAGCACTTTTGAAGATTCGAAGAGCATTTTTGGATCCCTTTGCATGATTTTAAGAAAACTTTGGAGACTTTGGGAGTATTTTGGATCCATTTTTGGGCCAAACGCCAACAAAGCTAACATTGGCTCCTTCTGGGGATGAAAGCCTCCCTGTGAGGTTTCAAGAACTACATATCAATGCCTTTCCTGTAAAAAACAAGATCAAATCTTCCTCCTAGTGTTGCATTGGGCATGGATTCTATTTAGCATGAAATAAAAACTTGAAAACAACATATTTACAATACCAAGGCTTGAAAGCCTTAACTGAAATAAAGTTCGAAGAACAGCCCATTGAATGGGCCATCAAAAACATCTCCTCCTTCCTTTGATGCATTCCTTTTGAGAAAAAAATCACCAAACTAAAAATTGACCCTTTTTACCTTTCTATGAAAGGTTTCTTTCTCTTGGTCAATGTGTATATCAGCCAATTCATCAAAGACTTGCAAAAGCCTATTGATTTGATCCTCTACTTCAAAATCTTTCCAGCATTTGATATTATTAGGTAGAGATGGTCTATATTTCACCTCCTCTCTGTATTATTTCAGCCTTCGATGTTTTGATAGGGAGGTTGTGTACACCTGTTGAATAATAAGGTCTGCTTCATACTTTGCTATGTCATTTGTGACCTAAAAAGTTAATATGAAAGATGAATCAATGAATTCTTGTGTGGGGGACACAAGGACTTCACCTATTCCTACAGCTTCCTCAGAGCAAGCCCCATCAAAGAACATGTCCCAAATCTGTGGGCCTTCTTCCTTTGTGATCTGGCAAACTGATTTTTTAAGTTGCGTAGAGGCCAACTGATAAGGCTTGGTAATGTCAAGACCGAGCTTATCCATGACAGCCTTTGGCATTGAATTATGGCTGGCTCCAGTGTCTAGAGGGCAATTGTGAATGATTTCATCATGAATAGATAGAGAAACATAGAATGATGGGGAGTTGTCTTCACAATTTTCAATCATTGGGCTGAGAATAACAACTGGTTGGTCATCTTGCAGATTTACATAGTCAGTGGAAGCTTGGATGGTTTTAGGCTCAAGAGCCTCAAGGATAGATTTCTTGAAGGACTCATTCTTCACTGGTTCAATCAGGGGCATAGGTATTCTTGGCTTCTGGATTTCTGATTGAAAACTGAAAGAAGAAGGGGACTTGTCAAGGCCTCTTACCTCTATGGCTGGAGCTTTGAGGATGATAGGATCAACTGCTGGTTGCTTCTGCTTATTAGCTTGTTGTTCTGCAGGGACAACAACTTTATGAACAGGAGTTTCTTTGACATTATTCATCATAGACCTCAGATTATATTGGTGTTGATCTACAGTTTGTAGAATAGCTTCACCATCCCATTCTTGGCTGATCTGGCCATTGAATAATGACTTCTCATAGGCAGCTTTGGTTAAAAAATTGGTGCTGCCTTTGTCTTCCATACAATGGATCTCATCATCTTCCTCAAACTGCTCTTCTTCCATGACTGCATTTTGAAAAGGGGTCTTCACCCTTTGGTATTCATTGGAATCTTTGTTTCTTTGCAAAATCTGCAATTGCTCATTTGCTCTTCTATATGGATTTGGATTTGGAGGAGCAAAGGTATTAGGAACCTTCCTTTCCGAGAATGCTACTCAACCTTTAATTTGGAAACTTTAGAGGCTAATGACTCTATCATCTTGGTCATTTTCTCAATCTTGGGATCTAAAGATGATGAAGGCTCATCCCTCTGTCTTCTTCTATCATCATTACCTTTGAGTTTTTCTGCAACCATGATGTTTATTCCATTTCCAGGGTTGCATCTTGCATATCGGCCAAAGAAGCACATCGCCTCTCCCTCAATAGTAAACAGAAGTCAGAATCGAAGGTGTTGCATAGATGAGTCTAGCAGGGTAGTGGTGGGTTTCACTTCAGCTGGTATCTTGTTGTACATGCGATTAAATCTCTTATTAAAATCAAACAGCAGCTCACTATTTTCCCTTTGTAAGTTCCCAAACTTAGTGTGATAGTAAAGGAGATCCTTCTTACCCCCCAATGCTTTAGGAATGCATCATATAAGGCCTCAATATATGCTATAGTTGCTGGGGTCAATTCCTTGAACCATTTTCTAGTCTCTCCATCTAGGCTTTGGACAAAAACTCTCATCCAGACATCATCTTCACTAATGTCCAGGTTATCAGCATAGCTATAGAATGACTCAAGATGTTCTTCAGCTAAAACAACTTCAGTCCCAGTGAACTTAGGCATATACTTCTGATACTCTCCGGTAAGCATAGCATTCAAAGGAGTGGGAAGTATTAGAGGTCCATACCTAGCATCTATGATTCTTTCCATTTTGGTAGGTGCTTGTGGACCTGCCATAGTTATGGTGGCTAAAAGAGTAATGGTAGTCTGAATGATAGAGGGTTGAGGAGTGACTGACAGGACTAAAGGAGTATGATGGATAGGAGGTGTGGTTTCCTTTGGGCTTACAACAAAAGGAGAACCTAAAGAATAAGGAGCTTTATGAATCTCTAAGAGTTTTTCTTCACTGCTAGTATTAGATGCTATACTTTCAACATGTATTTGTTCTATTACAAGCCTTTCTTGTAGAGATATAGGAGATTGTTTAGGTTTACCTGAACCTGGTGCTTCTTTTTACAATACCTTTCTCTCTTTGATGATTTTTTCAGGATCAGGTATTGGGTTAGCATGTAGCTTTTGAGGATTTCTCCAAGTATGCCTCACAAACTAAGCTAGAACTATGAAGTGGAGTCACCAAGAGGTTCAACCTCCAGTAGAGTTGCCAGATAGATGATTACAACAAAAAATGTGCCAGACTTTGTCTATCATCAAAGTTGGATCTGTGTCATTTCCCAGGGAGGCTGAGCCTCAGTTTCCTCTCCCCGGCAGCGGTGCCAATTATGTTATCATTCCAGGGAACTCTCCTAGATTATAGACCAGAGATTCCTGGTAACATGTAATCTTCAATATTGTTCTCTGAACTATTGGAATAAATGATGGTTTGGATCAAGCCAGATAACCATTTCAACTATGCTTTTACTCAAGACATCCATGAACACCCTCAGCTTACAAGGCTTTAGACCACTAATGTTCAATAGTTTGTAGATTCAATGAATGGATGGAGAATACTGACCATACCGGCAGATGCATACATAAACATAAATGAATGGCTAGCTACAGGTAGCAAATGAGAATACTAATTGTACCAGTAGATGCATATATGAACACATATGAATGGCTAGCTACAGGCAGTAAAAGAAACTTGCAAATCTAATTTATTAACGCAGAGATAAGATGATAGTTATCTGGAATTAGATACAGAAGGAACATAAACAACCTGTTCAAGTGCAAGCATAGAATAGAAGAGAAAATGGACATTGAACATATAACAACAAAAGAAGCTTATATTACTAATGAATGAAGATGAGAAGCTTGAGTAGCAAAGTATCATTAGTCTCCAGAAGTTGAACCTGTATTACATCCTACTTTCAACTATTTATAGTTCTTTACAATGCTCCTGAACTTTAAGAGGCTTGAGGCTTAATCTGTCTAATTTGCATTGTTAACTAATTTGATTCCCTCTATAAGCAAGCATGGCTTGGAGGATCATTCTTCGGACAGCAGAGTAAATGCATTCAGATATTTTGGCTGCGCTGGTAAGACTATTGATGCTCCATGATGTTTGTTTGATGAGCTATGCTGGGCTATTGATGCGTTGTGCTTATTCTCGGCCTCTATGTTAGTTTGGGGGGAGTTGCACGTGTTGTGGCCCTTTCTATGATTTAACAATGCGTACATTCTGTTAAAGCAGAACAACGTTTCCCTCTTGTGGACGTCTGTTAAAATAATGAATATTTTTGCTTTAAACAGAAAACATAGTAGCGCTGAGAATTCCGGCCCCTCTCTGTCCTTTCCGGACTTCAACAGTCCTCAAAGATGATTAATTCCTTTATCGGGTCCGCCCTTTGGGTTATCGCAAGTCGCATTTGGCCTGCGCCCTTTGTATTTCGTTGAACAACGAAAATACATTAAAACTGCAAAAAAAAAAACATTGAAAATGGGCCCTTCGCGGACCTCAAATTTTATGTATTTCACTTCCCGGACCTGAAACATCACAATCGGCGCTGCCCTGCTTCCCGTTGCATTTTGTTATATAACAAAATACACTAAAATTCTTTGAAAAATGGCTTTGGCGCGAACCTGAAAGATTATACATTTTGGTTCCAAAACCCATCGGGTCTGAGTCTCATCGCAATCGGCACACATATGCAAAGGCCCTGCCCCATGGTTTCTGCCGATAGTGATCTGCCGATGCAATGTGGGCCATTGATCTACGCGTGCGATTGACGATCCATGTTGAATCAACAATCGCTATCGCTCATTCCACACAACCTGCGTCGATACTCCACCGAAACCTCTGTTGATACTTCTACTGATGCGACCCGCCGATAGCGATCATCGGCGATTGCTGATTGGCAATGTCCAGCTCCAATTGCCACTACCTAGGACCGCCGATTTTTTATTTTCCGCTTAGATCTGGATCGTTGATCGGCCAGATCTAACGATAGCTGTGCATTCTTGGGTTTTAAGCCTGTGATAAGGGTTTTTGACTGATTTTGAAGTGTTTTAGCCTCCCGATAGTGCATTTTTTCCCTTCCAAGGGCTCTCCTCTCTTGCTTGTTTTGATCTTGGGATGATCTTAAACACTTTTGAAGATTTGAAGAGCATTTTTGGATCCTTTTGCATGATTTTAAGCAAACTCTGGAGACTTTGGGAGTATTTTGGATCCATTTTTGGGCCAAACGCCAACAAAGCTAACAAGGGGTAATAGAAGCACAAGGGCTTCACTGGCGGAGAAATACCATACCAAGTGGGTTCATATTGGGGAATATATATTGAGGAAAAAATGACATATTATATTGGGGGATATATAAAGGGTAAAGGGTTTTTATATTGGTAGGTATAAAAATTGGAGCTCAAAGTTAATGAAAAAATATAAAGGGGTATAAAAAATGTTAATGAAAAAATGGATACCTACAATATCTAGTGAAAGTAGGGGTTTTTAAATTGGGAAGGTGTATTGGGTTAATATTGGTAGGGGTTTAAATAATGTGAATTCTAGAGGTATTTTCCAATATGTAGTCAAATTAAGGGTATTGTTTAATCTGCCACAAACGCATGTGATATGTCAAAAGTTCATTGAGTGAAGCCCCCGTGAGTAGAAGGAGGTAAAGACGAGGAAGGAGAGGGGGATCTTTGGAAGGAATAGGAAAATGAGCCGAGGAGGAAGGGGAGAGGTGAGGAAGGGTCGAAGAGGAGTGAATGGAGACAGAAGAAGGATGGAAAGAGGATTTGGATGCAAATTTTTTCTTCTTGACTTGCTACCATTTTGGCACCTGGTTTTCTATTTCTTTTGGTTTTTGTTTTTTAACACATTTATTAGAAAAATGACCATATTCATGACATACCTTTCATTTGAACGGAATTTATTCATAGTTTAGTTGTTGAATGTGAACTGAGATATCAACTTTGATCTTGACTGCTTCTGGTAGTCATTTCCCTAGGTCTACTTCCACACATATTCTCGTGCAGGCATGTATGTTTTCCTTTGGCTCACTTCTGTCGATATATTTTGCCACTGCGTTTCCAATTTCTTTAACATATTCATCTCCCCAACAGTGCAGAGGAAGTTGGGGAAGCCTCACTCACACTAGCATTGCATTTGGTATATCTAACTCTGGATCGAAGTCCAGAGTCCATCTATTCAAACAGAGCCCTCTCAAGTCCATGAAATGTGGTCTATTTCTAAAGATTAAGTCTCTGTCCTCTTTTTTTTCAAAGTGGAAGGTGAAATAGCCTCTTCCACAAAACCTAATGGAGATTTTCCCCATGATAGAGGAGGCTCAATTTCTTTCCACCCATTTTAGAACTGATTGGGGGGAGGGCCAAAGTCCAGTAAACTGTCTAACCAATCATCGTTCAGAGAAAGACAGTGTTGCGCGACAAGCAAGGGAGTGAGGGAGGATTATTTCAGGTATTTCATCAATCTTCTTAACAAACTTTGATATTGACAGCCTAGGTCGTGAAGGTCCAAGGGAGGAGATCAGAGAGGCAAAATCTTCCGCATTTTCTCCCAACTGAGCTATAGTTTCAGGAGTTATGGCAGGAATCGATGCACCCACAAAGGGAGGCTCTGTATGGGCCATCGTAGTCCAGTCAAAGGCAGCAAGCCCCGGGAGCCTAGGGAAGGAGGCACGCTTAGAGTTTGAAATCGCCAAGGCGGGAACAACACAGCGCGTCAATTACTTGAACCTTAAAGTTCAATACTATTGTTCTTTTGAAATTGGAGGGTTGGAAATGTTGGTATATGAATGTTGTCTTGATTTATACGCTTATCTAAAAATTATTAATCATATTTGACAAAATGAAATAGCAAAGAGATAACCAATAAGATATTAAAAAGAATACCACCAAAGTAGAAGTCTTATTTAATTAAACTAAATTAACAAATATACATTTTCTAAAAAATAAATATTGTATCTGGCAAATTCATCTTTAACTATACACAAATTCAACTTATTTTATGATCTTTTATTTTAATTTAGCTATATTTAAATACACTTGTTTATACGGAGGAAAAAAATACTAAAAAGGTAAAATCTGTTTACGTAGATATTAGCAAATATCAACATTACAGATCACGCTGACACGTGCGGACCTAGGTGGATATTGGGCCATTGCTCATGCACATATTTAACCTATCTCAATCTATTTGTTTACGGTCTAGTCGCCACCTTAGCGCTGCGTCCATACCACTAATATGTGAGTTAATGCCCATAATCATTCCTATAATAGTAACGCCCACGAGGAAATGGAGGAGGTGGTTGTCCATACATTTGCTGAGGCCTGTTATTCATGTAGGCATGGATTCGATTTTGATATCCACCATCATAATCGTCCCCTTCATTGACACAGTCCAAAATATAATTATCATACCAAAGTGTTATACCCTGATTCTAGTATTACAGTAAAATTTTACCGGAGCGTAAAGCATTGTGAACAGAGCCTTACCATAGAGATGCGGATGGTAACCAGGATGGCCATGCGCTGATGCCAACGACCGACAAAATACATTTTTTCAATAAACACCTTCCTGTTGCTACGGAGAAATCGAGGTAATCTAGTAACATTGTAACATTACAAGAAACTCGATTGAGCAGACATGTCATAACTTGAGAATAGAAATTGAGTCCGCAGGTATGTAATAATTTGAAAATGGAAATTTGATGGGAAGAATGACAATCATCTAAAAAGTAGAAATGTCATAATTTGAGAATCAAAACTAGGTAAGAAAACCATAAAAATCCAAAAAACCAGATGGAATAGGCATGTCATAACATAAAAATCGAAAATCGAAACTGTAAACATGTCCTAATTTGAGAATCTAAACTGGGTAAGGAGGGTGATAACTTGAGACTCAAACTAGAAACTACATATGGAGAACAACAACAATCCAAGAAACTTGAGAATCGAAACTGGGTAGGGAGGGGGATAACTTGAAAATCGAAACCAGATAGGGAAGACGACAACAATCCAAGAAACTCAATCCACCGAACATGTCAAAACAACAACAATCCAAGAAACTCAACTTGAAAATCAAAACTAAGTAGGAAATACAACAATAATCCAACAAACTAAATCCAGCAAACATGTCATAACTCGGGAATCGAAACTAGGTAGAGAGGACTACAACAATCGATCCCACCACTCGACTTACAACACTCAAAATACTTAACCCAATTCAAGAACGTTACCATAATAATACTACTTACTCTGCTGAGGAGAATTATCATAGCGAGAAGGATTGTAAATGACAGGGCCAGGTTAACCGCCTTGAGAACTATCATAGAGAGAAGGATTGTAAAGGACAGGGGCAGGGTAACCGCCTTGATATACGCGACGCTTAGAGCGACCGATTGTGAAGCCTGCGCTTATTCCCTGATCGGTTGCTTCATCATCCTCCCCATCTTGTTGGGCTTCATCAACGACTTGAGGAACTTGTTCCTCCTCTACTGCTACTCCTCCACTTGGATATCCAGGAGGTGGCTCACGTCGTTTAGTCACACCTGCCATTACTTCTTCTTCTTCACCAAATATTCTGATCCATGGTACAAATAATTTTCAGTTTAGTGCATAATGTGAAAAAAAATGGAATATTTTTCAATTTAACTTCAACAGTATCATAACTAAGATACTAAGAGGAGGAGCAGTGAGACCTCACTCTAATTGACTCAACCAGCTCGATCTCTTTGCTATATTGCTGCTACTGAGCAATTTGTAGTGAATAACATTCGTTCACTCTGCATGTATTTATATACGTGAAGTCGGTTGAAAATACCTGTGGAGTAAAGTGAAGTAGATTTATGTGGTTGGAATTCGTTGAGGTCGGTTTATTCCTTATGATAATGATATATGCTCTTCGCTTCTCTTTTCTTTTCTTAAAGAGAAGAGAATAATACATTCAATTTTGTCTATACTCCGAATTTGTTGGGGGTGGGAATGTTTTTGTCGTGGGAATGTCTTTTTCTCTTGCAACCCTTGGAATTCCATGCTTGCTTATATATATAGTGACCTTACAACAAATTTCAATTTTTAGGTTTGCCATTATTTCTTAGATCCAAATTAGATGGTTGAAAGATAAGTTGACTACATTTGTCTTTTGAAAAACAAAATGTGCGCTGGATTCGGTTTGTTGGCTTTAAATCTTAATTTAGATCAGACATTATACCCGTCACCTTGTTTGACTGGAATCTTATCCAACACCTAAAAAGTGATAATTTGTCCACTTTAGAATAAGTTCGAGTAAAAATCTCAGGAATATTGAAATGATAACAGCTAGTATATTATTTATGTTAAATTTAAACGTTTGCACTATAGTTGGATTATTGCAAGATTAGCTTTATGGCACTGTAGGGATAAACCCAAGTCAATGTTGAAATTGTAATTTCCAACTGCAGGTCAAAACCACACAGTTTTTCCCTTGCGATGCGATCTGATCGAAGATCGCAGATCGCATCCTTGATCCCTTTACCTTATTCTGCTCCCTTTGTTTTCCTGCGATGCGATGCGATCGCAGATCGCAAACTTTTGCCTTTGCGCGTTAAAGCCCTCCACTCTGCATCCGCCGACTGCGATATTGCGATGCGATATCATCGTACATCGCACCATTCGCCAAGTTGATCCTCGTCGTCCATTCATTTTTTTTATCCAACGGGCCATTTTTGTTCCCGCCTTGAACACACGTCCGCCATGCCTCATTTATGTTTTAAACTTACCTTTTGTGTTCCCAAAGAAGAAAGAAAGCTTTACGCCATAACTGCTCTCCAACAGCATTAAAGAAGAAGAATGGTCGAGACCAAGAAGGACGCGCCTCGAGCAGCTAAAAGCATTAACAGGTTATGGGTTTCATTTACTGTTTACTGCGTCTACCCCAGCAGAGCACCAGAAAGGGTCGATTTGTGTCAGAGGCCCATCTTAGATTGTAAATGTGGTTGGTGGTTCATCAAGACACCTCCACGCATAACCTAGCAGAGATTTTTTTTGTAATAGATGATATATATACCCAAAACAAAAATGTAACAAAAAGAGAGAGGGAGAGCGGATGAGAGTTAGAGCACAACAGTGCAGAACGCAGTAGCGTAAAGAAAAGAGAACACAGCAGTGTTGTTATAATCCCTCTGATAGAGGAAGACGAATCTTTTGTAACAACAATCTTTTAATGAATACAAGTTTTTATGTGTGTGTTGTTGAAAACCCTGTTCTCCTGCAAAAAAAAAAATTGTTATTTCCGCTGTACTAAGATCTTGTGCATTCAAAAACAGAGTATTACTCTCTGTTCGAATTATTTGTGTTTTGGAATTTACTAGAAAATTTCCAACAACAAGTGGTATCAGAGCTTGTCCAGGCTCTTTGAAGGCGTCAAAGAAGCTGAAGGAATGATTTCTTGTTGCAACAACTTCTCCAGCAGAGTGAAAACTCAGTCAAAAATACAAGGTATTCCTCAAGCCAGTTATTTAAATACTTGACTATATTTGAAGCACAGTTTAGAGTGCAAGAATGGCCAACACCAGCAGTAGCATGGGTATGCAGCTCCCACTATTTGATGGCAAAAATTTTGACTATTGGGCAATAACAATGAAAACCTTGTTTGCTTCCCAAGACTTATGGGAAATAGTTGAAGATGGTTTTAAAGAACCAGCAGATGAAAATGAGTTTAATAATCTAACTCAAGCAGAGAAGGATCTGTTGAAGAGCTACAAGAAGGATTCAAAAACCCTATTCTTCTTGTATCAAGCAGTGCATGGAAGCGTGTTTCCCAGGTTAGCAGCAGCTAAGACATCCAAAGAAGCATGGGAAACTCTTAAGACAGCCTATCAAGGCATGGAGAAAGTGAAGACAACAAAGCTAAGCTGAGGAGAGATTTTTAGAATCTGTGCATGAAGGAGTAAGACAATATTGACTCATTCTTCACACAAGTGATTGGTCTGGTCAAACAAATAAGATCTCATGGAGAAGTTCTTGAAGAAAGAAGGATAGTAGAGAAACTATTGAGTGTCCTACCCTCAAAGTTTGATGTGATAGTCACCACCATAGAAGAGACAAAGGATCTCTCAAATTTTTCAGTTGCTGAACTACATGCATCAATGATAACACATGAGCAGAGATTGAGTAGAAATGAAAACTCATCTCTAAAGCAAGCCTTCAAGACCCAGATGTCCTTTGGAAGAGGAAGAGGTCAAGGCAGAGGAAGCAAGAGAGGAAGAGGCAGAAGCCAAAACAGAGGTGGATGGAACAATCCAGCAAATGCTCAAGGAAGAGGCAGCAATCCAAATCAGTACCAAGGCCAAGGCAGTAGCCAACAAAGTGGACAACATCATGCTCAAGGACAAAGGTATGAAAAATCCAATGTCCAATGTTATTATTGTAAAAAATATGGGCATTATGCAAATGAATGTAGGAAGAAGCAGCATGATATGAGTAATAGATCTAGTGCGAATATCACTAGAGAAAATATCAGCCAAGATAATGCTCTGTTAGCTTGTAACATGGCTGAAACAAACAATGAAGATATATGGTTTCTAAACTCCAGTTGCAGCAACCGTGTGATAGGAAACATAGCCCTGTTTTCTGCTTTAGATCAAAGTGTGAAGTCACAAGTCACACTTGGGACTGATATTAAAATTTCTATTATGGGAAAAGGAGAAGTAAAAATATTTACAAAGAAAGGAGAGAAGAAAACCATAGCAGATGTCTATTATGTTCCTGGAATGAAGTGTAACCTCTTAAGTATTGGACAACTTGTTCAAAAAGGTTACAATGTTTTCTTTGTGAACGATGTATGCACCATCATGGATAGAGCACCCAGCAAACGATGTATTGCTGAAGTGAAGATGATGAGGAACAGGATGTTCCCTCTCAGAATAAAGGCAAATTTGAAAAACAAAGAAGAAATTGCAGCAGTTACCCAAGAGGCTTTCCAAAGCCAACCAAAAGATGAAAATTGGTTGTGGCATTTGAGATTCGGACATCTCAACTTTGGAGGTCTTAACTTGTTGAGTAGAAAAGGAATGGTAAGAGGATTACCATTGATAGAGAAACCAGACAGCCTTTGTGAAGGTTGTATCTTGGGGAAACAACACAGAGAAAGATTTCCATCAGGGAAACGCATAAGGGCAAAAGCACCCTTAGAAATTGTCCACTCAGATTTATGTGGACCAATGCAAACTCCATCGCTTGCAGGCAGCCAATATTTTTTAACATTCATTGATGATTTCACCAGAAAGACTTGGGTTTATTTCTTAAAGAACAAAAGTGAAGTGTTTGAAAAATTTCGCAAATTCAAAGCACTTGTAGAAAATCAAAGCGGGTTGCATATCAAAGTTCTGAGAACTGATAGAGGAGGTGAGTATATCTCCAAAGACTTTCTACTGTTTTGTCAAGAAAATGGAATCCATAAGCAGTTTACAGCTAGGGACACCCCGCAGCAAAATGGAGTTGTTGAAGGAAGAATAGGACAATCATGGATATGTCGAGGAGCATGTTGAAGGCAAAGCATTTTCCAAATGATTATTGGGCTAAAGCTGTACATTGTGCAGTATACATTTTGAATAGATTCCCGACAAAAGCAGTGATGAACAAAGTGCCGGAAGAAGCATGGAGTGGGAGAAAGCAAGGAGTCACCCACATGAAAGTTTTTGGATGTGTGGCTTATGCACACATCCCAGATCAGCTAAGGAAGAAGTTGGACAGCAAAGGGGAGAAATGTATTTTCATTGGATACAGTGAGGAATCCAAAGCTTACAGGTTGTATATCCCATCTACCAAGAAGTTTCTTGTGAGCAGAGATGTTCAGTTCATTGAAGAGGAAGCTTGAGATGGAAGCATAGAGAAAACAGTGAATGTTAAAAACTGCTTGTCTCGTGATGAAGATGATGAGGAGATGGTTGAAATACATCCCCAAACAGCAACGCCAACACAAGGACAGCAAGAGACACCCTTGAGGAGAAATGAAAGTGCTTCTCCAAGCACACCACAAGGAGGAAATTCAAGTGCTTCTTCAAACACTTGCACACCAAATGAAAGAGGTAAGAAATTCAGAAACTTAAGTGACATATATGATGAAGGTATGAATTCCTTGTTTGCTTTATATTGTCATGTTGATGACCATGTTCATTTCGAAGATGCAATCAATGATAAGAAATAGATAGAATCTATGGATGAGGAGATTAATGCCATAGAAAGAAACAAGACATGGGATTTGGTTGAGCTACAAAAAGGAAAAGAAGTCATTGGAGTCAAATGGGTCTACAAGACTAAGAGCAATGCTGAAGGCAAAATAGAAAGACACAACGCAAGGCTGGTTGTCAAGAGATACCTGCAGTAGTATGGGAGAGACTATGAGGAGACTTTCACACTGGTTGTAAGAATGGAAACCGTGAGAGCAGTGATGTCCATAGCAGCAAAAAACAAATGGAAAGTTTACCAAATGGACATGAAGTCAACATTCCTAAATGGAGTGTTAAAAGAAGAGGTTTACATTGAACAACCTCCAGGCTATGAGAAGAAAGGCCAAGAGCACAAAGTGTGCAGATTGAAGAAAGATCTTTATGGGCTGAAGCAAGCACCAAGAGCATGGTACAGTAGAATAGATTCCTATCTATTGGAAAATGGATTTGTGAAGTGTGAGGGAGAACCCACCGTCTACATCAAAGAAAAGGATGGTAAAATTTTAATTGTTGTGTTATATGTTGATGATGTAATTTTTACAGGGAATGATGATTGCCTTATTGAAAATTTCAAAGCAGTCATGAAAGAAGAATTTGAGATGACTGACATGGGTTTGCTGAGATACTTCTTAGGAATAGAAGTAGATCAAAATGAAAATGGAATTTTTATCTCACAAGCAAAGTATGTAAATGAAGTGTTGGAAAGATTTAACATGCACGACAGTAAGGCAACTATCACTCCCACGGTGATGGGATTAAAACTCAGCAAAGAGGACAGCAGCAAGAATTTCGATCCTAGTTTGTACAAAAGCATAGTTGGCAACCTAATGTATTTAACTGCAACTACGCTGGACATAATGTTTTCTGTTAGTTTAATTTCCAGATTCATGGAGAGGCCAAACGACGCACATTGACAGGCAACAAAAAGAATTCTTAGGTACGTTAAAGGTACTAAAAGGTTTGGCATTTTATATACTGTTTCAGAATGTTTAGATTTAGTTGGATACACTGATAGTGATTGGGCTGGAAGCGTAGATGATCGGAAAATCACATCCGATTATGTTTTTCACATGGGTTCAGGAGCCATTTCATGGGCTTCTAAAAAACAGCCTATTGTAGCTTTGTCTACAGCAGAAGCAGAGTACGTGGCAGCTACATCAGCAGCATGTCAAGCAGTATGGATGAGAAGAATGCTAAGAAGCTTATGCCTAGGGCAAGAAAAAGGAACAATGATCTTTTGTGACAACTTTCTCAGCTATTGCCTTGTCCAAGAATTTTGTGTTTCATAAGAGAACGAAACACATTGATACAAAATTTCACTACATCAGGGAATTGGTGAACAATGGTGAAATTGTTTTACAACATTGCAGGACTCAGGAGCAGGTTGCAGACATTCTGACCAAGCCATTGGATCAGAAAAGTTTCGAACTTTTGAGGAAAAGTCTGGGTATGACTGATAACCCAGCAGTTGAAATTAAAGGGGAGTGTTGAAATTGTAATTTCCAACTGCAGGTCGAAACCACACAGTTTTTCCCTTGTGATGTGATCTGATCGCAGATCGCATCCTTGATCCCCTTACCTTATTCTGCTCCCTTTGTTTTCCTGCGATGCGATGTAATCGCAGATCGCAAACTTTTGCCTTTGCGCGTTAAAGCCCTCCACTCTGCATCCGCCGACTGCGATATTACGATGCGATATCATCGTACATTGCACCATTCACCAAGTTGATCATCGCCGTCCATTCATTTTCTTTTACCAATGGGCCATTTTTGTTCCCGCCTTGAACACGCGTCCGCCATGCCCATTTATGTTTTAAACTTACCTTTTGTGTTCCCAAAGAAGAAAGAAAGCTTTACGCCATAACTGCTCTCCAACAGCATTAAAGAAGAAGAATGGTCGAGACTAAGAAGGACGCATCTTGAGCAGCTAAAAGCATTAACAGATTATGGGTTTCATTTACTGTTTACTGCGTCTACCCCAGCAGAGCACCAGAAAGGGCCGATTTGTGTTAGAGGCCCATCTTAGATTGTAAATGTGGTTGGTGGTTCATCAAGACACCTCCACGCATAACCTAGCAGAGATTTTTTTTGTAATAGATGATATATATACCCAGAACAGCAATGTAACAAAAAGAGAGAGAGAGAGAGCGGATGAGAGTTAGAGCACAACAGTGCAGAACGCAACAGCGTAAAGAAAAGAGAACACAGCAGTGTTGTTGTAATCCCTCTGATAGAGGAAGACAAATCTTTTGTAACAGCAATCTTTTAATGAATACAAGTTTTTATGTGTGTGTTGTTGAAAACCCTGTTCTCCTGCAAAACAATTTTTTTTGTTGTTTCCGCTGTGCTAAGATCCTGTGCGTTCAAAAACAGAGTATTACTCTCTGTTCGAATTATTTGTGTTTTGGAAATTACCAGAAAATTTCCAACAACAGTCAAGTGCCCTATGAGATAAGGTAACTGAGTTACTTTTATCTCATGGGAGATTGGCCCATGGAGACCAAAGATTCGTAGACGTTGTGTTACCGTTAAGGATTTTGGGAGCTCTTTCCTCATTGGGTATTTTGATGGGATTTTTCTTCTGGCCCGTATGGATGTGGTGTTTCTTTTTCAGGTTTTTCAATTTTTTTGGTGTTAGAGATCTGGTTTTAGTTACAGGGTAGAGGTGGTGGCTCTATGGGGTGGTGGCTCTATAGGGTGATGTAGTTGCCATTAAAATTATTATGATTATGAGTGATTCCAAGACGGTCATTAAAAGTATTCTGATTGTGGGTGATCCCAAGACGGTTATTGAGTAGCCACAAGCTTGGAATTTTTTTAGACATTCCATCTTTATTTCACTGGATCTAGAATATTAAATTATTGATAGTCTCTTTCCTTGATATCTCTTTCTCACATGTTTACCAAAAGCAGAACTCTTTGACAGATGCCCTCTCAAAAAGTGGGGCCTCTTTGGCAGATGCCCTCTCAAAACGCGAGGCTTCCATGTTGCCAAGTAAAATGCAATTGACTATTTTTTCAATGGAGCTGCATGTGGATCGGGGTCTTTTGCATTTAGTATAGGCCTGGTGTGGTCTCGTTGATCTACCTCCTATGTCTCTTTTTTGCAGTGATATTTGGTGGGAGATCTTTTACATTCACATGTGGATTTTAGATTTATCCCCTGTCTGATCTAACATGTTTTTTCGTTTTCGGTGTATGTGGCGTTTTGGATCCGTCGATATGTTGAATTTTTTTTTGTATTGGTCATTTTCAGTATGTAGGGGACTCTTTTTTTCCGCCCCCTTTCCTGATTTTGTTGTTGCCTCCGACATGTTCTCTTGTGTTTATTAAGTGTTTTATGTTAGGTGGTAATATTTGCTTTTTTTCTGTTATGTGGTAATATTTGTGTTTTCCAAAACAGATGTATTGACTATGTAACCCCTTTTGTTTTCATTAATGAAAGAGGGTCGTTTTTTTGTTTTGTTTTGATTAATGAAAGATGGTGGTTTTTTCTTTTGTAAAAAAAAATAAAAAAATTACGTGTTAAAAATAAAGGCACGTCGTAACTTTTTTAAGTTATAATTTAATAGTTTTGATGGGTGATTGAGTTAGTTCAAACCTCTCGTCAAGTCTTTACCCCTCTTTTATAGGCGTGGGCTCAATTTTCTTTTGGGTCTATCAAGGTTAGGGTTCTTGGTTTGAGCCAATTGAATGTAAAGACTTTTGGGTCCATCAAGGTTAACCTTAAGGAAAAAAAAAGACCTGATAATAATTTTTTTAATAAAATTAACATATTTTTTTATTATTTGAAATATATAAATAAGTTCAATATTACAAAATTTTAAACATTTAAATTATTTAAATTTTATACTTTTAATAAATATTTTTAAATTTTTAAAAAATATTAAAACCCCAAAACTTTGAAATAATTGAAATATAAAAAAATGAATATCCCATCGTAATGTACCCCTACGAAGGCTAGATTATTAGATTTAGGCTCCATGGTTTGAGTTGTAATGTACGGGATAATTGAAATATAAAAAAAGTGAATATCCCATTGTAATGTACCCCTACAAAGGCTCCATTATTAGAGTTAGGTTACATGAATTGAGTTGTAATGTACCCGTACAAAGATTCCATTATTAAAATTAGGTTCCATAGTTTGAGCTAGCTGAGTGGGAAGATATTATAAAAGAAAATGGAAAAAAACTAATAATATTTTTTTAATAAAATTAGATTTTTTATTATTATTTAAAATATATAAATAAATTACTTAGATAATGTAATGGGTAATCGGAGATATGTAAAATTTATTAATAATTATGTGTCAAACAAATTATTAAATTCTTCAAAATCACAAAATATATTTATATAAATAAATAAATTCAGTCTTAAATTTAATTTTATAAATAAATTATTTTAATATTAAAAAAATTTAAGACGTTTAAATTATTTAAATTTTAATAAATATTTCTCAATTATAAAATTAAAAACCAAAACTTGGAATTATTTGAAGTATAAAAACCTGAATATCCTGTTATAATGTACAACGTTTTTTAAATGCCTTATAATATCTCTTCTCGAGAAGCAGATCAAGTGGGCACCGAAGACCATTATTTTATGTTTGAAATACATCCCTTTATATTGGATATGATTGATGCGAAAGCTTATTCATTTAAACTCTTATCTATGCATTTGTCTCCCTTCACCATTTAACTTTTTATATAAGTTAAGGTTGAATTATATATATATATATATATAATTTAATAATTATTTATAAATTAAATCTATATAAATAAAAGGAAAGGAAATTTTATATGTTAAAATTGAAGAGATATATTGAAGATTATGGTGTAGATTTAATGAGTTTTTGATGATGATGATGGTGGTGGTGGTGGTTAACGTCTATTAAGACCAAAATTGGTCTATCGGACCTATAATTTTCTTAGTTTCTAATTGTTTGGCTCCTCATCTTTCTTGGCGAGATTGGTGTTGTAGCTTTCTTTTTTTTCTCTACGGTCTTCCAACTTTCTTTATCTTGCATCTCCTTCATCTCTTCTGGTTCTTGGGACATTGGTGTCTTAGCTTCGCGATCTATTGTGTTCGTCCTTTTGAAGATAGTCAGAGAAGAAGTTTGGTCTAGGAGATCTGCTTTGCTATTAAATGAAGATTTATTTTGTGTGGTATTCGAATCCTCATAACTGTTGATGCTTGAGGGGTTTTCGAGTTCACTCTTTTGTTGTTGGGCGGGGCTTTCCCCCTACTTGTCTTGAGAGTTGTTTCTTTCTTGCCCGATTTCTTGTGATTCAAAGTTTTCTCGAGAGTATTCTTCTTAGATGACAGTGTAATGTTGTTTTTGTGCTCCTTCCCACCATGTAGATCTGTGGTGATTTTTTCTAGCAGAATTTTTCTGGGAGGCTTTTGGGCAATTTTTGGCTAGGTGGCATGTCTCAAAGCAGGATCGACATCTGAAGAGGACACTTTCATAATTGAGTTTCTGGTTCCACACATAGTCTTTACTTGTTAGGTGTATTTCAGCTGGGAATCCGACACTGAAGTCCATTTCCACACAGATGCGTGCATATGTGGTTCTGGCATATTCCTCTGTTTCTAGGCACCTGGAGTAAAATTTCCCAATTGCATTTCCAATGGCTTTTAACGAAGAGAAATTCCAGAGATGCAAGCATAGGTTTGGCAATCTCACCCAAACTGGTGCTGAGGTTATGACTGTTGTTGAGGGATCAAATGATGGGTTCCATGGCCTCATGAATAGGCCTGATTTTTCCCAAAACCAAGGGCCGGAATCTAGAATACATTGTATGCTTTCAAGTTTTTCAAAATCTACTATAAAGAAACCCCTAGCACAGGGGTAGATATTAATTGCATCAGGAATTAGAGGCTTCCATACCTCCGAGATCCAACTGTGGAGCGCTATCAGCCACAGCCGAAATCCATTGAATCGACAGATTAGGGAACTTTCAGAGAACTTCAAAGCCTCATCGAGTGAGGCCTGGACCACCTGGATAGTGGGAGCTGGCGCTTCACTGACGATATGGGTAGGAAATTGCCCCCCAAAGGCGGACGAAACTGAGCCAGCAACTATTTTCACGAAGCTGGGAGCCATCTAGAGAATGCTCTCCTGCTGAGTATAAAATATTGCCGAAGAGAAATGAAAAACTGCAGATCTATAAAGAAGAGTCGAAGATCTATAAACTGCAGAAGGCCCAATCAATGAGAAGAGAAGTGAAGAGCCGCAGATCTATATCACGCCTTGGTTACGAGCCGCAGATCTCCGGCAACCACAAGAAATCGAAGAAGAGCCGCAGATCTAGAATTCTTTCACAAGAGTCGCAGGGAATTCTGAATTATACAACTGATACACCTTGAATGTACCTCGAACCACCGGAGATATCAAATACAGATCATATACAAAACACCACAGATGTATATTATTTCCACCACTGAGATCGCAGAGTTATTTTATTTCCACCACAGAGATATTAGATTTAAGTTGTTGGACTCCGCAAAGATATAATGTTGGAGGCCGCAAAGATAAAAATGCTTCGCCCACAAATTCGAAACACACGGCAGATGAAAACCATTCTACCGCAGGTCTGGAACCACAGAAAAATTCTACTGCAGATACGAACCACAGAAAAATTCTACCGCAGATGCAAACCATTCTACCACAGAGCTGGAACCACAGCAGATCTGGTTAAACAAGAGGGTTATTTCTATTTCAAGAAATAACTAATTCTAGGCAAAGGAACTTAGGCCATACTTATATGATGACATTGTGTATTGGAGTTTTGTTGTATTGGCTAGAATACTTTTCAAAATTTTGGCTTGCATCCAAATTTCGGAGCCTTTCTTGGTTTTTCCTTTGATGGTTGCAAACACTCGAGCTCACCACATGAGCTCTTGTGAATTCTTTACACCCATCTACTTGTTTGACTAGCGATCGTATTTTGGCATATTGACTGCTTTGTCATGCTTGCGATCTTGTTCTGGTGAGTTAGAAGGTTTGTTTTTGTGTGTTTGGGTTGTCTTCTCTATGTAAACATATGTCGTAATCACACACAAAGTTGTAAGCATTATCGCGCAAGTGTCGTCACGGTCATCCAAAGGTCTATTTCAAGTGTCACGCTTGTCACTCTCTACTCTAAGACAGTCTCGCCGAGGGCATGTTTTGTCTTGTTGTCTTGGTGGTCTATATTGTCTTGTCATCAAAGTATGCTAAGTGTGGGTTCACAATGTCAAGTCTGCACAAGTTCCCTTGATTTCAACACTTAGCCATTTTCCTAAAAATATGTTCAACCAGACAACCTTCTTCCATCGAACTCTAATTGACCTGCACTACCCAATCTTAGCCCTCAGTGACCCTGCTTTGTTGCCCAGAATTGCGCAGTGCTTGAGGTTTTCCTCTAGGTCAACTACACTGTGCAATCTAGGAGGTGAGTAGCGTGTCCGCCTCCTAGAACTACACAGAAGACTGCCCCCATGTCCAAACTAAACTACGCATTTCTCAAGCACAGTCATCAAACCTCCTTCTAGTTTGTTGGAATCCTGCACTGCACCAAGTCCTGGGCCTACATTGATCTCCAAAACTGAGCAGACATGTCCTATTGATCCTCTACTGCCTTGCTCGGCACTGCCTTCAGAAACTACACAGACATGTCTATGAGGCCCTCCATTGTCTGTCTTGTACTTTTCTCCAAAATTGCATAGTCATGCTAAGCAGGTCCCTTGCAGCCCTGTCATGTGCTGCTTTTAGGAATTGCTCACACATGCCCAGCTGATCCTCTATTGTCTGGCCTGCACTTCTCTCATAAATTGTGCATACATGTCCTCCTAGTGAGCTCCCTCATTCGGGACTCATGGCTCCCCAGAACTACACAAAATTCCACAGTTGCTCCTCTCTTGCCCTGCTTTGTCTTCCCACTAGAAACTACATAGAACTGTCCTGCTGCCCCACTCTGTCTTCCCGCTGGAAACTATGCAAAAATATCATGTTCCTCTATCCTGTCTTCCTCCCAAGAACTGGTCAGCTAGTCCCCTGCAACCTTGTCTTGTCTTCCCTCCAAAAATTGCATAGAACTTCCCAGCAAGGTCCCACATTGTAGCTACCACTGGTGTTATTCAGTGCGCAATTCTGCCTCCCAATGACCACTGCACATTTTTTCCCGAAAATGCAGGCTATCCTATTGGAGTTCCTCACTCCATCTTGAGTTGCGCTCTGTGCTATTTCAGTGAGTTGTCCTCCCTCCCTGTCACCGAAACATGAGAAAAATGCATCATGCTAGACTAGGAGGTTTTGGATTTGATGTCATTCCATCATGAATGAATTGCAAAAATAGGTACACCAATGGATCATGGCAAGACGATGAACGGGATGAAGAAGGAGCACACATGCTAGAAGACTTACTTGCAGTTGGATGAACATACAAAGAATATCAAGCAACAAGCAAAAGGAACACAGGCATTCAACCATCATGCAAGACCAAGACCATTGAAGACCCTGCAACACTATGCCATGTGGAGGAGAAGACAGAACACACCAAGAGTACATCCATCACTCAATAGCGCAACAACTTGACATGGACACCACAGTCAGCCAGTACATGTCAGCAGTGTCATGTCGAGTTATCTTCGCCACATCACCACCATGGGCCATATCTATTGTCATTGAATGTAATGTAAAGAGAAGTCCAATGGACACATAAAAGAATTTGAAGAGTCATGTCAGTTGAAAAGTCATGGGAAGTTGAACAGTCATGAGGGTAGTCCAAGAGTCACAAGGGTCAAGCATCACCCTTTATTATATATACACCCCTTATTGTATGAGCAAGGAATTTTCACCTTGGATCCTCCCACATAGCCTTAAGAGTCAATAGTCTATTCTTTGAGGAACGAGGAGTGGCTCAAATTTCCCACTATTAGGATTAGTGATGTATGGTGTACATATGTGTCTTGGGACTTTTTCTTAATTCAAAAGCATGTTAATACCAGCATGTTTTCACACATATTTTGTAGATGTTTGTAAGACTACTTTTTAAACATTTGCAATGGATGTTTTCTTAACCTGTACTAAGATAGTTGAACTACTTTGGTTATTTTATTAGTTACATTGTTGAATATGTGTTGTATTTCTTATCACCGATGTTTCATCCCTATGGACTGCTTTGTGGTATACTAGACATACCACCTTTATGTATTGGCTATCCCTGTTGTCACATCCTAGTGGACTACTCTACGGGATACTCGATAAACCATATTTGCTTTCTGGCTATAACGACCATCACATCCATGTGGACTACTCCGTTGGGTGGTGTACATGTTGTCCCCTTCACCTCAATTTTAATGACTACCACATCCGTTATGGACCATTCCGTTGGGTGTTGGACAGACCTTTCTGGTTTGCATGTGTCTCTTCTTGGGTGGTACTACTACCTCTCATTTAGAGGCTCACTTTACTCTTCCCTTTTGTAGTAAGAGAACCTTGACACAGTTATATTACACACTCACCTGGCATACGTACCTTGTTGTTTAAAGATACCAACATAACATTCTTATGTGCTGACAGCTAGAGCCAAGGAAAATATCTAAGTATATGGAAATCGAGACTTCATACTGGATGAGACTCCGACACAAAACAGTGTGAGGTATAGTTGGGAATTCACATCGGGGAGATTCCCTTTGTTGGAGGGTCCATCACCATCAACAAAATGGCGCTACAAGGTGGGCCAAATGACAAGTTGCGCCCATAGAGTATGGTTTGAATCTCTTATTTAAAAATGGCTTTTCCTGACATCATAATCCCGGGATGTATTTTTACAAAGTTAGAATGTACTATCCCCACTACAGTTATCCATGACCTGTCCAAGTTAAAGTTCAGTGGTGAGGGTGAACCATCTTTTCTTGCACATGTGTGCCAAGTTATAAACTTTTTCCTATTCCACAAGATAGAGTATGAAGATGTCTAGACCGTATTACTCACCCTCACATTCGAAGGTCATGATCAACATTGGTGTTACACCTTACCCTTTGCCTCGATTGATTCATATATTTAGCTTGCCGAAATGATGATTAAAATGTTAAATAAGTATAGCCACCGTGATTTCCATGAAAAAATATGTTGTTTAAGTATGGAACCTGACGAATAATTTGAGCACTTTGTTGATCACTTCCTTCACCTCTGTTTCGAAATTCATGAACATCTTGTGATCTTTGACTTTTTGAGAGAAGAGTTTGAACGCTTGGTTCATAGTTCTCAATACGATGAACCTCCTGATTTCCCTTCCTACCCAACTCTTCCAGATCATGAAGCACCTCATATTGTAGAGGAGGATCCGAACACCCCATTTTTTCCTTATCCTCCTCCCTTTCCAATCTCGATGTGGGTGCCCCCTTGCGGTGATTGCAAAGCTAAGAAATTTGTGCAACATGTCCCCAACTCATTTTTTCATCTATCTCTTGCTGCTATGGAGGAAGTTCCATAATGGCTCAAGAAGCCTATAGTGAGGACTCACTCCTCCATTCCGCAAGAGGATGTCACTGTTCATAACTCAAGTCTCGAACATAATTTGCATCTCTGCCATCCTCCATCATCTACAAGCCATGACTCCTTGTACCATGACTCACTTGATCAATCCACTTCACTAGCGAGTTGTTCGCATTCTCTTGATTCTCAAGTTGTTGGCTCAGATTTCGATCAGGCACAAGGTAGTCACATTACACAAGAATAAGAGCAGAAGGGTGAGGACATTATCAATCTTCCCTCTCTGTTTAAAAATTATGTGCATTAAAACAATGAGCTTCAGTTCTTGAATGATTCTCAATCTGCTAATCTCGGTGAAACATTCTTTCGATCAACCCCCTTGTCTTGGGCAGTCATCACTCCCATGCTTCCATATTTGTGACGAACATCCAAGCACATCACGTGATATTTTGTTTTCTCATGAACACTCTAATTCAGATCTAGAATGTGCTCCGGTCAAAGAAGAAATCCATATAGAAACTTCCTCATCACCTCACTTGCATGTGTGTCATACCCTTCACAACACATCCACATGCATCGGAGATACTCCACATTCTTTTGTTTCTTCATCCGATGAGTGATCTCCTCAGCTGACACAAGGCAATGAGGTTGTCCATGATAAAGTTGAGAATAGTCTAATCATAGACTTCTCTTCCCATTCCCCGTCATCTCTTCTTTTGCATGAAGATAGCTCTTGAAACCATCTTGCTGAAGCTAAAAAATCTAGTGAAGCCTGTGACAGAAATGGCTGCCATCATGAGAGAAGTGTTGAAATCAACAAATCCATGCATGATCTGTTTCAAGCTTCAAAATACGATTATGAAATTCTAGAAAGTTATGGGACTTGCCATGGATTTGAGGCACTTCAACGTCTGTTGATGTTTATGTCAAGACCTCGTGACTTTGGTAAGCCCCCCGAACCCAATCAGATTTGGTTTCTCACGCACTATTCGTCTATTTACATGGTTTCAGTCGATGTGGATCCCCATGTAAAAAGTGTTTGGTATTTTGGGTGTGATCTTTCAAATTTTCAAATTTTTTATGACTCAATCCATGAATATGTTACAGTGCATTTGTATTCATGCAAATATCTCACATCAAACTTGGATTGGGAGTGTTCATCTATCATGAAATCATGGGATTGTGAAGTTGATCATCTCAAAGACTCTCTTTGCCCATTGTCATACTTATCGAAATTCCCTCTTCATGTTCAGATGCTCGGCCTGCTTACAAACCTTGCACTGCAAATATGTCTGACATATCTAGCTCACAGCGAACTTGATTCGATTGTGCAGAGCGTTCATGAGATTGTTCAAATTGAAAACTAGGAATTTGACATCTCAACCAACTCATTTTATCATTTCTCTATCTTAGGTAACTGTCATTCATATTATCATTTTCCCATCAACATATCCAATGATAGTTGCTTCGCACTCTCTAATATTCATTGTTTAACATCTCTCCCTTCATATTTCCATCAAGCAAATGAAGCACTTCAACCTGCACTGATGGTTATGGAAGGTCCGCATTGTCTTGGCATGACTGTTGAGAATGTCAGATTTATTTTTCCTTACAAGATTCCCATCATGATCCCATCTATCAAATCAATAATTCTCCTCTCAAAGATCACAAGGCTTTCAATATAGCCATTATGAATTTTACAATCCAATCGTTGAATGGCTCCAACAATCTTACTTGGCAAGCTCCCTTGTAGGTAACAAGCTTCAATCCCTCCTTATGCTTGTTAAGAAGATTGGTGCAGATGAATACGCACCCGAAAAAGGCTTATGATGTTTGTTGAAAAGTGATATCCATCAAAGAGGTAAGCATGTGTATTGGGTGGTTGTGAAACATCTTTCTTCCTACAGGAAAGACCTTCTTTTCTGTGTGTAACTTGTTCAAGTTTTTATATTTTCTGTTGCACACAACTTTTATTTGTTTTAATCATTTGTGCCTTTGTGGATGTAGGTCAGGAGTGACTATGGTGGCTTCACTGGAAATTTCATTTCACGTAACCCCGACCGTTTAGTTGTTAGGATAGGAGTAGGATTAGTTGCATCTCAGTTTTCCCTTCCTTGCACTCATCTTGCACTCGTAGTTCATCATGGTTTTCTTATTTTACATCCTATTGTTTTAGTAATTTTGATTTCTTGTCTTTTGGTTTTGTTTCCTTGTTGTGTATGCCTTTTCTCTCGTCTTATTTTTCCTTTCATTTTGAGTTTTTCGTTTGTTTTCACTACACGAATAAGCGTTGTGCTTGCACTATGTTCTGGTTTATAAATTAGTACGTGGTTGAAGTTCAAAGAGTATTGTGCCACTATAGTGCTTGGCCAGTCCTATGTTAGTATTATTTGTGCTTGGATTTAACTTTTGGTTGATGAAGTCTTGACGAAAAATATGATTCGTCTGTAAGGAGAGTTTTGGTCGAACCATGAACCCGTGTCCAATCTGGGAAACCTCATGCCTATACCTAGTTTTCTGCTCAGGTGTGTTCAAGATTATCCAACTAGTAGAAACAAATAAGGGGAAAATCTAAACATGCAAACCTGAATCAGAGGTCTTTATATGCTTCTCTGAAGAAACAACCTCTCATGCTCTCAATAATTTGGGATGCCTCTTCCACCCCAAAAATAAAAAAGTGCTTATGCACAGTTCTCTTTCAAAAATAACAAAGGTGAAAGAAGAGAAAGGCTTCCTATGCAGAGAGGCGAATTAGACAACTCCACCGAGGTACTATTCAGGCTCGATGGAAGTGGATCAATTCTTGTGTGCTTGAGTGACTCCGTAGGGGTACTGTTCAGGCTTGCTGGTAGCGGAGAAACACCAGAGATGAAAAACTATACTCTGAAAATATTAAGCTCGCGACCCAAATTACCCTTCTCAATTTGAAACACTGTGATCTGGCTCAATTTTGTGTTGTGTTCAACTGATTCTGTACAAGGTGAACCATGTCTATCCACTGGGTAAGTGGGGAATCTGAAGTGATACACAACAAATCAATAATCCCCAAAAGGCCAAGGCCATGCACTGTAAACAAACTAAAACAAAGAAGCTAGTATTCAACCGGTGTGTTGCCAAGTGTTGTAGCAGTTGCAACACCCTCCAAAATTTTTATCTTGCATTCAAATTTTGGAGCCTTCCTTGGTTTTTCCTTTGATGGTTACAAACACTCGAGCGCACCCCATGAGCTCTTGTGAATTCTAAACACCCTTCTAATTATTTTACCAACGATCGTCTTTTGGCATATTGATTTCTTTGTCATGCTTGCAATCTTGTTCTGGTGAGTCAGAAGGTTTTTCTTTGTGTGTTTGGGTTGTCTTATCTATGTAAACATCCATCGTACTCACACACAAATTTGTAAGCATTGTCGTGCAAGTGTCGTCACTGTCATTTGAAGATCTATTTCAAGTTTCATGCTTGTCGCTCTCAACTCTAAGACAGTCTCACGAAGGGCATGTTTTGTCTTGTTGTCCTTATGGTTTATGTTGTCTCATCGTCGAAGTATGCTAAGTGTGGGTTCACAATGTCAAGTCTGCACAAGGTCACTTACTTTCAA
Source organism: Pinus tabuliformis (assembly GCA_031772625.1). Lineage (NCBI taxonomy): Eukaryota > Viridiplantae > Streptophyta > Pinopsida > Pinales > Pinaceae > Pinus > Pinus tabuliformis. Next base: position 1,083,253,576 of record CM062815.1, on the reverse strand, counting down.
CACTTAGCCATTTTCCTAAAAAACTGTCCGACCGAACAACCCTCTTCCACTGAACTCTGACTGAGCTGCACTACGTAGTCTTAGCCCTCAGTGACCCTACTCTACTGCCTAGAATTGTGCAGTGCTTGAGGTTTCCTTCGGGTCAGCTACACTGCGCAATCCCAGAATTGAGCGGCTTTTCTGCCTCCCAAAACTGTGCAGAAGACTACCCAAATGTCTAAACTAGACTGCGCATTTCTCAAGCACATTCATCAAGCCTCCTTCTATTCTATTGGAACCAAGCACTAGACGAAGACCTAGGTCTGCACTGATCTCCAAAATTACACAGACATGTCCTACTGGTATTCTATTTCTTTTCTTTGCACTGCCTTCAGAAACTCCATAGACATGTCTAGCAGGCCCTTTGCTACCTGTCATGCATTGTTATCCAAAATTTTGCAGTCATGCTCAGTAGGTCCCTTGTAGCCCTATCATGCACTACTTTCAGAAATTGAGAAGAAATTCCTAGCTAACCTCTGATCCTTGGCCTATAATTCTCTCATAAATTGCGCAGAGAGGTCCTCCTAGTGACCTCCATCATTCGGGACTCACTTCTCCCAAAAAATGCTCAGAATTCCCCAACCATTCCTCTGCTACATCGATTTGTCTTCCCTATGCAAACTGCACAGATTTGTCATGTTACCCCACTCTGTCTTCCCTCTAGAAAGTGCATAGAATTGTCTTGTTCCTCTATCCTTTCTTCCTCCCTAGAACTGCGAAGAACTACCTAATTGGTCCCCTACAATCCTATCTTGTTTTCCCTCCAGAAATTGCGCAGAACTACCCAGCAAGATCCCACCTTACAGCTACCACCAGTGTTCTTCACTGCACAATTTTTCCTCCTAGTGACCACTACATAATTTTTCTTAACATTGCAGGTTTTCCTCTCGAAGTCCCTCATTCCAGCTTGAGCTGCTCTCTATGCTGTCTGAATGAGTTGTCTTCCCTCCCTGTCACCTAAACCGGAGAACAATGCATCATGCTAGACTAGGAGGTTTTGGATTTCATGTCGTCTTGTCATGACTAAATTACAGGAACAGGTACACTAATGTATCATGGAAATATGATGAAGAGGATGAAGAAGAAGTGCACATGCTAGTAGACTTGCTTGCAGCTAGACGGATGTACAAATCATATCAAGCAACAAGCGAAAGGAACACATGTATTGAACCATCATGCAAGACTAAGACCATCAAAGACCCCACAAAACTATGTCATGCAGAGGAGAAGACAAATCACACCAAGAGTACATCCATCACTCAGCTGAACAGTAGCTTGACATGGATGCCACTGTTAGCCAGAACATGTCAGTAATGTCATGTCAAGTTGTGTCATGAGATGTATTGGCCACATCACCACCATGGGCATTTTTCATTGTAAATAAATTTAATGTAGATTGAATTCTAATGGACACACACAAGAAGTCGAAGATTCATGTCAGTTGAAAAGTAATGGTAAGTTGATGAGTCACGAGGGTAGTCCAAGAGTCACAAGGGTCAAGCAACACCCTTGGCTATATATACACCCCTCGTTGTATGAGCAAGGACTTTTCACCTTGGCTTCCCACATAGCCTTGAGAGTTTGTAGTATTTTATTTGAGGAGAGAGAAGTGGCTCCAATGTCCTACTATTATGACTAGTGATGTATGGTGTACAAATGTGTCTTGGAACTTTTTCTTAATTCAGAAGCCTGTTAAGGCCAACACTTTTTCATGCATGTTTTGTAGATGTTTGTAAGACTACTCTTTAAACATTTGTAATGCATGTTTCTTAACCTGTTGTTACCGGGAATAGTGTCTATGCAGAACTGCTAATCCCACTAAGGCTGGTAGCTACCTTAGAAACAAACAAAGCAAAACTACTTTCATTTTCCTTTATGAAAGATAGATGAGAGAAGAATAAAGGAGACCAACCTCTGTCTTGCGCTTGGTTCCTTGCTCGATTCCTCTCTCTTCTAATAGTTCTTTGCTACTTTCTTTCTCGTATACCCAGCTTCACAGAATACCTGTAGAATCAAAGCAGCATAACACTATACGAGAACATATATCTATTATCATAAACAATCTAGGATCAGATGTAAATTGACCATACAAATGCATAAAACATAAATCACACAAGAGTATGGAGGAAAACTTGAATAGCTTTATTGATAATCAAGAAAGAGCCAAGAGAGTTAAAACCAATCGTTTTGACCCAGCATCATCCTCTCAGCAAGTGAGCCCTTATTCACCTCATGAAAAGCTTAGATCACCCAACACTATGATGTTGCCTCAAGAAACCAACAACAATTCCTTACAAGATGCAAAATTCCAGCCTCCGGATCTCTGGGATGAGGGATCCATATATAGATGTCTGCAAGGGAGATGAGTCAGCTTGTGATTTGATTAGTGTCTTCCTTCTGATAGTTCTTGCTTCCACTTGGAGATTGATGATCTCTTACTCGTCCCTGGTCGAATTCAGAGAGGCAAGTGTCACAAGAGAAGTTTCCGGAAGATTCCATGCTTCTCCACCTCGTAGATTGACACTGACATTTGTCCCTTATCGCCCATCGCACCCCATAGAAGGGCTTTTTGAAATGAAACACACCTTCTGTGTGTATTTAGGTGAGATGCAATGCACTTTTCCTATGGAGTAGGTGAAATGGTCCAGTTTTGACCAGTTTTGAGAAGTTTTTCACGGAGAACTTCTGGGAGAAGCTGTAATCAGATGACCTTGTTCTTTTAGGGGTTGGAACAACACTTTTAGGGACTTAGGAGCCCTTAGTTTATGGACATTTATGCTTGGGGTTGCAGTGCCCAAAAATGTCTATAACAGTTGCCCCCTAAAGCATGAGTTCGTTAATCCTTTTTGATGTCGGGTGAAATGCTTTATCATGAGGATCCGAAGTTCTTTCAAGCTGGAAGGAGGCCTGTAATAAGATACAATACAATACATTATCTTCATAATATTTTCATGATCTAGTTGAGGCGGGCATTCCCATGCTCAGCTTTATAAATTCATTTTCATGTACATAGGACAGACAATCGTCTGAGTGTAGACTGATGATTCTGGTAGAGCCAACATCCCTTAGATTGGATGATTATCTATGCAGCAATGATGTACATTTGATGTCTTTATTTTCCTGAATATATATCGCAGCCCGGATGGATGAAACTAGATACGGGGTCTTCAATCTCGTTCGATCTTCACTCAAAGTACAAGTCGATCCATGTGAGAGATGTTCTGGAGTCGAACATGGAAAGACATCGCCTGATTACCAGCCAATGATGTAAGTTGTTAACAGGCGCGAGAGGAATCACCGATAATGATAATGATCCTCAAGGTACTGTAGTACAATTCACGTGGTGTGAATAAAGGACTTGGTGTCAAACACCACACAAAATCTTTCGATCGAAGGTCATTGATGTAAACCTGTCGCCGGAAGTGAGAAACTTTCCATTGAGGCATGCGAGCTTCAAAGTAATGAAAGGGGTGTTCCTAGATCGACTTCTTGGATAATGAGCTGATGTCGACAAGAAGCGATCCGTCATAGGAGGGCCTTAATGAATCCCACATCAATGACATGGAACAGAGCAAATGATTTTCATGGAGGTGAAAACGATCTGGTGATATAAGGTTGAAGGTGGCGGTCATGAAAGAATGGAGCGTAAATGTATTGCAGTGGGTGAGACACAAGTGAATTCTCTGAGTGACTTCTCTTGAACATATCGACGACACTGACATGATGGATTGGTAGCATTAACCCCAAATGTGGATGGTGTGATGTGACCATGGTGATGTGACCGGTGAATGAAACAACCCAACCCGACTTGGATGCGGAGTGAAAGTGTCATGTTCAAGAGCGACTTGCTACCAACAAAGTTTCTTCAAGTTTTCTTCCCAATTTTTCCCCAGTCATTGCTGACCAGTACCTCTTTATTTTTTTCAAGCTTGAGGAGGATAACATATGCTTGTTCTATAATTTTCCTTCAGGCAAACCCATCGCTATGTTTTAACGAGCCTAGCGATAGTGAAACTCGTTCTTGTCTGTTATGGACAAGTTTGTCGCTATTAGGTTTTAACGAGTTTAATGACAAAGATAACTCAGTCCTTTTCAATTTTAGAGAGTCTGAAAAGGGACGTAAAGGAAACTCAAAAAATCATTTTTCGTCATCTAATCCCTTAGGTCCGAAAAAGTATAAAACAATACAGAAGGGATGAATTTTCGGTACTTTTAACGAGCCGAACAAAACAAGCGCTCGATCTTTTTGTGTAATAATCCCTCAGGTCCAAAAAGATTAAAATCTAAAGGAGGGATAGCACTTCCGGTCACTTTAACGAGCTGGAGAGGCCAATGGCTTGGCAATCTTTTCATATTTTACGAGTCAGTTGAAAAGAGCTTAAAGGAGACTCGTTTTTTGAGGAACGAGTGATAAATTCGGGTAGCAGCTAATTCCAGGTAAGGTTTGGAATTTCCCAATCATGACAGTGTTACAAGGATGGCTAATAGAATTACACTTCGTAGTTGTTCCTCAAAAGGGGTAAACAATCAAGTGGAGGTGAATGATCGACCAATACAAAGTGGAGGTGATGATGAGAACATGACCAAGGCTTCAAAGGTTGAAGTACTACATTCACGATGGTTATTTACCGGAAATTGGTTCATTTTTTAATGAGCTTAAACGCTGGGGGAAACATTTGCTCATTGCTTATGTTTATTTTTTAACGAGCATGAAGTCCGCGTTAAAACTGCTCGATTAATGCAGTCGTATGATAAGAATGTCTCATATATAAAAATGACATTATTTCAAAGCTTTGCCCCACATCTTTTCTTTATGCAAGTTAGGAAACGACCAATCCTACGAGTTTAAAGGGTTAGAGGACCTACAAATTTAAAAAATAAATGGTCACTCTTCGCTTGCATGCCAAAAGGTTTGCATGCCCCCAGGTATAGAGACATAGAGTTTCAAGGTTACCCCGCAATTTCGCAGACAAAACATTTGTTTTGCCAAAAAAGGCCTACCTCTTTCAGGTTACCAAAGATTGTTCTATTTGTACCACAAACAAAACACTTCTTCGGCGATGTCTACCGAAATAGACAAAGGTGAATGGCACAGACGCCTCCACTCACATAACTTTGACGAGGGAATCTTGTTCCAGTCCAACCCCCTTTTCCAATTGCGGACGGGAGTGTCAGACTAGTCATATATCCTTCGCGGAAACCTACGCTATACCTGAAGTTTTCCTGCCGAAGCAGACCAGGGTGCATGCCCCTGGGTTTCAGTCATGTCCCCCGAATCACTCGCGTTCATCAGGTGGACGAACCGGGGATTGATGAGACATTCCTTGCGTGAAAAGACCATTTAGGGATGGTATATGACTATTTTCTATGCGTGAACCGGGGAATGAAAGCTGGTCTACGAGCTTGACCACTCTTCCTTCGTGCGGAAAACACATTACTCTAAAGAGTGATGAGACAATGGCTCCCATGCAATAAATATAGTCTCACCCAAGGAGTATATTATAATCCAGGGGTCCTTGGACTACCATTACGTTCATGTGAACGATTTTCCCTCTCAATGTTATGAGCACATTGGGAACGATCCCTAACGGTCGACTGGTTCCTTTGTCAAAGCCTGTTAGATTTCTCATCTCAGGCAAAAGCGATGGCGAACCAAGCGCTTTCCAAGCAGTCGAGGAAAGGATACTCATAGAAACCCCTTCATCTATGATGGTACCAGCCATAACTATTCTATATATTTGAGCAACGATTCGGAATGGTATACTAGCCGATAAACGGGGTATGCCTAGTAGATTCCAGTCAAAGGAAACAAATAGGTTGCTTGGAGGTGGGACTGAATAGACGGTCGGGTACGACTCTGACGAACTTCCTTCCTGCGGTAAAGGAATGGGTAAATCGCCCCCATGTTCATCGGAGTCTGTGCTTACGAAAAGAATTTGGACAGTGTCATCCTTGTTCTCTTTGGTGACTGTATCATCTAAAGATGGAACCTCTGAAGGCAAGACCGGGTCAACTGCTGCCTCGACCTTTTGACTTTCATCTGGTATGGATTCAAATGATTTTTCTTCAGTGATAGATACTTCGGCCGACCACCTGGGCGGGTCAGCCGAATTTTCAACCAGTGACGGACTCGGCAAGAGTTTCTTATATCCAATAGGGAGCCTTAACGGTAAAACCGGACGGTCGTCCAAAACTCTTTTAGCCTCGTCTAAGAAGGGACAACAGTGGACGGCGTGATCGCCTTCACACAGTTTACAGGGAAATTTGCATTTTCCTTTTTGTCCAAGGGCTTCACTTTCACTAGTTGACGGTGTATTTTCAACATGATCATCAGAGGTTGACGACACCGGGTTGTGCAAACGAGGAGACCAGTCCCTTAAGATCCGAGGGATGCAAGGACAATCTCTATGAAAGTGGTCTCCTTTGCAAATGACACATGGTGATTTAGGCCTGGTTGGTGCAGTGTGTGGATTTTCGCTAGACGATGCTTGGTTACCCCTTTTCGCCTTTGGCTCCTTCTTCTTCTTCTCTTTCTTCTTCTTTTCCTTCTTCTTCTCAGGTACTTGATTTTTGGCTTTACCAGCCCCATCAAGCGAAGAGGAAGGAGGAGAGGAAGAATTGGACGAAGTAGAGGGTTGGGGGGTAACTCTGGAATTGTCTAGTTGCTGACTCGATTGTTCAGGAATCGCGGTGTTCTGAACGACGGAGGTTGAGAAAAGCCATATGGGCAAGCCGATTGTCAATCCTGGAAGCGACAATGTGGCCATATGGGGTGCACCAACATCTCCCAAAGAGGAGAAGGGACTAGGATTTCCTCCAAGGGGAACTCCTAAGTGGATGGACTCCATTTTCCTCAACCTAAGACCAACGTAGGAAAGGTGATGATTATTCCGTTTAAAATAAATTTTAGACTCTTTGACACAACTTGTTTTTTCTATTTTAAAGAGTCGAGAAAAAACAAAAGATGACTCTAGTCACCTTCGATTTTTAATGAGCCTGAAGTGACAAGTGCTCAGATGGACCTTTTCCGTTAAGGATTCTAAAAAGGAACGAAAGGGACTGCTATGGAAATATAGGCAGAGGGATTACCAAACCAATCGCAAAACTGCAGAATACTTTTTACGGTACGACAATCAATCTTCCTAAATGCTGTGTTCAGTGCATTGCAATCGATAGGGCGGTAGACATGGATTCCTATGGATAAAGGATTAAGCCTATTGTGGTCTCCCAAAATATACTCGACGGTACGTGGGAGCACAAGTCCGTATTGGCACTTATCATCTCAAAGTGGAGGAATCACCCAACCAACAGTGAGAACAACAGTTACCAGGCTTTACAACGCCGGAATACGTCTCTAGTCTAGACTTCTAGATGTTGTGCGTTAGGTTCCAAAGCGTTGTTAGATTCATTAAATTTATTTTATAGTTGATCTTGCTTAAGAAATTTGCCTTTCAGGTTCACCACGTGATGTAGATGTACAATTCCTAAAATGAAATCTAAGATGATAAACAGTCGTTTTATCTTCTTTGTGCAATGAAAATCCTAGCTACTAAGGAAAGAGAAATGGTGTTCTTTCAGCAAAGAGCATAGAGCACACACTATATGCACTGTCCTAAATCAAACCAATCAAACAGTCTAAATGCAAATGCACATGCATGTATTTGTTTTCAGCCTTCTTAATACGTGAATGATAAAAAGAAAGCTAATGCGCAAATCTGAATTAGTTTTCAAAGCGACAATTACTAACAAGTTTCTTTTCAAAATCAAAATGAAGACAATGACAACACTTTGTGATTTGGAAATGAAAACTTGCTTTCGACACTAGAAAAACTACCAATTCAGATCGAATACAACAGTAACAGGGTAATCGACTATCAAGAACAATCAGATTCTCTTCTATGAATGAAAACGACACTTGCGACACTTTCAAATCAAGAAACGACAGTACAATTACGTTACTTATTTGTAAAGGAGAACTGAAAATGACTCAAAAAATACATAAAAACATTTACAGTTCTTTACACAATGGAGGCGGAATAACAGCAAGGAAAGGGGTTTCAAACAGAGGTGTACTGACTACAGGCAGCAAAACTCTTGAATAGATCTAAAAAGAGTGAACATAGAAATCAAAATTTAGGAACAATGCCTAGTCTGATTAGCGCACCTGTAACACAATGAAACTGAAATGCAACGCACCTACTACACTCGGGAAGTGCCCTGAATTTGAGATTCACAGAACAAACAGTGCGTTGGGCCAGGGACGAGACTTTGATTGGGTTCCGAGTCACAGTTTGCAATTCAGTTCAGGGATTTTGGCCGAGCAAGTGGTAATCTGTAAATCAATCACAGGGGTAGATCTAAGGAGGTTACTAGAGCCACCACGAGGGCAATTAGAAAGCTTGTAAATTAATTGTTTAATTCATAAACAAAACCCGGAGATTGACTGAAGCAGCGTTGATCTACTTTGCACTTGCATAACAAATGCAGTTCGAAGGCTAGTTGGCTTGACTTCAGGCTTCGTCTGTAGGTTTATAAAGTAAACAAATGTAGATAAAAAATCAATCTATTCGTTCCCCAGTGGAGTCGCCATTTTGTTACCGGGAATAGTGTCTATGCAGAACTGTTAATCCCACTAAGGCTGGTAGCTACCTTAGAAACAAACAAAGTAAAACTACTTTCGTTTTCCTTTATGAAAGATAGATGAGAGAAGAATAAAGGAGACCAACCTCTATCTTGCGCTTGGTTCCTTGATCGATTCCTCTCTCTTCTGATAGTCCTTTGCTACTTGCTTTCTCGTATACCCAGCTTCACAGAGTACCTGTAGAATCAAAGCAACATAACACTATATGAGAACATAGATCTATTATCATAAACGATCTAGGATCAGATGTAAATTGACCATACAAATGCATAAAACATAAATCACACAAGAGTATGGAGGAAAACTTGAATAGCTTTATTGATAATCAAGAAAGAGCCAAGAGAGTTACAACCAATCGTTCTAACCCAGCATCATCCTCTCAGCAAGTGAGCCCTTCTTCACCTCATGAAAAGCTTAGATCACCCAACATTATGATGTTGCCTCAAGAAACCAACAGCAATCCCTTACAAGATGCAAAATTCCAGCCTCTGGATCTCTGGGGTGAGGGATCCATATATAGATGTCTGCAAGGGAGATGAGTCAGCTTGTGATTTGATTAGTGTCTTCCCTTTGATATTTCTTGCTTCCACTTGGAGATTGATGATCTCTTACTCATCCCTGGTCGAATTCAGAGAGGCAAGTGTCACAGGAGAAGTTTCTGGAAGATTCCATGCTTCTCCACCTCGCGGATTGACACTGCCATTTGTCCCTTCTCACCCATCGCACCCCATAGAAGGGATTATTGAAATGCAACGCACCTACTGTGTGTATTTAGGTGAGATGCAACGCACTTTGCCTATGGAGCAGGTGAAATGGTCCAATTTTGACTAGTTCTGAGCAGTTTTTCATGGAGAACTTCTGGGAGAAGCTGTAATCAGATGACCTTGTTCTTTTAGGGGTTGGAACAACACTTTTAGGGACTTAGGAACCCTTAGTTTATGGACATTTATGCTTGGGGTTGCAGTGCCCAAAAATTTCTATAACCCCTGTACTAAGATAGTTTAACTACTTTGGTTATTTTAGTACTTACATTGTTGAAGATGTGTTGTATTTCTTATCACCGTTGTCTCATCCCTGTGGACTACTCCGCGGGATACTAGACAGACCACCTTTGTGTATTGGCTATCACCATTGTCACATCCTTATGGACTACTCCATGGGATACTCGAGATACCATATTTGTTTTTTGGTTATAATGATTGTGACATCCGCTGGACTACTCCACTGGGTGGTGTACGTGTTGTCCCCTTCATCTCAGTTTTAACGACTTCCACATCTGTTGTGGACTATTCTGTTGGGTACAGGACAAACCTTTCTAGTTTAAGTGTGTCTCTTTCTGGGTGGTACTACTAACTCTCATTTAGAGGCTCACTTTACTCTTCGCCTTTGTAGTAAGAGAACCTTGACATAGTTACATTACGCACTCACCACACACACGTACCTTGTTGTTTGAAGATACCAGCATAACAGTATCATGTGTTTATAGCTAGATCCAAGGCAGATCTCTAAGTATATGGCAACTAGGCCTTCATACTGGATGGGACTCCGACACCAAACAGTGTGAGGTCTAGTTGGGACTTCACATTGGGGAGATCCCCTTTGTTGGCATGTCTAGCACCATCAACAAAATGGAAGCAGGGTTAGACGACAGGCTATGCCCGTAGAGTCTGGTTTTAATCTCTTATTTAAAAATGGCTCTTCTTGACATCATAATCCCAGGATGTCTTTTTACAAAGTTTGAATTTGCCATCCCCATGGAAGTTATCCATGACTTGTCCAAGTTAAAGTTCAGTGGTGAGGGTAAACCATCTCCTTGTGTGCATGTGCACCAAGTTATAAACTTTTGCCTACGCCACAAGATAGATTATGAAGATGTCTGGATTGTATTAATCACCCTCACATTCAAAGGTCGTGCTCAACTTTGGTGTTACACATTACCCTTTGCCTCTATTGATTAATTTGGTTAGCTTGCAGAAATGATGATTAAAATGTTCAATGAGTATAGCCACTGGGATTTTCTGTGAAAAAATATGTCATTTAATTATGGATCTTGATGAATCAATTGAGGGTTGTGTTGATCACATCCTTCACCTTTGTTACAAAATTCCTGAATAACTTGTGAACTTTGACTTCTTGAGAGAAGAGTTTAAAGGCTTGGTTCATAGTTCTAAATACGATGAACCTCTTGATTTCCCTTCCTCCAAACTCTTCCTCATCATGAGGCACCTCAGATTGTAGAGGAGGAGCCCAACACCCCATTTGTTGCTTGACCTCCTCCTTTTCTTGTCCCAATGTGGGTGCCCTCTTGCGGTGATTGCAAGCTAAGAAAACTGGGCAACATGTCCCCAACTCATCTTCTCATTTGTCTCCCACTACCATGGAGGAAGTTCTAGAATGGCTCAAGAAGCCTATAGTGAAGACTCACTCCTCCATTCTACAAGAGGATGTCACCATTCATAACTCAAGTCTTGAATTTGATCTGCATCTCTGCCATCCTCCATCATCTACAAGCCATGACTCCTTGTACCATGACTCGCTTGATCAATCCACTTCACTAGCCAATTGTTCGCATTCTCTTTATTCTCAAGTTTTTGGCTCAAATTTCGATTAGGCGCAAGGCAGTCACATTACACAGGTAGAGGAGCAGAAAGGTGAGGACATTATCAATATTCCCACTCTGTTTAAAAATTATGTGCATTAAATTAATGAGCTTCCATTCTTGAACGATTCTCAATCTGCTAATCTCGGTGAAACATCCTGTACAATTAATTCTTTCGATCAACCCCCAGTCTTGGGCAGTCATCACTCCCATGCTTCCATATGTCATGATGAACGCCCAAGCACATCATGTGATCTTCTGTTTTCTCATGAAGACTCTAACTTAGATCTAGAATGTTATTCGGTCAAAGAAGACGTTCATATCGAAACTTCCTCTTCACCTCACTTTCCCATGTGTCCTACCATTCACAACGCATCCACATGCATCGAAGATACTCCACGTTCTCTTGTTTCTTCATCCGATGAGTTATCTCCTCGATTGACACAAGGCAGTGAGGTTGTCCATGATAAAGTTGAAAACAATCTAATCATAGAGTGTTCTTCCCATTCCCCTTCATCTCTTCTTTTGCATGAAGACAGGTCTTCAAACCAAATTGCTGAAGCTAAAAAATATGCTAAAGCCTGTGATAGAAATGGATGCCATCCTAAGAGTAATGTTGAAATCAGCAAAGCTATGCATGATCAAGTTCATGCTTCAAAACACGATTCTACAATTCTGGAAGTTTCTGATACCTGCCAAGGATCTGAGGCACTTCAACGTCGCTTGATGGTTATGTCAGGACCTCGCGACTCTGGTAAGTCCTCTGAATCCAATCAAATATGGTTTCTCATGCACAATCCATCTATTTGCATGGTTTCATTCAGTGTGGATCCTTGTGTAAAAATTATTTGGTATTCAAGGTGTGATCTTTCAAATTTTCAAAATTTTACTTCTGACTAAATCCACAAATCTGTTATAGTGCATCCATATTCATGCAAATATCTCACGTCAAACTCAGATTGGGAATGTTCATCTATCATGAAATCATGGGATTGTGAAGTTGATAATCTCAAAGACTCTCTTTGCCCACTGTCATACTTATCGAATTTCCCTCTTCATGTTCAGCTCCTTGACCTTCTTGCGAACCTTGCATTGCAAATTTGTCTGGCATATCTAGCTCACAACGAACTTGATTCAATTGTGCAAAGTGTTCGCAAGATTGTTCAAATTTCAAATTCGGAATCTAACGTCTCAACCAACTCATCTGATCATCTCTCTATCTTGGGTGATTTTCGTTCATCTTTGTTAAGAAATCTACCGTATAACATAAATAATTACCGATAGGAATATATATAAGAAAATAACAAGCAACAACCATAAACACATAAACACAAATGTTTATCCGCGAAAACCCCAAATCTGGGGAAAAACCCAACCATAATGAAATTTCATTATCCTTGGCCAAAACCCTAGCCAACCTGACCAAGTGAGCCTTCACCGCTCACCTCCAGGTCTTGCATTACAATGAAGTCCTTCAAGCCTTTTATAAGCTCCATTACATATAATACCACGGGCAGGATACTATGGGTGCACAATACCATGTGCCCCAAAACCATCACTGTTTAACCTGGTCAAATTTGACTCTATCCTAAGTCAAGTTTACCTAACAATTCCCCCCTTAAACTTGGCTTGGGGTTCCTTGACTTTTTCCAGCCAAACCTGCTAAGTGAGACAATCTCGCTCACTCTAGCCCTTACCCCCGTCAAAGTTTTTACCCGGGTATTGTTAACTCAACATCCCCCTATCACCTAGGTCTAACCCAGACTTTACCGGTGATCACCAAGGGGTACACATGCCTTACCAGGTCTTACAGTAGTATGCCCATTTACATGCAATAATTTTGACTTCATTAATTTTTTTTTTGTTTATTGCTGCTACGATTCTGATCCATCCTCTCTCAATTTGATTTGCTCAAAAGCTTCTATCAAATCGCTCCAACTGCGAGCCCGACGAGAACCTCGTAGATTCCAGCACTGGTGGTCTCATGTAGCAGAAAATGAACAATTTTCGAAGCCGCATGAAAAATTTTCTTCTGCTGACCAAAGGTGTCTCTCAACCTTCTTTAAATAGCCACATGAATCCCGAACAATTCATCAGCATGTTCCAAACCGGTAAATATCGCAAATGCATTGTGATCCCTGATCCTTGGTAGTTACAGCACTATCTTCCGCACATTCTCCTCAAGGTTCTTACATGTACAATTGTTCCACCATTATTTTCCAGACCCAGATCTGCTGCATTGATCTCATCAGGCACTATAAACCCCTGGCATCAAAGAATCCCTTTGAAGCCAATATCTGGCTCTGATTCCAGTTGTTAAGAAATTTACTGTATAGCATAAATAATTACCGAGAGGAATATATATAAGAAAATAACAAGCAACAACCATAAACACATAAACACAAATGTTTATCCGCGAAAACCCCAAATCTGGGGAAAAACCCAACCATAATGAAATTTCATTATCCTTGGCCAAAACCCTGGCCAACCTGACCAAGTGAGCCTTCACCGCTCACCTCCAGGTCTTGCATTACAATGAAGTCCTTCGAGCCTTTATAAGCTCCATTACATATAATACCATGGGCAGAATACTATGGGTGCACAATACCATGTGCCCCAAAACCATCACTGTTTAACCTGGTCAACTTTGACTCTATCCTAAGTCAAGTTTACCTAACAGTCTTATCATTTTACCATCAACACATACGATGATAGTTGCTTCATGATCTCAAGCAGATGAGGCACTTCAGCCTACACTGATGGTTATGGCAAGTCCTCATTGTCTTGGCATGACTGTTGAGAATGATAAGATTTATTTTTCCTTACAATATTCCCATCGTGATCCCATCCGTGAAATCGAGAATTCATCCTCTCAAAGATCATGATGCTTTCAATACAGCCATTTTGAATTTTACGATCCAATCATTGAATGGCTAGAAAAATCTTACTTGGCAAGCTTCATTTCAGGTAACAAGCTTGAATCCCTCCTTGTGCTTGCTAAGAAGCTCAATGCAGACATGGATGCGTCCACAAAATTCTTCTGACGTTTGTTCAAAAGTGATATCCATCAAAGAGGTAAGCATGTGTATTGGGTGGTTGTGACACATCTTTCTGCCTACAGGCAAGACCTTCTTTGTCGTGTGCAACTTGTTCAACTTTTTGTATTTTCTGTTGCACACAAATTTTTATTTGTTTTAATCATCTGTATCTTTGTGGGTGCAGGTCAGGAGTGACTGTGTTGGCTTCATTGGAAATTTCATTTCACGTAACCCTGAACTTTTAGCTATTAGGATACGAGTAGGATTAGTTGCATCTTAGTTTTCCCTTCCTTGCACTTATCTTGCACTCGTAGTTCGTCATGGTTTTCTCATTTTACATATCATTGTTTTAGTCATTTTCCTTTCTTGTCTTTTGGTTTTGTTTCCTTGTTGTGCACACCTTTCCTTTCGTCTTTTTTTTTACTTTCATGTTGAGTTTTCCGTTTGTTTGCACTACATGAATAAGTGTTGTGCTTGCAATGTGTTCTAGTTTCTGAATGGGTATGTGGTTGAAGTTCAAAGAGTCTTGTGACACTGCAGTACTTGGCAAGTCCCGTGTTCGTCTTCTTTTTGCTTGGTTGTAACTTCTGGCCGATGAAGTCTTGATGGAAAATACAATCCTTTTGTAAGGAGAGTTTTGGTCGAACCATGAACCCATGTTCAGTCTGGGAAACTTCATGCCTATACTCAGTTTTCTAATGTCATGTGTTCAAGCTTATCCAACTAGTAGAAACAGAGAAGGGGAAAATCTAAACGAGAAAACCTGAATCAAAGGTATTTATATGCTTCTATGAAGGAACAACCTCTCTTACTCTCAATAGGTCAGGATCCCTCTTCCACTCCACACATATAAAGACACCAAGATTGGTCTAAGACCAGGGAAAAACCCACTATGGGGAAAACCCTTGCAAATCTTCTTCTTCTTAGATCATCATCAAATGATGCAGCAAAAGAGAGTACAATGATCCATAAATTTGTCTATGTAGCAAAACAATAATGATATAAATGAAACAGTTCTAATCATGTTAGGAATTAGAACCCTCATACCGATGGTTGTAATGTGATGTAACAAACTAATGTCAACTGTTGTATACTATTGTCACTGTGTCGAACACTATTGAGCACTGTTATCACTGTTAATGAGCCAAATACATATGTTTGCAACGGAAACTAACAAATCAGATCTATAGATTTGTACAACAGTAGAGAGAAACCCAAATCTATAAGATCATTGAAGTCAACTGAAGCCAAGATTTCAAACCCTAGATCTGAACTCAGGTCACTCTCATCTAAACTATTTGTGTGTGACCGAAACCTTGGGTCTCTCTCTCGGATATTGTATGCAAGTGATTGTGACTATAGAGTCACTCTCAAGAAGCCTTCAGACATGCGACTATGGCATAATACTGCTAAAACCCATAGTCGTTCCCTTGTTGTTGTTGTGCGAGCGACCCTGATGTCCTGCTCCCTCCCAGGACTACTCTGTGCAAGCGATTGGGAACCAGAACCTTATGATCTGCCTCTAAACCCAAAGTCGCTCCCATAAGCCTTTATTCCAACATCCAAGGGTTTATAGTCGTTCTCATAGGCTTATGTTCCCATGATCAGGGACCAAAATTCCATGTTTTGTGCCACCGATTGAGATCCAGAAGACCCTAACCAAGAGTGAACCTTTCGCCTGTGATTTCAGACCCTTGAGCGAACTCCTTCTGTTGAACCTGTGTGAACCAAGACAAAAGAGAAGAGAAGATGTATCCAAATGATCTTGAGGTCTCTTTTATTTATAGGCTTTCCTGAGGGATCACTTGGGGTTAAGACTGACCCAAGTAGTTACTCATGTGGTTAGGGCTGACCCATTCCATAATGTATGTATGAATAAAATCGTTCATAACTCAACTTCTGCTTAACCAAATTGCGTGATATTTAGGTCAATTTTGGTCCTCTTGAAAAAATAAATCCAATGCAATCATTATCTCGGTCATTTGAGCTGTCCAAGGTGGAATTTTACGCAGTTTCCAAAATTAACATAGTATACAACCCTCATATTCCCATGGAAAGAACATCTTTTCTGACGGACATTAAATAATCATATTCTTCCATTAAGACGAGCTTTCGATTGTTGGCAAGTATTTTAATCTTATTAGACCCTTATAGGAGAAGGGGGGGATCAGGTTACTCAACCCATAGGTACAACAACTCTCTATCCTTCTTCAACAACTCCAACTGGTTGATTTGAATACTATCAATGGGGTCTATACTAGGAATAATTGCAAGGGAGGAAGGCACCAAGTAGCTAGTAGAGTAGATCAATTTATAGTATCTAATGCCTTTCTTGGACATGATATTTTACTGAATTCGTTATTCTTCCAAGCATTGGCTCATACTACTGGATAATCTACTTAGACTTAGACTTGAAATTGGCCCCCATAATTGACCCTTCAGATTTGAAGGCTTCTAGTTACTGAATCATGACTTCCTATCCAAAGCCAAAAGCTAGTGGAAAAACTGCAGGTCCAAGGATGAAATTGCGTGCATACCTTACAAATTAAGCTTAAATAATTTATATTCAAACTCAAAGAATGGAATAGAAAGGATTTCAGTCATATTTCCAAAGAAAAGCAGGTCCTAGAGGTTCACATGCAACAGGTGCAACAATAAATTTATTCTATATGGACACACAAGGGATTTGATAATGGAAGAAGGAAAGATGATTAACAAAATAGAGTAGCAACAAAAGTAGGAGGAGACTCTTTGGAAACATAAATCTCACATGCAATGGTTGAAGGAAGGAGAGAGGAAATCAAAAAAATTCCATAAGGCTATGTTAAAACATCGTCACAACCGTAAGATATTCTCACTTTATTCTAACAACAGACAATTCGTAGTAAAACATGTGGAGTTGGAACATGAACTTGTTTCATACTATCATTCCTTGCTTATAAATCCCACACCCAATAGATCAGTAGTTATCCAAAAAATTACATCACATATTCCTAACCTTATTCATCTTGCCAAAATGAGGCCCTCATGAGAGAAGTCTCGTTTACATAAGTAGAAGAAGTGGTGATGACGATGCTAAAACTAAAGCTCCAAGACTCAAAATCTTCATAGTGGAATTCTTTCAGGCTTGTTGGCACTTTATGAGATTTGAAGTGTGTGAAATGGTCAAACAATCTCGTCACTTCCAAAAGGTATGCCCAAGTCTTAATTCCCAATTATGGCATAATAGATATCCTAAGTGGTTTTTGACTAATTTCTCTTTGTAATGTTGTTTATAAGATTATATCATCAATCACTGTGAATGACCTTAAACCTATATGAATAGTATCATTTCTCCATAACATACATGTTGTTTTGAAGGTTTCCAAATCCTTGACAGGATCATGGCAGCTCATGAGGTTATCCACTCTTTAAATAAATCCAAGAGGGTTGGAATGCTTATAAAATTGTACCTCTCCAAATATTATGATTGCTTAAATTGGGATTACCTCCTCCAAACTCTACAAGCATTTGGGTTCTCATCTCAGTGGATCACTTGGATCAAGTCCCTTATCTCTACTCCCTTATTCTCCCTCCTTTTGAATGGTTCTCCAACCACAACCTTTAATCCCTCTAGAGGTTTATGCCAAGGTAACCTCATCTATCCCTTCTTATTTATATTTGCTACAGAAGATTGGGGAAGATATCTTAAAGTGGTTGGGCGTTATGAGATTATCAATGGACTTCATCTTTATGATAATTATTTACCTATCACCCATCAATAATTTGCTGATGATATTATGTTATTTGGCATTCTCACTATGGAAGAGACTAAGGATTTGAAAACCATCCTCAATGACTTCATGGAGGCTTCAAGTACAATGATAATTGTGGACAAATCAACTATATATTTCTTTAACACTAATGTGATTGTCCAACAACATTTATCTCACCTCGTGGATTCCAAATAGGAAAACTTCCTGCTAAATACTTGGAATCTCCAATGGTAGAGAACTATTTGAGATCAACCTGTTGGTAAGGAATAATTCAAAATATCTCTAATAAGCTAGAAAGTTGTGTGTTTTGATCTCTTAATTTGGTGGGTATATTGGTCCTTCTTAAGTCTATTCTCCAAGCTCTTCCAATTCACCAATTGTCTATCTTAGCTACTCCCAAAGTCATCTTCAAATCCATCACTACCTTCTATAGATATTTTCTCTGGAGAGGAGCAAAGAAAGAAAAAAATGGTCATTGTTTGCCTAGGAAAAGCTTTGCATACCCAAGTTGGCCGGAGTTTTGGATCTGAGAAATCTAGAGGTCCTGAATAAGGAATTGGGAGCTAAAATATGGTGGAGATGGATTTAGGGAGGAAATGAACTTTGGAAACAAATTTGGGACAGGAAATATTGCCACACCTCTTCTTAGTTGGAAAAGTTAAGAGTTACAGAGCATCCCTTAGGCTCCTCTATATGGAATTTGGCATACACCAATCGAGTCTAATCCAAAATTACACCTTCTGGAATGGACACACTACCCTCTTCTAGAAATATGCTTGGCAACAAATGCCATGGTTGGGGGACCATGAGTAACTCAAAGGGTTAGAGGCATTTACTTCAGAGTCGGTGATTGGAACACATAATCTCTCACATTCAAATTTTTCATTCTATTTCTTATGTTAGGGCTTCCTATTTCCAATGAATGGGAAACAAAGTAGCTAACTTCTTGGCTAACTTGGAGTGTCAATATCAAGACATTTGTCTATCATAAACATGTTTTGAAGAGGTTTTGTCTAGCTAGAGGGAACCTCTTCAACTCATACTAGATGTAGACAAAAGGCCCCTGATTGGAGTGTTGGAAGAAGGGATGCACAGGGGATTCACTCAGTAAACCTCTGACATATCACGTGCATTCGTGGCATATTAAAAAATACCCTTAATTTGACTACATATTGGAAATTCCCTCTAAAAATCACATTATTTAACCCCCTAAATATGAACCCAATACATCTTACCAATTTTAAAAAACCCTACTTTCATTAGATATTGTAGGTATCCATTTTTTCATTAACATTTTTTATACCCCTTTATATTTTTTCATTAACTTTAAGCTCCATTTTTTACATTTGCCAATATAAAAACCCTTTACCCCCTATATATCGCCCAATATATTAAGTCATTTTTTCCTGAATATATATCCCCCAATATGAACCCACGTGGTATGATATTGCTCCCACAGTGAAGCCCCGTGAAGGGATGTTAGAGTTCGAAGGGGGAGCTCGCCACCCCACCACCTCCCACAACATTTTAAGATATGGGGTGACATGGCAAACCCTCCTCATGCAACACACATGCAAACTGCATGCACTACTCTTCACTCAATTGTTGGTACATACTACACCCAACTATTCTAGGAGGAGACACCTTACTCTATGACTTTTCTTGTATTTCTAGGCTTCTCCCCCACTGAAATTGGGATTATTCACTTGGGTGTATGATAGAGGAATGTCTGCATTCAATGGTAAATTTGCAAAACTATGGTGTAGTTTGTGGGATTTTTACCAAGTTTGAAAGTTGGCTTATTGTTTTTGCTATGAATTATCAAGTGCCTTCCTTTTAGGTGACATGGTTTCTAGGTTCAAATGTCCTCGACATAGGCACTTGTAGCTAAGAAATGGTTATGGGATAGGCTTTGGGCATGTAGGGGTTGCACATCTCAAGACACCATTCACAATATTGGAGCTTGACGTTGTAGGAGACAGTGGCACTAGTCTTTCTTCAGGTTATATGACCTCATCAATTCAAGTTCAAAAGGTTGGTCTTCATGATATGGTGTTGTTTTATTCTTCTTGTTTAGAAACTTCATTCCCTATTTTCAAGTTTAGCTGGTAAATGTTTGTCTATTGTATTTTGAGCTCAAGTGGGTCATGTAAATGTTATGTTCCTATACCAATAGGTGTCATAATTTATGATTGACTTAGTTTATCTCTGTAATATGTACATACCTTTGCTTTCTACAAATGTTTTCCATATTCAAAAATTCAAAAAAAATAAAAAATGTAAAGAGGGTATACCCTAAAAGAAAATCAAAGGATAAAAAGAATAAAAGAAAAGGTCAAAAAAAATGAAAAATGAACCCTTAAAAAAAGAAAAAGACCATGAAAGTGTGCAAGTCAAAATGCCACTACCATTTACTTTGGTGAAAAATAAAAAGATTGTGTGTAGCTTGTCACTTATGCCACAATCCATGGTAGTCAAATAGTTTAAACTTGACTATTTCATGTTTTAAATTTTTATGTCTATAGATAGAGAATAAAATCTGACCAAACTGTATAATCTTGGTAGATAAGTAGATAGGTAGAGTAAATAAAAGGAGCTCAACAGTTTAATCTGAGCCCATGGATGTAATAAGGATAGACTTAGATAGATTTCCATTGTAAAAGAAAAGAAAAGTTTGATAAGGGTTTGCCAGTTTAAGTGCACCCTAATAAAAGAAGTAAAAATGGTAGGATGTGTAGGTGGGTAAGTAGATGATTGGTTGCAGAATTATGTATGATGAATGGTTAAGTTAAAAGCTCAAATCATTTGCTTTCATCATTACATTACTTTGGCAAAGCATGGATGACAAAGGCACATTTACAAGGTTGCATGATTAATTTCCTCATTCATTTTACCCCTTATTATAATTAATTTCCCACAAGTAAAAGTTCCAAAAAACCTTAAGTTAAAGGGGCTCAGAGCATTTCTCTGACTTCTGGAGGGACCAGACCCTCGGCCCAATAACTTATAAGGTCAAAGGTGCTAAAAACCCCTCATCAACATTCACCCCTTCATCATTTATTCACTTCTTCTAAAACCCCTTTTCCCTAAGCAAATTCACTATTTGCTAAGGAAAAGGAATTACCCCACAAAATCCCTTTAGCTTAAGTTATAATGTTTTAATATGAAAAAAAAATTAATGTTAGACACATTATACTTAACGCACTTTTATTTTCCTCTCATATTAACATCTGACTTTACTTATGTATTAAATCCCAAAAATCATCCTTTTCTCGTATATTTTATTGTTAAAAACCCCATATATTAATAATCCCATCCCCGAGGTTTGAAACATAAACCTTAATAATGAAACAATTAAAATAAGGGATTAATTAATCGACTTGCGATTAATTAATAACCTAAGACTCCCGCCAAATAACAGAGATTAATTAACCAATCTGTGGTTAATTAATAATCTATCCTCGCCCAATCACATCACCCCCGATGTTATTAATTTCCCTAAATCTGCAATTAGTTCCCATCGGGCCCCTCCATTAACTCCCGATCAAATCCGCACCCCGATCACCGTACGATCTAACCCTTTCAAATCTGACGGTCAATGCTCATATTGGGCGGCCTCTGATACCAAACTTTACCCGCCCGATGTGAGCGGTTTCACTATTTGCCCACCGCTACATGTCGCCCGATGAATGGCATTGGGCGGACCTCTCCCAATACCGCCTAGCGCTCAAAAGTTGTGCAATGAAAACCATTACCACTTCCACTTACCACCATCGCTAAACGACAAAATGTCCCATCCATTGACTGGCACCATCTGTCCCTTTCACCACACCCGCCAAACATTTTGACTTTGTGAATAAAACGAAAACACTCATTATTTTTGTTTTACCGAAACAATAGAACCTCCTGTTCTCCATGCACACAGAAGCATGTTCATGCTATCACCTTGCGTGCAAACCATCAACTCCAAAAAGCCGCCAAACTCCCAATCGCCACTGCAGACCAGCACGCCCCATCCAGACTACACACCAATGCCATTCTGTTTCCCGTACCACCATAACCAGGTATTTACCCACTTCTACTGGAAAACCCTATGTTTATATCAAACCAAGACTGAATTGCTTTAGAAATTGAGTGTTTTTATCAAAATTTAAATGGTCCAATACTCTGAATACTCCCTAGAACAACCTGGTTCTCCATAAGATCCTTGAATTTCCCTCCCGACGTCCTTGAATACACAAGAACCAAGGATGGAAGCTCTCGTCGCCCTAAATGTCATGCCACTTACTTCTCCCCACAGGGATTTGGACCACCTTCCCTTGGTTGACAGAGATTTTCAAATAAAGGACCTTACTTTTGATGAAACCCCCTTGAAGTTATATTGTAAGTATCGGGACAATTATCTAAACCATGATGATAAAATAGGTCTTTGGGAATCAAACCTACCTAAGTATCAATTCCCCACTGTCCATATTTTCCCAGATATTATCCACCAATGCCATGCAAACTACGACCCTAATATGAGAGCTGTAATGTCCCCAGACCAAAAAATCCTATTCACCATTACAGCCAAATCCATAAATGAGATGTTACAGTTGTAGCCTAGTCAGGACCTCACTCCCCTTTCCATTGTCGATTTACTTAAAAAATCTTCAAATCTATCTAGTTCCGAAATTACCCAAATCTGTCATACTTTCATTGAAGAAAAATACAAGCCAAATGACCCCCCACCTTACATGTCATGCTTCTTTACTAGTCTGGGCAGAGATATCATCACCATGATTGCTTGCATTTTGGGTTTTACTACTAATGAGTATGTAGATGAGATGGCCTTAGCCTACATGTCTATTTTTACCCTTGGTCAACCTCCTGCGGCCAAATTTGACTATGCTACATTCATTACTGATAAGATGCATGACCAATTCATGAGATTAGAGCACGAGAGAGTATTTAAATATTCTTCAGTCTTGTATCATCTTTTTCTCTACTACCAAACTGATAAATTCCCTTTCTATTTCTGAAAGCTTGATACCAAAGGGAATCCTAGGCCTGTTATCTTTTGGACCTCAATTTTCCACTATTCTAGCTCTTCTCCTCATCCTTACACAGATTTCATTGACTTATTTGTACATCCAGTAACTACTATGTTATTGGGAAATCCTCCTCCCAGGATTAGTGCAGACATTAAAAGAGTTCTTCAGTTATCCAAGCAGTACAAGGTTGGGGATTGGTACTTGTACCAGAACCATACTGAGATCAGAATTTATGGGTGTGAGCTGCCTCCCTATAAACTGCCCAAATATCTCCCCATGCGATTATTTGCTCTAGAGTACTACAGGAAAATGATCAATTCTGATGAAATCCACTTTGTAAAGACTAAGAAGAAAGCTCAGCTAAGGATAAAGGATCACCTAGGCCCCTTTATTTACAACAACAAAAGAGCAGGGCAAGAGGCATAGGAAATCCTTGAGAGATTGAGATTAAAAAAGAGCTTCATCTGGTCGTATGACCCTTATAGCTTCATCTATGACAGAAGGCAAAAGCATAAGCTATCCCCCTACATCCACCATAGGATCCCAAAGATTGAGCAATATGCAAATCAATCTGAATGGGTGGAAGGAACTCTAATAGACCGGGATAGCACACAAGTTGAAGTTGACAATGTATGGGTAGATTTGGAAAGAAAGATTGATGAAAATTCCTTTGTATAGGTGCCAGGAGAGACTTCATCACCAAAACAGTCACAAGAACCCAACACTCAACCATCAGAGCATCAAGATACATCAGACCAAGCAGGAACTTCAGGACAACAAGAAGAGTCAGAGCATCCCGAAATTTCAGAGGAGTTAGCTCAACCTCAGCAAATCATGAGCAACCCTCCAGTTTTACAAACTCCTCTCAATGAGGAAAGGAATCCTAAAAGAGACTGGGAAGAGGCCACTCCTTCCAGCAGGCCTACTGATCAAACCTTTGCTAAAAGGCAAAGGTTGAATCCCTATGCAGAAGAAGAGTTCATTGAGGAGACCACAGGCAACACAGTGGTAGAAAGAACAGAGAGCAGGAAAACTATCCCAACAGGTGGGACCCCATCTACTTCACATATGCAAGTATTGGAAAGACAGCAGAGCATTGAGGTGTCATCCTTCAGGGCTTCCTCTGAATAGAGCCTGGATATCAAGGGTAAGTATAAAGAAATAAAAGCGAGGAATGAGACATTGAAAGCACAAACTTATGCCCATTACCTCAAAATGGCCCCAACCAACCATACCAGACTTATGTCAGCTTTTGACATAAAGGAAGGGAAAATGCAGATGAGTTTCCTCAGGTCCACTATACAGCAACCAAAATCCATGGAAGATTATATTCATCCTATTGTCCAAATAGAACTACATAAGCAGACCGGGGAAATGGTTTATTCTACTTTAACTAGCAAATCCATTGCAGCCCATCAACTGCAAAATTCATTGCATAACACTTCTGCACAACTGCAATTAGAAAAAGCTTCCTCTCAAGCTAAGGACACCAGAATAAAAGCTTTAGAAGATCTGACAATAGAATTGGGACATGATCCCAAAGATGTGAAGGCAGTTGAACAGTTAATTGTAAAGAAGAATGATGACCTTACTGCCTTGAAAAAGTAGCTTAAGATCCCTCCACTCCATCATCCCCAAACTGCAGAAATTATAGAAATGAAAAAGGAGGAAGAACTTATGGACCTAGTCCTAAGACTAAATGACCAGCTAAAGGAAACTGAGGACGAACTGGAAAAATCAATACAGTCCAAGCAAAGTGAGTCGACCACTTCTCAGACTGTTATTCCCATAGTTTCTATAGCTGTGCCTTCTACTCTGGCAACTGCCTTGTGTAGAGTCGTTAATATGCCATTATTATTGTCACTTGTGAACGTTTATTCCACCCATTTCTACCATTTTTCATCATGTCATTTATTATAATTTATCATTTAAATCCATTTTATTAATTATTTATGCTCTCATGAATAAATATTATTTATTCTCCTTTATTTCTAATAAATTGATTATTATGCATTATTTTACCAATGATAGTGCTAATAAGTTGGTTATAACATATTCACCATTTCTAGCCTCCAAGGTAACTTCCAGATTGAAGATTTGATTTTTAAATCTGCCAACTCAGAAATTCGTTGGTTTAAGGAGTGACAGTTTTGCGGTTGAGATTCTGAGCAAATGAAGACGAATTTGGAAAATCCGGAACATGGGTTTTGTCCAGAACGGGCCCAATTATCTTCATAATGAACAGTTTGCCCAAATTCGGCTTGTACAGGGAGAAACACAGGGTTCTTTGAGCACGATTTTCTCAGATTTGCAGTTGCGGCCGCCCTCCAAATCTCAACTGTAAACCCAAATTCGTCTTGCTTTTGTTGAAGAGATGAGAGGGAATATATTTTCTTGTTGATCATCTGGTTAGAATCAACCTAAATTTGTAAAACAAATCATGTTGTAATTATCTATGCTCTCTGATCTTTCTCTATTTAAATGAGAGCAAAGATCAGAGAGGGAGAGACTTCGGAGGATTTGAGAGAGACGTGATGATGGATTCGGGGAATGAGAAATGATGGAAAACAATGGTGGATTATTCATGTTGTAATTCTTAAGCTTTGCTATTGTAATGATTCCACAATTGGCTGATTAATAAATGATTTGGGAGTGTTGTTCAATTTTCTCATTCTGAAGTGACCCCGCAGCATCCGCTGGCAGCTAAGGGCCCAGCCTCTGGCGGAGTACGTTGCTGCTGCTGTATATTATCTTTTTGGTTTATGCGTGGTTTGTATTATCAGCTTGAATTGGTAATCTGGTGTGATTTATTATCTTATATTGCAGTTCTGTTATATTTCATATATTGCTCTCTGCAACAAGAAAGTCGTAATGTGTATTCTGATCTTATAACGTATTGCTATCTCTTTAGAGTCGTTAATGTAACATTGATGTTCTCTACAGAATGATTTAATTGCGGAGTAATCAAGCTGCAACCTTCTTAAGCTGGTATTATTGTATTTGTCCATGGTTTATACTTCATACGATTGTTGTTCAATTAACATTGTGGTTCCATTATGAAATGCAATCGCTACCCTTTCTAACCAGGATTAATACTTGCATATCAGACTCAGATTACCATTTCTTAATATCGTTGTACGCTGTGTGCATTATTTATTTTAGCACCGTAGGCTGTTCCATATTTCATTTCCAATTAGTTGCCATTCTATTTCCGTTTGTTGTCTGATTTATTTGATTTGGCTTGGTTGTTGTTTGCTTCCATTAAAATAGAGTTTGCTGTTCAGATTCCTTTAATTCTAGTTTGTTGATTCCATTTACGGCCGTTTCATTTTAGACTTGCTGTTCCATTTATTTTCTGCTGTCCATTTACTTGTATTTATTGCTTTGGTGTGAGAGAAGGTCCAAGGCTGTCGTGAGCCTCAGCAAATGCTACCACGCTCCCTGATCCATGGTCCATGCTCTAATTCCTTTTGCATCAATTTCTAGACGAAAGAGTTATTGCTACTATATCCTCGATTGATGGTCGTTTGAATGAATGATTTAGTTTCGAACATTTCGGTTTCTTGCTGTTTCAATTAGATTTCTTTTTCAAGCATTTATTTACTTTTGGGTTTTAAGCACTATACTGCGAAACATTACTCTTAAGTAAATAGCCGCCTCAGACAAAGTACACTCTTGAAATAAAAAGTCGTCCCTGGGTTGATAATTAATGTGAGGTAATTAGGAGTTCACAAGACACCTTTTTATCGCTCCACATTTTGGCGCCGTTGCCGGGGAGAGTGTAGCCATTTCTAAAGAGTAGTGTGAATTTGATGACTGCCTGCTAGGGAAGAGTTGGATCTTAAAAACGGAAGGTAAGAACCTGCGTACGGAGCATGTAAAAGCCCTGCTCCCCCGTCCGCTTTCCAGCAGGACTGTTAAAGAACCTAGAGTAGAAATAGATGTTTGAATTTTTGTGTGAATTATTAGGAAAAATAGAAATTTTTTTTTTAAAAATGAATCACATGATTTCACTTAAGTGGTGATGTAAGCACCACCCATTCCACTAACCAATTGACAGGAACATTTGAAAAATGAGCCTTGAAGAAACACATGAAGAACATCTTAAACTATGGTAAGAAATGGCTCACATTTCTACTTTTGAATTTCCTATCAAAGATCTAGGAGGAGTGACACAAATGCACATAATTCCCCCATCTTTACCAAACTTTCATGGTTTAGCAGATGAAGATCCACATACATTTTTGTTTGAGTTTGAAATACTTTGTAGAGGATATGATTATTATACAAATGATCAAAGATTGAAAGTGTTTCCTCTTACTCTAAAAAGAGCAGCTCTCCGATGGTTCATGAGCCTAGGTGGGAATTGCATCCAATCATGGGAGGACATGAAGAACATATTCTTGAAAAAGTACCAAAACTATTGCAAAGCCAATGAAGATATTTTCTATATGATACAAGGGGAAGATGAAAGTTTGGAGGACTATGTAGATCGATTTCATTATAACCTTCAAAAATCAAAGCATAAGCATTTGGAAAAAGAGATCTTAAAAACACTCCTTCTTAAAGGAATCAAAGATGAATTTTTAGAACTTTTAAATTTGATAGGAAAAGGTGATGTTTTTCAGTTATCATATGATGATGTTTGTGAGTTGTGCATAAGGTATTCAAGAGGAATCTCCAAGGCTGGTAAGAATCCTAGAGATGTTTTTTCTTTGTTTTCCAAATCTGCTACAAGAACAGGAGACATAAGAGCTGAAATCAATGTGTTATTTGAAAATTTTAAAGTTGATTTTATTAGCTCTCTAAATGAAAAATTGGATGTTTTGCAGGTTCATAAAAATGAAGAATTTGATGAAATGTTTTGTTCTCATGACCGAAAGGAGCATCTCATAGATACTCATTCTTCCTTATCTACGATGGAAGTAGCATATCAAAGAGGTGAGGAAGATGCAACAAAGTCAAAACCATGGAAATCATGGCCTACAGGTATGGTTCAAAACAATTCCTCTTCATTCTCTTACTTGCATAATCCATCATGCAATACTAATGTGTTAGGGCAGCCATGTCAATTTCAATATAACCACCTATCTTGTTTACAAGTTGGGCATGGTTCATCTTATGATGGCATGACTACTCTCCCTCATCTTGTAGCACAAGCACATTCTCCATATTCTCCACCAGCTCTTTCACAACACCTTGCTTGCTCCTCAAAACCATTCACACAACCCAATCAGCCACATCATCAAAATGCTCCATACCATACACATTTTCCTGCTCAACTAATTCCACACCCTCACCATAATAAACCAGTACAACATGCTTACAATGTTGAACTGGCAAATTTACCCACCCTTCCCACCCATTCTATCTCACATGTGTTATTAGAGAAAACCTACAATGAGATTCAGAATGTTTCAAATGCAAAAATTGTAGAAGCTATGGAAGAAAATG
Source organism: Pinus tabuliformis (assembly GCA_031772625.1). Lineage (NCBI taxonomy): Eukaryota > Viridiplantae > Streptophyta > Pinopsida > Pinales > Pinaceae > Pinus > Pinus tabuliformis. The sequence continues at coordinate 1,083,225,017 of CM062815.1, read as the reverse complement.
AGGTTTCTTTTACTATGCATCAACAAGCTATTTTAAAAGCCCAAGAACTTCATGATATGATGGCTATGCAAGATCAAAAAAGTAAAGGATACATTGAAGATTGGTTTTACTCCATCATTTGTTTGCAACATCACTCCATGCTTCAACAATTTTTGATATCATTTTTTCAAGGGAAGATGGCTTCTTATACCCTAATTTTCATTAATATCCATTTTTCAAATTGGGGTATGTGTATACATGAAGCCTTATTTCGAAAATGGCTTCACTGGAAGTACTCATACACATAGTCATATTCATTTTTCAAATCAAAATAGGTTAGGGTAGAAAATAAAATAAATAAGGGAATAAATAAATGCATTTTGTTTTTCCATGTAAAACTAGGGTTTTTGTTGCAACATGCTATGCAAATCAACATCGGTGATAATTTTTTTTATAATTTGTGTATATAGATGAATCATAATGGAAATAATAAGTTCTACAAACACTCATTTTCATTTTTATCACCAATTTGAAAAAATGCTTCAATTTCATTTTTTTGGCTTGCGGGCTTGATGAACTTTCTGGGAAAACAGTCGGGACAATCATGTTTTAAGGGACCAAAAGTGAATATTTTTAAAACCTGTTTTTATCCTAGGTATCCCTTGATGTCTACTTTCTAACCCAATTTGAATCACTCAATTTGGATTTGAAATGAAAAAGTTAGAACCAAAACATTGACAGGGTGTCTAGCGGGCAGCTCAGGAACAGAGTTGGGACAGTCAGTTTTTGGAGGCCTAAATGACCATATTTTTAAAAACTGTTTCTATCCTAAGTAGCCCTTGATGTCTACTTTCCAATCCAATTTTAATCACTCAATTTGGATTTGAAAAGAAAAAGTTAGAGCCAAAACATTGACCGGATGTCTAGCGGGCAGCTCAGGAATAGAGTTGGGACAGTCAGTTTTTGGAGGCCTAAATGAATGAATTTTTAAAACCTGTTTCTATGGTAGATTCCCCTATGAATATAGTTTACAATGCAATTGGAATCACTCATTTTCGATATCGTATGGGGAAGTTATGATCAAAATACTGACTGCCTATCGTAAATCAGCACTCTTAAAACTATGTCTTTCCAGCTGTTCCTTAAAGTATTTGACCTATCAATTCTTCTTGTCTTCAAAACCTGTTTCTATTGGAGATCAATAAATGAATCTATTTTCATTTCCAATTTGAATCATTCGAATCCGACATCAAACGAAAAAGTTACGCTTGAAATATCAACTGTTGGTCTAAGCCGGGTAATCGAAAATGACTATGTTATGCAGGTTGTTCTAGCTAAAATTGACATATCATATCATTGAATCTTTAAAACCTGTTTCTACTGGAGATAAACCTTTGAATTAGCTCTCATTTGGCTTTGGAATCACTCAATTTCGACGAAAAACAAAGAAGTTGTGATTAAAACACTGCGGGCTAGCATGATTGGCCACTGCTCTCCCGCAAGTGACATATAAATTTTACTTTGTTATTTTCTCAATAAATTTGTTATACATAGTAACTACTTGTTGTTTTTTGCATAATTCTTGGATTAGGGGAGCCCGCGCACCTCTCTTTCTCCATGATTGAATGTTTTATTGCAGGTAGACACTCGTTTTTTTGCAGGTCCTGGGAAAATAAAGAAGGTCAACTTATGGACGAGTGATTTTTCAAAGAAATTTTTATAAAACAAAGGAATTTTATCCAAATCATTACCCAACGGATTCATAATAGAACAAATGAAGAATTGATTTCAATTTCAAGATTCATGTCTTGTTACTACTGCCAAAACATTTTTCAAAAAATCATTTTTTTTACATTATATCATAGCTGTTGTAACTTAATTTACATATTGTTTTTTAAATAAAATATTGTTTCTTTTCTAATTTCTTTTATATTTTGTGTTTCAGGGGTTGTTTCATTCAAACTGTGACCCATCTTCAGCTTCAATACAGTGAACAACTAATTCATTCTTTGCGTGTTTTTGCTATTTTTGTTGTTCCTTTTCGAAATGGAACAACATTTGTGTGATTTTGCTGTTCCTTTTCGAAATGGAATAGCACTTGCGTGTTTTTGGGAACAGCATTTGTGTGTTTTTGTTGTTCCTTTTGGAAAAGGAACAACATTTGCGTGTTTTTGTTGTTCCTTTTCGAATGGAACAGCATTCGTGTGTTTTTGTTGTTCCTTTTCGAAATGGAACAGCATTTGTGTGATTTTGCTGTTCCTTTTCGAAATGGAACAGCACTTGTGTGACTTTGCTGTTCCTTTTCAAAAAGGAACAACACTTGTGTGTTTTTGCCGTTCCTTTTCGAAATGGAACAGCATTTGTGTGATTTTGTTGTTCCTTTTCGAAATGGAACAGCACTTGCGTGTTTTTGCTGTTCCTTTTCGAAATGGAACAGCATTTGTGTGTTTTTGCTGTTCCTTTTCGAAATGGAACAACATTTGTGTGATTTTGCTGTTCATTTTCAAAAGGAACAACACTTGCGTGTTTTTGTTGTTCCTTTGCGAAAAAGGAACAGCACTTGTGTGTTTTTGCTGTTCCTTTTCGAAATGGAACAGCATTCGTGTGTTTTTGTTGTTCCTTTTTGAAATGGAACAGCATTCGTGTGTTTTTGTTGTTCCTTTTCGAAATGGAACAGCATTTGTGTGATTTTGCTGTTCCTTTTCGAAATGGAACAGCACTTGTGTGACTTTGCTGTTCCTTTTCAAAAAGGAACAGCACTTGCGTGTTTTTTGTTGTTCCTTTGCGAAAAGGAACAGCACGTGCATGTTTTTGTTGTTCCTTTGCGAAAAGGAACAACACTTGTGTGTTTTTGTTCATCCTTTGCGAAAAGGAACAACATTTGAGTGTCTTTGTTGTTCCTTTCTCAGAAGAAACAGCATTTGTGATTTTTCGAACGACATTTGCATTTTCACGTTTTTTGTATGTATTTTTGTTTTTTTGCTGTGCATTTTCTTTGATGTTCCTCACACGAAACACCGCTTTGTGAGTGTTTTTGCTGTTCATTCAAAAGAGCAACACTTTGAGAGTATTTTTGAGAGCAACCATTTCCTTTCTCTTGTGGGATTATTCATAGTCAGCTCAACCACATTCTCCTGATTCTCTTTCATGGCATGAAGTACACTATTTTTATGAGGACAAGAATTATGGATTCTTTTGAAGCAAGTATTATCATTTACGTTATGATCTTTAACAGGACAGCTCCTTGATGACAAATTTTTTTTCAAAAGAGACACAATTACTTATATACTACTTTACTGCATTGTTTTCTGTTGAACATGATATTAATTGATCATCTTAATACCATGCTGGTTCCACCCTTCCTCGTTATAATCTTCTCTGTCTGTAATAAATGAGATTATGGGTATATTTTTTTTATATTGACATGTTCAACTTCTTCCGCCATCCCTGCTCTTAAGGAGTACTGAGCCTCCCTCTTTTTATCATAAAAATGTGTAATAATAACAAAATTTTGTTTGCAGATGGAGGATAGGGGGTCTCATTACGAGCCAGCCTACCATGTTCATAAGGCTGTAACAAAGTGACATTCCCATTATGGCCACCACACCAGGGTTATGATCCATTGGATAGCCAAATTATCCTTGGAACAGGAGGTCTCATCACGAGCCGGCCTGATCACTTTTGCTACCTCCTAGTGAATGGCAGTGTGGTTATCTGGTTACCACGCCAGCACACTGATCTCTTCTGTAGAACAACACTAAAACTCTCCATTTATAAATTGAGGATCCTGGCTCATATGGGTTAAAAAGCAACCCTGCCGAGGCTATGGACACCTGCTGGCAGCAGCGACTCTGCTTATGGTATTGAAGTTATATCTTTTCGTCAATTATTATTATAATACCCTTTTCTTATTTTCTTTTTATCAGAGAAGTTATTTCCTTAACTTTTTCCCTGTTTGAACCTTTATGCATGAGAAATTGTTTTATGATCAATCACATCATTTTCAGCTAGAATACCGTGAGCAAAACATCTTTTTAGCATATTGTTGTCCTTTTTCGTTTTGCATAAACTATCATCACTCCAAAGCGTCCTATCTCTTATTCATAACTATCTTTACACACTTTGCTCTCAAAATAACCATAACTTTCACCGTCCTATCATTGATAAGTGTACTCTGCCTCCCTTACTGATATATTGTTCATTCCATTGCCTTGCCGTCAGCACCACCCCTTTCATATGCTTTATGGTTATGGAACCCATTTTCCAATTGGAGGGGGGAATGTATGCATTATGGGATTGCATGCGATATGATTACTGCACTTTGCCATACCTTGTTGATTTGAGTTTTTCTAATTGCAATTTTGCATGCATCTTATCTGTCGATATTCAAAGCTAACACTATGGATTCAAACACATTGTATGCAAAATAGTGCTTTGTTTACAAGAGCACAACAAGTATGGGAAAAATTCTATTCACAGCATGACCGCACTATTGCAACTAACAGACGCGGCTCGAGCAACTTGCGAACATGAACAACTCTTCAAACATTATGTGCTTACCTGGATTCCACCTTTTGCATCACTTTCAGCACCCACTCTGCCTACATCAGCTTCAACAACTGCCAGTATTTATATGTCATTCCACATTTTTTGGAGGTAAAACTTGAGGTAAAATTGCATAGTTTTCTAATTTATTATAAATTTAGGAGAATCTACTGAAAATCTATTTTGAGCATTATTTGTCATCCTTCATTCCACATCTTTACCACTTTCCCTTTTTCAGCAGCATATCATTTCTGAGTATGGGGGAGTGTTCCTTCATTTCTTTCTTATCACCACGCCATTCATATTCTTTATCATCCATTGCTCTTCTTATTCATTCTCAACACCTCCCTTATTTCATGTTGTTTTATACCAAGCGTACAATTCAACAGCTGGTAGCAACCACCTCTCTTTGTTTTCTAGCATCGCATGAGGACATGCTAATTTTTCAGAGAGGGGGAGGAATTGCTATGCATGATGGATATTTTCTACTTTCTTCCTTATTTAAGGCATACAATTTCATTTTTTGATTTCCACATATTTTTAAAACTATGAACCCAATTCTTGTAATTTTTGGAAAACACATACCTATCATTAATACAAACCCACACAATTTCAAGAAATATTGGTTCATAAAATTTCGGAAATCATGCACTCTCACCTACAGCCATTTTGTTTATATCTCATGATCCGTGCATCAAAACAATCTGATTTTTGGATCATAAAGACATTCATATATTATAAATTTACTTGCCAAATTTCAACAAAAGCTGGTTTGTAGTTTTTGAGAAAATGGTTCATGAAGTTTGCTGTTACATATATCATATTTTGTTGCAACTTCATATATACATATAATTGAATGTCAATGTAAAAATTGTTATGCCTTCATCAAGATTACTAAAATTGAATATTCATTAATTAAGGAAGCATTCATTTATTCTCAAATTTTTATTGCTTGGTTAACACATGGTTTTTGTCTTTGGGTTGCATGAGAACATGCAATATATTCAGTTTTCGTTGCATGAGGACATGCAACATATTGAGTGTGGGGGTGTGTAGAGTCGTTCATATGCCATTATTATTGTCACTTGTGAACGTTTATTCCACCCATTTCTACCATTTTTCATGATGCCATTTATTATAATTTATCATTTAAATCCATTTTATTAATTATTTATGCTCTCATGAATAAATATTATTTATTCTCCTTTATTTCTAATAAATTGATTATTATGCATTATTTTACCAATGATAGTGCTAATAAGTTGGTTATAACATTATTCACCATTTTTAGCCTCCAAGGTAACTTCCAGATTGAAGATTTGATTTTTAAATCTGCCAACTCAGAAATTCGCTGGTTTAAGGAGTGACAGTTTTACGGTTGAGATTCTGAGCAAATGAAGACGAATTTGGAAAATCCGGAACATGGGTTTTGTCCAGAACGGGCCCAATTATCTTCAAAAAGAACAGTTTGCCCAAATTCGGCTTGTACAGGGAGAAACGCAGGGTTCTTTGAGCACGATTTTCTCAGATTTGCAGTTGCGGCCGCCCTCCAAATCTCAGCTGTAAACCCAAATTCGTCTTGCTTTTGTTGAAGAGATGAGAGGGAATATATTTTCTTGTTGATCATCTGGTTAGAATCAACCTAAATTTGTAAAACAAATCATGTTGTAATTATCTATGCTCTCTGATCTTTCTCTATTTAAATGAGAGCAAAGATCAGAGAGGGAGAGACTTCGGAGGATTTGAGAGAGACGTGATGATGGATTCGGGGAATGAGAAATGATGGAAAACAATGGTGGATTATTCATGTTGTAATTCTTAAGCTTTGCTATTGTAATGATTCCACAATTGGCTGATTAATAAATGATTTGGGAGTGTTGTTCAATTTTCTCATTCTGAAGTGACCCCGCAGCATCCGCTGGCAGCTAAGGGCCCAGCCTCTGGCGGAGTACGTTGCTGTTGCTGTATATTATCTTTTTGGTTTATGCGTGGTTTGTATTATCAGCTTGAATTGGTAATCTGGTGTGATTTATTATCTTATATTGCAGTTCTGTTATATTTCATATATTGCTCTCTGCAACAAGAAAGTCGTAATGTGCATTCTGATCTTATAACGTATTGCTATCTCTTTAAAGTCGTTAATGTAACATTGATGTTCTCTACAGAATGATTTAATTGCGGAGTAATCAAGCTGCAACCTTCTTAAGCTGGTATTATTGTATTTGTCCATGGTTTATACTTCATACGATTGTTGTTCAATTAACATTGTGGTTCCATTATGAATTGCAATCGCTACCCTTTCTAACCAGGATTAATACTTGCGTATCAGACTCAGATTACCATTTCTTAATATCGTTGTACGCTGTGTGCATTATTTATTTTAGCACCGTAGGCTGTTCCATATTTCATTTCCAATTAGTTGCCATTCTATTTCCGTTTGTTGTCTGATTTATTTGATTTGGCTTGGTTGTTGTTTGCTTCCATTGAAATAGAGTTTGATGTTCAGATTCCTTTAATTCTAGTTTGCTGATTCCATTTACGGCCGTTTCATTTTAGACTTGCTGTTCCATTTATTTTATGCTGTCCATTTACTTGTATTTATTGCTTTGGTGTGAGAGAAGGTCCAAGGCTGTCGTGAGCCTCAGCAAATGCTACCACGCTCCCTGATCCATGGTCCATGCTCTAATTCCTTTTGCATCAATTTCTAGAGGAAAGAGTTATTGCTACTATATCCTCGATTGATGGTCGTTTGAATGAATGATTTAGTTTCGAACATTTCGGTTTCTTGTTGTTTCAATTAGATTTCTTTTTCAAGCATTTATTTACTTTTGGGTTTTAAGCACTATACTGCGAAACATTACTCTTAAGTAAATAGCCGCCTCAGACAGAGTACACTCTTGAAATAAAAAGTCGTCCCTGGGTTGATAATTAATGTGAGGTAATTAGGAGTTCACAAAACACCTTTTTATCGCTCCACACCTTGGCACCAACGCTACCACCAGTCACAGCACTACCAGTAATAGGGACCACTTCGACTATAGATACACCAGTCAGCATCAGAAAAGACAGATGGAATGATTAAAGCCATGGAACAAATGAGTATCCAGGCAACTGAGTTGAAGAGACTTAAAGAACAAATGTCAAGCTTAGAAACCAATTATGAGCTTGCACAAATTCAGAACAAAGAAGAAGAAAGGAAAAACAAAAGGATGGAAGAAAGAATCAAAGTCCTGGAAAAGGACTTAACATTAGAAAAACCTTTGAGAGATATTAAAGATATCTTATGGACCAATATCATTGATTCCATCAATGATATTTGGCCTTCCATCCAAATCATTTTTGAACAGACTGAGCTAGTTAAAATAGTTGTGGAGGCCATATAGAAAACCAGAGAAGAATTGGGAGAGAAACCTGAAGAGGCAACCCAATTGATTAACTTTTTGAATAGCAGAAACAGGCACCAACTGGAGCAATTGGAAATTGAGGATAGAACTGCCACCATCCTAGAAATTAAGAAAGTTCTTATTAAAAAGAACTTGATGCTTAATTTGGAAAAAAGATGTCAAAGTATTCAGGAGGACATAGATGATTTTATGTTAAAATATGGCATTCTAAGAGACAAAGGCCTTCCAAGCCCACTGGTCATAAATGACAAGTTAATGACTCATGACGATTACATTGAGAAACTGCACAAACAAGCCAGAAGTCAAGCCAGCTCTTCTACAACAAAAGCACTACCTACAGGAAAGGTGCTTTATGATGGTTTAGAAAATCTTTTTTATATTGAACATGAAGTGAAACACCTGTTCACGGTCTAGCCAAATTTTTCAAAGTACACTGAAGCTGACGAAGTGTACAGGAAATTGGTCAGAATGAAAATACCAAATGATGAATGGTGGACTAATATGACAGAGATACTATAAGTTACTGTAGTAAATCTGTAAAGTATAAAATATTTACTACGGTAAGGTCTAGTAACACAGGTAAAGAGTATCAGAACACAGGTAAAGAGTGTCATCAGATGAAAGTAAGAAGAAGATCCAGCACACAATTACAAAAGAAACTGCAAGAGGCAAATCCGAGTTCCAACATCCAGCTCGTTCATAAATAAAGGGACAACAACAATCTGTTTTCCATCTGTCTCTATCTTTATGTAAAAGATATTTTGTATTTCCTATAATAAATCTCATATGGTTATGAGATATTTTTGCATAATTTGTATAAATACTTCAGAAATTGAAGTCATTAGGGTGGATTTCGAAAACATTTTTGGTATACATTTCATATCAAGCTAGTGAGTTGTTGTAATCAAGTCTGGATTGGCTGCTGGATCATGAAATAAAGTTAAAGACATTTCACAGGATTCTTGTGCATGATGGAAACCAAATAAGTATTATCTCTTCATGTTATTATTGTTTTCTCATCATGTTATAAATATTCACATGTTTTCTTTATAAAATCTGAAATGTAAACAAAGAAAAATATTTCAAAATTAGCTTTAAGCTCTCTGTTTTGACATGTTTACATTCTCACTGCTTTCTACTGAATTACCTTGGTTTTGGAAATCTTAGTTTATCCCCTACTTCCTTAGTTTTTCCCTTAGGTCAAAAGTGAAAGATTCTTAATTTCCCTTTACCACTGACCTCCCTCTATTCTTCATCCTGATCTCAGTTTAAGGATTCTTCATTGCCCTTCTACCTTGACTAGGTTTACCTCATCCATTCCAACCCACAGATTTGCTTTCTGTTGTACTAGCTTGCCTTGTGAATTCCTCCTTTAGCAATTGATCTGATCCGATTAAGCTACTCTTTGTTTGACTCCATATCCCAATGGACTGAAGGTTTGCTCTACCCATCTGTTCCTAGAATTCCACCCCCCAATCAAAATCAAAACACCATTAAAATTTCATAATTGGCCTAATATCCCAACAAACAAAGCTAAATCATAAAGGGAGAGCCCTCTCTGGACTTAGGTTGGCTAGAACCCGAGTCTAAAAGATTGGTTTGTAGTTACCTTGGATCCTTTCCTTCTTTCCAATAACTTCTAAGGAAAATCTGGGTGATAATAGTAACGACCTAAATTATGGTGTCTCCAAGTGAGTATTAGACCCTACCAGGATTATTTCATCTATCTTTCCTTTTCCTACGACTTCCTTTGTTTATTGGCCTTATCTTCATTGGAATCCCAAAACCCCTTAGGTTTTGTTTTTATCTGGCTTTCTTAGTCTCAATCCTTTAAGCCCCTAGGTGTTGTGGGTAAGCCATATTTTCTTTCTCTTTTTCTTTTGGTGCAATATGCTTATATAGTGAATGCACAGTCGTGGGGCATTGGAATGGAGGCCCTCAGGGCAAGCCGCATGCCCAAGCTCAAGCTTAGGATGTTGCATCCATCTTCCATTTTGTCACTCCCCTGAAATTCGCAAGGAAATTTTCCAACTCAAAACCCTAACCAGCAATGATTGTTAAGCATACTTTGTTTCAAAAATCCAAGAAGAGGTAGAAAATTGGGTTCGTGAGGAGCTAATACATGAACTTCATCACCCTCCATTAATAGATAAAGACACTTCTAAGCAAGGTCTTGAAGGAGAAGCATGAATACCAAAATGTTATAATTTCGTCGTTGAATGAAATCAAGCGAGTGCAATGTTATCAAAACTCATGTCTTACTAGTTTGAATGCTTGGCTAGCTCACTTAGAAGTCATCTTCAGTGTGACTCAAAACCTCCTGCTCCAGTTGAAACAAGTGCTTAGGATATGATCCTTGTTACTTATTTAGACTCTTGATGTTATGCTTTGCCTCTTGGTAGTTGTTTTTTTTCTTTATGTTGTCTGATTTATGGTAGTTATCAATATTAGATACTTTATTTTGCATCACCTGAAATTTAGTCAACAATCAACATATCTCATTTCCCTAGAGGCATATTGAGACCGGACATTGCACAAACAATAATACTTTTGCTAATGTATGACAAAATATTGAGGCAATATAACTTCAAATCAGAAAGAAAAAAAAGAGAAGAAATTTTGGAGAAAATCCCAGTGGGCCCTTCATTTAGGAAAACAAGCCAAAGTTGAATCAAGATCAAGTCAACAAGTGTGGTCAAGGTTTGTTGGCCCATTTTTTTATGGATGGTACATAAGCACAAGCTTAGGAAATAGACAGATCAGAGTTCTGACACCAAGAATGAGGATAGTTAACAACAATAAAGGAGTATCAAACATTGCAGGAGATTAGAACCAAGATATCATGTGTGAGATCAATTGATTAAAGAGTAGAGTGATGGAAAATTAAAGACACTTTGCCAAAGTTGGAGAAGAGAAAAACTAGTTCATAAAGTAAGAATTGTGAGTAGGCTAACAAGTTTCAGGAGTTTAAATGAGTACTCTTACCTATAGTTGTGATTGTATAAGCATAAAAGACTTAGCCTATTTAAGGGTTGGAAATCAAATAGATGTGGGCTGGGAAGATATTGTAGAATATTATGTTGTGTTTTAGATACATCCTTTTGTTGTGGCTTGGTGAATGAAGGTTTGTCATTTAATGATGGATTGGTTTGTGCCGGAATTAAATGAAATGAGACCCCTTTTCAATATTTGTTCCATTATGTTGTACAGTCATGATATTCTTTATTTTAGTTCCTTATATGTTGTGTTGCATGAAAATATTCTATTTATTTAGATGTCATGTCCTCATGCTTGATAAACTATGAGCTAGATAATAGAGTTTTGTTGTTGAATAAGTAGAAGGAGGTTGTGGTCTGATGTTGAGAGATTTGTAATGTTATATATTTATTAAGTATGATTAATGGGATGGGAAATGATTGTATAATTCATATTGTTTGAAACCTTGCACAACCACTTATGTGTCAATATACTGCTATGGATGAGATCTTTTTCTTTATGGGGATTAAAAATGCCATTTCCTATACTACAACAAACTCCTTGTTGGACAGTGATGTATACCTAGGTCTCAAATTGAACCAATGCTTATGTTTAGTGAGTTTCTTGTTGTCACCATAAGCTATGTTTTCTTAATTCTTCGTATTTCCACGAACGATGTCATTTTCACCATGAGAGAACCATTAATAATAATCACAACAAAAAACCTATTTCAACATTGGACATTTCCAAAATTAGGTTTCTCTAAAATACCTCATGTGTTCCCTATGTATGTGTGATTTTATTAATAATGTGGAAAACATTCAAATTGAATGTAAAATTTCAACATAGATTCACACACTAGAACACTCTTAATAAAGCATGCATATCATCCCATACAATTAGATGATGTGTTGTCTAGTTAATCATTCAATCTAGCTTATCACACAAATTGGAGTATGACTATAGCAAACATTAATACCATTGTGATCACTGACCTTAGAATTTTTTGCGTACTAGAAGTAAAAAGCATATACATGAAATACCTTGATTTATTATCATCATTGCAACTTAAAAATTGTACATGCTTAACTAAACTAAATTTTTTTTGTGAGCTAAGTTTTTGCATTGAAAATATCAAATAATTACTGTTGAGGTATTTTTCTTACTATCTTCAACCTACCACATGAGAAACCAAACCAAAGACAAAAGAATAGAGAGTCTAAGGAAACACAATTGAAATTACATAGCTAAAAGTCTAGACCTGAAAGTTTACGTAAAATTGTTGCCCCACCATGGGCGAAACTAACCAAAAAAAAGGTGTCTTCTTTGAATGCCACAATGTTTGAGAAAACAAGCAAGAAAAACTAAACATAAACTTTAAAAATAAGGTGCCAACAACCCCAGTAAAAAGAGATAGAAACCCAAGAAATAAAACCATGAAAGGTAAGAAACCTGAGCATTGGGAGGACAATGAGTTGTCGAGCTTGATGAGTTGTTCCTTGATCTTGCATGGAAGAGGAATTAGTGAACTAGGTGGAGATCCTATCTCTAGTCTAGCCAACCATCCTTGCACATCCAACATGAGATCCTTGAGCTTGTCCATTTGATGCATGAGATTCTCCTAGGTTTGTCTTTTGTCCACAAGGATCTTGCCCAACAACAGCCTATTCTGCTAGTAAATGTCCACTATATGAAGATGTGATTTTATCTTCCTTAAGAGTTTTATGTATCAAGAACCCAAGGAGAAATACTTTCCATGACATCTAAGTCAAAAATATCTTGCCTTTCTTGCCATATTTTTGCTTCAAATAATTGAATTTGCTCCTGAATATCTGAAGGGGTTTGCTCATGAAAGCTATGAGTTGAATACTTTACATGTATTTGAGCTATGGAGCCACCCCAAGCTCCTCAACATCCTCCTCCATGACAACAATGAGCATGTTGGCGTGTCATGGTTACGTGAGGAAATAAGACTTCACTAAGGCTTGGATAGAGATGAGTGGGAAGTTGTAGCAAACAATGGTGAAATAACTTAAACAAGAGATCATGCCAAGAGGATTGCATCACCAACAGACTCGAGGCAAGTCCTTCTCCATTAGAAAAATCCTTCAAAGTTGGAGGGAACGCCAAAGGGGACGGAGAGGACCCCCATATGTGAGAAACCATGCAATAATCAAAAGTCATGGCAAACATAGGAAGTATCAGAAGGAGGTATCGAAGGAATAGAAGGAGGGTGAGTAGATTGCCAAGCAGGAGGAGCATGGTGTTGCTTGCATACCACATGATAGAGCCTAATGTTAAGATGTGCTAGAGAGCCTCTACTACCCTCCTAGGGAGGTAAGGGCTCATAAATGTGCTTGGGTGGTGAGGTGTGTAAGGGGGTGGGGTGGCAAGGGGGAGCTATCATATGAAGCCCTGCCTCCATTATAGTTGCAATAACACTGCCATTAGGACACAAATTTATCTTTGTTGATTAAATGAGTATAATACATAATTTGCACATGAGAATTTTTCACAATTTTTTGTGAGAATGACTAATATATCATGAACTTGAATGGTCTATTGAACATTCATTCCATCAATTGAACTAGATAAATGAATCATATATATGAATCATTAACACTTCACTTACACCTAACCTTCCCAAAACTTCATTATCTTTGAGACTTATACTAGGAAATAAAGACTCGCTCCTCAACTTTGGCAGAACATGCAAAAAAGACTAAACATCACATGTGCATTGAAGAGGCTCGGGTCATTGCTAGGATTGGTCATTTCCATCACCGCAAGTTTAGGGAGGCCATAGAAATTGAAAGGAGACGAAATATTCTCAATAAAGACGATGGGTGAAAAATTCGCAGTTGTTGGTGCCTGCCTTCTTAAAGTTTTTATTTTTATTCATTTTGTGTATATATATATATATATATATATATATATATATATATATATTTATAATTCCAAATTTAGATGGTTTAATTTTTATTATTAATTTTGGTATTGAACTTGATTTACTATTTTTTTAATTACTTGAATTTATTCCTTGATTCTTTAAGTTTGACCAAAAGATATTAATTACTTTAGTTTATTTTATTTTATTTTAAATATTTTTATTATTAGTTTTTGACTTATTATATTAAACTATCATTTCTTTATTCAAAAAAGAGTTTTATTTTAGCAACTAGATTTAACATTCTAAAATATTCTTTACTTTTTCCTAGGAAATGGCATAATTTTATTAATGAAAACAAAATTACATGTTGAACTGGCTAAAAAGCTGCATCATCAAGTCAGAGACCAAATGATAAAGAGAAACAACAAAAAAATTCAAGATAATATACATGATGGGAAAAAGCTAAGCTTTTCGCCCCTTCTTTTTCTCAACCCTTTGCCATTCCCCTTGGGATGGCACCGAAGAGACAAGAGCAAGATGATTCCCTGCATCCATTTTGGCATTGTCCTTGTTTGATTCTCAATTATCGGACGAGTGAATACGCTCATTCCGAGTGATGTCCCCATCGTCAGGAATCAAGTGAGCCTGCACCCTGTGATTTCTAAAATATTCTTTATTAATAAACAATATCTCTTTATTTAAAACTAGTTGTTATATTCTAACCCTTAAAGTTAATGGTCTCTACATTGCTCTATGTATTTAATTTGATGCCAAGATGACCATGAACCACACTAGATAGTTCGAAAGAGGTCGAGAAAATATTTCTGATGTGATTTTTGCCCATAAAAAAAGAAAGAAAAAAGACCTTTATAGCTTTCCTCAATCCTCAAAGACTAAGTCTTAATGGTTGAATCATTAACCATGAAACTTTACTTCTAAAGATCAATTTGTAAAATTTTGGAAAAATAGATAAAGTAGGGTGGATTTAGGTTGGTTTTATTATTAATTATAATGATTAATTATTAATTTTATATTTTATTTTATTCTTATTTTTAGTTTTATGTAATTTTACTAATTCAAAATGTTATATTTATTATTATTATTATTATTATTATTAACTAAGTCAAAAAGTTTAGACATTACAACTTCTTTACATATTTAGATTTTGAAATGAGTTAGGGTTTTTGGGCAAGTGGTATTGATAAGTCATGGTATTAGCCATATATAGATTTTGAAATGAGTTAGGGTTTTCGGGCAAGTGGTATTGATAAGCCATGGATTAGCCCATGATTTTGTAACAAAACCTATATACAACTTAATAACATCCCTGGTGTGGAAACAAAGCGCGCATAGGTATGGACCCTTGGAGCGGGTGTGGAGGTAGACACAGGCTTCCTCCAGACCTGATTGCCCTCCTAAACTCCCGAGGCATTAAGGTGCTTGCTCAGATCGCTGATACTGAGGGCTCTGACATATTACATCAGGCTTGGAAATCGGGCACCCAATTAGACATCCCTATCAGATGGCACGAACCTTGGAAAGCATACTGCGATGCCCTCTCTGAATCCCATATCAGAATTATGGAAGGGCCGGATGAACTCATCTGGCAGTTGGCTGACAGTGGGATATACTCTCCTCGAGAAGGATATAAAGTCATCATCTCCCACAGGAAGCCGGAAGTGCTTGATCGATGGTGGCACCAAATTTGGAAGCTAAATGCATCGCCCAGGTCAAAATTATTCTCTTGGTGTGTCCTTCGCAATCGCATTCCCACTGATGAACACCTAAAGCGCAGAGCTGTATCCGGTCCCTCGCGATGTGTACTATGCAAAACAGACTCAGAGACCACCGAACACTTATTCTTAAGATGCCCCATTGTTCTTCAATTATGGCATAACATCAAACTCCATATTCAGTTCTCTGGGGATTGGTCTGGTACAGACCTCATCGACGCTTGGATCGACTGGGGAAACAAACACAGTGGCTCGAAAGCTGTAAACCTTCCGATCATAGTTAACTGGACTATTTGGAAGGTCAGGAACCGAATGATCTTTGATGGGTGGGAGGCTAGGTGGCCTCTCGTTGAAGCAGGAATCATTACAGCTTTTAACGAATTACCAAATACTCCTATCTTAAAACAGCGACGATTGACCCCTCCTCCCACCATCGACACGAGCTCGCCATGGGCCTTCTTCGATGGGGCTGCAAACGAACATGGCTGCGGAGCGGGCATCATTATCCACAAATCCTCGAGGCACTTCTACCACATCAAAGTGGGATTGGGGGATGGCACAAACAATTACTCTGAGCTCATTTCTCTTCGTCATTTGCTACATTTTGCACTCAGTCACCAATGCACCAACATCTACATTTTGGGCGATTCACAGATTGTCGTTAACTGGGTCAATAGAGTTACCACATGTCACTCACACACCCTAAATGTACTGCTTGATGAAGTTTTTATACTAAAGGAAGCTTTTAATTTATTTCACATCTCTCATATATACAGAGAACATAACCAGACTGCTGACAAGCTTTCCAAGGAGGCCGCGGTGATGGAGCATGGATTATGGGAAATCACTGAATTTTTGGATCAGCAGGAGCAGAAGTTCTACCACCGGCCTTATATAGACCCGACATATCCTACTGCGGGTCAAGGGGCGATATAATAAAACAGTTTTATGTTTTTTGACTGCACATCATGATATATCATGCAATAGATTGCGGATTGCCAAAAATGGCACCTAACTTGCACAATTTTTGTAAATATAACAGACAGATATATAGCATTGAACTGCTATTATTGAGAAAAGGTACAGAACAGTTGGCATATGCTTTCAAAGCATCTACATATGTAATTTTTCATATTTATAATGAAATATTACGGATTTTTCCAGTGGAAAAAACATCCCTGGTAAATTGGGGTGAATATCCATAATTAAGAATCTTGTTATACTATATGTTTATTGTAAGTATTAAGTTTTAATTTAAAAAAGATTATAAAATTAAATTAAAATAAAATATTTATAATTTTATTTTTTAAATGAATTATGATTTTGAGTATATGATATTGATAAGCTATGGTATTGACCCATGGTATTTTAAGAAAGCTTATTTAAAAATTAGTATTATTCATAGTAAAATGGTGGAAAATATTATGATGTAAATATTAGTTATTTATAAATATAATTAGAAAATCATTATTTTAATTTATATAATAAAATAAATATTAACTTATAAATATTCTTTATATATACATCTATATTATAGTTATAGTGACTTATAAAACCTCCCCCTCCCCACAATAATAATATTAAATTAGAACATTCATGAAACTTAACCCTATTAATCTTCCAACATCATTGCCCATCATAAATCCAAGTATTCCATCCCAACCCTCTAACACCTTCACCCGGTAGAGCGCCCTTAAAATAAAGTCATGGGCTCACATGAAAAAGCTAAAAGACATTTTGCCGAAAAAAGAAAAAGCTAGAAGGAAGGAAGGATCAAAATGCAGAGTGTCAAGTCATTTGGCCGCACAGAGAAGGTGCATTAGTTTCCACCATTCAAGGACCATGTATATCCATTTATGTCTCATCAATGCATGCACAGTTTTCTCTATTTTGTCGCCACATATATCCAACCAGATTTTTCTGTAAGTATATCATGATCCGAATGAAATTTCATTCTGGCCTTTTGGACTTGACCCCACAGGTTCTCAACAGAATTGGGAAAGTTTTGTAAATATTGAAGATGGCTCAGTGCCATGAAATCATAGAAAGTCGTTGCAGAGACAGCCATGGCGCATCAGATCTGAAGCTGTTTGCCATGGCCGCGGTTCTGGTGACAAGCGCCGGAGGAGTATATTTGCCGGTTCTGATTGCCAGATATTCCCGAGGCCTCAAATTTTACGGCACTCTTCTGGTACTGGTGAAATGTTTCGCTGCCGGAGTGATTCTGTCCACAGGATTTGTCCACATCATGCCGGAAGCCTTCCGCGCTCTGGAAAGCGACTGCCTGCCGGATCGTCCATGGCACCAGTTCCCGTTCGCCGGACTCGTGGCCATGGCTGGGGCAATCCTCACTCTTCTGGTAGATATTTTGGCCGCCAAACACGGCGAATCCAGGCCATATGTGCCACTAAAGTCCTCGGAAGCAGCAGAGGACTCTGCTAAATGTAAAGACATTGAGATCGGCGGTCATGCTACAGTTTTTCCGGTGGATTGTGACAGTGTAATCGGCCAACACAGCGGTGCTGCTCGCGCTGGTTCCGACTTGGGGATCGAAAGTGGTAAGAGCGCGATGATCCCGGAGGAGAATTTGGAGGAATTGGAGAGTGAGGGGCAGAAATTAGTATCCAAGGTTTTGGAGATTGGGATTATTTTTCATTCAATTATTATTGGGATCACTTTGGGTATGTCCGAGAATCGCTGTACTATAAGGCCCCTTCTGGGGGCTCTCTCCTTCCACCAGTTCTTCGAAGGGATAGGACTTGGCGGTTGCCTCGCCCAAGTGAGTTCCTCTAACTTCCAACTCAATGAATTATTCACTATTATCTTTAGAAATCTGAATCGTTCTATTTTTCCCTGGTTGTTTTCTGATTTTCCAGTGAAAGATGTATCTTTTTTTCCTCGGTAAATAATGTAAAATTTAGGAAAAAAACATACTAATTATAAACACCACCTAATAAATACAAGATTGGGATAGAGATATGGCAATCAAACGGTTGTGAAGGAAGAAATTTATTGTCTCACTGCCAACAGTTGTCAGATTAGCTGCCTTACATGGATCACATTCAACATTTTACCAAACCCTTGTAATTTACATAAATGGTTGAGGTGCTGTTTCCAGATTATTCAATGCGCCTGTTTCCGTGGCACAATCAGGTGTAATTGAACCGCGGGGTTATCATTTTTTTAGTATTTTTTAATCTCAATAGATAGGTAGGACCGTAGGCGGTTGATGTGTTTTAACAAAGCCTTGTGTGTGACAAGGAAGCTGGAATTGCTATTTTGATTTTAAAGTAATTTATTATTTAAATTATATTTATGTTAATTGTATTGTGTTTTTAATTAAATTATTATTTATTTATATTTAGTTTAATTTTGGATTTACTAAGTGGGATTTGAATTTTATGAGATGGAAATTTTTTTAAGAGTGAAAAGGGATTTGATTTTTTTCAACATTTTGGTAAATCTAGACTTAGGCGGGTTTATTTATCAATTATAATTATAATAATAAATATAATTATTGTTTTTGTTTTTATTTTTATTTTATGTTGAGCCATCAAAATGTTAAACAGGACATTACAACATCTTTACCATATAACTAGTCTAGATCAATCTTAACTCTGAAACATATATGATCTCTCTCAATGCTTGGTAGTTCTGATAGACCCCGAATTAAGATGGATCTAGGTTGGTTTAATTTCCCACTTTAAATAGGGTATATTCCACATGAAAACCACTAGTTCTCATAAACTTGGAGTTAAAAACCACCTGTAACTTGACCTGGTCAACTTTACCTTAACTACTCAACCAAAAAAATAATAATAATGATGTAATTTTTATTTTTATTATTTTATTTTGAAGTTATTTTTATTCTAGTTGTCTTTAAGTGTGACTTTTTGAAAAAAAAATTGGTTTATTCTCGGATCTAATTTATCTAGAATATGAGAGGGATTCATTGAAATAACAAGTTTGATGGTTGAACTCTGCACAATCAAAGTGTCCAAAGGGTTTTTGAAGGTGTTGAATCCATACATGTAGTCAAAAAAACCACTTTAAACAACAAAAATCAAGTTTTCATCACAAAATTTTTGGCAGGCCCAAGGGAGATTTTGAAGGTGTTGAATCCATATATGTAGTCAAAAAACCACTTTAAACAACAAAAATCAAGATTTCATCTCAAAATTTTCGGTAGGATTTTGGACAAAAATCCAGGGGAAACTCCAAAAAAAAATAGCATTTAAAGACAACTCCATTTTTATTTTAACATAGGGTTATTTTTATTTTTATTTTATTTTGATTGAGTCAAAATGTATATAGCACATTACACAATCTCTACCACACTAGGCTAAAGACAACTCCATCTTTATTTTAACATAGGGTTATTTTTATTTTTATTTTATTTTGACCAAGTCAAAATGTATATAGCACATTACAGGATCTCTACCACACTAGGCTAGAGAGCCCCTCTTGGCCCAATTATTACTAAAAATTAATATTTTTTAAATTTAAATAGTTCAAATGGAAAGATTTTAAATTTTTAAACAAAATTGTATACATATTGTATATGTTGATAAATTTTTAAGTTAAATTTTAATAATAATAATAATAAGCCCACAATGCCTAGAATAGAGGGTCACAAGGTGTTTTATTAAGGCACTTTGTGGTATAAAGGTCATCGGTTTGAAACTATGTGGGTAAAAATCCAACCATGTTAATGGTTGGTGTAGCCTAGGCTGGTGCGATCCCCAAGTGATTTTGATGGCTTAGATGCCTTTGGTAGCGGCTACTCAAACCACAAGGTAGTCGTGCAGTCATCTTAGGACTCACATAAACTAGTAAACAAATAATAATAATAAATTTAAAAATCACCACCAAGCCAAAGGTTGAATTGATATATGAGACCCAATTGTTTGTGGACAAGAGACTTATGCCTATGTACAACTATGACTACCATGGTTATGTATGGCTTTTTATGAATGAAACTAAGGTGCAAACTACACTAGTAAGAATCTTGTAGTTGTTTATATTAATCTAGCTATAGTTAAGAAACTAGTTTAGTACCTCATATGCAAAATACTAATGGTGGAGAAACATAAAGAAAAACATCTAAAACATGAGTTAAGACTAAAAACCATCATGGAGAAACATAAAGAAAAACATCTAAAACATGAGTTAAGACTAAAATCCATAAGAACTAGAGGGAACTAGAGGGACCTAGTTGGCTAGGAGCCCTTGGCTCTTTGAGTTTTTATTCACCTTTTGCCCTAATTTATCTTTAATGGTAATGGGATTTGAATAGGTACCTTTTAAACTCGACATTCTATTTGCATCCATTAAATTCTCTCTTTTTTTTCTGGCTTTCATTCTAAAACTTTGAAGCATATCCTAAAGACAACTTTAGGCTTGGGCTCCAACAATTTTAGTCTAGCTAGAGTTTCTGGTTGCTAGTCCCCTTTGTCTTCCACTGTGTAGTGGGCCATGAGTACCTTAGTTAACCAATATAATCATGTCGTCTTAAACACTTTTGTGTCCCTGAATCTAGAAAAAAAGAACAAAATTGAAGAGGTGAGGACAAGACATGCCCTACCTAGGAAGATGAGACATGGTTTTCTTCCCCTCCTCCCCAACCTACCGTGACTTGTTCAAGGTAGTCCATGTCTCGTGAGTCTACTATAACCAAAAGAATGAAAAATACTTGGTAGATGGGAACCCTCACTAATTTAGTGTTAAAATTGGCAACTAGGGCTATTTCTACCCTTGTGAGGTGAGGACAAGACATGCCCTACCTAGGAAGATGAGACATGGTTTTCTTCCCCTCCTCCCCAACCTACCGCGACTTGTTCAAGGTAGTCCATGTCTCGTGAGTCTACCATAACCAAAAGAATGAAAAATACTTGGTAGATGGGAACCCTCACTAATTTAGTGTTAAAATTGGCAACTAGGGCCAAACTCCATGTGGGTCACCTTATTTATGGCTGCTGATATTTTTCCTAGATTCCTCTCGTCGAGAGGTGTAGGATTGATCTAAATATCATCCGATTCCGACGAGTATTTATGGAGATATGAATTTATTTCTAATTACTTGATAAATTGTCAAGGTCGCCATCAACTAAGTGTGTGGCACACATGCCCAACGTTTCATATAAATAGAAGAGAGGTTGAGTCATTTGCAACTCATCTCATCACTCATCTTCTCTCTCTCCTACACATTAGATGAGCCTCTCTCTCACACGTGTGGCTGAAAAAGGAAGACGCAGATTTCATATTAGGGTTGTGTTGACCATGTTTGAACTAGGCTGCAGGAAGGTACTTTGACCAACATGGACTCCTCTTTGACTGTGGATTAGGTGTGGCCACTTCTCCTTAGCAGGCCGCAAATTTTGGCACGCAAACCGAGGTGATCTGATCTCAGGTTTGACCAATGTTGAGTGTCAAAAGGTTGATTGCAGAATTGTCCAGCGTTGATTGAAGTTTGACTGTAATTTCGGACTGTTTTGGGTTGACTCTTCTTGCTGTTGGAAGCCGAGTTGACTAGGATATTGACCAAGATGATTAGAGGTCAAATCTGACTTGTTTGACCAGCTTTGACTTTGCTGGTTAGGGTTTTGCTACTGCTGTTATAAAATTTCATAATTCTGCATTGTACTATTTCTCTCTGCTGAACTATTGAAGATAAAAGAAGATTTGATCAAAGGGTTTCCCCGCATTGGGGTTTGTCCTTGGCTAGCCGCCACATCTTGTGTCTCTTGTCTTGGCTTGTTTTCTATCGATCGTTAAATGTTCTATCTACACTTTACTTTATGTTGTGATTGCTAATCAGTGGCTAATAAAAGGGAAAAGAATTACACTGCTCTAAGCATAGAGCATACCATAATTTAACATGGAATCAGAGCTGAGGTGAAGACAAAGCCCAAGCAAGAGCAAGAGAAATCACTGAAGGCTGTCAAAAGTTATCTTAAAGAAGTCATGGGGTCCTCAGCACACTTCCCCGCTTAAGACAAACTCTGTGAGAAGTCTGACTATCACGGATGGAAGATGTCTCTTGATCTAACATTAGAAGAGCAGGAAGTGTTGGACCATGTGAGAGGCAGGATTGTTGAGCCTCCATCAAATGCATCCGCTGTTGCTAGGAACAAATGGACCAAGGGAGAAGTCAAAGCAAGGAAGATCATTCGGACTCTATCAACAAGCGTCTGGTGGCCTATGTTTCTAAGCTGACCAGCTCCAAGGAAATCTACGATTAAAGTTAATGATGCAAATCAAGTTTTGTTCCTCAGAAATAAGTTGAAAGAAATTAAGAAGGGCAAAGATGAGAGTATGCAAACATATTTCCTAAGGATCATCAAGATCAAAAACGATCTCCTATCTATTGGGGAAGTAATTCTTAACAGGGAAATGACACTCACAACTCTTGGAGCACTGCCACCTGAATGGTATATATTCAGGACTACTCTTCTCAACAATAACGTAATTCCTGGATTTGAGGAATTGATGGCCAGATGCGTTCAAGAAGAAACAAGGATGGAAGAGCAAGAAATGCCCGTACTTAAAGGTCATCCCTCTGCCTTTTCTTCTCGTGCTAAAAGAAGAAACAATTCCGGGGCTAAATTCAAAGGAAAGGTTGGACCAAAGGGTTGAAGAAAAGGACGATGTTACAATTGCAATAAAACGGGCCACTATGCGAGGGAGTGCCCTGATAAAAGGGACGATGATCAAAATCACTCTCAAGGCAATCAAAGGAATGGCAGGTCAAATGGCAAAGGTAAAAGAAATGCCGAAAATCAAGGAAGAGGACAACCCTTCAAGAAGGCAAGAAACTCCAGGTATGAATCTAACGTTGTTAATAATGAGCAAGATGAATATTATCTACCAACGACTCTCTCTACTACTGCTCCCCCGAACTCGCTGGGAAATTGGCTTATTGATAGTGGTGCCTCAAGGCACTTCACTGGTTACAAAGAAGCTCTCTTTAATCTAGTAGAGAAGGAGACCAACCTGGAAACTGTTCTTGGGGACAATTCAAAATATCCCGTGAAAGGCGTAGGGAATGTCACTCTTCAATTGAATCAGGGAAATATAATCCATTTATAAGATGTATTATATGTACTTGATCTCAAAAAGAACCCGGTGTCCATTTCAGCAATGGAAGAAAAAGGCTATAAGGTGGCCTTCAGCGATGGCAAGGTACATGTATGGAAAAAGAACTTTAAAGATGCTTTCACTCTTGGGTTTTGAGTTGATTCATTATATCATGTTGGAGGAAGTTTGTTGGGTGTCATGTCTTGTGACACATCTCTTCAGTCGGAACTATGGCATCGGAGGTTTGCTCACTTTCATTATAAATCTCTACTCGATATGAGAAAAATCATGATCGGGATGCCCGAGTTCAGATTAGAGCAAAAAGGTGTATGTTCAGGATGTGAAGGAAAGCTCAAAAGGGGACCATTCCCCTCAAGCCAAAGCAAGACCTCTGATATATTGCAGTTGGTTCACTCAGACATATCCGGTATGATGCCTGTGAACTCCTTGGGAGGATACTTATATTACCTCACTTTTACAGATGATTATTCTCGCAAGACTTGGATATACTTCTTGAAAAAGAAGGATGAAGTGTTCTCCTGGTTTTGGCACTTCAAAGACTTGATCGAGAATCAGACCGAAAAGAAGATCAAGATCTTAAGGACTGATAATGGGACTGAATATGAATCCAATGAGTTTCATGACTTTTGCAAAGAGGCTAGCATTAAGAGGGAGACTACTACACCATATACTCCTGAGCAGAATGGTGTGGCGGAAAGGAAGAACCGTACAATTGTGGAAGTTGTTCGTGCTATGCTCCATGGTCAAAGACTTCTGAAGTTTCTATGGGCCGAAGCTGCAAATACCGTCGTATATGTACAAAACCGATGCCTTCATCAAGCATTGGGTTCCAAGACTCTCGAAGAGATGTTCACTGCTAAGAAACCTGACGTATCTCATTTTAGAATTTTTGGAAGTCCTGTATATTTTCATGTGCCGAAGGAGAAAATAAATAAATTGGGTGCATCTGGAAAGAAAGGAATCTTCGTGGGCTATAGAAAAATACTAAGGGCTATAGAATCTATGTGGCTGGTCAAAGGGAAGTCAAAATTAGCCATGACGTCACCTTTGATGAAGATATGGCTCTTAGAAAAATAGACAATATTCCTTCTCTAAGAGGATCTAAAGAAGCTGACCCCAGGGAACCGAAGGAAAAGGAAGATGAGACGATGCCCGATGTGGAAGAACCTATGGATCCTTTTGATCCTCCTCCGCAAG
Source organism: Pinus tabuliformis (assembly GCA_031772625.1). Lineage (NCBI taxonomy): Eukaryota > Viridiplantae > Streptophyta > Pinopsida > Pinales > Pinaceae > Pinus > Pinus tabuliformis. The sequence goes on along the minus strand of CM062815.1, from coordinate 1,083,200,196 downwards.
AGCCTTCCTCTTCTAGGAAGAGGCCTTCATGGTTTAGGGGGGACACTTGATGATGCTGAAGCACACATTGCAACTAGAGGAACCTTCCATGAAAGTAAGAAGCCGAACAAGTATCAGGGATACCTGACCATCATGAGCACAATCATCCAAAATGAGCCTTCGTCATTCACAGAAGTTGTCAAGCATCAAATATGGAAGGATGTTATGACCGAGGAAGATGAGTCCATCATGAAAAACGATGTTTGGGATGTGGTCCCCAAACCAACCCTAGGACAAAGCAGTTGTCACTTCGAAATGGCTTTACAAGATAAAGCATGCAGTTGATGGAAGTGCGGAAAAGTATAAGGCTCGTTTTGTCGTCATGGCTTCTCTCAGAAGGAAGGTATAGACTATGATGAGATATTTGCACCTATTCCCCGATATACCACCATCTGCTCGATCATAGCCCTTGCTGCTTCACAAGGATGGAACTTACAGCAGATGGATGTCAAGACTGCATTCTTGCATGGTTCGATCAAAGAGGAAGTCTATGTGGAGCAACCCAAAGGATTTGAGATTCATAATCGAGAATCTCATGTGTGCAGGTTGAAGAAGGCCCTTTATGGGCTGAAGCAAGCACCCCGAACGTGGTATGAAAGGATTGATAGCTACTTGATGAAGCTGGGATTCACTAGAAGTGAAGCCGATCATAAACTTTACTTTAAGGTTGATGATGACAATCCTCTCATACTGGTGTTGTACGTTGACGACCTCTTTCAAATAGGGGCAGACCCTCTCATTCACAAATGTAAGAGGGAGTTGGCTTCTGAGTTTGAGATGAAGGACCTAGGACTAATGCACTATTTCCTAGGACTAGAAGTCTAGCAGAATCCAGTGGATATTTTCCTATCTCAAGGAAAATATGTGGTGAACATATTGGAGAGATTCAACATGGTGGACTGCAAGCCCGTAACTACCCCGATGGAGCTTGACTTCAAGAAGTTAAGCGGTAGTGTTGCCCGACCTGTTTTACGAAATGCTACCGAGTATCGTCAACTTGTCGAAGCATTGATATTCTTGGTGAACTCCCCTCCGGATATATGCTTTGCAGCCAACATATGGTTGAGCCTCACCACTCACATTGGATTGGTGCCAAGAATCTGTTGAGATATCTTTGTGGCACGATCACTCATGGGTTGAGATACACTGCCGGAGATGTGAGACTACTTGGATATACCGATGTTGACTGGGCAGGTAGTGTGGTGGACTGAAAGAGCACTTCAGAGTGTTGTTTCTCTTTGGGATCTGTCTCGATATCCTGGATGAGCAGGAAGCATAAGTCGGTGGCTTTGAGCACCGCCGAGGCAGATTACATTGCTGCTAGTATGGCCTCTTGTGAGGCTGTTTGGTTGCGAAAGCTCTTCAACAAGCTGTTTGGATTTACATTGGATACCACCGTGATCCTGTGTGACAACCAGAGCGGGATTCGTTTATCAAAGAATCTCGTATTCCATGATCGCTCCAAGCATATCAAGATCAGGTACCACTATATTCAAGATATGGTGTAGCGGGGAGCAATAAGGCTCCAACATATCGGTACAGATGAACAGGTCGCCGACATTTTGACAAAGCCCCTGGGAAAGGTCAAATTCTTGACTTTCCGAGAACAACTTGGTGTCGTTCAAAGACCCTCTTATGAGAGTCGAGTATGATGTATTGAGCTCTTGGAGCTCCAGGGGGGCGCAGGGTACTTCTTGGAGCGACATGTGACCACAGGGCGGCTCACCATCCCCTGGTGGTGCACTATGTATAGGGTGAAAGGTTCAACCTTGCCCTGTGACACCCCGTGGCGACTGTGGAATAGGATGATTAATTCTCCTGTGGGCCAGGATGATTAGTTCTCCATGGCGACTGTGGAACAGGATGATGAGTTCTCTTGTGGGCTAGGATGATTAGTTCTCTGTGGCGATTGTGGAACAGGATGATTAGTTCTCTGTGGCGATTGGAGAACAGGATGATTAGTTATCTTGTGGGCTAGGATGATTAGTTCTCCATGGCATCTATTGGATAGGATGATTCGTTCTCCTATGGACAGGATGATTAGTTCTCTTGTCGAGGCATCCTACCCATGCAGTCTAGGACTCATGGGAAGTACCTCTCATCTTATCAATGAGCAGGGAAATGAGGTTAGGGACCATGATTGTACTATTGATGGACGCATCGTTGTATCTACCATACTCCCTATGCTAGGATGACCTCCATTGATTTGGGATCAATGATACTGATCAGTGAGAGTGTTATGGCACACCAGTGGAGGATGGTATGACACATCCTCGATCATTTCTTCTTCTTCATAGTTCAAGGAGAGCAGAGCAGAGTAGGACCCAGTCGTGCAAGGCAGTGCATTTGATGGTTGGGATAGTATCGTCGGTCAAACGGATTGCAGATGGAGTTCTCCCTAGTTGAGAGGGAGTGTTAAAATTGGAAACTAGGGCCAAACTCCATGTGGGCCACCTTATTTATGGTTGCTGATATTGGTGTAGGGTTGATCTAAATATCATTCGATTCGAATGAGTATTTATGGAGATATGAATTTATTTCTAATTACTTGACAAATTGTCAAGGTCGACCAGCAACTAAGTGTGTGCCACACATGCCCAGCGTTTCATATAAATAGAAGAGAGGTTGAGTCATTTGCAACTCATCTCATCACTCGTCTTCTCTCTCTCCTACACATTAGATGATCCTCTCTCTCTCACACGTATGACTGAAAAAGGAAGACGCGGATTTATGATTAGGGCTGCGTTGACCAAGTTTGACCTAGGCTGCAGGAAGGTACTTTGACCAGCATTGACCATCGTGGACTCCTCTTTGACTGTGGATTAGGTGTCGCTGCTTCTCCTTGGCAGGCCGCAAATTTTGGCACGCAAACTGAGGTGATCTTATCTTAGGTTTGACCAGCGTTGAGTGTCAAAAGGTTGACCGTAGATTTGTCCAGCATTCACTGAAGTTTGACTGTAATTTCATACTATTTTGGGTTGACTCCTCTTGTTGTTGGAAGCCGAGTTGACTAGGATATTGACCAAGATGATTGGAGGTCAAATCTGACTTGTTTGACCAACTTTGACTTTGTTGGTTAGGGTTTCGCTGCTGCTGTTATAAAATTTCAAAGTTCTGCATTGTACTATTTCTCTCTGCTGAACTATTGAAGATAAAAGAAGATTTGATCAAAGGGTTTCCCTGCATTGGGGTTTGTCCCGGCTAGCCGCCACATCTTGTGTCTCTTTTCTTGTCTTGTTTTCTGTTGATCGTTTAATGTTCTATCTGCACTTTACTTTATGTTGTGATTGCTAATCAGTGGCTAATAAAAGGGAAAAGAAATAAACTGCTCTAAGCATAAAACATACCATAATTTAGCATTTAGTCATTTAGAGCCATGAATAGACCAAAACCCATTAGCATTGAACACCTTAGGAACCCACCGCATGGTTGAACTAGAGAGGAGGAACCCTCAGATAGAATGGAGGAAATCAAAAAGTGTTCTTACACTACCCACAACACCCTAGATATCATACACTAAAGTCCTAGGATAAGATATAGGGAAAAGTAGAGATTCCCTGACGGCACCCAACACCCCCAACACTAGAATCTTAAACACCAAAGAATCCAATAAGAAGACCAACCCCGCACATTTTTCAGTCAAATTCAAAACATAACCAAATGCCACCAAGGAAGAAAAGAAATAAACCTCATTTATAGTTTGAAAGAGCCAAACCAAAAGGGGTCCTAGCCCTATGAGCTCAAGAGAAAATGAAAAACTTTATTTTCTCTTTGCAGCAAACCAACCTACATTGCGTCCTCGCATAAACAAAACTCAATCACCCACTTAGCTACCAGCCTAACTCCCTTGCAACATCACATTGCTATGAATGCCTAAATCATCATCCTTTAATCACCTATACAACCTTACATACTGGCCTCACCAACCCTCTTCACTTTCCATGTGTAGGTGTAATGGTGCCCAAGGTGATTGTACCCTCATAAATATTATTTCTCACCCATCTGATGATAATCAATATCATGATGTCGTAGTCTAACGAGGCCACAATTTGTCCCGGAAAATAATGAAAATTTTGGAAAGATCTTGAAAAAATATGACAGCAAATTTTGGAAATCTAGGTTACAGTTGTCAAGCTTCAAGATTTTGGGTGCCCCAGGGGTTCATGATGGTGTTGAATCCATTTCCACCATCAAAAATATGATTCAAACACTCCCAAGATTGGATTTCTTGAAAAAAATTCACCAGATTCTCATGAAAATTTTACCATATGAGCAAAAAGTGTAGTCTCAATATACAAGTCTATCATGATTACCTACATTATAACTTTGAAATTAAATTATCATTAGTTATAATGAAATATCTAGATTTTATTTATTTTAAAATAATTTATTGGTTTAACTAATTTTTATGTGAAAGAAAAACTAAATATTATATTATCGTAATCATTTAGATTGAATTTCTTTTGAGTTTATGTTATATTATTAATTAATTTAACTTGATATATTTTATAATTTTTTTAGTATAAGAAATTTCTTTTTTATTTTTTAGTGATTAGAGGAATCGGTGATGGATCGGTTTCGTATTTGTGTGACATGGGGTTGACTCTAACCACTACCACTGTAACCTCTAGGTGCCTACATATTCCTTTTACAAAAGTGGACAAGTAGAGTTTGAACCTCGAATCTCTTGATACATAATACTTCATCTTCATATCATTTCTTAATCTATTTATTTTAATAGATTTTTTTAGATATTATTTATATATATTTAATAATGAATAAAGTATTTATTAAAAATTCATTTTTAAATTTTAATATAATTTTAAATATAAAATTTCACATATGAGTAAGATTAAGTGAATATGTACATACTAAAATAATGATGATAATAATTTTGGTTTTCCTTTTTTAATAATGAAAATATTTTAATATCATAAAATATTATTACACAATCTTATAATAATGTAAAAATTTGAAAAAAAATGCCATAACTATGACTATATGTCTAGGAGGCTAATTAACTATATCATAAAAAGACTAGTGTTGACCTTTCTGAATAATCATATTACAAGCTATAGTAGCAAAGACATTGAATAACAAAACACTATTATCAGAAATAAAATAGACAAATAATTGGATCCATATTCCATTTCCTCTTTGTAGGATGCGCTATAAGTTTAATCGTCCTTTACTTGTAGTATCTCTTTCTTTGCGATGATTATAAAAATATGGCCTATTGCATGTTGATCCACTTGCAATGTTAAAAGGTATTTAAGTGCTTAATTTCTATTAGATAAATTTGACCCAGTGAAAGAGCTAAGTTTTTTAAGTCAATTGTGGTGGTTTCAAACACTTGGTTAGAGCTTTTTAAAAGGTGTGTGGATTCTTCACTGTAATGTGCTAGTGTTATGTGGAAGGTTCACTTGGTCAAGGTCAAGGTGGTTGGCTTGCTTGACTGCCTTTAAGCCAAGGATATTAACTTTTTTAAAGCCGTAAAATAATAGATTTATTATCGGTTGGTTCTCTTTAGTTGGGGTTTTCCAGGGTAAATCATGTGTGTTCTTGATACGTGTACCTTTGTCAGTAAAGTCTTGACATAGACGTAGGTGATAAGGGAGAGGAGCATGTGGGTTTAAAAGGGCGATCGTTAGGTAAACTTGACCCAATGAAGGAGTCAAGGTCAATAGTGGTGGTTTTGGGCACCTGATATTGGTGGCCCATGATATTACATGTAGTTAAAGTCTTTAGAAGGCATGGGGATTCTTCATTGTAATGTGTCAGAGTTGAGTGGAACGTTGACTTGGCCGAGGCCAGCATGTTTGGTTGGCTCTTTTAAGTGAAGAATATTGGTTATTTTTAAGCCATGGGATAATAGATATATTGTTTGGTTGGCTTGACTTCCTTTAAGTCAAAAATATTGATTCTTGTTAAGACATAAAATAATAGATCTATAGTTTGACTGGTTTTTCCTAGTTAGATTTTCCAAAATAAATCATGTATATTGTATAAAAATTTATTAAAATAATATATATTTTATATTTTAATATATAATTTATTATTAAATATAGAATGGTTAGATCAATAAAAAATTATTTTAATTATAAAAACTTTTTTATTTTCTTTTTGTTTGCATTATCTAAATCATCATGCAACTCTTTGTACCAGTATTCATAGTAAATAGTGCCGTTGTAAAGATTATTCGAGCTTATCTTAATTGCAAATTCCATGTATCCAATGGTCATGAACAAAATCAATCGTTGACTTTACTCCTTGCCCCACAGCTGACTTTGCATTCTTGCTCATGGGATGCACAAAATTGTCAAGGCTATGTCATAAGAGTAATGGAATTCGTGATTTTGCTACAGCGATATCATGAAGACAACTACAATTGGAAATATGCTTACTGCACTTGTTAGTTTTTTTTGGTATTTTATTGTATATTTGCAAATATAGGTGGAGGACTTGCATCTACCTTCTGTGACAAGACTTGCCTCGCAGTCTTTAATGTAATAGAAAAGGAGTTGTCTATGGAGGTGGAGGAATTGCCTAATTTGTTTGACAACTAATTTGTTTGGAACGTTGCGTCATGGCAGGCAGGTTTGGGGACTCGAGTAACAGCGGTGATGTGTTTGTTTTCAGTGACGACGCCCCTGGGAATCGCCACAGGTATGGCAATGAAGTCCATAATGGGGTTCAGCCACAGCAGGCCGGAGGCTGTTATCATTGTTGAAGGATTGCTAGGCTCTGCATCATCCGGAATACTTGTGTATATGGCACTCGTAGATCTCATTGCTGTTGAATTTCTCAACACCCAGAAGATGAAAGCCAATCCAAGGCTCATGGCTGCTGCCTATTCTTTGCTCATTCTTGGAGCAGGATCCATGGCTCTTCTTGCTGTGTGGGCTTAGATGCATATGAATTTATTAAAAATGGGTGATTTTTTTTAATGAGTCTTATAATTTTTGGTGAGATGAGATAATTATATTTGGTGAGACGAGTGAAACAATTGCAAATTTATTCCAAAACACCAAAATTCTAAGGGCCAGAAATGGTGATGAGACTTATTTTACCTATTTCCTCCTACACTATAAAAGTGAACGTGAGTAATTTTATTTTTAATTATTTGCATGTATTTGTAAAATATAAATAAATTCAAAATACTGAAAAATTCTATAACATTTTACTTATGTAAATTTAACCATTTTATTAATTTAATTTATTTCAGGAAAACACCACACTCCTACACAACACAATAATATCAAAACTGTAAAAGCAAGCGTTTACTATAAACAACATCTTGCCGGTTGATGAAACAGCTACCCACAGCTGCTATAAATAAGATTACACGCCAAAGAATTCACAACAGCGGGTTAGACTAGCAAGCCTTATCCTATGCCCACTCCCCCATTATTTCTCAGTAGAAATCAGCCACTTTGTTGGATAGATAATTTTTTTAATTTTATATTATAATTATAATATTATTTGATATTTTTTTCTCAATAGCTATACTCATGGAATGAAGTTTTATTTAACTTTGGGTTCCAATCTTATGCTGTTCTAATTTTGGGTTCCAATCTTGTGCTACCGTCCCCATAGTGAAGTGAATAATGGAAAAAAATAAAAATTATTTATCAAACTAAATTTACAAAGTATAGTTACTATTTAGTATTTTTTTTCTTAATTTTATGCTAAATTATAATTATTATTTATGTAAATTAATTTTCTTTTATTTAATATATTATTTTATATTATCTTTTATTTAATATAGTAATTTATTTAATTTTATATAAGATAATTTATATTTATTGGTAACAATTTTTATTTATTATTTATTTTTTTAAATCACATTTTATTTTTTACTTAATTATTTATTTATTATTTTCATGATAATTTAAATGTCACAAAAATGATTAATAATTTTAATAAATCTTATCTAATTATTCAAATTTTATAAATATACAAATAGAATGTATACACAACTTTAAATTGTATAAATGTACAATTCATTCTTTCTTTCTTTCTTCCTCCTCTTTTTTTTTTTTTTTAAATCATTCTTATCATTATTATCAATAACTTTCAACAAATTGCAACATGTTGACAAAATCAAATTTGCTTTATTTGGAGTGTTATGTTTCATAGCACCCTTAATCAAAATTGAAATTTCGAGCTGTGAAAGAGGAAACGTGGACAATCATTGCAAACCGGGGCAAATTATGTTAAAATAGAGCTGAATTAATGGAATTGATCTCTCTCTAGAAGGCTTAATTAAATGTAATTATCTGCCATGTATGCGTATAGAGAGATTTAGGGGTTTGATTGAGCGATTTGTGGGAGGAAATTATGGATCCTAGATGATCCACGCTTTTGTAATTTCCTATATAAAGAGAGTTTGTGTTGTGAAAGAGAGATAATGAGGATACAATGTAGCCGCAGGGGTAATTTGTGGTTCGGGCTGTGAGGCCCTAGTCTATAATCAAATTATTTATATAATGGGTGTTATTGTACATCTGCATGTTATCTGAGTTTTGTGTGTTTGTGTATGGTTTAAGTATTGTTCTTTACTGTAAGTTGTGAATTATGTGTGTGTGAATGTAAAGGACGAAGTTCCTATGAACTTCGCCTTAAACAAGTACGATAGACATAGATCTGTGGTATAACGTAATTCCATCGATAAGTGAACGAAGAAGAGTTTCAATCGAAACTGGAGTCAATTGAGTAATGCAGCAACATTGTCCGATCGTCTAGATCGACGGATAATACTGGCGGAACGAGAAAACCCTGACAAAGGTCATGAGAACTTGGAGGAACCATCATACCCGTCCGATCGAACAGACCCAACAAATCCAACAGATCTAACGATCATCGCGTGGTAACAAGCACTGAAGTTTAATTCTAAAAATGGACACGAGAATTTATAAAACTGAGTTAACAGCTCAGTTAATCATGACCGTCCGCTTGAAGGAGTTAGATCCGACGGTAATCGCGACGGAAAATGCACGGGACTTAATTCCAAAATCAAATGTGATAAGGTTTTATACAACGGGGTTAAAACCTCATTGAGTTTCGGTCATCCAGACCATTCGTCGGTTGATTGATCAGATGGTAATCGCGCGCGAACATGTGCGTGGGTTAACGAACCTGAGTGGACCCGATAGATTTATCAAAGAGAGTTTTAATTTATTTGGATTCTGGCCTTAAACGTTCAAAGAAGGACCAATGGTGATTGGTCGAGTTTGATGTGAAGTCTGCCTATTAGAAGGTTTCCGATGTATATGTACGTGGGCCCATAACCCGCAGGTCCACGCATAAATTATGTAAAGATGCAGCTTTGTTGTATCAAAGCAGCTTAGCTCTCATCAGTTTCTTAGACAATAGGATGTTTTATAGTGCCTTTACTTACACTTTTACCATTCTTAGCAAATTGTAACCCTTAATGTTGAACTCCTCTTTCATTCTTTCATCCAACTTATCAAATTCCTTTTCCAAGAATCATGATTCACAGAAAAACAACTAAAATTTAACCAATTAAAGTAAATGTTTGTTTTGATTTCATTTTCAAAAATAAGTCAACCAATGACGACACTGGCCTTCTTCACATTCACATTATAATCTTTTATTTTCGTAGGAAAACCTTGTGGGAAAACTCCTAGGCAATTTCTGGCATTCGTGGGTGCTACTTATTGCAAACCCATTGGCATTGGTTATAGTGCTTAACCCAATAAGGATATTGAGTGAGGTACACAACAAAGGTAATCATCCCAAGTAAAGGATCCAAAGACCTCTTGCATGAAGCTCAAAGCACTCAAGCGAGCCCATGAAGCTACATTCACGTTCTAATATATTACATTAACATTAACTTTCCACTTTAATATATATTTGTAATTTGACTAACCATTTAAAAGTAGCATCCCCCATGCTTTGTTTGCAATCAATAACATTGAATTCATACAATTTGGTACTAATTCCCGTTGGTTTACATACCCATTGATGGGTGGTATACTCACAATCTTCTTTAGGGAAACAATAACATGCTCCACCTTTCCAACAACTTCTAGATCAACCTCTTCTTCACCATCTCTAATTTGTTGTAAACACTTAATTCCATTCAGGGTATGCTCATAATCTTCAACTATTATCACATTTGTACTATTATATTTTGTATTTTGCAACATCATCTTCCCTTCCTTCCTTGGCACCTTTTCCCTTAGTAAATGAGCTCCATACAATCAACCTTATTCTCTACATATGTTGGAGCAACGTTAACCTCATCTTCTTTGGAATCTTATTCCCTTGAAACTGACATGCAACTTTGTCTTCTCCAAAAATACATCTCTACAGTTGTGTCATTTCATCAAAGTGTCCATCCTTTCTATGCGACAATCCCTCTGTACACTCAAAGTACACTATGGTGTCCTCTTTTAACTACATATGCGTCAAGCCTATTAAAATTTTGCCAATCCAAAATGGTTTCCCTCTATTTAATGATATTCTACCATATTCTCTTAATTTTTCATTTTATGAGCCCTATAATATATTGCATTCTCCTTAAATCGTACAAACATGCATTCATATGGAGGTCGATCTTATTTGCAGAAAAGGAGGTCGAATCAGTGGTGTGAGTTAGCCAATTAGCTAGTGCGAGTTGCAGAGAAGAGCTTGTTTCAGTGTGCCATGGCCAGATCTATTACCCAAAGGCAGAACGAGTGGATCAAGCAAAGTGTTGGAGGCAATTTTACTTGCAGGAAGTAATTTCTAGAGGTTGAACGAATGTCCCCGAAGAGCCAATGTGCATTTCCAGTTAGCAGTGTGAATTGTTAGGAGTGTGATTTGATTTGCAAAGGAGACTTTGTGTCTCTAGATTATTTTTCTAGTGGAGAAAATTGTATGTCGAAGCTTTGCCAGTGTCAGGCAAGTAGATCTATTTCTTAAATTTGCTACAGAATAATAATAAAACCCTCATATGTTGAACTAGTTTTCCCAACCTTGGGGTTTTTCCAAGGACTATTGTGTAAAAGTCATGGTGTCCAAAATTTTGTATGTGCGTTATTTTCTCAGTTACTAAATTTTTATTTGTGAAGATTGCAATAGTGAATTTAATCTTTATTTGTCATAATAATTTATGAAGACAAATAAACTGCGCAAGTTAGAAGATTAATTTCTGGTTGTAATTAAGAAAATTTCACATGGTATGAGAGAAGATCTAGGCGCAAAGGATTTGTAGTGGTAAATCAACGCAGGGCATAGGAAGAGAAGCACACATGGATTTTTACATAGTTCGATCTCTTAAGTTTGATTTCTCCAGTTTATTTGATTTCACAGATTTTCCAAAGATGGCCACAGTAGGATTGAAAGATCATGATAGGTTGGATGGAGCCTCCAACTTTAGCATTTGGAAGACCAGGGTGTCATTACTATTGGACGAGTATGGTTTGAAGGAGTTTGCAGAGAACGTTGTTGTCGTACTGACAAATCCACAACAATTGGTCGCCTATAAGAAGGAGAATTCCAAAGCAAAGAGGATGATTATTGATGGAGTCAAGTATCACATTGTTCAACATATCGCAGAAAACGGGAACAAAGGAAATGTGGGATGCCATCATAAAACTATACCAAGATCCTACAAAAAATAGGAAGATGATTCTCAAAGAAAGGTTGGGCACCATCAAGATGCATAAGGGCGAAGATGTTACTTCTTATCTCACCAGAGTTCGATTTGTCAGAGATGAACTAGCTGCAGTTGGAGATAAGTCGAGTGAAGATGAGCTAGTGTGTATAACACTCAAAGGGTTTACCAAGGAATGGCATATGTTCATCCAAGTGATTTCTAGGCAAGACAAACTTCCCTATTGTGATCGCCTATGGAGTTATTTCACTCAAGAGGAGTTGAGGCTAAGCTTAATCAATGGCACTAGTAGCAGCAACAAGGCACCAAAGGTGAAAGAGGAGCAAGAGAATGTAACCTTAAAAGGAAAGGGAAAAGCGAAAAAGGGTCCCAGTAAGGGACAAGGCTCAAAAGGAGAGAAGAAAAAGAAGGACCTATCAAAGGTCAAATGCTTTGGTTGCAATTAACATGGTCACTATGTCAGCCAATGTCCTAACCAAAAGAAGGACAAAAAGGGGCAGTAGACAAAAACTTCAACAAACATTGAGGACTTGTCTTCCGGATTGAAAGTTGAATTCACTCCCATATATTACCTCCCTAGCTCCATGTCCACAAGTGTCTGGTACATAGACAATGGAGTGTTAACACATATTTCGGGGGTTAGAGACTACTTCCCCAGCTACGAGGAGAAGTAGACGGACTTCCAGATTTAGATGGGGAACAAGACAAAGTGTACTCCAGTTGGGAGAGGTACTAGCAACATTTAGAGGGAGTCAAGCAAGAACACCAATGTTACAAATGTGTTGCATGTGACAAGTTTGGGCATGACCCAAATTTCAGTATCTACACTATAGGATAAGGGGTACAATGTCTACTTCATGAGGCGAAAGGTGTTCATTAAACACTAGAGCTAGAAGAAGGTCAAACAAATTGGGGTTCAAAGCAGCAAGCTATACAGGTTGCAGTTCAATTCTCCAAAGGCACTGGTAAGCAACAACAGTAGTAGTAGCAGAGAACTGGGAGAGTTATGGCATAGGAGGATGGGACACTTACACCATGGAGCACTCAGGTTGCTCATGGAGACTATAACAGGGGTTCCATAATTAAGCACGGGACATGATGACATGTGTAGAGGGTACATACTTGGGAAGTTCACAAATGCAACGTTCCCAAGAAGTGACAATAAAGCCAGTGGTGTGTTGTAGTTAATACACTCAGATATTTGTGGCCCGATGTCCACAAGATCTCTTAGAGGGTGCGAGTACTTTGTGACCTTCATAGATGCCTTCTCTAGCAAAACTTGGATTTATTTTATGAAGATAAGGGACGAGGCCTTTAGTCGCTTCCAAGAGTTTAAGGCAAGGTCCAAACTCCAACGTGTTATTAATTTGCCCAATGATTAGCTTAATTAAGGGTTACGCTAAGCTAATATGGGATCAATCTTAATCCTTGCCCTTGCAGCCTCGACTGGTTTTAAAGGTTGGCTAAATGAATGCGCCCATTGACTCATCACCGCAATGAGTAGACTGGCGGTAGGCACAAGCAACAGAGTGTGGTTTGTTGGCAAGGTTGGTTAAATGAATGCACCCAAGGATTGTGATGGATAAGTTGGGCAATCATAATAGGTGGGTAAGTGATTGGTTCATGTAAGTGACTGGGACAGGTGGAAGGACTGGATTTTTCTACGAGGTTGGTTAAATGAATTGGCCCGGAAAAGCTTAATTAAGTCTTAAGCTTCCATAATTAAGCATTAACCTTAATCCTTGGTCGTGCTGAAGTTTTCTTAATTAATGATTTGTCTTAATCCCTGGTTGCATGGCCCCAAGCGTATTTGTGAAATTCGATTACCAGAATGGGTTGGGGACCCGAGACTATGAGGACATGGCACATATGACGTGGCTAAGAAGGTGACGTGGTTGAGCAGATGATGTGGCACATTGTCAGTGTTACATGTGGCAGGTGGAATTCCCTTATTGGTGGCTAGGTGGCCATTTCTAGGTGACACATGTCACCAACCAAAGGAACCCACATAACAAGATGACATCATCAACAAAATCCCCTCAAATGGTTAAGGGAGTGGTCTTGTGGATTGGTCACATGGGGCAAAACTTATAATCCCTCGACAACCAAGTGGTTGGAATCAAACATGGTGGTTAAGCACACAATTTTGAAGGTGGTCTTATGGGCTAAAACAATAGCCCTTGAGGGCATCAACATCAACCTTGGGCAAACCGGTCTCATCCATGTTAACATTGGTCAAACCATAAAGTACATGATTAATCGATTTGTAATTGTTTACTGTGGTATATGTTTGATAGTTTCAGGGAAATCCAGATCCAATTTTTTTTCTTTTAAGAAATTGGTAAGGGTTTTGTATTAATAAGACTAGATTATGGGCCAAAATCCGTACAAGATCTTTTTGTTCTTAGACAGTGTAAATATTCACCACACCATATAAAATTAATGCGATCTCTGGGCTTGCATTTCTTCCTAATTATGGGTCTATATCTCCTTATAACTCTAAAAATGCTCCCAAGTATAAGAATATATTTACATTGCAACATGTATCAGCAAAAAGATTTCACAAAAAACACCAACAAAGCAGACTTAAATTCACCCATCAGCAATGACTAGCACCAGGATTGGTGTTCCTATGCGAGCAATGAGGCTTCTTCTGATAAGGAATTACACTAGAACTAGTACCTCCAAGAGCAAGTTGAGAGCCACTCATCATAGAATTCTCCAATGCAGTGATTCGAACGCCAAGAGAAATAACGTCCTCATGCAATTCATTCATATAAATTTACAGACTACTTAGGAGTTGGAGCAATTTGACTTCTAAGAGGAGTTGCAAAGACAATTGTTGTCTCTCGGCCATGTCATCCTATTGTTGTTTGGCCACCTGCCACGCCTCGTCCAAATCCAAAAAAAAATCAAACAACGTACCAACATCAGGGTTTTCTGAGAGAGAGGGAGGATCCACCATTTTAGAAGAGGACCTATGAATCCGACTTGCACTAGCACTTGCAATCCTAACCCACACCCGAAGACCAATAAGGCAAGGCTTCCCATGGAATTTCTAAAGAACCATAGAATCCACTATATATTCGAGACTGAAACATTGCCACGAGCTAAACTACGGAAAATTTCCCATATCCCACCTAAAATTCTTTGGAGGACATTGAATAGACTAATGATTGAAAGTGTACAACAACAAAATTAACTCTAGCCCACTGCTCGAAGAAAGAAGCATCCTAGTTGTAATGAAAAACAATTGCTCCCACTTGAGTTGAATTAAATGCTTATGCTTCATTGAAAAGTGAATAGGTAATATTTCAAGACACCTAATAAGTTGCATGGGACACTTGAAGGAAAATAATAAAGACTAATGCCAAGAAATAATAACTCCCTAGATCCCGATACCACGTAGCCTTATAACACGAGTTGGAGACCATTCTGAGTGAGAAGCAGTTGTACCATCCTCGTGTAAGAGCAGATTTTCGTATGTAAATTTTTTAAATGGAAATGCATGTCTTGAAACTCTCATCATGAGTAAGGAATATGGGTGATTTTGAAAGTTCCTTGATTCAAACCTAATCTGCTTTGTTCCATCATGGGGCCTTTTTTTTCTAAGGCATCAACCATAAAATTCAAATGTCTATAAACATGGAAAAATTCCAAATTCTCAAATTGAGAGGTGAGAAGGAGAATCCTTTGGAGAATGGGAGGGAGATCATAGCTTGATTCCATCCTGGCCTTGACCACCGGACACATTATAGTCATTGAATCGTTGAAGACTAGAATATTCTTGACATTTCTTGTCAAATAAGGTTCCAGTCCTTTCCACAGAGCAACAGACTCTTCTTGGTTGTTTGTCATATGGCCAAGGCCCCATGCAAATTGAACCATGATTTTTTTGTCGGCGCCGAATAGAGCCCCTCCCGCTCCAACCTCCCCCAAACCTAATCTGATTTGAACCATGGTAAACTATATATTTTTGACATGTGTGTGTGTTGGAAACTAGGAATATACTGAGAGCGGGGATGAATCAGTATTTTATGACTTTTAGAGACTTTTGGCCAATTTCTTTAATAATGAGGAGAAAAAACAAATTGTTCAACAATTAACCATGAAATCAATATAAAGCAATACTTTCAACAATATACGCATAAGTAGCACATATAAACACCATATATGCATGGCAATCCATGAAGGGAGAAAACCATTTTTTTTTATGTAAATGCAAGCACCAACTCCTTTTTACATCATTTTATGTAGGCACCAACCTACAAGAGGATCCAACCTCGTTTTCTTTGTAATAAACCACTTGGTGGAAGCAGGAACTCCCACGATTCATAGCCACCAACTTGTTGATTTTTCAAGTACCTACTTGAAGGAGACTCCTCTCCCCTAATAAATGATACTAATATTTTTTCTTGTTGGCTTAATTGATCTTCTCTTGGTTTTACCCTCTCATTCTTTGATCTATGCACTTTTCTGTACATCAACTTTAGCTTTCACCCAATCTCCACTTATAGCCTTTATTTTTCTTCTTTTTTTCTTTGTATGCTTCAGACCTTTGGCATTTAACAGGTATTTCACTATCTTCTCATATCAACTATCTCTTCCTTTGTCTCTTTCATTGTTCATTTTATTAGAACTAGTGCCAAAATCCTCTTTTGCAACTCAAAGCATCAACTTATATCCATCTTAGTTGTGTCTTTTCGTATTCATAAATCAAATCACTTCATTGGTTTCTTCATTTCATATTCAACCTAGATACAACACTAAATTTTAACCACCAAAATGAAACATCAAGAAAAAAGAAATGAACCGTCAAGCACCAAATTCACTTTCACACCAAACATCAAATACTTGTGGTAGAGGACCTCAACCATGAGCTTTAGCATCTGGACATTTAGATGTGCTTAAGGGTTGTGACCACACGCTTATCGCACCATTTCCATATATTTCTTGATTCTGGTCTTTTGTGGAGTGGTGACTTCTATTATATATCAGTATTCCTCCTGAGCTTTGTGCCATTAGCCAATATATAAACTTGGCATTTTTCAATGATTTAGGTTGAATTTCAAAATTTTCTATACTAGAAAAGACCGCCAATCCACCCCCTAACATAGATCCCAACACCTTGATAAATCATTTGCTGACGATAAACATTTCATTCGTTGGGGTCTATCAACTGTGGCTCACTCCTCATCTATGCCTTTCACTGGACCTATGTGGTGGGATGTGAATCTTTCATGTAACTTGATGGAGACTTCTCCATCTTGTGGGGGTTTCTAAAGATATGTCTTTGTTTGGAACTCTTAGGGAGGGACGTGAATATTGTTGTCAACGAGTGGATAGTTCTTCATCTCCCGGAGTCTGTTAATTATGGCAGTTATCCTCTGTGTGCCTTTTTACTTTGCTTCAGGGCACGATGACATGTCACATAGGCTATTTTTTGTGTTCCCGTCATGTGGTGTCATCCCTCTTGAGCTTTACACCACATCCCACTAACTTTGGCTCAGTTGGATATTTTCGACCAAATTTGAGAATTTATCTAACACTAGATATGACTAGAAAACATGTCCTAGCCAAGAACCCTAACAAGAATTCCAAGAAGCTACCACATCATATGTTGATGTCATCACTACCACATGGCGACCTATGAGTGGTCCATGTGTCACCTAGATATGGCCCACTTGACCACCTAAAAATGCCAAATCAGCATGGCGTGTGTCATTCTTATTAAGTGCAACATCATCACTATGTTGAAGTCACTGCCACTTTGGCTTCCACATCCTCCTCATCAATCAATAGGCTTGCGCCACATGTCTTTGTGCCAAATCACCTTGTACAAAAGAAGAGGCCCGAGGTTCCTTTGTTTCACAGTGATTTCCTTCATTATTTGAAAATAGTTGGGCCCAAAATTCATGTTATTTGTTGTGTCATGAATAATTTTATCCCCCGACTCTCGTTTCATGGCCTGCTCCATCAAAACTTAATTCACCAGCTAATGATCCCAGGGAAGGAAGTAAAACTTCACATTTGTCGATAGGGAATTCTCCATCCCCCTGCCTCTATCTTGTGGCTCGGCCCACTAACATGCTTAACTCTTCTTAAAACAACCAAGGTGTGATAACATCACTATTTAGAAGGTGATGGGAAAATGACGCCTCGTTGGTATGTCGACTGCAGGACCATTCCTCCATTGCAATTATGCTAGGATCCCGGGGCGTGATGACATGGCCTCTGGTGGAACGATGAGGCCCATGGAACCCTGCCTAAACTTCAACTGGTCATAACTCCATCCTTCGAAGTTTTTCATGCTACCATATATCATTTGAAAGTTATTTCAGAGGGCTATCTAACTGACCACTTCACATATGCTTCTGAACCCTTTACATATTGGC
Organism: Pinus tabuliformis; assembly: GCA_031772625.1. Lineage (NCBI taxonomy): Eukaryota > Viridiplantae > Streptophyta > Pinopsida > Pinales > Pinaceae > Pinus > Pinus tabuliformis. Next base: position 1,083,182,139 of record CM062815.1, on the reverse strand, counting down.
AAAATGCCTTTAAAGATAGGTTATAATACAAAACAAAATCCCCCTAAACGTGTGTTCTTGACATCAATGACAACACCTTGATCAAAAATATATGTCATTTGAATGGTCATTGGCAATAAACATTCTTGTTGAGTAGCATGGTGATATCTAATGTGAGGAGTGATTGATCGATTGCAGATCAAGAAAGAGATATAGGTTGAGTCTAATTTTGTTCAAATTCATTGTTGAAGGCCGATATTATTGTCTATTGCATAGGGGGGCAAAAGCTTAAGCAATAGATAATGTTATAGCATTAATTATGTGATCATGTATGTTAAAATGAAAAGTGAAGTTTGGATGTGTTGTTTATAATGTTGTTGTTCATAATGATGAGGTGTTGAGTATGATGAAGAAGTCAAAGATGTTGAAAATCAGAATTAGAGTATTTGATGTTCTAGAGGCGTGCAAAGTTGCAAAGATCAAATAAGCATTGTCATTGGAAGTAAGCATTCTCATTGAGTATCATGATGATACCTAATGCAAGGAGTGAGCTATCGATTGCAGGATTGGATAAGAGAAATAGGGCGAGTCTAAGTTTGTTTAAATTCACCGTGGAAGTGTGAGCTTCTTATGTATTCCACAAGGGGGCCAAAACCTTAATCATTTTACAATGTTGTAGTATTAATTATGTGATTAGTTATGTTAAAATGAAAAGAAGTTTGATTGTGTTGTTTATAATGGTGTTGTTCATAATGATGAGGTGTTGAGTACGATTAAGAAGTCAGTGTTACACTTGAAAATTAGAATTAGAGTATTGGTTGTTTCAGGGATGTGCTAAGTTTTAAAGATCAAATCATAGGGGTGAATGCTTCCTTTCTAAATTTTGATTTGAAGGCTTGTGGATCTAGTTCGAAATACTATGAAAATGAGGTCCATTGTGATTAAGGAGGTGGGTGCCTCCATCAAGTTTTTTCCCACAACAAGTGGGTGCTTATAAATTTCATAGGTTTGTGTCTCAATCAAGTTTAAGCCTATAGCAAGTTGGTGCTTGCAAAATTTAGAGGTTGGTGCCTTGATCAAGTTGTTGCATATACCAAGTTGGTGTTTGCATACTTCTGAGGTTGGTGCCTCAATCAAGTTGTAACCTAAGGCAAGTGGGTGGTTGCGAATTTCAGAGGTTGGTGCTTCAAATAGGTTGAAGCCTACAACAAGTTGGTGCTTACATATTTCTGAGGTTCGTGCCTCAATAAGGTTGTAGCCTAAAGCAGGTTGGTGCCTGCAAATTTATTAAACTTGATCAATGCCTCCTTCTAGTTGGTGCAAGTAAACTATTATAATCAAAGATTGAAGAAGAAGATAAAAAGATTTGTGGTTTTCTCCTGCGAGGGTTTACACATATATCTTGTGTCCTTGTGTATTCATGTGATGATTGATTCTGTTAATGTATTTTTATGTTTTTAGTTATGATGAATTGTTTAATTTGGATAAATTGGCCATTACACTGACTCAACCCCTTCCCTCTTAATGTAATGATAATTCCAACAAATGCATTCATGGGAAATGCTATAAGATCTTGTTCACCGGATGGTAAATTTAGAGAAATGTTTTGTTGGGCATAAAGGTTAGTATTTCATTTAAGAAATGCTCCTAAATGTTTCTATACTTGTTTATGAAACACATATGTTTGCAAAATTCAATGAGACTTATTATTCTATAGTTATTGTTAAAGAAAATCACATTTGCAAATATGGAAACATAAATCAAGTCATTGCATAGAATTCATGAGACATATTTGATCACTGGGTTGACAACATAATGTTTCTTAATACATATGATCCGAACTTATGCAATAATGCAACAAAATACATATATAAACATAAACACAAAGATGAAATAGAAATAAATCTTCATTTCATTAATATCAAATAATTGAAATATGCTTACAAGCATAATGGACATTAACTAGCTCGGACGATGGTAGCTTATCTCTGAGAAGAGATGTGGTAGCTACATGCCTCTCAACTGTGTTACAATGAGGCTTAAGGGCCTGTTTATTATCGAACAACAAAGGTAAACCCTAAACAACCAAAAACCTAACCCCGAAAGATGGAACGCCGAGAGTTTGTGGGCCTTGTTGGGGTTAGTTGGGCATCCAACTTCTTGGGGTTGTAACTTGGTCATATGATCTTTGTTTCATGTGTATGATATTTTGTTGGAAAGACCTCTCTGAGTACTACATGATTTGCAGAAATTACTTACCTCTGGCTAGAGACCTCAAAAAAATGCCATTTAGGGGGTTAAAACAACTTCAGAAGTTCAGGACCCAAAAAGCTGCTAAAAATAGTAAATATTGCTATAATCAAGGAAAGTGATGAAACCGACTGGAGATCTAGGTGGAATAGGCGGGTGGCCACTAATATCCACCTAGATCATTCCTCCACCCTTAGGAATCAATGGTCCCCATTGTGTGTAGAGCCTCCATGAGGTGAGGAAATTTATGTTGAACCTGGTCCCTGGTGAACCACTTGCTTTGGTGAAGGAATTGGCCTGCTTTGAAAACCCGATATAGCTGGATCCTCTGCTATCAAGTGTTCTTGATCTGTGTGTCCATTATCCTGTCAGTTGTGGCATGTTCGATGCAGCGTAGTTTGAGCTTTATTGGTCTCAGTTGCTCAACAACGTCAAATGTTTCCAACAATGGGAAAAGTATGGTCGCAATCGATCCACATTAAATATTGGGTGCAAGCCAAGGAACGATGGAATGTTGAGCTCAAAGGCATGGTCCCCTATAGCCTTGGAAATGGTGTACGACCCATATCGGAGCTAGTGAAGCTTGCGATGGGGCCCAACGAGGCACTCCTTCTGCAAATGTAACCAGACTTTGTCACCCACCTGGAACTTGTGTGGCACCCAATGTTGATCATGACGTCGCTTGTACTTATCATTGGCTATGTCCAATAATGTCATGGAACCGCTGGCGGATGTGTTGAATGTGCTCAATGAATTTGTTAGCCTTGTTAGCTTCGAACTGGACATGAGCTGAATCTGCCTAAGTAGCTGCAAATCGTATGGCCACATCAATGGGACATATTGGCTGGAATCCTGATCCCACCTAAAAGGGCATGTGGCAAATTGATCTATGGGGAGCTCTATTGTAGTTGTGTTGGACATAGGAGAGGCCTTCATCCCATGTGTGTGGATGCTTTGAGTTGTACATGCGCAAAATGTGCATGATCATCTTGTTGACGACCTTTGTTTGGCCATCAGTTTGGGGGTGGAAGGTCGTGGACTTAGTGAGCTTGGTATCCAACATCGACCAGAGGCTTGACCAAAATGTACTTAGAAACCTGCTATCCCGATCTGAGATAATGGACTGTGGGATCCCAAAGTGTACCCACACTCGTTCAAAGAAGACCTTAACAATGGCTTTTTTTGTGATACTCTTCTTACAGGTCGCCAGAATGGCCATCTGTCCTTGGTGAAGCCACTTGATGGTGCATGGTTGCAGGTTTGGTGTGGTCGGTAGGCCCAATCGCTTCATGACCTCTATTGAAATGAGATTATTTTGGCTTTCATTGTCGACAATGAATTGTAGCAGAGAACCCTTCACGCACATCTATGAGTGGAAGAGCCACTCCCCCTCCTCTGGATATTCAGGCTCAATCTTTTGGATCTTGGTGGTGGCAACAGTGGCACTAGGCTCCATACCAATAATCTGCTTCCCTTTTTCATTCCCCTTGTTGGGTTCTGACTCAGAGTCGGAACATGCATTTGATTCAAGAGCCTCAACTCGGCCACCAGTGATTGCTTAGCTCGATACTCACTTGTGTTGTGAGTGGGGCTCTTATGGAATTCACACCATTTCCCTGTTTCCTTCTTTGTCTTCGTGGTGTTGTTCTTTGCTTGCCGCTTTGGTGGGTTGCCCTAGGTTGCTCCACCTTGGCTTTGCCCTTTGTTCTACAGTTTGGGAGCGCATTTCCCTTGCTTCGGATTTGCAGATACAAAGTCTCACTTCTTCTATTTAAATTTGTGTTCGATCTTGACAACATATTGTAACAACCCTGAGTTAAAAATCCATGTTATAAAGTTAATAAAGGAAAAATAATAACCAAGGTCATGGGACACTTATTCCAAGTTGAATGTTGGGGAAAACATCCTAGTGTGGGTGTTCATTTGGTTTATTACGACTATGGAAATTGGCAAAGGCAATAACAAAGGCTTTTGAAAGGCAAGTGGCATTACTTTATGAAAATAAACGAAATTAGGAGAAAATGAAGGTGAAAGGTCATAGGTTACATGTGAGGAGGAAAATGAAGGAAAAATAATGGAAATTGAAGAAAATAGAGGTCTCAATGATAAAAAAAATATTTTGAGGATCAATTCACAACCTTTTGTCAGTTCAGTTTTGGAGCTCTCCGTCTCTCATACTCTTGCACACTTAGAGTATTCTTGGAGCACCCTAGCATTGGAGGAAGGCAAAGGAAGGACAAGAAATCAAAAGGAAGCAAAGATCAAGCAAGGAAGAGTAGGATCAAGCAGCTACAACTAGATTACTTGCAGGTATCGAGTTGCATGTGTGATTTCCTTTCTAGTTTTGGCATGCATGGTACATGCATGTGTGTATTTTGTTCTCTTGTTGTCATTGGCATGGCTCTTTCCAAGTGTGACAGTGGTTTTCATCCTTGCCTTGCCATTTTTGGATATCCATGGTGTGATGGGGTTTCTCTTACTTGGTTTAGTTGGATTTCTGGATGGTTTCAAAACTAAGTGGGGTGGTCTCAAGGAAAATCACAAAGCCTATGAATCCCTTGATTGGTAATGGCGGGATACACAGTAAAGCCTGGTTGTGAATACCCTAGTTGGGCCTAGGAATCTCTTGACTAGTAATGGCGGGATACACGGTAACTCCTAGAGGTGTATGCCCTCGTTGGCCCTAGCAATCGCTTGACTGGTAATGGCGGGATACATGGTAAATCCTAGAGGGTGGAGACGAACAAATTCCTCACATCTTAGGGGGAGAGATCGGGAGGCATCCATGCTTGTTTAGGGCCTATTGATCCATTCACTGGTACATGGTAGGATTATGGTAAAGCTTGTAATGTATGTTTATTGTTTGGGCCTAGGAATCCCTTAGTGGGATACATGGTAAATCCTGGTTGTGAATACCCTCATTGGGCCTAAGTATCCCTTGACCGGTAATGGCAAGATACACGATAAATCCTAGAGGTATATCCCCTCGTTGGGCCTAGGAATCCCTTGATCGTAATGGCGGGATACACAGTAAAGCCTAAAGGGTGGAGATAGACACATTCCTCGCGATTTAGGTGGAGAGATCCAGAGGCATCCATGCTTGTTTAGGGCCTAGTGATCCCTTGACTAGTACATGGTGGGATTGCGATAAAGCATGTAATGTATGTTTATTGTTTGGGCCTAGGAATCCCTTGGCGGGATACATGGTAAAGCCTGAGGAAGCCTTGATTGGTTATGTTGTGAGTCCCACATTCGTGCTTGGAATATGACATGGGGTTGATTGACTAAAAGAAATATTTGGTTTAGCCTAATCTATGGTCGGGTGGTACGTGGAAGGCCCTCGCTTGGTTGGCTTTTGCATATGTTAATAATAGCTCTTTTTTCTCTTGTGTTCCATATGTAAATGTACGTGTTAATATATGGTTTTAATGGTTGTCCTATCATTGTAAATGTACATGTTAATATGTGGTTTTAATGGTTATTCTATTAATATGTTGGTTATAAGCATGATTTATGACAAACTTGAGTTATGGCTCTCATCATGTTTTGATTAGTAAATGAATGAACAATGAACGTATGACCTAATAGATTATATAGCAACTATTATGAGAGGACATCACACCCTCTTGACGAATTTTAGATAAGTATGAAGTCCCTATGTTCAAATGTGTTTATATGACCTGTAGATTGTGTGTTCATGATGTGTTTGACAGAATGTTAGTCATGGCTAGGCCTTGTCAGGTCATGTCCTTGTTCAAGTTTTGCATTAGAGGCATTTTCATCTTGTTATTTTTCATTTATGGAAGTTTCATGAAGTTCTGGGCAGAGCTCTAAGTCCTAGCCCTGAAAAATTGGCTCAGAATCTGGGGTTGTTGGCATCTAACTTCCTAAAAAAGGCCACATTCGCATGGAGGCCTTGCTATGGGAGTGACTGGAGGTTCTCGGTCGCATGGAGGGCTTTTCATGGGAGCAACTGGGGGTATAGTACAAAAAAATCAAGTTCTCTCAGGGGTTGGACACCTAGAGGTGTTGGTTGGCTCTTGAAGGTTCTGTAGCTCCCAGGGAAGGTAAATTTAGTTTTGTTTAGTCCGTTCCACTTCATTAACTGTACTTTGGGAGTTGAATCATATCATAGTAACTCTTCGTCACGTGTTTACCCCAGTGGACCGATTAGCTTGGGTAAATGTGGGAGGAGGGTGTTACCCGTATCAATAGGTGGCACCAAGCGAGGAGATGTATAGGATCTCCATCTCATCCTGGATGTACTTGTGTAGATAGTCACAGTACTTGAGTACCAAATTTCACTCAGAATCTTTGGTACCCAACTTCGTGCAAAGCGTATGAAAAATATTTGTGAACTCTAACATGGATTGGTCTCTTCCCTACTGCAATGTGGTCCACTTTATGTATTTATCTTCATAGCTCTCAACACGGTAATATTGTTCCTTGATGGTGTTTCAGAAAGAATTTCAAGTGGGTGCGGCTGAAGAAAATTAGGGTTCTCTCTCATACTTCTATTCACAGTAGGTTTCCCACCAGTCCTTGACATGGGGGGCAACTTTGAGGAGTGAAAAAGTAATATTTTTCTCAATTGGAAAAGTCATGAACCGAGAAATATCCTTCCAACTGATTTAACCATCTATCTACTACGTCTGCATCTATCTGGCCTTCAAATATGGGAATGTCAAAGTTGACTTGTACCTTAAAGGGAGTGGCATCTTCAAAGTAGTTGGATGAAGATGTGTCGTCTGTGGGTAGTCGTTGAAGGATTTGGGCAAAGTTATCCATCATCGCGTTCCTTTGTCGCTCCAGGGCTTCCTCGAGCAATATTTTGAATGGATCTCCTGCTCTCTCATATTTCTTTTTTTCCTCCATGGGAGGCCATTGGGGTTTGCGAGGTTGGTCTTGTAAAGGTTCAACTAGTTCGAGCCCTAACTCCTTATACCCTGACCTCGTTGGGGACATGCAAAGAAAAATGGAGAAATAAAAGACCGCTCTAATACCACTAATACGAAATTGTGCAAGAACACAGCATAATACAAATATAAACATAAACACAAAGATGAAACAGAAATAAATCTTGATTTCATTAATATCAAAGAATTGAAATATGCTTACAAGCAAAATGGAAATAAACTAGCTTGAGCGATGGTAACTTATCTCTAAGAAGAGATGTGGCAGCTACATGCCTCTCAACTATGTTACAATGAGGCTCAAGGGCCTTTTTATTATTGACTAACAAAGGGAAACCCTAAACAACTGAAACCCTAAACCCAGGAGATGGAACACCAAGAGTTTGTGGGCCCCGATGGGGTTAGTTGGCCAGTCAACTTCCCGGGGTCGTAACTTGGTCATATGATCTCTATTTTGCGTGTATGATACCTCGTTGGAAATATATCTTCGAGTACTATAGGATTGGCAACAAGCCCCTGCATATGTGTACAGACTTGCTGTAGACCTAAAAAAAGTGTCGCTTAGGAAGTCAAAACAACGCCGGAAGTTCAGGACCCAAAAAATGCTAAAAATAGTAAATGCTACTATAATCAAGGAAATTGATGAAACTGAGTGGAGGTCTAGGTGGAATAGGCGGGTCGCCACCAATATCCACCTGGATCAACATAGATTGTAATTATTTCACTATGCTTAAGCTAGAGTGTTCATGCAACGAAACAAAGAATACAATGTTTCTCAATCCATTAGTGAGAGACCTCATCTTTATAAAACTCACTACATATGATAAACAATGGAAACAAAGTAAATGGATTGATAAATAAAACACAACAATTACAAATTGAAAGAAACTAATTGCAATCTAATTGCATCTATTAATGTTACACTACATATTAAAGAATGGGGCCATCATGGACTGAATTGAGGGGCCCTCCCAACCAACATCATGTTGCCTGTAAAACTACATCACCACAATCAAGTCAAGGACAAGTGGTATCATAACACTAACATCAAACACTTATATTAATGATTAACTCTATGTGTCCTAATGATATATCAAATTGATACTATATCCTACTCTCTCCTATGTTCTTTGTCCATGTATTTATATGAAGAGGCAATGGGATTGATTGAAATCAATTCCCCCAAATCAGAAATGTCCAATTGTGAACAACTTACAATATATTGTTTATTTCATTTTTGGTGGATCTTGGTTGAAGAAACAACTCAAGATCCAATTACAAATCATTTCTTTAACATAAAACCATCTAGAAATAACTTGATTCGATCTCCTTGTTGATTGGGTGCTCCATTTGGGACGATTTGAAAATGGCCACAACAAAAAGATTCCCTTTAAAGAAACACCTATAGCTCCCAAATCACACATTTTCTCGGAAATCCACTTGTGATACACCTAATTGGGCACATTCTGCACAAAACCCATGTCACAAAACTCTAAATTCATCTTCATTGATCAAGAAATAATGTGTGAATATTGTTACTTATTTTTGTTTGGCATAGTTTGAATGGGACACTTTTTTGAGTTGGAGGCTTGTGGGATTGACTTGAGCATGTTTTGAACAACAAGGATTCATATTGAGGGGGTCAAAAATAAAACATATGTTATGGAATTTCACCTTGAGTTGTGTAGATATGCCAATCTTAGAGGTTGGTTACCGAAATTACAAAAGAGATACCTGAATTGAACTAAACATAGATATTGTTAGTAGGATTACTCCAAATCCTATCTAACTCATAAAAAAAAAAGGAAATCATGATACTAAACAATGTTAAGTGTTGACACTTAGCTTACAAAGTATGAGAAAATGTGATAAGAAGAATAATAAACATGATCGAAATAGTAAAAGAGCAGGACCAATTGATAGTGCAAAATATATCAAAACAGTGGCTTAACATGGACATAGAGATCCCTGTCAGTTGTCTATTGCATATCGAATATTAGGTATTTTCTTGTTAGGTATCAAGCTTCGACAATATATAAAAATTTAGGGATTGCTCCTTTTTATTTGGGAATTCTATGGTGGAAGTGTTGGAATTTTGGGGATTAGAGTCCTTGATTTTATCCCCTTGTCACATGGCCCAACAATAACTTAAATCAAGATCTTATTCAATAGGGGCTTAAGTCTTAGCAGGATGGTTTGTTAAGTATCAGGCGTTTGGGATATATCAAACAACTATCACTAGTACATCCCTGATACTAACAAAACCTGATACCATTATTTACTAACATATATGGAAGGTTCGAGAGTCGTCATGTGACGAGATCAAGACTTCCCTATAAGAGTTTGAGCATTAGACACCTAGGTATCTAGAGGTTGGAACCTCCTTATCGAAATTTCCATCCCTATACTAACAAACTCCAAAGAACTTGTTAATTATCGAAGAATTGTTCTCTTCTAATCATTGTGATGTATTGGCTTATCAGCTATTAGGGTATCGGGTATTGGGTATTAGTAGTTTGGGACTCTACTATTTGGCTTTCCTCTCAATACTATCGAAACTCGAAAGATATTGTTGTGGCGAGGTGATGTATCATGATGACATGACACAAAAACATGTATTTGATGATGTGGTACTGATGTGGCATGCCAACATGGTAAGATGATGTGGATCAGAGTGCATAGTGGCACTGAGGTAGAGGTGATGTGGATTTCATGATATTGGGATATTAGACTATCGGGTGTCAAGTATTGCATTGTATTACCTATACTATGAACCTTAGATACCGATGGATCTCAACAAGTCTATCAGTTAATGATATCATTCCATTGATTTATGTATGTTATCAAGTCAGGGAAAATTCTTAAAAGAATTGGGTCATGCCTCTCGATGGCCTAGTAGATAGAAAAGGCAATGGATGAGAAGATGGAGTCCCATTAATTATTGATTGTTAGTTAGATCAGATTGGGATCAAACAAGTGGAAGGTAAGTTAACCTAGTGGTATTTTTCTGTAGATTTTTAATGTAGATTCAACAACTTATGTGATATGCTAAAGCATGAGAAAAGAATCTACTCTACTCTTCAATGGAAACCACAATTGATCAATGAAAACAATAAGCAGAAAAGGAATAATATCAATCACACATAACATAATGTTTTTTTGGGGAAAGCAACTGCTAAAAACCTCGACTATCTATATTGCATTAACCTGAAGATATGAGAAGGAAATACAATGCTTGTTCAACCCGAACAATTCCTGCACTAGTACAATCTAATTCTCTGCTTCCTAGGCTGATTCTGGCCAACACTTAGCCAATTTACTAGCCTTCCAAGCTCCTACTTCCTTGCGCAATTCCTGAGAGAATTAGCCTTTATTTAATGTGGAAATTCCCTCTCCATAACTGCGCAATCCAAACATAGGCCCTCAGCTGATTGCATGCACTATCTATAAATTCATAAAATTATACAACTGATAGTACATTGTCCCTGAACTCTAATCTCAACTGGGTCTTCCTATGAATTGACATGCATGAGTTATTTATGAGTGAATCTTCAGTTAACCGGTGTGGTACTCGTGATGCACTGTTGCACTGCTCCACTACTAGACCTATACTAGTTCCTCCAACAGTTAGAACTAGTTTAACTAACTATAACTCAGTTAGACTGAGTTATCTAATTACAACTCCAAAGAACTCAATCTGGACCCCTAAAATTTAGGGATCACTCTACATGACTCTAGAAAGACTTCCAACTCGAATTTCCTAAGCTAACTAAGTCAACTTAACTTAGTTAACTATTATAAGTTGCTATGAGAATAGAATTACAATTAATTCACAATTTAATTCAAGGACAAACAAAATTGGAATTTCTAGATGCTATTTTTAGCATTTCTTGTTGCTATTTTCAACATTTTCTTAGGAGGCTAGTTAGTTGATATGATAGCTAGTAGAGTAGGCCGACCTACATGGCACCTAGAATGGCATGTACAATGGTGACATATTGGTGAAAGGATGGTCATGTGTTTTCCAAGTGGCATGATATAAATGCTAATGTGTCACTTGGAGGACAATCTTCAAATGGGCATAAGTTTGTGTTTAGAGCTCAAAATTGGATGAAATTTATATCATTGGAAAACTTTCGATGAGTGTCTTGGAAATGAGTTTTGAGGTGGTTAAAGAAAGGTGATTTTTTATAACCCCTATTCCTTAAGGTGACCTAAGAGGTTGGGTCTAGATACCCAACAACCATAATTGGGAAATTAAGGGGTTAGATAAGTTACAAACAACAACTTCATCATTAGCTTGAATCACATTCATGTAACATGAAAACAAAAACTTCATCATAAGCTTGAATCACACTTATGTAACAAAAGAACAACAACTTCATCATAATCTTGAATCACACTCATGTAATTGCATGCTATTGTATGTGATGCCAAATAAGATTTATAGAGAAGGTTTTCGGATATAATCACATCAAAATTCATTTGTCGACGCATTTCAAACCAGTGAGTGCGGTTCATCGTGAGGACAAGATGAAGAACCAAATCCGACAACAAGTTAAATAGAGGGATCTATCATTCAACAACTAGAATGATAGAATCTCTCTATTTAATTTATTGCCAAATCTGGTTCTTCATCTTGTATTGACGATGAACCACACTTGCTGGTTTGAAATGCCTCGACAAATTAATTTTGATGTGATTATAGTCGAAAACCTTCTCTATAAAATTCATATGGATCAAAAAAGCCTAAATTCAATAAATATTTATCGAGTTTAGTGGCATACATTTGCTATGGGTGTGTGTGCAAGGGTGAATCAGTGTTTTCCCTCACAACTTCCCCATGCTAAATAATAACTATACTCATATTTTTTGCCCTAAGCAGGTTGTTATGGTGCTTTCCACTAGTTTTCTTATCATATTCGTGCCTTGGAAGTTTAGAATGAGAACAATATGTTAACTTTGCAGATGACATAGTGCCTGCAATATGTTATGAAACCAGCTCAAGAAAAGATAGACAAGATAGATCAACGACTTAGAATTCAGCCTCTTTGAGGGGGCAACCTCCTTTACATTACATGAATGAACAATTCTTGGATGATTCAAATGACAAAACCTCCTTTCTATATATAGGAGTCTAAGGAGTCACAATATAATCTAGCCGACCTAACAATAATAATATAAAGCCACAAAAATAACAATAGAGGGATTCTATGGGGCACAATAATAACAATATGGGGGCAATAGGGGCACAACAATATTAATAAGGGGTATAGCTACAATAGTAATGGGGTAATCACTAGTATTATAGGGACCCAACATTCCCCTCTCCTTCAAAAAAGTGTTGTCCTCAACGCTTGAGTAGTTCTGGATACTTCTGCATAAAATTTTCATCCTCCCATGTGGAATCTTCAGCGGATAAGTTCTTCCACTTGATAAGATACTCTGAAATTGCTCTATTTCGTAGCTGTCGAGTTCTTGTTTCTGTGACTGCTTCCGGTTCCAATATAATTTTTCCTTCCTTGTAAAGTTCTGGCAATATTGTTTGAACTAGGAGCTTGTCGCCTATAACCTTCTTTAAACATGAAACATGGGAAACTGGGTGCAATCGAGAAGCTGTAGGAAGCTCCAATTTGTATGCCATAGTACCAATCTTTTGTAACACCTTGTATGGACCATAATACTTTGGTGATAATTTATTATCCTTCTTAGCTTGCTTGAGGGACATTTGCTTATATGGTTGTAGCCATAGAAATACCCAATCACCTACATCAAATTTTTTCGCTGCGATGTTGATCTGCCTGTTATTTCATTCTATTCCGTGCCAACACGAGGTTATCCTTTAAGAGTTGGAGGACTTGTTGTTGATGTTCGATGTGATGTTCCACTGCCTGAACCTTATAATTTTCTCTTAAATATGATGTGATGGATGGTGGTTGATACCCATAAAGTGCTATAAATGGGGTCATTTTTGTTGCTGTATGGAAGGAAGTGTTATACCACCATTCAACCAGAGGCAACCATTTGACCCATTGTGTCTGTTTATCATATACAAAGCAACGAAGATATCCTTCCAAAAATTTGTTTACTATCTCAGTTTTCCCATCAGATTGAGGATGATAAGATGAGCTATGAGCTAACTGAGTACCAAGACAAGAAAATAATTCTGTCCAAAAATTTCCAGTGAAAATGGGATCTCTGTCACTTACAATAATCTTTGGGTTTCCATGTAGCTTTTGAATTGTTTCCATAAATGCAGTAGAAACTGTATTGGCTTTAAATGGATGTGATAATGCACAAAAGTGTGCATACTTGGTAAGTCTGTCAACTACCACCATGATGACACTCTTTCCCTTAGACTTGGGTAAACTTGTGATAAAATCCATTGAAACCTCCTCCCAACGTTGGCTTGGAATGGATAAAGGTTGTAATAGACCTAGTGTCTTAATTGTTTCAACTTTATTTTGTTCGCAAACCAAACATTTCGCCACAAAATTTTGAATATCTGATTTAAGGCCATCCCAAAAAAATTCCTTCTTAACCCTGTGGTAAGTTTTTAAAAATCCTGAGTGCCCTCCTAAGGGAGAAGTGTGCAATTCCATAAGAATCTTTTGTTTTAGCTGGGAATTCTTACAGAGGTATAAGCAATCTTTGTACGATAACGAATCATTTTGCCAGCTAAATGTATCAGACGTACTGGAATCTTGTTGTAACTTTCTAATAAGTGCCCACACTTCTTCGTCATTCTTCCATTCCTCCCTTGCTTCATTTATCCAATCTGGTTGGATAATGGAAATGGCGCTCAACAATGCTTCCACATCCTCATCCTTTCTTGAGAGTGCATCTGCCACCACATTTTGCTTCCCTTTTTTGTAGATGATTTCAAAGTCATAACCCAACATCTTTGTGACCCACTTTTGTTGCTCTTCAGAGGATAATCTTTGTTCTAAAAAGTATTTAAGGCTATCATGATCCGTTTTTACCTTGAAGTGTCTTCCCATTAGGTAGGGTCGCCATTTCTTAAGTGCATGGAGTATTGCCAACATTTCCTTCTCATAAATAGCTTTGCTTAAAAACTTTCCCTTGATTGGACGACTTTCAAAAGCAATGGGTCTTTCATCTTGCATTAGAACAGCACCAATTCCATTTCCTGAAGCATCACATTCCACAATAAAGGTTTTTGTGAAGTCCGATGTAGCTAAGACCGATTCTTGGCACATTGCCTCTTTAAGATGTTCAAAGGTCTTTGTTGCTTCCGGAGTCCATGAAAATGCATCTTTCTTCAATAATGTTGTTAGAGGTGCTGTTATTCTCCCATAATTCTTAACAAACTTGCGATAATACCCCGTCAACCCGAGAAATCCTCGCAAATTCTTTATGGATGTGGGGATTTTCCATTCCTTAATGGCTTTAATTTTGCTAGGGTCTACCTTAACTCCTTCATGAGATACAATATGACCCAGATATTCCACCTCCTAGACTCCAAAGAAACATTTGGATCTTTTTGCATATAATTGTTTCTCCTCCAAATTGTTGTAGCACCCTATCAACATGTTCAACATGATCCTTCCAAGACTTGCTGTAGATTAGTATATCATCAAAAAATACTAACACAAATTTTCTAAGGAATGGTTTGAAAATTGAATTCATCAAACCTTGAAATGTTGAAGGTGCATTGGTAAGGCCAAAAGGCATGACCAAAAATTCATAATGACCCTCATGAGTTCTAAATGTTGTTTTCAGAATGTCTTTAGTCTTCATTCTGATTTGATGATATCCTGAACGAAGATCCAACTTGGTGAAGTAAATTGATCCATGTAATTCATCCAGTAATTCATCAATAACAGGAATGGGGAACTTATCTTTAATAGTGAGCTTGTTGAGCTCCCTATAATCCAGACACATGCGCCATGATCCATCCTTCTTGTGCACCAATACTACTGGAGCAGAGAAAGAACTTTGACTCGGTCGAATTATACCAGCCTCTAGCATTTCTGCAACCATACGTTCAATTTCACTCTTTTGGACATAGGGATATCTGTACGGCCTTATGTTTGGAGGAACACTTCCTGGAATCAGATAAATAGCATGATCATGATTACGCATAGGTGGGAGACCTTTGGGAGTCTCAAATACCTTGGAATGATTGTCCAGGACTTTTTGGAGATCTGGAGAAATAGATGATTCCGATGTGGAAACATCTAGCGAACATACTTGTGCAATTACACCTCTTTGCTCCTTTTTTAGAAGCTTTGTCATACCATTAGAGCTGATTATCTTTCCTGGTTTCCTTGCAATACCCCTTAATTAAACTTCCTTTCCTTCTGTAGAAAATTTGATGAAAAGTTCTTGAAAATTAAAAGCTATTGTACCCAAGGATTGTAGCCATTGGACTCCTAGTACAACATCAACACCTCCTATTGGAATGGAAAGCATTGGGCTAGTCAATACATATTCTCCCATGGAAAGCTTGATATTATGGCACTTTCCAGAGCAATTTATTGTTCCTCCATTTGCAATCATCACTTGACACTTTGGTGCTGGCTATAGGAAGAAATTCAATTTTTTTGCTACCTTACAATGAATAAAATTGTGGGTGCTTCCTGAATCAATCAACACTATTACCTTTTTCTTCTTGATTTGTCCTTCTATTTTGATGGTTTGAGGAGTGGTAATTCCCGCCAATGCATTACAAGATATGGTCGGATTTATTTGTTCTTCATCTAGGCTTTGTTCCTGGAGTATATCCTCTTCTTTTGACCTTTCTTGCTCCTTTTCTTCTTCCTCTTCACAATCTATGTAGAATAATTTCTTCTCAGCACACTTATGACCTTTAGTGTATTTGCTATCACAACTGTAACAAAGCTCTTTTGCTATTTTTTCTTCCAATTGTTGTGGTGTCAACCTTATAGGTTGTGGAAGACTAGGGGCAACAACACTTCTGTCTTTATAGTTGTGAGTGGTATGCTTCCTGGTTGCCATAATTTTGCTTTCCATTTTTCTTGCTAACTTGAATGCCTTCTCTAATGAATCAGGTTCCCAAAGGCGAACATCATGTTGGATATTATCATTTAAAGACCCTATGAACACATCCATCCTATGCTCCTCTGGAATATATTTTACCCTTATGTTCAATTTTTGGAACTCCTCAATGTGCTCCATTATTGAACCCTTTTGTTTGAGACTTATCAATTGGCTAAAAAAAGTGTTGCTTTTTGTATCCTCATAATGTGCTATCAATTCTTCCGTAAAAATTGCCCAAGTGATAAATTGTCTACGAGAGCAAAGTCATTGATACCATACAAACTGATTTGGTTCCAAATATAAAGTTGCCATACGTACCTTTTGTGTGTTTTGCACATTATTGAGATCGAAGAATTGCTCCATCTGTAATATCCATGTGGCGGGATCTTTGCCATCAAACTTCCTCATATCGATTTTTGGAATATGTTGAGTCTTCGATCCAACATTAGAGTCTATGGAATCATGATTAACATTTCTTTTGTTCTCATCATGAGTTTCCTTTAGTACCCTTTCACCCTTAGTGACCATTTCTTGTAGCAACTTATTCATATTTATCTTCAATTCGTCCATGTTTGTCTTCAGATCTATCTTTAAATCGTCCATCTTAGCTTCTACGCCTTTCTTTAAACCATCCATCTTAGCTTCTACATCTTTCTTTAAACCATCCATCTTAGATTCTATTCCTTTTTGTGCAAGTGACAATTGTTGCACTTGGTCTTGTAATTTTGATATATCATGTTGCATTTCTTCCTCTTCTTCATGGGTCATGCTAGAGCTTTCAGGTTGCCTACTAGGTGTTTTCATTTTCTTTCCTCAGGTCATCAATTACCAATAATAATGCTTTACTATGCCTTTTGAATTCCTTCAAACTAATTTTTCAAACCAATCTTATGCAAAAAATTTAAAAAACTACACACCTTTTTTTTCACTTTGTAGGAGCTCGATATTGCCTCTGATGTATCTCTGTACTTTCCAATCATCTAGTTCTGAATTTGTGACCTGCAGTAGCCCTTTGTGTCCTCTTTCCAATGCCACAAGTCTGACCCAAATTGGATTCACCAAGGAAGAGTTGTGCGAAATCTCCCACAGTGACTTGATTATAGACTAGTTCAGTAGAGCGAACTTGTACGACGTGCCACGAGTCACTGTTTCGACCTTTGGATCTGAAAAATGCATACAAGAAACTATAGTTCGTCCTCTTTCTGTACCTTCTTACGAAATTTCAATCTGATCCCCAGAGAGAAAGTTATGATGATTTTCCCCAGGTCACCTGTTTGGAATGTAATTCAGGAGTCTGCAAAAAGACCAACTTCCTCAGATCATATCTCCGCAAATATAGCGCGAAAAGCTCTAAAATTCGGACCCGAGGTTCAGCGCGATTTCTTCTCAAATGAGTTTTTTTTCAACTTATGAAACGTCGCATAAAAAAAATTATAGCGAAAATGCCACGAAGACCTTTTTGGAGCAGCTAAACCCTAGAATTCAAAGCTCTGATACCAAATGTTATGAAACCAGCTCAAGAAAATATAGAAAAGATAGATCAACGCCTTAGAATTCAGCCTCTTCGAGGGGGCAACCTCCTTTACATTACATGAATGAACAATTCTTGGATGATTCAAATGACAAAACCTCCTTTCTATATATAGGAGTCTAAGGAGTCACAATATAATCCAGCCGACCTAACAATAATAATATAAAGCCACAAAAATAACAATAGAGGGATTCTATGGGGCACAGTAATAACAATATGGGGGTAATAGGGGCACAACAATATTAATAAGGGGTATAACTACAATAGTAATGGGTTAATCACTAGTATTATAGGGACCCAACACAATATATATTTTTTCAACATTGAAAGAACATGATCAATGGTGCATTCTTATCTTTGGGGGTTCATCCTTTTGCTTTTCTTTAAATTTTGACTTATATTGTGGTCTACATCAATTTATCAAGAAATCGCCCTTTGCCATTCAACCAATAGAATTTTGGTGTATAAAGATGGTTGAAATAGAGACAACAACTTGGATTTGTTCTCATCCTACAAACATACTCCCCCGTAGTTCACTTGTGTGCTACTTCATTCTAGCCTCCATAACCCTATAAGTTGCAAAGAGAATAATTATCTATCTTATATGGCAAGAAGCCCAAAGTTCAACATAAATCACAAAGTACTTGTCATAAATAGGGAGGAACACTAAACGATTCTCATTTAAAAACGAAGGACCTGATACAACATAGGAATTTATAATACATTTTCATTTGAAAAGTGAGGAGTTGATATAACGTGTTACTGTGTATACCTTTTTTCAATGAATTCTTTATAATATGACGGATATGGAAAAAAACCACCTTTCGCTCTAAACAACTTAGAAGAGAGTTAATCTTGTGTTCTCAACTTAAAGTATAGACTTCATTAAGAATTATGGACAATTTGCATTTTCTTAATCCATATAACTTTAAAATCATGATAGCAACTAATTTTCTACATCATTAGCATAAAATATACAACCAAACTAAATCATCCATACTTTTGGAAGAGATTAATTCTCTATTCTTGAATTAGAAAGCTAAGATAATTCGATGTGGATGTAAAAGATAGTTCAACAAAAGTAGAATGTATAATATTTTATTAAAATTTAAATTTATTATTTTGTCAATTTGAGACTATTTTGCATTTGTGTGAATTTTGTAATATGAATATACTTTTGTTTCACACATGGATATTAAATAAAATATTTGTCATCAATGTTGAATTAATGATTTTCAATATTTAATTTCAACACTATGTTTAGTGAATTATAATTGTCATTCAAAAGAATATCTATTACTTTGTAGTAATTATATTCAAGCTCAACAAGCTAATAATGAATCAAATTATGAGGCAATCTCTTGTGCCCAAAAAATATAAAACATAAATTGGTGGTAATATACATACACTATATATATATATTCTCTTAATTGTATGATTTATACATGGTAAATAGAGGCAAAAACTTAGTTAACAATTTTGCTTTAAATTATTGTTTAAAAACAAATATACACAAATGAAGGTCTTCATTCAAATATATGTATCTTAAGCTCATCTTTTAATGTGTGGGCTAAATAATAAATTTAATATGGTGTAATCTAGGCCACATGTCACTGGTTTGAACTTGGAAACTTAGATTGATTCATGCCAAGGTCATGGAACACATATACCTTAAGAAATGTTAGTCATTGAAATTAATGTGTCACCGGTAATGGGGAATTATTGACATGATATTTTTTGTTTGCACAATGGACTATTAATTTCATTCGATTTGATAAGCTTTAATTAAGTTGTACAAAAAAACCCATGCCATAATGGTGACCTTATATTTTCTTATATTTTGACAATATTTAAGAGGTTCTCTATATATGACCACTACTCTAATATTACTACATGCTTTATTTAAGGTAGGCATCCAATTTTTCCAAACCTCCATTAACAACCTTGATTTAAGGTAGGTATCTACCCTGAATTTTGTTGACCTTTAACTAATTTGAAGAAGTATCTCTCCACCTATTCGTCATATATGCCCATCACTTATTCATAAATACTTAACCCTTTAAAAACTCCTTATTAATTATTGATAAACATAGTTCAATAAATATGTTATTAATTATATATGAACCATTTAACAAACTTTCATTTCTTTTTAAACCGGCTTAGATCCATCCTACCAAGCACTGAAAATGATCAAATCTCTTTTCACTCTAAAAGAGGTTTGCATTTGATCTTTTTGGGCATTTGGTAGATCGAGAGTTAAGATGGATCTAGGTTGGTTTTAACAAATGAAATCCAACCTCTAAACATTAAACTAATCTTAATTTATAAAAGAAAACTTAACAACCAAAAACGGATTAAAAGAATATGAAGTACAAAACCATAGGTAGAAACATAGGTAATAATAATTGTTTCCCTTCTAAAAATACTTTAACACAATGAAATCCAACAAATAAAAGTTTAATAAGTAATAAACTCAAGTAACATTTAGATATAACATTTAATCCAACAAAATAAAAAAAAATTATAATTTAATAATATATTTAAATTTAATTAAAATTAATAAAAAATAATCAATATTATATGTATTTATAAAATTTTCATAGATAATTACATTGGAGAAAGTTTTACCAACAACTTTCTAATTTTTCAGTTCATCATAGAAAATCAAATCTAAACATCTATTAAATAAATAAAAATTAAAAAAAAAAATATTATTAATTTAAAATAATTTAATGTAATTATCAAAATTTAATGTAATAATAAGTTTATTATACAAAGCCCCGAGGGATAGCTCAAATGGTCGAGTTCCCGTTGATAGTACTCTCCCGGTTTGGGAGGTCACGGGGTCAAATCTCCTCGACGCCCTCGGGGTTAGGCCCGATCTGGCCGAACGGCAGTTCCCTTCGGGTGGAGCTGCCCCGATTATCTACGTGGACGTAGCGGCCCACCTCAGGTGCCCCGTGAACCACACAGAAAAAAAAATAAATAAATAAATAAATAAGTTTATTATACAAAATCATTATATTTACATTAAAATAAATATAACATTTAATCCAACAAAATAAAAAAAATTATAATTTAATAATATATTTAAATTTAATTAAAATTAATAAAAAATAATCAATATTATATGTATTTATAAAATTTTCAGAGATAATTACATTGGAGAAAGTTTTACCAACAACTTTCTAATTTTTCAGTTCATCATAGAAAATAAAATCTAAACATCTGTTAAATAAAAAAAAATTAAAAAAAAATATATTATTAATTTAAAATAATTTAATGTAATTATCAAAATTTAATGTAATAATAAGTTTATTATACAAAATCATTATATTTACATTAAAATAATTAATATTAAATATAATTCATATATTTTCCTTAAATTTAAAAAATATGTTAAGTTAGTTGCGTAAGACCTACACATTTCTCTTTTATTAAGCTAAGTACCTACACATCTTCCTTTACTACGGCTGTTAAGCGCCATTTCAATATTTCCTTTCCACTTCGCTATATCTAGTTAAATAGATAGGTAAACCATCATTGTAATTCTTCGATTCAGTAGCTTATTGCCCAAAAAAAAAGGAGAGGCGTTGTTTAAGGAGGTTATAATTTCATCTATAAATTTTTATGGGAATTTGATTATAATTTTTCTCAAATTTTTTTATTATAAAAATGTTCGAATTGTTTTGTTTTTGTTTTGTTTTTAGGATGGAAATAGATCAAAAACTTACTTAATTGTCAAAATCTTGAAGTTTAATGAGATTTCCCAATTTTTTTGTCAAATTTTAGAAAAATTATACCAGAATTTTTACTATTTTTCGAAGAAATTTGTGACTTCCATAGGCTACTCTAAAAGGAAATGGTCAAGCAAAGCAATACAACTCAATCATTCTCACTCAATGTGGGTCGGCCACCAGCCATCGTATTACATACATACACACTAAATTTTATTAAGAGATTATTTCTATAACATGAAAGAAATAAAGAAAGAAAATTATTTAACGTCCACGAGGCTAAAGATAGCCTATGGGACAAACTGCTTCTTCATCTGGTTGATGTATTCAACTCTCACAATAAGCGCTCACAACTTTTCGACAAACCCCTTGCTAAATAGATTATCCCAAGAGTTAGCTGCCAGAATATTTACATAACTTTCCATGTTGTCTTTGAGGGCCTCACATTCTAAAATGAAATGTTTTTCTGTTTCCACTTTTCTGGAAGTGCAAAAAATACATACTCTTTCCTCCCACACTTCTTTTGGCCTTTTCCAGCGCCCTATTTCACAAGGAAGTTGATGAAAATTAGTCCTTAACTAAGCAATAAGAATTTTGGTTCTCTAAGAAATATTGGCCTCTATGTACGCTTTTTGTTGATAATTATGAGTGGGATTAAACACTTCAATATAGTATTTTTTGTTTCTCCCTAGCTCCTTATCCCAAATATGCTTTTGGAACTTATCCGTAATAAAATATTTTATCTCTTTACTGTATATGAGACACGTGTTCAAGTAAATACCCATTTACTAAACCATTTGTTATTTCGCTGCATTCAAGTCTTCTTTCTTTTGCACAATATGTCATTAAAGACAACCTTAGGCTATATGTCCTCTTCCATTTGTTCATTTTTTTTTAAAATCATTTATGACTCACACCACAGCAATTGCTTCAATAGGAGCAACCCATGTTTCACTTAACAGGATAGCATAAGGAACTATACTTATAATTTTGAATTTGTTTGTCATCAAACGCTTCTAAATTTTTTCAATTTGTTTCCACTACATGTCGGGTGTATTGGTGGCCCAAAATTCACAACCATATAGAATCATCGGAATCACTAGAAACCCCAAAATAGTTTGAGTGGTTTTCCAGTCCCATACCTTTGTCTCTCTACACCTATTTTGAAAAGCATAAAATTATTTCCAACCCCCCAAAGTTCTTTTCTTTTTACAACCATCCCAGCTTAGATTTTTGTTGAAGTCAATTCCAAGGTATTTGTAATCCGCAACTTCTTCCAAAATGCTTCCTTCAAAGTAGAACTTATGCTGGGTATGTTTTCTTTTTTTTATAGAGAAAACCACTACTTTCATTTTGCTAATATTGACTTGCATCGCCACCCTTCTATAAAAATGCTCAAGGGATAATAAGTGCTCTTATAATCAGATTAAGGTCATCTGCATACAAAAGAAGTCTTATAACAAACTTGCCCAAATGGATACCATCACCTCCTTGTGAAGTTAACTACTCCTCAAGTTTGTCAATATATAAACCAAAAAGGGTAGGAGATAATGGGCAACCTTGCTTGACCCAGATATCGCTTCTAAAACTTTCAGAAATGCCTGTTGAACTTCTAATTTTGACTTTCACCTCTTCATACAGTGTATGCACCACTGCTCTCAAATGTTTAGGAACCCCAAGTTCCTCCATTCGGTGCCAAAGCTTATCCCTAGGAACCATGTCAAACGCTTTTTCTGAAATCAACAAAGCAACAAAATACTTCTTCCTTTTTCTCCCAAACTTTTTCAACAATGTGCCTTAAAGTAATACAATGATCAACTGTGGAATGTTTAGGTCTAAAACCCGCTTGCCCTTTAGCACGCTTATCTTTTTCATTTGCCCACTTACTGATTTTATTTTCTAGCATGTTTCCAAATAACTTTGCAAACAAGGGGTTTATAATTATGGTCCTATAATTGGAGGGATTATTGACGTCACCACTCTTGAAAAGAGGTAATGCCCGACTAGTCTAATATGTGGGGAACCCTTGTTGTATGATGTTGTTGATTTTTTTTATAATGTGAGGTGCAAGAATCTCTGAGCCCCACTTTTAGATACTTTGCTTAGAGTTCAGCTAAGTCTTTTTCTTTTCCAACACCCAACTTCTTGATACCCATCTCTACCTCTTGCACCGTAAAGAATTCAGTATCCTTATTGACCAAGGGGGAGGGTCAACCTTGGGATCCTGCTCATAGAGTTGTCTTATATAGTCAAACCATTTAGACGTTGTAATACTATTTTCAGTTTGCATCTTTCTCGGTTGGTGTTCCTTCCAAAATAATTTGGGATTATTTTTCGCAAGGAAGATTAGTTCTTCCCTCCTTGAAACCATGAAAATGACCTTTTTCTTTCTTAATATCTACTTGTAAGATTTGAACTTTATGTTATCCTTGTTTGAATTTTTCCACATTCTCCTTGCCTTTTTGCATTCTTCATCAAACCAAGCATTAATCGAAAAAACAATTTGTTTTAGACCTTTTAATTTTTGTTCTTTTGCACTCTGCAAGTGCGTTTTGAATTAAATGTGTTAATTCCTGACTATGAAGGTTGTGAATTGGGTTTTTCTCTTTCTCGAAGAGCCTCTCTGGCGTCATTTTGAAGGCATTACAATTATCTGGAGTCAAAAGAATTCTACCATTTGGGAGATTTTGTTGAGCACACTGAGTTTACTACTCTAATTGCTTCTTTCGAGTCCAAGAGAAACTTAAATAAATTGGCTTGTGATATGATTTTAAGTCCCAAAGCTGATATGCAATCAAAACTTCCTCCATTTTCTCACACAAACCATGCAAGCAAATTACATAATTTACTACACTTGCTCCATTATAAGTATTGCAAGTGAAATTACCAGACTTTTCCCATCTAGTCAAACCATTACAAATGACTAAAACGAAGGCCCCACATAGAGTAAGCAATTGTTCATCAAAGAGTTTGCAGCCCTTGTTCTACGAAATTCTTTCTCACTGATGATTACTCTCCTCTGTAAGCCAAATAGGGTCGCAATTTTCTTTACAATAAAGAATGTTAGCTTGCTCACTTGCAGTCCTAGCATTGAAATCACCCAATATAAAGACTTCACCTAGTTGAGAATATGTTGCAATATCTTCTTTTGAGGCTGCAAAGGGATCTTTGTGGTTAAGCCCTCTACTTTTGCATATTTTTGAAACTTGCGGTGCAAAATAACATGCTGCAATTCTGATGTGATTTCCGTTTTTGGTATTTTAAACCAAATGCATTGTTTATTTGAGTCTTGTTTTTCTAGTTGAATGAGATAACCTTATTTTTCCCTCACTAATACCATGATACCTCCATGTCCTTTGCCATTCCCTACTGCCTTGTTCCACACTACAATCTTCCAGTATCCTTCAAACAAAGGTGTCTTGTACCCTTCATGTTTCTGTGTTTCTATGAGGCAAATTGTGTCTCTATCTTCCGCAATAGGCCCTAACCCAAGTGCTCGTCTCCATGGGTAACCTCTGCAGTTCCAACAAACTAATTTTAAAGAAACCCGAGTATGACTTGATTGCTATTAATTTTGACATGCAAGACTCACATTTGAGTCTTTGTCCATGCGTTCCCATACTAACCTAGCTTCTTGATTTCTTGTTGAAGAGTTTGTTGCCTCTTCTTTATTACCATCTTGCTATTCTTTTTTGGAAGGAGGTCCAAATCACACTATTAAAACTTTACCTTTATATGCTCTCTTGCCTTCATCTCTTGCTACCCTAACCTTTTAAATTTCCTCCCTCCTTTCCTCTTGTTGTCTTACAGTTAAATCTTCTTCTAGAAAAAAACGAGAACTCTTCAAGAGATGCTTCTTGCTTACAATGATATATTTATCACGCAAGCTAGGCATGATGACTTTTATGGGCTTGGCTCTCTCATCATTAAACTTATCCACCCTCCATGCTTGACATATTTGTCCTTGCCATAACAACTTGTCTTTCAAGAAGTCCCTTGCAAGATCAAGAGTACATTCATTTTTCCCATAGTCTTTCACCCCTTTAATAATTATGTTTACTGCTCTATTTTGTCTTCCCTTGCTTTCTCTATCTTGCATGTGGTTAACCAGAATGTTCGTTTCTCCTTCCCTATTAGAAGAATTGCTAATAACTTGAGCCCAAGTTTTGAAAACTTTTGTGGAATTTCCTTTCCTTTCTTCTCTTGCTTTCTCTTCATGTTGTCTATTTGAGCAACCATTTTCCCTTTATCCTTGGATGGTTTCACATTCACCACCTATGTACTTTCCACTACAGATTTCTTTATGTTTTGCACATTCGCCTGTTGAAAATAGCAACAAGAAATGCTAAAAATAGCATTGTTATAGATAACATTTCAGGATATATTCCAATTTTAATTTGTCATTGAATTAAAATTGAGAATTAAAATTGAGAATTAAAATTCGAATTTAGTCTCACTAGCTGTTTGAAAAATAATTAATTAATTCATCCTGAGTTAATTAGTTGGAAAAATTCAAACATGAAGTCTTTGTGAAGTCATGCAACAGTTATCCCTTTGATTGAGGAAGTTATCCATTAATTAAGGAGATAAGGACGAGTTGTATTTGAGTTGTAATTAGTTAGCTCAGTTAACTGAGTTAAGTCTAGTTAAATTTGTTCCAAACAGTTTGTGAAACTAATTGTGAGTTCAGTCAGTTAATGCATGCATGCATGCATGCAACTAGTGTTCTCTAGATAACTGAATATTCTCTCATAAATAACTCACGCATGTTAGTTCAGACAAATACCCAGTTGAGATTAAAGGCAGGGACAATGTACTATCAGTTGCTAGAATATTCCCATGTGAATATCTCTTGCATGCAGAAGGAATTCATTCCTTGAGGATTGCGCAGTTACTACAGAGGTCTGAGCAGTGTGTGAGGTGAGAATCACATAGGTGGCAGCTGGAGGACCCAGGAGAAACTGCACAAGGAAATAGGAGGCTTGGAGGACTGAAGGAAGACATATGTGTTGTCTATTCGATCTATGAGCAATAGTGAGGGATTGTACTGAGAGCTGCATAGCTTGAGAGCTAAAGCTTTGTGTAATCCTGAGATATTTCCACTTGTATGATAATATAGATAGCAGGGTTTTTTGTTGAGGCTTTCCTCAGAGTATTCTTCTGTGTTTCATGTGTGATTGAATCTTCTTCTCTATTATATGTGTTCTGTTTGATCTTGTTCAAAATCGATTAAGCTTCCGCAAGTTTGATAGTAGAAGTAGATCAAGTATTTTGCATTAGTTACATTGTATTATTAGGTGATCTACAGTGAGAATTTCTACACCGGCTTCATGCGTTGCCATTCTTTCTTCCCTATCAGGAGAGCTTCCTGTAGCAATGCTACTTGTTCTTTCAAAACCTTATTGGTTTCTTGCTAAAGCCTTGTTTTCAACAGTTATTATATGAATTTTATAGTCTCTTTCCTGCTCTTTAGCTTCTAAAACCTCCAACCTCTGTTTTGCATTTAACAATTCTTTTACATAAAGATCAGGTGAACAAGTGAGATGTGTGGATGTGAGACTATAGAAGACAGAATCATCAATAACTTTTCCTCTAAACTTGTTGTTACCACATACTTATAAAGAAAACTTATTTAAACACTTATTGTAAAGTTACTAAGTACTTTCCCTTTGAAACCATTTTTTATTTGTTAACTCAATTCTCAACTTTAACAAATAACCCAGTTTTCACTTTAATTTATTTCCACCGGTTCTAAAATTTCCACTCTCTTTGTCCTTTATTTGTTCCGGTCATCTACCATCTTGCTTAATTACGCCGTAAGGCGTTCCCATCTGAAATGGACTCCCCCAGCCGTCCCCGTGTCCTATTGTTCACCCTTAGATGGAAGGTGTTAGACGATTGAACGAATTTCGATCGTTGATCGAAAACTAAAATAAAACTGAAATAAAAAAACGGGGAGAAAAGGGACAGGTAAAGCGGTTCGGTATGACTCTGAGTCCCTTCATTGTGCGGGTTCATTTGCTAGGTATCGATTACCAGTGAAGAGAATCTCAGAGCTAAGAGCGAGCTGCTCCTGAAATCGAACCCTGTTCGCAAGAATTCCCAAAGATCCATATGACCGAGCCATTGCTCGTTTCTGGGCTGCCTTTGTAGACGATAAGGTAATTTAGGTCATTCTTACTGTTATTCCAATCTTTTATAATGTTAATCCTTGTGATCTACGGATCAGGACAGATGACAGGCAACATGGACTATTGGGTCAAATCTTGAGATTTATTGGTTGCGCGGCGGGCAACAATGGAGTCTATGGTAAAGCCTTGCGAGGTCATGAAAAGAAAAGGAGATACCCACAACAAAGAATTGCAGATTGGAAAAAAGCATTGCTTGAGGTTTCACACTTGCGGTTTGGAGCTAAAGGCATATTATGGGTAAGAACTTTTAGTCTCTGTGTCCCTAATAGTTTGATTGTATTGACAAACGAAGTTTTTCGCACTCACGTTGGTTTTACTGTGAATAACCAGCGACGAAGGCAAACTCCTGGAGAACGTAGTTCAATTGGTGGAAGAAAAAATTAGAAAGCCTCAACTGTTTGTAGCTGAATATCCAACTGGTTTGGACAAAAAGCTACAAGATTTTGAGAAAACAGTGATGCTGCAGCAGCGACCCAGCGGGGAGACCAAGGTTGTGGGGATTGTGGGTTCTGGTGGTGTAGGGAAGACAACCTTGGCATTAGAGTTCTTTAACCGCAACAGGTCAGCCTACCGTGGATCTTGCTTTTTGGAAGATGTGAGAGCCGAAACTTCTTTAATTTCTGTGCAAAATAAACTCCTCCAAGGCTTGACTTCAGGGGATCTGACAGTTAGTAACATTGTTGAAGGTAAATCAGAGCTTTCTCATCGTCTCTTGGGTTATAAAGCCCTCGTAATTTTGGATGATATCAATGATTCTAGGCAGTTAAAAGCATTATTTTCACCTCTTAAAGATATTCTTAGTTCCGATAGCTTAATCCTACTTACATCTCGCAATAGGGATTTTCTTTAAACCAACAGAGTCTCGTTGATTTACAAGCTGTCAGGCCTCGACAGAGAACAGTCACAAAGGCTTTTCTGCATGCATGCCTTTCAGGAGCCTGAACCCCGTGCGGGATTTGAAGAAGTGGTTGCAAAGTTTTTGGATGCGTGTGATGGATTGCCATATTGTGCGCGGGATAAACAGGGTTCAAGGAATACCTGACCAGTCGTTCCACAACTCTTTGCAGCCTTATGTTGATATGAGCACGTTGCACCTATTGAGGGCCGAAGGTAATTGTTTGAGAAGCATATCCGAGTTTCTGAAACAAGCGGATCAGCTTCTATGGCTTTGCTGGAGTAAGTGTCCGGACACTTCCCTGCCTTCTTGTCTTCGAATTCGGAATTTGAGAGCTTTACAAATGACCGGTGGCGAATTGGAAACATGGTGCCATAGTGAAAGTGTGGTAAAGAACGCTTCTTTTTTTCCCCTTTTTGGTTGTTGTCCAGAATACTCAAAATTTACGGTTGCTAATTTTGTAGATGTATTATTAAATTAAATTGAAAAAGGTTCAAAGATAAGAGAGAAAAAATGTAGCCCTAGTGGAATTTCAATTCGTTAATAAGTTTGTTGAAACAACACAGATTCAGATTCAAATCCCCTATAGTGAGTCGTTTAGGGCTTGAACCCAAGAAGCAACAGGCTGCTAGTACAAAAAGAAAGAAAGAAACAGATAAAAAAAATGTATATGCATTTGAAAATTTTTCGCTTGCCAACAAGTTTTTAATGAATCTCTCTGATACTGTGGCTGTCATTCCGCTATTCAATGTGCGTTGATTAGGAATGTAACAGAGACCATAATGAAAAGGAAGCTTTGATATAGAATGTAATAGAAACCAGAATGAAATGCAATTAATTTTTTGGAAAGATCCTTTATACCTAGTATAAAGTGTTGCATAAAATACAAAACTTGTAAAGAGTAATTTTATACGGGACCTTGCTGCATTTTGGAAAACAATCCGGAATGTGAATGGTTTTGGGCTTCAAATTCTATTGTTGGTTCAATATTATGAGTTATCTCAGAACCATTTCTTTTTAAATAAAAAACGCCATTTTTTTTAAATAAAAAACACTTCTGTATTAATAAAAATTAAAAAAACAGATAGTAAATATAACATATTTCTTGATTACAGGTGGCTTCCACAACATTCATTACCTCGAAAAAAAAAGTGAGGTCTCGGCTTGCTTGACATCACATTGGGTGGTTTGTCAGTGATTATCAAAGGCTACCGATAGCGTTTTAATAGATCTAGAGAAAATGCCATTGTTGAGCACATGGATGAGCGCATGGATGGATCGATTCTATAAATCCGATGGACTGAAAGAAGTAATGCCTGATTTTGCCAAGCAGTCGGAATTTATGTCCACTAGGAGAGCCAGTATGATCACCGCCTACAGCTAAATAGGGAAAACTTAGCACAGACAGAGGTTGTATTTGTTAAAGTACATTAAATTTAGGTAGTCGAGTCAAGTTAAATTTAGAAAGTAGCCCGATCCAGCCAATCTGGCAGAATCTATATCCATTAGGAGAGCAAATCTTTTGGGTATGATATCACCACCTACTGCAAATTAGGGCGAACTATGCCGACCTTATAAATGGAGGACAAGCAGAGAGATTTTATTTAAGATGAGTTTATCACCTACGTCAAGAAGTAAGATCACCCAGTAAGTTATTATAATTAAATCCAAATAGTGAAGGGAATAGTGATAATAATCAGAATAGTGGAAGTAGTCAATCAAGATCTAGGATACCAAACAAATCAATCAAAAGTTTCATAGTGTGGAACTACGTAGAGAATGGTAATGGACGTTGATCCTTCTATGCGAATTATGTTCTTTCGCTGTGTTGGATCGGAGGATCCCAAACAAAATATTTTTGTATGTGAGAAAGTTTGGAATGTTAAATAGGTACTAGATGAATAGAAAAAGGTGGCACAATTGTATACCACTATTAGACCACATGCTAACATGGTACATGAAATTAAAGAACATTGTGCCAAGAGGGAGAGGTAGAGGATTATGGGAGATCAAGAAAGCAAAGGAGTTTCGAAAAAAAACCAAAGTCTAGTGTATCACATAGGTCAAGGAGATTGAGTAGTACGTTAGTGAGTCAGTATGGGATTAAAACCATACATTCAAAGAATTATTAGAATTGTTATCATTTCCAATTCCTAGTGTGTTGCATAGAGAATCATTCATTGTAATTTCATTTCCCAATATACATGTTTTGTGGAGAACCTACATTAACTTAGTACATTGGAACTTAATTATTTAGATCCTCCCGGTGGCAATCTAATTATCATATGTACCATTTCCATGGATAAATCATGTGATTGATGTGATGTTATTAATTCTAAATGTAACTAAAGTGAATTGTAATGCACTCATGTGTATTTAAGTCAAGATTGAGTATATGAAAAATAATCATGTGATTGATGTGATGTTATTAATTCTAAATGTAACTAAAGTGAACTGTAATGCACTCATGTGTATTTAAGTCAAGATTGAGTATATGAAAAATTTAAGGGTCATGTATTAAATACTAATAAAAGAATTTGTTGTGGAAAAATAGCATTGCCACAGTAATATAAATCATAGCAAAGATATTCATTCATATATATATAGATATAACAAGTATGTACTATAGAGATTTATTTATCTCAATGATAACTTGAGATTCTTCTGTATGTAAATGAAAATTAATAGATCAATTTAATCTTACTTTTGAGAGAATTGATTATTTTTAATAATGAAATATTTTTTGATTATTTTTAATAATGAAATATTTTTTGATTATTTTTAATAATGAAATTTTTTTTAATTATTTTTAATAATGAAATATTTTTTTATTATATTATTTTAAATTAAAATTTAAATCAAATTTATATTTTCATAATATATATTTTTATACATAAAAGGTTGAAATAAAAATATTTTAATTAAAATAGAAATTAAAATATTTTTTTATTACTATTTTTTTTATTAATATTTATAGATATTCTATTTAAATTTCATATTAACATTAAAATAATTATACATGTTTAATTATTTTATTATTTATATAGAATTATGAAGGAATTATATATTTCTTTTATATTAGGTTATAAAAAATATATTTCAATACAATAAATAGTTAAAAGAATTAATTAATTATTTTCAATAAAATATCTACTTTCCATTTCCTCTGGGTACGTTACTTGGAAATTATCTATTCGAAACTCTGGGTGAAAGAGAAGAGCTTTTTAGCTCTGCACAGATGGTTTATTGGTTTTAATCCGCTTCGTTGCACGCCCCAAAACAATTACATTTGGCCAAAATTGCCTGGCCTGCCTCTTGAACTTTGGACCAAAGAATCTATGGAAAAAATAGGAAATGCTATTGGGTGATTCATATACGTCGATCCTAGGTGTATTGGGGCAAAAGACAAGAAGGTGGCC
Source organism: Pinus tabuliformis (assembly GCA_031772625.1). Classification (NCBI taxonomy): domain Eukaryota; kingdom Viridiplantae; phylum Streptophyta; class Pinopsida; order Pinales; family Pinaceae; genus Pinus; species Pinus tabuliformis. The sequence continues at coordinate 1,083,150,200 of CM062815.1, read as the reverse complement.
TATATTCTCATAGAAAAGGAATTCAAAAGGGGTTTTCCAGAGTCTATTGATTTAACTTGGGAGCTGTCCAAAATTCAACAACGATTAGATTATTGGGGCGTCCCATTTAGGTGTTCAAATTGTCACAAAACTAGACACCTTTTTCGTAATTGTCCTCGTCGCCCCAATGGTAAACAGAAGAAAAAGTTCCATGCTGTAAATATTCCTGTTTCGACATATGAAAGAGAAAATTCGGCATATGAATGGCCTAACACCATGGAGGTCTATCGGGCTCCAGTCATAACTAATGACGTCCTATCCTCGCCGAAAGGCCGTTCCCTAGATTGATCTGCCAGTCTTCCGCAATCTCGATCTGTATCTGTGAACCATACAAATCGTAATTCTAACTATTTTTCTGATCGACCCCGTTCTTCCACTGTTTCTAAGACTCCCTCGCTGTCCTTTTTTGACCTATCGGCCAGAGTAACGGGCTTCTCCAATATTTCTCCACCTCATGAATTGGAACCAGACCCTGAGATTCCCCTCCCTCCTGCATCTTCTAAGCCTCCATGTATTGATCCTGCGTCTGCCCATATTCAATACATATCTTCATCACCCCAATCCCCTTCCTCTCACATTCCACCCATCCAAAGATTCTCGTCTTCCCCCTCACTTGGTCGCTCTTTTGATATAAATAATAAATCTCCATATATAGCTCACTCCCCTAAACCTCCATCCCTTGGACATGTACCTGACCATAAAGGTAAGGCTCCATATATCCCTATTTCCCCTCCACTATCCCCTCGAACCTCTCCCCGTAATTCTTTTGATCAGGATATTGACCTCCTTAAAAAAACGTCTTTAAAATTTCAGCCATTAACTGTCCACCGACCCAATCGTTCCCCCTTGCCCAATATTAGCCCTAATTCAGCTAGAAACATAACTGTCCGCCGCAAAGAGAAGCGTGGTAGTAGACACTTTTGGGGTAGGAAGGGAAGACAAGACTCGTCAACCCGAGATCTTTCCTTAATTGACATTCATATTACAGAAATTGCAGCTGAAGATATTCCTCTTAAAAGGCCTCTTAGAGCATGTCGGCCTAATGATTTTCCCAAATGATCGACATTCTATCAATGAACATTCGGGGCCTCGGAGCTGACCCCAAATTTCTGGCCCTAAAAAATCTTTTTGTCTCTTCAAAATCTAAAATGCTTCTTATACAGGAAACCATGCACGATAGCTCACAAACCATTTCTTACTTCAGGCGGATGTTACCAACATGGCATATTGTTGCTTCAAATGTTGTGGGCATGTCTGGAGGACTAGCTGTATTATGGGACCCTAAATGGATTACGACTGCTGCTTTTCAATGTTTCGTTGGCATTCTTGTGCTGGCCCATTTCTGTGGATCTTCAGACCCCATTCACATATTGAATATTTATGCTCCATATAAAAACCAGTACCCTTTCTGGAATTATCTTCTTTCTTCTGAACTACTTGAAATTGACTCTTTGATAATTGGTGGAGATTTTAATTGCACCTTTTGTAATGACGAAATATGGGGCAATGGAAAGAAATATGATCCGATGGGGAGATTCATTCGGGAATCTATTAGACAAAATAATTTTATTGATATCTTGCCTATTGGTCAGGGACCAACTTGGGACAATGGGCGATCCAACAATTCCTTCCTGGCGAAAAGATTAGACAAATTTATCTACCATGAAAGACTGACAGAAAGATATGGGCCTCCTACCATGAACATCATACCATATTTCATATCTGATCACCGCCCCATTTCTTTTCAATGGAAATATGTTGGACGCAGATTTGGATATCCTTTCAAGTTCAATTGTGCATGGCTTGCTGTTGGTCAATTCAACAAATTTATAAATGATACATGGAAGCTATCTCCCATGCAGGAAAATGACTCTTCCCGGCAATTCCTTGATCGCCTGCAATTTCTTCAAAAGGAGGTTAAAAAATGGCAAAAAGAGAAATCGACCTCCAATAAAAAGGAGCTGAAGGACATATGTAGGAAACTGGAGTACTTATCTACACTTTTTAAAAATCCCTCCATGACGTCCACCATCAGAAAACATATATGGGATTTAGAAAAAAGAAAACAAAAGATATTAGAAGAAGATGCCTCTTGGAGGTTCAAAAGTCGAGCATTATGGCTCAGAAAGGAAGATAAAAACACCAAGTTTTTTCACAGGTTTGCAAATAAGAGAAGGGATACAAACGCTATTTGGGAGATCAAGGATGAGGAAGGAAATTCTCACTCCTCACAGGAGGCTATTTCTAGAGAAGCTGTGAAATTTTACAAAAGGGCTTACAGTGAGGATTCTGTCCGTGATATTGAGGATATTCTATGGGGAATAGACCCATACCCTACTATGTTTGATGAAAGTCTAAGGAAATCTCTATTTGGTGAAGTTTCAAAAGAAGAATTATTGGCAACAATGAAATCATTCCAGAAAGACAAGTGCCTTGGGCCGGATGGGTGGACCACCGATTTCTTCATCCACTTCTTTAAAATATTCAAGACAGATATCCTAAAGATGGTCGAGGAAATGAGAACACAGGGTTTCATAAGCCAAAAAATCTCCTCAACATATATCGCTCTAATTCCAAAGAAAAAGCTCTCCTCCACATTTTCAGATTATCGTCCAATCTCATTGTGCAACGTATTATACAAGGTCATATCAAAGATTATAGCTATTCAAATTAGAAACACTCTATCTCTACATCTATCTCCAGAGCAACACGGGTTTCTTAAAGACAGAAATATCTTAGAAGCGGTGGATCTCACTCAAGAATGCTTACACTCAATGCATAGCAGGAAAATAGAAGTTGCTCTTTTAAAATCGACCTTAAAAAGGCATATGACTGTGTGAACTGGGGCTTTATTCGATGCCTACTAGCTAGGATTGGCCTAGATGTTAGGTGCATCAAATGGATCATGGCCTATGTGGTGGTAGTAAATTATGCAGTCCTAATTAACGGTGTCCCAACTCCTTTCTTCAAAGCGGCCAGGGGCTTACGTCAGGGTTGCTCCCTATCTCCACTCCTTTTCATTCTAGTTATGGAATCTCTGAGCTTACACATAAAGAAAGCGATCCAACAAGAGATATACAAGCCTCTCCCCATTTGCAGGGATATATTCATGTCGCATAATCTTTTTGTTGATGATATCCTTCCGTCAGCCATACTGTGCAAATCAACATGGATATGTATCTATGAAATCTTTGGGAGATTTCAAAAAGCCACCGACATGTATATCGACGATTTAAAATCTTCATTCTATGTCGCTGATGTGAATGGAGGTATAATCACATTTCTAACAGATCTTTTCAACATTAAAGCATTTCCTATCCTGAAGGGCTTCAAACATCTTGGATTCAATTTGAAACCTGTGGGTTACAGATTGGCCGACTGGTCATGTGTTCCAAATCGGTTCTATAAGAAAATATCTACATGGGAGTACAAGTGCTTATCAATTGGAGGTCGCGCCATTCTCACACAATCCCTGCTACTATAAATCATGGTTTATTGGGCACACCTTTTCTATATCCCTTCATTTACTATTAACAGTTTAAACAGAATGATAGCTAATTTCATATGGGGAGGACAGAAGGAGAAGATAAAATATCACCTCAGCAAGCTTTTGAAGTTGACACGGCCAAAAAATATGGGAGGTTGGGGCATATTGGATTTACACTCCTTTAGAAGAGCCCTTTTATGTAAATCAATGTGGAAAGCGATTATGGATGAATCCAACTGGAGCAAAACCATTAGAGCTAAGTACATGGATGAGCAAGACATGACATATTGGTATAAACAACGCTCCACTAGATCCACCAACGGCTCATATATATGGAGAGGTTTTAAAAGATTGGAGTCGTTCTTTAGAAAAAAATTTGATTTGGAAATTCCAATCCGGATCCAATATTATCATTGGATTTGATGAATTCGCAGGTATGGGAGAAAAGATCCGTATCTCCTCTCAACTTTTGAGAAATTTACACAGCAGGGGATATTTCTTTTGGGCCAGTGCAATAAAAAAATGGGATGGTGTTATTCCAATCTGGAAAACTGCTACAGAAATGCAATTACCCGGTGCTCTGGAATCCTAATGGAATGCTATCACTATTTCATTGCAATCGCGTAGATTGTATCGCTCGTCAAATAGGGATTGCCTCATTTGGAAAGGTCTCAGTGGTGCATCGGCTGTATATGCAAAGCATATATATCTCCAAATTTTATTATCAGAGTCCGATACATGTCATAATATTTTTCCCCCAGCGTTTTGGAAATTTGGATGCCCTTTAAAAATCATTATTTTTTCTTGGCTGGTTTTTCATGACAGGAATCTCACTTGGGAGAATCTCCAGAAGCACAAATGGTGTGGGCCTGCCATATGCCCCATTTGTAGATCAAATTCTGAAAATAATTTGCATATTTTCCTACAATGTCCTCAATCCCAGTTGATTTGGTAGAACTTAACTACTCACTTTGGTTTCGTCATCGTCAATGCTCCTTCTATCTATGAGGCTTCCAAAGCACAGAGCAACATGTACTGCAAGTGGAGGCCCATTTCTTTGTTAACAATCTGGGCCATATGGAAATGGCAAAATCGAATGGTTTTTGATTCTAAAAGGGAACCGTTTTATAAATTTTTCGAATCTATCCTTTGTATATATGAAGCGCTAGCTCGGCCATGACATCCCAAAGTCAGACAAGGAAGGAATCAACAGCCCAACGATGCCTATGGATATCCCTGTGCTTTTTTAAAATACACATAACTAATACTTTCAACTGTAACTCATTATCATCCACCCTTTCTTTCAACAACGTCCATTCACATGTCGCTATTCTTTCACAACCTATTATTATTTACAAAATATCCATTTTCAGAATACACATAACTAGCTATTGCAATTGTAACCCATTATCATCCACCATTGCTTTCAACAATGTCCATTCGCATGTCCCTATTCTTCCCCACTCTATTCCTTACGGCGTTTCCTTTGCAACATAAGATGCAAATGCTAGTTTATATCCGCTCAATTCAACGTTATTTGCCGGCGACACCGCCAAAATTCTTCGATATTTGTTTTTTGGTTTATCGTGGGATTTTAAGTAAACTGCGTTATTTGCGCGCGGCACTATATTTGAGTCTTTGGGTATCGTGGCATTTCAACTAAACCGCGGCATCGAGCCGTTGCATGCGTGGAAAGTAGGCAGCGTTTACAAAATTTGTGTCACCTCTGCTTCTGGAATTTCACGACAGCCATGAGGCACGCAGCGGACAGCGTGCTGGAATTTCCTTTTGACGGCGTTCACAAGGAATGGGCAAGGGAAGATCTGCTATGTATGTGTTCGTTCGCTTCCGTCAGACGGCAAGTTCCACGCCAGTTTTCCTTCGGTTCATGCTTCTCCTAAACGCTGATTTTGTCCGCGTATGACGACGCAAATTTCATCCAGTGATTCTCGTCGAGAGTGGAACCAGTCTCGCGGAGAATAATGTAAAAAGATGGCGGATGACTGTAATAATAAGCATGAGGAATATGAATTACAACTCCGTACTTGGAGCAATTCCAGTCCTGTATCGCACACATATTCCCAGCTTTACCCTTTTTCAATCCTTCAATCAAGTTCGATTCCTCGCTAGCCACATCAAGAGAATGTGTTTTAGCACCAGCTCCGCCTTTGATGAATTCCCAACTGAAGAATCAACGGAACCACAGGAATGCAAGAAGGGCTCTTGTGCTACTTTAGAGGATGTAAACATGCTGTGTAAGGAAGGACGGCTCAAAGATGCACTGGACATGTTGCAGTTCACTGCACAGCGCGGCATTCAGCCAGGCGCTGACACCTACGCTCGCCTCCTGCACAGGTGCGTCAATACAAAATCCTTAGCTGACGGCAAATGGCTACATACCCATATGCTTGAAAATGGATTTCAACCAGACATCTTCATCTGCAACCAACTCGTTAACTTGTATGCAAAATGCGGAAAATTGAAGGATGCCCACGACGTGTTTAACAAAATGTCTGAACGGAATGCGGTATCATGGAATGCCATCATTGCAGGATATACACAAAATGGACGTTGTGAGGAGGCGATTAAGCTCTTGGTGCAAATGAAACAAACCCTTATAAAGCCAGACCATATTACATTTGTGGTTGCTCTCGGTGCTTGCTCTGGTAGTCCAGCGGCATTGGAATGGGGTAAGGAAATCCATGGGTTTCTCATGGGAAGCGGTTTGCAGTCAGAATTAGATGTTGGGAACTCCCTGGTTAACATGTATGCGAAATGTCAGAGGCTAGAAGATGCACAGAAAGTGTTTGACAAAATGCCCGCAAGAGATCTCATTTCATGGAATACCATACTTGGAGGATGTGCACAGAATGGGGACAGCGAACAGGCCCTGGAACTATTGTGTGAAATGCATGAAGCGGGTATGAAGGCCGATAATGTTACTTTCAGTAGTGTTCTCAGGGCATGTGCCAGCTTAGCGGCATCGGAACAGGGGGAACAAATCCATGCACTCATTGTCAAAATTGGATATGACTCAGATGTGTTTGTGGGGAATGCCCTTGTCACGATGTATGCTAAGTGTTGCAGTCTCGAGGGCGCACGCATTGTATTTGGGGAAATGTTCAAACGAGATGTTGTTTCATGGAACGCTATGATTGCAGGATATGTCCAGGAAGGGTTTAATAGGGAAGCCCTTCAGCTGTTTGAGCAAATGCGACAAACAGGTGTGAAGCCGGACCGCATTACCTTTGCTAGTGTCCAAACAGCATGTGCAGGCCTGGAAGCCTTGCAATATGGCAAACAGAATCATGGCCACCTTATTAAAGTCGGACTCGTAACGGATGTGTCTGTAGGGAATACCCTTGTATCCATGTATGCTAAATGTGGGAGCATGGAAGATGCAGGCAGACTTTTTAGCAATATGCCTATGCGTAATGTCGTTTCGTGGACTTCAATGATCTCTGTATATGCCCAGGATGGGTGTAGTGAGGACGCAACTGAGTTATTCGAACAAATGCAAAGGGTTGGCATAATGCCAAACCAGGTTACATATGTTAGCATACTCAATGCATTTTCTACCCGGGAAGTAATGCAGCAGGGTAAGCGGGTTCATGCCCTTGTCATCAAGACTGGATATGCATTGGATGTAAATGTCGGAAATAGCCTTGTTACGATGTATGCAAAATGTCAGTGTATAGAAGATGCATGTCAAGTGTTTGGAAAAATGGCCAAGCGTGAAGTTGTATCATGGAATGCAATGATTGCGGGGTATGCTCAGGGAGGGCACTGTAAGGAGGCTTTGGAAATGTTTTTTCTAATGCAACAGGCAGGAATGAAGCCAAATCCGTTCACCTTTGGCAGTGTTCTCAGTGCATGTGCAAGTCTAGTAACTCTAGAACAAGGCAAGTGGGTGCATACGTACATTGTGAAAACTGGATTTGAGTTGGATATTGTTGTGGGGAGTGCCCTTGTTGACATGTATGCCAAATGTGGAAGTATAGATGAAGCAAGTAATGTGTTCAACAAAATGCCTGAGCGGAACACTGTAACATGGACTGTTATACTTATAGGATACGCCCAGCATGGATATGCTCAGGAGGTACTCAAACTTTTTAGGCAGATGCAAGAGACTGGTATGAAGCCAGATCATGTCACCTTCGTTGGTATTCTCTCTGCATGCAGTCGAGCAGGTCTTGTGGATGAAGGTTACAACTATTTCAATTCAATGAGTCAAGATTATGGTGTGAATCCAAGATCAGAACACTTTGCTTGCATGGTTGACCTTCTTGGCCGTGCAGGACACTTGACTGAGGCAAAAGACTTCATTGAGAAAATGCCATTTGAACCAAGCATTTCAGTGTGGCAGAGTTTACTTGGGGCCTGTAGAATCCATGGCAATACGGAGTTAGGGAAATATGCAGCAGAACATCTTCTTGAGTTGGAACCCCATGACTCTGCCACATATGTATTGCTTTCAAACATCTATGCTGCAGCTAACAGATGGGAAGATGTAGCAAGGGTCAGAAAAATGATGAAAGATAGGGGTGTGAAAAAGGAGCCCGGGCGAAGCTGGACTGATATAAATAGCACAGTGCACGAATTCATTTCAGATGACAGTTCACACCCCCAGGCAGAAGAAATATATAGAATGTTGGAGAGGTTGTCTAACCAGATGAAGGATGCAGGATACGTACCCAATACAGATTTTGTTCTACATGATATTGAGAAGGAACAGAAAGAAAACTCCCTTAACCACCACAGTGAGAAGCTGGCCATTGCCTTTGGGCTCATTAAAACACCTCCAGGAGCACCCATCCGTATCATGAAAAATCTTCGTGTGTGTGGGGACTGCCATATTGCTACTAAGTTTATATCCAAGATTGTTGGCCGTGAAATCATAGTGAGAGATGCTACCCGCTTTCATCATTTCAAGAATGGACTCTGCTCCTGTGGTGATTATTGGTGATGTTAATTGAAGCAAGCAATAAACTGTTTCACTTATCGGAAAAATCTGGCCATGGAGAAATTTTTGTGCAATGTGAAGTCTGCGTGGAAGAAATATTAAGAATAGATCCCAGCATCAGTGAGGAAATTGATAAAGCATCAGTGTTGTGGATTAGCGATATAGTAATGTTCATGGCACAATAACTCCTTTCAATACTGAACTTGTAGATGGTTTTTTTCCTTCTAAATTTTGTCGTGCAATGCTCTGGCAGCATATTGACAGCTTACATTGGCTGAACAGATATCAGAAGCTCATGACATGCTTGCACAGATTATTTAAATTCCCAGCATGCTGCGTTTCGAGATGAGTCTAATGTGATCTTTTGCAATCTTTCGTACATTGGAGGTACACTTCTTTCCTGGAACTCTATATGACTCTTGACACATCGATGCTTCTTTTAATGTCCATGCCAAATTTCTTGGTATTTAATACTCTTCTTTTCTCAAGGCTTGTATCTATTCTTTTGCGATTCTCCAAAACTTTACACAAAGCTAGAATTTTGGCATTGCCCTTTCCTTTTTTCCCCACAAGGATGATCAGTTTAGGTTAGTCTTGACTCTTGTTGACCTTAGTTACCACTTCTACATCCAAGGGGATGAGATTGAGATTACCATGGTCTTACACAGACTTGGGGTTTAACTTCTCAAGCCTCTATTCAATTTCCGACATGCTTTCTAGTGCTAAGTTAACAAGGGATATGGTTCCTTTGGCCAACTTGAAATACATTGGCTCCAGCTTGACTTGTAGTATTTCTCTTACAAGATATGCCTCTTGGACACAATCATCAAATCCACTGTTCTTTATGGCTTTGAGGTCTAGGAACCTAGCCTACTTTGGGCTGAGTAGGCCAAGACAGAGAATCCAAACCCTTCTGTAGTGCATCATCCATTGCAAAGACAGTTCCCTAGTGCATCATTCAAGTAGAGTTTGTGGCTCATCCTTTGCACCTTGAGGCCATCTTCAGAATTTTCTCCTTCCTTATTAGAGTGTGGACCTAGGGCCACTTTGTGTCTGATAGAGATAGGTATCCCTACCTCGCTCTATGCTCCTTAGAGGATATCGCTTCCACATGGATGGAATCATTGTTGGTTTTCAAAGGCTACCAGTTGCTTTAGTTGGTGGCCACTTCTACCTATTGACTTCCCCCTTTCAGAGAATCCTGTTAAACTTTTAATACATAATTCAGATATGCTTTCAGAGAATAACAATCCACAATTCAATATTATCATAATTGGACCAGTGACCAAACTGGTTGACTCCAAAATTTGTTACTAACTTACTGGACTGAAATTGGTAAAAAGACTAGAAAAAAATGGTCGACTAAAAAATCCATAAAATATTTGAATTTTATTTAAAAAGTTATATTCATTTACATCAATGTGAATCCAAACCATTAGACATAAATGTGCAAAGTTTTCACATGTATATACCACGGGTGCATATGACCAAATGGCACCAAGTGCAATTTGCATCTAAACCAAAATAGTAAATACATAAACAAAGAGTTTGCAAATTGCTTCTGGAGTCCAAAATTAAGCATAGTAGTAATTAGGGTTTTAATTATTTTTGTTATTTATAATTTTTGGAAGGTTTTATTGGGCCATGCAGTTTGCACGGCAATGTACGGAATTGGCTGAAAGGAAAAAAGGGTCAATTCCATATAGAGCTGGCCAATCCAATTTGACATTAAAATTCGGACTGGAAAGGGTTGGACCAACTGGTTTGGCTGGTTCCGATAACATTGTTACAACTGCAAACTAAAATTCTAGGAAGTTAGAAACCATCTTTGAAAATTTCAGGTATGTTTCTGCTAAAACAATATTTGGTAAATAGAGAAGTACAAGCATTACATTTTATGGACTAATTCAAAACAATAAATAACTAGGAACTACCCTACATAAATCAACAACCTGGGAATTCATAACAGCAATCACATTCTGCAACAAAATATCAAGTTACTTTATAACTGAAGGAAATTATAGCAACAAATAACACACTAGCTACAAATACTTGCTCTCACAATAGCACATTGGTAAACACACTAATCTTCTACTTCACATAGACTGCTAAACTAATGTGTCCTCCACTCGTTACGCTGTAAGGCCCTTTGGAAAGAACTTCCTCCAGCTGCCACTCTGCACCGTTGATTTTGTGTTAGACGATTAAATGGTCGTCTGTCATTGGATGGGCATGGCTCTCCCACCGACTCCTTAACTGACTCACTCACAATTCTTGGCTTCCGCTGTTGGATCCCACCACTGAATGACTCCTTGATTTGTGCTGCTTAAGTGTCTTGCTCATTAGTTTTTGGCTTCCACAGTTGGATCTCAACGCCTGAGCTGTGAGCCAACTCTTTGATTCCACCCTCAGAACTGACTCACTCATTAATTTTTGCCTTGCTCATGGAGTATTTTTGCTTTGGAAGTTTGTAAAGCTTTGGCACCATTGAAATTATAGTGACTCACTCATTAATTTTTGCCTCCCTCATGGAGTATTTCTGCTCTGGAAGTTTGTAAAGCTTTCCCTGTTTTCTTCTAGAAGTTTGTAAAGCTTTGCTCAATTTTCTCTGTTTTTTTCTGGAAATTGCTCTTAATACTATAAAATCTCCCCTCAAGTATTTTCAGTGTGTCAGTATAGATTTTTCCATCTAAAATATTTTGACAGGTCTTCTCTCAACTGATTTGTGCCAAGAGCTCTATGTGTAGCAGCAGCTCTGAGAGCCAGAGCTGCAAAGGAGGTGCACAATAACGCAACAGTTATTCCATATGAAGACAATCCCTTTCTTTTTTCTGATCTCTGTTTTGCCGTATTCTGCAGAGTTGTTGGGCCAGAATTGGGAAATTCTTTCTCGTATATTGGGGCCCTGTTCTGTTATATTAACACTGAATTGAATTTGATATGTTCAGGGTTCTTTGAGTCTCTGGAGGTTTTATGAAAAATGGCGGTTCTACAATCCTGGATTTTGTGGGTATTTGTGGCAATAGCCTTGTTGCCAGGATTGCCTTTGAACTAGATGTAACAGACTGTCAGACTCTCATGGGACGCCTCAAAGTGTGCTGAAGAGGGTCAGACGACGTCTCTTGGAAATGTCTGAAAATAAGCCCAGCACGCCATCCAGTCTCAAAGAAGCTGACCTCAGGCGCCAGGGAAAGTCACCGGATTTCTAGATTTGAAAGTGCTTTTATCCTCTTAAATTTGATGGGAGTCTGTGTGCATCAGAATCATTCTTGTTAGGGAATTCCCAGGGTTTCATTCTCCCTTTCTAACATTAATTTTAAGTCTACAAATTCATTATATGTCAAAGTGTTTTTTAAGCTGCTTTTGAAAGTAACTAAACATTTATGCTTTAAGACATGCAGCGATTTCATGAGTGGTTGGAAAACAAGGCTCGGTGAAAGCCTCGAAGTCCAATTCTGTCTACAAACCCTGAAGACTTGGCATAACGCCTCTAAGCCAAGCTTTGTGCTACTAAGCAAAAGAGGTATGGTTATGCCAAAATAGTCACCATTTTGGGTTTTGTTATTCTCTCTTTTCAAATTTGCTAATTTTGAAGCAATATTTTATCTATTCTAACAACCAACCAATTGTCTTTGTAGTGGGGGTTGACCATTGGAGTGGCACCTCATGATTATATGAAGACGCCACGCGCAAGGATGATTCGGAAGACAGTTGTACCATCATATATCATCAGTCAACAAAGTTTTTTTAACTCTAATTCTATCGTCTCATAATCTTTCTTGTACCCAGATTCCACACCCTATGGGGAATTGTAATAAGTGATACTAGTAATGATGAATTTTGAGTCTGTAATAGGCCTAGAATGTTGGGACTTGATTAGCAAACGAGTACACCTTGGAGTGTTCTTTTTATCTGGTTATTTATTCCTTAATGAGTACACCTTGGAGTGTTTTTTTTATCTGGTTAATTATCCCTTATTTTTTAAAGGCAGATAAATTTTTGGGTTTTTCACTGACTTATTACCCTAAAGCCAGGGTGACAGTTTGAAAGTTGAACCCTTAACACATCTCAGTGTCTAGAGTCGATGTATATTACCATACTAGATCACACAAAAAATTTCGTGGAATTTGGTTATGTCTAGGTAGTCATTCTTTTAATTTTTTAGATTTCCTGCAGGTCAAAAATTGCAAATAAAATTGTAATAAGTGTACTCTAGAGAAGTTGTATGAGGTATGAATAATTAAAATTACACCTCACCTTCAACTTTTTACTATGACACACTTTGAGGGGTTAATAATGTGTTTTGGACCCTCAAAACCCACATTTTCAAAGTTTAGTGGAAATTTTGACATTTAATTAGGCTAGAATTAAATAAAATAGAGAGAAATAAATTATTCCATGTGACAGAATAACATGGAAATGACTTGGGAATTATCCTAAGTCAAAAGAGATTGAGTCAACGAACATGTGGAAGATCACTGAGCACATTGCATCATAAATACACCATTATTTCGTAAAATCGAATTTCCCAGAGATAAAGCAGTAGTTGTACATGTGGAAAATCGAATTTATTAGAGGAACTCATGCACTGAAGGAATATTCCATGGTATATTTGGACTGAAGATTAGGTGGGGCCTCATCTCACGGTTATCTCAAGTTCTTCTACTCACTCTTGAGGATTACGAGTTGCACATGGAGGAATCACACAGTTCTTGAAGGAATCACACTATTCTTGAAGGAATCATGCAAAGTTATCTGGGGATCATCTACATATGTGGCATCACTTAGTTCGAGTTTGCATTTGTTGACTGAAGTTATCATGGTACTTGGATTCACTCATGGATGGGTTTACTATGGCATATATGGAATTCGATTTCCCTTGATGTGCCCATATGGAATTCGATTTTGCTTTGATGTCTCTATCTTCTCCACATTGAACTTAACTCATCTTTCATTGGGATTTCCTCCAAGTTCAGTTTTCACATGCATTATTCCTTGGGATCTGCTTCCAACTCTCTATATAATGAGGCTATATGTTCTCATATTGTATCATGTAATACGAGCTATTGTGTTTGAGGAGACTCTGTGAGATTGTATTCACTACTTGCAATATAATACAACAGTCTTTGGGGTAAAGCGTGATGGTGTTCTTCTCCTTGCATGTGTGGTAAATTCTTGACTTCTTGTTATGCTTATATTTATTTCCTCATGCCATTGTTTCTTTCATGCTTGTTTCAAGTTATGTTAGTATGCAACTATCTCATATTAGCATAAGAATTAATTATTTGTTTTAGGAAAAGAAATATTCTAGTGGATAATAGATGTATCTCTAGGAATTTTTTCCACTGCACTTATTTAATTTCATGTCGATTTAATGATTTGTGGTGAAGTTTTGTAGATGAATCATTATTTGGTCAAGCTTTTCAAGCATGAGGGGAATTTCTCGGAAGAATCAACCCATTCTTGAAAAATATTCAAGGAGAACCCGTACGTGTTGAACTCCAAAGTCTTATCTATATCTTATTTGTGTCTTGTAGAGATTCTTTCAAGTTTCTTAGAGCTTTTATTTCATGCATCAAAATATCAAACTTGGAAAAAATTAATTTTTACATATTGTACTTCAGTTATCAATATCTAGCTATTTCAAAGAGCCAAGTCATGGCTAGTCAAAGAGGAGAGCTTGCTCATACTCTTTGGCCTAGCCTCTTGTAGATTATTTTGTAACATGCTTTGTAGTTATTTTGAGCTAACATTTGTTGTTGTAGATTTTTTTTTAACCGGTTCTCTTGCAGCTACTTGCGAGATTCATCATTGGAAAATTACTTACAAGTTTGCATGCAGGACTTACAAGTTTGCATGCAGGACTTTGGGGCTCAGATTTAGTGATTACTTCCACCTTTAGGCTAGATTCATCTTGGATACGGCCGTGTTCTTCTTGAGGAAAGCCGAGTTCATTTTGGCCATCTCTTGCTCTCTCTTGGCCGTGACCATAGAGGAAGCTTATCTTCTCTCTTCTTCTTCGGAAAATCTGCATTTTGTTGAGCGTTTGTGGGCCTCAAATTGCAGAAATCTTCAGCGAGGAAAAGTCTATGGTTTGATTCTAATTTGATAAGGCTTTCCTTGGATTTAAGAGAAGACTTCATTGTCTTTTTCTTTTTGTAACAACTAATCAAATTTCTGATTTTGGCAGCGTGGGTTTTATCCATTGGTATCTCTATCTCTCCACCTTTGGGAGACGCTGGGTGGTTTGGCTTTGTTGGTTTGTTTCATTTTGCATGCATATCATTTAATTGAGAAATTAACACAACATGCATCACACTCATTTCACATGCACTTTATTTTAACTTACTACATGTTTTAAATCCATAACAAGTTCAGATTTTTTGCTTGCAAACACTTTTCACTTTATCTTATTTGGCTTGAACATAGTTCCAAGTTTACTTACGCTTCACCATTAAGCACATTTTACATGCATCAAATATTTGGACAAATTTTCTCCATAAAGTAACATTTTATTTCATGTCAAGAAAGTACATTTCAAGTGGAAGTTAATTCTCATTGTTTGGTTAATTTATTTACATGCTGAATTGAGGCTTCTGTGATCCATAATATTTGCAAGAATAACTTCGGCGTAAATCACATGAAGACAAACATTTGTCGACGCGTTTCGAACCAACTCTAGTTTGTTCGAAATGCGTCGACAAATGTTTGTCTTCATGTGATTTACGCCGAAGTTATTCTTGCAAATTATTTACATGCCCCAAACATCACTAAAACTTACCTCCAACTTAAGTTGGTTGAATAGACTTTTAGGGACCCTCTATCTCTATTGACTCCTCATTTTGAGATCCAAATATTTGGGCGAGGATGAGGTATGAGGACTAGAGTTCGACTGTAACTTTGCCTTAGCACTAAATTAATAAAATAAACCAAGAACAACATTCCATCACATTTGCTTTGTTCTTAAATTTCTTGCTATCCTGATGGTTTAAAGTCTCAGATTCAAATCTTATTTCAAGAGGCACTTTGGATGCAAGCATTGTAATCCCTTTAAATTTTGCAATAAGTTTTAATTTTCTTGTACTTGGAAATTGGCTTATCTTTGGGTTTAATTGCATATTGTCATGAATGGTTGATTTCACTTTCAAGTACTATTATTTTGGCTTGCAAACTTAATTGCATGTTGTCATCTTGGTCTAACATTTGAGTTATTTTTGTATCTTTTTGAGCAAGATAGTTTCCATGCTTTGATTTGTAAACTTATTCATCTTGAAAGCATTTATAATATCTTGTGCTAGCAATTTAGTGTTTTACTTTTCAGGGTTATTTTGGCTTTCCATTTGAAAGCATTTCACTTCATTTTAAGCAAAATACAATTTCATTTCTTAAAAAGCAAATACTTGGAAGGTATTGGTTGTTTATTTATTTCATGCTTATCTTATGATGGTTACTGTTCATATCAGTTTTTTGTTTATAAATCTTAAAGATATAATCTATTTAACTTTAACAATTCTCTTAGAAACTCACATCCTTTTTAACTTAACTTTTCATTAGGGACCACACCCCTTGGCTAACCTAGGAGATAACTCAAATAGAGAGAGTCAGGATTAGTTTGACAACCCCTTCTCTGAGTCCCCTGCCACCAACCACACCTTGTGGGATTGAAGGCGTTTCTCACTAACTTGTAGGTAGGTGTAGGCAGCAGGGTCAACAGTGGGGATTTCATGCTTGAGTACTTAGAAGGGTACATATTGTAGTTGTAGCATATGAAGGCAGGTTTCATTGAATTCCATAATTCAAAGCTTTCTGGCATAAATTAAATACTAGGGTCTCTTGTGATAGCATTATGTTAAGTATTTTATAGCAGCACAACATGAGAAATATGTAATTGCCTAATCGCATCCATTATAGTTTCGTTGGGTTATTCTAAAAGCTATTTTCTTGGACTTAGTTGTGGATAGAATATCCTAAATAGGGACCTATAAAATTTCTAAAACGATCACCTGCACCTTCAAGAAAAACAACAAGAAACCATAGATTTTAATCAGATATACATTATCTTGAGCAATTTCATGAGTGGTTGGAAAACAAGCCTCGGTCAAAGCCTCGAAGTCCAACTCGGTCTACAAACCATGAAGACTTGGCACAACGCCTCGAAGCCAAGCTTTCTGCTACTAAGCAAAAGAGGTATGGTTATGCCAAAATAGTCTCCATCCTGGGTTTTGGTATTCTCTTTTTTCGAATTTGCTAATTTTGAAGCAAGATTTTATCTATTCTAACAACCAACCAATTGCCTTTGTAGTGGGGATTTCATGCATGAGTACTTAGCAGGGTACATATTGTAGCTGTAGCATATTAAGGCAGGTTTCGTTGAATTCCATAAATCAAAGTTTTTTGGCATAAACTAAATACTAGGGGCTCTAGTGATAGCATTATGTCAAGTGTTTTATCGCAGCATAACATAAGAAATATGTAATTGCGTAATCACATCCATTATAGTTTCTTTGGGTTCTTTCTAAAACAATTTTCTTGGACTTAGTTGTGGATAGAATATCCTAAATAGGAGCCTGTAAATACTAGGGTCCCTAGTGATAGCATTATGTTAAGTGTTTTATAGCAGCATAACATAAGAAATATGTAATTGCCTAATCACATCCATTATAGTTTCTTTGGGTTCCATTTAAAATAATTTTCTTGGACTTAGTTGTGGATAGAATATCCTAAATAGGAGCCTGTAAAATTTGTAAAACGGTCACCTGCACCTTCAAGAAAAGCAACAAGAAACCATAGATTTTAATCAGATATACGTTATCTTGAGCAATTTCATGAGTGGTTGGAAAACAAGGCTCGACCAAAGCCTCAAAGTCCAACTCAGTCTACAAACCTTGAAGACTTGGCACAATGCCTCAAAGCCAATCTTTCTGCTACTGAGCAAAAGAGGCATGGTTATGCCAAAATAGTCTCCATCCTGGGTTTTGTTATTCTTTTTTTTTTTCGAATTTGCTAATTTTTAAGCAAGATTTTATCTATTCTAATAACCAACCAATTGCCTTCGTAGTGGGGATTTCATGCATGAGTACTTAGCAGGGTACATATTGTAGTTGTAGCATATTAAGGCAGGTTTCATTGAATTCCATAAATCAAAGCTTTCTGGCATAAATTAAATACTAGGGTCTCTAGTGATAGCATTATGTTAAGTGTTTTATAGCAGCATAACATAAGAAATATGTAATTGCCTAATTGCATCCATTATAGTTTCTTTGGGTTATTTTAAAAACAGTTTTCTTGGACTTATTTTGTGGATAGAATACAAGAAACCATAGATTTTAATCAGATATACATTATCTTGAGAAAAGTACTTGTCAAGAATCCACCATGAAGCTTCCTATATATCAGATGAAATTTATCTTGATTGCCACAATATAGTCCTTGATTTTATGGGTAACTAACCATTTATGCTTTAAAACTTGCAGCAATTTCATGAGTGGTTGGCAAACAAGGCTCGGCCAAAGCCTTGAAGTCCAACTTGGTCTGCAAACCTTGAAGGCTTGGCACAACCATAGTTTTAAAAACTAGAACCGGTGATTGGACCGGTCCACCTATCAAACTGGGTTTCAAACCGGAATCGGTCAAACCGGGACTGGTCAGATCTCAGTGAATTGGTCTTTAAAAAAATACATGAAATAATTAGTTTTTAATGAAAAAACTATTTTTAAGATTTAAAACCATGATTCCAAACCAATAGAGATAACATACGCAAAGTTTGCTCATTTATATACTAAGTAAAGGTGAATATATCAAATTGGCACTGAGTGCAATACATATCAACAACTAAAAAAATAATCAATGAGGCTTTAAATGGCCTCTTGTTAAAATTGGCAACTAGGGCCAATTTCCACGTTAGGACAACTCATATGATGGAGATGATTATTGCATTTGATTCCTCTTTTAGAGGTACAATTTTGATATAAAGATCATCTCATTCTAACAAGCAGAAATGGAATTATGAATTTATTCTTCTTATGGACAAATTGTCAAGGTCGACCTCAGTCAAATGTAGGCTCATGGAGCCTAATGGATGGGTCTCCTCACCCTCAACGAAATGTATAAATAAGAGTGACCCTTCTCTCATTTGGACATCAACACACATCACATCATCTCTCTCTTCTCTTGTTTGGTTTGTACCACTTGGAGGCAGCCTCTCTCTTCTTCACATGTGTAGCAGGAGGCCGAGTTTTTTGAAATTTCAGAGCTTTAGTCCAGCGTTGACCAAGGGATATTTGACCATCTTTGACTTCTGTTTTTGGGCCAGAATTTCAATTCTCTAGACCGCATTTATTGGCACATAAATCGAGGAGTTTAGGACTATTTGACCAGCATTGATTTCAGATTTGACCACAGAAAATTACAGCAGTGTTTCTCTCCTTTGACTGGATTTGACCGAACTATTTTGGGCTGACTTTGACTCTCTTGGAAGGTTGAATTGGACTGCTGGTTTGATTGCTGATTTGGCAGATCTGTTTTGGGCTTGTATTTATGATATTTGTAGTCTCTCTCTCTGCTGAGCTATTGAAGAATAATAAGAAGATTTGATCAAAGGGTTTCTCCACATTGGGGTTTGTCCTTGGCATCTACCACATCTTGTGTCCTCTTGTCTTGGCTTGTCTTCTGCATATGATTTTATGTTCTATCCGCATTTACTGTCAATGTTTATAAGTTAGTTACTATTGGATATAATTGGAAATTGTCATTGGGTTGCTAAAGGAACATTGAAGTAAATTGTGCTTAAGCATAGAACATACCATTGTTATCTAAAATTAACACCTCTAGAGTCCAAAAACAATGTTATAAGCTATGGGGTCACTGGCCTACTACAAGTCTACATATCAATGATCAACATGATCACTCCTCATCATGATCAAACTCATCACCATTACTAGACAAGGGATCATCAACATGAACTACTTAAATAATCTGGTCGAGTGTTTGAGGACTCCTAAAACTCCTCTACAACCTTAGCAGTAGTGGTATTAGTAGTAGTAGAAATAGACATCAAAACTCAAATCATTGATCAACATGATCACTCATGAAACTCGTCATTGATTCACGCTACTAAAAATGGGATCATCAGCAAGAGATACATAAACATCATCTTGCTCAAAGTCTTCAGACTTGGATTGCTCAACCTTATAATATGATATAAATTGAAAAAGTTTAACATGTCTAACTAGTGGTTTTGGTTTGAGTGAATGCTTCATCTCCTCAATGTTATAATGTGATAGAAAAAGCTTAGCATCCCTAATCAATTATTTTCCTTTGAGTGAAAGGTACATTCTTGTTAAGGCCATGGTAGAGAAGTTCAACAATCAATACCACCAACATCAAGGTTCTTAAAGGGCTTCATGCTCTTGATCAAATACCAATTTCATACCCTCCTGCATGAGAGAATCAAATGGAAACATTGCAAACCCTCAAACCATGAAATTCTGAAAACCATTAAGTGTGCTGAATTTTGAGTGAACTCTAAAATTCTAGTTGCTTGTCTTCATATGAAATCCAATGAGGTCGAAACCACTCTCAAACATCCTGAGTCATTTCATGGTAATGTTAAAACTTAAGAATTTAAGTAAAAGGATGAAAATGAAAAATAAAGGAAATGTCACTTTTACTATTATCATTGATTGCTAGTGTTGCTAGGGTTGTTATGGGTGAGGCAAATGAGAGGGGAGGCATGCTTTTCTTAGAGGGGTTGATTTTGGAGGGAAACAACCCCAACTTTCCTTCAAAACAACATCAAAACTCACAAAACTGTATTTTGTGTCGTCCGTAGCTGGGTTGGCAATAAACCGGCCTGTTTATGAAGGAACCAGCCGGTTTATGGTAAACTGGCTGGTTCCTTCATAAACTGGCTGGTTTATGGCCGGTCAAACCAAAAAACCAGTGCACTGCTCAGAAAACTGGGTTTTTCAACTGGTTTCCAGTTCAGACCGGCCGGTTTTGAAAATTATGGGCACAACGCCTCGAAGCCAAGCTTTCTGCTGCTGAGCAAAATAGGTATGGTTATTCCCAAATAGTCTCCAACCTGGGTTTTGTTATTCTCTTATTTCAAATTTGCAAATTTTGAAGCAATATTTTATTTGTTCTAACAACCAACCAATTGTCTTTGTAGTGGGGATTTCATGCATGAGTACTTAGCAGGGTACAGATTGTAGTTGTAGCATATTAAGGTAGGTTTCATTGAATTCCATAAATTAAAGCTTTCTGGCATAAATTAAATACTAGTGTCTTTAGTGATAGGATTATGTTAAGTGTTTTATAGCAACATGACATAAGAAATATGTAATTGCCTAATCACATCCATTATAGCTTCTTTGGCTTATTTTAAGAACATTTTTCTTGGACTTTCGTTGTTTAGAATATCCTGAATAGAAACCTATAAAATTTGTAAAACGGTCACCCGCAACTTCAAGAAAAGCAACAAGAAACCATAGATTTTAATCAAATATACATTATCTTGACCAAATTACTTGTCAAGAATCCACCATGAAGCTGTCTGTATATCAGATGAAATTTATCTTCATTGCCACAGTATAGTCCTTGATTTTACTTTTAGGGGTGTACTAGCCATTTATGCTTTAAAACTTGCAGCAATTTCATGAGTGGTTGGAAAACAAGGCTCGGCCAAAACCTCAAATTCCAACTTGGTCAGCAAACCCTGAAGACTTGGCACAATGCCTCGAAGCCAAGCTTTCCGCTGCTGAGCAAAAGAAGTATGGTTATGCCCAAATAGTATCCATCCTGGGTTTTGCTATTTTCTTATTTCGAATTTGTGAATTTTGAAGCAAGATTTTATCTGTTCTAACAATCAACCAATTATCTTTGTAGCGGGGATTTCATGCATGAGTACTTAGCAGGGTACAGATTATAGTTGTAGCATCATATTAAGCAGGTTTCATTGAATTCCATAAACTAAAGCTTTCTGGCATAGATTAAATACTAGTGTCTTCAGTGATAGCATTATGTTAAGTGTTTTATAGCAGCATAACATAAGAAATATGTAATTGCCTAATCACATCCATTATAGTTTCTTTGGCTTATTTTAAGAACAATTTTCTTGGACTTTAGTTGTGGATAGAATATCCTGAATAGAAACCTATAAAATTTGTAAAACAGTCACCTGCAACTTCAAGAAAAGCAACAAGAAACCATAAATTTTAATCAAATATACATTATCTTGACCAAATTACTTGTCAAGAATCCACCATGAAGCTGCCTGTATATCAGATGAAATTTATCTTCATTGCCACAATATAGTCCTTGATTTTAGGGGTGTCCATCTTTTGCAATAAAGCTGAGGAAATTTCTCAAAGGGAAAGCTATTTTACAACCAAATATGTAAAAATATAAGAGAAATTCTCACATTTATTTTGTGCATACTTAAATAGTTTGCTTGATGCTCTGCAGGTGGTGCTGAAACTTAAGAGAAAGCACATTCAAGCCTGGTGATATGGTAGCCATTGTGAATGATGTTTACTGAGATTTGCCTGCTTGGCCAGGCAGAGCCATTGGCAGGATCAGACACAGAGCTGTTGATGCAGTTGTTGGAGCACAGAAGTGCAATATGAGTATGTGCCTGCTGAAACTTCTGCTGCACAAAATGGCTCCCTTTCTTTCACAAATATGGGTGGAATGGATTCCTATGCAAATCAAGCCAAGGCATTCCAAGACGTATGCTTCTCAATCTTCCAGTACAAATTTAAATGGTCATTAGCTGATACTATTAGATGGTAGTCACATTTATTGACTGGACCTGTTGCAATAAATTTTGCAGTGCATTAGCAATTATGGGAGTGACATTAGCAAATGCCAGTTCTATGTTGACATGCTTAATGAATGCCGCATACGCCCTGCACCAGGTACTAGTTAGCATAGAAGCAGTATACTAAAATGGTAAATCATGTATGTTCGTTAAATTAGTTTTGCCTAAACTATATATCTATTCCATTATATCTCTGTTTTATGCAGTGAACTTTTAAGTGTATGGCGGGAGCTGATGATATGTAGCTTCACCATAATAATAATCAATATCAAGAAACTTTATTTGGATTTTATTTAAATGCTTTTAGAACTTCATGTCGTGAACAGTGGATAATGATTTCTATTTCATGATCTCTTGATTCTTTTAACACTTTCATATTGTAAGTGTACCTTAGTGCTTTTATGACATCCATAATAATAAAATCTTATGAAAGATGTCTTACATGTGATATTTGTATGGTTCTCATTACTTTCAGCCTGCATTCTACTGCAAAAATATTTTTATTGGTTCAGTTGTCTTGTATGCCACATTGTCAATGTTCTTGGAAAGGATTTCATAGTGATGAATCTGAAAGATGAAATATCGGGATTATTTTAAATTGTTGATAAGTAGCATTTCTTTCTCCTTATATGTTTGATTCAATTGGAATGTACAATGGGCACTTGCTGCATTTGCAAACAACAACAAATCAGAGTTAGTTTTCACCTTCCGCAGTATTTTTATGCTTTT
Source organism: Pinus tabuliformis (assembly GCA_031772625.1). Classification (NCBI taxonomy): domain Eukaryota; kingdom Viridiplantae; phylum Streptophyta; class Pinopsida; order Pinales; family Pinaceae; genus Pinus; species Pinus tabuliformis. The sequence goes on along the minus strand of CM062815.1, from coordinate 1,083,127,163 downwards.
GTCTAACTTGTGATATATAGCATGTTCATCACACTTGGTGTTTTTATTTTTCGATATCAAACTTCTACTGATGTATAGCATGTTCATCACACCCAGTGCTGTAGTAATCAAACTTGATTGCAGCACAGTTTTGTATTACTTGGGGTTGAATATATGTTGTCATAATTCTCTGCTACTCTAACTACAACTATTTTATATGTTCTTCCTTTTTAATCGATGAATGAGGTATTCTAACATATTCTAACATGTCTTAGCAGGTGTTTACTGGCAAAGAGAAAGAAATGGCAAAACCCTTTTCTGATTTGATATATGCACAAAGATTTTTTAGAAGGGTTTTAATTTTCAATTTAAATATATTTTTTTTGTTATTTGTGTTGTTTTGTTCAGAGGAAGCTGAGAGGATTAAACAATTCAAAGGACGAGTTTTTCCACTACAAGATGAGCCTGACGTGGCATGGGTGTGGTTACCCCATGGCGACTCTCCTGGTTTGGCAATGGCTAGAGCATTTGTAGATTTCTGTCTCAATAATTTCGGTCTCATTGTTGTGCCTGATATCTCATACCATCCTCAAAGAAGGGGATGAGTTCATTGTGCTGGCCACTGATGGGGTGGGTATATAATATTTGTTCTTTCCTCCCCATGCATTTGCTTTTCTGTTCATTTTGTTGAATACTATGACTGGTAAACGAGAATCATAGGAGAAGACCATCACTTCAATGAGCAAACATTGCCCTTGACTGTCTATTCAACCAAACAAACCTAATTAGAGTAGAATAAACTGTCTCTGGAGATCCTGTAGGAGAACCATGGTCACAATCAGGGTAATCATATCTTTAATTGTATGTTTGAAGTTTAAACCAACACGTTTTCTCATTTGCCTTCTCATTCAAGTTTCTTATTGTGTATTTTGGTAGTCATATCTTAGTTTTGATCTTATAAGTTTAACATGAACCTGTTGTTATTTACATTGACTGCAGAATGAGAAGGAATGCTCTCACTATGTTAAAACAGCACAGTGAAAGTTTGGAGTCACTTGTAAATTTCATCATCCACAGCCAGATGGACCATCAGTCGCAATTCCTGGACCTTCTTCATATTATCCAAGTGGACCTTTTTTGTCAATACACAGTCCTCAACCATATGCGGGAAGGCTAACAGCATGGCCAATTTCAAGGACGCCACTGATGGCCAACCCCTATCTGCAAGGCCCTTATGCTTATGTACCTTTAGTGATTCCCCATGGAATGATGCCAGGTCCTGGCTGGAACTTTTTTCATATAAGTTTGTGCAAGGGATGTTTGAGATGAAGAGGGAGTAGCTTAGCTTGGTGAAGAACACATTCCTAGCAATATACAATTTCTCCGACCATAGTCTCCATTCAACTTCAAAAAATTGAGTTGTTGATTGTTTGGCCATTGATGGAGATAAAATGTATCAATGAGAGAGAGTCTCATGAGGATGTTTTGCCTCATAGTCCACTTTTCATCAATTTTGTCACTTGGGCTGAGAGAGCACACTTGTTGCATTACAATATGTAGTGTTACATAAAAATGTGTGGAGTAAGTGAATTGGCACTTGTGGGTGCATAAAAAATATGTGGAATAGGTGAGTTGGCACTTGTGGGTATGTGCCTACCTACTTGGCACATGTAGAGTGCTCCACTAGTAGACTCATTTTCTATTTGTCGACCTAATCTAGAGTTAGGGTTTTACCTTACTTGTAACTCACTTTCTCTTACTATATAAAAGAAGGTTGAACACATCCCTTTAGTATTATTAACAAGACGAGAGAGAATGTAATGTTTGTTGTGTGATTCTTCATTTGGGTTGATGTACCTTTTGGAGAAAGAGTAAAGTTAGGATTTGCTAGTGATTAGCATGTGTCAACATTTGAGCAACAACAAGCGGGGCAGATTGAGAAATTGCAAAAAGAATCCATGCACTGCAAAATTATTTTCTAGTGTAGAACTCATTGATTGGAAAGGAAAAGGAAAACTTAAAATATTGTCCTCAATGCACATGTGGAACGAACATGGCTCTAATCCTATAACAACATGGCTCTAATCCGATAGCAAATAAGCCAGACAAGTTCTACAAACTACCTATATGTACACAGACATTAGTCAAAATAAAAAGAGATTAAAGCAACTATTGGAGAAATAATAAAATCCCAACAACTAGGAGAATGCTAACGGTTCACTTCTACCAACTATAGCTACAATTTTTCTTGCGGGATTGTTCAATGAGAAACGACTGAGAATGGGTATCTATGGTCTAGAGGGATATTGTTAAATTATGGTATGTTCCATGCTTAGAGCAGTTTACTTATTTTTCTTTTTATTAGCCACAAATTAGCAATCACATAGACATTAAGTAGAGTGAAGATAGAACATTAAATGATCAACAGAAAACAAGCCAAGACAAGAGACACAAGATGTGGCGGCTAGCCAGGGACAAACCCCAATGCGGGGAAATCCTTTGATCAAATCTTTTTTTATCTTCAATAGTTCAGTAGAGAGAAATAGTACAAAATCTGAATTATGTAATTTTATATCAGCAGCTGCAAACCCTAGATCAACAAAGTCAAACTTGGTTAAACTAGCTGAAATTGACCTCTAAAATACTTGGTCAATTTTCGGTCAAGTTGTCCTCGAACAGCCTAGAGAAACAACCCTTGAACAACCCCCAAAAGTTAAATCAATTTGTAGATTTCTGAAGTCAACTTGCAGTGCTAAACTAGGGCAGTGAACACTGGTCAAACCAGAGGTTAGATCACCTCAATTTTCATGCCAAAAATTGCTACCTGCTTAGGAGAGGCAATCACACCCAATCCGCACTTTTGCAAGGTCAATGCTGGTCAAAGAGATGACTTGCTACCCTAGCGTCCTCATTTTTGCGTCTTCCTTGCCCGAGGACGTCTTCCTTTCAGCCACACGTGTGAGAGAGAGAGGCTTCTTTTATGCGTAGGAGAGAGAGAGAGAGAAGACGAGTGAATTGAATTGTCCAAATGAGGAGAATGCTCCTTGTATTTATATGCAAACGTTGAGGTTGAACAGACATGACTGTTGGGCTTCTGAACCTACATAAGTTTGCTAGCTGACCTTGACAATTTGTCCATAATCAAAATAAATTCATATCTCCATAAATACTTATCGGAATCGAATGATTTTTAGATCAATCCTACACCTATTGATGAGAGGAATCCAAGAAAAGTGTCTGAAGCCATAAATAAGGTGATCCACATGGAGTTTGGCCCTAGTTTCCAATTTTAACACTCCCTCTCAACTAAGGAGAACTTTATTTGCAATTCGTCAGATTGTCGCTGATATCCATCCATCAAATGCACTCTCCTGTACAACTTGACCCCACTCTGCTCTGCTATGCACGAACTATGAAGAAGAAGAAATGATCGAGGATGTATCATACCATCCTCCACTGACCCGAGGTCAAGTTTAGCGTGTGAACCACTTTCACTGATCCCAGATCAGTATCATTGATTCCAGATCAGTGGAGGTCATCCTAGCATAGGGAGTACGGTAGATACAACGATGTTTCCATTGATAGTACTACTATGGTCCCTATCCTCATTTCCCTGCTCATTGATCAGATGAGAGGTACTTCCCATGAGTCCCACTCTGCATGGGTAGGATGCCTCAACAGGAGAACTAATCATCCTGTCCACAGGGGAAGGAATCATCCTATCCAGTGGATGCCACAGAGAACTAATCATCCTGGCCTACAGGAGAATTAATCATCCTGCTCCACAGTCGCCATGGAGAACGAATCATCTTGGCCCACAGGAGAACTAATCATCCTGTTCCACAGTTTCCACGGGGTGTCATAGGGGGAGGTTGAACCTTTACCCTGTACATAGTGCACCAACAGGGGCTGGTGAGTCGCCCTGTGATCACATGTCGCTCCAAGAAGTACCCCGCGTCCCCTGGAGCTCCCAGAGCTCAATACATCATACTTGACCCTCATAAGAGGGTATCTGAACGACACCAAGTCGTTCTTGGAAAGTTAGGAATTTGACCTTTCCTAGGGGCTTTGTCAAAATGTCGGCGACCTGTTCATCTGTACTGGTATATTGGAGCCTTATTGCTCCTCGTTGCACCATATCTCGAATATTGGTACTTGATATTGATATGCTTGGAGCGATCATGAAATACAGGATTCTCTGATAAACAGATCCCGCTCTGGTTGTCACACAGAATCACAGTGGTATCCAATGTAAATCCAAACAACTCACTGAAGAGCTTTCGCAACTAGACTGCCTCACAGGAGGCCATGCTAGCAGCAATGTACTCTGCCTCGGCGGTGCTCAAAGCCACCGACTTCTGCTTCCTGCTCATCCAGGATATCAAGGCAGATCCCAAAGAGAAACAACACCCAGAAGTGCTCTTTTGGTCCACCACACTGCCTACCCAATTAGCATCAGTATACCTAAGTAGTCTCACATCTCCGGCAGTGTATCTTAACCCATGAGTGATTGTGCCACGAAGATATCTTAACAGATTCTTGGCACCAATCCAATGTGAGTGGTGAGGCTCAACCATATGTTGACTCAATGTGTTGACTGCAAAGCATATATCCGGACGGGAGTTCACCAAGAACATTAATGCTCCGACGAGTTGATGATACTCGGTAGCATTTCGTAAAACAGGTTCGGTAGCACTATCGCTTAACTTCTTGAAGTCAAGCTCCATCGAGGTAGTTACGGGCTTGCAGTCCACCATGCTGAATCTCTCCAATATCTTCACCACATATTTTCTTTGAGATAGGAAAATCTCCCTTGGTTTCTGCCAGAATTCCAGTCCTAGAAAATAGTGCATAAGTCCTAGGTCTTTCATCTCGAACTTAGAAGCCAACTTCCTCTTACATTCGTGAATGAGAGGGTTTGCACATGTTAGAAAGAGGTCATTAACACATAGCACCAGTATGAGAGGCTTGTCATCTATAACCTTAAAGCAAAGGTTAGGGTCGGCTTCAGTCCTAGTGAATCCCAACTTCATCAAGTAGCTATCGATCCTCTCATACCATGCTTGGGGTGCTCGCTTTAGCCCATAGAGGGCCTTCTTCAACCTGCACACATGAGATTCAAGATCATAAATTGCAAATCCTTCGGGTTGCTCCACATAGACCTCCTCTTTGATCGAACCATGTAAGAATGTAGTTTTGACATCCATTTGATGTAGGTTCCATCCTTGCGAAGTAGCAAGGGATATGATCAAGCGGATGGTGGTATATCGGGCAACAGGTGCAAATATCTCGTCATAGTCTATACCTTCTTTTTGGGAGAAGCCACAAGCGACAAAACAAGCCTTATACTTTTCCGCACTTCCATCAATTGCATGCTTTATCTTGTAAAGCCATTTTGAAGTGACAACTGCTTTGTCCTGGGGTTTGGGGACCACATCCCAAACATCGTTTTTCATAATGGACTCATATTCCTTGGTCATAGCATCCTTCCATACTTGATGCTTGACGACATCTGTGAATGACGAAGGCTCATTTTGGATGATCGTGCTCATGATGGTCAGGTATCCTTGATACTTGTTTGACTTCTTACTTTCACGGAAGGTTCCTCAGGGTGCAATGTGTCCTTTAGCATCATCAAGTGTCCCCCTAAGCCATGAAGGCCTCTTCCTAGAAGAGGAAGGCACTTGCAGAGGAGGATCAATAGGATCCATATGTTCTTCCACATCGGGCATCATCTCATCTTCTTTTTCCTTCAGTTCCCCGGTGTAAGCTTCTTTAGATCCCCTTAAAGTAGGAAGATTGTCTACCTTGCTAAGAGCCATATCTTCGTCAAAGGTGACATCATGACTAATCTCGACTTCCCTTTGACCAACTATATAGATTCTATAGCCCTTAGTATTTTCGCTATAGCCCACGAAGATTCATTTCTTTCCAGATGCACCTAATTTATTCCTTTTTTCTTTAGGCACATGAAAATATACAGGGCTTCCAAAAATTCTAAAATGAGATACGTCAAGTTTCTTACCGGATAACATTTCTTCGCGAGTCTTGGAAACCAATGCTTGATGAGGGCATCGATTTTGTACATATACGGCGGTATTTGAAGCTTTGGCCCATAGAAACTTCGGAAGTCTTTGATCATGGAGAGTAGCACAAACAACTTTCACAATTGTACGATTCTTCCTTTCCGCCACACCATTATGTTCAGGAGTGTATGGTGTAGTAGTCTCCCTCTTAATGCCAGCCTCTTTGCAAAAGTCATGAAACTCATTGGATTCATATTCAGTCCCATTATCAGTCCTTAAGATCTTGATCTTCTTTCCGGTTTGATTCTCAATCAAGGCTTTGAAGTACTGAAACCAAGAGAACACTTCATCCTTTTTTTCAAGAAGTATATTCAAGTCTTGCGAGAATAATCATCTGTAAAAGTGAGGTAATATAAATATCCTCCTAAGGAGTTCACAGGCATCATACCGGATATGTTTGAGTGAACCAACTGCAATATATCGGAGGTCTTGCTTTAGCTTGAGGGGAATGGTCCCCTTTTGAGCTTCCCTTCGGCACATCCTGGACATACATCTCCTTGCTCTAATCTGAACTCGGGCATCCCGGTCACCATTTTTCTTACATTGGGTAGAGCTTTATAATGAAGGTGAGCAAACCTCCGATGCCATAGTTTGGACTGAAGAGATGTGTCACAAGACATGACACCCAGCGGACTTCCACTGACTTGATATAATGAATCAACTCGAAACCCAAGAGTAAAAGCATCTTTAAAGTTCTTTTTCCATACATGTACTTTGCCATCGCTGAAGGCCACCTTGTAGCCTTTGTCTTCCATTGCCGAAATGGATACCATGTTCTTTTTGAGATCAGGTACATATAATACATCTTGTAAGTGGATGGTCTTACCCTGATTCAATTGAAGAGTAACATTTCCTACGCCTTTCACGAGATATTTTGAACCATCTCCAAGAACAATTTCCAGGTTGGTTTCCTTCTCTATCAGATTATAGAGAGCTTCTTTGTAACCAGTGACGTGCCTAGAGGCACCACTATCAATAAGCCAATTTCCCAGCAAGTCTGGGGGAGCAGTAGTAGATAGAGCTGCTGGTAGATAATATTCATCTTGCTTATTGTTAACAGTGTTAGATTCATACTTGGAATTTCTTGCCTTCTTGAATGGTTGTCCTCTTCTTGGATTTCCAGCACTTCTTTTACCTTTGCCATTTGACCCGCCATTCCTTTGATTGCCTAGAGATGGATTTTGATCATCGTCCCGGTGTGAGTCCCTTTTATCAAGGCACTCCCTTGCATAGTGACCCGTTTTATTGCAATTGTAACATCGTCCTTTTCTTCCACCCTTTGGTCCAGCCTTTCCTTTGAATTTAGCCCCGGAATTGTTTCTTCTTTTAGTATGAGAAGAAAAGGCAGAGGGATGACCTTTAAGTATGGGCATTTCTTGCTCTTCCATCCTCGTTTCTTCTTGAATTCATCTGGCCATTAATTCCTCAAATCCAGGAATTACGTTATTGTTGAGAAGAGTAGTCTTGAATATATACCATTCAGATGGTAGTCCTCCAAGAGTTGTGAGTGTCATTTCCCTGTCAGGAATTACTTCCCCAATAGATAGGAGATCGTTTTTGATCTCGGTGATCCTTAAGAAATATGCTTGCAAACTCTCATCTTTGCCCTTCAGCTTATTTCTAAGAAACAAAACTTGATTTGCATCATTAACTTTAAATAAACTCACCAGTCTATCGTAGATTTCCTTGGAGGTGTTCAGCTTGGAAACATAGGCCACCAAGCGCTTGTCGATAGAGTCCCGGATGATCTTCATTGTTTTGAATTCTCCCTTGGTCCATTTGTTCCTAGCAGCAGCGGCTGCATTTGATGGAGGCTCAACAATTTCTCCTCTCACGTGGTCCAACACTTCTTGCTCTTCTAATGTTAGATCGAGAGGCATCTTCCATCCGTGATAGTCAGACTTTTCACAGAGTTTGTCTTCAACAAGGAAGTGTGTTGAGGACTCCATGATTTCTTTTTAAGATAGCCCTGCCAACCTTCTCTTCGGTGATTGCTATTGCTATTGCTCTTGCTCGGGCTTTGTCTTCACCTCAGCTCTGATACCATGTTAAATTATGGTATGTTCTATGCTTAGAGCAGTTTACTTATTTTTCTTCTTATTAGCCACAGACTAGCAACATAGACATTAAGTAAAGTGCAGATAGAACATTAAATGATCAACAGAAAACAAGCCAAGACAAGAGACACAAGATGTGGCGGCTAGCCAGGGACAAACCCCAATGCGGGGAAACCCTTTGATCAAATCTTCTTTTATCTTTAATAGTTCAGCAGAGAGAAATAGTACAAAATCTGAATTCTGTAATTTTATATCAGTAGTAGCAAACCCTAGATCAGCAAAGTCAAACTTGGTCAAACTAGCTGAAATTGACCTCTAAAATACTTGGTCAATTTCTGATCAACTTGTCCTCGAACAGCCTAAAGAAACAACCCTTGAATAGCCCCAAAAGTTCAGTCAATTTGCAGATTTCTGAAGTCAACTTGCAGCTCTAAACTAGGGCAACCAATACCAGTCAAACCAGAGGTTAGATCACCTCGATTTTCGTGCCAAAAATTGCAGCTTGCCTAGGAGAGGCAACCACACCCAATCCACACTTCTGGAAGGTCAAGGCTGGTCAAAGAGATGGCCTGCTGCCCTAGTGTCCTTTTTGCGTCTTCCTTGCCTTAAGACGTTTTCCTTTCAGCCACGTTTGAGAGAGAGAGGGGCTCTTTTATGTGTAGGAGAGAGAGAGAAGATGAGTGAATTGAATTGTCCAAATGAGGAGAATGCTCCTTGTATTTATATGCAAACGTTGAGGTTGAATAGACATGACTATTGGGCTTTTGAGCCTACATAAGTTCGCTGGTCGACCTTGACAAATTTTCCATAATCAAAATAAATTCATATCTCCATAAATACTTATCAGAATCAGATGATCTTTAGATCAATCCTACACCTCTTGATTAGAGGAATCCAAGAAAAATATTAGAAGCCATAAATAAGGTGATCCACGTGGAGTTTGGCCCTAGTTGCCAATTTTAACATAACTGCAAAACTCATGTTTTGTAGTTGAACATGGTCTGTGATTGCGCGAAGAGTACTTCCATTAGAGTAGTTTTGATCAATCTTGGGCTTGTATTCAATAGTTCGAAATAAATTCATAGCCGCATATTTTCCTTTTGCAAATGCTGTCATGCAGGGAGTTGATTGCCCCAATGCTCTACAACAACATATTCAAATTGTAAAAACTACTTCCTAGTCCTACTTATGTAATTCTCCTTGATGGTTGTTGTCGGGATCCTAGTGGTCTCGTGTGTTTGATCAGAATTTCCGGAAACATTGCATTTGATGATGTATTTGATGTTGTTGCGTTTGTGTTTCATTCTTGCTTTATCCACTTTTCTCCCAGTTATGTTTTAGTCGAATTGTGTGAGGTTATGGTCTTGTGTGAAACAACATGTATCATCTGTTTATGACCTTTGTATCTCGGATGCATGAATTTTAAAGAAAATTTGTTCTTAAAGGACATCTTGATCCCTTTGCATTTCGCTGATGATTGCTACTGCTTGATTAACAATAATTAAAATCACAACATTATACACTAATCATTACCGCTGCTATGGTTTCCTTTCATCGTGAGCTAAAGTTAATCATCCTCATTATTCAGTGGCTAAAATTTTCTTATGTCGAAGGTGTTAAGTTTCCAAAATTTTCTTATGTCGAAGGTGTTAAGTTTCCATTGCATCTGTCGAAAAATAAAACCTAAACCTAAAGTTTAAAATATTACAGTCGGTATGTATAATATATATTATTTCTATACCCACTTTTATTTGTCATAGTCGTTGTGGCATGAAACTTGTAAAGTTCATCAATTCATTCTCATTTTGTGCCAAAATAATATTCCTGATGTCATGCTATATGATAATCTTTTGCATTAGCAGTATTTTATTTGGAAGATGCATCTTGTATATTGTTAATGTGAGCTGTAATAGTTGGCAAGTAATTATTGTTAATATGAACCATAATGGCTATATCCTTTTTTAACTAAATTGGTGGCTATACTTTGGTAAATGCTTTTATTGCAATTAAACATTTTTATGTTACGAATTATATATAATTGTAATAATTATTAGTTAATTAATAATTGGTTAAAAAAAAAGGCATGTCAAAGGAGATATGACTGCTCGTGAAAGGGTGCTTACCTGGCTATATATATAGGACTCTCATTCTCAATTGTAACATCATTCATATTCATATATTTAATATATAATTTTTATCTTCAATGGAGATTTACATATTCCAAGTCTTTTGGAGTATTTAACTTGAAGAACGAACTTTGTTCGTTCCATTTGGTATCAGAGCTGTTCGATCTTTTGCTTGCTCAGCCAGTTTGACCTAAGTCCCTATCCATCGAAATTTGTCAACATCGTTGTCACTGAAACGTTTCGTTACTAGAATTTGGGGTTTCCCCATATCACCATTTAGGTCTCTGGCCATTTGATAAAAAACACACAAAAATAAAAATAAAAAAAGATTTGAAAAGTAAAAATAGAAAAAAAAAAAACAAATATAGTTTGATGTAAATTTTGAAGGAGAGCATTCATATATATAAAAATTTCTACATTATTGATAAAAGCTCATAATAAATTCCAAAGAAATTTTTTCCAAATATCTTTAAAACTATACTAAGAGGAAGGGTAAATAATATTATCTTGATTCTTCATTAAGTGGTTTACAAACTTGTGGTATTAGCAACCCATGGTAATTTTTCATGGTATTTTCAAGGTAAAAGAAGAACGAAAGGAATACAATTTTTTTTATGTGCATGGTAAGTTTTATTTTTACGTGGAGAAAATTAACGAGTCAAAGGAACATAAGTGGACATATATTTTATATTATACCCAAAAGAGATGAATGACCAAGTTTCACAAAGGTTATAACCTTTTAAAAAGAAAAAGGAAAGATTATAAATAAAAGATATATAAAGAATAGTTTTATATTATAAAAGAGTATTTTAAAGAAAACTTCAAGTCATAAAATTATTGAAAATATATATAAGTACACGACATGTATTATTATAGAAGGTTACTTAAAAGCTCTACATATTAAAATATATAAAAAGTTTAAATCTATAACTATAAAAAGACATAATGATAACAAGTTATAACAAAGGAAGAGTACTTTTTAAAAACATATAATAAATATAAGGAAACATTTATTTAAATAGTGGAGCTATATTAACTTTTTTAAAGTGGGAAAAAAATATATTTATATTTTATAAATCAAAAAGGATATTTCAATAAGAGATAAAAAGTTATACAAGGAAAATAATATATAAGGGGTTATAAAGTTTATACATTTGACTAAAGAAAGATGAAGGAGAAGTTGCTAAGGATTCAATACTAAGGTTTTAAGGAGTAATAAGTTTGAAGGTTTATTACCGATAAAAAAAATGGAATCTAATTCGGAATCGAAGGAAGGAAGATTTTCGGAAATTAAATATAACTATGCCTCAGTGCTATTTAAAATTAAAGGGTCTATTGTGGAAAAAAATAATACTATCGCTATCTTGCCAGCCAAAAATAAAAATTATATAAAATTTAAAATCACAAATCAATTGGTGATTCCCGAGTCAAATATAATTGAAAAATTTCACTGTTTTAACAACAAAATATATGACAACCAATTTACAATTAAACGTTGGAGATTATACATTCGTATCACAATTCTCAGTTCAAACTCTATGGAGTGATCAAGGTGACATTATTGTAGGTTCACCCTGGATGGAAACCTTTGGTTCCTTCATCCTGAATACGAAAAAGAAGTTTTTGACATTTTCTTATAAAAAAAAAAAAATAACACTACATGTCACCGTGAAGCCAAATTCAGTAACACCAGAAGACATCCAAGATATTTCAAAAGTAATTTTTCAAGAAGGTAAAAAAGTATTACAAAATATACAAATTGAAATTGAAAAAATCACTGTTGATAGAAATGAAAGTTTTGCGATTTAGCGAAAAATTACTAACACAAATTAAAAAGCTTAAGAAGGACAAGAAGTTGTTAAATGAAGAGTTAGAACATTATATTCAAGAGGAAATCGAAGTTGCCAGTCGCAACATCCCTAGTTGAAGATAAAGAAACAAATACCAAACTAGCCGATAGCAGAACTCAAGAAGAGGATCAATCAGTTGAAGGAAAAACACTCTCACATGTTACAATCCAGATGATGAAAATTCCAAACGAAGATTGTATATGTAACTCAACAATCGTAGTACCAGAAGGAAATCAAAAAATTTCCACACCTAATAAGGGGAAGTCAAACCAAAAAAGTTCTCTATCGACATCCAAATCATGAGTAGACAACTCAACCAAGTTACGTATCGGGACCATTTAAAATAGAAACAACAAACTGATGTTCCAAAGAATATTGATGTAACCTCAATCTAGTCTTATGATGACAATTTGTTACAAAATTCCAGTGGCCAGAATATTCCACAGAAGATTAATCTAAGATAGTCAAATCTTTTTTAAGTGCGGCGGTTTTGTTTGTCACTTAGAAGATCATATCAATTTGTATCAACGAAGATGACAGTGTTGAGACGAGAAGACATTTGAAACCGAAAAAGAGATCAAGCCTTTTGCATCAACAAGCTTTGAGAACAAACCTTTTTTGAGGAGGAAGACAATGTTACGAATAAAATATATATATAATTAATATAAATATAAATAATTGTGATACTGATTAGTTAATTAATAATTAGTTAAATAAAGAGGCATGTTTAAGGAGACATGACCGCTCTTAAAGGGTGCTTACTTGGCTATATATACAGGATCCTCACTCTCAATTGTAACATAATTTATATTCATACATTTAATATATAATCTTGTATCTTCAATGAAGATCTACATATTCCAAGTCTTCTCAAGTATTTAACTTGAAGAACGAACTTTGTTCGTTCCATTTTAATTTTTCAAGTTGTTTATATTGCTTGATTATGTTTTTTATACTATTTGATTATGTTTTTACTTTTTCCTAATCAAAGATGGGTAGATTTCAGAGCTTCTCTAAAAGGGCATGTCCTTGCAAGAATTTCATGGAAATATGTGCATTGTATTTATTAATTATATTTAAATTGCCAGAGCGAGGATACTATGCTTTTTAGAGAAATATAATACTTGTTATTATTGGTCTCTAGTTGGGCTTTATCATAGTCGTGAGGGGAATTATGCAGAGGGCAAGTTCTTTGAATTAATATTCAAAAATACATAATGTGTATGCATACATAGTTATTAATTATATGTAAATTGCGAGAGCCAACATGACGTGCATTTCTCAGAAATAGAATCTCTGTTAGTGTTGGGGTTTTGTTGTAGTCGTTGGGGCATTATACAGAAAACATATTTTTGAACTAATACTCAGAAGGCCATTATCTTGATACCAGTTATTGATTTTTTTTATCTATTATAAGAGTGACATACTAAGGTATCCAATGAGCTCTGAGCTATATTTGGTAAAAGTAAAATTCATATTCAAGTTCTGGGTATCAAGTCAGTTATTTCTGGTTTTAGCTAATGTTAATGGCAACTTCATGGAATCAAGGAGCAAGAAATTACTCTTTTTTTTGCAATGATAATAGTTGACTTCTAAAGCACTATGTCAAATTTGACATGTCAGTTTTGCTAATGTTTTACTTGTATGCCTGTGACAATTACTTTTGTGGACAACATTGTGAATTAGAAGTGTAGTTCTTTAGGGTTAACTCTATACTTCTAGTCCCAATTTAAAAAAATGTAAAACAAATGTGAACAATCATGGTTTCGGTGTGGAAGGTCAACCTATCAAGGACTACTTAATTCACAATTGTTCGAAAGTTCTCAAACTAAGGTTTACCAGTCTATTGTTGCCACCTTTGCAAGTCCATTCTTTGTGAAAGCTTTGAAATTGACCTATCTTGGACAAGATACCTTTGAGGCACTTCACTCTATCAGAAAACTGGGAAGGAACAATATTTGGTTGTACCAAAGAAACAATATTTTAACATTGAACTTCTAATCTCCTAAAAGTCATTGCGAGAAGTCATTAGTGAAGGCTAATAACAATGTCAGCAAAGATTCACTATTTAGTGAGTAATCATTGGGAACTCTAATGCCCTTACATCTTGATGTTACATAGGCAATTCCATCTTATATGTGAAATACAGACAAGTGTTGAGAAAGCGTTAGCAAATGGAATTTAGCTGTCAAGTGGCACATGATCTATGGAATCTGTTTGTCTCACAAGTGAGACACGTCATTCACCCCTCATGCACGTGGATGGAAGAAATAAGATTTGTCTTGCTAGACACTTAATCAAAGTTCTATTACTGTGCATGATTCATGATCTGAACATTTAATTAGAACAATTCCTAGAATATAAACTAGCAGATCAAGTTATGTGGTTCAACTGCTCCCTTCCGATTTACCATCATTTAGATATCTAAAAATTTTATTTATGTATTCGAATTTTCACCTTATAGAGGTCCTAATTATAAAATGTCATCCAACTTCAACATCATTAAGAGTTCTCTTTCATTCAAACTATAACACCATTATCATATCACATATGCTTTCATTTATGCTATTCTTCCATATGCTATCTACTTACGACATTTTCTTTGCAACATTTGGTGCAATTTCTAGCTTTATAGACCAAGAAGAGTGGGGGATAATTACTAATATTAAGTGGTGCATTAAATTGTTGATATTCACAAATGAAAGCAGGGAATTGAATGGAACCAAAACAAAACCAAATTTTGTAGTAACTCAATCACAAGTGTGCTAGAGGGAGATAACCTTGGTGTGCTATAGAGAGAAATATATGCTCAAGTACAAGTGTGCTACACAATAAATGCACAAGTAGACATAAAAGAAAGAAATGTTATATGCAAGAGAACACCAACGATATAGATGTCCTTATACATAAAACACTTTATAAGAAAAATAAAAAAGATCATAAGATGAAATGATACAAATGATAAGTGTTTCCCTTCAAGAAGGGAGGCATCTCTTCAAGAAAGATTACGGGTCCTCAAAATAGGGACACACACCCCAAGAGGGTTCTTGAGCCTACATATTAAGTTTGACTAGGTTGGCCTTAGCCATACCTAGTAATATGATACACGAATAAAGAAGATGGCTTTATTTATAATTACAAGTGATAATGATACATGCATTGTTGCCATATGTACAAATTATATTAATAATTCAACAACCTTTTTAAGCTTGTTACACCTCATTGTATGAGGTTTAGCCTTGTGGTTTTCATCACATTGATAGGGTTTTCTACTACTACCTTTGGAGCTTTTGAATGGACATGGGGGTACACACATTCATGGAGTCTCTTCTCTTATTGGGATTAGTGAAATACCTTTGGAGCATTTTAATGGACTTGGGGGTACACACCTTCATGGAGCCTATTCTCTTCTTGGCATTTGTTGACACCTAATCATAGGGATTGGGTGAACAACTATAATTAGTGTGAGTAAATAATAGAGAAAATGGAGAGTCATCGGGAGATGAACTGAATAATCACTCCCTCTTGTATATAATAATGAACAACCTAAATAAATAATATGATTACATTTGAGGAGTTACCTCCTGGTTTGACATGGTATCAGAGCCAGTGCCATTTTTGGCTTCCCTCTCTGCTTTGTAACTCCCTTCTGCCTATGTTCTGGCTATTTTGCAGAACTCACCTCTCTCGCAACTATTGCCCCTCTCTGGCAACTGTTGCAGATGTTCGGTTGGTTATGTGTGGCAATTGCACCAATTGAGGTATCACTCCCACACCTGCATGCATGCTGCCTATCGATATACCTCTCATGGTTTCATCACTCTCTTGGTTTCATAGTGTTAAACACGGGTGCGATGAATGAAATTCTCTTATGACTATGTATCGGCGTTCTGGACCCTAATCGGGTATTTTTTTCTGTTCATACATTTTATTTATAAATCACAGTCAATTAATGTTAAGTGTCAATATTGAGTTTAAGCGCTAAACCTTTCCTTAAGCGCCTTTATTAAAAGTATGAATTAATCACGTGGGTGCTATTGATAAGTGGGAATCGGTATCTCGCGCGCCTTAAAAGCGGTAAACGGTATTCCTAAAATTCACGCAATTAACTTTAGTGGGCGACACGTAGCACGGGAAAACCACTTTTCTTGCGCGCTCTCGACTTGATATCGGTCGTGCAAGATTTCACGCGAGATTGCGTGACAACCGTTTGATTGGAGTGGTCACATCGACGGTGGAGATCGTCTGGGTTAGTTGGTGAGCGGACGACGCGATATCTGTTGGATCTGGAGAAGTGAGATCAATGACGCGGATTGAAGCACTTGATAAAAGGAGAAGTCAACGAGGGACTGACAATGATTGGTTAGATAAGCGGGACCCTCAGGGGGAAAATCCACGTACATAACCAAATTTAAGTGCAGCTGATTGGTTACAAAGTTAACTAGTAGTCAAATTACAGATTACCACCTCATTTTCGTCAGCCTCCTGCGTCATTTTTTTTACCAACAGAAGAGCGATTTTTTTTACACAGTACATATTTTTAAAATTCACTCATTGGTATCTATTGTGGGAGTGGTTCTCAATGGGAAGGAGAACTATCTTAAGTGGTCTCGGAAAATCAAACACACTCTCATTTTTAATGAGTTGTGGAAAGGAGTGTGTGTTGGAAATGGAGACAAAGAGCCAGAAAAACCTACCTCAGACAAGGAATTCGCCATTTGGGAAAATAAGAACATCAAGACTTATGCATTGATTGCAGCATTAGTAAATGAAGAGGTGAGTCGCCATATTTTTCCATTTTCAAATGCTTTCAAAGCCTTACAAAAACTGAAGGAACTTTATGACTCACACTCTGCACATGAAGTTGTTCAACTCATGATTAAATTGTTCACCCTTGAATTACAAAATGATGGTTCTCTTTCTCTTGCATCAGAAGTGAAATCTATTATGCATGATATCAAAATCACTAATGTTGAGTTGGACATTCCTATGATAGCTTTTCTGAAGGCACTTTATCCCGCTTATTCAAATTATCTTGAGTCATTGCAAGCAAATGGAAACCTCAAAGATATTACCTTTGACTCCCTTGTGAAAAAATTTGCTGAAAGAGAGAAAGCTTTTGGGAAGAAGCTAGCTCCTCAGTCTTTTGAAGAGGTTGTGTGCCTTGCACATAGAGAGAAGAAGATTGCTCAAGATTCTTCCAGAGGAAGAGGTGGTCGAAGAGGAAGAGGAAGAAATTTCAGAGGCGGGGGGGCAGACACTCTCAAGGAGAAAAGTCAGATTTGCATTGCATACGTTGCAAAAGAGATGGATCACATCATGCATCCACATGCAAGTTTCCTTGGGACAAAATTGAGCATGAAAGAAACCAACCCAAAGGTAAAACTAATGACAAAGACAAAGGTATAACACCTAAATCTGCTCACTCTGTTGTGGCACACTGTAAAATTGGAGTAAATGAAGACTTATTTAATGCTTCAATTGTTTCTTGGAAAAATAATTGGTTGCTTGATTCAGGAGAAACTTGCCACATGAATTTTAGAAGAGATTGTTTTGAAGAATTTACTGACAACGTTGATGGAGCAATATACTTTGCAGACAAATCAAAACTCAAGCCATCAAGGCTTGGGACAATCAGGCTTAAATTCCCTGGTCTTCCAGACTTTTTTCTACATCATGTTTTATATCTCCCACAACTGAGGAGAAAATTGTTGTCCTTGGTCCATATCTGCAAGCAAGGACACTCCATTCATATGTTTGATGGCAAGCTTTAGGTGAGAAAAACATCATACCACTCACTTGTCATGACGGGGATAGAAGAAGAAAGGCTTCTCAAGCTGCAAGGTACCTTTGCTTGTGCACAAATTTCTCATACAATTCTCATTATGAAGAAGGTACATTTCCATCAAGTTTATTATGGCATGCTATATTTGGACACTTGAACTATGACAACTTCCGCTTGTTGAAGAAAAATGGTGTTATTGGTTTGCCTACAATTCCTAGGAAACTTAAGCAATGTGATGCTTGCATTTTAGGAAAGCATAGAAAACAATCTTTTCATGATTCACAATCCAGAGCACATAGAAAACTTGAACTCATTCATTCAAATTTATGTGGTCCAATGCCTGTTCTTTCTACAAATGGAAATAAATATATGATGACATTTGTTGATGACTACACCAGAATGTGTTGGGTTTATTTATTGAAGAAAAAATTTGATGAGTTTCAAACATTCAAGAACTTTCATACATGGATTGAAAATGATGCACAATCTCATATTGGCTCTATTCACACTGATAATGGAAAAGAATACACTTCAAATGAATTTGAAAACTATCTTTGCCAACATGGGATCAAACATCAAACAATTGTGCCTTATAATCCCAACAGAACGGAGCCGCTGAAAGAATGAATAGGACAATCTTAAAAATGGTGCGCTCCATGATGTTTTTCAGAAAGGTAAAAATGATGTTTTGGGCTGATGCAGTTCTATGTGTTGTATATGTAAAGAATAGATGTCCATCTATTGCTATTAGAAACATGACTCCTTATGAAATGTGGTATGAGCATATTCCTTTGGTAAAGCATCTCAGGGTATTTGGTTCCACATGTTATGCCTTGATACCAAAGGTACATAGAAACAAACTTGGTGCAAGAAGTCCTAAGTGTATCTTCCTAGGGTATTCAAACACCTCTAAAGCATATCGTCTCTATGATGAAGTCAATAAAAAGTTTGTTGTATCTAGAGATGTAATCTTTCTTGAATCATCCTATTGTGGCCAGCAAACCTCCCCCCCCCCCCTTCTTATTTAGTTTTCTCACTAATACTAAATAAGTGGGGACCCTTATCCATAAAAAATAAAATAAAATAAAAAAATTAGGACTTGTATTCCCTTTTTTAATAGATCTTACTATCATAAACTTAGGAGAATACCCGAAAATCTAAAAAGACTTAAGTTTTATGATAAGTTTGAACAAAACCGTTCTCTCAATAAAAAGTGTCGCATCGCAAAAAGATAATAGATGCTTTCCTACAAACAAGATCCTAAGATTGCGAGATGATGATGCAAGATCACATATTAAAAGAAATTCATTGCATCGCAATTTTCATGTGCTTCAAGTATCACTTAAAGTGAAATACCTCAAACCGCCGATATGTGATGGCGCGTCTCGAAAGTCGCATTGTACAGAAAACATATGGTAATAGATGATTGCCACATGTAACGAATCTGCGATATTGCGAAGCAAATCGCAAAATCGCCTTATCGCAGATCTGCATGGCTCGTCGTTCAAAAAGCTTTTCCATAAACTGATACCTAGTTATGCACGTTAATGTTAATTTAATGAGTTAGTTGGTAATCATTAATGAAATATGGTTTTGATCTGATCGAAGAGCCATTTCACGTAAGGTGAGATATTTTATATGATTTCAGCATTTAAAGCTTTCCCATCACCTTTTTCTTATCATTATTCTTTCCTCATTTGCAAATTGTAGGAGCGAAAAGAAGAGAGGTATAAATAGTAGTGTTTAGAATATTATGGGAAAGGCTCCAAGTTCTGAAGACAAAGAAATGACACCCTTATACACAGACACCACCTGTAACAGAGATGTCGACGTTACTACATGGGAAGGCATGCATAGTTTACTCGAGGAAGAAAATTCCATAGTAATGCAGGTTACAACTACTGCAGACTCACGCGAGTCGTCTAAGGCGTCAATTACAGAACTAGCATGCTCATTCTTGCACCGGATAGCGGCAAGGCCCAAGATTCTTCCATACACGGACATGGTCAAATGGGTACTAGATAGCGCTGAGATAACGGACTGACAGTTTAAAGACTCAGAGCTAAGAATTCATGAAGTCATTCTTTCCACAAAATTTAAGGTTTACATCCTTTAACAAAAAGCGCAATAGCACCAGGGAAGCCCAAATCAAGAAACGGAGGCAGTTTCCGATGCGCGATTAGTGCATTGCTAGGCAAAACCTCTTGAAAGGAAAAGCCTCTAATCACTTAGTCGCCTGTAAGCCCGGAAAATTGTAGGAAAAAATACTAAAGGCGAAAGGAAAAACCCAAGCTCTAAAAACTAGTGGCATTTATCAAAGGATATCTTCAAGTGGTATGTAAATTTCTACCAAAGGTGCAGCATCTAAAAACAAGCTGGAGACAAAAGGCTCAAGAAAGAGCAGGGTCCATCAAAAGGTTAACCAAGTTAAATTGGGATTCTTACTGGCAGTACTTGGTTAAACCACACAATCAGTGCATGACTCTCAAGTGTCTCACTAACTCTGTCGAGAAGATGGGGCCAGCACTTGTCGATTCTGTTTTCGCAGTACAGTTAAAGTCGGAGGTCGGCCAGCCAACTCTCCTCAAGCCAATGCTGGATGCTTGCGACTACAAGAAACAGATACATAGATAGTTAATTGCTAGTTTTACTTTTAGATTCAGTTTTAGTTTTAGTTTTGCTCTATTTTTGCCTGAAATGAGGACAATAATTTAAACTGCCTCATATATTTTTGTAATAAACTATTTTTAGATTTAGCTAGTAGTATTTAAACCCTTCTCATGCATTTAGAGAAGGGTCTCGAAATTTATCAAAAACTTGTCCTCATAACATGCACTTTTGCACCCTCCGAGGAGGTTTTGATGAATGAATGGAACAAGATTTATTGACATCTGTGTTTAATATCTGCTACTGAAATTGCACTTTTGTCCTGTTAGTAGATGTTGAATTAAGAAGAGATAAATCATTATTGCTGGAGCTCATGAGTAGAACTCGTTATAAATGGTACTTTTATCTCTTAAAAATTTCTGCTTATGTGTTGAGGTGATATTCATGTTCAGTTATTTATGTATGAATGCTCAAATGTTTGAGTTATCATTTGGCACTTCTGTACGGTGATAGCCATTTATTTATGCTTAACATATAAGTGACTTATTATGCGATATGTTTTCACAATTGTTTCGTTTAACTTTTTATACGAAATAATTCATCTCTATTGAATTCTTTTCTCATAGCAATTGAATGATCTTTATTACCAATTTCCATTAGAAATTATTTTAGATCGCATAACTGAAAGATTAAATCCCGGGTTAGTTTTAGAATTAGATATTTCTGTTCATTAGAATACAATTGCATGTTGTTAAATTAGACTTAGAATAAAAACATTTTACTTGGAAATTATTAGGAAGGAAATATCAATTCTCAACGCACACACACATAAATTAGGAAACTGGTCCCATATCCCCAGTCGGACCCACTATACCAAACGGAAAAGGAGCTGCTAACCAAGGTTTGGACCGGGTGGGTATCCCCCTTGTTGTAGACCCAATTTTTGGAGCTTCAACACATCCAAAACTGACAATGTTGTTGAGCGGAAACTTGATCGCTTGGATAGATTCGCAAATGAAAAATCATTTCAAGAATTTGATAATTAGATTCCACATCTTGAAGGGGGGATTCCTATACTAGATCAACCCGTGGAATCTTCTTTTGAAGCACTCTCTCCCCTGCATGAAACTCCAACAACGGATGATACTTTGAGTGATGTAATTGACAAAATTGGGAGACTCAATCTTGATTCAGTCCCAACTCAATCACCGGAGCAGCCAGGACCATCTCAAAATGGTCCCCCAAAGTGGCTAACAAAGAAACTTGAAAGTGTTCATCCTGATGAGGTTGGAAAGACAGGAACTAGAAATTCAACACGGAAAAATGGAGGTGATGTAGATGACTTTGGTTCACCTGTTGATATGAATGTTTCTTATGATTGTGAATTGAATTTGTCTATAGATTTTGAACCAACTTCCTTCAAAGACGCTGCTTCTCATGATGAATGGAAAGAAGCAATACAAAAGGAGTATGATGCCTTGATAAAGAATGACACTTGGAAGCTGGTTGATCCTCCATTGGAAACCAAACCAATTGGCTGCAAGTGAGTCTACAAGAACAAGTATAAATCTGATGGCTCACTTGACAAGCACAAAGCTAGGCTTGTGGCAAAAGGTTTTTCACAGAAGGAAGGGGTCGATTATGAGGAGACTTTTTCCCCCATAGCAAAATGGGATACCATCTGGACACTCTTTGCCCTAGCATCTTAGAACGGTTGGAAAGTCCATCAAATGGATGTAAAAACTGCTTTCATGAATGGAGATCTAAAAGAGAATGTTTTTATGTCCCATCCTTAAGGATTTGTTGTAAAAGGACATGAACATAAAGTATGCAAACTTGTGAAATCCTTGTATGGCCTCAAACAAGCACTGCGAGCCTGGTATGAAAAACTAACTGAGCATCCTCTGAAACTCAATTTCAAACATTATGATGTTGATGATGCAACTTTGTTTGTCAAGAAGGTTGGAAAAACAGTTGTATATCTTGTGGTATATGTAGATGATCTTTTACTGACAGGGAAAAATGAGAGCTACATTGCATCCATAAAGAAGGAATTGAGGAAAGGTTTTGAAATGACTGATTTGGGCTATGTTCATTACTATCTTGGTATTGAAGTAACTCAACATCCGAAGTCCATATTCCTTTCTCAAAAGAAGTACATTGGAAATTTGTTGAACAGGTTTGGCATGACTGAATGCAATCCTCTGACTACTGCAATGGAAATAAACTTAAATCTCACATCCATTGAAGGAAAAGAATTTGAGGATGCAACGAAGTATAGACAGCTTGTAGGAAGTCTCAACTACCTAACTACTACCAGACCAGACATTTCGTTTGCTGTTGGAATCCTCTCCAGGTTTATGCAAAATCCTTGTGAGGGACATTGGTTTGCTACAAAAAGAGTTCTAAAGTACTTGAAGGGAACTCAAGACTTTGGAATCAAGTATACACAGGTGGGCGACTTCAGCTTGATTGGATACTTTGATTTAGTCTTCGATGGAGACAAAGAAACTGGGGTATCTACTTCGGGTTATGCTATGAGTCTTGGATCAGGAGTTGTCTCTTGGAGATCACACAAACAATCAATTCCAGCAGATTCCAAAATATGTGGCAGCCGCTAAGGCAACAAAATAAATTGTGTGGCTCGGGAACATTCTGGAATATTTACAGGCAAAACAAGTACAATCGACTCCACTCATGATTGACAATACCTCGGCAATAAAGTTGGCCAAGAACCCAAAGTTCCATGATTGAACGAAGCACATCAATACAAAATATCATCTCATTCGACATCATGTTGAGGCCAAAACAATCCATCTTTGCCATGTTCCACTAATAAGCAGATTGTAGACATCTTCACCAAAGCGCTTGGAAGAGAAAAGCTTGAAAGATTCAGAACAATGCTTGGACTCACCAACATCCCTTTAGATTAAGGGGGGAATGTTGACACCTAATCATAGGGATTGGGTGAACCACTGTAATTAGTGTAAATAAATAATAGAGAAAATGGAGAGTCATCAGGAGATGAACTGAACAGTCACTCCCTCTTGTATATAATAATGAACAACGTGAATGAATAATACGATTCATTTGAGGAGTTACCTCCTGGTCTGACAGCATTAGTGAACTTTGGTGGAGGAGATTCACTTCGCTATGTTGGATGGTCACAATTGATGGTCATCTAGTGGTTTGGTGCTACTTTCATGCCTTTGCTTGATGGATCACTCTCTTGATTATGGATGCTTTCTACTTCATGTGTTATATTCTTCTTGGAGCATCCTAGTGGTATTGTATGATGATGTTAAATTTTTGATGTCACTAGGAGGGTGTGTTACATGGTCCTCTTATGTTGAATGTGTGGTTGAGATGTACTTGATGTTTGATTAAGGTAACACTTTTCTTATGTATCCTTTCTATGGTGTTGGTGAGGTGTGGTCTCTGTTACCATAAAATCTTGCAGGCATTAGAGAGGGAAACCCTACAAGACAAAAGCTAGACAAATTGCTTACAATGGGGTAGAGGCCCAGTGTCACCTCAACCAAAACCCCCTGTTCTTTACATATTTTCACTGATGGGAGGAATCCTTATAAAGGAGGAATCACTTAAAATGGATATGCTAATTATAAGGTACAAAGTGAACCTACTAAAGCTCATTCAAGAGAGGCACAATAATGGTATGAGGCTTCAAAGAAGCAAAATGCTCTCAAAGAAAAGCTCTAGAAAATAAGGCATAAGACCTAGGTTTTGAGGTTTTCGATGATAATAGGTATTCATAAGATCTAGGCCCAAGGGAAAGGGTTTCTTACAATGGTATTAAGCTAATCCAAGGCTTATGAAACCCTCAATAAAACCCTCAAGTTGAGGGGGAACGAAACTAGGGTTTCCCTCTTAGAGCAACACCTAGGGCAAGATATTTTATGGATGAAATTTGAGTGGATTCCAACCAAATTTATAGGCTAGGTAGACTAGACCTATCTCTTGATGTTTAGGCTCTCAAATCACCAAAATTCCTCCTCCGTAAAATTTCACTCCAAGCCCTAGTTTTTTGCCCTAGACTTGAAAGGACTGAATTTGAGAAGAGAAAATTATAGAGAAGATTTAAAGTTGATCACCAAGTGATCGAACCAGTGCTTTGTCCTATGGGGATATGGAGCCTAGGATGTTAAAGATAAGCCAAATTCCTTCTAAGGAGGTCAAAAATTGATGCCTTAGTTATCAAAATTTCAACAATTACCCACTTAATGGAATATTGGATTTTGATGGAGAATAACTAGGAACATTCATTACATGTTACAATGAGTAATGCATATAACATTTATCTATATATTATTTGATAAATTAATTTTCAATGAATTAGGGCACAAAATTTTAACCTAGAACCAATAGTTCCATGCATTAGACATCCAAGAAAAAGACATTTAACAAATATATTCACTTACAAGATAACATGCAACATATCCTTCCATTAGACCAAGAAATATCTTTCAAAATCAACTTCCATACATCAAAATGCATCAAGGTATCTCCAAAATCACCCACAAGAAGCAAGTGTGAATTTTCTAAAAGGTTTGAAATTCACAAGTTTGATGATAAGAGAGATGAAATGAGATCTATCTAATTTATATGTGTTCATTGGAATTTTAGCCTATAAGCCCCTCAAATAATAAAATAATGGGAAAATACTAAGTGAGGTTACAAGTCAACCTCATGGCCAATGTAAAACCATAATAAATCACCCATAGGAATGTCGAAATGTTGATGTCATGCATGTGCAGGCCCTTCTAGGGCACTTTGAGATCCACCATTGCCAAAGTGAGTGTATAGGGCTCCAAAAATCATGATCGAGGGGTTGGCCCCTAAATCTCCTTGAAAATAATCGTGTGAAACCTAGTTTTGTGTTAAGGGCACAAAATGGGTCTCATGGGTCTCCTGATGATAGAATAGCCTGATTCTGTTCCAACGTTGAGGGATTTGAGGATGATGCTAGCTCTCCCATGTCTCTAGGAATGAGACAAACCTCATCCAACACTACTACATTTGGGTGGAAATTCCGACAACAGAATCTGACGGAACAGATAAAATAAAAGTGTCAGAAGTTATATATATATATATATATATATATATATATTTATATAATATTCGATATATATATATTTTATATACCGTAAGATATCCAATGCTATATCCAATATGAAAATGTGTTGTCCAATTTCTAACAAATGGAAAATAATTATTGCATAACGTTCAATTCCACCATTAATGGATTTTTTCGCTGACAACATCTAATATGGGACCACTTTACGTTGATCAATTTAACTAATATATATATATATATATATATATATATATATATATATATATATATATATATATATATATATATATATATATATATATATATATGCCCTAACATCATATAACTTTGACATAGTTTCTATATATATTAGTTGTGATTGTTTTGAAAGGTTGTAATCTTATTTTGAAGTTAATTTTTGAACAAAATCATCATTGAAAGTTTGGTGACAAATAATGTCACATAACATTCTTCAAGGAGACTAAAGATACATGCAGGGATCAACATCCAGGGCTTCTAGTGAGGATGGAAAATGTTATTTCCCTTGTAGAAATTGCAAGGGCTTGAGGCCAAGGAGAATTCTAATAAAATCAACTGAAAAACATTGTAGAGACTATGAACACGCTAAAGGCGGACATGAATATCATTCATTTGTAAGTTATTTATTATGTCTTTTTATTGTAGATTGTTTTTGTAAATGTTTAAATGTATATTTTATTTTAGATTGTATCTCTTTGTATTGTATTATCTTTTTAAATGTATTTTATAATATTCTTTTGGGAGGTGTTTTAACTATGTTTTCATCTTCATGTGGACTAGAAATATTATTTGATTATTTTTGTTAGGGTCCATTAAGGCATTAGGTCGAGTTAGGGGTTAATTACTTTATGAGCTTGTGGATAAATGATTATTAATGTTTAAGGGTTTAGGGGTTATGGGTTAAGGGTTTAGGGCTTAGGGGAATGAGGTTAAGGTGTTAGGGGATTAATGTATGTTTAGGGGTTAATTTGGACCTAGAGGATTTAGAGGTTAATCATGATTTTTTATGGAGAATTATTAATAAATTTTAAAAGTATATTATGCAAAATATGACATTAAGAAAGAATATGACATTTTAATGATGAATGCAAAATAAAATCGATATGTTTTTTTATAATGGCCGTGACTATATATCCTAGAATTTGTCTCACTTCGACCCACATGTCACGAAAATTAACATCTTTCTTAGATTTTTTCAACATATTCTTAAATATCTTGATAAATTGCACAAGCATCATCATTGAT
This sequence comes from Pinus tabuliformis, assembly GCA_031772625.1. NCBI lineage: Eukaryota > Viridiplantae > Streptophyta > Pinopsida > Pinales > Pinaceae > Pinus > Pinus tabuliformis. The sequence goes on along the minus strand of CM062815.1, from coordinate 1,083,100,315 downwards.
TTATCGTGTTTGTTTCTTGGTCTCACCTAATTAGTTGTCTTTGTCTTTGTCTTTGTTGTCTTTGTTTTCCTTGTATATTATATTTGCAAATTGTTCTTATATCGACATTTCAATATTTTCTATATATACTAATATTACTTTATTGATTGTAATTGTATAGTATCGACCCCCTAAGGCATTTCTTGATGAGGAAGAGGTGGTTGTAGTAAAAGCATCTGTTCAATAACATGGAGTGATTGAGATTGAGGATCAAGCTAATGATCACGTGGAAGAAGATAATGATGCTGATAACATAGTTGAAGAAGATGGGACAAATAAATTGATCCAAGAGAAATTTAATAATGTTGGAATGGATGATGATGACAACCAGTATGATGATCGTGCTTTTGATTTACTTGTACTTGAGATGGAAACTAAACCTCTTTATGAAGGCTCAAAAACATCTCTTCTCTCTATTGTATTGTTGTTGGTCAACTTAAAGGTGGTGAATGGTTTGTCAAACACATGTGTGACACAACTCCTAAGATATGCAATATATTTTGTGACATTTAGTACTATATACATGATAAAATAATTATTTTTTCCGTTGTTTTTAATGTTAATACGTTAATCTGCATCATTTCATTAATTTGTAACATTGGAATGAAATATGTACAATTAATATTGTTTAGTACATTAAGCAATACTATTTTTTATTTTTATTTTTGTAGATTATTAGGTGAATTTTTGTTACCACCGTCAAATGTTTTACCTCGTATGTATCGAGTTTTACATGCCATTATGAAATATATTGGAATGGAGTATCAAGTTATTCACGCATGCCTTAATAATGATATTATCTAATATAAATAACATGCGTTGAAAGAAAATTCCCAAAATGTGATGAGAGTAGATATCAAACCGATAAAGTAACAAAAAAGGTGCCTCACAAGGTTCTTCATTATATTCTCATAATTTCATGTCTGCGACAATTGTTCAGGTGCAGAAGCATAGAAAAACTTATGGATTACCATGTGTTGAAGAATCTAGGGCAATCAATATGATTCTTCTCACGATGATAACTATTTGTGAGGTACTTTTTATTTTTTATTATTAGCACAATCTTCTCTTGTTATTATTAGTGTGTTTTCTTACTTCATCAAATAATTACCAAAACAAAAGAAACAAGAACGCAATATGTTGGCTTTCTACTAGGGCCAAAACCTCTCACCCTTTGAGAGGAAAACCCACACAAATTATTCTTATAGAGATCAAATTGACGAATACCAAGACCATGACCCTTGACCTATTTAGCCACTCCAAGTGCAAGACACCAATCTTCTTCTTCGTCATTTCTGAGATCATCATCGCTGCTACTGAAGTCATCATTGCTGCAACACCGAGGCCATCACTACTGCACCACTGAGATCATTACTGTTGCACCATTATTGCACTTTCACCGAGATCTTAACCATAACAATGAGATTTCTATACTGATATATATATATATATATATATATATATATATATATATATGAGAGTTGCACCTAGATTCACCGAGATCATGACCTTGTAACTATGTCTCCATCAAGATCATGATTGTATCTATATCGAGACCATGATTACATCTATGTTGAGATTATGATTGCATCTAGAATGTATGCCGAGACAGAGTGTGTTACTGTGGGATCACTGAGATCCTCCTCATCACAAATATGTCGAGAATGAAAGGAGACAAGTACGAGTCCTTTTCTGTGGTATTCGAGGTTGCTTTTGTAATCACTGTATTGGTTGGCTAAGACTGTGAGGAGGCCGAGACTTCATCTCTGTAGTACCCAACGAAAAACATAGAGATTCTTGTCCCAATTCTATACCTTTTGTGATGACCCTAGCTGCATATAAATAGTGGTTTTCCTCTACACTTGAGTCGACATGTCATGTTGAATGGGTGTGTCTCCATAGGTGAGACGACAAGACTTACTTTGTTATTGTTTGGAGGTCGACTTCTTCCCAAGGGAGTGTGCTTATCTTTGGAGGGATTCTAGACATTTATCTGGATTTGTGTACATTAAACATAGACTCAGGAAGAGATATTCATACATGACATTAATTCTAGACTGTAAATGACAAATCCTATTATTCTAAAGTCACTTGCTCATGAAACCCATGAAGCAAGTTTACAATAATAATTTTGTTCTCTTTATTACATCATTTACATAAGTCATAATTACATGTCATTATGAAGACCGAACCTAGTTACACTTTCTTCAACACTCCCTCTTAACTAGGGAGGTATTCATAATGGTACTTGGTCAATCTCAATCTGAAGAATTTCTCATAAGAATAATCTGATTGGTAATCCATCTGTATAGTATCATAGTAACCAACATTTTTTCCACAACAAGGCCTTGACTGAGAGCTATATCTCTCATCAGATCAGAGCACAATGTTGGTGAGACATCCCCAAAGAGTATTAGATGCCAGATGATTAGACAATCATCGATTCTTTCTTCCCAAGTGAAGACAAGAATGTTGTGTCTATCTCTCCCTCTCAACTAGGGAAGATATGCCCATTCCTGTAAAGGAATGTACCCAAGCTCCCTCTGATCATATACTTGCCCAAGATCCCTCTTAATTAGGGACTTGTTAGAGCTCCCTCTTAACTAGGGACTCTCCTTTTCATCAACGACTTTTTCTTCGTGGGTCCTTCAACTACTTGATCAATTTCTTTCATTGATGTCATGAAATCCAGTCGAGTTTTTTCCTTGTATTTCATTATCCATCGATCACTTTCCTCCTTGGTTCGTCATGTCATTCCATTCTTCATGGAAAGTGGTCTTCTTGGTACATATCTAGAACCTTATTCATATGGATACTTCTTTCTCATCATGCTTCTTTCAGGAATTTCCGTTCACAACATGAATGCTAGTTGTACTTACGCTTACAACTTTTGTTCCAGTAGCCTTGCATGAACTCATTCAGTTATTATTCAAAAAATCAAAGCATAACATTAAATCGAATAGTACCTTACGAGATGACTCTTCATCATGACATATTCCTATAGGTATCAACATCTTGCACACATGTTGACACATCTCCCAAAGATATCCATTGTCAAGGGTCTCCATCTTTTTCAAACTCTCATCAGAGTCTGCATATCTTTCTGGGAGATTTCTTAGTCAAATCTTCTTGGTCTTTTGGATGTTGATCGCCTTATCATCATGGTTGCATATCTCACAATATCTTCCTCTTACACATTCCATTCCCAGGAGCTTCCAATCAGAGTTCCTTAATTGTATTCAACCACCTCATACTTCATATGAGGACATATTATGTTGATTTCATCTAGTGTGACTTATGCCTTCCTACATCCTTTCAAAGGAGGAGATCCTTTTCCCTTGATCATGCTTCTTAAGATAGAAGTAGTGATCCATGTTACCTGCAACCATACGACATGACTTTGTAATATTAAATATAAGCATACATACCTCATTTTACCTTTAGGTCATCTAGGCTTCTTCCAACAGCTTCCTTGATTGAAAAGATTATAAACCTCTTGATTTGCTTCATTTCTCATGTCATCATATTGATCGGAATTTAGGGGCAAATTTTTTCTCAAAAATCAAAGTTCTCGAAATCAATAAAATGTGAACAACAACGTTCGTCTCGGTGATACGATCCCAACGTAACTCGTTTCACTCAAAACAGAGTTCGTATGAGAAAGTTATAGTGTTCTGATCGTTTGGTCAAACAGACGAATTTTGGTATAGCCTGACTGGGATGCTGACTAGGCATCCGTACAACCCAGTAAGAAAAAATAATATTCTAGGGAATATTCCCACAGGTGGCTCAATGGGGTCTTGACATTTGGCGGCACGTGATTGGTCAATGGCGTATTGGGTGGACCAATGAGAGGCTGACACGTGGCAAGTTCGAAGGCCGCCACGTGGCCTCTCAAAGGTCATTTAAATTTTTATGGGTAGGCCAGGGAGTTGAACCCATGACCTTGCCCACACAAGCCCAAAGTCTCCACCTCTATGCCACACGTTGGTTCTTAATAGTCATAGAGCGCATTATGTATTTAAAGTTAAATACGTTGAAGTTTGGAGTTAACCACTAGCATTAATCGCTAACGGTTAACCTCCATGTGACCAGTTTTTTAACTGCCGACGGATTGGGAGGTAGCATTAACCACTAATAGTTAAACTTCGCATGTGACCACCACCACTAAACGGCCAATATTTTATGTTAACCACCAGATTAACACGTTAAGCGAGATTAGTGCTAATTAATATGTGTTTATCAATTAATTAATTTAGGATTAGTTTGGCAGAGCTTTTTCCAGGTCTGCTAAATCTGGAGCTAACTCCAAATTTGGTGGAGTTAACTAGAGTTATTCTAGATTTAGTGGAGATTTCCGAGGAAAAACTGAAGAAGCCATAACTTTGGCAGTTTTTGACCAATTTTGGCTCAGAAAGAGTCATTCCTAGATGATTTGGATGCTCTTAACACAATGGAATAGGTTGCAGAGGCAGAAAGACACTTCTATACGTGATTTTTATGGGTTGAAGTTTAAGGAAGCCTAGGGCCACCAAGAGAGGAGGTCAAGCCTAGATCAGATGAAGTCCAATTGCAGAGCTTGGAGAGTCATTGTTGGGTTTTTTGGGTCTTCTGAATCCAATGGAGCATGTTGAAAAGCCATTGGAGCACTGCAGATGCATGTAATCAGAGAATTGATCATTAATCCAAAGAGGGCCTATCCATTGAAGCAGGTCCAAGGAGATGTAGCCTAAGAGAGGTGAAATCCTTTATCAGCTTTGTGTTATGAGTTTTGATGTGTTGTACTTCTCTGCAATTTACTTGCTGCATATGTGTTTTTAAACAACTAATTAACCTCATGAATTTCTCATAAAAGACACTCAATACTTGACACATTTTCCTTCACAATTTGGTTAATCTGAGGCGATCCTAAACACATTTGAAATTACTGATGAGGTATCTTGCATAGCATTAACAAGTTTGCCCAACATTTCAGATCAAGTTGGTAGCAGAGCACTGTTAGCTCATTTTAACCTTGAGAAAGGCCTAAGTATTTGGGTCTTGGTTATGGACAACATGATGGAGAATGCTCCAAATCCAAGGAGGCATATGAAGGTGTTCCAAGAAGGGCTTTCTATACATGTTCATTACCTCAAGCTTGTGAAGTTTGTGTTCACGAGGAATGCAAAAGTTTTATGCCCACTTTGCAAGAAGATTCTCATAAGCATGCAACTAGTGGAAATGGAAAAAAAGAGGATGTTGAAAGCTATAAGGTCATTGAAACCATTGTTGGTATTCCGAAGAGAGTCACTACCTCATCAAATTCACCTCCTCAAGAAGGCGAAAAAGGTGAATGTGCAAGGTATAAATCTTCCTTTTATCAAGTTTCTTTTGATTATGATAAACATGGTAAATCTTCACATAAGATTTGGAGAAAATTTACATGTTCCTTTTGTGGTTTGAATAACCATAATGTTTTGAGGTGTTGGAAGAGGATAGCCATACACAGGAAACTTTCAAAACAAAAGAGATAGAAAGCCAACTGTCCATTGGATAATGGAAACCATGTTGAAAATAAGATGCAATTATTTTTCACTCATTGCCATAAGCAGGGTCATCTTGTAGACAAGTGTTGGACTTTGCATCCAACAAGTCATCCACGACATTTGAAGAAGGTGGAGAGAGATTTTGGCAAAGATGGAAAATAGGATTCCATAATTGATGTGGGTCAGGATGATACACATGATGAAGTGCAGCTGAAAGAAGCACCGTTGAAATGGTTTGTAAAGAGATGGTTAGATTTTTTAACCAATTAAGGCCTTGCATTTATTTTGATAATTGATGCAAATATTGCCTTATTGATGCATTTCCTTGTTATTTGGATGCATTTTTTTCTCCTGAAAGTATGTTGCATATTGCATGAAGCAAGATGTTCGAAAGTAGAGTTATGTTGACTCACTTAGATGCAACAAAGATGGCAATTTGCAACTAAAAATTTGCATGCATGTTGCATTCTTGAACTTGCATGTTTATGCCAGGAAGGTGTTCGAAAGTGAAGTACGTTGACTCACTTTATTGCAACAAATTTGGTCATTTCCGCTGTTTAAGTACTCGTACATACCAATGGGATTCTTGTACTTGTGAGAGAGAGTTGAGAATTGTTATACATGCATGAGAGTTTGTGTGTGTGAACAATGGAATTTTTTATAGTTTCATTGTGCTTGAACATGCATGAGTGATTGACTTGTGTTGGTTGATTACTTTGTTAACATGTATGTTGCCAACTTGAGAATATTGATCATTTACACATGCATGAGTGTTGGCTTGTGTGGTCGATTGTTTGTTACATGTATGTTATATGGACTTGGAAGAGTTGATTTTGTCTCCAAAGATGAAAGGGAGATGTGATGAATTGTTTCATGAGAATGTGGAATTCTTTTTGTAAATTGTCAAGTTGTTGTACATGTTTTTGCTTGATTTGAAAGTCAGTTGTTTGAAGAAGCATGTTTTGTCGACTTGTGTTTAGTAAACCATCAACTAAACACCAAGATTGTTTATACGATGTAAGAGTACATGGTGATGTTCACAGGATGTGACATTTGTTTCTTTGAAGAAGAAAAAGGAAGAGGTTGTCAATTTATATTCTTGCATGAGTGTTTTTCAAGGTTAGTGGTGTTTCTTGTGATAAGATGTCGCAGGATTTTGGAAGGTCCAAGCTTGAGCAAGAGGCTCATGATTAGCCTTCATTCTCAAATCACGACATAAGCATCATGTTAATATTGGAGGATGATGGAATCAAGAAGCGAAAGTTGAAAAAAATGCCAAAAAAAATTGCAGCCCTTGTAAAATATCAAATGGTCTACAATGCGATTTGATGTGTTGACGCCAAGAAGCGAAAGAGATGGCAAATGCATTCTTCCAGATGTGGAATTTGGAACCGTGGAGGTAAAAGAATGGTCATTTTTCTCTTGTTATTACTGATATTGGAACTCATTGTTGTAATTCACTTAGATGGGCTTAATTTGGAAAAGTGGTTTCCAAGGAGAAGCTTGCATCGAATGCATGTGATGCAAATAAGGAACATGATTCTTAGTGGGAAGGCCATCAGTCAGCTTTCCAAGCACTGAGGAATCGCTTTGGTACAACAGGGTGTTTAATCAACAAGAATCCAACAAGTGTTGGATTGGGTCAGCAACAAAGGAGAACATTGGTTGAAGTGCCAAGCCATTTGCAAGGCAAGGCATGTCAGTGAACCCAAGTGGTTGTCATGGAGATTTTTCTAAGTAGAATCAATTGATAGAGCTAGGGAAGGAGAAGAGTATTCAACTCTCATCAGATAACCATCTTTTGTGGGTCCAAAATCTTATCAGTGGGAAGGAGTGATCAGAATCTAGATTAGGGGTAAAATTTTGCTCAAAAATAAAAGTGCTTAGAATCGATCAAAATATGAATGACAACGTTCGTCTCGGTGATACGAGCCCAATGCAACTTGTTTCACTCAAAATGGAGTTCGTATGAGAAAGATAGAGCATTCTGATTGTTTGGTCAAACATGTGAATTTCGGTACAGGGTAACTGGGATGCTGACTAGGCATCTGTACAACCCAGTCAACAAAAAAAATATTATAGAGAATATTCCTTGGAATATTCCCACAAGTGGCTCAATGGGGACTAATGTCGTATTTGGTGGACCAATGAGAGATTGACACGTGGCAAGCCCGAAGGCTGCCACGTGGCCTCTCAAAGGTCATTTAAAATTTTATGGGCAAGCCAGGGAGTCGAACCCATGACCTCGCCCGCACAACCCTAAAGTCTCCACCGTTATGCCACATGTTGGTTCTTAACAGTGATAGAGCACATTATGTATTTAAAGTTAAATACGTTGAAGTTTGGAGTTAACGCCTAGCATTAACTGTTAACGCTTAACCTTCGCATGTGACCACCACCACTAAACTGCCAACATTTTATGCTAATCGCCAAATTAATGTGCTAAGCGGGATTAGTGCTAATTAATCTGTGTTTATCAGTTAATTAATTTCAGATTATTTTGGTGGAGCTTTTGGTGGGTCCACTAAATCCGGAGCTAACTCCAAATTTGGCAGAGTAAACTGGAGTTTTTCCAGATTTAGTGGAGATTTCCTAGGAAAAATTGAAGAAGCCATAACTTTGGCAGTTTTCGAACAATTTTGGCTCAAAAAGAGTCATTCCTAGATGATTTGAATGCTCTGAACACAATGTAATAGGTTTCAGAGGAAAAAAAACACTTTTGTATGTGATTTTTATACGTTGAAGTTTAAGGAAGCCTAGGGCCACCAGGAGAGGAGTTCAAGCCTAGATCAGATGAAGTCCAATTGTAGAGCTTGGAGAGTCATTGTTGGGGTTTTTGGGTCTTCTAAATCCAATGGATCAGGTTGCAAAGCCATTGGAGCACTGTAGGTGCATGTAATAAGAGAATTGAACATTAATATAAAGAGGGCCTAGCCATTGAAGCAGGTCCAAGGAGATGTAGCCTAGGAGGGGTGAACTTCTTTATCGGCTTTGTGTTATGAGTTTTGATGTGTTGTACTTCTCTGCAATTTACTTGTTGCATATGCATTTTTAAACAACTAATTAACCTCATGAATTGCTCATAAAAGACACTCAATACTTAACACATAATCCTTCACAATTTGGTTAATTTGAGACGATCCTAAACACATTTTAAATTACTGATGAGGGAGCTTGCATAGCATTAACAAGTTTTCCCAACATTTCAGATCACATACCATCATCCCATGAATTCCATAGTTTGGAGTTCCTGATGAAACAATTGCTTCCACTCTAGATCTGTGAATCCTTTGATGAGGATTCCATCAGGGAATCTTGAGGGTCTCGCATATACTTATCCAACAAATGTTTCCCTTTTGACTGATGTATGATGAGACTTGTCCTGAATGACTTTTCCCTTTGATCTTTCAATGAGGTCACCAAGAGCTATTGAATACCTTAGATTTTTCTGCAGTGGTCCTTCATATTTTCCTATGGTGATGTCACGAGCTCTTGCTTCTAATGCTTATTCCTTTTTCTTTCTTCTTTTCATTTCCTCCATTTCTTCGGTGAAATGGGTTTCTTCTTTAGTCTTCTTGTTATTTTCCTTCTTAAGCTAATGACAATATTTGTTGTAAAGTACATAACCTTCCACAACATTGAATTTAAGCTATGCTCTTTTTCCTTTTTTTGAGTACCAAAATTTTCCAAACTTCCTTTCAAATGTTTGAGTCCTCAACACTTTTTCCCTCAACTTGTAGTAATTATAGGAGGCTTTCCTTCTTGCCTTCAAGATACTTCGACTCATACATCTGATCCTTATGATTAACAAATTGCTGATATGCTTGAGATGACACTGTATTGCTATCACACAAGTGGACTATGGAACCTTGTAGCATTCTATTGAAGTTGCATCATCATGTAGAACCATAGAGCATCAATGTCACTTGCTATGATCATTGGCACCTTATAGTACCAAGAATTATTACTTAGTATTATATGGACACCGAGATCCCAACAGCATAACACCGAGACTATTATCCATTAGGGGAATTTTGAGGTCTAAAATGGGCCTCCTAAGGAAATTATAAAATAATAGTGGAAATAATAAAATAAGATTAGGTTACATCATCAAATTTTAGGGGGAAAAAATAAAAAAACTATTTTTTCAAGTCGTATTTTCAACTTATCTTCTTGTGGGTTTACTCAAATTTTGAGCAGAAACACTCGTTGGATGCAGAATTTGATTCCTCATCCAAGGATTACCCATGTTTCATACTTTCGATGAACCCTACTACACGAAAAATGATAAATACATCAAAAACGTGATTGCAATCACATTTTTCATGTATTTCTTAGTTTTCATGTAGGAAGGTCCATCGAAAGTATGCAACATGGGTACTCCTTGGATGAGGAATCAAATTTTGCATCCAACGAGTACTCTTGCTCGAAATTTGAGTAAAACCTTAAGGAGATAAGTTGAAAATACGAGTTGAAAAATAGTTTTATTATTTTATTATTTTTTAAACTTTTTACCTTTTTACTCCAAAAATGGTGAATCATCTCCCATGGTTGGCATCATCGTCTTGAAACCTATTAGTTCTTATAAAGTTTATTTTGGTTGTACATTTTTCTTAGTAGGCTCATTTTAGACTTCAAAACTCCCCTAATGATGAAATTACCCGAGAATCTTTTAGAATAGGATCCAAACCAGTCTCACTGTAGTACTAAATTGTCTTGTTATTGTAGATTGTTTCCTTGATTATAGGGACAAAAGCCCTTGTTGTTGTAGACTGATTCTTCAATTTTTGATGTAGATCTTGATCCTTTTCTTTGATAACCTCCAACTTGCATTGATCTTTGAGTGTCTCTTTTATGCCCTTCCTTTGACTTCAACACCTTAGCTGTGAAACCATGTTGAATAATCTAGGGCAATTAATTTAATATGATTCTTCTCACGATGATAACTATTTGAGGTAATTTTTAATTTTTCTTATTAGCATAATCTTCTCTTGTTATTATTAGAGTGTGTTTTCTTACTTCATCAAATAGTTACCAAAACAAATGAGACAAGAACACAAGATGTTGGCTTTCTGTCAGGACCAAAACCTCTCACTCTTTAAGAGGAAAACCTGCGCAAATTCTTCTTATAGAGTTCAAATTGACGGATACCAAGACCATGACCCTTGACCTATTTAGCCACTCCAAGACCAAGACACCAATCCTCTTCTTCTTCATTGCTGAGATCATCATCACTTTTATTGAAGTCATCATTACTGCAAGACCGACGCCATCACTACTGCACCACTAAGATCAATACCGTTGCACCATTATTGCACCTTCACCGAGATCTTCAACATAACTACGAGATTTCTACATTGAGATATATATATATATATATATATATATATATATATATATGTATATAGATAGTTTCACCTAGATTCATCGAGATCATGACATTGTAACTATGTCTCCATTAAGATCATGATTGTATCTATACCAAGACCATGATTACATCTATGCTGAGATTAGGACTATATCATTAACGTATGTCGAGATTATGACTGTATGATTAATGTATGCCGAGACAGAGTGTGTTGTTGTGGGATTGTCGAGATCCTCCTCATCACAAATATGTCGAGAATGCAAGGAGACAATTACGAGTCCTTTTCCATGGTATTCGAGGTTGCTTCTGTGATCACTGTATTGGTAGGCCGAGACTGTGATCATCGGGACTGTGAGGAGGTCAAGACTTCATCTTTGTCGTACCCATCTGAAAAACACAGACATGCTTGTCTAAATTCTCTACCTTCTGTGGTGACCCTAGCCACATGGTTTGCCTCTACCCTTGAGCCAACATGTCATGTTGAACGGGTGTGTCTCCATAGGTGATCCCACAAGACTTCCTTTGTTATTTTTTGGAGGCCGACTTCTTCAAGAGGGACTGTGCTTGTCTTTGGAGGGCTTCTAGACATTTCTATGGAATTCTATACATCAAACATAGGCTCAAGAAGATCTATTCATACATGACATTAATTCTAGACTCTAAATGACAAATCCTATTATTCTAAAATCACTTGCTCATGAAACCCATGAAGAAAGTTTAGAATAATAATTTTGTTCTCTTTATTACATCATTTACATCAGTCATAATTACATGTCAATATGAAGAATGAACCTAGTTACACTTTCTTCAACACCATGCAAGGAATAAAAATTAATATGGTGTTCTTCGAATGCCTGCAGATGGATATGCATTTAGGAATATAAAGGAAAAGTGGCCAAAGTTTAAAAGAGAACTTTGTAATCTTATGCTTTCATTAGCAGCTAAAGGTGTCAATCCATTTGGAGAGGCCAGGTCTCCTTGGTGTGGCCCGTTGTTATGAATATAATTCATATAAAAATAATAAATATAAATATAAATATAATAATACAAATATAATAATAATAAATAATAAATAATTAACTAATGGTTAGTTAGTTAATAATGAAGAGGTATGTCTTAGATACATAACCATTCATTAAAGGGCCCCTGCCTAGGGTATATAAGCAGACCCTCATTATCATTTGTAATCATCTCATCTTACATCAATTCAATATACAATATTAAATATATAGTTACATGTCTTACAATGGGCATTTATGTCTTTGAAGTATTTTAAAGATTTCTCTGTTGTGTATACAAACTTTGTTCGTTACATTGGTATTAGAGCCACGTTGGCTGATCACGAGACATTTGACCATCAACCTCTCGTCAACCTTGTTTTTGTGTAATTGAAGCATTTCACTCAGAGTTTGGAGATTCTCCCTATCGCCATTTGGCCTTTGGCCATTGATATTTCAATGATTCTAGTAATATATATATATATATATATATATATATATATATATATATATATATATATATCTATATATATATATATATATATATATATATATATATATATATATATATATATATTCTGATATAAATTTTGAAGGAGAACATTCATATATATATAAATGTTCTACATTATTGATAAAAAATGTTTGATAAAGTCAAAAGGGAATCTTTCCAAATATCTTGAAAACTATACGAAAGAGAAGGAAGAGTAGATAAGATTATCTTGATTCTTCATTAAATGGTTTACAAGCTCGTGGTTTTAGCAACCCATGGTAATTGCCCATGGTATTTTCAAAGTAAAAGAAGAACAAAAAGAATACAAAATCTCTTTATGTGAATGGTATGTTTTACTTTTTACGTGAACAAAATTAACCGAGTCAAAGACACATAAGTGGACATATATTTTATATTATACCCCAAAGAGGTGAATAACCACGTTTCACTAGGGTTGTAACTTTTCAAAAAGAAAAACAAAAGATTATAAATATATATAGGAAAAAATTATAAAAAATAAAATAAAACAAAATAAAGTTAAAAAAAGAAAAAGAAAGTTAAAAAAGAAGAAGAAGAAGAATATATATATATATATAACAAAGCAAAACAAAAATTAACAAGGAAGGTTATCAAGTCAAGAAAAATAGAGCCTAATTCGAAAATAATGAAGTAGTCAAGATGAGTCCCACACAACAATCACTATTTTGGACTAAATGTCCATTTTGTTTAGACAAAATTGGATATACTTATATTAAAAAAAATGCAATTTAAGATGTCTAAGGTGTGGAAGATTATTTAGTACTGAAGAGAATAACGATAATGAGCAGATACAAATAAAAAAATTAAAGGAAGAAATCGCAAAACTTCAACAAAAGAATGAAGCATCAGAGAAGAAATATAAAAATCTCGAAGATTGGTTTCATGAAAAATCAACAGAAAGTAATGAGGAGATTTTGCACCTCAGAGACCATAATAAAAAATTACTTGAACAGGTCAAAAAGTCCAAGATTAAGAAGAAAAAATTAAAGCAAGAGAACGAAAGTTTTAAGGAGAAATTCAATGAGAATCTATTGAAGAAGGAAGAAAAAAAATGCATTTAAAAACTCTGAATCAAAGGTTATTAGAATAGATAAAAAATAAGGAAAAGGATACTATGGACAAAATCAATAATCTAGAAATCGAAGAGTTTTTACGTCTAAGGAATCTAACCAAGAGCTTTTATGTCTAAGGAATCATAACCAAGCCCTTCTTATGCAAATACAGAAGCTTAAAAGTGACAAGAAGTCACTAAATGACAAGTTAGAACAACTTACTCAAGAAGTAGTATCGAAGTCTCCAGTCGTTTTAGTCCAAGTTGAAGATAAGGAAACAAATATCGATCCAGTCAAAATCATAACTCAAGTAGAGGATAAACCTACTGAAGTGAAGGCACATGTAGAAGTTGCAGTTCAATGATGGAAATTCCAAATTATGATTCAATAGCCAACTCAACAACAAAAACACTTTAAGGAAATAAGGAAACAACCACTAACATGATAATGGAAAGTCCAACCAGGAAAACTATTTATCAACATCCGAATCACAAAAGAAAACTTTCCAATCAATTTACATACCAATATCACTCATAACATAAACAAAAAATTTATGTTCCCAAGAATACTAAAGTTTGCAGAATCCAGTCCTAAGATAACTAATCATCACAAAATTCCAAAGATCGGAATATTATACAAAAGATTAATCTAGGGTGGTCTGATTCATTCTCAGTATGACAATTTTGTCTATCACTCAGAGCATCATATCAGCTTATATCAATGAAGATGAAAGTTTAGAGATGCGAAGATATTCTTAGTAGGCTTTGAGGACAAAGATTCTTGAAGATAGAGGCAATGTTATGAATATAATTCATATAAAAATAATAAATAAAAATATAATAATAAAAAATAAAAAACTAATTAACTAATGGTTAGTTAGTTAGTAATGAAGAGTCATGTCTTAGAGAGATGACCATCATTAAAGGGCACCTGCCTAGGGTATATAAGCAGGCCATCATTCTCATTTGTAATAATCTCATCTTACATCAATTCAATATATAGTTACATGTCTTACAATGGACATTTACGTCTTTGAAGTATTTGCACAATAAGGTGAGTGCTCACCCTCTGGGCGCGCCCGCATGATGAAGGCAATTTGCACGAGTGTTGTGTGTTGGGCACGCCAGGACGCCTGATGCCCATGGAGGCGTCGCATGTTAGGCACACCAAGACGCCCAACGCCCATGGAGGCGTCGCATGCTGGACACGTCAGGTCGCCCACCCAACAAGGGTGCCCGTGTGACGAGTTGGTGGGTCAACCTGACTTGGCAAGGGGCACTCACGCAAAATAATTATTATCAACCCATGATTGACCATAAACATAGTTGCCACAAGGGGGTCTCATAATGGTTTTTAGAAAATTAAAGAAATTAATGTTTTGGTGTTAAAATTCGGTTTATATTTGATTGATCATGCAACATGGAAATACAAAATGATAATATTTTATTGTCATTGATGAGCTAATGATTTGTGTTCATTGATTTGCATAGGAGGGTGAATTCCCATGCACTAGGTGTGCCTGCATGAAAGTGGGGCACCTAGGTGCCCATGGGGGCATCACATCTTAAGCATGCCATGGTGCTCAACGCCCATGGGGGCGTCGCGTGTTGGGCATGCCAGGGTGTCATGTGATGGGCACGCAAGTGCGCCCGACAGATAGGGGGCGTTGCGTGTTGAGCACGCCAAGGCACCCGTGCGACGAGTTGGTGGGTTGGCCAACTTGGCAAGGGGTTCCCACACAAAATAAGTAATCTCAACCCATGATTTCCCATGAACAAAGTTCCCACAAGAGTGTATCATAATGACTTTTATAAAATTAACTAAATTAATGTTTCCGTGTTAAACTTTGGTTTATAATTGATTTATCATGCAACATGGAAATAAAAAATGATAATATTTTATTATCATTGATCAGATAATGATTTGTGTCCATTGATTTGCATAGCAGGGACAATGCCAATGCCCTGGGTGTGGTCGCATGAAGGTGGGGCACCTAGAAGCCCATGGGGGCCACACAAGGGTGCCCACCAAGCAGGGGCGCCCATGTGACGAGTTAGTGGGTCAACCCAACTTGGCAAGGGGCACTCATGCAACGAGTTAGTGGGTCAGCCCGACTTGGCAAGGGGTGCCCACATAACAGAAGTAATGTCGGCCCATGACTGCCCATGAACAGATTTCCCACAAGGGGGTCTCATAATGATTTTTAGAAAATTAACTAAATTAATGTTTTAGTTTTAAAAGTTGGTTTATAATTGATTGGTTATGCAACATGGTACTAACAAATTATAATATTTTGTTGTCATTTTTGAGCTAATGATTTTCGTTCACTAATTTGCACAACAGGGCGAATGCTTGTGCCCTGGGCATGCCTGCATGAAGGTGGAGCACCTAGGCGCCCATGGGGGCATCATCGCGTGCTGGCTGACACGCTAGGGCACTTGCCCGACAGGGGTGCCTGTGCGACGAGTTGGTGGGATGAACTGACTTGGCAAGGGGCGCTCGCAAAAAAAAAGTAATATCGGCCCATGACTACTCATGAATAAAGTTCCCACAAGGGGGGTCTCAATGATTTTTAGAAAATTGACTAAATTAATGTTTGGGTGTTAAAATTCGGTTTATAATTGATTGATCATGTAGCATTGAAAAAAAAAAATTTATTGATATTTTGTTTTCATTGATGAGCTAATGATTCGTGTCCCATGAATTCCACAGCGGGGCGAACACACGTGCCTTGGGCGCACCCGCACGAAGGTGGGGCACCCAGGTGCCCATAAGGGTGTCATATGCTGGGCACGCTAGGGCAATCTCTTGGCAGAGGTTTCTGTGCAACAAATTGGTGGGCAGGCCTAACTTGGAAAGGGGCGCCCACAAAAAGGAAGTAATGTCAGCCCATGATTACCCATGAACAGAGTTCCCACAAGGGGGTCTCATAATGATTTTAAAAAAAAGTCGACTAAGTTAATGTTTGGGTGTTAAAAGTTGGTTTATAATTGATTGATGGGCCCATGAGTGCCCATGACTTGAGAATGGGGCCAACGCTATTTTTTTTTTTTTTTAGTTTTTGATTGTATGTTACTGAAATTTGACATCGTTATGGTAGATGCATGCATTAATTATATGGGAGGGTTTTGAGACTCAAATACGACTCACAGAAATAATTTTACAATCAAACAACAAAATTATAACATATATAAATGTCAAGGAGACGAAAGTATTTATTACTATTTACTAGTTGCGGGATTATAATATACCTCATAGTCTAGAGGTTGAGAAAACTCGTTACCCTTCCATTTGATAAAATTTCTTACCCTTCATCATCACCATGCACTGCATTGTCATCATCAGCATCATCTTTGTCATCTTCATCAACATCATCATCATCATCATTGTCATCTTTTTCATCCACATCATCTTTAACATCATCGTTATCATCATCATCATCGTTGTCGTTGTCATCATAATCATCATCGTCATTATCATCATCATTGTCATTGTCATTGTAATCATCATCATCATCAACATCGTCGTCGCCGACGTCATCGTCATCGTCATCATCATCATCAACATCATTTATATGAAAAGGAATGATGCCTCAATGAATCACACATAATTTATTATATGTCTCTCTTATGCTCTTGGTGTCAAGCTTATTGTTACTTTTTGCGGGCCTACCCCTAAGTACCAATCCACCACTTAATATTTACCAATTAGTTGAAATTATGCTTTAATTAATTGATCCCACACATAGTGACTTGTGAAAGGGGCCAACATTGTTTTTTTTCTTTAGTTTGTGCTTGTATGCATTGAAATTTGACATGGTTATAGTAGATACATGCATTGACATTATGGGAGGGTTTGAAGACTCATATATGAATATGGGAGGGTTTGGAAAAGTGTATAAGTTAGTAATATGTTTTGAATTATTATTATTTTCTAAAACAAGTTTTCACCAAGTGGATAAAATGAACAATATGTTTTGAGTTATTATTATTTTCTTGTTATATTTTAAACAATTAGTCCAAACATGTTTCATTCCATTCATCATGGTGTTAAGTATTTTTGAAGGTTCTCTTCAACCCCATATATCCTATTCTTTGTTTCTACTTCTTTTGGTTTCATGCCCACTTGGACATTTTTTTGACTCAATAGGTTCCTTGAGGTCTATCCTCCACCCTTATAGATTTTATCCTCTCTTGGTTCTCTTAGTCATTGGGTAAACCTAGAAAACTTATATTCCTCATACATTTTTATAGATTGAGTTCCATAGGATTAATTCCCACCCAAACACACATGCACTTTATGATTTTGAACTCTCACTCCTAACTCTCTTATGTCACATCACCTTCTATACCTCCTATACACTTCACCCTCCGATATCAATAATTGTATATTTGGGTTTCAAATGATCTTCAACATTTACCGTAGCCATTTATCTACCTAGGATATAATTTTTAACATTTACCCTATTCATTTCCCCACCTAAGATTTAATTTTTATATGTCTATGGAAGTATCTTGATTTTCTATTTCTTCATGCTTTTGTGCAATGATGACTTGCCAAATGAGGAAGAATGTAGCCTCTTTACTATAATTTAGTTATTGTTCAACGCATTGATTAAGCTCTACATTGACAACTGGGGAGTTTTACCCTAACTTCAAACTTGATACTAAAATTCCCTTATCCAAATATGATGGAAAAATGCATAAACACATTTTGGATTATTTGATTTGTATCTCAATAATTTATAGACATACATAAATATAATCGATTGACATTTGTTTCTTGCTAAAAACTACTTAAATTATGTTTCCACCTTTCTCTCTCTATGTATTTCTTTTTACCTTGACCCTCTCTCCCCCATCCAACTCCATCTCTGTCTCCCCCTCCCTCATTCTCTCTCCTCCTTGATGTCTCTCCCTTTCTCTTCCACCTCCCTATGTCTCTGTCTTTGTCTCTCTTTATCTTTGCCCTCCAACTTTTTCACTATCTCTCTCCCTCTCTCCTTCTCTCCCCCCTTCTCTCCATCTCTCCTTCTTTGTCTCTCTATATATATGACCCCCAAACATACATACTCTCTGATCACGATCTCTCCCTCGTCATTTCCTCTCTCTATTTCTCCACTTTTCTCTCTATATGTCTTTCTTCTTCCCTACCTCTCTCCTCCTCCAAATCCATCCCCTTGTCCCTCCCTCTCTCCTACTATCCCTCCCTCTATTGGAAATATGTTGTCATTGATATCAAAATGTGGCAACATGAGGGAAAAGTGTCAAAAAAATACCTCAATGAGCAGAAAAAGATCTGAATCAATGCAGTGACTTTGGAGCCAGTTTTGGAGCACTGAATCATCTCAAATGTAGGTGAAATCCACTAAGATAGAAAGAGCTCTAAAAGTGATTTCAGTGGTATGCAGAAGTTTGAAAATGGCCTTTGGGATCAAAATATAGAGCTAGTCAAATTTCTATGGCCCCAAGTCAAAGATTGCAGAGTTAAAGGTGTTTGGGTGAGCCTTGGCATGTAGCCAAGTTTGACATTCCCAAATTATAGCGTAAAATTTGGCGGGGCCTCTACATGAAGCTTCGGGAAGATGTGGAAGTCACTGCAACAACAAAGGCTTTGTCCATTGGCTAGAGGTGGAGCCTGCCTAACAAGTTGGCTCGATGAACTTACCCTAGAGATTTAAAATATGGCGCAAAGTTGTCGCTGAGAGGGTGGATCCCACTCGACAATGTTAGCCTGGCGGGTTCACCTCGACATAATCCTTTTGGCACACAAAGGGATCGAATAGGAGGTAAGTGCCAGTAAACGACAACATATAACACAGACCAATGAAGAGTTGAGTGGGAGGCCCACTCTGCCAACTCAACCAGCTGAGGGCGAGCCTAGAGGTATATCCCGGAGGGATAATAAAGGTTTAAATGTAGAGGAGAGCCAATCCAATGAAAATATATGAAAATAAAAAAAATTACCAGTAAGTTGTAAAACATTTTAACAAAGGAAATGGTCGCAAAATAGGTAGTCAAAGGATGTTTCTCTCTTCTCCTTGACAGGGATAGGTGGTAGTAGGTGATTGGCCCAGATGAAAGCAAATGGTGATGTCATCAAGTCCAACGAGAGTGTGACACGTGGTAGGTATATTTGGCATTTTTTGGAACCCTAATGGCCCATATTTGGGTGACACATGTCACCACTTACATGTCGACACATGGCAAGAGTGAAATCATGGTGATGTCATCCCAGTAGGATAAGCCCGGAAGATTTAAAATGGTACAGAAAGAGAGTGTCAAGTAGCAGGAGCAGGGACACGTTAGTAGTTGACGGGGTGGCACTAAAAGCAACGACATCTAATTAAAAAAGGTTTGAAGATGAAGAATAGATCAAACACTTCATGGAGGTCGTTGGAGAATTCTCAAGCTCAGAGATTGATCAAGAGGAAGAGAAGGTGATAGGTGAGAAACAGGCCGAGTGGGAAGCAACCATCATAGGGCACAAGATTTTACAATTGAAAGGTAATACTATCCCTAGAGGTTTGGTTCCCTTGGAAAGATTGTTCAACTCAAATGATACGGTTGTCAAGCCAACTGAGCAAGAATTTGAAGAACAGGTGGAAGGCTAAAATATCAGTTCAAATCAAGATCCACAGATAATTAAGTTGGCCAAAGGAGTTCCTCAGGAATACAAAAAAAAGTACCTGGATATTTTTAAGCAGTATATGGATGTGTTTGCTTGGTCTTATGATGATTTAAAACATTTGATACTAATATCATCCAACATAAAATTCCTTTGAAGAGTGGGGTGAAACCATACAAACAAAAGCTTAGGCATATTAACCCCCTGTTACTTCCATCCATTGAGAAAGAGGTGAGGAAGTTTCTCCAAGCTACGATTATCGTACTTATAAGGTATTCAGACTAGGTGGAAAATCTAGTTCTTGTCAGGAAGAAGAATGGGGAAATAAGGTTGTGTGTCGACTTTAGGAATCTGAACAAGGCCTCACTAAAGGATAATTACCCTCTGCCTGAAATGAACTACATTTTGCAAAAGGAGGTGGGCTCTGCTCGTATGTCTATGATGGATGGTTTTTTATGGGTACAATCAAGTAGAAAATAGTACTTGTGTAAATGACATATTTACTTGTGTTATTTTATAGCCTGCAGTACCTGTGTGAGCACATATTTACTAATGCTATTTGGTGACAAAATGTGTCCATGAGGTATAGAGCTAGAAACCTTAAATTGTGCTCCACTATTTCTACGTTTTCACCTCCTCACTCTTCCATACTTCTGCTGGAACTTGTTGCTTAGGATTCTGTGTTTTATCCAACCCTCTGTATTGAATTCCTTCCTTTCTTTCCTCCTCTTCATTTCTACTACAACGACAATATTAAGCTACATTTTGTTATGTGTCGGCCACCAGAATCAGGACATTCCTCCTTGAGATGAGTCATATCTACCTGTATGTATATATATCTGTGTGTCTGCTTGAGTCTACCTTGGTGAAGGGCTATTGAACCAAGCTCTGAATTATCTTACTTCAAATTATGTGACATATGGAGTGCAGCAGAAAACCTCAGAGAATCCTCAAAAGCACTCCTCTAGGATTCCCTAGGCACTAACCCTTTCCTTCAACCCGGGGGTTGTCTCTAGGAGGCTTCTACATCTTCTGAAGCATCTTGTGAAGGGATATAGAAAAAAGCTACAACAGAGAGCTAAAATTATCATTGCCTAGTTAAGGACTAACTCTCACCAACTTCGTTGTGAACCTGGATTATATTAAAAAAGACCAAAAGAAGATTGGGAAGAAAGAGTGTGTACTTTTTGCACTTTCGGAAAATTGAAAACATACAAACATGTTATTCTAGATTGTGAAGCCTTCAAGGATAGTAGGGAAAAACACACAAACACCCTCACAACGAGATTTTGGGATAATTTATTCAGTGAGAGGACGATTGAGAAGTTGGGGGCGCCCATCATTACATTGAACATGAGAAGGGTTGAAATGCAGAAATTTGTTTGTCAGACAACTTTTCCCATAGGCTATTTTTAGCCTTGTGAACATTAAATATAATTTCTTTCTTTCTTTCTATATATTCACCAATGAATACATTCATTCATAGATCATAAATGATCCAATGAATTAGAAATAGTAAACATTTTATATATTGAATTAAATTCATCATTCATCATTCTAGAATCTACATTGATTAAAATTCATTATTCATTATTCTAGAATCTGATTAGTACTAAGTAAAATAGTAGACACTAACGCTTGAAGGCTTGAAAAGTAAACTGAAATTACTCAAACTCAAAAATAGTAATGAGTGACAAGTCAAAGACTTTGTCTAAGATCATAAATATCAAGACTCAAAAAGTAAAACTGAACATGAACAATGAACAATGAACCAATGTTATTAGGACTGGTAAAAATAAAATGGACAAGAAAATTGGTCAACATAAATTTTCAAATTTATTCATGTGCATATATAAACCAAACCATTATACACAAATATGAAAAGTTTCTCATATATATACCAAGGATGCATATAACCAAAATAGGATTGGGTGCAATCCATCTTTCAACCAAAAAGTACATGGAAAAAGAGGCGCTAGATGGCTTCTATAATCCAAAAAAAAATCATGCTACAACAAATACATTATATCATCAAAATCGTTGCCAATCTTGGGATCCTCGTCATTGTAGGAATTTACAGGGTAAGTTCCTCAGACAGAACACCAAAGGACACCGCTCACAACCAGATCGCAAATCAATACACCAGTATTTTTGACGTGGTTAAAACCCTCAAAGAGGGTAACAGTCCACGGGCTGAGCCAACGTGGCCACTTCAGGCAATTTATTAATAAAAGAATGAAAATTTACATAAGCTTCTCTCATAGACGGATTACCCTACAAATAACCCTCCATGCGCTTTAAATAGAAATCATGGACCAATCGGGTGTCAAGCCACGGATCAAGTGTCGGTAATACCGAGGAGAGAATGAACCGTCGGATCACTACATATCGTGACCATTGGATTGTAAGTTACAAAATGTACAAGGTAAAGAAACACACTTTACCTAACTCTATACTAGACCAAGTTGTACTTAACTATTTCCTATGTGTCGGAATATCCTAACAATCATCAATGTCATACTTTAAACATTAAAATAAGATAGAAAAAGCTTAACTATTAAATCGAGATTTTGTTTGAGTTTTGGGTATACTTTTACTAGGGTCGTGACAAAGGAGTTCAACAATCAGTGCCACCAACATCGAGGTACATAGAGGACTTGTGCTCTTGATTAAATGCTATTTCTATACCCTCATACATGATAGGATCCAATAGAAACATTGAAATTCCCCCAATCTTGAATACTTGAAAATGGTTAAGTTTGCTGGATTTTGAGTGGGATCTAAAATTCTACTTTCTCCATGTGAAATTCAATTAGGATGGAACCACTTTCAAACATCCTGAAACAATTAATGGCAATGTTAAAAATTTAAGTAATCTTTTACTTTTATAATTTAATATTAACATTAATTACATAGCATTAGTAGGGCCTCGAGATTGAATAATAGGTTTCGCTATTCATAAATTATTGTTTTTATACAAAATTCAAGGGGACACCCAAACACCCTCTTTTTTTTAGGGGGGTGTGTGGGGAAACATTTCCCTAAGTGTCCCCTAGTCCCAAGAGTGTGGGAAACACGGGGAACATGTTCCCCACCTTGGTGATGTGTCCCCATGGAACATTGGTTAATAAAGAGGAAGATATAAAAGCATGAAGACTAAACTTTGATACACACTGAATAAATTTGGACTTAATACACTAACTTGTGGACATTGTCCTTGAGGGGGAATTATGGGGTTCAGACATTAGGGGATGTTAACACAAACCTTTCATGGTCATTTGTATCATACAAAAGCTTTTCTACTACATTTTAAGAAGATGCCAAACATTCTATTCAGACAAGGATATCTCATTTAAATACGTAGGAGATGAATCTTGGTCTCACACACTTGCTCTACGATAAAACTTGGGGCAATAATGATGGAGTGCTAAGCTACACTAAGAAATAATAATAGCTCTTACAAGATTCAAAAGGTAATGGAAGACGATGTATCATAGCGGATTAAGTGGGTAAATCATCAACAATGAGAAAAGGACCAACTTGTGATATTTGTGGAAGATTTCATAGCTATTCATTAAAAACAATTTTGTGACATTGCAGACCCATCCTTTTAGTAATATAAATAAAAATGTTGAAACACTAATAGTAGTTGAAATTGCCCCACCTTTGTTGCATATTGTAGAGGATGGAACCTATCTCACTGTGACTTGGAAGAACATGGGGACTAGCAATTCTAATGCTTATGTTTTCAAAACATCTTTGAAGGAAGCTTTGTATGCTAAAAGAGGTATGTTGCCCCTACTTGGTTGGAATAATTTTACAAGTGAATATGACTATGTTGCATGTGGACCTACCGCCCAAAAATAAACTTACTTACCCTGCATTCCCACGTTCTAGGTACTTGTAGATCCTTAGGAAACATCCCCAAACTGTTGGGGACTTTATCATAGACTTGGGTACTTGTTGGCCATCCCTATGAGATTTCACGGAAAATTTAGGGACATTTCGGATATATTTTAGGGATTTTTTGGCAAACTTCATGGTTTTTCTAAGCAGATTTCAAGGAAAATCCAAGCTTATATCTTCAATTTTGATAATCATGGACATTGATGATTTAAAAATATAATCATCTTTCCCATCTATTATTTATGTATTGCATTGAATCTAAATTTTTCATATAAGTTGTAGCTCAAAGCATGGGGTTTTGTATGATGGGTTTCAATTTGGGTTTCTATTGATTTATATATTGTATTTCTAGTGGGAAAATTACAAGTAGCCTCCTTGTCAAGAAAATAGAAAATGCAACATTTCAAAAGGCTAATCCTTATGGTCATTGCTCTTTTTCTTTCTTGTTTTTAGATCGTCTCAATTTTTTCATATTGTACATGGGTTTCTAAGAGTCATTCAAGTTCAGTGCTTCCACCATCCCAACCTCAAAAATTATTAAAACAATAAGATAGTAGTGAGTTGAATTGGGTACTAAATGTTTGAATAAAACCCCCAAAAAAACTTGCTTACCCCGCATTCCCACGTTCCATGGACTTGTATATCCTTAGGAAACCTCCCCAAACTGTTGGGGACTTTATCAAAAACTTGGGTACTTGTTGGCCATCCCTATGATATTTCAAGAAATTTTTAGGGACATTTTGGATATATTTTAGGGATTTTTTTGGCAAACTTCAAGGTTTTTCTAGGCAGATTTAAGGGAAAATCCAAGCACATATCTTCAATTTTGACAATCATGGACATTGATGATTTAAAAATATAATCAACTTTCCCATCTATTATTTCTGTATTGCATTGAATCTAAATTTTTCATACAAGTTGTAGCTCAAAGCATGGGGTTTTGTATGATGGGTTTCAATTTGGGTTTCTAGTGATGTATATATTGTATTTCTAGTGGAAAAATTACAGGTAGCCTCCATGTCAAGAAAATAGAAAATGCAACATTTCAAAAGGCTAATCCTTATGGTTATTTCTCTTTTTCTTTCTTGTTTTTTAGATTGTCTCAGTTTTTGCATATTGTATGTGGGTTTCCAAGAGTCATTCAAGTTCAATGCTTCCACCATCCCAACCTCAAGAATTGTTAAAACAATAAGATAGTAGTGAGTTGAATTGGGTACTAAATGTTTGAATAAAATTCACATTCCATCTTCTTCTTAATTTTAAACATGAATTTAATCGCTTTACAGAACCAAAGTATTTTATAGTGGTCTTCAACACAACGGTAAAAGTTTGTAAAACCTATCGAGAAGGGAATGTCTTTATGCTTAACATAATTATCATTAAGAATATGAGAGAGAAAAACTATTGTAAAATATATCATTCACGGATCTTATTGCAAATTGAAAATAGTTGCACTTAAGTTTCCTAAAGCTAAAGCTCATGTCTAACATGCAATAATTGAAAATAGTTCCACTTTAAGTTTCCTAAAGCTAAAGCTCATGTCTCGCAGACAATAATGGAATGTCACTCAACTCTTTTTTAGATTGCTCGAGATTTTTCATAATTGGAAAGTGTAAGGGTTGTGCATAATACTATAAAGTATAACTTGTTATGCTTACAAGCTTGAAACAACTACAAATGTTAATAATAAAGTTTAAATCTCTCTCTCTCTCTCTCTCTCTCTCTCTCTCTCTCTCTCTCTATATATATATATATATATATATCTTCCATCTCCAACCCATCATCCCCTTGAAAATTTGGGGGTGTGCTCTAGCCATCCTAGGGATGTGTCCTCCCATCCTTGTTGTTCCCTGTCCCAAAAACTAATACAACAAAGAAATTTGATAACTTTGGTTTTAATGTAAATCAGGTTGATAGCAATTGTGAGTATGATGAATTGTTCTTTATAAAAATCCATATTGTCAAGGAAACTAACACTATTTACACAAATTTCTCCCCTATAAACCTCAACTTAAACTACCTAGGCATTTTGGAACAACGACATGGCTTGTAGAAATTTTGAATAATATGACACTTATTCACAGAGATTATCCTGATTATACACTATTTGCGGAATGCATGCATAATACATAGCCTCCTCTACGTTGATCATCAATTTTGCAGAATTAAGAAACAATCGCATGCGCACATTGAAACATCAATCGCACATATCAGCACAGTATGTAACGGGGATAGCATACAGCTGAAAACCCCCAACTATCTGTATATTATATGATAGAGAACATGTAACAATACATAGTACAATACTCCTCACAAGTACTCAGTACTATCTCCACCTGCTACACACGAACTAGCTCAGATCTGAATCAAGTCACAGGTTCAAATCTCCTTCGCTATTTGCTTGCCTCTACTGCGCAATCCAAAGTGAGAATCGGAATGATCCAAGCTCGTTTTCCTTGGCTTGTACTGCACAATCCTCATTGGCAATCTCCATCACTGATTGTGCAAATCTCATGCACAGCTATAGTCACAACTGATAGTAGTCTCCACCTCTAACACCTGTCTCCACTGAATTGTCCATGCACTGATTTAACTGATGTATTCTTTAGTTGCTTTATGAGTTAATAATTAGTGAATTCTGTAGTGTATTCTGCAGTTAGGCTAAATACAACTAGTTCAACTGAACACAACTCCATCAACTCCTCAATCAGCTCCACCAAACTCAATCACTTGAGTTCTAACTGAAGTCCATCATGCAATAGCTCAACTAACCCATAAGAAAAGCGTATTTCCTTCTGGCAGTTGCATGTGCCACATCCGTAGCTCGAACTGAAGTGCTCCAAGAGAATAAGATAATTTTTATAGTCCAAATATTATTAAGAGCTAATAATATTCGACTGTTCTATTTTTAGCCTGACAGTCTAAAAATAGACTCCGCCCATATGTCTAAAAATAGAAGTCCATCTATTTTTACCAACATGACCAATCATCCACAAATAGCATCCTGCAACTCATAGACCATGATCCATATGTCTAAAAATAGACTTTGCGCCAAAAATAGCCGGCGGGCCCACTTAGTGAAGGCGACTCCTTTCCACTAAGCTCCATCATCTTGTTGCATTTTCAACACTCCCTCTCAACAAGATATGGATTATCTGCAACCCCTATCCTGCAACTCTGGAATGTTCTGCATGCAACACATTTGCCCGGTCCACTTGCTCCAACAACACTTGGAAAAAAAACACTCCCAACTGACCACTCTGTTGGGCTAGGAACATACTCTGATGCTGAAGCTCTACCTGCTGTTGACAAGTGCTCCCTCTCTGACATCTGCGCTACTGCAACATCTCCATGCATCTCGCACCATTGCACACCTCTCTGTGCCACCTAGCACTGTGCAAAACACTTGTGCCTCTCATATTGCTGCAGCCTACTAGCTATGCGCTGTCCTGGGATTCCCTGCCCTGTCGCTCTCTCTGTTGCTCCATCCGCATCTGTCTCTACCCAATCAGTCAATTCCTGCTACTCCACATCAGGGCTTTCGTAGCAAGGTCTCATCCAAGAGTTTGGGTACCTCAAGGATCCTGCCCCTCCTTCTTGGGACGATCACTCTATATCACCCCACCTCCTACATGGAGGTATGGCTGCATGTGATCCCTGAGCACACTTGGCTCGAAGTTTCCCCCTACTATAGGTCTCTGCATGAGTATATGTCTCTACTCGATCTCCTCTCAGCTTCCCTTGTTGTGGTTGCTCCACAACCTCCTGAAGTTGCTGCACCAATCGTGGCTCCTCCACAATCGTCTGAGACTTCTTCTGGCTTTGCATGTTGAGAGGTAATATACGCTCCCTCTCAACCACCAAGTCTCCATCAGTTGCCTCACTGCTCAAGGCTTTGCATGCATCTTGAACCTCAAGAGCATACAGGTTCTTGACCCGTGAACCAATCTGCTTCACCTGTCTAGTGATGATGTGTCCAAGGAAAACCTTTCCCTTATTGAAGACTACATCATAGCCTCTGTCTTCCAGCATCGCGATCAACACCAAGTTTCTCTTTAGTCCTGGTACATACTTGACATCGGTCAAGGTAAGGCGAGCTCCATGCTCGCTTTGAAAAATAATCGTGCCTACACCTGAGACACTATACTTCTCATCATTACCCATCGCTATGAGTATCTGGAGATCTTTCTCCTCCAAAGTACTGAACAAACTCTTATCACCGGTCATTTGGAAAGAAGCTCCACTATCAAGAAACCAACCACTTCCCACCATGGATGAAACCATGCATGAAAAGAGTGTGAAATCCAACTCAAACTGTGAAGCAAGTGCCTCACCTTCAGATCCTTCCCCGGACCCTTCTTGGATTTCCTCCGTGGACAATTTGTAGCATAATGGCCCACCTCATGACAACGAAAGCATCGCACTTTCGATTTTTCAACCTTCTTCCCATCATTGGAAGAACTAGATTCGGAAAGAGAACCCTTCTCCTTCCCCTTCTTTTCTTTGGCAGCCAAAGCGCAATTTTCTTCATCAGATGCCTTCGATGAAGATCCGTCCTTGGTATTCCGCCTGATCTCCTCTTGCACAAGATCCGACCAAAGTCTCTCCCATCCTGGCAATTTCTCCCGACCATTGATAGAGTCATGATAGGAATGCCAACTCTTAGGAAGACCAAGGAGAGCCAAGCTCACCAAGTCCTCATCATCGGCAGTCACCCCCACACTTCCCAGCTCATCCCGGCATTGGGTGAACTTCGTGAGATACTTGGGCATACTGTCTCCATTCTCACACTTGATGTTTTTGAGTTTATCCTTGAACGCCAACTTCCTCTGGTCACTCTTGCTTTGGAATAAATCTGTCAACGCTTTCACATCAAGTATGGAGAAGCCTTTCCATGCAGGTTGGATACAATGTGATCCTTCACACCCTCCAACAGAATCCTTCGACACTTTGTTGTCTTCTTTTGCCAAGCCTCAACGTGAGCAACATCAGTAGGCTTTGGGACCTCAGCCTCTATGAAATCCTTCAACCCATTGTCATCTAACACCGCCTCCATCCTATCTTTCCATGCAATATAATTCGAGCTACCTTCAAGGGCATACTCCAATCGCAATCCGTTGAAAGACATTTCAACTTCGACACCAAGAAAACACTGTTGCAAATTCGAATTCCACCAGCTCAAAACTCAACCGCTTCTGATCTAAAATTTGTGAGAACAAAGTATTTCTCGTACAAAGATTGACTGTATGGGCTTTTATTGGATATCTCACCTTCCAAAAGAAGGATGAATCCAGAGGCTACCTGACCCGATTACAAACTCTACCTGAAGAAATAAAATGTAATCACTTTCTGAATAATAGATCTGATGATCAACTCTGCTCTGATAGCATGTAGAAATTTTGAATAATATGACACTTATTCACAAAGATTATCCTGATTATACACTATTTGCGGAATGCATGCATAATACATAACCTCCTCTACGTTGATCATCAATTTTGCAGAATTAAGAAACAATCGCATGCGCACATTGAAACATCAATCGCACATATCAACAATGTATGTAACGGGGAAAGCATATTGCTGGAAACCCCCAACTATCTGTATATTATATGATAGAGAAAATGTAACAATACATAGTACAATACTCCTCACAAGTACTCAGTACTATCTCCCCCTGCTACACACAAACTAGCTCAGATTTGAATCAAGTCACAGGTTCAAATCTCCTCCTACCAGTCTGCCTGCCTCTACTGCGCAATCCAAAGTGAGAATCGGAATGATCCAAGCTCGTTTTCCTTGGCTTGTACTGCTCAATCCTCATTGGCAATCTCCATCACTGATTGTGCAAATCTCATGCACATCGATAGTCACAACTAATAGTAGTCTCCACCTCTAACACCTGTCTCCACTGAATTGTCCATGCACTGAGTTAACTGATGTATTCTTTAGTTGCTTTATGAGTTAATAATTAGTGGATTAATTAACAATTAATTCACATCACTCATCACTAGTGTATTCTGCAGTTAGACTAAATACAACTAGTTCAACTGAACACAACTCCATCAACTCCTCAATCAACTCCACCAAACTCAATCACTTGAGTTGTAACTGAAGTCCATCATGTAATAGCTCAACTAACCCATAAGAAAAGCGTATTTCCTTCTGGCAGTTACATGTGCCACATCCGTAGCTTGAACTGAAGTGCTCCAAGAGAATAAGATAATGTTTATAGTCCAAATATTATTAAGAGCTAATAATATTCGACTGTTCTATTTTTAGCCTGGCAGTCTAAAAATAGACTCCGCCCATATGTCTAAAAATAGAAGTCCATCTATTTTTACCAACATGACCAATCATCCACAAATAGCATCCTGCAACTCATAGAACATGATCCATATGTCTAAAAATAGACATAGTCTAAAAATAGACTTTGTGCCAAAAATAGCCTGCGGGCCCACTTAGTGAATGCGACTCCTTTCCACTAAGCTCCATCATCTTGTTGCATTTTCAACATGGCTAGTGGACTAGTAGTGGTAATGGTAGGTGAAGGGATAAGTATAAGGATAGAATTACCAATTATGCTTTCCTATGACATATGTTGAGTTTTCCATTTCAACTATCAAACCTAATGTGTATCAATGGGCATTTACTCAACATAGCAATAAAGAAAAAATTCTAGGGTTGAAAGATATTCCATAGTTTACCAATGGCTATAGCATAATCCCTCTTCAGTGTTTGATAGAAAAGTTTGTAATAGACCATGTCCATTTCTACACCCACTCAATGACATCTTTCATTTGTAGATTCCTATATTCACTTTCACACCAATAATGACATAGTTTCCAACATACAAACATTCAAATTCTAATGTCCCTACTTTGTATGATGACTAAACATAAGGGAAGAAACCATCACATTGATGAAAGTGTTAAGGTGATTGCATTGGCTCACTTATTTCACCTAGCAACTCCATCTTGCACATGCAATATATGGTAGGAAAGAAATAAGCTCTTTTGGGCAGTAATGTAGCATGAATAAGCTCTTTTTAAGCATTAGACTTGATTTCATAGATGTCATAGGCATTTTTGGCTTGTGATTTACTTGTAAAAGCTAAGTTTTGATGTGATAGTGTTGTTATGTTGGATGCAGAGGTCATTCTCATATGTACATGGAAAAATTGTAAGGTTCTCATATACTCGCAAGGATCTAAGTGGAAGCCTATGCATTGCTACCCCTTGTTTATAGGGGCACTCCTAGTGGATTTTTTCACCACCCCTTTCATTTTTTTTTAAATTTGTACAATCGATTTACCTACCTTGGTTTCATGGTATCAAGTTATGCTAGAATATTTGATGGTATATTGGTTGATCATGTGATGTACTACTTCATGATGCATAGTCCTTTTGATGAAGCACCTTGGTGTTTGAGCATGGCATTGGAATTTTTTAGGCTTTTGGGTGTATTCATAGTTCCCAAGGCATCTTCATGTTTCTTGAGGTAGTTTATAGTTCCTAAGGCACTTGGTCAAAAGAGAATTGGGCTATTTTTCACATACTAGGACTTCTTCCATGCCACACCCTAGATTTTGAAGTTCTCATGTTGTTGACACAATTGAGGCTTGTTTCACATCATTGGATGGTATGTCCACCTTGGAGGATGCACCACTGCTGCATGAGGGCTTGTATTTAGCACATGTGGGCTTGTTAGACTCTCCCTTGACTTAGGGAGGAGGTTGGTATGATGTGATGGAGGTTAATTCACACATGATTTTGGAGTTGCTTTTAAAGGGCCACACCATTTTTTAGGGTTTCACTCATTATTAAAGGAGCATTCACCTTGGAAGCCACCACACGCACTTTGAATGAAGCCTATGAGGCCTTGCTTGCATGATTGGAGGAGTGGGCTAATGATTCACCCTTTGAAGACCTTTAGAGGCTAGAAATTGTTGCATCTTGGACATTCTGTCCTCCAATAGTGGATATGTCTTCTCTTCTTAAGTTTATTTTACTTGATAAATGTATTCGTGGCTTGAACACTTCATATTTATTGTATTTTAGGCTAGCTAGTTGGAGAAAGTTGTATTTTACTTTTCAATTGGCTAGATCTAAGGATCTCCCCTGAGATAATATCATTTTATTGTAAATGAAGATGAACATCATTTTATAAAAGGAGACATCCTTACTCATTTGTTCTCATGGTTGGATTGGGGGCGAAACCCCTTAAGAGCTTAATTGAAAATATTTTGAAGACCTTTTGGAGGAAACTCTTCGTCTACTTTTATGCGACGGACGACTAGTTAGATCTCTCTCTTGAAGGTTTTTTCATGTGGATGCTTCACAATGGATGAATGGTTTTGTGTGTGATTTGATAAGTGTTTCTTTCCATATCCTTGTGGTTATTTATTTGCAAAATGTTTTAAGATTGTTCCATTGCTTCCCTAGTGTTGGTGTTACATTGTCTTCTCCTTTCTTGGTAGATCTCTTGCCAAAACTAGTGGAGGATCTTACCCTTGATCATTTTGAAACTTGTTGGGCTATAAAGATGATTTAGTAGAGTTTGAAGTGGTTGACTCTAACTATTATTTTACTTTCACTTGTAACTTCTCAAAAAGGATCCTTGCTTGACCCCACATGCTCAATGGTCAAATAGTAGTATCTGGTCCTCCCATCAACTTTATTCTCTTAATCTTTTCAAAAACTGATTTTATTGGATGTACTACACATATCACCTTTGAACTCAATGTCTAAAATCCTGGAAATCCTATCCTAAAGAAAGCCCCCTTAAGTCGAAAAAGAGCTCACCTAAACCATAGAAGAGGGTTGGTGAGGTGACAAAGGCCTCCTCTTATTTACAACAAAGCCTCACTTGAGATTTAGGACTTTATCTCAAGAAAAGCAGGTTTGTGTGATCCTTGCTTGACCCCATATGCTCAATGGACAAATAGTAGTATCTGGTCCTCCCATCAACTTTATTCTCTTAATCTTTTCAAAAACTAATTTTATTGGATGTACTACACATATCACCTTTGAACTCAATGTCTAAAATCCTGGCAATCCTATCCTAAAGAAAGCCCCCTTAAGTCGAAAAAGAGCTCACCTAAACCATAGAAGAGGGTTGGTGAGGTGACAAAGGCCTCCTCTTATTTACAACAAAGCCTCACTTGAGATTTAGGACTTTATCTCAAGAAAAGCAAGTTTGTGTGATAATAAGCACTATGGATCAATCTAAACATGTGTAAATATGAGAGTGTGAATATGTTATGTATTGAAATATTTTGATTTCTTACACTTCTTCGTGCTCAAGTGTTGTAATGGTGTCTGTAGACACTATTTCTCACTTGGAATATTGGTTCATGATCTATTTAATACCTTTCTTCTCCAACATTACATTAACTAATTTTTTCTATAACAAACTATCTCTTGGCCATTTTCCACAAAAAGCATGGGTGGGTTCTCCAACTTGCAGCAAGTCACTTGGTTCTTCTATAACAGCCATAAGCATCTTTAATTTGAAATAAATGCAACTTATGGCATAGTTACTTGGCTCTTCTGAAAAATCCATGAGCGTCTTGCATATGAATTAAATGTAGCAACTTGTATGGTCACTCCAATTTTCCGCATCAACCATGAGAATCTTGCATTTAAGATAATATTCAATGTTCCATAACATGCCTTCCTATTCTACAAAGTCTTCTCATACTCTTTCCATGACTTTTATGTATTTAAAGTGGTCTAACATTTTGATGTAAAAACTTTATCCAAGTACTATATCGATTTTGGGTCAACCTTGGAAGTGTAACCAATATGTGTTCTCGAAAAATTGCTCGCAATAATTTCGAGTGCATTGAAGTGGATAAGATTTACTTAAATCTAAATCCACACAAAATCACAAGTGATAAGTTGGTTCTCATTATGGTCATCTTCAAAGACATTGGAAGGGAACCCAAAGAATTTTCTATGTAAGAAAATAATAAATCATCGCAAATCTCTAAGGGTAACCGTGAAGCCTTGTACACTTCACCACCTTTAAAAAATGCCTCTTGGATTCAAGAATGCTAGAGAATATCCTCATGAGATGAGTCTTATAACTACAACCATTATGAATCTTTTATGTGATCTTCATCCATTTGGCTATCACCACAATCAATGGCCAATTGTCCATAAATTGCCAAATTCTCGATGTGATTTTCTAGCAATTCTAGTTTTAGAATGACGAGCTTCAATTGGGTTGAAAATCATATTGCTTTCGAGAGTTGGCTACAATTTTCCATTGTGTTTTTTTTCAAGAATGTTGCAAGGGACTCTATCACAAAAGTCTCAACAATATTTGAAGGGGCTTTGCACAACCATTACAAAAACAAAATGTGACCAAAAAGAAGAAAATAAAATGGCATAAAGCATGAAGAATTGGATGCTACATGCCAAAACGCCAAAACAAATGCATCAATTATACATAAAAACATTAATAAAATATATTTATTTCATCCACCAACTTAGATTCATCTTAACTCCATATCTACTAAGCCCTGAGGGATCAAAATTCAAATCTCATAAGATGCAAACTTGAGATTTGATCCCTCTCGATGCTTGGTAGATCTGGGGTTAAGATGGATCTATGCGGGTTTAATTTCCCACTTTAAATAGACTATATTCCACATGAATACCATGGGTCATTTTCATTTTTTTATTATTTTCTTTTTATAGAGTTATTTTTATTCTTATTTTATTTTGACATAGTTAAAATGTTTACATTCCATTGCATTAATCTTTTTATTTAATTTTTTCTATGTAATTTGATTTAATCAAAACATTAAACATATCAAATCATCTCTACCGTACTCGACTCGACAACAATAAACATGACCAAACATATCGTCATTGAAATAAGATATACAAATCATCTCTACCATACTCGACTCGACAACAATAAACATGACCAAACATATCGCCATTGAAATAAGATATACAAATCATCTCTACCATACTCGACAATAAACATGACCAAACATATCGCCATTGAAATAAGCTATATGTTGCGCACAAAAAAATATCAAAATTGAAAATATCTTTTGAATGCCAACCAAAACCCAAAAGAGAGCATAAACATTGATTCAAGACAGCTCAAGTTTTGGAAAACTGGTTAAAAAAACATTTACACTGGTTTGTGATGCATTGAAAAGTATTACAATAACATAAGGTGTCCTAGTGTCAACTGCATATTTGCTCATCATCACACCAATAAGTGAATATAACTTTGTTGACTAGATTGTAAATGCAAATAGATATGTTTCATGTGAGAATGCGCAAGAAAAGAGTAATGAGACAAACCAGTCGCGAGATAAGGGGAATGACTTTAGATGGTTGCGGAATTGTCGCGAGATAAAAGTGCAATTAATTATAAGTCGGTCTATAGGACGAAAGACCTGTGAACAAACGGTTTAGTTGAAAACCACAAGGCAAGTGTACAAGTATCGATTATGATGAAATATTTGCACCTGTGCTAATCAGTGAAAAAAAAACAAATAGACAAATTGTTCAATGAAGTTTTAGGAGAGGAAATATACATGCAATCACAACAATGCTTCATGCAAGATGGGAAACGGCATCTTGTAAGTTAAAAAAGACATTTCATAGACTCAGGTTCCCCACACACGTATGCAAATTGATAAGCAATATAAGGTAAACGGGTTCAGGAAAAGTCAACTGCAACAAAATCGGGGAATAAAAATCAAATGTAATTATGGTGTTGCATGTGGACGATTAAAAGGTGAGCTATAGAAAACCTTTCCGTCATTGCTTTGGTCATAGTTCATTATTATCTAAAATATGGCATAAATGACAACATCTCTCTGTCCCCCACCAAGTATGCACAAGAAATACTATAAATTTAATGTGAAAAAATGTAAGCCAACAGCAGTCTTACTAAAGTAGGAATGAACCTTCTGAAATTGTGATGACTTCATACTGTTGACATGGCTTTCCATACACTGGGGTAAGGAGTTTCGTCTACTTCAGTACTACAAACCCATTACAATTCATGGCAAATACACAAGATGTTCTCTTATATATGTAGCGTGACAACAACTTCAAATTAGTTGAGAGCATGCAAATTAAGCAAGATGAATCCATGAGAGAAAAGCCACTAGCTACTCATTCACATGAAATCAGCGATTCTTTTGTAATTTAACAAGAAGCAACCAGCTCTTGCATTGTTATGACCAGAAAAGGATTTCAAAGTGGCAGTCACTGCACCATCTAAAACAACGTGTCTAAGGAGGGTTCTAGTTGGGGAACCTTCATCCCCTATGAAAATCAAGGTGTGATTTCAGCTCAAAGAATTTGATGTTTCATACAAATACTAAGCAATATCGAAAGTCACCATTAAAATTAAAAATGCAAATACAGAACAGAGAATTTGAGACAGTATACTAGAAAACTGAAGACAAGCCTGCATATAGTATTCACAAAAGCATTGAAGAATACAATTCAAAAGCCAGAGGAAATGCATGATCCAAAAGAAAAAAATTGTCACAAGGAGCGTTGGACGTTGTTAAAGGATATAATGCCCATTTTTAGTCGGGTGCCCTTCGACATGTCATTGTAGGGGTAAATTTTTTTGGCTGGAGAATAGATAATTTGGTGCTATAAATGTGAGTTACTCCGCAACAAAAAATTAAGTGTTGATTGTGAAAATTATGCCGTGATATAATAACCAAGAGTGAAAATTATATCTTCGCATGCCTACATGGAATAAACAGTGTTCAAATAAAGACATGTCTATTCAAGGGTGAACTATTTCTGACTAGTAAACAATTCATTTTATGCTTTAAATGTGTGTTCGCAACTGGCATTCACATTTCCATGTCAAAGGAAGACGTATTTGTGGAATGGAGATGCGTTGGTCATCATGTTTTTATGTTGTTAAGGGGAAATTTTAATCACTTCCATGAAAAGGTCTTTGTAAAATGTATTTAATATTTCGAGTGTCAAATCATGATATCCAATACAATGATTTGTTTTCTTATTGGTAAGGAAGTCAAAGTTTTAGATGTAACAGTTGAAGCACAACCCATTTTGAAGAGCGTGCGGTCGTTAAGAATTGCCAATCTGAAGTTCTGAACATTTATCAGCAAGTTTGACAAAAATACATTCTAACAGCTTGGAGATATCAAATCAGCTCACACATGAATAGCGAATTTAAGTGGAAAGCCACTCACACAACCTTTTCCAATATCCTCCAGATTGGAGAATCCCAAGGCTGATTTTTTAATGCATATTAATAAGGGTTGAAACTAGCATTCTCCTGTTTCAGGTTCAGTTTTAATGCATTAATAAGGGTTTAAACTAGCATTCCACCAGTCTAAAGAAGATCAACAATAGATGACACAGCAATTTATTGTTTACATCATATCTTACAAGTGATATTACACTGATTTTACACATTACACAATCTAGACCACCTCTAGTGTGCATAATATCGTTGTGAAATAGAGTCAACTGAGGGTGAATTATCTAAAAGTTGAAACTTTGACACCACCTTGCCTGCAAAATTGACTCGTCACTCTCCAGCCAAATTCAGATTACTCATTTGCAATTGATATGCCTTTCTATATTTATTTATCACATGTGGTGCCTACACTTCAAAACAGACGTATGAACCAGAAACTTGGTAAAATACAGGTGGTGGTCTGTGCATGCAAACAATAAGCATAACTTATAAGTTATAACTTAATCCTCAAACACTGGAATAGTACACATTAAAAGAAATGTAGGCTACATTATAAGGCTTCAATTTCTATTTTTAAATTAATGACTATAAAACATGCAATTCAAGCTTGAAAGCTAACCATCATTTGATGAAATGATAGTGACGATCCACAGCACAGAAATGTCAGCACCAAAATCAATGTAATGAATAACAGAGACCAAACAATTATGTTTAATTGTTCAATGATAAGATTGAGCATAGACTTCAGCAACAACCTATGAGTTGTTAATACTTCATTCAAATTTAAAGAAAAGCAAAGCTCCTTGTCCAAAGATTAAGAATGGCATGATGTCTCTAAAGTCCTATACCTGTATGACGTCTCTAAGTCCTTTACCTGTTGTAACTAGCCTAAAACCCTACTTAAATAGCAAGATATGGTTGCTTCTTCACATTGCTTTCAACTCGAAGAGGCAACAATGCACCTGAACACCTCTACATTACAATGTACCCAAACAACTCTCAAGGCCACCAGTATGAGACTTCACTGATTCAATCTTGCAGCTTGCACAAGTCCAACATTTTCACTCTACTTGACTTGTTCCTGCATTAGTTTCACAAAGATACAACAGAGTGTTTGCCTGATCAGTACCCAAAAAAGAGGAATGGAAATTGTGTATTGTAACATAACAGACATTACACTTTTTCTTTTACCTATTAAAAAATGGAATACAGAGTTATAAAGCTGATTGTCCTTTAATAAAACGATGAATGAGGAGATGTAGGACACAGAAGTGACCAATAAAACAAAGTATTTAAAACAAATCAGATCACCAAAATATTTGTGAATAATAAGGTTTGGAAAAGAATTCCACAAGAAATCCATCTAGAGCATCAGTACCATATTCCCACCTTCCATCTTAATACCATATAAATTTTAAAGATAAAATGAAAAGCAAATCATCAAAAGAACGATTTTCCTGTTTTCAAAACTTCAAAACTTTAAAGAACCTAAGACCTGCCTGAATTGAAACTAAGCATGCCATTCAAACTATTTAAGTATTCCATGTTTTGCAGTTAGCATCATACTCATTTGGTATGCAAGTCAGTCGATATCAATTAGAAGAAACATATAAATATCAGAGACTTAGGGAGAGGAAATGAAATGGAATAATACTAATGTCCACAAGTGACCAATTAGGTCAATGAGACTAAAGTACCAAGTAATAATAGGAATGAATAGCCTACAGCATCTACAAAACCAAGAGACAGAAAGATCAAACTAAAAGGCCTAATAGGAGAAGAACCCAAACAGGTAAACCTTTGACCATGTAATAGAGATAGAAACTCTATAAGAGAAACATCATTGTAGCGAAAGAATTCGACTGAATCAGGAGTGGCGCCATCCAAGCCAGAATCTGAATCACAGGTGCTAGCACCTCTGTCAGCCACAGTGAAAGAACCGAAGCTAAGCTTGTTAGTGTCCTCAGAAGAATGACCTGGGCCATACGGGAGCCCAACTGTGCTATCATGGGGAGATGTCAAAAACTCCTCGCCATGCCTCTCCTAACACCTATGGCCAATGGGTATTTTGATGAAGAAAGAAAACCGGTGTTCCATGCGACGTCTCCTATGATCCATGGGCATGGAAATACTTATCACCACGCCTCAAAGTATGGTATAAGTAGGTCACAAAACTTATTCAATATTTCCCACTGTAGTTCTTATAAGCAAAAGAAATACAGCTTGGATTCTAAACACAACATAGATTTTTAAAACAAGGTTAACCATTTCTTGGAATATGATATTTTAAACAAGGTTAACCATTTCTTGGAATATGATATTTTAATACATCATGTGACCTTAACAAATTATTTGTGGACAGCATCCACCTCACATTTAAAAAAATACAAATATTTTAATCAGTTGTAGATACGTAGTGCTTGCTTGACGTTAGGAAAGCAAGGAACTGACTGAACCTAAACTACAACATGCTCATATATAACTACCACCATTTCACCGGGCTATCAATTAGGAGGGAAACCTAGACCATCTACTCCTTCGTTCCATATCGGTAGTTTGTGGGTCTCTCTATCTTCGGATGTGTGGTTGGTTGGACGTGGTCGGTGTGGGTGGTCAGTGTGAGTGATCCGCTTCTCCTGAATAACTCTTATCACCATGCCTCAAAGTATGGTATAAGTAGGTCACAAAAACTTATTCAATATTTCCCATTGTAGTAGCTTGGGTTCTAAACACAACATAGATTTTTAAATGGTCATTTAAAACAAGGTTAACCATTTCTTGGAATACGATATTTTAATACATCATGTGACCTTAACAAATTACTTGTGGACAGCATCCACCTAACATTTCAAAAATACAAATATTTTAATCAGTTGTGGATAATGAATAACTCTGTGGAAGTCATCCACTAGAAATATGCTCCAATAAGACTTTGAACCTTTTATGTATCATAATAACAATTGCCAGAATTTGAAGTCCTTCCATGACATAAAACTCGAGATCAACATGAGATTCATCCAGCGTGGGAGGAAAAAATAACACCAAGGCTGGTGTTATTAACTTATTTCCAGGAAAGAAAAAAAAAGAATGAAATACCAGCAACGACAAGTATGTATACTAGACCTAAAGGACACAACAGTGTTGCATTACTATCACACAAAAAAAAATGAAATGGAGGCTTAGGAAGGTCAAAGGGGGCTAAAAGCAAAAAAACTAAAATTTAGGTTATCCCAAGTCTTTGAAATCTTAGGATTAGTGGGGAGTGAGATATGTGGGCTTTCCAGGAAGCCATGTGGTTAGTTGATATTATTTAAATTTATGTCAAAACTTCAACTTTGAGGTTTGAATTTTGGCGAACTTTAATTTTTTCTTGAGGTTTGGCTAACTTCATCAAGCTTCATAGCCATTGACCAGGTCCATAGATCAAAATTCATAATCTCAAGTCACAACTCAAATTTGCAATCTATCTTTGCAATTTCCATATCCATGATAGCATTTTGTAGGTTGATTTCTTATTATTTTATCTTTATATATAACAAATATATGGATAAACCTAATAGTGAACCTCATTCGAACCTCATCAAAAAATTCAAGCTGGAAACAAAGATATAGATAGTTGGTCAAAATACAAAAACATTATAGAGAGTAGTGGGATAGCTTAAGGAACCTCAAAGCAAAGTAAATAACGGGATCTTATTCCTTGGGTTGGGTTGTGCATGAAAAGGAAAAAAAGTTAACATTCCTTGGGTTGGGTTGTACATGCTGAAAAGGAAAAAGAGTTAACAGGAGATTATTGTTAAAAAAAATATTACGAATTCTGGGAACTAAATTTTATGAGAAGATTACACCAACCATAGGAAAATTTGTCCCTGTGATTCATAGCCTCAAATCCGAGTGATATGTTGTAGAAAAATTATATGCATCAAAACCTATGGTTGAGCTAAAAAGTGTTCATCTGCAACCTGTTGGTGAATTATGCTCAGAAAGATAAATGTTATAATTTATTCATGTCAAAATTGCATTAAAGCTGTTTATGTTTTGAATTGGTTATTATTTTATCGTATGCATAAGTTCTGCACCGTCATGTTGCATGCATTGATTCAATTAATTGCCGGGAAAATGAGTAAAATGGTAATAGAGTTGTAGAACGCTCAATTCAGCCTAATTAGATGGATGGACATGTAATAAAATGGCGTTAGAGCAAAAATATAGAGCCAGTAGGAGAAATTTTGAAGTACCCCACTCAAACACTCGGATCGTAGATACATCTAAACATGTACCAAATATAAAACCCAAAACCCATAACCCATTATGAAGAACTAGCTATAACCAAAAACTTGAAAAAAAAATACGCAAAAATAGGAATAGTACCAGTGGTTTTAACCTCATTGGACCGCGTCCTCCCCGAAGCGCGCGTCGAAGCCAGTGCTGGAACCAGGCGGAGCCCCGGTTGAGGGCAGAGAAGACAGCGAAGCGGCGGTGCTGGCGGTGGCGTTGGAATTGGAAGCTCCTCCTCCTCCCTGCTGAAGATCAATGACAAGCCACCTGACTGCCTTACTCATCTGCTCCAGCCTAACGGCACTGATAGGCGGAATGCCGACCGCGGTCTGGCCGGCTCTGGCCGAAGAAGAACCGCCTGTGGCCTCATCAACGAGGCACTCCGAGCCGATCCTCTGCCGCACCGACTCCACCAACTGCTCTGCCCTGTCGCACGCAACCCTGAGGAGCTCCCAGTGCTGCTTGAAGTTTTCGAGTGCGGCGTCTGTTGTGAGTGTCTTTGCAGCGTCTGAGGATTCCCGGGCTTCCAAAACGCGCGCCGCGGCTCCAATGAAGCCCTCGTACGCCTTCTCTAGCGCGTCCACTGTGCTATCCATGGTAATGTAGTTCTTCCATGCATTTCACCCTTTTTAATACAAAGGTAGGTATGGTAAAAGACATAATACACAATCACGACAGAGAGTTGCCATAAATAGTTGTATTGGAAATCTAATATAGTATATGTTGTTTAAATTTAGTCATTATGGTATTTTGATTTATAGGTCCATAATATATTGATTGTTGATGTTAATTTATTTATTTTGATTGTCATGGAAATGGTCATACGTTTGAATGACTTACTTAACGCAGTTGAATCCCAAAATGATATCTAATTATTTTGATTGTTTTAATAAAGGTGAAATATATGTTTTAAGAAGTAAAATATAGAATCTAGTGTATTTAGGGTTTAGGGTAAATTAATGGGTTTAGTTTAACTTATGAATGATATGATCTTATCCTGACTTTTTTCTGGTTAATTTTAATAAAAAAGATCCGTCAAAAATTTGAGAAGAAAAAAATGTTGGTTTTTATATATATTTAAAAGTCTAGTACCTGCAACAATGTTATTTATTATCATTGTGCTAGAAAGGGTTGGGTTGTGTCAACCTTCAACGCAACGTAATTATTTCAAACCAACTTTTGATTGGAAGTTAGCCCTTCCAATCTAAGAGGGGTCTCTCAGTATATTTAAAAATACACATGGCTAACTCTGGTTTTCTACGTGATTTTTGCAAGTGAAAGAGTGTGAGGACAACTACCATTGGGCATGGAGTCAATTAAAGAAAATCAATTACAAACAACATTGTTTTGTGGAAGCTAAGGCATTTTTAATTTACTAATGTGAATATGGACATTCGTAGTAATCATAGGGAATTGAAGGAAGTTGGAGCAATGTAACATTGAATTTCAAGTAATCAAATAAGCTATGAAAACTAACAACGACATAGAAGCATAATAGGATGGAACTGAAACTGAAATGAATCTCAGGTTAAAACAGAGTATTGTTGCAAACTGTATATCTATTAACTGAAAAATATACAACATTGGTTTCCTCACATCATTGATCCCCCCACTCTCAGAGTTGAGAATCTACTTATTTATAGAGTGAGATCTCTTTTACAAAATTTGCCATCTGGGATTGATTCGATTGACAATTATGAGATCTAATCCTATTTGATTAATAAAACCTTGAGCCTTCATATGGATTTTCTGTTACAATTATTTATGAAAATAAGACTGTTTGTAGCGTGGCACTGTATTTGTGGAAATTCATAGCATCTAGCCTTTTGAATCTTGCTATGTTGTTTGTTGTTGAAAGTGTCTTGTTGTCTCTGTCTCGTTGTCCCACTATGTCTCGTTGTCCCACTATGTCTCGTTGTCTCACTATTCTCTACATTCTGCTTGATGACCATGCTGCTGGAAATATGCCGAAAAACACCCTCATTGCCCCATTGACCGCAAGGCGAAATGGATGTTTAATGCTCGTTGCCCTAGGCTTGTTGTTATCGCAATCAGAATACAGGAGGGGAGCCTTTTACCAAATTCCATAATGTTTTTCCGACTGTCCAGATGCAAAACTTTAATAAAGCATGACACATAAAATATCGCTTCCGAAACCAGAACTTTGCATATCGCCATCGGGAA
Source organism: Pinus tabuliformis (assembly GCA_031772625.1). Lineage (NCBI taxonomy): Eukaryota > Viridiplantae > Streptophyta > Pinopsida > Pinales > Pinaceae > Pinus > Pinus tabuliformis. The sequence continues at coordinate 1,083,056,576 of CM062815.1, read as the reverse complement.
GGAAGAAGGGGCGTTAACGCTGATTTACGGTGATTTCTCGATATGGACCTGAAATTTCACACAACCATAATGCATAATTTTTCAGGTCCATCGCAATCGCAAGTCGGAAGGGAGTTCGGCGGAGAAGGGATTTGTGACTTGAGTGATCCCTGATTGTGATATTGCAATCGGCGAGGGGAGACACGTCGCAATCGGCGAGCGGGACGAAACTTTATGCGATATCGTAATTGGCATGGAGGATGTGTGATATGCGATATCAGCGAAGGAGTGGTGACGGGTTTATGCGATATCACAATCGGAGGGGAGGATTTGCGATATCACAATCGCGGAGGAGGGATACTGGTGGATATGGTTTCGCAAAAGGGAAGGGGCTGATTGCGATATGGTTTGCAGGTCCCAGCCTTTAAAAGGACTGTTGCATGCTTATTAATGTTTTTGAAGTATTTTAAAGGGGAAAGGGAAAACGTGGCTAGAGTTGGAAATGGTTGAAACACGGCTAGAGTTGGAAGATGGGGAAACAAAGCTAGAGTTTTTAGAAAACAAAGGAGTAAAATGGGGTTTGTGAAAAAAAATGGGTTTTGGAGAATATGGAATTTCTCCAAAACGATTTAGACTAGACATGTCCTTCCTTCTTTAATCTCCAAATGCAAAGCACAACAACCTCTTTCAGAAAAGCAACAAATAGATGCAAAGATCAGTGGTGGAAAACCTGATCTAAAATGACTAATCAAACTAAAATTTATTTCTAGTGGTTATCAGGGATAACAATGGCTCCAATGGGTATGTTGCACCCCTGTGGTGCAGCAAAGAACCAACAGACTATTTACCTGACCATTGAGCTAATCCTAATTTGAAAACTGAAAAGCATACTGCAAACCAACTACTACTGCTACAATATGATATCAAATTGTTGTACAAACTGAAATTGTCAATTGCGAAATGTTTCCTAAAGCTGAAAGAAATGCTTAATTCAAACAATATGAAACTTCCTATATAACCAGTCAAATAGTTGATTCAACACCTGGGCTTCTTGATTGTGCTTGAACAATATCAGTAGTGAATTATCTATTGGCAACTCAGAATAAAAACTGAATCTATCACTTGAGCTTATAAATGAAAGAAACTCCAGCTTCACTGATGACTGGAATAGACTTACCAAACAATCTTTATAATCATGAAAAATCACCTTTTCTTGATGAGTAAAACCATGAGGGTTGAATTCATTCATAACTGATGGCATATGTTGTCCTCTATCTTCAATTCCAAGAACATCATCAAATAAAAAGGCAACAACATATTTCTCTTCCTTGCCATGTAAATCAACAAAAACATCCATGCATCCTTGAACATCTTCAAACATGATATCCATATTGTGTGTATCAAAACTACTCTTTTTGCTTATCAAACACATCAGATATAACCTTTGATAGTTTTGCTTGAGGAATGTCATCTTAAGTCTGAACGCTAACATCTCTTATACAAACAACTTTATGCATTTCATCCATGTCATTTTGATGATCCTCAAATAGAATAGGCAAAACCTGTATATTCAGCTCTTCATGTATCTCAGGTTTACCTAACAGTGAACTTTCATGCACTTTAACCGAGACAACATCATTATGATTTTCAACAGAAAAAAAAATTCTTGTCTAGGTAGACAAATTTCATCACATGTTACCTCTCTATTCATAATCTTCATGCATGCATTTTCAACAACTTGATCTTGAGAAATTTCTTCTTGACATAAAATCTCAGAAAAGGACTCATACCTCTAACTGCATATAGATTGACAGGGCTGCAAATCTTGATGGATTTCATGTAATATGACACTATCAAATTTCTGATCCATTTCATCTTCAACTAAAGAAGAGACATCTGCTTGTTGGAAAACTTCTTGATCATCATGACAACTAGCTTGAGAAGAAAATTCATAAAGTGCCTCTAACATCTCCTCATCATCCATACATTCTACATCATCATCAATACTTTTGAGATATTGAATGAAACCTTTCCAAAAATTACAACAGTCTTGAAACAGTGGTAATGAAGGATGAGACTTCCCATATTGTACAAAAAATATTCTATGAAAACCTTTAAGAGAACATGAGCTTCCTGCCGACAACCCTTCATACCATACTCTAGCTTTGTCTTCTAGAGTAGCCATAAACATATTCATGAGAAAATCCTCAGGAAACTCAACCCTCAGTCTACATACATGTATATGGAATTTAACCAAATGTAGACCAACATCATTTTCCTTTTCATCTTTAAATATGGGAAGATGGGTTGGCCAATCAACACAAGGCATAGGATTTGGAAAGCCATAGATGTGAGACTGATCCATAGGAGCATGCCTGACATTTCTTCTTATAGTAGAACTCATATTGGAACTTCTTCAAGCTATTGATATGTAAGCAGTGGAGTCACCATGAAGCTTCGATCTTCAGTATCTTTTAAGATTTCTCTAGGGTAATATCACAACCTTTCAGAAAACTCTGATTTCCTGTTACCCTTAGGAATCAGAATGAAGAAACTCAAAGAGAATCTGGGAAAAGGAGCTTTCCAGCTCCTGACAAATGAACCAAAATGTTATCATTGGGCTAGAAAGGGTTGGGTTGTGTCAACCTTCAACCCAGCGTAACTATTTCAAACCAACTTTTGATTGGAAGTTAGCCCTTCCAATCTGAGAGGGCTCTCTCAATATATTTAAAAATATAGATGGCTAACTCTGGTTTTCTATGTGATTTTTGCAGGTGAAAGAGTGTGAGGACAACTACCATTGGGCATGGAGTTAATTAAAGAAAATCAATTACAAACAACATTATTTTGTGGGATTTGATGCATTTTTAGTTTACTAATATGAATATGGACATTCGTAGTAATCACAGCAAATTGAAGGAAGTTGGAGCAATATAACATTGAATTCCAAGTAATCAAATAAGCTATGAAAACTAATAACAACATAGAAGCATGATAGGATGGAACTAAAACCGAAATGAATCTCAGGTTAAAACAGAGTATTGTTGCAAACTGTATTTCTATTAACTGAAAAACATACAACAATGGTTTCCTCACATCATCGATCCCCCCACTCTCAGAGTCGAGAATCTAATTATTTATAGAGTGAGATCTCTTTTACAAAATTTGCCATCTAGGCTAGATTCGATTGACAGTTATGAGATCTAATCCTATTTGATTAATAAAACCTTGAGCCTTCATAAGGTTTTTTGTTACAATTATTTATGACAATAAAATTGTTTGTAGTGTGGCACTGTATTTGTGGAAATTCAGAGCATTTGGCCTTTTGAATCTTGCTATGTTGTTTGTTGTTGAAAGTGTCTCGTTGTCCCACTACGTCTCGTTGTCTCATTGTTCTCTGCATTTTGCTTGATGACCATGATGCTGGAAATATGCTGAAAAACACCCTCGTTGTCCCATTGAAGGGAAGGCGAAATGGATGTTTAATACTCGTTGACCTGGGCCGACTGTTATCGCAATTGGAATACAAGAGGGGATCCTTTTACCATATTCCATAATGTTTTGTCGACTGCCCAGATGCGAAACTTTAATAAAGCATGACACATAAAATATCACATCTAGAACCAACACTTCACATATCACCATCGGGAATGAAGAAGGGGCATTAACAATGATTTACGGTGATTTCTCGATATGTCGGACCTAAAATTTCACATAACCATAATGCATATTTGGGTCCATCGCAATCACAAGTCGGAAGGGAGTTCGACGGAGAAGGGATTTGTGACTTGAGCGATCCTCGATTGCGATATCGCAATCGGCGAGTGGAGACACATCGTAATCGGCGAGGGGAGACACCTCGCAAATCGACGAGACACATTGCAATCGACAAGCGGGACAGAACTTTATGCGATATTGCAATCGGCGGGGAGGACGTGCGATATGAGATATCAGTGGAGGAGTGGTGATGGGTTTATGCGATATCGCAATTGAAGGGGAGGATTTGCGATATCGCAATCGCAAGTGGAGGTGGGATACAGGCAGATATGGTTTCGCAAAAGGGAAGGGGTCGATTGGGATATGGTTTGCAGGTCCCAACCTTTAAAAGGAATGCGGCATGCTTATTAATGTTTTTGAAGCATTTCAAAGGGCCAAGGGAAACATGGCTAGAGTTGGAAATGGGTGAAACACAGCTAGAGTTGGAATATGGGGAAACGCGGCTAGAGTTTTTAGAAAACAAAGGAGTAAAATGGGGTTTGTGAAAGAAATGGTTTTTCTCCAAAACGATTTAGGTCCTTCCTTCTTTAGTCTACCAATGTAAAGCACAACAACCTCTTTCACAAAAGAAACAGATAGATGCAAAGATGAGTGGTGGAAAACCTTCTCTAAAATGACTAATCAAACTAAAATTTATTTATAGTGGTTATCATGGATAACATTATTAATTGTCTGGTCCATGCATCAGAGAAAATGTATCAAAAAAATGCGGAGTGCCTAGTAGGTCAAAGTTGTTAGATAACCATATATACTAATCCTAGAAGGTCCATGCATCAGAGCGAATATATAAAAAAAATTGCAGAGTGCCTAGTAGGCCAAAGTTGCTAGATTTCCATATATACTAATCCTAGAAGCAAATATAATCAAAAAACTTGAGTTTGAGTTGCTTAGTGTACAAAATTCGAGTGCCCTTGGGTTTTCCATTTATGCATTCTAAATAAATAAAAAATCACATTCTTTCTTGAAATTATTTTCCCAGATTCAAGTGAAAAAGTCTAAGTTAAACTACGTCAAATTGATATGTTATAGAATCTAATAAATGTAGAGATAAAATTGATATATTGGATCAATATGTAAAAAAATCAAAATTTCCAAATATAAATATATATTTTTCAATATATATATATATATATATATTTTAAATTGCAATAACATTTATAATATAAATTGGAGTTGTCTATAATGCGACTTTTTGGAGATTCCGGTGACGGAATCCGGCGGAAGAAATTGAGGTTAAATCTTGATTTCTTGCAGTTAAAATGGTTTTTTAACTGCATATTTGGATTCAGCACCCTCGAAAACCCCTGGGACGCTTTCATTGTGCATAAACTAGCTATCAAACTTGCGATTCCAATAAATTCCTGCCGGATTTCGACCGGAAAAACCCGCCGGAAAGGCTTTCAAAAAGTCGCGTTATAGACAACTGCATATAAATTAGGTTAAATTTTAGAAATGTTCCGTTGAGTGGATATTTCATTTATAATAGAGATATTCAAAGGATGTAATACTATAAATGCATTTCATTAATATAGATGTATATTCTTTTTTAAATGTAATTTTAATTGCAATACAATTTTTGAATATGAATGGTGTTATTAAAATTTCAATATGTAAATATTTTTGTATAGTGTTGTTATTTGGGTTTAGTTTAAATGATTGAAAGAAATGATTGTTATTATCTCTTAATGTTAATAACATGTTAAATATGTTATTAGTATTTTGTGTAATTATTTTTAATGTTATCATCTAAATAGTTCCTTAAAAATGTCTGATAATATGCTCTATACATATGTGTATGGCATTTTTCTAAAAGTATTTTATAATTTTATAAACATGTTTTACAATGAACTTTTTCTTCCTGATATATCACATAAGTAGTTTTAATGCACACATTCAAGTGTGATTTATCTTCAACAAATTCATCTTCATATGTTTTATGATATTCATAGCATAAATTATAATATTATTTATGTACATAAGAGTTTATTTTTTAAAAGATATATATAAGATGGATGGTAGAGATTTAACTTCCACAAAATATTATAGAATATTTATGTTGATAGACATTTCTATGTCGGAATAGGACTTCCAAAAGTTTAACTTAATTCTCAATAATTATTAGGTCGATGGTATGGATTTAATTTTTAGTAGTAGTCATAAATCAAAGTTGAGATTTATCTTAAAAGTAGAGTAGGAAGTAGGAAGTTGCAATGTTCAAGCCAAGTGGTTATAATTAGAATTGAGAGTGGAAATTTGTTGGTTGCATGGTGAAGTGATGACCATATGAGGAAGAAGCAATTGAAGAAAACTTCATTGAACATCTTGGAGTTGATTCAACACTCAGCTAGGGATTGGAGTATCTTGTGGATTGTTTCCCATGAACTTTGCTAAGTTGGTGCTCAGTTAGGGGATTGGTGTCTCTTATGGGTCGGTGCCCACAAATTCATTGAGTTTGTGCTCAATTGGGGGATTGGTGTCTCCCATAGGTTGGTACCTATGAAAGTTTCAATTGGAGTTGATAACCTTAATTGTATTACTTATGCATTAAGAAAAGTTGAAAGTGATTTATTCCAGTTATAAATCTTCCATGTCTATGTGTTCAACCTTGAATGATTAATGTTGTGATTTATTGATGATTAAAAATTGGTTAATTGACTAAATACTAATTCACCCCCCCCCCCCCCCCCCCCCCCCCCGTTTACTATTTCCAACAATTGGTATCAAAGTGGGTTCCTTTAATCACAGCCTAATAGTTGGAAGGAAGATCCCAGAAGAGCAGATGGAAAAATCAAGAAAACAGTCCTCCAAATGTTCAAAGGAAGTCCCCTCCAATGCTATGTTGTCAAAATATTCTAAAGATATTGAAGAAAGTTTGTTTTTCCTAGCTCCTTTGTTTGATGGAACAAAGTATGATTTGTGGAGAGTCAAAATGAGGCATTGTTTGATGAGTCTTGGTTGTGAGGTATGGGAATCAATTTTTACTAGAAGCACAACTACAAAGGAGTCAAAAGAATACAATACAAAAGCGATGAAAGTGATCTTGAGTAGTCAATCGGATTCTATAAAAGTCAAGATGGGTCAATGTTCTTCAACTAAAATCTTTGGGAAAAACAACAAAAGCTTTATGCAAAATTTGCCCTTGTGTCTGTTGAGCTATGACCAAAGTATGTGGAACAAGAACACAAAAATGATCAAGAATCAAAGGAGATAGATGAAGGAAAATAGAAAACACCAAAAGCATGGAAGATTATGAAGATGAAGAAGAATTTGAAGTAGAGGTTGAAGTAGACCTTAAAGTAGAGCTTGTGGCTACTCTAAAAGAAATAAATAGATTAAAAAAATAAAACAAAGAAATTAAGAAGTAGATGCAAGAAATTGAAGAGAAGAATCATGACCTTGATGGTACAAAGGAAGAAGTTGTCCTCCTAAGACTCCAAGTAGAGGAAGTAGAAAGAGAAGAAATTATGACAAGCCATCTTAAGGAAAGATCTAAGGATTTTAACAAGCTTGAAGTAGAATTTGGTCAACAAGAAAGGAGATATGAAGAAGAAGTCATCTTCCTGAAAACTCATCTAGAAGAAGCAAAGAGAATAGAAGAAGTAATGAAGATCTAGTTAATGAAGAAAAAAAAAGATTGTGAGAAGCTTGAAGAAGAGATTGTCTCATTGAGAAATGAAGTTGACAAGCTATGCAAGAATCTGAAGAGTTCTCAATTATTGGATGACAACACTAGTTGTCAGAGATCACCATTTAATAAAAGTGGACTTATTTATACATGTGAATCTCCATGCAACAGATACAAGCTCCAAATCCCCAAAGTTAAATTTGAAGAAAATCCTGAAAGCAAAGTCATTGTCCTTCAAAGTGTTATCACTCAGGTTGTCCCTTGGCTCCTTAAGGGATACGGCCGAGGTAACCACAAACCAATCTTTGGATTGCAGGTCCTAGCCTACCTGCAATCAGAGAGGGCTCTCTCTTTTATAATTTAGCTTTGTTTTGATATGATTTTAGGCTAGTTATGGAGTGCAGAGTTTTGTTTTAAGTTTGGTGGGATGGTTGATGCTTCAGACAGAGTTGGCATGCAAAGGATGAGAAGTTCAAACCATTGGGCATGGAGTCAAGGATAAGGGCTGTTGGTGCGTTTTCTTGGTCACAAGAGGAATACAGAGTAGGATAGCTACACATAAAACAATATCAAGTTGGAATAAAGATGGAATGAAGGTCAGAGATGAAAGGCAACTAAGTTTCATAAGCTAATAGAAGGAGGGAAAATGAACTTTATCTAGGAGCATTCAAGGGTTCCTAAACAATCGTTCATAAATGAGAGAAACAACGTAAACATGATCATTTAAGTATGCATATTCATAACTATTTCTGAGGAAAAACATGTAGAAATAACAGAAATTGAGCATAGAGTGCTGCTAAGCAAAGTCTAAGCTATTCTTCTTTCCTGCTATTTAGATGGTGGCACAATGGTGGCATAAACACATATAAACTGTAAACAGAGGTAAGAAACACTTATTGGGCCATGAAGAAGCACAAGAATTCCATAGTTCACTCTTTAGCCATTAAAACACAACAGATAGTTCATCCTCCAAGCATTCCAGCGATCTTTGATTATATAGGCTATCAAAGAATACAGAGCAAGTCTCGAGAGGAGTTATCAACCAACCAACCCTTTAAACAATGAACAGGGTGGTATATATAGAGAAAATATCCAAAAAATATCTACAACAACAGATCTTAAACAGATCTGAGGGAATAAGCGCCTTTAATCTAACTTATCCTGAAATAAATGCATAAAAGATCTATCTAACTACTGCGCTGGGGCAGCTGCCTCAAAAATGAGTAAATATGATGTCCTTTGAGCTCTGTGATGTTCATTTGGCCATAACTGTGCTTTGGTTTCTGCAGCATTGCCCTTAGGTGGCCTTATGTGCATTAACTTTGATCTGGTGAGCCTTAATGTCTTTAAATTCCATCACTGATACTCTTTGACTTTGCTGGGGCTCTTTAATGTTCCTTTGATGTGGCTTTATGATTTCCACTGATATTTTCCATTGATACACTTTGCTGCTACTCTGATACTCTTTAATACTGAATCGGGGCCTTTTCTCTCCACTGATACACTTTACCGCTACAAAATCGCCCTTGCCTGCCACTTTATGGCGAGATTTGACTGCTGTTGTGCCTTCAGTGGCCTTTAGAACTGTTTCGGCGCTTGGCCGATCAAAACACTATCAAAACTAAAGAAATATTGCAAAAAAGGGGAGGAATGGACACTGATAGCCTGCTGCGGCAAACACTCTGCTGTTTAGAGTCAATCTGTGGTGGAGCGATCCAAAATTGATGCAAAATGATCAAGCTTCCCTTAGAGAAGGAGCGTGCGTGGGCGCAGATTGAAAAACATGAAGAAATGCCTTTTTTCCATTATAAAGTAAAAAACCACTTTACATAGGAAATTTGATGAAAAACAGGGCGGGAGCGATTACTGTAGCGGAGAATTAATCTGGGCCGTTGGATCGCGCGAAGGCAGATCCAATGGTTGGCGCGCAATCGACGATCGGCGGATTTACAATGAAATGGGTTCGCGGACCCGAAATCCCTTTCAAACTGTTGTTTATAACTTTTCAGCTTCGGTTATGGAGCGTACAGTGCCAATCCCTTGCGGACCCGACACACTATTAAGCTCCATTCTATAGTATTTCGGCTCCGGCCAGTCGGAGCTATATATGGGGCCGTGACTTAATGAGGACCGTTGATCTGAGGGCCTGAATGGGTGACTGTGATTAAATCGGCATTTCGCTATCGATGGGGACATGGGGCGGGGCTTTATGGATATGCAATCGCCGAAATGGGAGCGATGCGATAAGATCTGGGCCGTTGGATGGGTGGGGTGATCAGACGGCTGGCGTGTAGTCGGCATATCGCATCGGGGAAAATGGATCAGAGGAATATATAAAGGGGCCAATACTTGTGACTGCCACCTCCGACATTGATATCGCGTCGGAAGGGGGGGGGTAATGCAATCGGAGGGATGCCTTATGAGTCGGCAACGGGCCACTTGTGATCGGAGGAAGGCCTCTCCGATCAGAGGAAGGAAATAATGGCATCGGAGGGGTTTTTGCATGATCGGAAGGGTTCCGATAACAAAAAAGAGGGTTTATATGGAGTCGGAAGGGAAAATATTGTTAGAAAATTATATATTACGGAGAAATGGAACACATAAAATATTGTAGAAATATAAACACAGAAAACGCACAAAACAAGAGAGACACAGATATACGTGGTTCACCCAGTTTGGGCTACGTCCACCCCGAACAGCCAGTCCTTCCTTTCTATTATCCAGCAAAATGAAGAGACACAACCTACAGCAAATCCGCTGTAATATCCTCTATTTTCTCTCACAGTCTCACCTCTCTATTTCTCGCTCAAAGAATACACATCTATATCTCAGCCTCAAATACAATGCCCTCATACAAAGAGAGGGGTTGCCTTCTAGGGCAAAAAACCCTAAAGTAAACATAAGTTCTACCGTCAGATCATCTGCCTAATGAACGACCCAGATTGACTAGAAATTACTATACTTTTACAAGGCAATTTTACATTTGTTTTTAGCTTCGGGGGCGCTGCCCCCGAGCCCCCGCCGGGGGACCGCTGGCTCGGCCCCCCGGACCCCCGCGGGGGGGACAAGTCTCCCTCGCACCCCCCCGCGTGGAGGGGTGTACAAACTTCCTGGGGTATACATCCGACTGAAACAAAGACCTTTGAACAATCATGCTCCACACACAACAAATATGAGATCAGAGGTGGACTTTGATGCTTTTGAAGGGGTTGTTAATGCATCGAAAGGGGTTCGAATGCATAGGGAGATGGTTAAAGAGGCAAACGAGGGTTCTTACTAAGTTTCAGGCAAACTTAGTAATTCCCAAGCAATATTTATGGTTATATTTCAACCAGAGGGAGGGGATATGTATATAGAGGAATTCTTATCATATTTTAGTAGGGGAAGGGGAAATATATAGGGATTTACATAATAAGTTAGAAATTAATATGAATTTCGATCGGAAAGCGCTAAGGATAGAAGTCTTTAGGCTTTAAAGGGGAAATATGACTTGTAGAAGAAATATAAGCATCCTTAAGCAAAGTAGACCTTTACTTAGGCAATATTTATGGAATATGTTGAAATTTAGAAATGTCAAGAAAATCTTGACCTCTTTAGGGGAATTTAGTGAATGATTTGGGGTAAAGGATGAAGGGGAAGTTAGACATGCCTCGCTTGAGCTGCTCCGAATGGATGATCAGAATAGATTTAACACTTAAAAACTTGAAATGGATCACAATTCATCATTCTGCCACCTCAGAACTACCTACCCGGCCTACTTAGCCTAACATTTTTTTCCTCTTTTTGTTTGGGTGCACTTAGACTAGCAAACCCAGCTTTTCAACTTTTCTTTCGGCTATCCTCCTATTTAACTCTACCCTTATTAATGCCAGGGGCTCAGATTAAGCAGTTGAGCACCCTTGATTCTCTACCTATCTAATGATCTGCCAAGATTAAACAGTTTGGACAAATATTTATTCTCTACCTCTACAACAAGCAATTTAAATATAAGGAAGCCAAGATTAAGCTGTTTGGCCTTCCCTTAACTGTGAAATCCTTCAAAAATGGAATAGTTCTTCAAAAATGGAATATAGTAGTGGCATTTGAGCTAGCACACTTTCCTGGCCTTTTGTTTGGGGTTCATTTCATTTATTTTTCTCTTTGGCCAATTGATTCTTTTTGCCCTTTGATTATTCTTTTAGAGCATACCCTCTTTACATTTTTTAAATTTTCTGAGTTTTCTAGAAAATATGGAACCTTTGTAGCATGAAAAGAATGACATATTTGGCATGTAAACAGTCAATCATGAAATATGAAACCTATTGCAATAGGAGGATAACACAAAGGTCAAAGAATGAAATATGTTGATTGCATGGTGAAGTGATGACCATATGAGGAAGAAGAATTTGATGACAAATTCAATGAACAAATTGGAGTTCATTTAATGCTCAACTAAGGATTGGAGTTTCTTGTGGATTGTTGCCTATGAACTTTGCTGAATTGGTGCTCAGCTAGGGGATTGGCATCTCATGTGGGTTGGTGTCCACGAATTCATTGAGTTGGTGCTCAATTGGGGGATTGGTGTCCCCCGTAGGTTGGTGCCTACAAAAGTTTCAATTGGAGTGTCTAGACTTGATTGTATTATTTTTATATTAGGAAAAGTTGAAAGTAATTTTCTTCCAGTTATAAATATTCCATGTCTATGTGTTCAATCTCGAATTATTAATGTTGTGATTTGTTTATGATTAAAAATTAGTTAATTGACTAAATACTAATTCAACCCCCCCCCCCCCCCCAAATATTTCCAACAATTGGTATTAGAGTGGGTTCCTCTAGTCAGAGCCTGATAGCTGGAAGGAAGATCCTAGAAGAGCATATGGAAAAATCAAGAAACCAATCCTCTAAACGTTCAAAGGAAGTCCCCTCTAATGCTATATTGTCAGAATATTCTAAAGATATTAAAGAAAGTTTGTTTTTCCTAGCCCCTTCATTTGATGGAACAAAATATGATTTGTGGAGAGTCCAAATGAGGCACCATTTGATGAGCCTTGGTTGTGAGGTATGGGAATCAATTATCACTGGAAGTACAACTACAGAGGTGCCAACATAACACAATACAAAATTGATGAAGTAGTCTATCATATTTTGTAAAAGTCAAGGTGAGTCAACAAATTTCAGCCAAAAGGCTTTGGGAAACAACAACAAAAGCTTTATGCAGAACCTGTCCTTGTGTCTGTTGAGCCAGAACTAAAGTATGTGGAACAATAACACAAAATTAATTAAGAATGAAAGGAGATAGATGAAGGAAAAAACGCTGAAAGCATGAATGATTATGAAGATAAAGAAGACTTTGAAGTCAAGGTTGAAGTATACCTTAAAGCAAAGCTTGTGGCTGCTCTAAAGGAAATAAAAATTTTGAGAAAAGAAAATGAAGAACATAAGAAGTAGATGTAAGGTGTTGAAGGTAAGATCATAACCTTGATGATACAAAGAAAGAATTTGTCCTCCTAAGACTCCAAGTAGAGGAAGCAGAAAAGAGATAAGACATTTTGACAAGCCATGTTAAGGAAATATCTAAGGATTTTAACAAGCTTGAAGCAAAATTTGGTCAAAACTAAAGGAGACATGAAGAAGAAGTCATCTCCTCGAAAACTCAACTAGAAGAAGATTGTGAGAATATTGAAGAAGAGGTTGTCCCATTGTGAAATGAAGTTTACAAGCTATGAAGGAATATGAAAACTTCTCAATCATTGGATGACATTCTGAGTCGTCAGAGATCACCATTTGATAAAAGTGGACTTAGTTATACAGGTGAATCTCTGCAAAAAAATACAAGCTCTAAATATCCAAAGGTTAAATTTGAAGAAAAACCTGAAAGCAAAGTCATTGTCCTTCAAAGGAAAAATCACAACGAAAATTAGAAGAATGTTACAAGTGCTACATTTTCAAGTAGTAATGTTGATGTCCTCAAGGAATCTTCAATCTATGCAAGTGACAATGAGAATCAACCAAGGATTTAACCTCATCAAGGCAAATCAATTTCAGGAAACCATCAAGGGAAGTTTTCTCATCGAGGTATCAAACCATATTATTTGGACATTATTTTTCATGTACTAGTTTTAGGCATAAGCCAATAATTTGTAGGGTCTATACAAAGAATGATTATAGCAAAAGAAGTCCTTATCAGTCTTCCAAAAATCGATTTGCAAGATATAAAACCAGAGGACCTATTGGCTACAACAAAAGTTATGATTCATTTGCTCCATTGTTCATGTACAATATAGAATGCTATAAATGTCACAATCTTGGACACATAGCACATGATTGTAGAAGCAACATGATATGGTCTCCTAAGCAAGTCAAAGAAGAAAATATTCCTACTAGGCATAGAGAAAATTCCACCAAAGTTTGGAGAAAAAAACAAGAAGAGCCAAAGATAGAAGAACATGAATTGGTCTTGCATGTTCAATGCAAAAATTGTTAAAACATCTTCAAGGTTAAGTGCTCCAAGGAAAAGAGGATTGGGCTGCACCATTTCAAGGATGAATTGTCTTCTTATAGGGATTTCTGGTGATGCTAAATATATTGTGCAAAAGCTAGATTGCATAACTCCAATATAGTGCATATTCAATGCCCTGAAATTTGTGCTTGGATACTATTTTTAATGATTCCAGCTCTTACATGGTGTTTGGAAATCAAGTTTTTTGACAGTTTTGTAACACAAGACACAAGGTGCATTCACATGGAAATGCCTTACACAGTATCAACAAAAGCACATAAGCATATGACCTTAAGCACATAACAGAGGGAACCCTTAACTTTTGTCATGAGATTAGCCTACATAATAGAAAAGTTGATGACTATGGATGAAGAAATTACCAAGAACAAGTAACCTCTTAATTACCTAGTTTCCTATTACACTGTCAAGACATAATTTTTTATTTCCTTCTTAAATTTGCCAATAAAAGTATTCATATGCACCCTATTGTGATTTACATTACAATTGGTATTTGTACAAAGCTTTCTTGACTATGGGTTGAGATGATGTTATTGTATTAAGCTTTTGATATGGTATTGAATTTTATGGCATTCTTCTATATCTGGCCATCTGGATTATGAAGCTTATTAAGAAATAGATATCCCATCACAATAAATGCATCTGCTTTGGATTGAAAAAATAAATGTATGTGCCCATAACAATATTGAAACTTTGTTGCAACTAGTGTAAGAGGTTCTTGTTTTGTGGTGTGTAATGTACATATGGTATGATTGGATGCACTCAACCAAGACGTGCTGCAACTATGAGTGTTTCCAAGTGAGTCTGTGAAGACATGGAAACTGCATTGGGAGATAAATTTGATTATGCCATTCGATTTGAGGACGTAACTAGACCAAACACTATAATCAAAGTAGATGAAAGATGGAGTGTTGTTGCGGGAAACTCTCAGGCCTAAACGAGTATAATGTAATTGTTGTGGATGATTTGTGGTAGTCCTTATACTGAAGATTATGAAACATGGATAAAAATATTAAATAGGGCGTTGCATGATGAAGATCATGGTAAACCGATTTTTGGATACCTAATTGACTAAGTGTTACGGTGTGGGATGTGAATATTTATTGGAGTTTAAGAGACTAATTGGAATATGAAAACCAAGATACATAAAACAATATATTAATATGTATGTTAGTATGTAAATGTTTGTGAGTGTAAAAATATTATTTTTTATATTAATATTGCATTTTCATTTGTGAGTGTTTAACATGAGTGTTTAACATGGTATTAGAGCAAGCGAATTCTTGCCTTGCTTAATAATTTGAGCCACTAATTTTGTGGCCTTTGTGTGCTTATCAATTCTGCCATCTTTTCTTCTGCTCAGTTCTGTCTTTGCAAATGACTAAGAGGTTGTTATATGTTACTTGATTGTTACACTATGAGCTGCGATAAAAACAGAGGTTTGAATGATCCTGTCATTCCTCGCATCCTCACTAAAACGATTGTAGAAAACCCTGGTGCATCCAACATTACTTCTTCTAGAAGTGTTGGAGCATTTGCTAGGATTTCACCGAGAGAGTTGGTGGAGGATCCATCCATTCCCACTACACCAATCTGAGGATTCTGCCTCTCTTGAAATTTTCAGGTTTGTGGTCCTCCAGTCTGACATTCACTTAGTAGTAACGTCTCTAAAACCTGCAATATCAAAGTGGTTTCCTAGTTGGGGTATTCTACACACCCTTGCACATTGGGCTCTCTGACTGGTCACATGAGTTTCATCTTTGTCTAGGAGAAATATTGTACTTTGCAGCTTCTTCCCAAGGACTTGAACTCAAAACATGAGCAAATATTGATGTTAATGGGGTGAGTAAATTTTTGGAGAAGTCTTGCAACCTTGTTAATGCGGTGAGTAAATTTGAATTCTCATGATCGTTGAATTCAATTTGAGCACGGATCCAACTGAGATAGGCCCTAGAATCACCATGAATATGTACTCTAAAAGGAGCGGGCAATTCTTGGGATGCTTCTTGCATTGGTGCTTTGTTTCGATCATCGTAAGAGCAAGGATATTGGCATTTTCATAGATGTGCCATTTGTCAAGGGTCATGAATACATATAGTATGTACTCTTAGAATATTACAGTTGGTGAGAATTTAAAGGTCATATATATATATATATATATATATATATATATATATATATATATATATATATATATATATATATATATATATATATATATATATATATATATATATATATTTAAAATGTCAGCTTCCTCCTGAAGTTTGCTAAAAATGTGATGTTACGACTGAATGATTTTGGAGAGAATGTATACATTTTGGTCGTAGTTGAGCAGATATTGATGTTTTGGTAGCCAAAGGAGCTTAAAAAAAACATTCATTTGTAGACCTTCCAAGTAAAATTTTGGAAATATATATGGCAATATATATGATGCACTGTGATACATTAAGGAGCACAAATTCCATGGTTGCCAAAAAATAAGATCCATGTTCGACCCTAAGTTCTATTCCAACGAAAGTCTATAAAAAGCATTCGAAGTTTATAGGAATTTCGAAAGGTGTCTCTTATTGATTTTGTTGCATATATGATAAGGTGGAAGATTGATGCGTCACTCGTTGTAGCAGGTCACTGTTTCTCATTTTCTAGATGAAAATTAGTCGTCACCATATCCTTCATAGTTATATCGGTGAGCTTAAGTCAATTGCAGATTCCCAGAATATTCGGGAATTCGACGGACATGGGTGCGGTCAAAAAATTGACCGCGCTCATGTTCGTCGGATTCCCGAATATTCTGAGAATCTGCAATCAACTTAAGGATGCCCAATTATATGATGAATAATAATTCTAGTGGCTTTGTGGCCTTTGTTGTAATAACAATGTATATTGTTGGTTGTTTGTGAAGGGCAGTGATGCACTTTTGTTCTTGATATCCAGGTTTGCCACTACACTTACAATTGGTGTTGGTACTAGCGCTTCTGTAAGTTCTATTGACGCTCTAATTTTTCATTTGGCCTTGGTGTAACATTCAAATATGTCTTCCTTTAGCAAAGGGAGCACTCTTTTATTTGGTTTTGGGAGTACATTTGAATTCAGACATTGAAATTGTTGGAAAATGGCTAAAGTTGATGAAGTATTAGAGTTACCTATGATAGTCTCCATGATTGATGGTATGGTAAATGTTAGTAAAGTATTTCTCTCTAACATTTGAACTTGTTTGCATCATGTACATGAAAAGATCAAGTTTCTCCAAGTTGAGTCACAACTACAACAAGATGAGTTAAAGCTGAAAATACATCATTTTGAACTAGTTTTTGTTCAGGACAACTCCCTTTTTGAGCTTGAAGTTAACTCCCATCAGCTCCCAAAAAGTGACCAAATCAGTAAACTTTAGGTTGATTTAGACCAAGTGCCCATCTTAGGAGAAAACTTGCATAAACATGCAAAAGTTCAGGTTGCACTTCCCAAGCCGATCACCAGACCTTGGGAAGAGTTTGTCAGCAACAAGAACAATATTGATCTTAGATATGACAAGGATGTGTCCTTTCATATTCCAGACTATTCTAGTCCCATCCAATTTCAATATGTTGGGTTTATTCAAGGAAACTTTATTTCACCCACTGTTCCTCTTCCACAATGACCATATATTGTCAAATGCCAACACTGTAATCGAGTTGGCCATGTGAAAGATCACTAATAATAGTGCACCTACAAGATGGAATGATGATGTGACTAAATCCTCTTGAACATTTGGAGCATCCTATTCCTAAAAAAATCCTTACTGAATCCATTTGATGTTTATTTGTAATGGTATTTGTTCATTATGTCAGGAATGCCTATTCTGAGTTAAGCGCAAAGGGTGCATAATTCATACATTTGAAAGAAAAATAAATTCCAAGTCAGAATAAATACATGGTAACTAGTATTTTTGAGAAGTCATATTTACCAAAATGGAAATATAAAATTCAAACGTAAGTACAATTTATAATCCATATATCTTCTCATGTTTATGCATGTTCAAAGGGAGTATATCAACCGAAAATTCCTATTATTATAAAGTAGAAGGTTGTGTAAGTCAGTCCAATGGAAATAAGTGGTAATGCTTCGTGTTTTGTTGAAAGTGAGGTATACATTCATTGTCTAGAAAGTGCTGAAAAAGTCATGTGATGAAGGAAGATGTAAGAAGGAATATGAAAATCATACACACAAGCTCAAGAGGAGCACGAGAAGTTCTCAGTGACAAAAATAAAGGAGACAAAACAGATAGGGGGCACATGGCAAGAAGTGCTGTGAAAATATAATTAATAGAAGAAATTGTGTTAGGGAAAGTTTCCATTTGTCATTGATGTCAAAGGGGGAGAGAAAGTGAAGAAGCATGAATATAGGGCGAGTATTATCGACAATGGGAGTTATTACTTGTGTGTTGACATTAATGAAAAGGGGGAGATTGTTGATATGTTGTCATTGATGTCAAGCCAAGTTCACTAAGAAATGAGCCAATGTGTTGAAATTTTAAGGTCAAAAGCAAGAAAATCCCCAAGGAATAGAAGTCCTAAGATGTAGCAATAAATTATAAAATAAGAACCCCTTCAGGATATTCAATAAATAGGTGGCACACCATCGAATTCTTCTTAGGTGAAGAAGTATTACTCTTGTCGATTTAGCACTCCTCCTAGGGTTGGCCTATTATAAAGTTGGAACAAATATTAAAAGTAATATGGTCGGCTCCCATAAAAAGGAAAGTCTTAAATGAATTTTATTGAAGGACAGGTTGACCCCCCTTTAGTCTCTCGTCCCTTATATATAGGCACACATGGAGGCCCCTTTTGAAAGTATGTAACTCAACTAAGAAAGAGATAGTACCTCTGAGGTAATTGTAGGAGATTTGTCTTATGTAACTCTTTTTTCATGTTCTAGCTCATGGTCATAATTCCAAATAAAGCTAAGGAGTCAGGTAGATACATAAACATCGTCCTATCTAAACAAATATTTGATGACTGAGATCGAATGATGTTTGACCGAAGTAAAATCACTAGTCGTTCGACTACGTAAATAAACTTGTGGAGTCAAATTTTTTGATTTGGGTTATGACGTCACCAGTCTGGTTTCGAGTATGAGCATTAACTTTGAAGTGTTTGGTTTGGTTTTGTTTATGCTAACAATCTCGTTAAATGATTAAGCATACAAGCTTTGTGGCATATCGTGTTCTAGGTTCTGGTTATTTATCGATTGTGTATACACAATGACCAAAGATTTGAAATACAAGTGGTGTGATCGTGCTTAGACATATATTTGACTGAGGCACAAGATGGTATTACTATGACTAAGTTCAAAGCCATTAATAGTAGAAGTTTGGTGAAAGCAAAGCTCTAATACTAAATATCCTTACACATCATCATCAACATGACCTAAGGTTCTTCTGTGACCTCAATGTTCAACAGGGTGTGATATCACATGAGCAAAGGCAGAGTTTCATTATTGTGACTTAAACTATAACTAGTGTAAATATGTTGGTATGCAATGCTGAAGAATAGTTTCATAAGAAAGATCTATTGTATATCAACTATATGCCCGCTTAGAGTTCAACGTTCACATTTTTATTGTGCCGGAAATAGCGGAATGAAATCTTAGTTCTTTACCATAATCTAAGTTGACAAAGGACAATTTCATTGCTGAGGCTCGACCCCGTGGAATGATTTCCTTAATCAAGTCTGAGGTCATCTTACAAACAAAGAAGAGGCAATTCTTTTGGGACATGACAAGGTGTGCCTTGATTAGTTAGGTAACATACAAATCTATGTTTGTTTATATAGAGTGAGCTCATAGGTTGTAGAACTAGTTTAACAAGGCATGCCAAGAAGTCAAGCTAATGACCTAAGTCTATTTTAAGAGCAAGAAGATGTAGTGTTCAAGCCATGTGGGTGTAATCAGAGTTGAGAGAGGAAATATGTTGATTGCATGGTGAAGTGACGACCATCTGAGGAAGAAGCAATTGACGACAAATTCAAAGAACAACTTGGAGTTTAGTTGACACACAACTGGAATTTGGAGTCTCTTGTGGGTTGTTGCCCATGAAGTTTGTTGAGTTGGTGCCATCTAGGGGATTGGTGTCTCCTGTGGGTTGGTGCCTACAAAAGTTTTAGTTGGAGTTGATAAACTTCACTGTATTCTTTATATATTAAGAAAATTTGAAAGTGATTTTCTTCTAGTTATAAATCTCCCATGTTTATGTGTTCAATCTCAAATGATTAATGTTGTCATTTGTTGATGATTAAAAATTGGTTATTTGACTAAACACTAATTCACCCTCCCTCTAATTATTTATGGCATTTGTGATTACAATTTTAAAGTTTGATAAAGCTACAAGAATTAGTCAATTGATCCGGATTTAAACAGGAATGCGACAAATTACATATATAAACATAAATACAAAGTTGCAGTAGAAATAACACTTCATTTCATTATTATCAAAGACTGAAATATGCTTACAAACAAAATGGAAATAAGACTACCACAGGCGATGGTAGCTTATCTATGAGAAGAGATGTGGTAGCTACATGCCTCTGAACTGTGTTACAATGAGGCTTAAGGGCCTTTTTATTATTGAACAATAAGAGAAAACCATAAACAACCAAAACCCTAACCCGAGGAGATGTAACACCAAGAGTTTATGGGCGCCATTGGGGTTAATTGGACAACCAACTTCTCGGGGTTGCGACTTGGTCATATTAACTCTGTTTGACGTGCATGATACCCCGTTGGAAAGATCTCTCTGAGGACCATGACATAAAAGACAATTTTATTAAAAAATTGATGGTGGTAGATTGACAAAAAAACTTCGTTTAGGGCCTCAAAACAGCTCCGAAAGTTTAGGACCCGAAAAACTGCTAAAAATGGTAAACTGTGCTACAATCAAGGAAACTGAAAAATTGAAAGAAACGATGGTGGGGGTCCAAGTGGAATAGGTGGGTGGCCACTTGGATCATTCCTCCCCCCTTAGGAAGCAATGGTCCCCATTGCATTGAGTTCCTCCATGAGATGAGGAAACTTCTGTTGAACTCGATCCCTGGTGAGCCACTTGCCCTAGTGAAGGAGTTGGCCTGCTTTGACAAATTGATATAGTTTGATCTTCTGCTAGCAAGTGTGTTTGATCTGTGTGTCCATGATTTGATCAGTTGTGGCTTGTTCCATGCAATCCGGATTTAACTCTGTAGGTGTGAGTTGTTCTGCAATGTCTGATGTGTCTAGCAATGGTGGGAAGTATGGTCGAAGGCGGTCCACATTGAACACTGGGTGCAGGCCAAGAAATGGGGGAATGCTGAGCTCAAATGCATTTTCTCCCACAATCTTGGTAATGGTGTAAGGACCATATCGGAGTGGTCTGATTTTCCAATAGGCTTCGGTAAGGCGTTCCTTTTGCAAATGCAACCAGACTTTGTCGCCCACCTGAAATTGGTGTGGCACCCGATGTTGATCACGTCGTTGCTTGTACTTGGCATTTGATTTCTCCAGAATGTTGTGGAACCGTTGGCGGATATGTTGGATGTGCTCAATGAAGTTGTTTGCCTTATCAGTTTCGGATTGGACATGAGCCAAATTTTCCTGAGTAGCTACAAATGGCATGGCCACATCAATGGGACATAGTGGCTGGAACCCCAAGCCCACCTGAAAAGGGCTATGGCTAGTCAAGCTGTGGATAGCTCGGTTATAGCTATGTTGGACAGAGAGGAGGCTCTCATCCCATGTGTGTGGATGCTTTGAGTTGTACATGCGCAGAATGTGTACGATCATCCTGTTGACGACCTCTGTCTAGCCATCAGTTTGGGTATGGAAAGTTGTGGACTTAATGAGCTTAGTATCCAACATCGACCAGGGACTGGACCAAGATGTACTGAGGAACTTGCTGTCCTGATCTGAGATGATAAACTATGGGATCCCAAAGTGTACCCACACTCATTCAAAGAAGAGTTTAGCAGTGGCTTCTGCTGTGATATTCTTCTTGCACGTAGCCATAATGGCCATCTTCGAGAATCTGTCGACGACCACAAAAACACAGTTGTTGCCATGCTTAGTAGAAGGAAGGCCCAACATGTAATCCATGGAGATGAATTCCCAAGTCCGATTAGGGGTAGGCAGTGGAGTATAGAGGCCTTGCTTCTTGATGGACGGTTAGGCAATGGCGCAGGCAGTGCAGGATCTGATGTACTTCCTGACATCCTGTCGAAGATTCAGACAATATAAATACTTCTGCAGTACTGCCACCATTTTCTTGACTTGGAAATGCCTAGCGGCCCAACTGTAGTGTGCTTCCCAAATCATCTTGGCATGCTTGCTTAAAGGAACACAAAGGTGTCCTAGGTGGCATAATAGGGCATCCTGGAGGTGAAAATCTAGAACTTGCTGACCCTCCAAGAGCGTCTGGTATGTGTGGCCGAATTCTGGGTCACTTTTTTAGAGAAGTGGCCAATCAGAAGTCTCACGCCCATAAGAGTTGAGACCGGTGGTTAACGTAATGATCGGTGGTTGGCTTAGGTAATATGTAACATTATTGGTGTTGCCCTTATTATACTTGATATTCAAATGGAACTGTTGTAGGTGTTAGAGTCGGTCTTGAGCCCTCCATCAGCAATCAAAACTCTTTGCATTTGCATAGGTAGGTGTCTCATCAGTGTCAATTTTTGCATCCCATTAGGCATGCCATAACCCTGATGGAGGAGCTGGTGTATTTGTACCCCTCTTGGCATTGCTGGATCAGGTCATTTCAGTCATTAAGCTCTTTCAGCTTGTCTTGTCTTGTCTTGAGGTCAAATTCCTAGGTCTAGGGTTTTGGTAAAGTATGTTTACAAGGTCATGTTTCTGAAGGTCAATAAGTGCTCAACAAGACAGAGGGATGATTGTAAAGATGTTTCTTCGAAATTTTTTATCTTGTACAGTTAATTTTCACCTTGGATTTAAAAACTCTGTTTTTAAAGCCAAGGTAATTTTTCAAATTTTTGTAAAAAGTGATGAAATTTCAAAAGACTTCATCGGACAACATGTAATCCTGGTCCCCTTTCCAAGATCCCTCAGATGATCTCCCTACAAAAAGAATCAAGCCAAAGCACTAAATGAGTCAATTTCAGGACAAAGGAAACCAAAAAGTCAGTTTTATAAAGTGTCAAAGAGGAACATTAGAAAGTGGGTTTTGAGCATGAAATTTATTCAAATGAAGCTTATAAAGACCCAATCTCCCTCCTTTTACTCTCATTGTGCATCCAAGACACTTGCAAGAGAGATTGGGCGAGCATCCAAGTGATTTTGAGTGAAGACTGGTCGAAATTGGGAGCACGACAGGCGCGCGACCCGTCAGGCGCGTGCGACCCGTCAGAGCTCAACCCACAGTGTATTTTCATAACGGGCGTGACCCGTCAGGCTCGCGCGACCCGTTGGGTGAGGCGCGCGACCCGTCAGCGACTTCCCTTCCAAACTCATTGCAAATTCGTTCAAGCACCCTCCAAATCATCAAATTGCTTGAGGTAGGTTCTCCAAACTTCAAAATGGTTGTTGGTTATGTTTAAAGGACATCATGAATGTGTTTAAAGATCAAATTGTGCAAGAGGAAGAGGCTCCATATGGCTGCAATGTGTGATTATTAAAATGTGCTAGGGTTTATTGCTGTTCATGTTTTTTCCCTTGTAATTATTTTCCTCTTTCCCCTTTTCACTTCCCTTGTATTTCCATGTAATTTCCCCTTGTTAAATTGTAAAATAAATACAAACCCTACCCCTCTCCCTAAACACTAAAACTCAAACCCTAACCCTACCTCTCCATATGCCCATGTAAACACATGAATTTGATGATGCATGTGCAGTGATGTTTGCAGTGTTTTTCCCTAAGTTCCCTATTGTATACATGTATTCCAATTTTCCTTGTAAAAAATGTCCCTCCCCTAACATTTACCTCATGTTCCTTGTTCCCTTGAAATAACATATAAATCAGCTTTTTACAGGCAGAAAAAGCAACACAGTTTGTCCACTTTGCTCCTTAAACAATGTCAGATACCGAAACCTATGAGCAAAGTGATGACCAGTCATCAGCTTCAGAGATTGAGGTACAGAGGAGGCCTCATAAGGGTGGAAAGGGTGGTCATCGTAGGCGATAGGAGCCCACCTCTTTGACAGAGTTACAAGCTTGTCCTATGGCAGTCTCATGTTTCCAGTACATGTCTTGCTATGAATTTTGTGAGAGGATCTCTCGGATTCAGCACCACCGAGAGTTGGCCTGCCTTTTTGTTTTACACTTGCATGATGGACATGTCAACCTTGTCGGGGTGGACTTCACTTTGACACCCGAGGTGATTGCACAGGCTACAGGGATACCAAATGTCGGGGAGATATGTAATAAGCGCAAGGTGCTGTATAGTGTTCACTTTGAGCCTTTTGTCCGGCCACCATTCATGAGACATTTAGCAGGTGTGTTTCCATTCAGGTTTCTCAGGAGCGAGTATGCTCCCATGATGAGGCTCATCATGCACTATTTTACCTGTGAGGGCAGATTTTCACAGGTATATTCATACCATATTCGCCTCTTGATGCACTTCACCCGAGTGAGGATGATGAACATCCATGTTTTCTTCTATCAGAACATTGAGAAGATGGTGTCCATGATGCAGAGGAAGACCCCGGCACAGCAGTACAGGAGCCTTTATCATTATGGTTTGATTCAGCTAGTGGTATTACATCAGTTGGCTCAGCAGGGCATCTCATGGGAGGATTTCATCTCTCGTGAGCTTTTCACAGCACCATCATCGCCACATCCTGAGGTTATTCATGAGGAGGGAGGACCATCACAGCAACATGACATCCCTGTCACTAGACATGTCAGCTCCTCACCTTTGTTACTTATCAGAGAGGCCAAAGGGCCTTATTTGCAGCAGCTCGGCGAGTACTTTCTCCACAGCATGTGGAAGGGGTCTTGCCTTCTTCATCGGCTCAGCGAGTGTTATCTCCACATCAGGTGGAAGGGGCCTCGCTTTCTTCAGCAGCACAGGTCCAGGGAGGAGAAGACAGCCCATGATTCATGAGGGGCCATCAGGAGTTCCAGATATTGAGCTTGTTGATCTTGAGGCCAGTTCTCCTAGCCGATAGGCAAAGGAGATCATTCAACATCTCAGAGCTGAAAATGATGCCTTTCAGAGGAGATTAGAGGGGGCACAATGGACCATCACATACCTCGAGCAACGCAACAAACAGTTGGAAGATGAGCAAGCACTTGATGAGTTGTGGAGGATTCGTAGTGACCGCATTTTGAACCGGAGAAGACCCGGTGATCCATTGCCCGCTGACCGAGAGTCCATGCTCATCCGGGTAAATGCACACTTGGAGAAGATGTTGGCTAAGGCCAACCAAGAGAAGAAATTGCTAAGGAACATGAAGAACCATTATTGGGCAAGAATGCATGTGTGCAAGGCAAAGATGAAAATGTTTCAAAGGCGGTTGACCGAGGCACAAAAAGGGAGAAAGAGGCCCGATCCCCTCCATATCTTGGCTGAGGCCTCACTGAAGGATCAAGGCACTAAATAGCCCAGCCACAGCACAAATCCCAAGAAATTTTGAGAATTTTGGGTGAATTTTGACTTTTTCAGGCAATTTGCAGATTTTTCCCATTAACGGGTCTCACCCCCCGCGCGACCCTTCATCATGGCAACTCCATTTGGAAAAAACTCAGCATTTCCAGATTTTTCATGAAAAGTTACACATGCTCATGGATGGACTTGAGATTTGGTGAAGTTTTGGGCCTCCAGAAAGTCAAAAAACTAGCAAAAAATGACTTTCTGCCACTTTTTTGAATTGCAGAAAGCAGTCTTGGGAGATTTGATTTTTGACAGGGAAAATGAACTCCAAATTCAAAAATTCTAGTTGGGTTGGAAAGTAGACTCACATACCTTTCCAACAAGCCCACTCTTGCTCAATTTGGCCACCTGCAAGTGCCCCAAAAGGGGCTCCAAAGGCGCGCGACCCGTCAGGCAGGGGCGCGCGACCCGTCAGGCAAATTTTTCCAAAATGCACTGTACAGCTCAGAAAAGCGCAGTTTGACCCAGTTTGACTTTTTGGGGTGAATTATGATTATATTTGATGTAACTATTGTACTTGATAGACACTTTTACTCTTATGCAACACTTCTAGAAGATTCATTCATGAAAAGGGTAAAAATTAAATGAATGAATTGGTTTCCTAGCTTATAGAGGCAAGTTGTTTTGACTCCTTAGTTTGTAGTGCTTAGTTTAGAAGTGGTTGAAACAACTCCTAGGATAGTGAGCTCGACCCATGGAGGCAGGGAAAGAGGTTAGATCATCTATATTATGTACTTTCTTGCTCATTTTCATGGTTGGACTCTTGAGGGAGAAGCTATCATTGTATTATTCACTGTATCTCTGCAATTTTTGGCTAAGGAAGACCAGGGTTTTGCAGTCCTCTTTGGGATTCTTGTGGACTCATGTGTTGATGGTGTGTTTCTCAATGTACTTGTAAGTGTGTTATGTGAATCATTTCCTTTCTTTTACTTCTGCACATTAAACAAATGAAGTGTTAAAGGAAGAATTCATGCCTGCCATGCTCTTCTTTTAAGTTTGTTTAATTTCAATGTTTTCTACTGTCTAAGGGGAATTCAAAGTTATTGTTTGCTCTCCTTGGCTCCTCACCTGTCATTCCTGATCATCCACCTCAATCAAAGGCATCAATACTGTCTCCTACCTCGCCCCAAAGAACCCCCTGCAGAAACTGTGTCCAATCCCCTCACCCGAAATTGCCCTCTCCTCAATTTGCCACCAAAAACCCTAAAAAAACCCAAATCAATCTTTCTGATCAGTTTACTAGCCTAAAATCAGTGTTACCTTTTTGTTCATCTCATCCATTGAAGATTTTACCGAGATAGACCGGAGAGAGCCTTCTCCTGCCCCGTAGGGCTAGCTACGTGGCTAAATGGTTTGATGTTGCCTTTCTCACCCTGAGGTGAAATTTCAAGCGCTAACATACTGGCGACCGTACTGGGGAGAACAAACTAATCATTTTCTCATTGACGTGTTATTTCATAAGTCTTAGACGGAGCCTGAAGATACGCCAGGTAGCCTTCGAAAATGCTCTTGTTTTACATCAGCGTTAGTAGATAAATGCTGCTTCAGTCAATCTCCGGGAGCTTGTGAGAATAGCGCTTCATTGACACTTTACCCTAGTATAATTGTTAACTCTGAGTTGTGGATGATAGATTGAGAGTTTTCACAGGCTGAATGGTTTTTCTTTCATATTCTTTTGAGAAAAACAAGCTGGCTTATGATCCTAGACCCATTTCCAAATCTCATTCATGCCCAGCTATTTTTGATTATCTCGAAGATATTGATTTTGACGAAAGTTTTGAGTTGTCCTTGTTTAAAGCTAAGTCTGAAAGTGCGCTCGATTCTCTAGTGCTTGACCCTGATTGTGCAGCTGCTATTGAATTTGAGAGACATAACAAATTGGTTGAAAATTTCATCTTGAGACATCTCCAGTCACGTGTTCAAGCTACTACCCTTGCTGATTTTGTTGAGAATATCTCTGATCACATTGGATCTACTATCACGGCTCACGAAGAATCTTATCCTCCTTATGTTTCAGTTTCGCCTATAATCACCTATCCCGAATCCACAGTTGGTTCTCCTTCTACACCCCATACCCCTCCTACTTCTCCTACCCCTCCGACTCCCCCAACTCCACAAACTACAGCTCCTCTTATTATAGTCCCTGCTTTCACAACTCCCCCTCCTCATACTCATCTTGCTCCTCCTCCTAAAGCAATGGCTGCCCGGTTTTCCCCACTTGCTTTGCCTGCAAATATTCATGATATGCCAGCTGATTATCAAAGTAAAATCCCCATGTTTGATGGCACTCCACAAAGTATTACTGCTCAGCAACATATTGACAAAATGACAACTTTCTTCGATCTATATGAGTTAGATGAAGAAGATGTTACCATGCGGTTGTTCGTGCAAACATTTGCAGGAGAAGTTAGAAAATGGTTCAGAGGGTTGACAACTAATAGCATTGCTACTTTGGAAGCACTTCAGAATCAGTTTTTAGATCGATGGGAAATCAGAAAGGATCCGCTTCAGATTAATGCCGAATACAACAACCTCAAGCGTAATCCGGGTGAGTCCGTTCAAGATTACATAATCAGATTCAATACAGTTTATAATGCTATTCCCGATGATTTGAGGCCATCTAGAAAATCAGCACTTCTTAAGTTCCCGGATGGTTTCGATCCAGAGATGGCCTACTCATTGAGAGACAGAGATCCACCTACCTTGGAGGATATGCAGAAGATTGCTGTCAGCGTTGAGGCAAACTTAAATGACAAAAGAGCAAGAATGAAGGCTGAAAAGCGAGTCACAATCAAAGAGGAAGCATCTACATCAAATCAGGTTCTCTGTGAACTTGAACAGCTTAAAAGGGCGCTTGAAAATGTTCATATTGACAAGCCAGAGCCTCAGATTTGTAATCCAAATTTCAGAGGTCAACAGCAGCAACAATATAGGATCAAGCAGCGTGAAACAAAGGCACAATAGGCAACAGTTCAGCAGCAAATAAAACCTCCTTTTCAGCAGAATTTTGTTAGCCAAGAATCAGAGGATGAAGGTGATAATGTTGGAGAGGAAAATCACTTCTTCACTCCTGATGATATGCCCACTTATATTATAGAAGAAGATGAGTTGGTGAGTAATTCCATCATTCCCCAAGATGAGCAGTATATTTTGTCAAATGCTGCAATACTTGAAGAAGAATCCGAAGAGTATCAAAGAGGGTATTTGCATGCTTTATCAGCCCAGCAAGGTCAGCAAAGGCAATTGAGAAACCGAGCTGTTCCGATAAATCCCATTCAGAAAAGGAAAGATACTGACACAAAGAATGATTCGGCTTCCCCACACACAAAAGGAAAAGACATAATTGGGCCTTCAACAAGTCAATCATCACCAGCAGCCAAGATAGATCAGCCATCAAATGCACCAAGAGATAGAGGTGAAAAAAGAGATAATCCGGCCAAAGAAGGTGAGAAGGTTTCAGCTTTCAGTTTGGAGAATGAGGTTGCAAAATTGAAGTTGTCTATTCCCTTCACGGAAATCATGAAGAACAACACTTACCGAGGCCAAATTTCCAAGCTGCTGAATTTTGATCCAATGCTTGACACGGTGAATGTACAAGATGATCAGCCAGAGTTGATTTTTGGGCCAGCTTTAAATGGTAAGTCTCCTGAAAGTGATGTTCCTCCATTTTATATCAGTTTGCGATTGCATGAGTATGTGTTGCACAATGCCATGTTTGACTCGGGGGCTTCGCATAATTTGATGATTATGGAGAAGCTGGGACTTGACATCACAAGGAAGTATCATGATTTGTATTCATTTGATTCCAGCCGAGTAAGATGTATTGGTTTGATCAAAGACTTGGTGGTAAGTTTAGATCAAATCCCAGCAAAGAATGTTTTGATGGATGTGGTGGTGGCGGATATTCCTCCGCGGTTCGGCATGTTGCTTTCGAGATCCTGGGGAGCCAAGCTCAAAGGTACACTTCAGCTTGATTTTTCATATGCTACTATTCCAGTTTTTGGTCAAATGAGGAAGTTGTATCGGGAACAAAAGATGAAATACATGATCACTAGTAAGGAAAAGCCAGTCAATCATCCTGTAAATTATGTACAAACAGATTTAGAATCTTTTGTTTTGTTTGTGGATAATTTCAATGAGGTAGATAGTCAGTTAGTTCAAGTAGAAGATATACCAGACATTTCAGAAAATTTCAGAGAAGTTTTGAGAAAGGAAAGTGAAGAAAGGTCTGCTGTCATAAGGCCAATTGCTGAAAAAAATGGGCAGCAAACAGAGCATGCATCAACATCAGATTTTCAGCACTTAGAAGATGATGAGGATGGTCTTTGGACCATGGATTTTGATGGCTCAGTGGGCAGCGATGGTGCTGGAATAGGTGTGTGGATTCGAATCCCATTTTCAGTCCAAAACCAAGTTCCAAGCAAGGTACGGGTATGTTCATACAAATTGGCATTTGATTGTTCAAATAATGAGGCGGAATACGAAGCTCTTATTGCTGGTCTGAAAATCCTTCGGAAGTTGAAGGCAAAGAAGATAGCGATATATGGCGACTCCGAGTTGGTTATCAAGCAAGTAAAAGGTGAATTTCAGGCCAAACATCCTCGTATGCGAGCATATCGGAATGCTGTCCTAGATATCTTAAAGAGGTTTTCAGAACATACTTTGACATGTGTGCCCCGGATTCAAAATGGTGTTGCGGATGCATTGGCTAAGGCAGCAAGTAATCTGAAAATACCCATGAATTCCAGCAATAAATTTGAGATATATGTGAAGCATCGTCCTACAGTTCCAGATAATCAAAGGTGTTGGAAAGTTTTCCAAGATGACGAAGAAATCAAAGATTTTCTGCAAATTGAGGGTAAGTTCGAAGACATCTCAATAGACACGGAAGCTGAAGGAGTAAATCAGATGGATGTGTTGCAGCTCAAGGACAATTACATTCCTAAAGGATTAATTCCTTTGGAAGAATTGTTCGATCAAGATGATGTGGCCCGCAAGCCAACTTTGAGGCCAATGGACGAAGGTGTTGAAGATGTGAATCTTGGGACAACCGAAAATCCAAAGATGGTGAAGCTCTCGAAAGCATTGTCGCCTAAGGTAAAGAAAGAATATATCAGATTGTTGTCTTCATTTTCTAATGTTTTTGCATGGGATTATTCAGATTTGAAAACTTATGACACAAGTATCATTCAGCATACTATTCCCATAAAGCCAAATCAAAAGCCTTTTCAACAAAAGTTGAGAAGAATTAATCCTAAATTGCTGCCATTGATCGAGAAGGAAGTCAACAGGTTATATAAGTCTGGAATTATAGTGCCAATCCGATTTTCTGATTGGATTTCCAACTTGGTGCCCGTGAGAAAGAAGACCGGCGAAATTCGCTTGTGTATAGACTTCAGAAATCTAAACAAAGTGTCACTAAAGGACAACTATCCGCTGCCCAAAATGGACCATATATTGCAGCGGGTAGTGGGGGCATCTAGGATGTCATTGCTTGATGGTTACTCCGGGTATAATCAGATTTTGGTGCACGAAGATGACCGTGACAAGACAACATTTACTACTCCATGGGGAACATTCCACTATGCCAAAATGCCGTTTGGATTGAAGAACGCTGGCGCCACATTTCAGCGGGCAATGGATATGGCCTTTGCTAATGAGAAAGATGTCTTCTTGGTTGTTTATCTTGATGATCTAACCGTGTTTTCCAAATCAGATGAAGAGAATTTGTTTCATTTGACTAAGGTGTTCCAAAAGTGCAGAAAGTATGGCATCTCGTTGAATCCGAAGAAGAGCCTTTTTGCTATGAGTGAAGGCAAGCTGCTGGGCCATATCATTTCTAAAGATGGCATACGTATAGATCCTGCACGAGAGGAAGCAATTAAGCAATTAGAGCAGCCCCGAAGCAAGAAAGAAATTCAGTCCTTCAATGGCAAATTGAATTTTCTGCGTCGCTTCATTCCCAATCTTGCCGAACATCTTAGAGAGATAACCAACATGCTCAAGAAGGACAACGAGCTCAAATGGACTGAAGAGGCGGTAAAGTCTTTTAATTTGGTAAAGGTAATCTTATCTTCAGCCCCAACTTTGATCAGCCCAGATTATACACAGGATTTTATTTTGTTTTCATTTTCTTCTGAGCACACGTTGGCAGCCGTGTTGATGCAAAAGAGAGATGGAGTTGAGAGGCCCATAGCTTTTTTCAGCCGCATCATAAGAGACGGAGCGCTGAATTATAATATCATTGAGAAGCAAGCATTGGCGCTGATAAAAACTTTGAAAGGTTTCCGGGTATACATATTGAATTCTCATATTTTGGCATATGTTCCCAACGCAGCTGTGAAGGATGTTTTAGTACAAACGGAACCGGAAGGAAGAAGGGGTAAGTGGATCGCTGCACTGTTAGAGTATGATGTAGAAATTAAGCCTACCAAGTTGATTAAAGGTCAAGGTCTTGCTAAGTTGATGGCTGAAACAAATCTCCACGTCCTTGACATCAATTTGATTGCTGCCTTGTCCGATGTAGACGAAGAAAATTCAGCTCTACAGGTATCCGATATCTTTGTGTCTTCTCCTTGGTATGTTGATATAGTTTATGTGCTTCAAAATTTGTCTTCACCCCCTAGAATGCCTAGAAACAAAGCTAGAACATTGAAGCTAAAGGCAGCAAAATTTTGCATTACCAAATCAGCACTTTATTGGAAAGATCCCGGCGGCATATTGCTGAACTGTTTGGTCGAAGAAGAAGCTAAGACAACAGTAGAAGATTTTCATAAAGGTGACTGTGGGGGTCACTTTTTTTGGAAGACCACGGCTAACAAGATCTTGAGAGCTGGTTTCTATTGGCCTTCTTTATTTTCTGATGTGTATAAAGCAGTGAAGAGCTGTCATGAATGTCAAAATTTTCAAGGAAAGCAAAAGTTACAGCCGTTGCCTCTCAAGCCCGTTGAAATCAGCGCACCATTTCAGCAATGGGGCTTGGATTTTATTGGTGAAATCCACTCAGCATCTTCCGGGTAGCATCGATGGATCTTGACCGCCACAGATTATTTCACGAAGTGGATTGAAGCCATTCCCACTCGGCAGGCTACGGACTCGGTAATTATTTCTTTTCTTGAGAATAACATATTGTCACGTTTTGGCTGTCCACATAAGTTGATTACAGATAATGCAGCAGCGTTTAAATCGAAGAAAATGGTTGATTTTTGCTACAAATATAACATCAGCTTGGGGCATTCGACTGCCTACCATCCGCAAGGAAATGGGCTGGCCGAATCTTCGAACAAATCTCTAGTGAACATCATAAAGAAATTGCTGGAAATAAATAAGAAGAGCTGGCACAAAAAGTTAGTAAATGCATTATGGGCTGATCGGGTAAGTCAAAAGAAGTCAATTGATATGTCACCCTTTGAACTGGTTTACGGGATAGATGCAGTGTTTCCTACTTCACTTAGTGTTCCAGTGGCACAGTTGCTGCAAGAAGCTGGTGGCGAGGAGGATCCTATGCAACGACGGATTAATCAAATGATTCATTTACAACAGACACGAGAGGAGGTGCATCAAAATTCCCTTAAGTTGCAGGAGCGCATAAAGAAAATCTATGACAAAAAGGCCAAATCAGATGATTTTCAGATAGATGATGTTGTTTTGAGATGGGATGCCCGAAATGAAGACAAAGGGAAACATGGAAAATTCGACAACCTATGGAAAGGTCCCTACAAAATTGCAGCATACCGTGGTCCAAATGCTTTTCTTCTCAAAGAAATGAACGGTGATGAATGTCTTGGTGGATCGGTGAATGGCCGACTGCTCAAAAGGTATCATGCTTGAGCATTTTCTGCTCTGATCACTCTCATTGTAATTACCATTTTACTTTCATTCTGCAGCAAGTGTGAACTGATCTCCCATCTTCAGTCTGGGGCCCGCGGTGAAGGCTATAATTTTGAAAATGGTGATTAGTTGGTGTGAGTTTTTCAAGTTGTTTCAGTCAGTTTATTTTCTGCGTAAAGTGAGTCGGTTTATGTCAAAGTTAGTTTAAATTTCAGTCAATTGTCAAAGTCAAATAAAGTTGTCCAAATTTGGTCACATGTGTAAAAGATGACTCCATTGCCCAATGAATAAAGCACTGGTCTGCTCTCCCAGAGGTCTAAGGTTCTTGGTACCTCCAAGGAGCTACCATCCCCATTGGAGCCAATGTTAGAGTCGGTCTTGAGCCCTCCATCAGCGATCAAAACTCTTTGCATTTGCATAGGTAGGTGTCTCATCAGTGTCAATTTTTGCATCCCATTAGGCATGCCATAACCCTGATGGAGGAGCTGGTGTATTTGTACCCCTCTTGGCATTGCTAGATCAGGTCATTTCAGTCATTAAGCTCTTTCAGCTTGTCTTGTCTTGTCTTGAGGTCAAATTCCTAGGTCTAGGGTTTTGGTAAAGTATGTTTACAAGGTCATGTTTCTGAAGGTCAATAAGTGCTCAACAAGCCAGAGGGATGATTGTAAAGATGTTTCTTCGAAATTTTTTATCTTGTACAGTTAATTTTCACCTTGGATTTAAAAACTCTGTTTTTAAAGCCAAGGTCATTTTTCAAATTTTTGTAAAAAGTGATGAAATTTCAAAAGACTTCAGCGGACAGCATGTAATCCTGGTCCCCTTGCCAAGATCCCTCAGATGATCTCCCTGCAAAAAGAATCAAGCCAAAGCACTAAATGAGTCAATTTCAGGACAAAGGAAACCAAAAAGTCAGTTTTATAAAGTGTCAAAGAGAAACATTAGAAAGTGGGTTTTGAGCATGAAATTTATTCAAATGAAGCTTATAAAGACCCAATCTCCCTCCTTTTACTCTCATTGTGCATCCAAGACACTTGCAAGAGAGATTGGGCGAGCATCCAAGCGATTTTGAGTGAAGACTGGTCGAAATTGGGAGCACGACAGGCGCGCGACCCGTCAGGCCAGGCGCGCGACCCGTCAGGCCAGGCGCGCGACCCGTTAGGCGCGCACGACCCGTCAGAGCTCAACCCGCAGTGTATTTTCATAACGGGCGCGACCCGTCAGGCTCGCGCGACCCGTTGGGTGAGGCGCGCGACCCGTCAGCGACTTCCCTTCCAAACTCATTGCAAATTCGTTCAAGCACCCTCCAAATCATCAAATTGCTTGAGGTAGGTTCTCCAAACTTCAAAATGGTTGTTGGTTATGTTTAAAGGACATCATGAATGTGTTTAAAGCTCAAATTGTGCAAGAGGAAGAGGCTCCATATGGCTGCAATGTGTGATTATTAAAATGTGCTAGGGTTTATTGTTGTTCATGTTTTTTCCCTTGTAATTATTTTCTTCTTTCCCCTTTTCACTTCCCTTGTATTTCCATGTAATTTCCCCTTGTTAAATTGTAAAATAAATACAAACCCTACCCCTCTCCCTAAACACTAAAACTCAAACCCTAACCCTACCTCTCCATATGCCCATGTAAACACATGAATTTGATGATGCATGTGCAGTGATGTTTGCAGTGTTTTTCCCTAAGTTCCCTGTTGTATACATGTATTCGCATTTTCCTTGTAAAAAATGTCCCTCCCCTAACATTTCCCTCATGTTCCTTGTTCCCTTGAAACAACATATAAATCAGCTTTTTACAGGCAGAAAAAGCAGCACAGTTTGTCCACTTTGCTCCTTAAACAATGTCAGATACCGAAACCTATGAGCAAAGTGATGACCAGTCATCAGCTTCAGAGATTGAGGTACAGAGGAGGCCTCATAAGGGTGGAAAGGGTGGTCATCATAGGCGAGAGGAGCCCACCTCTTTGACAGAGTTACAAGCTTGTCCTATGGCAGTCTCATGTTTCCAGTACATGTCTTGCTATGAATTTTGTGAGAGGATCTCTCGGATTCAGCACCACCGAGAGTTGGCCCGCCTTTTTGTTTTACACTTGCATGATGGACATGTCAACCTTGTCGGGGTGGACTTCACTTTGACACCCGAGGTGATTGCACAGGCTACAGGGATACCAAATGTCGGGGAGATATGGAATAAGCGCAAGGTGCTGTATAATGTTCACTTTGAGCCTTTTGTCCGGCCACCATTCATGATACATTTGGCAGGTGTGTTTCCATTCAGGTTTCTCAGGAGCGAGTATGCTCCCATGATGAGGCTCATCATGCACTATTTTACCTGTGAGCGCAGATTTTCACAGGTATATTCATACCATATTCGCCTCTTGATGCACTTCACCCGAGTTAGGATGATGAACATCCCTGTTTTCTTCTATCAGAACATTGAGAAGATGGTGTCCATGATGCAGAGGAGGACCCCGGCACAGCAGTACAGGAGCCTTTATCATTATGGTTTGATTCAGCTAGTGGTATTACATCAGTTGGCTCAGCAGGGCATCTCATGGGAGGATTTCATCTCTCGTGATCTTTTCAGAGCACCATCATCGCCACATCCTGAGGTTATTCATGAGGAGGGAGGACCATCACAGCAGCATGACATCCCTGTCACTAGACATGTCAGCTCCTCACCTTTGGTTACTTATCAGAGAGGCCAGAGGGCCTTATTTGCAGCAGCTCGGCGAGTACTTTCTCCATAGCATGTGGAAGGGGTCTCGCCTTCTTCATCGGCTCAGCGAGTGTTATCTCCACATCAGGTGGAAGGGGCCTCGCTTTCTTCAGCAGCACAGGTACCAAGGAGGGGCAAACAGCCCATGATTCATGAGGGGCCATCAGGAGTTCCAGATATTGAGCTTGTTGATCTTAAGGCCAGTTCTCCTAGCCGAGAGGCAAAGGAGATCATTCAGCATCTCAGAGCTGAAAATGATGCCTTGCAGAGGAGATTAGAGGGGGCACAATGGACCATCACATACCTCGAGCAGCGCAACAAACAGTTGGAAGATGAGCAAGCACTTGATGAGCTGTGGAGGATTCGTAGTGACCGCATTTTGAACCGGAGAAGACCCGGTGATCCATTGCCCGCTGACCGAGAGTCCATGCTCATCCGGGTAAATGCACACTTGGAGAAGATGTTGGATAAGGCCAACCAAGAGAAGAAATTGCTAAGGAACATGAAGAACCATTACTGGGCAAGAATGCATGTGTGCAAGGCAAAGATGAAAATGTTTCAAAGGCGGTTGACCGAGGCACAAAAAGGGAGAAAGAGGCCCGATCCCCTCCATATCTTGGCTGAGGCCTCACTGAAGGATCAAGGCACTAAATAGCCCAGCCACAACACAAATCCCAAGAAATTTTGAGAATTTTGGGTGAATTTTGACTTTTTCAGGCAATTTGCAAATTTTTCCCATTAACGGGTCTCACCCCCCGCGCGACCCTTCATCATGGCAACTCCATTTGGAAAAAACTCAGCATTTCCAGATTTGGCATGCAAAGTTACACATGCTCATGGATGGACTTGAGATTTGGTGAAGTTTTGGGCCTCTAGAAAGTCAAAAAACAAGCAAAAAATGACTTTCTGCCACTTTTTTGAATTGCAGAAAGCAGTCTTGGGAGATTTGATTTTTGAGAGGGCAAATGAACTCCAAATTCAAAAATTCCAGTTGGGTTGGAAAGTAGACTCACAGACCTTTCCAACAAGCCCACTCTTGCTCAATTTTTCCACCTTCAAGTGCCCCAAAAGTGGCTCCAAAGGCGCGCGACCTGTCAGACAGGGGCGCGCGACCCGTCAGGCAGATTTTTCCAAAATGCACTGTACAGCTCAGAAAAGCGCAGTTTGACCCAGTTTGACTTTTTGGGGTGAATTATGATTATATTTGATGTAATTATTGTACTTTATAGACACTTTTACTCTTATGCAACACTTCTAGAAGATTCATTCATGAAAAGGGTAAAAATTAAATGAATGAATTGGTTTCCTAGCTTATAGAGGCAAGTTGTTTTGACTGCCTAGTTTGTAGTGCTTAGTTTAGAAGTGGTTGAAACAGCTCCTAGGATAGTGAGATCGACCCATGGAGGCAGGGAAAGAGGTTAGATCATCTATATTATGTACTTTCTTGCTCATTTTCATGGTTGGACTCTTGAGGGAGAAGCTATCATTGTATTATTCACTGTATCTCTGCAATTTTTGGCTAAGGAAGACCAGGGTTTTGCAGTCCTCTTTGGGATTCTTGTGGACTCATGTGTTGATGGTGTGTTTCTCAATGTACTTGTAAGTGTGTTATGTGAATCATTTCCTTTCTTTTACTTCTGCACATTAAACAAACGAAGTGTTAAAGTAAGAATTCATGCTTGCCATGCTCTGCTTTTAAGTTTGTTTAATTTCAATGTTTTCTACTGTCTAAGGGGAATTCAAAGTTATTTTTTGCTCTCCTTGGCTCCTCACCTGTCATTCCTGATCATCCACCTCAATCAAAGGCATCAATACTGTCTCCTACCTCGCCCCAAAGAACCCCCTGCAGAAACTGTGTCCAATCCCCGCACCCGAAATTGCCCTCTCCTCAATTTGCCACCAAAAACCCTAAAAAAACCCAAATCAATCTTTCTGATCAGTTTACTAGCCTAAAATCAGTGTTACCTTTTTGTTCATCTCATCCATTGAAGATTTTACCGAGATAGACCGAAGAGAGCCTTCTCCTGCCTCGTAGGGCTAGCTACGTGGCTAAATGGTTTGATGTTGCCTTGAGGTTTACCTTTCTCAGCCTGAGGTGAAATTTCAAGTGCTAACAGTAGGTATGTGGACCACTTCTGATGGTGATCATTTTGCAACTTCCCTTGCATCTGTATGAATTGCAGGGGCTGGTATTCTGTGTGGATGACCGTTTCCTTCCCCAAAATGTAATGCTTCCATTGTCGCCATGCCTGCACAATGTAATACATCTCTTTGTCATAAGTGGGATACCTCTGGACTGTGTCTAAAAGTGTCTCACTGTGATATGCCACTGGATTCCCTTGTTGAGTAAGGACTGCCCCAATAGCATAGTCAGAGGCATATGTCTCGATCTTAAATGGTTGTTGCAAGTCTAGTAATGTGAGCACTGGTGCAGAGAAGAGGTGATGTTTCAACTCTTTGAATGCCTTCTGTTGAGATTCATACCAAAATAATTTTGCTTTCGCTCCTCCCTTGGTGACTTGACTTAATGGCCAAGTGATATGAGAGAATCCCAACACGAATCTGTGGTAGAAATTGGCAAGACCTAGAAAGTTGCGGAGCTTTGTCAGAGTGGTTGGAGCTGGCCAATCCCGAATGACTTGGATCTTGGATGGATCCACATGCACCCCCCGTTCATCAATAATGTATCCCAGATATTGAACTTGGGTCATGCCAAAAGTTCATTTTTCCAATTTGGCACATAGCTTGTGTTGCCGTAGTGTTTGGAGAACCTGTTGGATGTGGTGGAGGTGCTCTTCCCAACTCTGGCTGAAGATCAAAATGTCATCTAAGTATACCACTACAAATGAGTTGGTGAATGGCCACAAGATGTCATCCATCAGCCTCATGAAGGTTGCAAGAGCATTCATCAACCCGAAAGGCATAACCAACCATTCGAAAAGGCCCTCCTTGGCTTTGAAGGCAATCTTCCACACATCAGAGGGTTTGATTGGAACCTGGTGATATCCTGATTTCAAGTCGATCTTGCTAGAATATTTTCCCCCCTTCAGTTGGTCGATAAGGTCATCAATCCGTGGGATCGAGTACCTATTCTACATAGTGATCTTGTTCAACACCCGATAGTTAATATAGAGTCTCCAAGTCCCATGCTTCTTCTGTACCAACACGATCGGGTTCCCACAGGGCGATGAACTCAAGAAGATGTGACCTTTCTGCAGCAGCTCGTGAATCTGCCTCTTGATTTCGTCGTTCTCTAGAATAGAGCATCGATATACTGGTCCATTGGGCAGTGACGCACCTGGGGTCAAATTAATGGAGTGCTTGACTTGACAATGTAGAGGCACCCCTGTAAGGGAGGTGAAGATATCCTCGTACCTCTCCATGACCTTGTCCATCTATTGTTGTCGTGCGGAGGGGCCTAGTCTGGAGGTTGTGGCCTTTGTATTCTTCTTTCCCTGAGGGCATATCATTAGGAAAACATATTTCCCCATTTTGGAAGTGAGCTTATTGCATTGTTTTGTAGTAACCAAAGAGATGGCGGTAGGCGGTGCTACCTCCAGTACTCTGTACAACTTATTTCCCAAAGCAACAATAATAGCACGAGGCCTTGACTCATACACATTATGTCACTTCCACAAGTATGGTTGGCCTAATAATACATCACAAACATCAAGGGGAGAAATGTCACATAATACCTCATCCATGAAGGGCTTGATGCTGTATGGAAGGTGGCACTGCTGGCTCACACGAAGATCCTGTCCTTGGTGAAGCCACCCGATGGTGTACGGTTGTCGATGTGCTGTGGTCGGTAAGCCCAGCTACTTCACGACCTCTACCGAAATGAGGTTCTTTTGGCTCCCGTTGCCGACAATGAACTGTAGCGGGGAACCCTTTACCCACATCTGGGAGTGGAAAAGGCACTCCTCCTCCTCTAGATCTTTGAGTTCCTTCTTCTGGATCTTCGTGGTGGCAACAATGGCGTTGGGCTCGACATCAATAATCTGCTTCCCTTTGTCATTTCCCTTGTTGGGTTCTGACTCAGAGTGAGAACATGCATCTGATTCTGAAGCCTTTAGCTCGGCCACCAGTGACTGCTTGGCCCGACACTCACTTGTGTTGTGAGTGGAGCTCTTTATGGAACTCACACCACTTTCCCGTTTCCTTCTTTGGCTTCGTGGTGTTGTTCTTTGCTTTCGGATTTTGTGGGTTGTCCTGGGCTGCTCCACCTTATCTTTGTCCTTTTTTCTTCGGTTTGGGGGCACCATTCCCTTGCTTCGGATTCACAGATTCAAAGTCTCGCTTCTTTTGTTTAAACTTTTGCTCGATCGCGACGACATATCAGTATGCCATGCCGAGCGAGGAGATGTCCAGGAATTCCATCTCGTCCTGGATGTACCTGTGCAGGCAGCCACGGTACTTGAGAACCAAATGCTTCTCAGACTATTTGATACCCAACTTCGTGCGAAGGGTATGAAAATCATTGGTAAAATCTGACACATCTTGGTCCCTTCCCTCTCGCAGCATTATCCACTTTATGTATTTATCCTTATAGCTCCCGACATGGTAGTACTGCTCCTTGATGGCATCTCGGAATGAGTTCCAAGTGGGTGCGGCTGAAAACAGTGAGTTCGTACTATCAGTCTTCTACTCATAGTAGGCTTCCCACCAGTCCTTGACGTGGGGGGCTACTTTGAGAAGTGCAAAAGTTATCTTTTCCCGACTAGAAAAATCATGAACGAAAAAATATCCTTCTAGCATATTTAACCATTTATCTATAGTGCTTGCATCTATTTGACCCTCAAATATGGGAATGCCAAAGTTAACTTGTAGCTTAAAGGGTGTGGCGCTTCCAGAGTAGCTTCCAGAAGTAGATGTGTCGCCCTTGGGTAGTCGCTGAAGGATTTGGACAAAGTTGTCCATCATCGCATTCCTTTGTCACTCGTGGGCTTCTTCGAGCAAGATTTTGATAGGATCTCCTGCCCCCTTGTCATTCTTTTCATCAGCCATGGGAGGCCGTCAGGATTTGCGAGGTTGGTCTTGCAAAGGTTCAACCAGTTCAAGCCCTAACTCCTTATATCCCGACCTCGTTGGGGACATGCAAAGAAAAATAGAGAAAGAGTAGACCGCTCTGATACCACTAATCCAGATTTAAACAAGAACAAAAAAAATTATAGATATAACCATAAATACAAAGATGTAGTAGAAATAACACTTCATTTCATTAATATCAAATACTGAAATATGCTTACAAACAGAATGGAAATAAGACTAGCTCAGGCGATGGTAGCTTATCTCTAAGAAGAGATGTGGTGGCTACATGCCTCTGAACTGCGTTACAATGAGGCTCAAGGGCCTTTTTATTATTGAACAATAAGAGCAAACC
Source organism: Pinus tabuliformis (assembly GCA_031772625.1). Lineage (NCBI taxonomy): Eukaryota > Viridiplantae > Streptophyta > Pinopsida > Pinales > Pinaceae > Pinus > Pinus tabuliformis. The sequence goes on along the minus strand of CM062815.1, from coordinate 1,083,015,157 downwards.
CTAAACAACCAAAACCCTAACTCGAGGAGATGTAACACCAAGAGTTTATGGGTCCCGTTGGGGTTAGTTGGACAACCAACTTCCCGAGGTCGCGACTTGGTCATATTATCTTTGTTTGACGTGCATGATACCCCATTGGAAAGATCTCTACGAGGACTACGACGGAAACGCTGATTGTACCAAAAAATTGATGGTATATTACCAAAAAAATGTCGTTTAGGGCCTCAAAACGACTCCGGAATTTTAGGACCCGAAAAACTACTAAAAATAGTAAACTCTGCTACAATTAAGGAAACTGAAAAACTAAAAGAAACAATGATGGGGGTCCAAGTGGAATTGGCGGGTGGCCACCAATATCCACCTAGATCATCAATATTTGAGGAGATTAAATTTTGAGCATTGATGCTTATTTATTAACTGAATCAAAATAGAGCCATATTAGTCATTAAAGAACATAACACATTTTTCCCACTTGACTTTGGTCTCTAGAAACATTTATCAGATAAGTTGATAGTATTAGATTAGGGGTTTTCTTTATTCGGTCCTACATATATTTTTCGAACACCTCATTAGTTTACAAACTTTTGAATTGATAATTTCAAAATCAACAATTTAAAGTAATAAATTGCCGACATTTTTGGTATCGTTTCTAGGGAGGTGTTAAAGGACTATGCTTTAGAGTTACTCTAAATTTCCTTTTCTTGTGTTTTCGTATAATATTTGTTTTGCTACCAACATTGCAAAGGAGTTGCACTAATCATGGGCTCTGAACCATGTCGGTACCATATGAATAGAGAAAGGGATAATAAGGGGAGTTTTATTTGAAAATGAATAAGGAAAGGAGGAGCCCCTGTCACACCAAGTCATCCCATTTCATCCGCTAACTTGTTGGTAGGTAAATATATATAACGAGGATAGGTAGACCGAATTCCAATGATTCAATAAAACACAAAGTCCACTAGGAGTAGTTCAAAGAAGAAAAAACCTATAAAGTGGAACATATTGAAGTTTAAGGCCTCTCCATATGACCCTATTGTTGGGCTTAAATTTCCATATCCATGACCATCCCATTTTTTAGATAATGCCTTCATTTGAACCTTCATCTCATACCATTTTACCAATTTTTTTCATTTAAAGGATGAGTTTAAGGTAAAAAACATTTGCAATATTATTCTATTCTTTTTAATCTTTAAATGTGTATAAAAATATTATTTTGTTACTAATAAGGTTGAAAGGTACAACTTGTTAATACAAGAGTCAAGCCACCAAATCTGTTCCATGTCAGCGGGAAGGATCTTTATACTAGAATGTTGATCCATAAGTGAAGGCAAGGTGTATCAAATCATCAAAATTGAGCAAAATATCGTGGTACTGCCATCATTTTATCAAACAAATTCTAAAAGAAGAATACACATGGTAGATTTGGAGCTATTGTGTTAAGTTGTTTTTAGCATAAAAATATCGAATTGACCCTAATTTTGGGTAGCTCGATTAAGCAATTATCCTCTGTATAAAAGTAGATATATGATACATAGAGGGGTTATAGGGAAAGAGACTATAAAAAAATTATATACTTTTGTAGGTTTTAACCCTGTATAGAAATTACCTGCATATGAATTCTAAAACACAGAAAATAAATAATGCGAGAACATAACACATAAAACACATATACACAGAGATTTCCCCTGGATCCCAAACCGGGACTACCAGCTTGATTTTTCATTATTTTCCTTTCAATGTAATAATACATATTTATACATGCCAAAGCATCCAATACCATGGACCGAAAACCATCACGTTCAAAAAAAACATGTGCGAAAATCATGCACAAAACCATAGGTGGGTCCGCCCAACCTAACATAGGGTTCAAAACCAAAATTTTTCGGGGCGCTGCCCCGGACCCCATAAAGTGGGGTTACGGGTACACCTCAAACCCCTTGTGACCCCCCCTCCCCCCCCCTCCCCCCTCTAACCCCTCGGTTAACTACGTGGGCTAGTCATGGAAAGAATATAACACAACCTAACATTCTCCCACTTGTTGTTTTCTTTCCACAGGGGGCCATAAGAGAGCTTAGTCATTTTTCCAGCCCTGAAACGCCCATTGTTTCTCTACACCAAGAGAACTTCTCAGAGCTCACAAATTTTGTCAATGCATCTACAGTATTCTTCAAAGTGTCCACCTTTACCAGCAACACCTTTTTGTCTTCTATCATATCCCTCACAAAGTGATACTGAACATCAATGTGCTTTGTCTTTGAATGATATGCAGGGTTCTTTGCCAAGAAAATTGCACTTTGGCTGTCACAATATATCCTTATATCTTCCTGTACTAACCCCATACTTGAACACAATCTCTGCAACCAAACTGCTTCCTTGCTTGCATGAGTGGCTGCCATGTATTTTGCCTCTGTAGTTGATAGTGCCACTATAGATTGTTTCTTACTCATCCAATTGACTGCACCTCCGAATAGGTTAAACACATACCCACTTGTAGATCTTCTTTAATCCAAATCTCCAGCCCAGCCTACATCAACAAAGCCACGGATATCCAAAACTCTGTCCAATCCTGGTCTTCCTTGGTAGCACAAACCATAATCACTAGTGTCACGCAAATACTTGAAAACCCGCTTCACTGCTGTCCAGTGCTCCTTCCCTGGTTTTGACATAAACCTGATCAATACTCCCATTGCATGTGCAATGTCTGGTCTAGTACAGACCATTTCATACATCAGGCTACCGACTGCACTTGCATATGGAACATGGGACATGTCCTCTTCCTCTTCTTGTGTCTTGGGACACTGTTCAACAGATAACCTCACACCTACAAGAATAGGAACCTTCACCGGTTTACTATCTTGCATATTAAACCTTTGCAGTATTGTCTTGACATACTTCCTCTAGTTTAACTAGAGCTTCCTCTTTGCCCGATCTCTTTTAATTTCCATGCCCAAAATATAGTTTGCAACACCAAGATCTTTCATGTCGAATTTGGAGGACAATTGGGTCTTCAAATCCTGGATAATTTCTTTGTCATTTCCAACCAGCAACATATCATCCACATACAAGACCAGATAAATAACACGGTCACCAATTAATTTAAAATACACAAAATGATCTGCTTTGCTTCTAGTGAAGCCAAGTCCCCGTATACATGTATCAAATTTCTGATACCATATCCTTGGTGACTGTTTTAACCCATACAGAGACTTCTTTAACTTGCATACTAATTCTTTCTTACCCTTCACCGCAAAGCCTTCAGGTTGCTTCATGTAGATCTCCTCTTCCAGATCCCTGTGAAGAAATGTCGTCTTCACATCCATCTGTTCTACCTAAAAATCAAAAGCAACAACAATAGATAAAAGTAATCTAATAGAAGTTACCTTGGCAACAGGAGAAAAAGTATCACCAAAATCAATTCCCGACACCTAGGAATAACCTTTTTCTACCAACCGAGCTTTGTATTTCTCCACTTTTCCTTCTGCATTTGTCTTCTTCTTGAACACCCATTTGCTGCCAATGGGTTTCCTTCCAACCGGAAACTCCACCAGATCCCAAGCCTCATTTTTGTGCAAAGATGCCATTTTATCAACCATGGCCTCCTTCCAGAGTTTTCCATCCTCTAAATCCACTGCTTCCTTCACAGTTCTGGGATCATCATCAGTAACAGACAAAGAAAATTTTTAACAGAAAGTAGATGGACTATACCTTTCAGGCTGCCTTCTTTCTTGAACTGATCTTCTCACAACCGGAGTTTGTGGCTCGTCATCTTCTGATTCCTCCTCTACTGTAGAGTCCGATTCTTCCTCCTTTAGCTCAAACTCTATCTTCTCAGGTTCATTTCGTTGGACTTCATGTTTAATAACATATTTCACCTCTTTGAACACCACATCTCGGCTGTACACAACCTTCCGTGTGACTGGGTTCCAAAGCTTATAACCCTTTAAACCATCCTTATACCCAATAAAGGTGCACTTTTCAGATTTACTATCCAACTTGGTTCGTTTCTGCTTTGGAAAATGTACATATGCATCACATCCAAATAGCCTCAGATGTGAAAGAGAGGGTTTCTTACCAGTCCATACCTCTTGAGGAGTCTTATCCTCCAACGCTGATGAAGGTGACCTGTTGACTAGGTAACATGCAGTATCCATCGCCTCTGCCTAGAATTCTTATCCTAATCCTGCACCACTGAGCATGCTTCTTGCCCTTTCCATCAATGTCTTATTCATTATTTCTGCAACTCCACTTTGCTGAGGTGTATATGGAGTAGTCTTCTACCGTGCTATACCACACTTCTTACAGAATTCTTCAAATTCCTTACTGCAAAACTCTCCACCGTTATCTGTTCTCAGCACCTTTATCTTCTTCTCTGTCTGGTTTTCCGCCAGAGCCTTAAATTCCTTAAACTTGTCAAAGACTTCAGATTTCTTCTTAAGAAAATATATCCATGTATTCCTTGAGAAGTCATTTATAAATGATACATAGTACACAGACTTACCCAGTGATGGAACCTTCACAGGTCCAAACACATCACTGTGCACAAGTTCTAATATCTGTTTCGCCCTCTTACTACCAGAAGGGAAACTCACCCGATTCTGCTTCCCATATACACAATTTTCACAGAAATCAAAATCTAGAGAGCTATTACTCATACCTTCTACCATAACTTTACCATGAAGTATCCGAAGGCCCTTTTCTCCAATATGTCCAAGCCTTTGATACCACAAGATGGTCTTCTCTCTAGAGACAACTAGATTTTCTGCTCCACTTTCAGGAACCACAGAACTATTGCACCCATCAATAACAGTGCTACCTTGCAGCTTGTATAGAGTTCCAATCCGAACTCCCGACATCAATACCAGTGCTCCCCGAACCATCTTGCATGTATCCTTCTCGAACACTGTTTTTACACCTGCATCATCAAGCTTGCTAACAGAAATCATATTTCTGGCTAATGCAAGAATATGTAGAACACCTGGAAGCGTTCTAACCCTTCCACCCTGCAACTTCAACTTTACTTTTCCATGACCAACGATTCTAGCCTTCCTGTCATCCCCCAAGAAGACATCACCACCATCATATTTCTCATACTCGCAGAACCACTCTCTATGGGGAGTGAAGTGAAATGATGCACCTGAGTCAATCAACCATGCCTCATGATCTACATGTGTACTTGAAGAATCCAAGTACACATCCCCACCTTCATCTGAGGTGGTTTTCGCCTCTGCAGAAGGAGCCTCATCAGATCCCTTTCCTTTGTCAGGAGATTTAGATTTACAGTCCCTTTTGTAGTGCCCTTCCTTTCCACATTTCCAGCACACCACCTTTACAGGTTTTCCTGGAGATTTAGATCTCCCTTTAGATTTAGATCTCCCACTCAATGACTTATTTTTGTTTCTGTTCTGGGTCCACCCTCGTACAGACAAGGCATCACCATTTTGGCTCTCCATATTTTTCCGTCTCATCTCCTCCGTCAGCAAGGATGAGACTATTTCATCAAAATGCAAGGCAGTTGCATTGCTACCTATTGCAATAACCAGACTATCCCACGAATCTGGTAGAGAACACAACAAACTGATGCACTTATCTTCATCTGAAATTTTAATATGAGCAGAGGCTAACTAACTTACCACAGTATTAAATGCATTCAGATGCTCTGTCACCGAGTCTCCATCTTTCATCCTCAAGTTATATAGCTTTTTCAGCAGGAACAGTTTATTCACCAGAGACTTAGATTGGTACAAAGTCCCTAACTTGTCCCACAAAGCCTTCGCCGTAGCTTCCCCTGATACATTCAACAATACTGAATTTGAGACAAACAATCGTATTGTGCTGTTTGCCTTCCTATCCAACTTCTTCGATTCTTCATCAGAAACTCCCGTTGGTTTAGTACCCGGATCTACCGCGATCTACTGGTCTTTATCCACCAACAGATCCTCCATCTTGAGTTTCGACAACTCAAAACTCTGACCATTAAATTTCTCGATCTCTATCTTTCCACTGCTCGCCATCTTCTTTCACCACCAGAATCGATCTCCAGATCTCCCACTGAACAGGGTCTACCACAGGCCCGAGCGAAACCCCTCAGCAACAAAGGCATCCCCTTGAAGCCCAAACAACTCTGATACCAAATGTAGGTTTTAACCCCGTACAGAAATTACTTGCATACGAATTCTAAAACACAGAAAATAACTAATGCGAGAGCAGAACACATAAAACACATATACACAGAGATTTCCCATGGATCCAAAAACCAGGACTACCAGCTTAATTTTTCATTATTTTCCTTTCAATGTAATAATACATATTTATACATGCCAAACCATCCAATACCATGGACCGAAAACCATCGCGTCCAAAAAAAAAAGATGTGCGAAAATCATGCACAAAACCATAGGTGGGTCTGCCCAACCTAACATAGGGTTCAAAACCAAAATTTTCCGGGGCGCTACCCCGGACCCCATAAAGTGGGGTTACGGGTACACCTCAAACCCCCTGTGACCCCCCCCCCCCCTCTAACCCCCTGGTTAACTACGTGGGCTAGTGATGGAAAGAATATAACACAACCCAACAACTTTGTTGTATCGAACTCTATTTTTCTAGTAATACAAGAGAAATTTATGATATAATTTTGTAGTAACTGTTTATAATTTTCATAACAACACTTACTAGGAGGTCCCCTTGATACATTTTGCTTATATTTATGTTCTGTGTTTTTAAAGTTTTGACATGGTTTGGTGTGACTTTTATTTAAAATTTGTTAGATGTATGTGATAAATAAACATGCTCTATTTTCCTATAGATACTTATTGCTCATATAATTGTGTGTTAGAATTTCCTGTAGTTGGGTGCTAAGACTTCCTGTAGTGATCCTGTAATCACGCAGGATCCTACATATTTGTTGTAGTTACATATTTTATGCCTTTGAGTAATTTTATTAAGCCGAATTCACTTTAAATATTGATGCTTCGAATCATTTAACTAATTATATTTTTATCATTTGATTGGTGTTTTAGAATAAAAAGAATGATTTTAATCATAATTTGCTTTTGAAACTCAGAACATTGATTCTATTTAAATTTATTTTCAAAACAATCTTAATTGATTTTGATGAGAAATTAAATCAGATGGAGTATCTGGTGAGGAAGTATGATATATCTTGTTGAATCTGTAACTTTGTGTCAACATGTCAAAATTCAATTTAAGAATATGGAAATCAGTATAAGGTGAATCAAATTTGGGATCTATTGGTATATGCTTTGTGATTGATATTGATAGAAAAATATTAAAAACCAATTTACACACACCGTGTTTCACCTCAAAGTTTACCTACTCGGATTGACAAAATAAATGTTAATTTATTTATCCCACTTTAGGATTTGACATTTTGGTGTCATTGCCAGGGAGGTGTAACAAATAGGTGCTTAATAGTTTAACTTGTTTCATTAAAAAGAAAAAAGAAAATAAAAAAATAGAAATTTCTCTTTATTTAAATCTTACAGTATGAGGGTGAGTAGGAATATAAGATAGGAGGTGAGAACTTGCACCACCACCATAATGTGTCCTATAAATCCCATTAAGCTAAATATTATATGTATAGATTAAGAGATAGTAGAGGAAGGTTTATTAGACCACTTGGAATTAGTAGACATAAAATCCCAGATAATTTGGATATTTCCACCCCATATAATCGTGTGATTGTAGAAGAAGAAATAGGATTTCAAAGTTCAAGAGAAGCACAAAAAGGGATCAAGTTCCATAAGTTATACATCAAAGATTCAACTAGAACCACCGGTTGGTTCTCCCCATACAAAGTGGAATACAGTCTATATTGTATTTTGGAATGAAAACATGACAGAAGAGGAAAGAGGATCTAATATAGGAGGTGACCTTAACGGACAAAATTGGTGGAGGAGGCCAAGGAAATGGAAATGGAAATGGAGGAGGAAATGGACCACCACCAGAAGATAATGATAGGGAAGCAACATTTGGCTTTCCTATTCTGGACATTCCAAGCGTTGAAATTTGAATGAAGAACATTCCACCATCCGTGCTTTCAAAATTTTATGGTAGGATCATTGAAGACCCTGACTCCTTTCTATTTTAGTTTGATATTTTATGTCACAGTTATGCTTATAACACTAATGCACAAAAAAAGTGATTATTTCTTGCAACATTTAAAGGAGTTTCTCTATGTTGGTGCATGGGTTTAGGTGAGGGTACTATTGCATATTTGGATGATATGAAAAGGGATTTTCTTCAGAAATATCAACCTTATTACAGACCAAGATATTCTTAAGAGGATATTTTCAAAATAATGCAACAGGAAGATGAAAGCTCAAAAGATTATTTAGAAAGTTTTTTATAACTTGTAGAAATCTAAGCCACATGAATTTAGTCTTGACACAATTCATATTATATTTCTAAAAGGCATCCATTATTAATATATACATATACTTAATCTAATGGGTGTTGGTGATATTTCACATCTTTCATTTGACAAAATTAGTGATTTGTGTAGGAAATATTCAAGAGGAAAAGCAAAAATTGGTGCAAGCATAAGAAATCCACTCTCTAAGGTTACTAAATCAGCCACTGGAGGTGTTATCAAGGATTAGGAAACTTATTAGAGGGTTTTGAGGCTGATCTTTTAAATACTCTTACTTCTCAAATATATGATTTTAAAATTAGGAAAAGGAAAGAAGAGTAAGAATCAGTCTTATCTATATTTTGAAAAAAACATCCATTAAGAGAATGTCCTCTTGATAATATTCAAGTTTGTTTTATTTGTGTAGATTTACACAAAACTAAATATTGTCTCACACTACTTGAGCTAAAGACAACTTACCAAGGAGACTATGTAAACGTAGAATCAATTTATAGTATTGCACCCTGGAGACCATGGAAACCACATGGAACATATATGTATCAAGGTCCTAATCAACAAAATATTCCTTATTATAATGCTCCTCAAAATACATGGAATGCACCAATGCCACGGAAAGAATCCATTAAGAGAATGTCCTCTTGATAATATTCAAGTTTGTTTGATTTGTGTAGATTTACAAAACTGAAGATTGTCTCACACTACCTGAGCTAAAGACAACTTACCAAGGAGACTATGTAAACGTAGAATCAATTTATAATATAGCACCTTGGAGACCATGGAAACCACGTGGAACATATATGTATCAAGGTCCTAATCAACAAAATATTCCTTATTATAATGCTCCTCAAAATACATGGAATGCACCAATGCCATGGAAAGCATGGCCTCCTCAACAAGCACAAAATCAACCCTATCAACAAACATGGACATGATTTCGTTAAATATACCTCCTCATCATTATCCTCCACAATTTCAAGCTCCATACCAACAACAATCATATCAACAACCTCAACCTCCATATCACCAACAACCATATCAATGATATCCCTAAATGCCACAACAACCACATCCTTGAAAACAACCTCAATTAACCCAACCTCAACAATTACAACTTCCATCCAGTCAACCACATCCACGACCTACACAAATTCCTTCTCAACTAGTTGCAAATCCAATTAATAAGATAGAAAAGCCTACTTAGAATGTTGAATCTGAATCATTTTTTACATATCTTATATCTCCAGTAAAATTACAAGAATTTTCTGTACAATTACAAGAAGAACTAGTAAAATTACATGAATTTTATGTACAATTACAGGAAAATCCAATAAAATTACAAGTTTTTGTTGTAATAGTAGCAGATAGTCCTGTAGAATTACAAGAGATTAAATTGAGATTTGGGAGAGTTGTAAATCCAAAATCTATAGTCATAATTGAAGAACAACATGATTTTTTTTTTTGAAAACAGCAATGAAACAAATTGTCCTTTTGTAAGAGTAGTATCAAACTCCTAGGAAAGCTTCATTTCCTGAGAGATTGATTTTTGAAAAGCAAGATGTGCAAAAAATCATACCTGAATTTGATATTATTGATGAATTGAAAAACATTACTATAAAGATTTCCTTACTTAGAGCAATAAAATATATACCAATTTACACCAAAACAACAAGGGAATTGTGTATTAAAAGAACTGGAAAAAGGAAACAAGATCCATCAACAATACAATTTATGGGTAAATTGGAAAGTCTAATGACTACAGAAATAGTTGCAGAAAAATATGTTGACTCAGGCATTCTTGTTGTGACAATAGAAGTTAATATTTTTTTTTATTCCTAATATGCTTGTTGATTTAGGCACTGTTATAATGTGATGACCAAAGAAACCATGGATATCCTAGAAATAGACAACAATAAACCAACTCCAACAATGTTAGAATTGGCTCATAGATCAAAAATTAAACCCGAGGGGAGTGTAGAAGACATCATTGTTTCTTTTGAATCTTGGGCATCCAATTGATTTTATGATCCTTCAACCCAAATCCACATTAGGAGGACATCCTGCAATTTTGGGAAGACCATGGTTGGAAATTGTTGATGCTTACATTATCTTTAGAAAATGTTCATGAAATTAAAACCATAACTTTGTAGCCCCCTGCCAAAACGAAAGGACAATTAAAGAAAGTTCATTGGTTTGACGAGAATGAAGCAGATGATGAGATAATTCAACCTTTTTTAACCATAGAACAAGCATTTAATCTCAAAGAAAATACTAATGAAAATCAAATTGATCATTTTATTTTTCATCCTGTAAATCCTGTAAATCCTGTAAATTTTCTTATAATTTCTGAAATTTAAGTAAATCCTAAAAATCCTGAAGTAGCTTTGTTGAAAACCCTGAATTTTTCTTTACATTATCTTTTAGGACATCATTTTCAAGAAACATGATGCTTTAAAATCAACATATTTATCAGTTTTCTTGTACATTCAATATCAAATCCTTGCAATAAAGTTATTGAAATATCTCCTGGAAATACTTTAAATATCGATTCTAAGTTGGGAAATTTCCAACAGGATCAGTTGCTTACATTATTGCAAGAAAGTTCCAAAGTTTTTGCTTGGGAATACACTGATATGCCATGAATACATCTTGATAAATTCACATGTCATATTTACATTCAAGAAAATGTAGGGGATTTCTCTTTACCCTAGGGTATGATTGTTAGGGTCTCAAGATAACATCACTAAGGTAGGTGGTAAGATCGCTCACATATCTCTATCCCTTGCGCATAGTCGTTCTTCATTCACTGCATGCACATAGTTACAATGGAAATAGCCATTGTATCCCCTTCCCTTGCCCCATGTGCTAGGCAACTTTATCTAGCAAAATGTCTAGTCATTGTTTCGCCACACAACTTCAGAATTTTTGACCTACCCTGGCACAAAGCTTCCTTCGTTGGGTGGGTTATTTCATCATTTCTGCGAAGCCAGCAAGCATAAAGGCGCTTAGACCTATTAGACAACCGCAAAGAAGAATGAACCCTGCATTAAAGGAAATTTTCAAAAAGGAACTCCAAAAATGATTAGATGTAGATTTTATCTACCCAATATCGAACAACCAATGGGTCTCACCCTTGCTTATTGCTCCTAAAAAGAACAGTAAATGGAGGGTATGTATAGACTATAAAGAACTTAATAATACCACTCTAAAAGATCATTTTCCTCTACATTTCATAGATCAAGTCCTGGATAAACTAGCTGGAAAGAAGTATTTTTCTTTCCTTGATGGTTTCAGTGGCTATAACCAGATACAAATAGCCTTGGAAGACCAAGATAAGACAACCTTTACCTGCCCATGGGGAACTTATGCTTATAAAGTACTACCTTTTGGACTTTGTAATGCACCTGCTACATTTCAAAGGGTAGTCTTGGCTATTTTTGTTGATTTAATTCATGATTGTGTAGAGGTATATATGGATGATTTCACTATTTACGGAAACACTTTTGAGGAATCCCTTGATAACCTAAAAAATCTTAAAAAGATGCCAAGAGTCAAACCTTTCTTTAAGCAATGAAAATTGTTTTTAATGTTCAATGAAGGGATTGTATTTGGACATCATGTCTCTTTCTTAGATACACAAAAAGTTGAAGTAATTGTTAACTTTCCCAATACATCTTCTCAGAGAGATGTAAGAATATTTTTAGGACATGCGGGGTATTATAGGCATTTTATTAAAAAAAAATCAAATTGTCTCACCATTATTTAAACTTCTTGCAAAAGATATTGAGTTTTATTGGAATAATGATTGCCAAATTGCTTTAATGTGCTTACATAAAAAATTTCCACAACTCTTGTGTTATGAGGATCTGATTGGACATTACCTTTCCATATATCTACAAATGCTTTTGATTCAACCATATGGTCCATTTTTGGGCAAAAAGTACAACAAAGAACATATGCCATTTATTATATTAGTAAAAACTTGACTCTCGCTTAAATTAATTACACTATTACGGAAAAGGAATTTTTGGTATTCGTTTATGGAGTTAACAAGTATTGTCATTACATTACATGTTATGAAGTATTTGTGTATATTGACCATTTTGATATTCGATATCTAATGAACAAACCAATAACAAATGGAAGAATCACAAGATGGTTAATATTGTTATAGGAATTTAATATCACAATGCTAGACATACCTAAAAAGGAAAATCAGGTAGCAAATTTCCTTTCTCGAATCAACAATTCTGGTGAGACCATTCCTATAGTAGATAGCTTTCCTGATGAAAATTTATTTGCAATTTCTGTTATAACACCTTGGTTCGCTGACATTGCCAATTATTTGTCTACAGGAAAGTTTCCACCACACTTTTCATCAAAAGAAAAGAAGAAAGTGATCAGACAAAGTGTTAGATACTCTTGGATTCAAGGAGATCTTTTCTATACAGGAGTAGATATGGCCATCCGTAGATGTGTTAGAGAATATGAGATGTTAGATATCTTGAAATCATGTCATGATGAGCCATGTGGAGGACACTTTTAATATAAAAGGACAACCCACAGGCTTCTCTAGCTAGGATATTGTTGGCCAAGACTCTTTAAAGATGCCTGAAAGTATGTGAAAAGTTGTGACAGTTGCCAAAGAATGGGTCGTCTAGTTGCAACTGATGAAATGCCTCTTCATCCACAAGTTCTTGTAGAACCATTCAAGAAATGGGCCTTAGAATATGTGGGACCCATTAATCCATCATCAAAGATGAAGAGATACATATTAGTCAGTACAGACTATGTGAAAAATTGGGAAAAGGCAAAGGCCTTGGTAAAAGCTAATGAACAATCAATAGTGGACTTTCTTTTTGAATACATTTTTGTTCGTTTTGGGGTACCTAGAGAGATAGTTACTGATTAGGGGGCTCAATTTACATCAAATATAGTTGGGTCAATCATGAAGCAATACAAAATTAAACACCGGAAATCAACTCCTTATCCTCCACATGCCAATGGCCAAGTGGAATATATAAATAAGGTTTTGGAAGGCATATTTAAAAATATTGTTCGACTTCATCGAATAGATTGGGTAGAAATTCTTCCTGAGGCCTTATGGTCATATCGAATAACATGGAAGAGTACAACCGATCATACTCCATACGAACTAGTCTCTAGAAAACATGTACTTTTTCCATTGAATTTCAAGTTAAAACTTTTAAAATTGCAACTGAATTGGGATTAAACTTGTCTGAAGCTCAACAAAAAAGAGTCCTACAGTTAAATGAATTAGATGAAATGTGATTAGATGCTCTACAGAAAACCACTCTTATACAACAATAGAGAGCTAAATGGCATGACAAATTCATAAAGAAGAAAGAATTCAAGACTGGAGATTGGGCCCTATTGTTTGAATCAAGGTTTAAAGACTTCAAGAGTAAGTTTAATACTAATTGGTTGGGACCCTATGAAATTCAAAATGTGTTTGATAATGGTGTTGTAGAAATAAAAATAATTGATGAATCAAACATTTCATTTATAGTCAATGGCCATAGGTTGAAGCTGTATCATCAACCAGTTTCTAGGGATGATTTTGTTTCAAATTTTCAGCATGCAGAGATGGACATTGTGGATAAAGGGGGTAATACCCCTCATCCACTTTCATCTTGAATTTATATTTATGAAATAATGAGCTAACTCTGTTCCTTCTTTTTCTTATTAAACAATGAGAAGGACATTTATCAATTTTAGGTTTATTCCTTTACCCAACTTTGATAGATTAAAATAACAGAAAATGAACCTCTTTAGAGATTTCTTTAAGCTTTTCATACTTTCTAAAATTGAAAATACCAGTGAGCATCAACCGTCTTGGGCTCAAGAAAAATCCACAGGATAGTACTTGACTTTTCTTTAAGCTTTTCAGATTCTTTAAAATTGAAAATACCAGCGAGCATTAATTGTCTTGGGCTAGACAAAAATCCACAAGACAATATAAACATATAAATATTATAGTTTGGTAATATATGGAAGCTACTTAGAGAAAGGGCCTCTCACTTTCAAAAACAATGTGAAAATTGTTTCCTGTAAATGCAAAATTAAAATAGACATTTCTGTACATTCCTGTAGATATAGGCATTTTTGGAAACATGTATTATCAATCCCTGTAAAAACATAATCAAAAAAGTTTCCTATAAAATCTTTTAATATCATGGATCTCTGAGCTTAAAGTACTTTCAATATTTATTGGAAGAGATATTTTTTTTTACTTATTATTTCTATTAGAAACATGGATTGGAGAAAATTTACATTGATATCAGTTGTGAAAAAATTTGAGTAGTATTAACAAGAGAAATATTTCTTTCCAGACTCCTGTAATTGAGAAAATATTTCTGTAATATTAAGCAGCGAGTTCATATTTTTCCTGTAAAAAAATTCAAATTCCTACAAGAAAAATTCAAATTCCTGTAAGTGAAGTTCAAACTCTTGCAAGTAAAGTTCAAATTTCTGCAATTAAGCAGTGGTTTCCTGTAAAATATGTGTCAACAGAAATAATATGCTTGCAACAAAAATACCTTTACTCCATCATGGTAGCAATAGTGAAGGTACCAGCAACATCAAATTATGTACTTCCTTGCAAGGTAATTAAAAGGTAACTAATTTATTCACATTTATTTACTAAATTGAAAAGAGTTTTAAAAAACAAATGATTTTATTTTAAAATAAATCCTATGCCACTTTCCATAACCTACCATTATCACCATGATTCATACCTTTTTATGTAATTATTTTTATCATGATCAGTTGTTTGTTGTGAATTATTATCTTGTAATGTCTAATGATGTCAGCCTGCTCCTCATTATGGTAAATTTGTTATGTCTAATGATTATGAAAAGTGACAATTGTACCTTCAGTTACAAATATTACTTTTATCCGAAATCGAATTATTCCTATTCTACGTGATATAATCCACGACAATTTCCAATTTCAAAACCCTGTGTCGTTACTTTGTCTCATACCTTGTATCCCTAAAACCAAGTCTAAGCCTTTTGACCAGAGACAAGATTAAGAATGGTAGCCCCAGGAGTGGCACATACTGAACCTTATGGAATTGCTATCCTAGAAACTTTTACTGTTTGTAGTATAAATTTTCACAGAGCTGGACTACTCCAATTTTTTGAAAGGTTTCAAGGGCATAATGTTAGAGTCACAAAGCAGTTTGCTTATACATTCAATGGAGAAACAACAAGGGTTGGTGACATTACATTAATAGTCTCATAGGAAACCCTAGCTAGGGTTACAAGACTACCACGAATATGTGAAAAGTGGTTTAAAGGGAAGAGGATAGCGAATGAAGAAAACAAGAAGTTTCTAAATAGAACACATGGGAACGTCGACTCGGCCAAAGGAGTATCAATATTGTGCCTAAAAGACCTATGGGGCGACATTGCTTATTTCCTGCAGAAATAAATGACCTGTGAGGGTAGGTGCAATATTATGTTCATATACCATATACGATTGATGGAGCATATTAAAAATGCTAGGAGGATAGATTTTCCCTTGTTCTTACATAAAAGTTTGTCGAAAATGGGAGGCAATTTTAAAAAATGCCAAGGAAACAAGGAAATGTTTCTCTATCATAATGGTTTATTTAAATTACTCGTGCTCGACAGATTTGTTAGACTAAATCAAACATGGAGTGACTTTCTGCAAAGAATCCAATTTGGAATTGAAGAGGCAGAGCCTCCTAAAAATCCCAATGAGATCAATCCATACCATAATGAGAGACAAATTAAAGGGGAGGTTCTAAAGGAACCAAAAAACCCAATTCCCCAACAACAGGGGAATTTAGAACCTCAGGGCCAAAATGAAATTGAGAAAGACAAGGTCGAAGAGCATGAGATACATGAGAAACATGAAGAACAAGGGTTATAGAAAAACAAAAAGAGCGAGAATGTCCACCATCGCTAGAGGTTATTGGTTCCTCATCTAATGATAAGAAAGAAAAAGTCATTTCTAACCGAGTGAAAATAGTTGGAAGCAGGCTTACTAGGGGAAAAATGCAGTTTCTAAAGGAAACCTATGGAGAAGAATACACCCTTGTTAAATAATAGATACTTTCTAAGAAACCTAAAACTAAAGCCCATATTTTGTATGAGGAAGCTCTCAAAGAGGTACACGTTGAAAAAACTGAAGAGCTTCAAGAGGAGGTTCTCAAGAAGGTGCAAGCTGAACAAAGAGAAAAAATTCAAGAGGAACAAGAAATATATACTGGGGGAGATTATACTAAAGAGGTCTATGGAGAACCAAGCCAATTACCTCAACAAGCAATAGACAAATACTTGCTTCAAATTCAATCACCACAACAGGAACAAGAGGCATATGAAGGACAATCAACTGAACAAGTTGAAAAACAAGGAAGCCTTGAAAGTTAGATAACCATTCTGTTGAGTAAAATGAAGAAAAAGACTAAGACCATTAAAAAGTTGAAGCATAATTTACGTAAGGAGGAGATGGTCAGTGAAACAATAAAATCATATAATGAAATGTTAAAGGATAAGGCTTATAGAAATAAAGAAAAATGCCAAGGCCTCAAAAGAAAATGTAAAGATATGTATCAAGAAAATCTCCACAGCATTCAAATAAATAAAAGGTTGATGATAAGGATCAGGGGATTGAAGGCAGAACTGAAAGAAAAAGATTACAGAGCAGAACCCTCCAACATTAGTTTGCATCTTCTTATTCAAGCAGTTGGAGTAGTTTAGGACAAGAGGGAGGTAAAATTTTGATAGACAAGCAAGAAAGAAAAACAATTTTGGCTAACTATCAATGGATTGGAAAAAAGGTCTTTAATTTTGGTTTCAAAGGGTCATGCAAAAAGATAAGCTTGGGGGAAATGTTGGGCTTAAATTTCCATATCTGTGACCATCCCATTTTTTATATAATGCCTTCATTTGAACCTTCATCTCATACCATTTTACCAATTTTTGGTGTTTAAAGGATGAGTTTAAGGTAAAAATCATTTGCATTATTATAAGTTTTCTTTTTAATATTTAAATGTGTATAAAAAGGTTATTTTGTTACTAATAAGGTTGAAAGGTACAACTTGTTAATACATGAGTCAAGACACCAAATCTGTTCCACGTCAGCAGGAAGGGTTTTTATACTAGAAGATTGATCAATAAATAAGGCAAGATGTATCAAATCATCGAAATTGAGTAGAATATCATGGGACAACCATCATTTTCTCCAACAAATTCTAGATTTGGAGTTATTGTGTTAAGTTGTTTTTAGCTCAAAAATATCAAATTGACCCTAATTTTGGGCGGCTCAGTTAAGCAATTATCCTTTGTATATAGGTAGATAGATGATACATAGACGAATTAGAGGGAAAGAGATTAAAAAAATTTATATACTCTGTTGTATCAAACTCTATTTTTCCAGTAATATAAGAGCGAATTTATGACATAATTTTGTAGTAACTGTTTATAATTTTCATAGCAACACTTACGAGGAGGGCCCCTTGGTACATGCTTCTTATATTTTTGTTCTATGTTTTTAAAGTTTTGACATGGTTTGGTGTGAATTTTATTTAAAATTCGTGAGATGCATGTAATAAATAAGAATGCTCTTCTTTCCTGTAAATACTTACTATTCTTGTAATTGTGTGTAAGAATTTCTTGTAGTTGCATGCTAAGATTTCCTGTAGCGATCATGTAATCATGCAGGATCCTACATATTTGTTGTAGTTACATATTTTATGCATTTGAGTAATTTTATTAGGTTGAATTCACTTCTTTTTTTATAAGTCGAAGTTTATATTAATCAAAAGGCATATACAAGGTTGTAAAAAAGCATATGGTCTTACCTCGACTAGGTTTGTTGACCAATGCAATAACCACACAACATACAAAAAGAAAAATTGCCAGCTGAGAGGTCCAGAGCCTGAGAGGCCTAACATTCCATAAAACTAAAAGAACAAGAAACACACCAGTTAACATAATCAGTTGTCAAAGGTAATTGAGGCGAGGTTGTCCGGACTAGTACCAGGGGGAGGTGGAGGGTGATACATGCAATTGACATGGTGCCCAAAGTGAGTGAGCCAAGTTTCCATTTTTTCAACCTTTTTTGTTAGCAATTGTTCCCATGCCAGACCACTACCACCCACTCTCGAACATGGCATTCGAAGTACTGAAGCTGCTCAAATTTAGCCATGACGGCCTCGTGCTCCTCCCTATGAGCTTGATCAAGGGCATCCAGATGAACAAAGACAGATTGGACTAGCTCGAGGATTTCCAAGGAGATTTTTGTTCTCCTGGATGGTGTTCGAACCAAAATCCCAGATCTTTCTTGGCTAGAGCGGCCCCGAATCGTTGAAAACAGTGATGTCCTTGCTCGCAACAACTTTCTCCTGCACCACTACCAAATTGCATGACCATCCTACGACAACATCCCGCCCTAGAAGCAACCGACAAGCTATGACCCCCACGACCAGAGCCTCTCGCTCCCCACTTGGAGCTCCCACCTCGAACATATATGACATCACCCCGAGACCCAGTGAAGGGGGTAGAACCTTCTGGCTTCACTGGAGCTATTATGCGTGAAGAATAGGGGCTGGGTTTCATAGTGAAGCTCAGAGGGAAACTACGGAGCCTGAGTAGAGAGATACCAGGAGATTTACAACTTATCTCCCATAACCAAACAAGCACAACCACAGTCTAGATAGAAGAGGGGATCCAACACCAAATACCTCGCCACTATAAATTCACCGCCCGAGTATAGTCAAGGCGAGCTAGAGAGGAAGAAAGAAACCCAAGGGGAGAGAGCCAAATAGAAAGATATGAGCACCCGAGATGGAATTGCGAAATTAAACCAGGAACCCCAGAAAGCGAGAGCCAAGATGCAAGAAGACTTAGATACCAGCACCACCCTTTACCCAGAACCACCACCCCGAGAGGTACAACACCTCCCGTGGACCCATAATTGTGAAAGAAATGATCAAAGGTATAACACCAAGCACTCTAGAAGCATCCCCCAAGCGGCCAAGGTGAGAAACCCTAGGAGCATAAGGCAATTAAGTCTGGAGCCATCTAGAACCAAAGAAGAAGTGTCCACCAGAGAAGGCCTAGGAAGGAAAGATTCTCAGATAAAAAGAGCAAACAAGAGGACGATGCTTCGGGTGTGCCCGAAGCGGACAGGACATACCACCACCCTAGAGTAGGAGCTGGAAACGATGCGAGTAGGGAGAGAGGCACATAACACAAAGAGGTATTAGACAACCAAAGAGAATTACCGTTGATTGAAGGAGTGTTATAGACATTTTTGTGCCTCGCAGCATGGAGCATGAAATGTCAATAATTACAAGGATCCTCAGTCCCTAAACATGTTGTTCTTACCCCTAGAGGAACAAGGTCAGCAAACCACAGCACTTCCTATCAGTTCTCCACCTGAAAACACTCAAAAACAGGCTATTTTTGGATCATGTCAGCTGCTCCACTGAGCATCTGCGCTGAATGTCAACTGCTCCTCCTTGTACCTGCGCTGAAAGTCAAATCTGATGAAGGCTACCTGCGCTGGGCGAGATTGGCCAAGTGGCACAGTCATTCTGCAAGGTGTCAACTGCCCAGGAAGCTTCCAAACTGACACTTGGTTCAAGGAATTCGCCCTATGATGAGTAAGAGGTACTTGATCTCCATGTGGAAGCAAGGATCTCCAAGTGGACTCAAGAACTAAAGTTTAACTGAAGAGGGAGAGGACACAAGGCAGCTTTATGTCAGTCTCAAGCTGAATCATTCCTTTCTCCTTCTACCCTATATATAGAGCTATCTCATGAGGTCTAGGGAGGCTGGAATTTTGTGCAAAGTAAGGAAGTGTTGTTTGTTTACAGTCAGAGCTATTGGGTGATTGCTTTTATAGAGGAGAAGAGGAGATTTCTTGCTGCTGGGGAGGTGCTGCTGGATTGGAGCCATTTATGGTTGTAACCTTCTCAGAACCTTTTTCTTCTATCAATAAAGCTTTTGATGTTCTCCTATATACTTGTATTGCAATGATGTATTGTTTTCATCTGTATATTTGATTCATCCTAATCCATGCATCAGTTATGAGTACATGTTTCTTGTAGTTTCCTTCTCTTGTTTTGCAGGATCTGTGTGTAGCTGGGCCGGCAAGAGAGCAAGGAGCTGGGAGAAAGAGGCAAAGAGAGAAGACAGGATCGACAAAAGCGAAAGACGTCGGTTGGTCAATCTTTTCTTCCTTCTCTGTACTTTCATAAAGGAGAAATATCATAGCTTTACTTTCAGTTGTTGCTAAGGAACTATCACCCTTAGAGTCGGGATAGGGTCATTCCGAGTCGGATACTTTTCCCCACAACAAGGAGGAGCGGCTCCATCACGTCGAAAAAATGCACATAGAAGAGAATGAATGGTTCACATACATAGGCTCAGGAATATTAACTCTAGTGTGGTGGAGCGGCTTAAGTCCTTCCCTCACCTACCTTAAACACTGTACAACTGGCATCCGTCACGTGATAGGCGGCTATTACATCCTGACACCCCCATTGGGGAAGGTTGAATTCACTTTAAATATTGATACTTAGAATCATTTAACTAATTAGTTTTTTATCATTTGATTTGTGTTTTAGAATAAAACAAGTGATTTTAATCAAAATTTACTTTTGAAACTTAGAACATTGATTCTATTTAAATTTATTTTTAGGATAGTCTTAATTGCTTTCGATGAGCAATTAATTCAGATGGAGTATTTGGTGAGGAAGTATGATATATCTTGCCGAATCTGTAAGTTTGTGTCAACAAGTTGAAATTCAATTTAAAAATTTGGAAATCATTATAAGCTGAATCAACTCTAGGATCTACTTGTATATGCTTTGGGATTGATTTTGATAGGAAAATATTAAAAGCCAATTTACGCACACTATGTTTCACCTTGAATTTCACCTACTCGGATTGACAAAATAAATGTTAATTTATTTATCCCACTTTATGACTTGACACATATTGTGATTGCAATAAAAAAAGTGATCCAAACAAGTAGACATAAGTAGAAAGGGAGCCTAAAACCGTTGTAGGATCAAGCTCCCCTCATAAAGAACCTGAATTAAGCTAGTTTAGGGTAAGAATGATGATATAAGGACAAAGAGAGGTACATTGTGCTAACGAAGGAGAGAAGAACTTCAATGATGGAGGTGAGATGAACACAAACAAGGAAGAATAAGTGACTTTTGACTTCTTGATTATGGATCCCACTATCATATTTCAAATGAAGAATATACCTCCCTTATCCTTTCCCCACTTCCATGGTAAAGTATCAAAAGACCTTGACATCTTTCTTTTCAAATTTGATATATTGTGTTGTAGCTATGATTATTCTAACTATTCAGAAAAGCTTAAGTTGTTCCCTGCTATTCTCAAGGACTTAGCCTTACCTTGGTTCATGGGATCTGGGGGGGTCGGGGGGGGGGACCATTCGAACATGAGAGGAAATGTGAAGAATATTTCTTAAAAAGTGTTGCCATCAATGGAAAAAGGGATAGATTGTTGAGGTGTTGTCATTGATGTCAAAGCTAGAAGTATTGAAGTGTTCTTAAAGCAAAGCCAAAAGAAGATATTAAATCAAAGGGAAGTCAAGAAGCACCTGAAAATTTTCGAAAAAACATTCTCAAAGTTAGTGCAAATGCAAGGAAGACTCTAACCATTAGATGGCCCTCTCTGAGGCTTTTCCAATGGTAGGTGGCTCGTTGGCTAACTCTTCATGGTGGAAGATAAATAATTTTATGAATGATTAAATATATGTTCTAGCCCCTAACATATGTGAGCCCCTATAGAAATACAATATTTAGAAATGATTATGAATTCATGTTCATGTCAGTCCCCATTGATTTTTTTTTAAAAGCACATTTTAGGCAAAAAGACAGAGTTAATTTGGCCCTAAAAAATGCCCCCGTCGTTTATAATTTATTACCCACGTGTGAGGGTAGTTTGTATACACACTCACTTGCTATTCTAGAAAGAATATCCCTTCAGTGGGCTCAGGGCCGAGCTAAGGAAGATAAACCAATATTTTAAGGGCAATTTGAGGGCTAAGCAAAGAAGAAACCAAGGTTGAGTTGAGGAAACCTCAAGGCATATTTAAGGAGAAATTGTAGGACGAAATTTGGACAACCTTCTTTGGTATTTGTTGTGGCCTCTCTGTGCCATCTAAAGTGTGGTATATTTTCAATTTATTGGAGTAGGTCATGCCCTAAGGGCTGACTGGTATCCATCCCTTTTGAATTCTAAGATAGTGAGGTATAAATATGTGCATGAAGGTTGATTTTTGAGAGAATCTCTGAGGCATACACATGTGCAAAAGATGAGTTATTTTGAAGAACATTTATGTGTCATGAAACTTGGCAAGGCCAAGATTTTAGAGACCATTTCTATTTCCATTCTATGACAAAGCTAGAGGTGGACGACTTTTCCTGTGGTTCTCTTAGCTACCAATTTCATAGAAGAAAGAATAAATTGTTTTGTGTTTTCACTAATGAAGGACATAGCCATTAAAGGAGTTTATTTATTGTGGTATCTTCTTTATAACAAGGGTATCTTCCTATATGTGAGACCTACAACTAAGAAGAGTATATTCACTGGTGTCGAGTAGGCCTATGAAAAAAGAGTGAAGCCAAACTTTTTGAAAGGTACTTGTGTTGTAGACCAAACTGTGGATCAAGAAGGGATACACGTGGAAAATATATGCACGGGTTAAAGGAGAATACCCACAACAAAATAACCATAGAAGTGATTACTATGTACATAGTTCATGAGGAGAAATCCCTAAGGAGAAAATGCATTGTGCATGAATAAGGAACCAAATTGTGAGCAATTGTTTTTGGCTTTAAAGAGGAATTGAAAAGACCTATCATGTGTAGAATCTTGTTAAGCCCTAAATTAACAGGCCAAAATTTTACATGTGTAGAAAGCAAGGAACAATAACAGTTGCAGATCAATCATCAGTAAGGTGTGAATAAGTCAATATGAAGACAAGGAAAGTGTAGGACAAGTGACTGTGATCAGGTTTGAAGCTGAAAAACTGAAGGTTGCATGGTTAAATGACAACTCACTAAATATTTGAGAACCAAAAATTTGTTGCTGGAAAATCCATGAAACAACTTGAAGTTGAGTTGGTGCTCAATTGGGGGATCAATGATTCCTATAGGTTAGTGCTTATGAATTTTGTTGTTTTGATGCTCAGTTGGGGAATTGGTTTCTCCCGTAGGTTGGTGCCCATAAAATTTGTAAGTTGGTGCTTACATAATATTTGTGTCCTCTTGAGTTGATGTAATAAATTAAAGTTGATAACAAAACATTCAAGTGGTTTTTGTCCTAGTTTCGGTTTCCACTTTAAAATATCTATGTTCATGTGGTTTATGTATGATGGTTAATCATGGATGCATTAATGGTTAAAAAATGTTAACATGGAAAAATATTGATTCACCTCCCCTCTTAATATTTTCAACATATAGGGCTTACGATGCCCCTCCACTTCCAACAAGTGTTCTCCTCAACACTTGACTAACTGCTAGTAATTTTGTGAGAATAAGTCATCTTCCCATGTCATCTTTTCCAATGATAGGTTCCTTTGTTTGATGATGTACTCTACAATTGTTAAGTTACTTGGTTGCTAAATCCTTGTTTCAAGGATTGTTTTTACTTCTAGTATGATTTTCCCTTCTTCATTTATCTTTGATACACTTCCTGGCTGTGAATGGATAGCATGTCATGATCTCGATTAGGTGGAAATCCCTTAGGCATTACTCCAAATACCTTACCATGATTGTTGATAACGAGATCCACTGGAGCAAAGGATATAGATGTTTGAACATCTAATAAACATAATTGTGCAACTACACCTTGGTGTCCTTTTTTTTAACACTTTTTTCATGCTATTAAAGCTTATCACTTTACTATGTTCCCCTTGGATACCTCTAAGCTCAATTTCATTTCCTTTTGAGAAAAATCTTATGAAAAGATCTTAAAACTTAAGGGCCACTATTCTGAATGATTGTAACCATTGGATCCCTAATACAACATCAATACCACCCATTTGGATTGCAATCATGGGAATAGCTAATAAATACTATCACATATTCAGCTTATTATTAAGACACTTCCTTGAACAATTGATGGTACCTCCATTTGCAATCATCATATTAATTTTGGTGTTGGATATACTAGGAAATTAATAATTTTTTCTAATTTGTAATTGATGAAGTTATGGGTATTATCTGAATTAATCAATATTGTTACCTTTTTCTTTTTAATATATCCTTCTATATTGAGTGTTTGTGGAGTATTGATACTGACCAATGCATGAAAAAAGATTGTTGTAGTCTCTTCTAGCTCTAGACCTTGTGATGTTTCCACTTCTTGATCTTCTTCATATTCACAGTCTATGTAGAATAAATTATTCTCACTGTATTTATGCCCTTTACTATACTTGTTGTCAAGTTGAAACATAGTTAATTTTCTCTTCGTTCATCCATTTGTTGAGGAGTCAACCTTGTCAATTTAAGAAAGGCAACATGATTTTCTCTATGGTTATTAGTGACCAATTTTCTAGTTAATTTTGCTTTCAACTTTTATTTCCAGACTAAAAGAAATGGGCCTCCAAATTAGATACAAATTAAGGCCCATCTTACCCTTGGGTTGATTCCAAGCCTACGCTACATGGGGCTTCAATTGTTGAGCCACCAGATCCGACAAGTCGAACAACCTCCCATTGTTCACCAATTGGTCCAATAAGACTTCCCACCCTTCAGGAAATGTTTTAGTGCTCCCTTGAACACATATTCTGCAAGCAAAGATAAGCAAGAGTTGGTAAGCCTTCCTGAGGAACTTTGCCTTATACACACGGGTGCGTGTTTGTCAAAACTTCAATGGATATTTCACCCAGTGTTTGACAATGTCTCGTGTGTTCACATAGCTATGGGTGGCATATAAAAGTGAGTCCATGCACTTTACAACTTAGGTAAGAGATACATTTGCTGAAAGTCTTCTGCCCGGAAGCTTGCAAGCTTCTGCCCGCTGGCACTGCTCAATGTCATGGTCTGTTCATCCATATGTGAGACAATTCAGATGATGATATCTGCACATGGGAAGGTAGGATACCTACATGCAACCTTGAATAGCCCTGACTACTGGATGCTGAAATAAACATGTCGGTCCTCTAAATCTTCCTCAAAGTCCTTTGCAAAAGTATCTTTAATCTCCTGCCATGTCAGTGTTAGGATATTCCGACACATAGGAAATAGTTAAGTATAAATTGGTCTAGTATAGAGTTAGGTAAAGTGTGTTTCTTTACTATGTACATTTTGTAACTTACAATTCGACGGTTCATTCTCTCCTCGGTATTACCGACACTTGATCTGTGGCTTAACACCCGATTGGTCCATGATCTCTATTTAAAGAGCATGGAGGGTCATTTGTAGGTTAACCGTCCATGAGATAAGCTTATGTAAATTTTCATTCTTTTATTAATAAATTGCTTGAAGTGGTCGCGTTGGCTTAGGCCGTGGACTGTTTCACTCTTTGAGGGTTTTAACCACGTCAAAAATACTGGTGTATTGATCTGTGATCTGTTCGTGAGCGGTGTCCTTTGGTGTTCTGTCTAAGGAACTTACCCTGTAAATTCCTACATGGTATCAGATCTATTTGAGGGCCACGTCCGTTGGTGATCCAAATCTAAAGCCGGTAGAACTGCATCCGACTGTCGTTTCCTAGATCTACTGTTTCTGATTACTTTCGGGCCGAGAGGACTGCTCTATTATGTTAGGAGCATTTTTTCCAGTGAGGAACCCCTTTCGTTTCATGCGAAAAGGTTTCCGGTAGCCCTAGCTACGTCATTTTTAAGATCTGGAGGTATACAATGTTTATTTGCAGTTTATAGTTATTTTCTCTCTGTTTATTTCGGTTTCGGTTTATTTAGCTTTTTATTTTTATTTTTTTTATTACCCGATCTATACCTTTCATTTCTGCGTATGCTCTTTGCCCCGCGACTCTATGTGATCTGGGCAAATCAGAAACAGAAAGGAAGGATTTTTGTCATGCGTATGCTCTTTTCCGCTGCGCCTTAGTGTGATCTCGGAAAATCAGAAACATTGAGGAAAATATTTAGTTTCCGTCTAAAGCTAAGTTTGGGCCGTAAGGTTCGTTTTTTTTTGTATGTCCGTGTTGGGTTTTGTGTTTTTTGTTTTGTAGGGAAAAAGAGCTTTCTCAAAGTAAGCACGCAGCCCAAAGCTTTAGCGACTAAAAAAAAAAAAAAACCCCCCTTCCTCTTTTCCAAAAATTACTAAACTTTTAGTTTAGCTCACTTGGTCCAAGGCTACTTTATGAGAGTAGAGGTCTTGAGTTCAAGCCTTCTTTTTGTTGAGCTAATTAGATTAAGTTTGGAAAGGGGGCTGATTTTTTTTTTATAACATTATCATTCATTTCCGCACATTCCCGCACTTCGTCGGCATCTTCATCAAATTTTCTTCAAAAAGCCATAACTTCTTCATCCGGAAGCCGTTTTCAGAGCCGTTTTTTTTGAACCAGCCTAATTTTTCGAGATCTTTCCATTGGAACACTTAGTTTCAGCATCTATAGCTTTAGTTTCTGTTAAAATGGAAAGTCCATGCCAAGTTATTCTTGACAGCACCAACTACTTCCAATGGTGGTCCTACATTGTGGATTTACTTAGAAGTAAAGGTCTCTACAGAATAGCCTCAGGCCAAGAAACCAAACCGAAAGATGAAGATAAGGCAGCTAAATGGGAAAATAGGCAAGATCAAGCACGAGGGTTGATAGGGATGTCTATTTCTCCAGATCTTAGATTCCATATTGTAGAACTTGATACTCCTGAGGAAGCAATGAAACAGATCACTAAAGTTTTTGGAATAAAAAATGAACTTAAAGCCCATCAACTCGAAAATGAGTTGCTTACATTGGACCCCAATAATTTTTCTTGCATTGAAGATTTTTTGTCCAAGTTCAAGACCCTTAGGCTTCTCTTGGAAGGTGTTAAGGTTAAGAAAGAAGATAGTAACCTTATCTATTCCATTCTTACTAAGTTGGGACCAGCCTATTCTGTGTTTAATTCCACCTTCCATTCTACAAGAGAAGCCTTCATTTCTCAAGGACAAGCCTACAAGTCCCCTTCCTTCGATTCCTTTTGTGATTCTTTAATAAGAGAACAAGAAAAACTCTTACACCTTGGTCTTCTTCATCTTGGAAACTCTTCTAAGAAAGCATTAGCCGCCCAACAACAACCAAATTCAAAGAATCCTAAGAAGTTGTATCCTAAAAGGAATGGTCCTAAACAAAACAAGGGTCCTAAGCAATTTCAGCCTCAAAATGAAAAATAATTTCAACAAAATGATAAGACAAATAAAAACAAAGGGAAGAAGATTGATAGACATTGCAACTTTTATAATCGAGATGGCCACTTAGAATCGAAATGCTTTAAGAAGATGGAAGCCTTGGAAGCAACAATGAAGAAGCATAACATCCATTTGGAGCACTCTTCAACTTCAGCTTCATCTTCAAGAATAGCACTTTCTGCATGTGGTTGTCAAGCATCTCGATCTGGCTATGCACTAAATCTATCTTCTTCTTCTCATTCTCATGAGTGGCTCATTGATTCTGGAGCTTCTTATCACATGGCCAAAAACAAAGCCATGTTTTCTTCTTTAAATGATTGTAACACCAAAAATATATATGTTGGTGATGATAGATCTCTTAGTGTTGTAGGGACTAGAACTGTTCATATAGACAATGGTCAATTTAATGATGTATTATGTGTTCCAACCTTATCATGCAACCTTCTATCTGTATATCAGATAACTCATTCAGGTGAAGGTAAAATCGTTGAATTTTCACCTCACGATGTTGTAATTAAGGACCTAAGAGATCCTAGACAGATTTTAGCTACTGGCATTGCTAATGATTCTACAAGGTTGTATAAGTTTCACAACTTTGGGTCATCATCTTCCCTTGGTATTTGTTGCTCATAACGATGAAGTGAGCAAACTTTGGCATGAGCGATTTGGTCACTTAAACTATCGCTCCCTTCAGAATCTATGTAAAGAAAATATGGTGACATGTCTTCCAATGGTATCTTGCAGAGATGGTGTTTGTTCCGGATGTGTACTCGGAAAACATCATCGGGATAGTTTTGAAAAACGTGCCTCTTGGCACGCCTCAGCCTCTTTACAGCTTGTGCATGGTGATTTATGTGGTCCACTTCCAGTTGTTTCATTCTCTGGCTACAAGTATTTCTTAACTTTCATTGATGATTTCTCCAGACGCACTTGGGTATACTTCTTAAAACTCAAGAGTGAAGTATTTAACATGTTCTTGGCCTTTAAGGCCTTTGTTGAAAAACGATCTGGACATCAAATTATTAAGTTAAGATCTGATAATGGCGGAGAATATGTTAACAACAAATTCATCAACTTTTTCACTGAGAATGGAATTCAAATGCAACATACTCTTCCATATACTCCACAAAAAAATGGTGTAGCTGAAAGGAAGCAAAGAGTCACAATCAAAGAGGAAGCATCTACATCAAATCAGGTTCTCCGTGAACTTGAACAGCTTAAAAGGGCGCTTGAAAATGTTCATATTGACAAGCCGGAGCCTCAGATTCGTAATCCAAATTTCAGAGGTCAACAGCAGCAACAATATAGGATCAAGCAGCGTGAAACAAAGGCACAAGAGGCAGCAGTTCAGCAGCAAATGAAACCTCCTTTTCAGCAGAATTTTGTTAGCCAAGAATCAGTGGATGAAGGTGATAATGTTGGAGAGGAAAATCACTTCTTCACTCCTGATGATATGCCCACTTATATTACAGAAGAAGATGAGTTGGTGAGTAATTCCATCATTTCCCAAGATGAGCAGTATATTTTGTCAAATGATGCAATACTTGAAGAAGAATCCGAAGAGTATCAAAGAGGGTATTTGCATGCTTTATCAGCCCAGCAAGGTCAGCAAAGGCAATTGAGAAACCGAGCTGTTTCGATAAATCCCATTCAGAAAAGGAAAGATACTGCAGCAAAGAATGATTCGGCTTCCCCACACACAAAAGGAAAAGACATAATTGGACCTTCAACAAGTCAATCATCACCAGCAGCCAAGATAGATCAGCCATCAAATGCACCAAGAGATAGAGGTGAAAAAAGAGATAATCCGGCCAAAGAAGGTGAGAAGGTTTCAGCTTTCATTTTGGAGAATGAGGTTGCAAAATTGAAGTTGTCTATTCCCTTGACGGAAATCATGAAGAACAACACTTACCGAGGCCAAATTTCCAAGCTGCTGAATTTTGATCCAATGCTTGACACGATGAATGTACAAGATGATCAACCAGAGTTGATTTTTGGGCCAGCTTTAAATGGTGAGTCTCCTGAAAGTGATGTTCCTCCATTTTATATCAGTTTGCGATTGCATGAGTATGTGTTGCACAATGCCATGTTTGACTCGGGGGCTTCGCATAATTTGATGCCGAAAACGATTATGGAGAAGCTGGGACTTGACATCACAAGGAAGTATCATGATTTGTATTCATTTGATTCCAGCCGGGTAATATGTATTGGTTTGATCAAAGACTTGGTGGTAAGTTTAGATCAAATCCCAGCAAAGAATGTTTTGATGGATGTGGTGGTGGCGGATATTCCTCCGCGGTTCGGCATGTTGCTTTCGAGATCCTGGGGAGCCAAGCTCAAAGGTACACTTCAGCTTGATTTTTCATATGCTACTATTCCAGTTTTTGGTCAAATGAGGAAGTTGTATCGGGAACAAAAGATGAAATACATGATCACTAGTAAGGAAAAGCCAGTCAATCATCCTGTAAACTATGTACAAACAGATTTAGAATCTTTTGTTTTTTTTGCGGATAATTTCAATGAGGTAGATAGTCAGTTAGTTCAAATAGAAGATATACCAGACATTTCAGAAAATTTCAGAGAAGTTTTGAGAAAGGAAAGTGAAGAAAGGTCTGCTGTCATAAGGCCAATTGCTGAAACAAATGGGCAGCAAACAGAGCATGCATCAACATCATATTTTCAGCACTTAGAAGATGATGAGGATGGTCTTTGGACCATGGATTTTGATGGCTCAGTGGGCAGCGATGGTGCTGGAATAGGTGTGTGGATTCGAAGCCCATTTTCAGTCCAAAACCAAGTTCCAAGCAAGGTACGGGTATGTTCATACAAATTGGCATTTGATTGTTCAAATAATGAGGCGGAATACGAAGCTCTTATTGCTGGTCTGAAAATCCTTCGGAAGTTGAAGGCAAAGAAGATAGCGATATATGGCGACTCCGAGTTGGTTATCAAGCAAGTAAAAGGTGAATTTCAGGCCAAACATCCTCGTATGCGAGCATATCGGAATGCTGTCCTAGATATCTTAAAGATGTTTTCAGAACATACTTTGACATGTGTGCCCCGGATTCAAAATGGTGTTGCGGATGCATTGGCTGAGGCAGCAAGTAATCTGAAAATACCCATGAATTCCAACAATAAATTTGAGATATATGTGAAGCATCGTCCTACAGTTCCAGATAATCAAAGGTGTTGGCAAGTTTTCCAAGATGACGAAGAAATCAAAGATTTTCTGCAAATTGAGGGTAAGTTCGAAGACATCTCAATAGACATGGAAGCTGAAGGAGTAAATCAGATGGATGTGTTGCAGCTCAAGGACAATTACATTCCTAAAGGATTAATTCCTTTGGAAGAATTGTTCGATCAAGATGATGTGGCCCGCAAGCGAACTTTGAGGCCAATGGACGAAGGTGTTGAAGATGTGAATCTTGGGACAACCGAAAATCCAAAGATGGTGAAGCTCTCGAAAGCATTGTCGCCTAAGGTAAAGAAAGAATGTATCAGATTGTTGTCTTCGTTTTCTAATGTTTTTGCATGGGATTATTCAGATTTGAAAACTTATGACACAAGTATCATTCAGCATACTATTCCCATAAAGCCAAATCAAAAGCCTTTTCGACAAAAGTTGAGAAGAATTAATCCTAAATTGCTGCCATTGATCGAGAAGGAAGTCAACAGGTTATATAAGTCTGGAATTATAGTGCCAATCCGATTTTCTGATTGGATTTCCAACTTGGTGCCCGTGAGAAAGAAGACCGGCGAAATTCGCTTGTGTATAGACTTCAGAAATCTAAACAAAGTGTCACTAAAGGACAACTATCCGCTGCCCAAAATGGACCATATATTACAGCGGGTAGTGGGGGCATCTAGGATGTCATTGCTTGATGGTTACTCCGGGTATAATCAGATTTTGGTGCACGAAGATGACCGTGACAAGACAACATTTACTACTCCATGGGGAACATTCCACTATGCCAAAATGCCGTTTGGATTGAAGAACGCTGGCGCCACATTTCAGCGGGCAATGGATATGGCCTTTGCTAATGAGAAAGATGTCTTCTTGGTCGTTTATCTTGATGATCTAACCGTGTTTTCCAAATCAGATGAAGAGAATTTGTTTCATTTGACTAAGGTGTTCCAAAAGTGCAGAAAGTATGGCATCTCGTTGAATCCGAAGAAGAGCCTTTTTGCTATGAGTGAAGGCAAGCTGCTGGGCCATATCATTTCTAAAGATGGAATACGTATAGATCCTGCACGAGTGGAAGCAATTCAGCAATTAGAGCAGCCCCGAAGCAAGAAAGAAATTCAGTCCTTCAATGGCAAATTGAATTTTCTGCGTCGCTTCATTCCCAATCTTGCCGAACATCTTAGAGAGATAACCAACATGCTCAAGAAGGACAGCGAGCTCAAATGGACTGAAGAGGCGGTAAAGTCTTTTAATTTGGTAAAGGTAATCTTATCTTCAGCCCCAACTTTGATCAACCCAGATTATACACAGGATTTTATTTTGTTTTCATTTGCTTCTGAGCACACGTTGGCAGCCGTGTTGATGCAAAAGAGAGATGGAGTTGAGAGGCCCATAGCTTTTTTCAGCCGCATCATAAGAGACGGAGCACTAAATTATAATATCATTGAGAAGCAAGCATTGGCGCTGATAAAAAATTTGAAAGATTTCCGGGTATACATATTGAATTCTCATATTTTGGCATATGTTCCCAACGCAGCTGTGAAGGATTTTTTAGTACAAACGGAACCGGAAGGAAGAAGGGGTAAGTGGATCGCTACACTGTTAGAGTATGATGTAGAAATTAAGCCTACCAAGTTGATTAAAGGTCAAGGTCTTGCTAAGTTGATGGCTGAAACAAATCTCCACGTCCTTGACATCAATTTGATTGCTGCCTTGTCCGATGAAGACGAAGAAAATTCAGCTCTACAGGTATCCGATATCTTTGTGTCTTCTCCTTGGTATGTTGATATAGTTTATGTGCTTCAAAATTTGTCTTCACCCCCTGGAATGCCTAGAAACAAAGCTAGAACATTGAAGCTAAAGGCAACAAAATTTTGCATTATCAAATCAGCACTTTATTGGAAAGATCCCGGCGGCATATTGCTGAACTGTTTGGTCGAAGAAGAAGCTAAGACAACAGTAGAAGATTTTCATAAAGGTGACTGTGGGGGTCACTTGTTTTGGAAGACCACGGCTAACAAGATCTTGAGAGCTGGTTTCTATTGGCCTTCTTTATTTTCTGATGTGTATAAAGCAGTGAAGAGCTATCATGAATGTCAAAATTTTCAAGGAAAGCAAAAGTTACAGCCGTTGCCTCTCAAGCCCGTTGAAATCAGCGCACCATTTCAGCAATGGGGCTTGGATTTTATTGGTGAAATCCACCCAGCATCTTCCGAGCAGCATCGATGGATCTTGACCGCCACAGATTATTTCACGAAGTGGATTGAAGCCATTCCCACTCGGCAGGTTACGGACTCGGTAATTATTTCTTTTCTTGAGAATAACATATTGTCACGTTTTGGCTGTCCACATAAGTTGATTACAGATAATGCAGCAGCATTTAAATCGAAGAAAATGGTTGATTTTTGCTACAAATATAACATCAGCTTGGGGCATTCGACTGCCTACCATCCGCAAGGAAATGGGCTGGCCGAATCTTCGAACAAATCTCTAGTGAACATCATAAAGAAATTGCTGGAAATAAATAAGAAGAGCTGGCACAAAAAGTTAGTAAATGCATTATGGGCTGATTGGGTAAGTCAAAAGAAGTCAATTGGTATGTCACCCTTTGAACTGGTTTACGGGATAGATGCAGTGTTTCCTACTTCACTTAGTGTTCCAGTGGCACAGTTGCTGCAAAAAGCTGGTGGCGAGGAGGATCCTATGCAACGACGGATTAATCAAATGATTCATTTACAACAGACACGAGAGGAGGTGCATCAAAATTCCCTTAAGTTGCAGGAGTGCATAAAGAAAATCTATGACAAAAAGGCCAAATCAGATGATTTTCAGATAGATGATGTTGTTTTGAGATGGGATGCCCGAAATGAAGACAAAGGGAAACATGGAAAATTCGACAACCTATGGAAAGGTCCCTACAAAATTGCAGTATACCGTGGTCCAAATGCTTTTCTTCTCAAAGAAATGAACGGTGATGAATGTCTTGGTGGATCGGTGAATGGCCGACTGCTCAAAAGGTATCATGCTTGAGCATTTTCGGCTCTAATCACTCTCATTGTAATTACCATTTTACTTTCATTCTGTAGCAAGTGTGAACTGATCTCCCATCTTCAGTCTGGGGCCCGCGGTGAAGGCTATAATTTTGAAAATGGTGATTAGTTGGTGTGAGTTTTTCAAGTTGTTTCAGTCAGTTTATTTTCTGTGTAAAGTGAGTCGGTTTATGTCAAAGTTAGTTTAAATTTCAGTCAATTGTCAAAGTCAAATAAAGTTGTCCAAATTTGGTCACATGTGTAAAAGTTGACTCCATTGCCCAATGAATAAAGCACTGGTCTGCTCTCCCAGAGGTCTAATGTTCTTGGTACCTCCAAGGAGCTACCATCCCCATTGGAGCCAATGTTAGAGTCGGTCTTGAGCCCTCCATCAACGATCAAAACTCTTTGCATTTGCATAGGTAGGTGTCTCATCAGTGTCAATTTTTGCATCCCATTAGGCATGCCATAACCTTGATGGAGGAGCTGGTGTATTTGTACCCCTCTTGGCATTGCTAGATCAGGTCATTTCAGTCATTAAGCTCTTTCAGCTTGTCTTGTCTTGTCTTGAGGTCAAATTCCTAGGTCTAGGGTTTTGGTAAAGTATGTTTACAAGGTCATGTTTCTGAAGGTCAATAAGTGCTCAGCAAGCCAGAGGGATGATTGTAAAGATGTTTCTTCGAAATTTTTTATCTTGTACAGTTAATTTTCACCTTGGATTTAAAAACTCTGTTTTTAAAGCCAAGGTCATTTTTCAATTTTTTGTAAAAAGTGATGAAATTTCAAAAGACTTCAGCAGACAGCATGTAATCCTGGTCCCCTTGCCAAGATCCCTCAGATGATCTCCCTGCAAAAAGAATCAAGCCAAAGCACTAAATGAGTCAATTTCAGGACAAAGGAAACCAAAAAGTCAGTTTTATAAAGTGTCAAAGAGAAACATTAGAAAGTGGGTTTTGAGCATGAAATTTATTCAAATGAAGTTTATAAAGACCCAATCTCCCTCCTTTTACTCTCATTGTGCATCCAAGACACTTGCAAGAGAGATTGGGCGAGCATCCAAGCGATTTTGAGTGAAGACTGGTCGAAATTGGGAGCACGACAGGCGCGCGACCCGTCAGGCCAGGCGCGCGACCCGTTAGGCGCGCACGACCCATCAGAGCTCAACCCGCAGTGTATTTTCATAACGGGCGCGACCCGTCAGGCTCGCGCGACCCGTTGGGTGAGGCGCGCGACCCGTCAGCGACTTCCCTTCCAAACTCATTGCAAATTCGTTTAAGCACCCTCCAAATCATCAAATTGCTTGAGGTAGGTTCTCCAAACTTCAAAATGGTTGTTGGTTATGTTTAAAGGACATCATGAATGTGTTTAAAGATCAAATTGTGCAGGAGGAAGAGGCTCCATATGGCTGCAATGTTTGATTATTAAAATGTGCTAGGGTTTATTGCTGTTCATGTTTTTTCCCTTGTAATTATTTTCTTCTTTCCCCTTTTCACTTCCCTTGTATTTCCATGTAATTTCCCCTTGTTAAATTGTAAAATAAATACAAACCCTACCCTCTCCCTAAACACTAAAACTCAAACCCTAACCCTACCTCTCCATATGCCCATGTAAACACATGAATTTGATGATGCATGTGCAGTGATGTTTGCAGTGTTTTTCCCTAAGTTCCTTGTGGTATACATGTATTCCCATTTTCCTTGTAAAAAATGTCCCTCCCCTAACATTTCCCTCATGTTCCTTGTTCCCTTGAAACAACATATAAATCAGCTTTTTACAGGCAGAAAAAGCAGCACAGTTTGTCCACTTTGCTCCTTAAACAATGTCAGATACCGAAACCTATGAGCAAAGTGATGACCAGTCATCAGCTTCAGAGATTGAGGTACAGAGGAGGCCTCATAAGGGTGGAAAGGGTGGTCATCATAGGCGAGAGGAGCCCACCTCTTTGACAGAGTTACAAGCTTGTCCTATGGCAGTCTCATGTTTCCAGTACATGTCTTGCTATGAATTTTGTGAGAGGATCTCTCGGATTCAGCACCACCGAGAGTTGGCCCGCCTTTTTGTTTTACACTTGCATGATGGACATGTCAACCTTGCCGGGGTGGACTTCACTTTGACACCCGAGGTGATTGCACAGGCTACAGGGATACCAAATGTCGGGGAGATATAGAATAAGCGCAAGGTGCTGTATAATGTTCACTTTGAGCCTTTTGTCCGGCCACCATTCATGATACATTTGGCAGGTGTGTTTCCATTCAGGTTTCTCAGGAGCGAGTATGCTCCCATGATGAGGCTCATCATGCACTATTTTACCTGTGAGCGCAGATTTTCACAGGTATATTCATACCATATTCGCCTCTTGATGCACTTCACCCGAGTGAGGATGATGAACATCCCTGTTTTCTTCTATCAGAACATTGAGAAGATGGTGTCCATGATGCAGAGGAGGACCCCGGCACAGCAGTACAGGAGCCTTTATCATTATGGTTTGATTCAGCTAGTGGTATTACATCAGTTGGCTCAGCAGGGCATCTCATGGGAGGATTTCATCTCTCGTGATCTTTTCACAGCACCATCATTGCCACATCCTGAGGTTATTCATGAGGAGGGAGGACCATCACAGCAGCATGACATCCCTGTCACTAGACATGTCAGCTCCTCACCTTTGGTTACTTATCAGAGAGGCCAGAGGGCCTTATTTGCAGCAGCTCGGCGAGTACTTTCTCCACAGCATGTGGAAGGGGTCTCGCCTTCTTCATCGGCTCAGCGAGTGTTATCACCACATCAGGTGGAAGGGGCCTTGCTTTCTTCAGTAGCACAGGTACCAGGGAGGGGCAAACATCCCATGATTCATGAGGGGCCATCAGGAGTTCCAGATATTGAGCTTGTTGATCTTGAGGCCAGTTCTCCTAGCCGAGAGGCAAAGGAGATCATTCAGCATCTCAGAGCTGAAAATGATGCCTTGCAGAGGAGATTAGAGGGGGCACAATGGACCATCACATACCTCGAGCAGCGCAACAAACAGTTGGAATATGAGCAAGCACTTGATGAGCTGTGGAGGATTCGTAGTGACCGCATTTTGAACCGGAGAAGACCCAGTGATCCATTGCCCGCTGACCGAGAGTCCATGCTCATCCGGGTAAATGCACACTTGGAGAAGATGTTGGATAAGGCCAACCAAGAGAATAAATTGCTAAGGAACATGAAGAACCATTACTGGGCAAGAATGCATGTGTGCAAGGCAAAGATGAAAATGTTTCAAAGGCGGTTGACCGAGGCACAAAAAGGGAGAAAGAGGCTTGATCCCCTCCATATCTTGGCTGAGGCCTCACTGAAGGATCAAGGCACTAAATAGCCCAGCCACAACACAAATCCCAAGAAATTTTGAGAATTTTGGGTGAATTTTGACTTTTTCAGGCAATTTGCAGATTTTTCCCATTAACGGGTCTCACCCCCCGCGCGACCCTTCATCATGGCAACTCCATTTGGAAAAAACTCAGCATTTCCAGATTTTTCATGCAAAGTTACACATGCTCATGGATGGACTTGAGATTTGGTGAAGTTTTGGGCCTCCAGAAAGTCAAAAAACAAGCAAAAAATGACTTTCAGCCACTTTTTTGAATTGCAGAAAGCAGTCTTGGGAGATTTGATTTTTGAGAGGGCAAATGAACTACAAATTCAAACATTCTAGTTGGGTTGGAAAGTAGACTCACAGACCTTTCCAACAAGCCCACGCTTTCTCAATTTTGCCACCTGAAAGTGCCCCAAAAGTGGCTCCAAAGGCGCGCGACCTGTCAGGCAGGGGCGCGCGACCCGTCAGGCAGATTTTTCCAAAATGCACTGTACAGCTCAGAAAAGCGCAGTTTGACCCAGTTTGACTTTTTGGGGTGAATTATGATTATCTTTGATGTAATTATTGTACTTTATAGACACTTTTACTCTTATGCAACACTTCTAGAAGATTCATTCATGAAAAGGGTAAAAATTAAATGAATGAATTGGTTTCCTAGCTTATAGAGGCAAGTTGTTTTGACTGCCTAGTTTGTAGTGCTTAGTTTAGAAGTGGTTGAAACAGCTCCTAGGATAGTGAGATCAACCCATCGAGGCAGGGAAAGAGGTTAGATCATCTATATTATGTACTTTCTTGCTCATTTTCATGGTTGGACTCTTGAGGGAGAAGCTATCATTGTATTATTCACTGTATCTCTGCAATTTTTGGCTAAGGAAGACCAGGGTTTTGCAGTCCTCTTTGGGATTCTTGTGGACTCATGTGTTGATGGTGTGTTTCTCAATGTACTTGTAAGTGTGTTATGTGAATCATTTCCTTTCTTTTACTTCTGCACATTAAACAAACGAAGTGTTAAAGTAAGAATTCATGCTTGCCATGCTCTGCTTTTAAGTTTGTTTAATTTCAATGTTTTCTACTGTCTAAGG
Source organism: Pinus tabuliformis (assembly GCA_031772625.1). Lineage (NCBI taxonomy): Eukaryota > Viridiplantae > Streptophyta > Pinopsida > Pinales > Pinaceae > Pinus > Pinus tabuliformis. The sequence continues at coordinate 1,082,976,731 of CM062815.1, read as the reverse complement.
GGAATTCAAAGTTATTGTTTGCTCTCCTTAGCTCCTCACCTGTCATTCCTGATCATCCACCTCAATCAAAGGCATCAATACTGTCTCCTACCTCGCCCCAAAGAACCCCCTGCAGAAAATGTGTCCAATCCCTGCACCCGAAATTGCCCTCTCCTCAATTTGCCACCAAAAACCCTAAAAAAACCCAAATCAATCTTTCTGATCAGTTTACTAGCCTAAAATTAGTGTTACCTTTTTGGTCATCTCATCCATTGAAGATTTTACCGAGATAGACCGGAGAGAGCCTTCTCCTGCCCCGTAGGGCTAGCTACGTGGCTAAATGGTTTGATGTTGCCTTGAGGTTTACCTTTCTCAGCCTGAGGTGAAATTTCAAGCGCTAACAGTAGGTATGTGGACCACTTCTGATGGTGATCATTTTGCAACTTCCCTTGCGTCTGTATGAACTGCAGGGGATGGTATTCTGTGTGGATGACCGTTTCCTTCCCCAAAATGTAATGCTTCCATTGTCGCCATGCCTGCACAATGTAATACATCTCTTTGTCATAAGTGGGATACTTCTGGACTGTGTCTAAAAGTGTCTCACTGTGATATGCCACTGGATTCCCTTGTTGAGTAAGGACTGCCCCAATAGCATAGTCAGAGGCATATGTCTCGATCTTAAATGGTTGTTGCAAGTCTAGTAATGTGAGCACTGGTACAGAGAAGAGGTGATGTTTCAACTCTTTGAATGCCTTCTGTTGAGATTCATACCAAAATAATTTTGCTTTCGCTCCTCCCTTGGTGACTTGACTCAATGGCCAAGTGATATGAGAGAATCCCAACACGAATCTGTGGTAGAAATTGGCAAGACCTAGAAAGTTGCGGAGCTTTGTCAGAGTGGTTGGAGCTGGCCAATCCCGAATGACTTGGATCTTGGATGGATCCACATGCACCCCCCGTTCATCAATAATGTATCCCAGATATTGAACTTGGGTCATGCCAAAAGTTCATTTTTCCAATTTAGCACATAGCTTGTGTTGCCGTAGTGTTTGGAGAACCTGTTGGATGTGGTGGAGGTGCTCTTCCCAACTCTGGCTGAAGATCAAAATGTCATCTAAGTATACCACTACAAATGAGTTGGTGAATGGCCACAAGATGTCATCCATCAGCCTCATGAAGGTTGCAGGAGCATTCATCAACCCGAAAGGCATAACCAACCATTCGAAAAGGCCCTCCTTGGCTTTGAAGGCAATTTTCCACACATCAGAGGGTTTGATTGGAACCTGGTGATATCCTGATTTCAAGTCGATCTTGCTAGAATATTTTCCCCCCTTCAGTTGGTCGATAAGGTCATCAATCCATGGGATCGAGTACCTATTCTAGATAGTGATCTTGTTCAACACCCGATAGTTAATATAGAGTCTCCAAGTCCCATGCTTTTTCTGTACCAACAAGATCGGGTTCCCACAGGGCGATGAACTCAAGAAGATGTGACCTTTCTGCAGCAGCTCGTGAATCTGCCTCTTGATTTCGCCGTTCTCTAGAACAGAGCATCGATATACTGGTCCATTGGGCAGCGACGCACCTGGGGTCAAATTGATGGAGTGCTTGACTTGACAATGTAGAGACACCCCTGTAAGGGAGGTGAAGATATCCTCGTACCTCTCCATGACCGTGTCCATCTATTGTTGTCATGCGGAGGGGCCTAGTCTGGAGGTTGTGGCCTTTGTATTCTTCTTTCCCTAAGGGCATATCATTAGGAAAACATATTTCCCCATTTTGGAAGTGAGCTTATTGCATTGTTTTGTAGTAACCAAAGAGATGGCGGTAGGCGGTGCTACCTCCAGTATTCTGTACAAATTATTTCCCAAAGTAACAATAATAGCACGAGGCCTTGACTCATACACATTATGTCACTTCCACAAGTATGGTTGGCCTAATAATACATCACAAACATCAAGGGGAGAAATGTCACATAATACCTCATCCGTGAAGGGCTTGATGCTGTATGGAAGGTGGCACTGCTGGCTCACACGAAGATCTTGTCCTTGGTGAAGCCACCCGATGGTGTACGGTTGTCGATGTGCTGTGGTCGGTAAGCCCAACTGCTTCACGACCTCTACCGAAATGAGGTTCTTTTGGCTCCCATTGCCGACAATGAACTGTAGCGGGGAACCCTTTACCCACATCTGGGAGTGGAAAAGGCACTCCTCCTCCTGTGGATCTTTGAGTTCCTTCTTCTGGATCTTCGTGGTGGCAACAATGGCGTTGGGCTCGACATCAATAATCTGCTTCCCTTTGTCATTTCCCTTGTTGGGTTCTGACTCAGAGTGAGAACATGCATTTAATTCTGAAGCCTTTAGCTCGGCCACCAGTGACTGCTTGGCCCGACACTCACTTGTGTTGTGAGTGGAGCTCTTTATGGAACTCACACCACTTTCCCATTTCCTTCTTTGGCTTCATGGTGTTGTTATTTGCTTGCAGATTTGGTGGGTTGTCCTGGGCCGCTCCACCTTATCTTTGTCCTTTTTTCTTCGGTTTGGGGGCACCATTCCCTTGCTTCGGATTCACAGATTCAAAGTGCTTCTTTTGTTTAAACTTTTGCTCGATCACGACGACATATCAGTATGCCATGCCGAGCGAGGAGATGTCCAGGAATTCCATCTCGTCCTGGATGTACCTGTGCAGGCAGCCACGGTACTTGAGAACCAAATGCTTCTCAGACTCTTTGATACCCAACTTCGTGCGAAGGGTATGAAAATCATTGGTAAAATCTGACACATCTTGGTCCCTTCCCTCTCGCAGCGTTATCCACTTTATGTATTTATCCTTATAGCTCCCGACATGGTAGTACTGCTCCTTGATGGCATATCGGAATGAGTTCCAAGTGGGTGCGGCTGAAAACAGTGAGTTCGTACTATCAGTCTTCTACTCACAGTAGGCTTCCCACCAGTCCTTGACGTGGGGGGCTACTTTGAGAAGTGCAAAAGTGATCTTTTCCCGACTAGAAAAATCATGAACGAAAAAATATCCTTCTAGCATATTTAACCATTTATCTATAGTGCCTGCATCTATTTGACCCTCAAATATGGGAATGCCAAAGTTAACTTGTAGCTTAAAGGGTGTGGCACTTCCAGAGTAGCTTCCGGAAGTAGATGCGTCGCCCTTGGGTAGTCGCTGAAGGATTTGGAAAAAGTTGTCCATCATCGCATTCCTTTGTCACTCGTGGGCTTCTTCGAGCAAGATTTTGATAGGATCTCCTGCCCCCTTGTCATTCTTTTCATCAGCCATGGGAGGCCGTCAGGATTTGCGAGGTTGGTCTTGCAAAGGTTCAACCAGTTCAAGCCCTAACTCCTTATATCCCGACCTCGTTGGGGACATGCAAAGAAAAATAGAGAAAGAGTAGACCGCTCTGATACCACTAATCCAGATTCAAACAAGAACAAAAAAAATTATAGATATAACAATAAATAGAAATATGTAGTAGAAATAACACTTCATTTCATTAATATCAAATACTGAAATATGCTTACAAACAGAATGGAAATAAGACTAGCTCAGGCGATGGTAGCTTATCTCTGAGAAGAGATGTGGTGGCTACATGCCTCTGAACTGCGTTACAATGAGGCTCAAGGGCCTTTTTATTATTGAACAATAAGAGCAAACCCTAAACAACCAAAACCCTAACTCGAGGAGATGTAACACCAAGAGTTTATGGGCCCGTTGGGGTTAGTTGGACAACCAACTTCCCGAGGTCGCGACTTGGTCATATTATCTTTGTTTGACGTGCATGATACCCCATTGGAAAGATCTCTACGAGGACTACGACGAAAAAGCTGATTGTACCAAAAAATTGATGGTATATTACCAAAAAAATGTCGTTTAGGGCCTCAAAACGACTCCGGAAGTTTAGGACCCGAAAAACTACTAAAAATAGTAAAATCTGCTACAATTAAGGAAACTGAAAAACTAAAAGAAACAATGGTGGGGGTCCAAGTGGAATTGGCGGGTGGCCACCAATATCCACCTAGATCATCAATATTTGAGGAGATTAAATTTTGAGCATTGATGCTTATTTATTAACTGAATCAAAATAGAGCCATATTAGTCATTAAAGAACATAACACATTTTTCCCACTTGACTTTGGTCTCTAGAAACATTTATCAGATAAGTTGATAGTATTAGATTAGGGGTTTTCTTTATTCGGTCCTACATATATTTTTCGAACACCTCATTAGTTTACAAACTTTTGAATTGATAATTTCAAAATCAACAATTTAAAGTAATAAATTGCCGACATTTTTGGTATCGTTTCTAGGGAGGTGTTAAAGGACTATGCTTTAGAGTTACTCTAAATTTCCTTTTCTTGTGTTTTCGTATAATATTTGTTTTGCTACCAACATTGCAAAGGAGTTGCACTAATCATGGGCTCTGAACCATGTTGGTACCATATGAATAGAGAAAGGGATAATAAGGGGAGTTTTATTTGAAAATGAATAAGGAAAGGAGGAGCCCCTGTCACACCAAGTCATCCCATTTCATCCGCTAACTTGTTGGTAGGTAAATATATATAACGAGGATAGGTAGACCGAATTCCAATGATTCAATAAAACACAAAGTCCACTAGGAGTAGTTCAAAGAAGAAAAAACCTATAAAGTGGAACATATTGAAGTTTAAGGCCTCTCCATATGACCCTATTGTTGGGCTTAAATTTCCATATCCATGACCATCCCATTTTTTATATAATGCCTTCATTTGAACCTTCATCTCATACCATTTTACCAATTTTTTTCATTTAAAGGATGAGTTTAAGGTAAAAAACATTTGCAATATTATTCTATTCTTTTTAATCTTTAAATGTGTATAAAAATATTATTTTGTTACTAATAAGGTTGAAAGGTACAACTTGTTAATACAAGATTCAAGCCACCAAATCTGTTCCATGTCAGCGGGAAGGATCTTTATACTAGAATGTTGATCCATAAGTGAAGGCAAGGTGTATCAAATCATCAAAATTGAGCAAAATATCGTGGTACTGCCATCATTTTATCAAACAAATTCTAAAAGAAGAATACACATGGTAGATTTGGAGCTATTGTGTTAAGTTGTTTTTAGCATAAAAATATCGAATTGACCCTAATTTTGGGTAGCTCGATTAAGCAATTATCCTCTGTATAAAAGTAGATATATGATACATAGAGGGGTTATAGGGAAAGAGACTATAAAAATATTATATACTTTTGTAGGTTTTAACCCCGTATAGAAATTACCTGCATATGAATTCTAAAACACAGAAAATAAATAATGCGAGAACATAACACATAAAACACATATACACAGAGATTTCCCCTGGATCCCAAAACCGGGACTACCAGCTTGATTTTTCATTATTTTCCTTTCAATGTAATAATACATATTTATACATGCCAAAGCATCCAATACCATGGACCGAAAACCATCACGTTCAAAAAAAACATGTGCGAAAATCATGCACAAAACCATAGGTGGGTCCGCCCAACCTAACATAGTGTTCAAAACCAAAATTTTTCGGGGCGCTGCCCCAGACCCCATAAAGTGGGGTTACGGGTACACCTCAAACCCCTTGTGACCCCCCCTCCCCTTTCTAACCCCTCGGTTAACTACGTGGGCTAGTCATGGAAAGAATATAACACAACCTAACATTCTCCCACTTGTTGTTTTCTTTCCACAGGGGGCCATAAGAGAGCTTAGTCATTTTTCCAGCCCTGAAACGCCCATTGTTTCTCTACACCAAGAGAACTTCTCAGAGCTCACAAATTTTGTCAATGCATCTACAGTATTCTTCAAAGTGTCCACCTTTACCAGCAACACCTTTTTGTCTTCTATCATATCCCTCACAAAGTGATACTGAACATCAATGTGCTTTGTCTTTGAATGATATGCAGGGTTCTTTGCCAAGAAAATTGCACTTTGGCTGTCACAATATATCCTTATATCTTCCTGTACTAACCCCATACTTGAACACAATCTCTGCAACCAAACTGCTTCCTTGCTTGCATGAGTGGCTGCCATGTATTTTGCCTCTGTAGTTGATAGTGCCACTATAGATTGTTTCTTACTCATCCAATTGACTGCACCTCCGAATAGGTTAAACACATACCCACTTGTAGATCTTCTTTAATCCAAATCTCCAGCCCAGCCTACATCAACAAAGCCACGGATATCCAAAACTCTGTCCAATCCTGGTCTTCCTTGGTAGCACAAACCATAATCACTAGTGTCACGCAAATACCTGAAAACCCGCTTCACTGCTGTCCAGTGCTCCTTCCCTGGTTTTGACATAAACCTGATCAATACTCCCATTGCATGTGCAATGTCTGGTCTAGTACAGACCATTTCATACATCAGGCTACCAACTGCACTTGCATATGGAACATGGGACATGTCCTCTTCCTCTTCTTGTGTCTTGGGACACTGTTCAACAAATAACCTCACACCTACAAGAATAGGAACCTTCACCGGTTTACTATCTTGCATATTAAACCTTTGCAGTATTGTCTTGACATACTTCCTCTAGTTTAACTAGAGCTTCCTCTTTGCCCGATCTCTTTTAATTTCCATGCCCAAAATATAGTTTGCAACACCAAGATCTTTCATGTCGAATTTGGAGGACAATTGGGTCTTCAAATCCTGGATAATTTCTTTGTCATTTCCAACCAGCAACATATCATCCACATACAAGACCAGATAAATAACACGGTCACCAATTAATTTAAAATACACACAATGATTTGCTTTGCTTCTAGTGAAGCCAAGTCCCCGTATACATGTATCAAATTTCTGATACCATATCCTTGGTGACTGTTTTAACCCATACAGAGACTTCTTTAACTTGCATACTAATTCTTTCTTACCCTTCACCGCAAAGCCTTTAGGTTGCTTCATGTAGATCTCCTCTTCCAGATCCCTGTGAAGAAATGTCATCTTCACATCCATCTGTTCTACCTCAAAATCAAAAGCAACAACAATAGATAAAAGTAATCTAATAGAAGTTACCTTGGCAACAGGAGAAAAAGTATCACCAAAATCAATTCCCGGCACCTAGGAATAACCTTTTTCTACCAACCGAGCTTTGTATTTCTCCACTTTTCCTTCTGCATTTGTCTTCTTCTTGAACACCCATTTGCTGCCAATGGGTTTCCTTCCAACCGGAAACTCCACCAGATCCCAAGCCTCATTTTTGTGCAAAGATGCCATTTTATCAACCATGGCCTCCTTCCAGAGTTTTCCATCCTCTAAATCCACTGCTTCCTTCACAGTTCTGGGATCATCATCAGTAACAGACAAAGAAAAATTTGAACAGAAAGTAGATGGACTATACCTTTCAGGCTGCCTTCTTTCTTGAACTGATCTTCTCACAACCGGAGTTTGTGGCTCGTCATCTTCTGATTCCTCCTCTACTGTAGAGTCCGATTCTTCCTCTTTTAGCTCAAACTCTATCTTCTCAGGGTCATTTCGTTGGACTTCATGTTTAATAACATCTTTCACCTCTCTGAACACCACATCTCGGCTGTACACAACCTTCCGTGTGACTGGGTTCCAAATCTTATAACCCTTTAAACCATCCTTATACCCAATAAAGGTGCACTTTTCAGATTTACTATCCAACTTGGTTCGTTTCTGCTTTGGAAAATGTACATATGCATCACATCCAAATAGCCTCAGATGTGAAAGAGAGGGTTTCTTACCAGTCCATACCTCTTGAGGAGTCTTATCCTCCAACGCTGATGAAGGTGACCTGTTGACTAGGTAACATGCAGTATCCATCGCCTCTGCCCAGAATTCTTATCCTAACCCTGCACCACTGAGCATGCTTCTTGCCCTTTCTATCAATGTCTTATTCATTATTTCTGCAACTCCACTTTGCTGAGGTGTATATGGAGTAGTCTTCTACCGTGCTATACCACACTTCTTACAGAATTCTTCAAATTCCTTACTGCAAAACTCTCCACCGTTATCTGTTCTCAGCACCTTTATCTTCTTCTCTGTCTGGTTTTCCGCCAGAGCCTTAAATTCCTTAAACTTGTCAAAGACTTCAGATTTCTTCTTAAGAAAATATATCCATGTATTCCTTGAGAAGTCATTTATAAATGATACATAGTACACAGACTTACCCAGTGATGGAACCTTCACAGGTCCAAACACATCACTGTGCACAAGTTCTAATATCTGTTTCGCCCTCTTACTACCAGAAGGGAAACTCACCCGATTCTGCTTCCCATACACACAATTTTCACAGAAATCAAAATCTAGAGAGCTATTACTCATACCTTCTACCATAACTTTACCATGAAGTATCCGAAGGCCCTTTTCTCCAATATGTCCAAGCCTTTGATACCACAAGATGGTCTTCTCTCCAGAGACAACTAGATTTTCTGCTCCACTTTCAGGAACCACATAACTATTGCACCCATCAATAACAGTGCTACCTTGCAGCTTGTATAGAGTTCCAATCCGAACTCCCGACATCAATACCAGTGCTCCCCGAACCATCTTGCAGGTATCCTTCTCGAACACTGTTTTTACACCTGCATCATCAAGCTTGCTAACAGAAATCATATTTCTGGCTAATGCAAGAATATGTAGAACACCTGGAAGCGTTCTAACCCTTCCACCCTGCAACTTCAACTTTACTTTTCCATGACCAACGATTCTAGCCTTCCTGTCATCCCCCAAGAAGACATCACCACCATCATATTTCTCATACTCGCAGAACCACTCTCTATGGGGAGTGAAGTGAAATGATGCACCTGAGTCAATCAACCATGCCTCATGATCTACATGTGTACTTGAAGAATCCAAGTACACATCCCCACCTTCATCTGAGGTGGTTTTCGCCTCTGCAGAAGGAGCCTCATCAGATCCCTTTCCTTTGTCAGGAGATTTAGATTTACAGTCCCTTTTGTAGTGCCCTTCCTTTCCACATTTCCAGCACACCACCTTTACAGGTTTTCCTGGAGATTTAGATCTCCCTTTAGATTTAGATCTCCCACTCAATGACTTATTTTTGTTTCTGTTCTGGGTCCACCCTCGTACAGACAAGGCATCACCATTTTGGCTCTCCATATTTTTCCGTCTCATCTCCTCCGTCAGCAAGGATGAGACTATTTCATCAAAATGCAAGGCAGTTGCATTGCTACATATTGCAATAACCAGACTATCCCACGAATCTGGTAGAGAACACAACAAACTGATGCACTTATCTTCATCTGAAATTTTAATATGAGCAGAGGCTAACTAACTTACCACAGTATTAAATGCATTCAGATGCTCTGTCACCGAGTCTCCATCTTTCATCCTCAAGTTATATAGCTTTTTCAGCAGGAACAGTTTATTCACCAGAGACTTAGATTGGTACAAAGTCCCTAACTTGTCCCACAAAGCCTTCGCCGTAGCTTCCCCTGATACATTCAACAATACTGAATTTGAGACAAACAATCGTATTGTGCTGTTTGCCTTCCTATCCAACTTCTTCGATTCTTCATCAGAAACTCCCGTTGGTTTAGTACCCGGATCTACCGCGATCTACTGGTCTTTATCCACCAACAGATCCTCCATCTTGAGTTTCGACAACTCAAAACTCTGACCATTAAATTTCTCGATCTCTATCTTTCCACTGCTCGCCATCTTCTTTCACCACCAGAATCGATCTCCAGATCTCCCACTGAACAGGGTCTACCACAGGCCCGAGCGAAACCCCTCAGCAACAAAGGCATCCCCTTGAAGCCCAAACAACTCTGATACCAAATGTAGGTTTTAACCCCGTACAGAAATTACTTGCATACGAATTCTAAAACACAGAAAATAACTAATGCGAGAGCAGAACACATAAAACACATATACACAGAGATTTCCCATGGATCCAAAAACCAGGACTACCAGCTTAATTTTTCATTATTTTCCTTTCAATGTAATAATACATATTTATACATGCCAAACCATCCAATACCATGGACCGAAAACCATCGCGTCCAAAAAAAAAAGATGTGCGAAAATCATGCACAAAACCATAGGTGGGTCTGCCCAACCTAACATAGGGTTCAAAACCAAAATTTTCCGGGGCGCTGCCCCGGACCCCATAAAGTGGGGTTACGGGTACACCTCAAACCCCCTATGACCCCCCCCCCCCCCTCTAACCCCCTGGTTAACTACGTGGGCTAGTGATGGAAAGAATATAACACAACCCAACAACTTTGTTGTATCGAACTCTATTTTTCTAGTAATACAAGAGAAATTTATGATATAATTTTGTAGTAACTGTTTATAATTTTCATAACAACACTTACTAGGAGGTCCCCTTGATACATTCTGCTTATATTTATGTTCTGTGTTTTTAAAGCTTTGACATGGTTTGGTGTGACTTTTATTTAAAATTTGTTAGATGTATGTGATAAATAAACATGCTCTATTTTCCTATAGATACTTATTGCTCATATAATTGTGTGTTAGAATTTCCTGTAGCTGGGTGCTAAGACTTCCTGTAGTGATCCTGTAATCACGCAGGATCCTACATATTTGTTGTAGTTACATATTTTATGCCTTTGAGTAATTTTATTAAGCCGAATTCACTTTAAATATTGATGCTTCGAATCATTTAACTAATTATATTTTTATCATTTGATTGGTGTTTTAGAATAAAAAGAATGATTTTAATCATAATTTGCTTTTGAAACTCAGAACATTGATTCTATTTAAATTTATTTTCAAAACAATATTAATTGATTTTGATGAGAAATTAATTCAGATGGAGTATCTGGTGAGGAAGTATGATATATCTTGTTGAATCTGTAACTTTGTGTCAACATGTCAAAATTCAATTTAAGAATATGGAAATCAGTATAAGGTGAATCAAATTTGGGATCTATTGGTATATGCTTTGTGATTGATATTGATAGGAAAATATTAAAAACCAATTTACACACACCGTGTTTCACCTCAAAGTTTACCTACTCGGATTGACAAAATAAATGTTAATTTATTTATCCCACTTTAGGATTTGACATTTTGGTGTCATTTCCAGGGAGGTGTAACAAATAGGTGCTTAATAGTTTAACTTGTTTCATTAAAAAGAAAAAAGAAAATAAAAAAATAGAAAATTCTCTTTATTTAAATCTTACAGTATGATTTTATTATTATTATGGGTGAGTAGGAATATAAGATAGGAGGTGAGAACTTGCACCACCACCATAATGTGTCCTATAAATCCCATTAAGCTAAATATTATATGTATAGATTAAGAGATAGTAGAGGAAGGTTTATTAGACCACTTGGAATTAGTAGACATAAAATCCCAGATAATTTGGATATTTCCACCCCATATAATCGTGTGATTGTAGAGGAAGAAATAGGATTTCAAAGTTCAAGAGAAGCACAAAAAGGGATCAAGTTCCATAAGTTATACATCAAAGATTCAACTAGAACCACCGGTTGGTTCTCCCCATACAAAGTGGAATACATTCTATATTGTATTTTGGAACGAAAACATGACAGAAGAGGAAAGAGGATCTAATATGGGAGGTGACCTTAACGGACAAAATTGGTGGAGGAGGCCAAGAAAATGGAAATGGAAATGGAGGAGGAAATGGACCACCACCAGAAGATAATGATAGGGAAGCAACATTTGGCTTTCCTATTCTGGACATTCCAAGCGTTGAAATTTGAATGAAGAACATTCCACCATCCGTGCTTTCAAAATTTTATGGTAGTATCTTTGAAGACCCTGACTCCTTTCTATTTTAGTTTGATATTTTATGTCTCAGTTATGCTTATAACACTAATGCACAAAAAAAGTGATTATTTCTTGCAACATTTAAAGGAGTTTTTCTATGTTGGTGCATGGGTTTAGGTGAGGGTACTATTGCATATTTGGATGATACGAAAAGGGATTTTCTTCAGAAATATCAACCTTATTACAGACCAAGATATTCTTAAGAGGATATTTTCAAAATAATGCAACAGGAAGATGAAAGATCAAAAGATTATTTAGAAAGTTTTTTATAACTTGTAGAAATCTAAGCCACATGAATTGAGTCTTGACACAATTCATATTATATTTCTAAAAGGCATCCATTATTAATATATACATATACTTAATCTAATGGGTGTTGGTGATATTTCACATCTTTCATTTGACAAAATTAGTGATTTGTGTAGGAAATATTCAAGAGGAAAAGCAAAAATTGGTGCAAGCATAAGAAATCCACTCTCTAAGGTTACTGAATCAGCCACTGGAGGTGTTATCAGGTCAGGATTAGGAAACTTATTAGAGGGTTTTGAGGCTGATCTTTTAAATACTCTTACTTCTCAAATATATGATTTTAAAATTAGGAAAAGGAAAGAAGAGTAAGAATCAGTCTTATCTATATTTTGCACTATATTTTGAAAAAAACATCCATTAAGAGAATGTCCTCTTGATAATATTCAAGTTTGTTTTATTTGTGTAGATTTACACAAAACTAAAGATTGTCTCACACTACTTGAGCTAAAGACAACTTACCAAGGAGACTATGTAAACGTAGAATCAATTTATAGTATTGCACCCTGGAGACCATGGAAACCACATGGAACATATATGTATCAAGGTCCTAATCAGCAAAATATTCCTTATTATAATGCTCGTCAAAATACATGGAATGCACCAATGCCACGGAAAGAATCCATTAAGAGAATGTCCTCTTGATAATATTCAAGTTTGTTTGATTTGTGTAGATTTACAAAACTGAAGATTGTCTCACACTACTTGAGCTAAAGACAACTTACCAAGGAGACTATGTAAACGTAGAATCAATTTATAATATAGCACCTTGGAGACCATGGAAACCACGTGGAACATATATGTATCAAGGTCCTAATCAACAAAATATTCCTTATTATAATGCTCATCAAAATACATGGAATGCACCAATGCCATGGAAAGCATGGCCTCCTCAACAAGCACAAAATCAACCCTATCAACAAACATGGACATGATTTCGTTAAATATACCTCCTCATCATTATCCTCCACAATTTCAAGCTCCATACCAACAACAATCATATCAACAACCTCAACCTCCATATCACCAACAACCATATCAATGATATCCCTAAATGCCACAACAACCACATCCTTGAAAAGAACCTCAATTAACCCAACCTCAACAATTACAACTTCCACCCAGTCAACCACATCCACGACCTACACAAATTCCTGCTCAACTAGTTGCAAATCCAATTAATAAGATAGAAAAGCCTACTTAGAATGTTGAATCTGAATCATTTTTTACATATCTTATATCTCCAGTAAAATTACAAGAATTTTCTGTACAATTACAAGAAGAACTAGTAAAATTACATGAATTTTATGTACAATTACAGGAAAATCCAATAAAATTACAAGTTTTTGTTGTAATAGTAGCAGATAGTCCTGTAGAATTACAAGAGATTAAATTGAGACTTGGGAGAGTTGTAAATCCAAAATCTATAGTCATAATTGAAGAACAACATGATTTTTTTTTTTGAAAACAACAATGAAACAAATTGTCCTTTTGTAAGAGTAGTATCAAACTCCTAGGAAAGCTTCATTTCCTGAGAGATTGATTTTTGAAAAGCAAGATGTGCAAAAAATCATACCTGAATTTGATATTATTGATGAATTGAAAAACATTACTATAAAGATTTCCTTACTTAGAGCAATAAAATATATACCAATTTACACCAAAACAACAAGGGAATTGTGTATTAAAAGAACTGGAAAAAGGAAACAAGATCCATCAACAATACAATTTATGGGTAAATTGGAAAGTCTAATGACTACAGAAATAGTTGCAGAAAAATATGTTGACTCAGGCATTCTTGTTGTAACAATAGAAGTTAATATTTTTTTTTATTCCTAATATGCTTGTTGATTTAGGCACTGTTATAATGTGATGACCAAAGAAACCATGGATATCCTAGAAATAGACAACAATAAACCAACTCCAACAATGTTAGAATTGGCTCATAGATAAAAAATTAAACCCGAGGGGAGTGTAGAAGACATCATTGTTTCTTTTGAATCTTGGGCATCCAATTGATTTTATGATCCTTCAACCCAAATCCACATTAGGAGGACATCCTGCAATTTTGGGAAGACCATGGTTGGAAATTGTTGATGCTTACATTATCTTTAGAAAATGTTCATGAAATTAAAACCATAACTTTGTAGCCCCCTGCCAAAACGAAAGGAAAATTAAAGAAAGTTCATTGGTTTGACGAGAATGAAGCAGATGATGAGATAATTCAACCTTTTTTAACCATAGAACAAGCATTTAATCTCAAAGAAAATACTAATGAAAATCAAATTGATCATTTTATTTTTCATCGCGATTTTCTATAGTATTTTAGGTGTTAGTCATCTGGAACATTAGCTACAACAGAATATTGTGAACCATTTGAAAATTTTGTAATATTTCAACAGTTTGAACTTCTTGTAATCTCTCAGAATTCTGAAATTTTGTTACACTCAAAAATTCCTATAAACACTGTAAATTTTCCTATAAATTCTTAAATTTTGTTATACTCAGAAATTCCTGTAAATCCTGTAAATTTTCTTATAATTTCTGAAATTTAAGTAAATCCTAAAAATCCTGAAGTAGCTTTGTTGAAAACCCTGAATTTTTCTTTACATTATCTTTTAGGACATCATTTTCAAGAAACATGATGCTTTAAAATCAACATATTTATCAGTTTTCTTGTACATTCAATATCAAATCCTTGCAATAAAGTTATTGAAATATCTCCTGGAAATACTTTAAATATCGATTCTAAGTTGGGAAATTTCCAACAGGATCAGTTGCTTACATTATTGCAAGAAAGTTCCAAAGTTTTTGCTTGGGAATACACTGATATGCCATGAATACATCTTGATAAATTCACATGTCATATTTACATTCAAGAAAATGTAGGGGATTTCTCTTTACCCTAGGGTATGATTGTTAGGGTCTCAAGATAACATCACTAAGGTAGGTGGTAAGATCGCTCACATATCTCTATCCCTTGCGCATAGTCGTTCTTCATTCACTGCATGCACATAGTTACAATGGAAATAGCCATTGTATCCCCTTCCCTTGCCCCACGTGCTAGGCAACTTTATCTAGCAAAATGTCTAGTCATTGTTTCGCCACACAACTTCAGAACTTTTGACCTACCCTGGCACAAAGCTTCCTTCGTTGGGTGGGTTATTTCATCATTTCTGCGAAGCCAGCAAGCATAAAGGCGCTTAGACCTATTAGACAACCGCAAAGAAGAATGAACCCTGCATTAAAGGAAATTTTCAAAAAGGAACTCCAAAAATGATTAGATGTAGATTTTATCTACCCAATATCGAACAACCAATGGGTCTCACCCTTGCTTATTTCTCCTAAAAAGAACAGTAAATGGAGGGTATGTATAGACTATAAAGAACTTAATAATACCACTCTAAAAGATCATTTTCCTCTACATTTCATAGATCAATTCCTGGATAAACTAGCTGGAAAGAAGTATTTTTCTTTCCTTGATGGTTTAAGTGGCTATAACCATATACAAATAGCCTTGGAAGACCAAGATAAGACAACGCTTACCTGCCCATGGGGATCTTATGCTTATAAAGTACTACCTTTTGGACTTTGTAATGCACCTGCTACATTTCAAAGGCTAGTCTTTGCTATTTTTGTTGATTTAATTCATGATTGTGTAGAGGTATATATGGATGATTTCACTATTTACGGAAACACTTTTGAGGGATCCCTTGATAACCTAAAAAATCTTAAAAAGATGCCAACAGTCAAACCTTTCTTTAAGCAATGAAAATTGTTTTTAATGTTCAATGAAGGGATTGTATTTGGACATCATGTCTCTTTCTTAGATACACAAAAAGTTGAAGTAATTGTTAACTTTCCCAATACATCTTCTCAGAGAGATGTAAGAATATTTTTAGGACATGCGGGGTATTATAGGCATTTTATTAAAAAAAAATCAAATTGTCTCACCATTATTTAAACTTCTTGCAAAAGATATTGAGTTTTATTGGAATAATGATTGCCAAATTGCTTTAATGTGCTTACATAAAAAATTTCCACAACCTTTGTGTTATGGGGATCTGATTGGACATTACCTTTCCATATATCTACAAATGCTTTTGATTCAACCATAGGGTCCATTTTTGGGCAAAAAGTACAACAAAGAACATATGCCATTTATTATATTAGTAAAAACTTGACTCTCGCTTAAATTAATTACACTATTACGGAAAAGGAATTTTTGGTAGTCGTTTATGGAGTTAACAAGTATTGTCATTACATTACATGTTATGAAGTCTTTGTGTATATTGACCATTTTGATATTCGATATCTAATGAACAAACCAATAACAAATGGAAGAATCACAAGATGGTTAATATTGTTATAGGAATTTAATATCACAATGCTAGACATACCAGAAAAGGAAAATCAGGTAGCAAATTTCCTTTCTCGAATCAACAATTCTTGTGAGACCATTCCTATAGTAGATAGCTTTCCTGATGAAAATTTATTTGCAATTTCTGTTATAACACCTTGGTTCGGTGACATTGGCAATTATTTGTTTACAGGGAAGTTTCCACCACACTTTTCATCAAAAGCAAAGAAGAAAGTGATCAAATAAAGTGTTAGATACTCTTGGATTCAAGGAGATCTTTTCTATGCAGGAGTAGATATGGCCATCCGTAGATGTGTTAGAGAATATGAGATGTTAGATATCTTGAAATCATGTCATGATGAGCCATGTGAAGGACACTTTTAATATAAAAGGACAACCCACAGGCTTCTCTAGCTAGGATATTGTTGGCCAAGACTCTTTAAAGATGCCTGAAAGTATGTGAAACGTTGTGACAGTTGCCAAAGAATGGGTCGTCTAGTTGCAACTGATGAAATGCCTCTTCATCCACAAGTTCTTGTAGAACCGTTCAAGAAATGGGCCTTAGAATATGTGGAACCCATTAATCCATCATCAAAGATGAAGAGATACATATTAGTCAGTACAGACTATGTGAAAAATTGGGCAAAGGCAAAGGCCTTGGTAAAAGCTAATGAACAATCAATAGTGGATTTTCTTTTTGAAGATATTTTTGTTCGTTTTGGGGTACCTAGAGAGATAGTTACTGATTAGGGGGCTCAATTTACATCAAATATAGTTGGGTCAATCATGAAGGAATACAAAATTAAACACCGGAAATCAACTCCTTATCCTCCACATGCCAATGGCCAAGTGGAATATATAAATAAGGTTTTGGAAGGCATATTTAAAAATATTGTTCGACTTCATCGAATAGATTGGGTAGAAAGTCTTCCTGAGGCCTTGTGGTCATATCGAATAACATGGAAGAGTATAACCGATCATACTCCATACGAACTAGTCTCTAGAAAACATGTACTTTTTCCATTGAATTTCAAGTTAAAACTTTTAAAATTGCAACTGAATTGGGGTTAAACTTGTCTGAAGCTCAACAAAAAAGAGTCCTACATTTAAATGAATTAGATGAAATGAGATTAGATGCTCTACAAAAAACCACTCTTATACAACAATGGAGAGCTTAATGGCATGATAAGTTCATAAAGAAGAAAGAATTCAAGACTGGAGATTGGGCCCTATTGTTTGAATCAAGGTTTAAAGACTTCAAGAGTAAGTTTAATACTAATTGGTTGGGACCCTATGAAATTCAAAATGTGTTTGATAATGGTGTTGTAGAAATAAAAATAATTGATGAATCAAACATTTCATTTATAGTTAATGGCCATAGGTTGAAGCTGTACCATCAACCAGTTTCTAGGGATGATTTTGTTTCAAATTTTGAGCATGCAGAGATGGACATTGTGGATAAAGGGGGTAATACCCCTCATCCACTTTCATCTTGAATTTATATTTATGAAATAATGAGCTAACTCCGTTCCTTCTTTTTCTTATTAAACAATGAGAAGGACATTTATCAATTTTAGGTTTATTCCTTTACCCAACTTTGATAGATTAAAATAACGGAAAATGAACCTCTTTAGAGATTTCTTTAAGCTTTTCATACTTTCTAAAATTGAAAATACCAGTGAGCATCAACCGTCTTGGGCTCAAGAAAAATCCACAGGATAGTACTTGACTTTTCTTTAAGCTTTTCAGATTCTTTAAAATTGAAAATACCAGCGAGCATTAATTGTCTTGGGCTAGACAAAAATCCACAAGACAATATAAAGATATAAATATTATAGTTTGGTAATATATGGAAGCTACTTAGAGAAAGGGCCTCTCACTTTCAAAAACAATGTGAAAATTGTTTCCTGTAAATGCAAAATTAAAATAGACATTTCTGTACATTCCTATAGATATAGGCATTTTTGGAAACATGTATTATCAATCCCTGTAAAAACATAATCAAAAAAGTTTCCTATAAAATCTTTTAATATCATGGATCTCTGAGCTTAAAGTACTTTCAATATTTATTGGAAGAGATATTTTTTTTTTACTTATTATTTCTATTAGAAACATGGATTGGAGAAAATTTACATTGATATCAGTTGTGAAAAAATTTGAGTAGTATTAACAAGAGAAATATTTCTTTCCAGACTCCTGTAATTGAGAAAATATTTCTGTAATATTACGCAGCGAGTTCATATTTTTCCTGTAAAAAAATTCAAATTCCTACAAGTAAAATTCAAATTCCTGTAAGTGAAGTTCAAACTCTTGCAAGTAAAGTTCAAATTTCTGCAATTAAGCAGTGGTTTCCTGTAAAATATGTGTCAACAGAAATAATATGCTTGCAACAAAAATACCTTTACTCCATCATGGTAGCAATAGTGAAGGTACCAACAAGATCACATTTTGTACTTCCTTGCAAGGTAATGAAAAGGTAACTAATTTATTCACATTTATTTATTAAATTGAAAAGAGTTTTAAAAAACAAATGATTTTATTTTTAAATAAATCCTATGCCACTCTCCATAACCTACCATTATCACCATGATTCATACCTTTTTATGTAATTATTTTTATCATGATCACTTGTTCGTTGTGAATTATTATCTTGTAATGTCTAATGATGTCAGCCTGCTCCTCGTTATGGTAAATCTGTTATGGCTAATGATTATGAAAAGTAACAATTGTACCTTCAGTTACAAATATTACTTTTATCCGAAATCGAATTATTCCTATTCTACGTGATATAATCCACGACAATTTCCAATTTCAAAACCCTGTGTCGTTACTTTGTCTCATACCTTGTATCCCTAAAACCAAGTCTAAGCCTTTTGACCAGAGACAAGATTAAGAATGGTAGCCCCAGGAGTGGCACATACTGAACCTTATGGAATTGCTATCCTAGAACCTTTTACTGTTTGTAGTATAAATTTTCACAGAGCTGGACTACTCCAATTTTTTGAAAGGTTTCAAGGGCGTAATGTTAGAGTCACAAAGCAGTTTGATAATACATTCAATGGAGAAACAACAAGGGTTGGTGACATTACATTAATAGTCTCATAGGAAACCCTAGCTAGGGTTACAAGACTACCACGAATATGTGAAAAGTGGTTTAAAGGGAAGAGGATAGCGAATGAAGAAAACAAGAAGTTTCTAAATAGAACACATGGGAACGTCGACTCGGCCAAAGGAGTATCAATATTGTGCCTAAAAGACCCATGGGGCAACATTGCTTATTTCCTGCAGAAATAAATGACCTGTGAGGGTAGGTGCAATATTATGTTCATATACCATATACGATTGATGGAGCATATTAAAAATGCTAGGAGGATAGATTTTCCCTTGTTCTTACATAAAAGTTTGTCGAAAATGGGAGGCAATTTTAAAAAATGCCAAGGAAACAAGGAAATGTTTCTCTATCATAATGGTTTATTTAAATTACTCGTGCTCGACAGATTTGTTAGACTAAATCAAACATGGAGTGACTTTCTGCAAAGAATCCAATTTGGAATTGAAGAGGCAGAGCCTCCTAAAAATCCCAATGAGATCAATCCATACCATAATGAGAGACAAATTAAAGGGGAGGTTCTAAAGGAACCAAAAAACCCAATTCCCCAACAACAGGGGAATTTAGAACCTCAGGGCCAAAATGAAATTGAGAAAGACAAGGTCGAAGAGCATGAGATACATGAGAAACATGAAGAACAAGGGTTATAGAAAAACAAAAAGAGCGAGAATGTCCACCATCGCTAGAGGTTATTGGTTCCTCATCTAATGATAAGAAAGAAAAAGTCATTTCTAACCGAGTGAAAATAGTTGGAAGCAGGCTTACTAGGGGAAAAATGCAGTTTCTAAAGGAAACCTATGGAGAAGAATACACCCTTGTTAAATAATAGATACTTTCTAAGAAACCTAAAACTAAAGCCCATATTTTGTATGAGGAAGCTCTCAAAGAGGTACACGTTGAAAAAACTGAAGAGCTTCAAGAGGAGGTTCTCAAGAAGGTGCAAGCTGAACAAAGAGAAAAAATTCAAGAGGAACAAGAAATATATACTGGGGGAGATTATACTAAAGAGGTCTATGGAGAACCAAGCCAATTACCTCAACAAGCAATAGACAAATACTTGCTTCAAATTCAATCACCACAACAGGAACAAGAGGCATATGAAGGACAATCAACTGAACAAGTTGAAAAACAAGGAAGCCTTGAAAGTTAGATAACCATTCTGTTGAGTAAAATGAAGAAAAAGACTAAGACCATTAAAAAGTTGAAGCATAATTTACGTAAGGAGGAGATGGTCAGTGAAACAATAAAATCATATAATGAAATGTTAAAGGATAAGGCTTATAGAAATAAAGAAAAATGCCAAGGCCTCAAAAGAAAATGTAAAGATATGTATCAAGAAAATCTCCACAGCATTCAAATAAATAAAAGGTTGATGATAAGGATCAGGGGATTGAAGGCAGAACTGAAAGAAAAAGATTACAGAGCAGAACCCTCCAACATTAGTTTGCATCTTCTTATTCAAGCAGTTGGAGTAGTTTAGGACAAGAGGGAGGTAAAATTTTGATAGACAAGCAAGAAAGAAAAACAATTTTGGCTAACTATCAATGGATTGGCAAAAAGGTCTTTAATTTTGGTTTCAAAGGGTCATGCAAAAAGATAAGCTTGGGGGAAATGTTGGGCTTAAATTTCCATATCTGTGACCATCCCATTTTTTATATAATGCCTTCATTTGAACCTTCATCTCATACCATTTTACCAATTTTTGGTGTTTAAAGGATGAGTTTAAGGTAAAAATCATTTGCATTATTATAAGTTTTCTTTTTAATATTTAAATGTGTATAAAAAGGTTATTTTGTTACTAATAAGGTTGAAAGGTACAACTTGTTAATACATGAGTCAAGACACCAAATCCGTTCCACGTCAGCAGGAAGGGTTTTTATACTAGAAGATTGATCAATAAATAAGGCAAGATGTATCAAATCATCGAAATTGAGTAGAATATCATGGGACAACCATCATTTTCTCCAACAAATTCTAGATTTGGAGTTATTGTGTTAAGTTGTTTTTAGCTCAAAAATATCAAATTGACCCTAATTTTGGGCGGCTCAGTTAAGCAATTATCCTTTGTATATAGGTAGATAGATGATACATAGACGGATTAGAGGGAAAGAGATTAAAAAAATTTATATACTCTATTGTATCGAACTCTATTTTTCCAGTAATATAAGAGCGAATTTATGACATAATTTTGTAGTAACTGTTTATAATTTTCATAGCAACACTTACGAGGAGGGCCCCTTGGTACATGCTTCTTATATTTTTGTTCTATGTTTTTA
Source organism: Pinus tabuliformis (assembly GCA_031772625.1). Lineage (NCBI taxonomy): Eukaryota > Viridiplantae > Streptophyta > Pinopsida > Pinales > Pinaceae > Pinus > Pinus tabuliformis. The sequence goes on along the minus strand of CM062815.1, from coordinate 1,082,954,932 downwards.
AAGTTTTGACATGGTTTGGTTTGAATTTTATTTAAAATTCGTGAGATGCATGTAATAAATAAGAATGCTCTTCTTTCCTGTAAATACTTACTATTCTTGTAATTGTGTGTAAGAATTTCTTGTAGTTGCATGCTAAGATTTCCTGTAGCGATCATGTAATCATGCAGGATCCTACATATTTGTTGTAGTTACATATTTTCTGCATTTGAGTAATTCTATTAGGTTGAATTCACTTCTTTTTTTATAAGTCGAAGTTTATATTAATCAAAAGGCATATACAAGGTTGTAAAAAAGCATATGGTCTTACCTCGACTAGGTTTGTTGACCAATGCAATAACCACACAACATACAAAAAGAAAAATTGCCAGCTGAGAGGTCCAGAGCCTGAGAGGCCTAACATTCCATAAAACTAAAAGAACAAGAAACACACCAGTTAACATAATCAGTTGTCAAAGGTAATTGAGGCGAGGTTGTCCGGACTAGTACCAGGGGGAGGTGGAGGGTGATACATGCAATTGACATGGTGCCCAAAGTGAGTGAGCCAAGTTTCCATTTTTTCAACCTTTTTTGTTAGAAATTGTTCCCATGCCAGACCACTACCACCCACTCTCGAACATGGCATTCGAAGTACTGAAGCTGCTCAAATTTAGCCATGACGGCCTCGTGCCCCTCCCTATGAGCTTGATCAAGGGCATCCAGATGAACAAAGACAGATTGGACTAGCTCGAGGATTTCCAAGGAGATTTCTGTTCTCCTGGATGGTGTTCGAACCAAAATCCCAGATCTTTCTTGGCTAGAGCGGCCCCGAATCGCTGAAAACAGTGACGTCCTTGCTCGCAACAACTTTCTCCTGCACCACTACCAAATTGCATGACCATCCTACGACAACATCCTGCCCTAGAAGCAACCGACAAGCTATGACCCCCACGACCAGAACCTCTCGCTCCCCACTTGGAGCTCCCACCTCGAACATATATGACATCACCCCGAGACCCAGTGAAGGGGGTAGAACCTTCTGGCTTCACTGGAGCTATTATGCACGAAGAATAGGGGTTGGGTTTCATAGTGAAGCTCAGAGGGAAACTACGGAGCCTGAGTAGAGAGATACCAGGAGATTTACAGCTTATCTCCCATAACCAAACAAGCACAACCACAGTCTAGAGAGAAGAGGGGATCCAACACCAAATACCTCGCCACTATAAATTCACCGCCCGAGTATAGTCAAGGCGAGCTAGAGAGGAAGAAAGAAACCCAAGGGGAGAGAGCCAAATAGAAAGATATGAGCACCCGAGATGGAATTGCGAAATTAAACCAGGAACCCCAGAAAGCGAGAGCCAAGATGCAAGAAGACTTAGATACCAGCACCACCCTTTACCCAGAACCACCACCCCGAGAGGTACAACACCTCCCGTGGACCCATAATTGTGAAAGAAATGATCAAAGGTCTAACACCAAGCACTCTAGAAGCATCCCCCAAGCGGCCAAGGTGAGAAACCCTAGCAGCATAAGGCAATTAAGTCTGGAGCCATCTAGAACCAAAGAAGAAGTGTCCACCAGAGAAGGCCTAGGAAGGAAAGATTCTCAGATAAGAAGAGCAAACAAGAGGAAGATGCTTCGGGTGTGCCCGAAGTGGACAGGACATACCACCACCTTGGAGTAGGAGCTGGAAATGATGCGAGTAGGGAGAGAGGCACATAACACAAAGAGATATTAGACAACCAAAGAGAATTACCGTTGATGGAAGGAGGAGTGGCTCCATCACGTCGAAAAAATTCACATAGAAGAGAATGAATGGTTCACATACATAGGCTCAGGAATATTAACTCTAGTGTGGTGGAGCGGCTTAAGTCCTTCCCTCACCTACCTTAAACACTGTACAACTGGCATCCGTCACGTGATAGGCGGCTATTACATCCTGACACCCCCATTGGGGAAGGTTGAATTCACTTTAAATATTGATACTTAGAATCATTTAACTAATTAGTTTTTTATCATTTGATTTGTGTTTTAGAATAAAACAAGTGATTTTAATCAAAATTTACTTTTGAAACTTAGAACATTGATTCTATTTAAATTTATTTTTAGGATAGTCTTAATTGCTTTCGATGAGCAATTAATTCAGATGGAGTATTTGGTGAGGAAGTATGATATATCTTGCCGAATCTGTAAGTTTGTGTCAACAAGTTGAAATTCAATTTAAAAATTTGGAAATCATTATAAGCTGAATCAACTCTAGGATCTACTTGTATATGCTTTGGGATTGATTTTGATAGGAAAATATTAAAAGCCAATTTACGCACACTATGTTTCACCTTGAATTTCACCTACTCGGATTGACAAAATAAATGTTAATTTATTTATCCCACTTTATGACTTGACACATATTGTGATTGCAATAAAAAAAGTGATCCAAACAAGTAGACATAAGTAGAAAGGGAGCCTAAAACCGTTGTAGGATCAAGCTCCCCTCATAAAGAACCTGAATTAAGCTAGTTTAGGGTAAGAATGATGATATAAGGACAAAGAGAGGTACATTGTGCTAACGAAGGAGAGAAGAACTTCAATGATGGAGGTGAGATGAACACAAACAAGGAAGAATAAGTGACTTTTGACTTCTTGATTATGGATCCCACTATCATATTTCAAATGAAGAATATACCTCCCTTATCCTTTCCCCACTTCCATGGTAAAGTATCAAAAGACCTTGACATCTTTCTTTTCAAATTTGATATATTGTGTTGTAGCTATGATTATTCTAACTATTCAGAAAAGCTTAAGTTGTTCCCTGCTATTCTCAAGGACTTAGCCTTACCTTGGTTCATGGGATCTGGGGGGGGGGGGGGGGGGGGGGGGACCATTCTAACATGAGAGGAAATGTGAAGAATATTTCTTAAAAAGTGTTGCCATCAATGGAAAAAGGGATAGATTGTTGAGGTGTTGTCATTGATGTCAAAGCTAGAAGTATTGAAGTGTTCTTAAAGCAAAGCCAAAAGAAGATATTAAATCAAAGGGAAGTCAAGAAGCACCTGAAAATTTTCGAAAAAACATTCTCAAAGTTAGTGCAAATGCAAGGAAGACTCTAACCATTAGATGGCCCTCTCTGAGGCTTTTCCAATGGTAGGTGGCTCGTTGGCTAACTCTTCATGGTGGAAGAGAAATAATTTTATGAATGATTAAATATATGTTCTAGCCCCTAGCATATGTGAGCCCCTATAGACATACAATATTTAGAAATGATTATGAATTCATGTTCATGTCAGTCCCCATTGATTTTTTTTTAAAAGCACATTTTAGGGAAAAAGATAGAGTTAATTTGGCCCTAAAAAATGCCCCCGTCGTTTATAATTTATTACCCACGTGTGAGGGTAGTTTGTATACACACTCACTTGCTATTCTAGAAAGAATATCCCTTCAGTGGGCTCAGGGCCAAGCTAAGGAAGATAAAACAATATTTTAAGGGCAATTTGAGGGCTAAGCAAAGAAGAAACCAAGGTTGAGTTGAGGAAACCTCAAGGCATATTTAAGGAGAAATTGTAGGACGAAATTTGGACAACCTTCTTTGGTATTTGTTGTGGCCTCTCTGTGCCATCTAAAGTGTGGTATATTTTCAATTTATTGGAGTAGGTCATGCCCTAAGGGCTGACTGGTATCCATCCCTTTTGAATTCTAAGATAGTGAGGTATAAATATGTGCATGAAGGTTGATTTTTGAGAGAATCTCTGAGGCATACACATGTGCAAAAGATGAGTTATTTTGAAGAACATTTATGTGTCATGAAACTTGGCAAGGCCAAGATTTTAGAGACCGTTTCTATTGCCATTCTATGACAAAGCTAGAGGTGGACGACTTTTCCTGTGGTTCTCTTAGCTACCAATTTCATAAAAGAAAGAATAAATTGTTTTGTGTTTTCACTAATGAAGGACATAGCCATTAAAGGAGTTTATTTATTGTGGTATCTTCTTTATAACAAGGGTATCTTCCTATATGTGAGACCTACAACTAAGAAGAGTATATTCACTGGTGTCGAGTAGGCCTATGAAAAAAGAGTGAAGCCAAACTTTTTGAAAGGTACTTGTGTTGTAGACCAAACTGTGGATCAAGAAGGGATTCATGTGGAAAATATATGCACGGGTTAAAGGAGAATACCCACAACAAAATAACCATAGAAGTGATTACTATGTACATAGTTCATGAGGAGAAATCCCTAAGGAGAAAATGCATTGTGCATGAATAAGGAACCAAATTGTGAGCAATTGTTTTTGGCTTTAAAGAGGAATTGAAAAGACCTATCATGTGTAGAATCTTGTTAAGCCCTAAATTAACAGGCCAAAATTTTACATGTGTAGAAAGCAAGGAACAATAACAGTTGCAGATCAATCATCAGTAAGGTGTGAATAAGTCAATATGAAGACAAGGAAAGTGTAGGACAAGTGACTGTGATCAGGTTTGAAGCTGAAAAAATGAAGGTTGCATGGTTAAATGACAACTCACTAAATATTTGAGAACCAAAAATTTGTTGCTGGAAAATCCATGAAACAACTTGAAGTTGAGTTGGTGCTCAATTGGGGGATCAATGATTCCTATAGGTTAGTGCTTATGAATTTTGTTGTTTTGATGCTCAGTTGGGGAATTGGTTTCTCCCGTAGGTTGGTGCCCATAAAATTTGTAAGTTGGTGCTTACATAATATTTGTGTCCTCTTGAGTTGATGTAATAAATTAAAGTTGATAACAAAACATTCAAGTGGTTTTTGTCCTAGTTTCGGTTTCCACTTTAAAATATCTATGTTCATGTGGTTTATGTATGATGGTTAATCATGGATGCATTAATGGTTAAAAAATGTTAACATGGAAAAATATTGATTCACCTCCCCTCTTAATATTTTCAACATATAGGGCTTACGATGCCCCTCCACTTCCAACAAGTGTTCTCCTCAACACTTGACTAACTGCTAGTAATTTTGTGAGAATAAGTCATCTTCCCATGTCATCTTTTCCAATGATAGGTTCCTTTGTTTGATGATGTACTCTACAATTGTTAAGTTACTTGGTTGCTAAATCCTTGTTTCAAGGATTGTTTTTACTTCTAGTATGATTTTCCCTTCTTCATTTATCTTTGATACACTTCCTGGCTGTGAATGGATAGCATGTCATGATCTCGATTAGGTGGAAATCCCTTAGGCATTACTCCAAATACCTTACCATGATTGTTGATAACGAGATCCACTGGAACAAAGGATATAGATGTTTGAACATCTAATAAACATAATTGTGCAACTACACCTTGGTGTCCTTTTTTTTAGCACTTTTTTCATGCTATTAAAGCTTATCACTTTACTATGTTCCCCTTGGATACCTCTAAGCTCAATTTCATTTCCTTTTGAGAAAAATCTTATGAAAAGATCTTAAAACTTAAGGGCCACTATTCTGAATGATTGTAACCATTGGATCCCTAATACAACATCAATACCACCCATTTGGATTGCAATCATGGGAATAGCTAATAAATACTATCACATATTCAGCTTATTATTAAGACACTTCCTTGAACAATTGATGGTACCTCCATTTGCAATCATCATATTAATTTTGGTGTTGGATATACTAGGAAATTAATAATTTTTTCTAATTTGTAATTGATGAAGTTATGGGTATTATCTGAATTAATCAATATTGTTACCTTTTTCTTTTTAATATATCCTTCTATATTGAGTGTTTGTGGAGTATTGATACTGACCAATGCATGAAAAAAGATTGTTGTAGTCTCTTCTAGCTCTAGACCTTGTGATGTTTCCACTTCTTGATCTTCTTCATATTCACAGTCTATGTAGAATAAATTATTCTCACTGTATTTATGCCATTTACTATACTTGTTGTCAAGTTGAAACATAGTTAATTTTCTCTTCGTTCATCCATTTGTTGAGGAGTCAACCTTGTCAATTTAAGAAAGGCAACATGATTTTCTCTATGGTTATTAGTGACCAATTTTCTAGTTAATTTTGCTTTCAACTTTTATTTCCAGACTAAAAGAAATGGGCCTCCAAATTAGATACAAATTAAGGCCCATCTTACCCTTGGGTTGATTCCAAGCCTACGCTACATGGGGCTTCAATTGTTGAGCCACCAGATCCGACAAGTCGAACAACCTCCCATTGTTCACCAATTGGTCCAATAAGACTTCCCACTCTTCAGGAAAGGTTTTAGTGCTCCCTTGAACACATATTCTGCAAGCGAAGATAAGCAAGAGTTGGTAAGCCTTCCTGAGGGACTTTGCCTTATACACACGGGTGCGTGTTTGTCAAAACTTCAATGGATATTTCACCCAGTGTTTGACAATGTCTCGTGTGTTCACATAGCTATGGGTGGCATATAAAAGTGAGTCCATGCACTTTACAGCTTAGGTAAGAGATACATTTGCTGAAAGTCTTCTGCCCGGAAGCTTGCAAGCTTCTGCCCGCTGGCACTGCTCAATGTCATGGTCTGTTCATCCATATGTGAGACAATTCAGATGATGATATCTGCACATGGGAAGGTTGGATACCTACATGCAACCTTGAATAGCCCTGACTACTGGATGTTGAAATAAACATGTCGGTCCTCTAAATCTTCCTCAAAGTCCTTTGCAAAAGTATCTTTAATCTCCTGCCATGTCAGTGTTAGGATATTCCGACACATAGGAAATAGTTAAGTATAACTTAGTCTAGTATAGAGTTAGGTAAAGTGTGTTTCTTTACTATGTACATTTTGTAACTTACAATTCGACGGTTCATTCTTTCCTCGGTATTACCGACACTTGATCTGTGGCTTAACACCCGATTGGTCCATGATCTCTATTTAAAGAGCATGGAGGGTCATTTGTAGGTTAACCGTCCATGAGATAAGCTTATGTAAATTTTCATTCTTTTATTAATAAATTGCTTGAAGTGGTCGCGTTGGCTCAGGCCGTGGACTGTTTCACTCTTTGAGGGTTTTAACCACGTCAAAAATACTGGTGTATTGATCTGTGATCTGTTCGTGAGCGGTGTCCTTTGGTGACCTGTCTAAGGAACTTACCCTGTAAATTCCTACATGGTATCAGATCTATTTGAGGGCCACGTCCGTTGGTGATCCAAATCTAAAGCCGATAGAACTGCATCCGACTGTCGTTTCCTAGATCTGCTGTTTCTGACTACTTTCGGGCCGAGAGGACTGCTCTATTATGTTAGGAGCATTTTTTCCAGTGAGGAACCCCTTTCGTTTCATGCGAAAAGGTTTCCGGTAGCCCTAGCTACGTCATTTTTAAGATCTGGAGGTATACAGTGTTTATTTGCAGTTTATAGTTATTTTCTCTCTGTTTATTTCGGTTTCGGTTTATTTAGCTTTTTATTTTTATTTTTTTTATTACCGGATCTATACCTTTCATTTCTGCGTATGCTCTTTGCCCCGCGACTCTATGTGATCTGGGCAAATCAGAAACAGAAAGGAAGGATTTTTGTCATGCGTATGCTCTTTTCCGCTGCGCCTTAGTGTGATCTCGGAAAATCAGAAACATTGAGGAAAATATTTAGTTTCCGTCTAAAGATAAGTTTGGGCTGTAAGGTTCATTTTTTTTTGTATGTCCGTGTTGGGTTTTGTGTTTTTTGTTTTGTAGGGAAAAAGAGCTTTCTCAAAGTAAGCACGCAGCCCAAAGCTTTAGCGACTAAAAAAAAAAAAAACCCCCTTCCTCTTTTCCAAAAATTACTAAACTTTTAGTTTAGCTCGCTTGGTCCAAAGCTACTTTATGAGAGTAGAGGTCTTGAGTTCAAGTCTTCTTTTTGTTGAGCTAATTAGATTAAGTTTGGAAAGGGGGCTGATTTTTTTTTTATGACATTATCATTCATTTCCGCACATTCCCGCACTTCGTCGGCATCTTCATCAAATTTTCTTCAAAAAGCCATAACTTCTTCATTCGGAAGCCGTTTTCAGAGCCGTTTTTTTTGAACCAGCCTAATTTTTCGAGATCTTTCCATTGGAACACTTAGTTTCAGCATCTATAGCTTTAGTTTCTGTTAAAATGGAAAGTCCATGCCAAGTTATTCTTGACAGCACCAACTACTTCCAATGGTGGTCCTACATTGTGGATTTACTTAGAAGTAAAGGTCTCTACAGAATAGCCTTAGGCCAAGAAACCAAACCGAAAGATGAAGATAAGGCAGCTAAATGGGAAAATAGGCAAGATCAAGCACGAGGGTTGATAGGGATGTCTATTTCTCCAGATCTTAGATTCCATATTGTAGAACTTGATACTCCTGAGGAAGCAATGAAACAGATCACTAAAGTTTTTGGAATAAAAAATGAACTTAAAGCCCATCAACTCGAAAATGAGTTGCTTACATTGGACCCCAATAATTTTTCTTGCATTGAAGATTTTTTGTCCAAGTTCAAGACCCTTAGACTTCTCTTGGAAGGTGTTAAGGTTAAGAAAGAAGATAGTAACCTTATCTATTCCATTCTTACTAAGTTGGGACCAGCCTATTCTGTGTTTAATTCCACCTTCCATTCTACAAGAGAAGACTTCATTTCTCAAGGACAAGCCTACAAGTCCCCTTCCTTCGATTCCTTTTGTGATTCTTTAATAAGAGAACAAGAAAAACTCTTACACCTTGGTCTTCTTCATCTTGGAAACTCTTCTAAGAAAGCATTAGCTGCCAAACAACAACCAAATTCAAAGAATCCTAAGAAGTTGTATCCTAAAAGGAATGGTCCTAAACAAAACAAGGGTCCTAAGCAATTTCAGCCTCAAAATGAAAAATAATTTCAACAAAATGATAAGACAAATAAAAACAAAGGGAAGAAGATTGATAGACATTGCAACTTTTATAATCGAGATGGCCACTTAGAATCGAAATGCTTTAAGAAGATGGAAGCCTTGGAAGCAACAATGAAGAAGCATAACATCCATTTGGAGCACTCTTCAACTTCAACTTCATCTTCAAGAATAGCACTTTCTGCATGTGGTTGTCAAGCATCTCGATCTGGCTATGCACTAAATCTATCTTCTTCTTCTCATTCTCATGAGTGGCTCATTGATTCTGGAGCTTCTTATCACATGGCCAAAAACAAAGCCATGTTTTCTTCTTTAAATGATTGTAACACCAAAAATATATATGTTGGTGATGATAGATCTCTTAGTGTTGTAGGGACTAGAACTGTTCATATAGACAATGGTCAATTTAATAATGTATTATGTGTTCCAACCTTATCATGCAACCTTCTATCTGTATATCAGATAACTCATTCAGGTGAAGGTAAAATCGTTGAATTTTCACCTCACGATGTTGTAATTAAGGACCTAAGAGATCCTAGACAGATTTTAGCTACTGGCATTGCTAATGATTCTACAAGGTTGTATAAGTTTCACAACTTTGGGTCATCATCTTCCCTTGGTATTTGTTGCTCATAACGATGAAGTGAGCAAACTTTGGCATGAGCGATTTGGTCACTTAAACTATCGCTCCCTTCAGAATCTATGTAAAGAAAATATGGTGACAGGTCTTCCAATGGTATCTTGCAGAGATGGTGTTTGTTCCGGATGTGTACTCGGAAAACATCATCGGGATAGTTTTGAAAAACGTGCCTCTTGGCACGCCTCAGCCTCTTTACAGCTTGTGCATGGTGATTTATGTGGTCCACTTCCAGTTGTTTCATTCTCTGGCTACAAGTATTTCTTAACTTTCATTGATGATTTCTCCAGACGCACTTGGGTATACTTCTTAAAACTCAAGAGTGAAGTATTTAACATGTTCTTGGCCTTTAAGGCCTTTGTTGAAAAACGATCTGGACATCAAATTCTTAAGTTAAGATCTGATAATGGCGGAGAATATGTTAACAACAAATTCATCAACTTTTTCACTGAGAATGGAATTCAAATGCAACATACTCTTCCATATACTCCACAAAATAATGGTGTAGCTGAAAGGAAGAATCACACCTTAAAGGAAATGGCTAATTGTATGCTTCAATCTAAAGGACTTGGTCTTAATTTTTTAGCAGAAGCAATTAACTGTGCAAATTACATAATAAATCGCACTCCTACTAAGGTTTTAAAGAATATCACTCCAGAAGAAGCATGGAGCTCAATTAAACCATATGTAAGTCACTTTCGTGTTTTTGGAAGTGAAGCATGGGCCCATATTCCATATGAGAAACATAGAGCTTTAGATCCTAAGAGTGAAAAATGTATTTTTGTTGGATATTCTGAAGATGTCAAAGGATATAGACTTATTCCACTTAAGTCCAAAAATGTTATCATTAGAAGAGATGTAAAGTTTGCTAAAAAATTATCAGCCTACAAGCCTAGTTCGTTGGATGTGCCACCTCTCCCTATCTCTTCTACTTTTGAAAATATTTCTTCTTCAGATGATGAAAGCGAGGATGACAATCCTCCCCCACCTTCTCAGGATCCTCCTTCAGCTCCTCAGCTTCCAAAATGGGTCCATGCTACTCGGGATGCAGCAGGTGATCTTGTTGGTGATCCTACAGATCAGCGACGCACATGTTCTCAGTTTTATAGAGCCTCTTCTTTACTGGCTCAAGCTTCAGTGAATTATGATCCTGACACCTTTGTAGATGCTTCAAGCCATCCAAATTGGGAAGCAGCTATGAATGAAGAATATCGTTCATTATTGGAAAATGATACATGGGATCTTGTTCCTCTACCAAAGGGACGAAAACTTGTTAGATGCAAATGGGTTTACAGAACCAAGTATGGACCATATGAGAAAGTTGATAAACATAAAGCTCGTCTTGTTGCTAAGGGTTTTTCACAAGTTGAAGGCATTGACTACACTGAAACCTTCTCCCCTGTTGCCAAAATGAACTCTATCCGCCTTGTTCTTTCCCTTGCTGCCTCTTTCAAATGGGAAGTCCATCAGATGAATTTTAAATTTGCCTTCTTGCATGGGGACTTGCATGAAGAAATATATATGGAACAACCTAGTGGATTTATACAAACAGACTCCAGCCTTGTATGTTGGCTTAAGAAATCCCTTTATGGTCTCAAGCAAGCTCCTCGAGCTTGGTATGCCAAAATGGATAACTTTCTTTTAGAAACTGGCTTTTCTAGGTGTCACTCTGACAATACTGTCTACACCAAGAAAGTGGGCGAGTCTCTTATCATTCTTGTTCTTTATGTTGATGATCTTATCCTGACTGGTAGTGATCCGAACCTTATAAACCATGTAAAGTCTAGCCTTAAATGAAAGTTTGAAATGACAAACTTAAGACACTTACATTATTTTCTTGGTCTTCAAGTGTTGCAATCCAAGGAAGGTATTTCCCTTTCCCAGTCCAAGTATGCCTGTGATATTCTACGCCATTTTCACATGGAAGACTGTAAGCCATCCCCTTCTCCCTTTCAATCTGGAGTCAAACTTTTAGTCACTTGTACTTCTCCTGAAGTTGATGCTACCTTATACCGTCAACTTGTAGGAAAACTTTTGTATCTAACCCATACTCGTCCTGACCTTTCCTTTGCTATTGGCCTTGTTGCTCGGTTTATGCAAAACCCACATGAAAGTCATTGGAAAGCAGCTAAAAGAATACTTCGTTATGTTTGAGGTACAGTTCAGTTTGGGATTCATTACAGTGCCGAAGCAGCTCCTCTATTGGTTGGTTTCACTGATTCCGATTGGGCTGGTGACCCTGATGATCGGAAGTCTATTGCAAGTTATGTGTTCACTCTTGGTTCAGGACCTATTACATGGGCTTGCAAGAAACAAGGTGCCATTCCTCTTTCTTCAGCAGAAGCAGAGTATCGTGGTGTTGTAGAAGCTAGTAAGGAAGCCTTGTGGCTTCGTTAGATCCTGTCAGAGTTTGACTTTCAGCAGCAGCATCCGACTACACTTTGGTGTGATAATCAAAGTGCCATTCAACTATGCAAAGATCCAGTCCAACATCAACGCAACAAACACATTGAACTGCACATGCACTTCATCAGAAAGCTCATTCATGACCATGTTCTTGAAGTGCAATATTGTTCAACAGATGATCAAGTTGCAAAAATCTTTACAAAGGCTCTCATAGAGGTGAAGTTTACTAAACTTCGATTTATGGTTGGAGTTCAGGAATTTTTCACTAAGGGGGGATAGGCTCTAGTGCCTCCTTCCTTCTCCTATTGTGTCATATTTGTAAATCCTTCAATCCTATCCCAAGTTGTTTTTAAGGGGGGATGTTAGGATATTCCGACACATAGGAAATAGTTAAGTATAACTTGGTCTAGTATAGAGTTAGGTAAAGTGTGTTTCTTTACTATGTACATTTTGTAACTTACAATCCAACGGTCACGATATGTAGTGATTCGACGGTTCATTCTCTCCTCATTATTACCGACACGATCCGTGGCTTAGCACCCGATTGGTCCATGATCTCTATTTAAAGAGCATGAAGGGTCATTTGTAGGTTAACCGTCCATGAGAGAAGCTTATGTAAATTTTCATTCTTTCATTAATAAATTGCCTGAAGTGGTCGCGTTGGCTCAGGCCATGGACTGTTTCCCTCTTTGAGGGTTTTAACCACGTCAAAAATACTGGTGTATTGATCTGTGATCTGTTTGTGAGCGGTGTCCTTTGGTGTTCTGTCTGAGGAACTTACCCTATAAATTCCTACAGCCAGTGATGATTCCTTCTCTAGAAACAATTGAGTATCTTCATACACTAAAAAATCAATAGATGTTTTCTCAATTGCTTCTCTATTACTGCTCTCAGTGGTTTCTTTTGATGCATCTCTCTTAGATGCCATGGTAACATTGACTACTAGCCCATGTGCTCAATAATTGTTGTACAATTGGTATAGAAAGGACACTCACAGTAAGCAAATGCAAGTTTTAATCAAAACAACTTACAAGGCAAGTTCAAGCAGCAAACCGTGCACTAGATGGGAAACATTGCACAATTTTTCCTGACATGGGGGACTGGCTTCTTATGGACATTGCGCATTGCAAAGTCCCAACAACTAAGGTGCAAGCCTGATCATTGAAACTGCACAATGTGTAGTTCAGCCTGGGCAAAGACCTGGGATAGACTGCGCATTGTGCAGTCTCAATGGACAAACTGAGAGGCTGGTTCTTGGAACTGCATAGTGTGCAATTGGAGCCAGATTGGACTGCGCAATTCTGGAGGCCAAGAATGTGGCTTGAGCCTGCATATTGCGCAGTTCCAACTGTGCAAAGTGAAAACCGACCAAGGGAAGCCTAGCTCTACCCAAGGGAAGTATGAAAACAAGCATATCTATGAGATAGTGTGAATTTGAGTGCATATCTGACTAAGTGTATATAAATGCATGTGAATCAAGTCCAACAATTAATCAAACATAAGGAAAAAAAAGTATGTGAGGAGGGTCGCCGCAACGACCACCATTGGTGCAAAAATAGGGAACTAATGCGACACTTTGGAAAGGAAATCTATAACTTGAAACAACACTTCTACAAGAAGTAAGTGAGGAGGGTCGCCGCAATGATGGCCATTGGTGCAAAAATAAGAAACTAATGCGACACTTGGGAATGCAAATCTATAGCTTGAAACAACACTTATACAAGTTAAAACAAGTCAAAATGCTAGCAACCATGAAGAGAAACAAGTGAAACAACACTCACACAAGCCAAAAGACAAAAAATGATAGAAAAAGCAGCAAAAGACGACAAAAGAAAAACTCACCCGGAAAAGCGCCAACGATGGAACAGAAGGTTCCTTGATCTCCTTGGGAATACTAGAGCTCCAAGATCGAATTTGAAAATAAGCTTTAGAAGCGCCAATTAAATAAATTTGGACAAATTAATGTTTATGACGCGCATGACTAAAATCAAGGAAAAAGTGACACTTGGCAAAAGTTTCTAAAAATAGCGCAAGTTCCTACTTTAGGATACTAAAAATAGATCCCTAATTTTTAGGGATGATTTTTTTTTTTTTTTTTTTTTTCTTTTTCTTTTTCTTGGGAAACTTGGCATGCACACTGCTGGAATAGATTGCGCAGGTCTAGGGAACTAGGGAACTTTCCGGCTCAGTGCACTGTGTAGTTTCTGAGCTCAATGAGGGTTGCACAATTTCTAGGCTCAATGCTGGGATTCCTCCCATGATTGTGCATTTTTTGTGGTCAAGGATCACTGACAATCAGGATTGCGCAATTCCCATTATCAAGGTTGCTTGCCCTCAAGGATTACTCAGTTTCTGGAGGAAAGCCCATAACTGTTGTGAGACCAAGTTGGGAGATCAACTTGTGACTTAGAAGAATAAGCTAAGTTAACAAACATAAGAGAAAATGAAAAGATGAGTCTCAATCGAAGCATATGCAAAATTTTGGAGGGTGGTTGTAGTCGCTACAACATTGGCGACACACTACTAGAATTCCAACTCTCTGTATGACCTTGTCTCATGCAAAGCAGGTCTAACTCTTCCGGAAGTATTGTTCAGTTCGTTGATCATCATAGCTTCTTCCCTTAGCTTGAGTTAAAGATCTATTACCTACCATTCTCTTCATCAACAACACACATACCAAGCCAAGTCAGACTAAGTTGTTTTGATTGGGGATGAGAAGTATATATATGCACAACTAAAATATATTGTCAGAGTTTTAGTTTCATCTCTGGTGTTGCTCCGCTGCTAGCAGGCTTGGACAGTACCCTAACGAAGTCACTTCAGGAACACAAGCATTACTCTGCTGCCAACGAGCTTGGATATTACCCTGACGGAGTTACTTGCATCTTATCTCTACGTAGGAATCCTTTCTCTTCTTTCACCCTTATTTCATTTTTCATTTTTTCATTTTTTTATTTGTTCAAATAACTGTGCATATGCACTTATTTATTTCATGGGGGAGGAAGAGGGATCCTGACTTATTGAGAGAAGAAGAGGTTGTCCCTTCAGAGAAGGATATCTATATATACCTCTCGCATACTTGTTTAGGTTTCCCCCCTCTCCTTACTCTACTTGACTTAGTTTACAAGGGTTAACCGAAAATAGAAGACTGATTAGAGTAGGCACAACTAGTTAAAAGTGCAAGCATTGTGATTTCATCAAGAATCTCTCTGAAAAGGACGTATTTTCCATTAGAGTATCATCAACTAGAAAAAATGCAAGATTCACATAAAGAGAGGGAATATCCATATAACCAAATGTTGATAGTAGTACGAATTCCTCTTACACTTCAGCTAGCTTGCCTAGAAGCCAAAGACGGTTCCATGTGGAAAACTAACCTACAGCTGAGAAGAAAACAAACTAAAGGGAAAAAGTGGGGTAAAGTGAAACAAAGTAAAGAAAATAAAAGAAACAACAATGAAAAGAAAAAATATTCCTACTCCTAACCTAAGCAAAGCATAGGAAAACTTACGTAAAGTGATACTTCCAATGCAACCATCGGCACATTTGCTGGCCTATGTAGGCGAGGCCTTGTATGTCAAAAATTATATATAGGTAAACCATTAAACAAGTAATATAAGACAATACAAACCAGAATGTTCAAAGCTTGAATGCACCCAAAGAAAAGTAAAATCGGAATGCACACGAAATGCACTCTACAGATGTACCATGGTGTCTAAACACATCGCGAGTCGAAGACAAGAAAGTACACACTATTGAACTTGAAAAACAAGTAGACATGAATAAATAAGAAAATTTCCATTTTGCAACAATGATTTCTACATACGACTCCTCCAATGATTGAGTGATAGGGTCATGTGATACAGATGGAGGATGCAAAGATTGTAAAATAGATTGATTTTCATTGTGAACAACAAAGTGATGAGGAGTTTGGAAAGATTCAACACATTTTTTATCAGGAGTGGAACTGACCTCAAGGCCACGAGGACCTAACATAACCATCAGCTCGGGCTGAAGTGCCTTGAAAACTTGGGGAGGTTCCAATTCATCAGAAGATGGACCATCGAAGACCAGTGGCTTAGAGAGATCAACAGTGGAAGAATCAAAATCCTGATCAAATGAATCAATGAAAAGATCACGACAACCACGATCAAAAAGTTCAAGATCACGAACAAGGTCATCCTTGTGATCTGATGAATCATAAAGAAGAGATGATGGAAAACTATAAATTTCACCCTTTATGTTTTTGGAAAGGTAAGATGAGAGATTGTGAGGATCAGGGAAGATAGGTTTGTCCTCTTCACATTCAAATGAAAAACAGGCATTCCAAATGTTCTGCAAATGATCAAAAGTAGTAAAATTCGAAAGTGAATTTTCACAAGATTTAACAGAAATAACATAATTGTGGAAAATGTCAGGATAATGCATAAGAGGTGTGGAGGGAAGGAGGTAATCCTTCACCGCAGACTCTTGTTAATACTCCCACACATACTGATAAAAGATGATATCACAGGTTGGATTTTTAACACCAACTCCATCTAGAACTTGATCCTCGTGAACATAAAAAGAGAGGTTCAAAACAGGTGAACACAACACATCGAAATCCGGAGGATCAGAGGGACTGAAGGATGGAGGAGGAGATAGAACTTCATCACAACCATTGGAGTCACAGTCCAAATCTGAGTTGAAATTATGAGCGAGTGGGGTTGGAGGATATGGTGGTAGATCAACACGTGAACTCACAACTTCCCCCACCTTAGCCTGCAGAACTAGAGTTGTTTGATGAGAAGGGGACAAAGGGTCACTTGGAACAAAAACCTTGTCCATTGTAGATTTAGAAGCTCTAATACCAAGGTATGTTGGGAGAGGTTCGAAAGATTACAACTCTTGTGGATTTTCTGAAATGTGAATAAGGTATAAAAATCTATCAACCAAGAAATACCAATCAACTTCATCTTCAAGAAATTCAAAGCAGTAATGGATAAAATGATCGTGAAAATCCTGAACGGATTCGTTAGGTGCTTTTCAAAATTTCACAATTGTCTTATTAAGAGCTTTATGATCATAGAGATCGAAAGCACAACATGAATATATGAAAAGTTGTTCTAAAGAGTGAATGGAGCCAATAGGCAATGTGTTAAACCATTCTCGCACACGCCCTTCGGACGTGAGAATGAACAAACTACAACCAACATCCTCACAGTGGATGTTGCACTTTGTGCATAAATCAAGAAACTATGGGTTATGTTGAAATAAGGTTGTTTCACCCTCACCATTGAATTTCAGATTGGACAAGTCATGTATAATTCTTGCCGATACTTTCAAATTTGCAGATTTAGAAAAACATGCCGAGGTTATGATTTGGTGAGAAGTCATGAAATAAGTGTAGAAATTCAAAACAAACTTCAAGGGCTTAGCTTGTCATATGGTCCTCCTTCTGACACCAGAAATGTTGATGATGCTAGACCTTCTAACATTTAGGGGATCTCCCCGATATGAAGCCCCAAGTAGACCTCTCACCGTTTGGAGTAGGAGTCCCAAAATTGGGTGGTAACGTTACGCCTTGATCGCGGAAATGTGTAGAGGAAAGTATGATAACTTTGGGTGAGAGCAAGTGTGTGACCCTGCGAAGAGTCAAGTGTGATGCATGGAGGTTCCAACACACGAAGGGAAAAGGAAGTGTGCTCCTTAGAAGCATGTAATAGTATGCATTTTGAAAGGAACACACGAGCAAAATGAAAACACAAGCTAAGATGCATAATGTTGATTTATGGTAGAATCGGATGTGCTCTAAGTCTCAAAATTTGCAGGGAGGCTTAGACACATGCATTCTCCGATATCCATAAATCGTTTTGGGAAATTTCACCCCGAGACAATTTTATTAAAATAATTAATTATTTTTAATGGGACACTAAGTCTAAACTTAGAAAATTAAAATAATTAATGGGTATTAATCTAAACTGTGGGTGAAACTTCTAGAAGAAGGCAAAGATCAAGTCAATATGATCCTAGCCATTGATTAGAATCTAATCTGGGCCATTGATTGATCAATGAGAGGATTATAAGAGGAGGCTTGATGGGCACTTGAAGAATACAACAAAGGCGGATACTGAGTTACCTGAGTAAGATCGATTTTCTCACTAGTCGAAGTTTGGCAAGAGAAAATCGAATCAGAAGGAGAGTTGTAGGTCAGAAAGAGAGAGAGGGAATCAATACCAGTTGGGAGCACAAGGAAAGAAGATGTAGAGTAGGGAGAGTAAATTCATAAGTGTGACGAAGAAAGAGGCAACGCAGGACAAGTTGATGCTGGGACTGCGTGAGCAGTCTGACGCTTGGCCAACATGAGGAAAAGTGACGTAGGAAGACACAGAGGGATTTAGAGGGCTGAGAAACACTTCTCTTGGATCAGAGATTTTTCAGGAAGCATTTGTAAATTTTCTCACTTCTGTTATGTTGGTTGTATATTGTACAAGAGATTTTTGCTAAAGAATAATAAAGAAACCCTCATCTGCTACATTGGTTTTCCCACATTGGGTTTTCTAGGGACGATTGTCCAAAAATAACTATCATTGTGGTTATTTTTGTGTTGTTATTGAATTTTCTTTCAGAATTTTATTTGTGAATTCTGCAGTAGAATTTACTTTGATATTCACCATAAGAACATAGTGAATAACTTATATTTGAATTAATAAGTAGGAGAAATAATATTATCACTGCAGTAGGATTTCTATTTTGAAATTTTCACACATAATAGTCCACAAGTTAAAGTGATGAGTTAATACAATAACATGCATTCAACAAGATTCATACAAATTCAAACGAAATAGTTCATACGCATATGCATAAGTTAAATAACATACATTGCCAATACAAAAAGAATAGTCCTACTATATTAACAACATATGCATGAAAGCATGTTGGCTCTAATTTTATTACTATAAGTGAAAGTTCCATCCATACATACACAATTGAAGACCACTAGCCCCAATAGTGGAACATTAGAGTTAAGAACACGTGCTCCTCCAAAGAAGTATACTCGCTTTATGCTACGGAGAAGCCAAGCCTCTTCACAATACTCCCAAGCTCTTTCTAAGCCTAAGCCTAGCCAAAAGCTTGGCTCCCAAAATTTTGTTACATGAGTTATGAGGTTCTATTTATAACAAGAGGGGGGTGACTCTTCAACTCCCACTTTGTGACCTTTGGACTACCCTCATGACTCTTCAACTTCTTCACAAAATAACATTATACGCTGACTTTTCATATTCCAATATTGACACTTGGAATTTCATTTACAACATAGTTACAAATAATATTGGATTTTCCACTTGTACCCATATAGGACAAAATAGGGTAGAGACAACTTGACATCCTAACAAAACACAACACTATGATGCTGGAGTTTGGGAGAAGTATAGATCAACAACATCCACTTGCTGCTTCTCGGTCACATATTGGTGCCAAGCTTGGTGTTGTGTGATGGTGTCCCCAAATTGCTTAACAGTGTCTTGTTGGAAGCAGACTCTAGCATCCATGGCATCCGAGTAAGTTGCCTTGGAACCTGTGTTCAACTCATTCTGAAGCATGAGCAACATTGTTTTGACTTTGACAGGACCACTGATAAAATTCTGCATGTTTTGTGCGCTTAGCTCCAAGTCCACGTCAGTGGCATTTTGTCTCAGCTGCTACAAGTACTCTTCGAACTCCTTCTAGACTTGGTTCTTGGGTTTAGCTTTGGTGAGGGAATCGATTGATGGGATTTTGTGTGTTCTCATGAAGACGTCAAAACTACTATAAAACTGCACATATGAGGCTTGTATATTGCCAATGAATGAGGCGAGCTGCTTGTTGTTCTGAATCAACATTCGAACCTTCGCTTTCTCCAGCTTTGCCTGTGGCTTCATTTTCTTCACTAAGTGACGTGGGGCCCCTTTGTATTGCATTGTTCACTCTTACACATAGGAAATGCTAAGTTGTATGTTTTTAAGAGTTTTAACAAACTCTTTGCTCCGCTACTGTAGGTCATGCAAACAGACAAATACTTTATGTATGGTGACAAATCCATCATAGATCTTCCGCATGGTTTCTCCAAGTGTACAAAAACAAAGGCTTCTCTGTAAATCAGTTTTAAATATGATCATTTGTCGTAGGTAGAGCCTCTGCTGCTAGCAGGCGTTTATAGCCTCGACAGGGTTACCTGTTACCCAACAATGATCCTGTATTCCACTTGGAGAAATATACAATTTTCAAAGAGAAATCCATATCTACACTTATTGCTTTCGTTTTCTTTTAATCCTTAAAGAATAATGCCTTGGTTTGGTAGCCAAATTATGACAGTGCCACTCACTTGATTTATAGCTTTGCTGAACAAGCTGGCTCGTGATGAGACCCCTTGATTTTTTATTGCAACAATCTTGAGTCATTGCCCTATTGTGGTATGCAGTTTTGGAAAAGTCAGCAAGCTATAATATCTATGATCATGATAAGTCGGCTCGTGATGAGACCTCTTATTCTTTAAGTATAGTGTATCATTGGATTATTCCTAGAAGCTTGTGATTCCTTAGGTGGGGAGGAAGTCATTGTTTCCTTAAGAATAACTCTGGATGACAATGGTAGAGTTTTTGGAAAGAGATTTTCTACAGAGAATATTTGTTTTGTTATTGATACCTTTCATTTGACTGATATAATACAAATTCCCACTAAATGTCGCTTTTAATCAAAATTGACAAGGTTGAAACTAGTATCATATTCAGGCTTATAGCTCTTTGACTGTATCTTTCAATAATAATGACCAACTTTCTAAATTATTTCTATTTATACAAGCGAAAAAAAAAAAATCTAAAAGAAATAATTGTCCTTTTCGTGAATTCTAAATGTAACCGTTTACAACTGGTTTTATTATGAAAATAAAGGAAAAACTAATCTACAAAAATAGAAGAATGATTTCCTATGGAAAGTATTTTTAGAGGATCTTCCCATTAATAGGTAAAGATTCTCTTTTTCCTGTTAAATCCTGTAACATAAAGGTCTATGGGCCTATGATTTCTGCGATTTGGAAAGGGCCAAGCCACATTCGTTGAAATTTCGTATGTTTGCCCTTTTCCTCATGAGACTTGTCCCATTTTAAAACTAGATCCCCTGTCTAAAAGTATTTTCTGGAAATCATGTTTGAGTCAAAAGAAGCTTTTACTAATGCTTGGTGATGAATATGAGTTATTTTAGCCTGCTCTCTTTGCTCTTCTAGCTTAAGGATCTGTAGCTGTATTAGTTGTAAGGAAGAAGTTGGTGTTTCATCAATATATTGAACTAATACCAAATATGGAATTTCTAGATGAGTTGGAAGAACCACTTCTTTCCCATAAACTAAATTAAAAGGAGAAGTGCCAATAGAGGCTTTCTGTGTTATTCGGTCTGCCCATAAAGCATATATTAAAGACTTGTGCCAATTCTTATGATTCTAGTCAATGGTTCACTTAATGATTTTGATTAAGTTTTTATTCATAGATTCAACTAACCCATTCCCCTGTGGGTAATAATTGGTAGAGTATTTAAGCTTAAAACCTCTTTTGAGTGCAAATTCAGTCATAGTATTGCCAGAAAAATACGATGCATTATCAAAACATTAAAACAGACGGTAAAGTAAACCTGGTGATTATGAACTGATCTATGAAATCAATGATGTGTTCAGCATTAGCTGTCTTGAGAGGAACTGCTTCTACCCATTTAGCAAAATAATCTGTAGCTGTAAGGATATACCTATGATGTTTAGAAGAGTGAAGAATGATCTCACCTATTATATCGAATCCCCATTGATCAAAAGGCTGTTCAATGTTGACTGGCTGCAAAGGTAATGATGGCTTCTTTTGTCTCCTAGCAGCAGTTTGACAAACTTGACATTTCCTTACATAGTTATGCGCGTCTTTGAATAGTATGGGCCAGTAATAGCCTGCGCGGAGGATTTTATTTGCAGTAGCATCTCCAGCATAATGTCCACCTACTGGTCCATCGTGGAGTTCCTGCAATACCTTTTCAGCTTGTCAAGACATCTAAGGAGAACAGAATCATAATTCATCCTAAAAGGTACATTGTTCACGAGCTGATATTGCTTAGCCTTCAACCCTAGAGCTCTTTTCTTTGTATAATCAAGGTTTGAAGGGGCATATCCGTTCTTTAGATAAAATATGATATCAGCATATAATGAATCAACATCATTTAGGCTCACCTCGTACATTTGTATCTCTGTAGATGGTATTTCAGAAATAAGTGATGCTCCAGCTAGCATTTTGCAAAATCCTTGACCTTTAACAATATTTGCTGGTTTAATTTCAACGTCATATTCTTGTAATGCGGTAACCCAATTGGCTCTTTTCTCACCCACATCTTTCTGTACTAAAAGATTTCTTACCGCTGGAAACGGTACTATGATCTTTGTATGGGTTTTAAGCAGAAAGGGTCTGAAATATTTTATCACTTGGAAAACAGCATATGCTTGTTTCCCTACGTCTGAATAATTTAACTTAGCCCCTTGTAGATTTGAACTGGAAAAGGTAACTGGGGCTTCTGCCTTGTCTTGATTAGCTTGAGTGAGTATCGCAGCATATGACCTATCATAGGCAAATGTATATAAAATGAAAGGATCAGAAAAAATTGGATTTGCTAAAGATGGAGCGTTAACAATCGCTTGTTTGATCAAATTGAATGCTTCATATTCATCTTCACCCCATTTGAAGATTGAGTTCTTTTTAATCATTGCTTGTAAAGGAGATATGATTCTTGAAAAATCTGGAACAAATCTCTTTACAAAGTTAATCTGGACAAGGAAAGATTGCATAGCTTTCTTGTTGTGAGGCAAAGGTATTTCGGAAATCTCCTTGAATCTGTTAGGATCGATATGGATTCCAGATTTTAACACTATAAATCCAAGAAATTTTCCTTCACTTAATGCAAAAAGAGACTTTTTTGGGTTAAGTGAAATTCCATACCTTTGACACCGTGGAAGATCTGTTTTAAATCTTTGAGATGATTACCTCGCTTCTTGGAATACACAGTTATATCATCTAGGTAGATTACTACCGATTTGTTTACTAATCCCTTAAATGTGATGTCCATGGCCCTTTGGAATGTGGCACCAACATTGATAAGACCAAAAGGCATCTTTTGATAGGCATAAGTACCCCATTTGGTTCTGAATGTGGTCTTTAATTGATCATCAGGATGGACCAAAACTTGGTTATAGCCGGAGAAACCATCCAAGAAGGACATTAATTCTGATCCTGCAACTGCCTGCAATATTTGCTCCATAGGAGGCAAAGGAAAATTGTCTTTTTGGTAGGCTTTGTTAAGATTTCGAAGGTCAATGCAAATTCTAATGTCTCCATTCTTCTTTCTAACGGGAACCATACTGGAAACTCATTGAGAATGTTGTACGGGAAAAATGATTTTGGCTTTCAATAACTTATTGAGCTTAGATTTGATCTGGTTTTCTATATTAGGATGGATCTTTCTCAGTTTCTGTTGGACAGGTTTCTCATCGTTTATCATTGGGATGGTATGTTAGATGATAGAAGTGTCATAAGTCTTAAGTTCATCGTAGTTCCAAGCAAAAACACTTTTGTATTGTTTCAAGAGACGAACATATGCTAATTTTTCTTCAGGAGCTAGGCCAAGGCCTAGGTTGATAGTCTGCGGCTTGGTATCAGTCTCTAGATTTACTAATTCATAGTTCAGAGTTGAACTTTGAAGCTTTGAATTGGTAGATCTTTTGAATTGATCTTTCAAATCATATAGATCTTCTAATTTGACTACTGATTTTGGCATAGAATTATTAGTGCTATCTTGTTGCAATTTTCTATCATGTTGGTCCTCATCAATTATCTAATTGGTGTAAGATCCCTCAGAGGTGTGGAAGCTTACAATATTAGGATCATCGTTGAAAATTCTCCAATTTGTAATGTTATCAGGCATCGAGGGTATAAATATTAATTCGATTGAAATGTATCGGAGCTAAAGTCTTCTGAGGGAATAAGCTTGGAAGCTACATTTGCCAAGAGATCAGCACTAGCATTTTGGAGTCTAGGAATTGACGAAATATTAAATGCTATAAAATGTTCAGTCAGATCTTGTACTAAAGACTGGTAATGCTTTAAATGACATGATAGGCAATGTATAGTATTTCGTACCTGTCTAATAACAATTTCAGAGTCTCTGAGGACTTGTATATATTTGATGTCTAATCCGATTGCTTTGTATAATCCTTGGACTAAAGCCTTGTATTCT
Source organism: Pinus tabuliformis (assembly GCA_031772625.1). Classification (NCBI taxonomy): domain Eukaryota; kingdom Viridiplantae; phylum Streptophyta; class Pinopsida; order Pinales; family Pinaceae; genus Pinus; species Pinus tabuliformis. Next base: position 1,082,930,834 of record CM062815.1, on the reverse strand, counting down.
GCAGTATTATTGGTGCAATCGAACTCGAGTCTACAAGTTAGCATAATTTTTTTTTCCTCTGGGCTAACTAATTCGCATCCTGCTCCTGCTCCTTCGTTAGACTTAGAACCGTCAAAAAATAACTTCCAAAATAAAACAAAATGTTCTAAGTAAAATTTTCTTTTGAGAAAAATTTTCTACTTGAGATAAAACAAAATGTTCTAAGTAAGGTGAAGTGTGAGCATTAAAATTTCCTAGGAAAGAATCAAAAGAATAGTTGCCAATTATATTATTGTTGTATGCTACCGGTTCATTTTCTCCTTCCAATTTTGTTACTATGTATTTCTGATGTCTTTCTCACTCAACCTTTATCTGATTTGGTTTACCATTGTAAGGGAGCCACATGTGCGACCAATCGGTTGCAAAGTATCCATGAAGTTTTTCTGACCAATCCCTACTAAGAATTAAGCCATAGAATTCTGAAATGTATGCAACTAAGATATCGATAACTTGACATAACTTTGGATTAGATGACAACCTTATGGTAACCTGATTTAATTCGCCGATCACTTCAACTTCCAACTGATCCAGTAGCACTATTCGCACAACAGATTTTTGAGGTTGAATGTTTAAATTTGCACAAATCGATTTAGGTAAGATATTGGATGATGCTCCTAAATCAACTAAACAATTATGCAAATTTTTATTGAAAATTTCATAAGTAAGAAGAAATGGCAAAGTATGAGATCTTGACCTTCCTCCAATTAGAGCAATGTCATTTGGATCAACTTTATTAATCATAGTATTTAGAGGTCTTCCCATTTCATGGGAAACTTGCGAGATTACAGCGACGGGCAGAGGTGCAACTGGTACTGCATGTAATTCTTTCAAAAGGAGCTTTTGCTGATGTTTTAACTTGCTCAATTCTTAAAAAGTGATGTTAGCCCTAGTCTTCTTCATGTTTTCTATGATATTATACTCCATTTCATCCGAAACAATCAATGTTTTAGATGGAGTTGGTAAATCTGTTTGCACTAGGCTTGTTTAAGTTGCTTTAGATGTCATTTTCTTAGCTGCGACTTTATCCTTAGGCGTTGAGCTTGCGCTCTTTGGCATAGGAGTAGGTTGAGGAGGATCAAGTTGATTTCTACATTGAGTACTAACCAGCGATGCCTCTTGATCATCTTCATCAGGGAGGATGAAATCCCACATACCTTGTACCTCTACAACTTCTTCTTCATCGGTAGGTTCGTCGTTAGCAATTTCCTCTTCTCCTGGGAAGATGAAATCCCACATACCTTGTACCTCTACAACTTCTTCTTCATTGGTAGGTTCGTCGGTAGCAATTTCCTCTTCTTCTTCCTCTGATTCAGCATTTGTAATAACGTTAGGAGGCTTTGAATCAGTCGAAGGATTTCTTCTATAAGGCTTGTAAGGTTTTTTAGAAGAAGTCTTTGCTAATTGTTTCTTTATGTCAACCATTTTGTTAGACATGGTTTTCAAAACTTTCTACAATCCCTCTAAATCAAATGGGTCTTTGGGCTGTTTTTTCTTTGGATCTTCTTTAAAAGAAGCCTTTTTAGATTTACGTTCTTCAAAGGCGTTTTTCTTTTCTAGAGCTATGATGTGTTTCTCTACCGCTATTGCTTCCTTCATATTGTCAGCTAAAGTTGTTTTGTTAGCTCTATCAATAAAGATTGCTATGTTTGCTGTTAAAGCAGAGATGTACCATTCCCTTCACACTTCTTCGCTTGGTTTAGGAGTAGTAGGAATTTTGTTCAACAGTTTATTAGAAGCAGTTCCTTTGACTCATCCCTAAGGTTAGACAGTTCATTGATTAATGTCGCAGTGGAACTGTCATCACCAAACTTAGTCAAGAATTGTTCTTGGAAGATATCCCAACTAGTAATAGATCCCGATGGTAATGAGAAATACCATGATCTGGTTGCTCCTTGCAAAGTGTAAGGGAAAAGCCGAATGATAGCGTCTTCATTAGTGACCCCATTGAGATTTATGGATAACATAAAGTTATTTATGTGTTCTTCTACTAGCATGCCTGCTTCAGGATTAAAATTAGGCAGCCATTTTTCGAGATGGTTCGGTAATTGACTCAAGGGCACAGGCATTAAGACTGCCCCTAGGTTATTCCATGGAATTTGGGCCATCGTTGAAATGCTAACAGAGGAAAGCACAGAAGATGATCCCTGCAGTTGGGAAGATGAGGATATTATAGTTCCAGATGTTTGAGAAGGAGATGTTGAAGTTCCAGTGGTCTGGTGGATGATGATTTGAAGTGGAGGAGTGGATGGTTGACTTCACGGTGGAGAAGTTGAGATGAATGATGATGACGAAATAGTCTCACTATCAGACCCTTTAGGTGATTTCCTTGCTCTCTTCCTTGTAGGTAGAGGTAACTCAGTTCGCTCAATACCAAACTTTTTGCTCTTTAATCTAGTGAGAGGATGAGCAGGGTTATAATGCGAAGTCACACTGCCTTGAGATTTATCAGATTTTTGAGGAGATATTGAAAATTGTTGAAGTTTATGAATCAAAGATTCAACTTCAAGAGGTTCAATAGTAGATTTTTCTGAAATGTCAGGGTTTGTGGCAGTGGTTGTTGTTCTTTCAACTTCTTGCTCAAGATTTAAAGATTCTAAATGTGATGGAGAAGTCGCGGGAGATTGTGAGGGCAATTTACTCTCAGAATGGTATTTAGATTTAGACTTACTTTCCATTCACAGTTCGGGGTCCTCTTTCTAGCACCAAATATGTTGAAGCCCCGAAAATTGGGTCTACAACAAGGGGGATACCCACCTGGTCCGGACCTTGGTTAGCAGCTCCTTTTCCGTTTGGTATAGTGGGTCCGACTGGGGATATGGGACCAGTTTCCCAATATGTGTGTGTGTGTGTGTTGAGAATTGATATTTCTTTCCTAGTGATTCCTAAGTAAAATGCTTTTTATTCTAAATGTAATCTAAAAGCATGCAATTGTATTCTAATAAACAGAAATATCTAATTCTAAAGTAACCAGGGATGTAATCTTTTCGTTATGCGATCTAAAATGATTTCAAACAACAGTTGGTAATAAAGATCATTCAACTGCTATGAGAAAAGAATTCAATAAAGATAAACCATTTCATATAAAAAGTTAGATGAAACAGTTGTGAAAAACATATCGCATAATAAGCTACTCATATATTAAGTATAAATAAATAGCTATCACTGTACAAAAGTGCCAAATGATAACTCAAGCATTTAAGCATTCATATATAAATAACTGAACATGAATATCACCATAACACATAAGCAGAAACAATTAAGAGATAAAAGTATCATTTATAACTAGTTCTACTCATGAGCTCCAACAATAATGATCTATTTCTTCTTAATCCGACATCCACTAAGAGTATTAAAGTGCAACATTAGTGGTAGATATTAAATGCAGATATCAATAAATCATGTTCCATTCATTCATCAAAACCTCCTCGGAGGGTGCAAAAGTGCATGTTCTAAGGACAAGTTTTTGATAAATTTCTGGACCCTTCTCTAAATGCATGAGAAGGGTTTAAATACTACTAACTAATTCTAAAAATAATTTATTACAAAAATGTAGGATGCGGTTTAAATGACCATCCTCATTTCAGGAAAAAATAAAGCAAAATTAAAAATAAAACTAAATGTAACTAAAACTAATAACTAAATATCTATGTATCTGTTCCTTGAAGTCGCAAGCGTTCAGAATTTGCTTGAGGAGACTTGGCTAGCCGAATTCTGACTTTAGCTGTCCTGCAAAAACAGAATCGGTAAGAGCTGGCACCATCTTCTTGGCAGAATTGATGATACATTTGAGAGTCATGCACTGGCTGTGTGGTTTTACCAAGTACGTCCAGTAAGAATCCCAATTCAACTTGGTTAACCTTTGGATTGACTTTGCCGTTTCTCGAGCCTTCTGTCTCCAGCTTGTTTGTATATGCTGTACATTTTGTAGATATTTACATACTATTTGAAGATAAACACCATTGGTTTTGAGTTCTAGTTTTACCTTCTTTAGCACTTTTTTCCTACAAATTTATGAGCTTATAGGCGACTGAGCAATTTGAGGCTTTCCATCTCAAGGAGTTTTGCCTACCAATGTGCGATTACACTAATCGCGCATCGGAAACTACCTCTGTTTCACGATTTGGGCTTCCCTGGTGCGATTTTCACCTCTTGCGCGCATTTTGTTAGAGGATATAAAGCTTAAATTTTGTGGAAAGAACGACTTATACGTTCTTGGTTCTGAGTCTTGAATTGTCTGTTTGTGATATCAGCACTATCTAGTATCCATTTAACCATGTCTGTGTACGAGAGAATTTTAGGCTTCACCGCTATCCTGTGCAAGAATGAACATGCTAGATCTGTAATAGACGCCTCAGAAGACTCGTGTGAGCCTGTTGTAGTCGTAACCTCCATTACCTTGGGATATTCTTCCTCAAGTAAACTATACATGCCTTCCCAAGTAGTAATACTGACATCTTTGTTACAGGTGGTGTCAGTGTACAAGGGCATCATCTCTTTATCTTTAGAACTGGGAGCTTTACCCTTCTTTCCCATAATATCTTGAACTCTACTCTGTATACTTCTCTGCTCTTCGCTCTTGCAGTTTACAAATGCGGTGAAAACGATGATAAGAAAAAGGTGACGAGAAAGCTTTAAATGCGAAAAACATATAAAATATACCACCTTACGTGAACTGGCTCCTTGATAAGACCAAAACCATATTTTATTAATGATTGCAAACTAACTCACTAATTAACATTAATGCGCATAACTCGGCCTCGGTTTTATGAAAAAAACTTTCTCGAACAACGGGCTCTGTAGATCTGCGATAAGGCGATTTTGTGATTTGCTTTGCAATATCGTAGATCGCAATATCACAAATCACAATATCGCAAATCGCAATATCGCAATTCCTTTGCGTGTGGTAATCATTCGTCAATGTGTTTTATGTGATTCGCGAGATGCGCGTTTGCATATCGGTGGTTTTAAGGCATTTCAGCATAAGTGATGTTCGAGGCATGCGATGCGATGAAGGTCTTCGGATGCGTGATTTTTCATCGAAATTTCGCATTTTTAGAATTCCACTTGTAGGAAGGAATCCATTACCCTTTTTGCGATGTGACGCATTTTAAGGAGTGATTTTATTCTAACTTATCATAAAACTTAAGTCTTTTTTAGATTTTTTGAGGGTATTCTCCTAAGTTTATGATAGTAAGTTTTAATGAAAAATGAAATACAAAAATTAATCGATTTTTTTTAAATTTTTGAATAAGGGTCCCCACTTATTTATTATTAGTGATAATAAGAAGGGGGGTTGTTGCTGGCCACAACAATTGGTGATTCACTTGGAAGAACCAGTTATCTCTGCTTTTCTTTTGAATTTCCTAAACTTCCAAAACAGAAGTTTTTCTAGAAAATCAAACTTTATTATAGAAAGATAAAATACATTATGCTTTTCAGCTGTCAATAATAGTTTGTTTCTTCTATGTCAACTTTGTTTATTTTATTCCTAGAGCTATTCATTGCATCTATATTAGTCACAACTTAGTTTATAGAGACAAAAACAAAGGCTTCTCTGTAAATCAGTTTTAAATATGCTCATTTGGCGTAGGTATAGCCTCTGCTGCCAGCAGGAATTTATAGCCTCGACAGGGTTACCTGTTACCCAACAATGATCTTATATCCCACTTGGAGAAATATACAGTTTTCAAAGAGAAATCCATATCTACACTTATTGCTTTCATTTTCTTTTAATCCTTAAAGAACAATGCCTTGGTTTGGTAGCCAAATTATGAAAGTGCCACTCACTTGATTTATAGCTTTGCTGAACAAGCTGGCTCATGATGAGGCCCCTTGTCTCTTGATTGCAACAATCTTGAGTCATTGCCTTGTTGTGGTATGCAGTTTTGGCAAAATAAGCAAGCCATAATATCTATGATCATGATAAGTCGGCTCGTGATGCGACCTCTTATTCTTTAAGTTTAAGTGTATCATTGCATTATTCCTTGAAGCTTGTGATTCCTTAGGTGGGAAGGAAGTCATTGTTTCCTTAAGAATAGCTCTGGATGACATAGGTAGAGTTTTTGGAAAGAGATTTTCTACAGAGAATCTTTTTTTTTGTTATTGATACCTTTCATTTGACTGATATAAAACAAATTCCCACTAAAGGTCACTTTTAATCAAAATTTACAAGGTTGAAACTAGTATCATATTCAGGCTTATAGGTCTTTGACTGTATCTTTCAATAATAATGACCAACTTTCTAAATGATTTCTATTTATACAAGCGAAAAAAATATAAAAAATATAAAAGAAATATTTTTCCTTTTCGTGAATTCCAAATGTAACCATTTACAACTAGTTTTATTATGAAAATAAAGGAAAAACTAATCTACAAAAATAGAAGAATGATCTCCTATGGAAAGTATTTTTTGAGGATCTGCCCGTTAACAGGTAAAGATTCTCTTTTTCCTGTTAAATCTTGTAACATAAAGGTAGATGGGCCTATGATTTCTGCGATTTGGAAAGGGCCAAGCCACATTCATTAAAACTTTGTATGTTTTCCCTTTTCCTCATGAGCCTTGTCCCATTTTAAAACTAGATCCCCTATCTGAAAGTCTTTTCTGGACATCATGTTTGAGTCAAAAGAAGCTTTTACTAATGCTTGGTGATGAGCATGAGTTATTTTAGCCTGCTCTCTTTGCTCTTCTAGCTTAAGGATCTGTAGTTGTCTTAGTTGTAAGGAAGAATTTGGTGTTTAATCAATATATTGAACTAAGGCTAAAGAGGGAATTGCTAGATGAGTTGGAAGAACCACTTCTTTCCCATAAACTAAATTAAAAGGAGAAGTGCCAATAGAGGCTTTCTACATTATTCAGTCTACCCATAAAGCATATATTAAAGGCTTGTGCCAATTCTTATGATTTTGGTCAATGGTTCGCTTAATGATTTTGATTAAGTTTTTATTCATAGATTTAGCTAACCCATTCCCCTGTGGGTAATAATTGGCAGAGTATTTAAGCTTAAAACCTATTTTGAGTGCAAATTCAGTCATAGTATTGCCAGAAAAATATGATGCATTATCAAACATTAAAGGAGAGGGTAAACCAAACCTAGTGATTATGAACTGATCTATGAAATCAACGATGTGTTCGGAATTAGTTGTCTTGAGAGGAACTGCTTCTACCCATTTAGTAAAATAATCTGTAGCTGTAAGGATATACCTATGCTGTTTAGAAGAGTGAGGAACGATCTCACCTATTATATCCAATCCCCATTGATCAAAATGTTGTTTAATGTTGACTGTTTGCAAAGGTAATGATGGCTTCTTTTGTCTCCCAGCAGCAGTTTGAAAAACTTGACATTTCCTTACGTAGCTATGCGCGTCTTTGAATAGTGTGGGCCAATAATAGCCTGCGTAGAGGATTTTATGTGTAGTAGCATCTCCAGCATAATGTCCACCTGCTGGTCAATCGTGGAGTTCTTGCAACACCTTTTCAGCTTCAGATTTATCAAGACATCTAAGGAGAACATAATCATAATTCATCCTAAAAAGTACATTGTTCATGAACTGATATTGCTTAGCCTTCAAGCTTAGAGCTCTTTTCTTTGTATAATCAAGGTTTGAAGGGGCATATCTGTTCTTTAGATAAAATACGATATCAACGTATAATGAATCAACATCATTTAGGCTTACCTCGTACATTTGTATCTCTGTAAAGGGTATTTCGGAAATAAGCGATGCTCCAGCCAACATTTTGTAAAAGCCTTGACCTTTAGCAATATTTGCTGGTTTAATTTCAACGTCATATTCTTGTAATACGGTAACCCAATTGGCTCTTTTCTCACCCACATCTTTCTGTACTGAAAGATTTCTTACCGCTGGAAACAGTACTATGATCTTTTTATGGGTTTTAAGCAGAAAGGGTCTGAAATATTTTATCGCTTTGAAAACAACATATGCTTGTTTCTCTACATCTGAATAATTTAACTCAACCCCTTGTAGATTTGAACTGAAGAAAGCAATTGGGGCTTCTGCCTTATCTTGATTTGCTTGAGTGAGTATCTCAGCATATGATCTATCAGAGGCAAATGTATATAAAATGAAAGGATCAGAAAAATTTGAAGTTGCTAAAGATGGAGCGTTAACAATCGCTTGTTTGATCAAATTGAATGATTCATATTCGTCTTGGCCCCATTTGAAGATTGATTTCTTTTTAATCATTGCTTGTAAAGGAGATAAGATTCTTGAAAAATCTGGAACAAATCTCTTTACAAAGTTAATCTGGCGAAGGAAAGATTGCATAACTTTCTTGTTGTGAGGCAAAGTTATTTCGGAAATCTCCTTGATTCTGTCAGGATCAATATGGATTCCAGATTTTGACACTATGAATCCAAGAAGTTTTCCTTCACTTAATGCAAAAAAGAACTTTTTTGTGTTAAGTTAAATTCCATACCTTTGACACCATTGGAAGATTTGTTTTAAATCTCTGACATGATTGCCTCGCTTCTTGGAATACATAGTTATATCATCTAGGTAGATTAAAACCGATTTGTTTACTAATCCCTTAAATGCGATGTCCATGGCCCTTTGGAATGTGGCACCAGCATTGATCAGACCAAAAGGCATCTTTTGATAGGAATAAGTACCCCATTTGGTTCTGAATGTGGTCTTTAATTGATCATCGGGATGGACCAAAACTTGGTTATAGTCGGAGAAACCATCCAAGAAGGACATTAATTCTAATCTTGCAACTGCCTGCAATATTTGCTCCATAGGAGGCAAAGGAAAATTATATTTTTGGCAGGCTTTGTTAAGATTTTGAAAGTCAATTCAAATTCTAATGTCTTCGTTCTTCTTTCTAACGGGAACCATATTGGAAACCCATTGAGAATGTCATACGGGAAAAATGATTTTGGCTTTCAATAACTTATTGAGCTCAGATTTGATCTGGTTTTCTATATTAGGATGGATCTTTCTTAGCTTCTGCTGGACAGGTTTCTCATCGTTTATCATTGGGATGGTATGTTGGATGATAGAAGTGTCGTAAGTCTTAAGTTCATCGTAGTTCCAAGCAAAGACACTTTTGTATTGTTTCAAGAGATGAACATATGCTAATTTTTCTTCAGGAGCTAGGCCAAGGCCTAGGTTGATATTCTGTGGCTTGGTATCAATTCCTAGATTTACTAATTCATAGTTCAGAGTTGAACTTTGAAGCTTTGAATTGGTAGATCTTGTGAATTGATATTTCAAATCATATAGATCTTCTAATTTGACTACTAATTTTGGCATAGCATTATTAGTGCTATCTTGTTGCAATTTTCTGTCATGTTGGTCCTCATCAATTATCTGATTGGTGTAAGATCCCTCAGAGGTGAGGAAGCTTACAATATCAGGATCATCGTTGAAAATTCTCCAATTTGTAATGTTATCAGGGATCGAGTGTCTAAGGATTAATTCTATTGAAAATCTATTGGGGCTAAAGTCTTCTGAGGGAATAAGCTTGGAAGCTATATTTTCCAAGAGATCAACACTAGCATTTTGGAGTCTAGGAATTGATGAAATATTAAATGCTATAAAATGTTCAGTCAGATCTTGTACTAAAGATTGGTAATGCTTTAAATGCCCTGATAGACAATGTATAGTATTTCGTACCTGTCTGATAACAATTTCAGAATCTCTGAGGACTTGTAGATATTTGATGTCTAATCTGATTGCTTTGTATAATCCTTGGACTACAGCCTCATATTCTGCAGTATTATTGCTGCAATCAAACTTGAGTATACAAGTTGGGATAATTTTTTTTCCCTCTTGGCTAACTAATACACATCCTACTCTTGCTCCTTCGTTAGACTTAGAACCGTAAAAAATTAACTGCCAAAATAAATATTTATTTACAGGATTATCTATAAAATTAATACATTTAGAACTATCTCTTTGAGAAAAAAATTCTACTTGAGATAAAACAAAATGTTCTAAGTAAGGTGAAGTGTGAGCATTAAAATTTTCTAGGAAAGAATCAACAGAATAGTTGCCAATTATATTATTGATGTATGCTACCGGTTCATTTTCTCCTTCCAATTCTTTTACTATGTATTTCTGATTTCTTTCTCGCTCAACCTTTATCTGATTTGGTTTACCATTGTAAGGGAGCCACATGTGCGACCAATCGGTTGCAAAGTATCCATGAAGTTTTTCTGACCAATCCCTACTAAGAATTAAGCCATAGAATTCTGGAATGTCTGCAACTAAAATATCGATAACTTGACATACCTTTGGATTAGATGACAACCTTATGGTAACCTGATTTAATTCGCCGATCACTTCAACTTGCAACCGATCCAACTGCACTATGCGCACAGAAGATTTTTGAGGTTGAACGTTCAACTTTGCACAAATCGATTTAGGTAAGATATTGGATGAAGCTCCTGAATCAACTAAACAATTATGCAAATTTTTATTGAAAATTTCATAAGTAAGAAGTAATGGCGGTGTATGAGATCTTGAACTTCCACCAATTAGAGCGATGTCATTTGGATCAACTTTATTAATCACAGTATTTAGAGATCTTCCCATCTCATGGGAAGCTTGCGAGATTACAGCGCGGGCAGACGTGTAACTGGTACTGCATGTAAGTCTTTCAAAAGGATCTTTTGCTGATGTTTTAACTTGCTCAATTCATAAAAAGTGATGTTATCCCTAGTATTATTCATGTCTTCTATGATATTATACTCCATTTCATCCGAAACAATCAATGTTTTAGATGGAGTTGGTAAATCTGTTTGGACTGCTTGTTTGAGTCGCTTTAGATGTTGTTTTCTTGGCTGCGTCTTTATCCTTAGGCGTTGAGCTTGTGCTCTTTGGCTTAGGAGTAGGTTGAGGAGGATTGAGTTGATTTCTACTTCGAGTACTAACCGGCGATGCCTCTTGATCCTCTTCATCAGGGAGGATGAAATCCCATATACCTTGTACCTCTACAACTTCTTCTTCATCGGTAGGTTCCTCGATAGCAATTTCCTCTTCTTCTGTGAGGATGAAATCCCACATACCTTGTACCACTACAACTTCTTCTTCATCGGTAGGTTCGTCGGTAGCAATTTCCTCTTCTTCTTCCTCTAATTCAGCATTTGTGATAGCATTAGGAGGCTTTGAATCAGTCGAAGGATTTCTTCTATAAGTCTTGTAAGGATTTTTAGAAGAAGTATCTGCTACTTGTTTCTTTATGTCAACCATTTCGTTAGACATGGTTTTCAAAACTTTCTGCAATCCCTCTAAATCAAATGGGTCTTTGGGCTATTTTTTCTTTGGATCTTCTTTGAAAGAAACCTTTTTAGATTTACGTTCTTCAACGACGTTTTTCTTTTCTAGAGCTATGATGCATTTCTCTACTGCTATTGCTTCCTTTATATTGTCAACTATAGTTGTTTTGTTAGCTCTATCAATGAAGATTGCTATGTTTGATGGTAAAGCAGAGATGTACCATTCACTACGCACTTCTTCGCTTGGTTTAGAACCAGTAGGAATTTTGTTCAAGAGTTTATTAAAACGCGAGTTAAATCTTTGATAGTATCCTTTGAATTAGCCCTAAGGTTAGATAAGTAATTTATTAATGTCGAAGTGGACCTGTCATCACCAAACTTAGTCAAGAATTGTTCTTGGGAGATATCCCAACTAGTACTAGACCTGGATGGTAATGAGAAATACCATGATCCACCTGCTCCTTGCAAAGTGTAAGGGAAAAGCCGAATGACCGTGTCTTCATTACTGACCCCATTGAGATTTATGGATAACATAAAGTTATTTATGTGTTCTTCTGCTAGCATGTCTGCTTCAGGATTAAACTTAGGCAGCCATTTTTCGGGATGGGCCGGTAATTGACTCAAGGGCGTAGGCATTAAGACTGCCCCTGGGTTATTCCATGGCATTTGGGCCATCGTTGAACTGCTAACAGAGGAAAGCATAGAATATGATCCCTGTGGTTGGGAAGATGAGGATATTACAGTTCCAGATGTTTGAGAAGGAGATGTTGAAGTTCCAGTGGTCTGGTGGACGATGATTTGAAGTGGAGGAGTGGATGGTTGACTTCGTGGTGGAGAAGTTGAGATGGATGATGATGACGAAAGAGTCTCACTATCAGACCCTTTAGGTGATTTCCTTGCTCTCTTCCTTGTAGGTAGAGGTAACTCGGTTGGCTCAATACCAAAATTTTCGCTCTTTAATTTGGTGAGAGGATGAGCAGGGTTATATTGCGAAGTCACACTGCCTTGAGATTTATTAGATTTCTGAGGAGATATTGAAAATCGCTGAAGTTTATGAATCAAAGATTCAACTTCAGGAGGTTCAATAGTAGATTTGTCTGAAATGTCAAGGTTTGTGGTAGTGGTTGTTGTTCTTTCGAATTCTTGCTCAATATTTAAATATTCTAAATGTGATGAAGAAGTCGGGGGAGATGGTGGGGGCGATTTACTCTCGGAATGGTATTTAGATTTAGACTTACTTACCATTCACAGTTCGGGGCCCTCTTTCTAGCGCCAAATATGTTGAAGCCTCTAAAATTGGGTCTACAACAAGGGGGATACCCACCCGGTCTGGACCTTGGTTAGCAGCTCCTTTTCTGTTTGGTATAGTGGGTTCGACTGGGGATATGGGACCAGTTTCCCTATATATGTGTGTGTGTGTTGAGAATTGATATTTCTTTCCTAATGATTCCTAAGTAAAATGCTTTTTATTCTAAATCTAATCTAAAAGCATGCAATTGTATTCTAATAAACAGGAATATCTAATTCTAAACTAACCCAGGATGTAATCTTTCCGTTATGCGATCTAAAATGATTTCAAACAACAGTTGGTAATAAAGATCATTCAACTACTATGAGAAAAGAATTCAATAAAGATAAACAATTTCATATAAAAAGTTAGATGAAACAGTTGTGAATAACATATCGCATAATAAGCTACTCATATATTAAGCATAAATAAATAGCTATCACCGTACAAAAGTGCCAAATGATAACTCAAGCATTTAAGCATTCATATATAAATAACTGAACATGAATATCACCATAACACATAAGCAGAAACAGTTAAGAGATAAAAGTACCATTTATAACTAGTTCTACTCATGATCTCTAGCAATAATGATCTATTTCTTCTTAATCCAACATCCACTAAGAGTACAAAAGTGCAACATCAGTAGTAGATACTAAACGCAGATATCAATCAATCCTATTCCATTCATTTATCAAAACCTCCTCGGAGGGTGCAAAAGTGCATGTTCTGAGGACAAGTTTTTGATAAATTTCTAGACCCTTCTCTAAATGCATGAGAAGGGTTTAAATACTACTAACTAATTCTAAAAATAATTTATTACAAAAATGTAGGATGCGGTTTAAATGGCCGTCCTCATTTCAGGAAAAAATAAAGAAAAATTAAAACTAAAACTGAATCTAAAACTAAAACTAATAACTAACTATCTATGTAGCTGTTCCTTGAAGTTGCAAGCGTTCAACATTTGCTTGACGACAGTTGGCTGGCCAACTTCCAACTTTAGCTGTCTTGCGAAAACAGAATCGGTAAGAGCTGGCGCCATCTTCTCGGAAAAATTGATGATAGATTTGAGAGTCATGCACTGGCTGTGTGGTTTTACCAAATACGTCCAGTAAGAATCCTAATTCAACTTGGTTAACCTTTGGATTGACTCTGCCCTTTCTTGAGCCTTCTGTCTCCAGCTTGTTTGTAGATGTTGTACATTTGGTAGATATTTACATACTATTCGAAGATAAATACCACTGGTTTTGAGTTCTAGTTTTACCTTCTTTAGCACTTATTTCCTACAAATTTCTGAGCTTACAAGCGACTGAGCAATTTGAGGCTTTCCATCTTGATGGGTTTTGCCTGGAAATGTGCGATTACGCTAATCGCGCATCGGAAACTGCCTCTGTTTCACTATACCGGCTTCCCTGGTGTGATTTCCACCTCTTGCGTGCTTTCTGTTAGAGGATATAAAGCTTAAATTTTGTGGAAAGAACGACTTATATGTTCTTGGTTCTGAGTCTTGAATTGTCTGTTTGTGATATCAGCACTATCTAGTATCCATTTAACCATGTCCCTGTATGGGAGAATTTTGGGCCTCGCCGCTATACTGTGCAAGAATGAACATGCTAGATCTGTAATAGACGCCTCAGAAGACCCGTGTGAGCCTGCTATAGCCGTAACCTCTATTACCTTGGGATCTTCTTCCTCAAGTAAACTATACATGCCTTCCCAAGTAGTAATATCAGCATCTTTGTTACAGGTGGTGTCTGTGTACAAGGGACTCATCTCTTTATCTTCAGAACTGGGAGCTTTACCCTTCTTTCCCATAATATCTTGAACTCTGCTATGTATACTTCTTTGATCTTCGCTCTTGCAGTTTACAAATGAGGTGAAAACGATGATAAGAAAAAGGTGACGAGAAAGCTTTAAATGCGGAAAACATATAAAATATGCCACCTTACGTGAACTAGCTCCTTGATAAGATCAAAACCATATTTTATTAATGATTGCCAACTAACTCATTAATTAACATTAATGCGCATAACTCTGCCTCGGTTTTATGAAAAAAAAAAACTTTCTCGAACAACGGGCCCTGCAGATTTGCGATAAGGTGATTTTGGGATTTTCTTCGCAATATCGCAGATCGCAATATCGCAAATTGCAATATCGCAAATCACAATACGGCAATTCCTTTGCATGTGGTAATCATCCGTCAATGTGTTTTTTGAAATTCGCAAGATGCGGCATCGCATATCGACAGTTTGAAGGCATTTCAACGTAAGTGATGTTTGAGGCATGCAATGCGATGAAGGTCTTTTGATGCGTGATTTTGCATTGCAATTTCGCATTTTTAGAATTCCGCTTGTAGGAATGCATCCATTAACCTTTTTGCGATGTGACGCATTTTAAGGAGTGATTTTATTCTAACTTATCATAAAACTTAAGTCTTTTTTAGATTTTTTGAGGGTATTCTCCTAAGTTTATGATAGTAAGTTTTAATGAAAAATGAAATACAAGCATTAATCGATTTTTTTTTAAATTTTTGAATAAGGGTCCCCACTTATTTAGTATTAGTGATAAAACTAAATAAGAAGGGGGGTTGTTTCTGGCTACAACAATTGGCGATTCACTTGGAAGAACCAGTTATCTTTGCTTTTCTTTTGAATTTCCTAAACTTCCAAAACAGAATTTTTTCTAGAAAATCAAACTTTATTATAGAAAGATAAAATACATTATGCTTTTCAGCTGTTAATAATAGTTTGTTTCTTCTATGTCAACTTTGTTTATTTACTTCCTAGAGCTAGTCATTGTATCTATATCAGTCACTACTTAGTTTATAGAGACAAAAACAAAGGCTTCTTTGTAAATCAGTTTTAAATATGCTCATTTGTCGTAGGTAGAGCCTCTGCTGCCAGCAGGTGTTTATAGCCTCGACAGGGTTACCTGTTACCCAGCAATAATCTTGTATCCCACTTGGAGAAATATACAATTTTCAAAGAGAAATCCATATCTACACTTATTGCTTTCATTTTCTTTTAATCCTTAAAGAACAATGCCTTGGTTTGGTAGCCAAATTATGAAAGTGCCACTCACTTGATTTATAGCTTTGCTGAACAAGCTGGCTCGTGATGAGACCCCTTGTCTTTTGATTGCAACAATCTTGAGTCATTTCCCTGTTGTGGTATGCAGTTTTGGCAAAGTGAGCAAGCTATAATATCTATGATCATCATAAGTCGGCTTGTGATGAGACCTCTTATTCTTTACGTTTAAGTGTATCATTGGATTATTCCTTGAAGCTTGTGATTCCTTAGGTGGGGAGGAAGTCATTGTTTCCTTAAGAATAGGTCTGGATGACAATGGTAGAGTTTTCGGAAAGAGATTTTCTACCGAGAATCTTTGTTTTGTTATTGATACCTTTCATTTGACTGATATAAAACAAATTCCCACTAAAGGTCGTTTTTAATCAAAATTTACAAGGTTGAAACTAGTATCATATTCAGGCTTATAGCTCTTTGACTGTATCTTTCAATAATAATGACCAACTTTCTAAATTATTTCTATTTATACAAGCGAAAAAACAAAATCTAAAAGAAATACTTGTCTTTTTTGTGAATTCCAAATGTAACCGTTTACAACTGGTTTTATTATGAAAATAAAGGAAAAACTAATCTACAAAAATAGAAGAATGATCTCCTATGGAAAGTATTTTTTGAGGATCTGCCCGTTAATAGGTAAATATTCTCTCTTTCCTATTAAATCCTATAACATAAAGGTAGATGGGCTATGATTTCTGCGATTTGGAAAGGGCCAAGCCACATTTGTTGAAACTTCATATGTTTGCCCTTTTTTCATGAGCCTTGTCCCATTTTAAAACTAGATCCCCTATCTGAAAGTCTTTCTTGGACATCATGTTTGAGTCAAAAGAATATTTTACTAATGCTTGGTGATGAGCATGAGTTATTTTAGCCTGCTCTCTTTGCTCTTCTAGCTTAAGGATTTGTAGCTATCTTAGTTGTAAGGAAGAAGTTGTTGTTTCATCAATATATTGAACTAAGGCCAAAGAGGGAATTGCTAGATGAGTTGGAAGAACCACTTCTTTCCCATAAACTAAATTAAAAGGAGAAGTGCCAATAGAGGCTTTATGCATTCTTCGGTCTGCCCATAAAGCATATATTAAAGACTTGTGCCAATTCTTATGATTCTGGTCAATGGTTCGCTTAATGATTTTGATTAAGTTTTTATTCGTAGATTCAGCTAGCCCATTCCCATGTGGGTAATAATTGGCAGAGTATTTAAGCTTAAAACCTCTTTTGAGTGCAAATTCAGTCATTGTATTGCCAGAAAAATATGGTGCATTATCAAACATTAAAGGAGAGGGTAAACCAAACCTGGTGATTATGAACTGATCTATGAAATCAATGATGTGTTCGGCATTAGTTGTCTTGAGAGGAACCACTTCTACCCATTTAGTAAAATAATATGTAGCTGTAAGGATATACCTATGTTGTTTAGAAGAGTGAGGAACGATCTCACCTATTATATCCAATCCCCATTGATCAAAAGGTTGTTCAATGTTGACTGGCTGCAAAGGTAATGATGGCTTTTTTTGTCTCCCAGCAGCAGTTTGACAAACTTGACATTTCCTTACATAGCTATGCGCGTCTTTGAATAGGGTGGGTCAGTAATAGGCTGCGTGGAGGATTTTATGTGCAGTAGCATCTCCAACATAATGTCCACCTGCTAGTCCATCCTGGAGTTCCTGCAACACCTTTTCAGCTTCAGAATTCTCAAGACATCTAAGGAGAATAGAATCATAATTCATCCTAAAAATTACATCGTTCACGAGTTGATATTGCTTAGCCTTCAACCTTAGAGCTATTTTCTTTGTATAATCGAGGTTTGAAGGGGCATATCCGTTCTTTAGATAAAATATGATATCAGTGTATAATGAATCAACATCATGTAGGCTTACCTCGTACATTTGTATCTCTGTAGATGGTATTTCGGAAATAAGTGATGCTCTAGGTAGAATTTTGCAAAAGCCTTGACCTTTAACAATATTTGTTGGTTTAATTTCAATGTCATATTCTTGTAATGCGATAACCCAATTGGCTCTTTTCTCACTCACATATTTCTGTACTAAAAGATTTCTTACCACTGGAAACGGTACTATGATCTTTGTATGGGTTTTAAGCAGAAAGGGTCTAAAATATTTTATTGCTTTGAAAATAGCATATGCTTGTTTCTCTACGTCTGAATAATTTAACTCAGCCCCTTGTAGATTTGAGTTGAAAATAGCAATTGGGGCTTCTGCCTTGTCTTGATTTGCTTGAGTGAGTATCACAGCATATGATCTATCAGAGTCAAATGTATATAAAATGAAAGCATCAGAAAAATTTGGAGTTGCTAAAGATGGAGAGTTAACAATCTCTTGTTTGATCAAATTGAATGCTTCATATTCGTCTTGGCCCCATTTGAAGATTGAGTTCTTTTTAATCATTGCTTGTAAAGGAGATACGATTCTTGAAAAATCTGGAACAAATCTCTTTACAAAGTTAATCTGGCCAAGGAAAGATTGAATAGCTTTCTTGTTGTGAGGCAAAGGTATTTCAGAAATCTCCTTGATTTTGTTAGGATCAATATGGATTCCAGATTTTGACACTATGAATCCAAGAAGTTTTCCTTCACTTAATGCAACAAATTACTTTTTTGGGTTAAGTGAAATTCCATAACTTTGACACCATTGGAAGATATGTTTTAAATCTCTGAGATGATTGCCTTGCTTCTTGGAATACATAGTTATATCATCCAGGTAGATTACTACCGCTTTATTTACTAATCCCTTAAATGCGATGTCCATGGCCCTTTGGAATGTGGCACCAACATTGATCAGACCAAAATTCATCTTTTGATAGGCATAAGTACCCCATTTGGTTCTGAATGTGGTCTTTAATTGATCATCAGGATGGACCAAAACTTGGTTATAGCTGGAGAAACCATCCAATAAGGCCATTAATTCTAATCCCGCAACTGCCTGAAATATTTGCTCCATAGGAGGCAAAGGAAAATTATCTTTTTGGCAAGCTTTGTTAAGATTTCGAAAGTCAATTCAAATTCTAATGTCTTCGTTCTTCTTTCTAGCGGGAACCATATTGGAAACCCATTGAGAATGTCGTATGGGAAAAATTATTTTGTCTTTCAATAACTTATTAAACTCAGATTTGATCTGGTTTTCTAGATTAGGATGGATCTTTCTCAGCTTTTGCTAGACAGGTTTCTCATCGTTTATCATTGGGATGGTATGTTGGATGATAGAAGTGTTGTAAGTCTTAAGTTCGTTGTAGTTCTAAGCAAAGACACTTTTGTATTGTTTCAAGAGACGAACATACAAAAATTTTTCTTCAAGAGCTAGGCCAAGTCCTAGGTTGATATTCTGTGGCTTGGTATCAGTTCCTAGATGTACTAATTCATAGTTCAGAGTTGAACTTTAAAGCTTTCAAATTGGTAGATCTTTTGAATCGATCTTTCAAATCATATAGATCTTCTAATTTGACTACTAATTTTGGCATAGCATTATTAGTGCTATCTTGTTGCAATTGTCTTTCATGTTGGTCCTCATCAATTATCTAATTGGTGTAAGATCCCTCAGAGGTGAGGAAGCTTACAATATCAGGATCATCGTTGAAATTTCTCCAATTTGTAATGTTATCAGGGATCGAGGGTCTAAAGATTAATTCGATTGAAAATCTATCGGGGCTAAAGTATTCTGAGGGAATAAGCTTGGAAGCTACATTTTCCAAGAGATCAGCACTAGCATTTTGGAGTCTAGGAATTGACGAAATATTAAATGCTATAAAATTTTTTGTTAGATCTTGTACTAAAGATTGGTAATGCTTTAAATGACTTGATAGACAATGTATAGTATTTCGTACTTGTTCGATAACAATTTCAGAATCTCTGAAGACTTGTAGATATTTGATGTCTAATCTGATTGCTTTGTATAATCCTTGAACTAAAGCTTCGTATTTTGTAGTATTATTGGTGCAATCAAACTCGAGTATACAAGTTAGCATGATTTTGTTTCGCTCTGGGCTAACTAATACGCATCCTGCTCCTGCTCCTTCGTTAGACTTAGAACCGTCAAAAAATAACTTCCAAAATAAAGATTTATTTATAGGATTATCTGTAAAATTAATACATTTAGAACTATCTGTTTGAGAAAAATTTTCTACTTGAGATAAAACAGAATGTTCTAAGTAAGGTGAAGTGTGAGCATTAAAAATTTGTAGGAAAGAATCAACAGAATAGTTGCCAATTATATTATTGTTGTATGCTACCGGTTCATTTTCTCCTTCCAATTCTGGTACTATGTATTTCTAATTTCTTTCTCGCTCAACCTTTATCTGATTTGGTTTACCATTGTAAGGGAGCCACATGTGTGACCAATCGGTTGCAAAGTATAAATGAAGTTTTTCTGACCAATCCCTGCTAAGAATTAAGCCATAGAATTCTGGAATGTCTGCAAGTAAAATATTGATAGCTTGACATACCTTTGGATTAAATGACATCCTTATGGTAACTTGATTTAATTCGCCGATCACTTCAACTTGCAACCGATCCAGATGCACTATGTGCGCAACGGATTTTTGAGGTTGAACGTTCAACTTTGTAGAAATCGATTTAGGTAAGATATTGGATGAATCTCCTGAATCAACTAAACAATTATGCAACTTTTTATTGAAAATTTCATAAGTAAGAAGAAATGGCGGAGTATGAGATCTTGACCTTCCTCCAATTAGAGCGATGTCATTTGGATCAACTTTATTAATCATAGTATTTGGAGGTCTTCCCATCTCATGGGAAGCTTGCGAGATTATAGCAGCGGGCCGAGGTGCAACTGGTACTGCATGTAATTCTTTCAAAAGGAGCCTTTGCTGATGTTTTAACTTGCTCAATTCATAAAAGGTGATATTGGCCCTAGTCTTCTTCATGTATTCTATGATATTATACTCCATTTCATCCGAAACAATCAATGTTTTAGATGGAGTTGGTAAATCTGTTTGGATTGGGCTTGTTTGAGTCACTTTAGATGTCGTTTTCTTGGCTGCGACTTTATCCTTAGGTGTTGAGCTTGCACTCTTTGGCTTAGGAGTAGGTTGAGGAGGATTGAGTAGATTTCTAGTTCAAGTACTAACCAGTGATGCCTCTTGATCCTCTTCATCAGGGAGGATGAAATCCCAAATACCTTGTACCTCTACAACTTCTTCTTTATCGGTATGTTCGTCAGTAGCAATTTCCTCTTCTTCTGGGAGGATGAAATCCCACATACCTTGTACCTCTACAACTTCTTCTTCATTGGTAGGTTCGTCAGTAGCAATTTCCTCTTCTTCTTCCTTTGATTCAACATTTGTAATAGCGTTAGGAGGCTTTGAATCAGTCGAAGGATTTCTTCTATAAGGCTTGTAAGGCTTTTTAGAGGAAGTCTCTGCTACTTGTTTCTTTATGTCAACCATTTCGTTAGACATGGTTTTCAAAACTTTCTGCAATCCCTCTAAATCAAATGGGTCTTTGGGCTGTTTTTTCCTTGGATCTTCTTTGAAAGAAACCTTTTTAGATTTATGTTCTTCAACGACGTTTTTCTTTACTAGAGCTATGATGTGTTTCTCTATCGCTATTACTTCCTTCATATTGTCAGCTAAAGTTGTTTTGTTAGCTCTATCAACGAATATTGCTATGTTTGATGGTAAAGCAAAGATGTACCATTCACTTCCCACCTCTTCGCTTGGTTTAGAAGAAGTAGGAATTTTGTTCAATAGTTTATTAAAACGTGAGTTAAAATCTTTGATAAGTTCCTTTGACTTAGCCCTAAGGTTAGATAGGTCATTGATTAATGTCGCAGTGGACTTGCCATCACCAAACTTAGTCAAGAATTGTTCTTGGAAGATATCCCAACTAGTACTAGACCTGGATGGTAATGAGAAATACCATGATCCGGCTGCTCCTTGCAAAGTGTAAGGGAAAAGCCGAATGACCGCGTCTTCATTAGTGACCCCATTGAGATTTATGGATAACATAAAGTTATTTATGTGTTCTTCTGCCAGCATGCCTACTTCAGGATTAAACTTAAGTAGCCATTTTTCGGGATGGGTCGATAATTGATTCAAGGGCGCAGGCATTAAGGCTGCCCCTGGGTTATTCCATGGCATTTGGGCCATCGTTGAACTGCTAACAGAGGAAAGCGCAGAAGATGATCCCTGCGGTTGGGAAGATGAGGATATTATAGTTCCAGATGTTTGAGAAGGAGATGGTGAAGTTCCAGTGGTCTGGGGGACGATGATTTGAAGTGGAGGAGTGGATGGTTGACTTCGCAGTGGAGAAGTTGAGATGGATGATGATGACGAAAGAGTCTCACTATCAGGCCCTTTAGGTGATTTCCTTTCTCTCTTCCTTGTAGGTAGAGATAACTCGGTTGGCTCAATACCAAACTTTTTGCTCTTTAATTTGGTGAGAGGATGAGCAGGGTTATATTGCGAAGTCACACTGCCTTGAGATTTATCAGATTTCTGAGGAGATATTGAAAATCGCTGAAGTTTATGAATCAAAGATTCAACTTCAGGAGGTTCAATAGTAGATTTGTCTGAAATGTCAGGGTTTGTGGCAGTGCTTGTTGTTCTCTCGACTTCTTGCTCAAGATTTAAATATTCTAAATGTGATGGAGAAGTCGGGGGAGATGGTGAGGGAAATTTACTCTCGGAATAGTATTTAGATTTAGACTTACTTGCCATTCACAGTTTGGGGCCCTATTTATAGCGCCAAATATGTTGAAGCCTCAAAAATCGGATCTACAACAAGGGGGATACCCACCCGGTCCAGACCTTGGTTAGCAGCTCCTTTTCTGTTTGGTATAGTGGGTTCGACTGGGGATATGGGACCAATTTCCCAATATATGTGTGTGTGTGTGTGTTGAGAATTGATATTTCTTTCCTAATGTTTCTTAAGTAAAATGCTTTTTATTCTAAATCTAATCTAACAACATGCAATTGTATTCTAATAAATAGAAATATCTAATTCTAAACTAACCCGGGATGTAATCTTTTCGTTATGCGATCTAAAATGATTTCAAACAACAGTTGGTAATAAAGATCATTCAACTGCTATGAGAAAAGAATTCAATAAAGATAAACCATTTCATATAAAAAGTTAGATGAAACAGTTGTGGAGAACATATCGCATAATAAGCTACTCATATATTAAGCATAAATAAATAGCTATCACCGTACAAAAGTGCCAAATGATAACTCAAGATTTTAAGCATTCATATATAAATAACAATACATGAATATCACCATAACACATAAGCAGAAACAGTTAAGAGATAAAAGTACCATTTATAACTAGTTCTACTCATGAGCTCCAGTAATAATGATCTATTTCTTCTTAATCCAACATCCACTAAGAGTACAAAAGTGCAACATCAGTAGTAGATATTAAACAGAGATATCAATAAATCATGTTCCTTCCATTCATCAAAACCTCCTCGGAGGGTGCAAAAGTGCATGTTCTGAGGACAAGTTTTTGATAAATTTCTAGACCCTTCTCTAAATGCATGAGAAGGGTTTAAATACTACTAACTAATTCTAAAAATAATTTATTACAAAAATGTAGGATGTGGTTTAAATGACCATCCTCATTTCAGGCAAAATAAAGAAAAATTAAAACTAAAACTGAATGTAAAACTAAAACTAATAACTACTATCTATGTATCTGTTCCTTGAAGTCACAAGCGTTCAGCATTTTCTTGAGGAGAGTTGGCTGGCTGAGTTCTGACTTTAGCTGTCCCGCGAAAACGAAATCGGTAAGAGCTGGCACCGTCTTCTCAGCAGAATCGATGATACATTTGAGAGTCATGCACTGGCTGTGTGGTTTTACCAAGTATGTCCATTAAGAATCCCAATTCAACTTGGTTAACCCTTGGATTGACTCTACTCTTTCTTGAGCCTTCTGTCTCTAGCTTGTTTGTAGATGTTGTACATTTGGTAGATATTTACATACTATTTGAAGATAAATACCATTGGTTTCGTGTTCTAGTTTTACCTTCTATAGCACTTTTTTCCTACAAATGTCTGAGCTTACAGGCGATTGAGCAATTTGAGGCTTTCCATCTCGAGGGGTTTTTCCTGGCAATGCGCGATTACGCTAATCGCACATCAGAAATTTCCTTCGTTTCACGATCCGGGCTTCCCTGGTGTGATTTTCGCATCTTGCGCACTTTTTGTTAGAGGATACAAAGCTTAAATTTTGTGGAAAGAAAGACCTATACATTCTTGGTTCTGAGTCTTGAATTGTCTGTTTGTGATATCAGCACTATCTAGTATCCATTTAACCATGTCCATGTACGGGAGAATTTTGGGCCTCGCCGCTATCCTGTGTAAGAATGAACATGCTAGATCTGTAATAGATGCCTCGGAAGACCCGTGTGAGCCTGCTGTAGCCATAACCTCCATTACCTTGAGATCTTCTTCCTCAAGTAAACTATACATGCACTCCCAAGTAGTAATACTGGCATCTTTGTTACAAGTGGTGTCTGTGTACAAGGGAGTCATCTCTTTATCTTCAGAACTGGGAGCTTTACCCTTCTTTCCCATAATATCTTGAACTCTGCTCTGTATACTTCTCTGCTCTTCGCTCCTGCAGTTTACAAATGAGGTGAAAACGATGATAAGAAAAAGGTGACGGGAAAGCTTTAAATGCGGAAAACATATAAAATATACCACCTTACGTGAAATGGCTCCTTGATAAGATCAAAACTATATTTTATTAATGATTGCCAACTAACTCATTAATTAACATTAATACGCATAACTGGGCCTCAGTTTTATGAAAAAAACTTTCTCGAACAACGGGTCCTCCATATCTGCGATAAGGCGATTTTGCGATTTGCTTCACAATATCGCAGATCACAATATCACAAATCGCAATATCACAATTCCATTGCGTGTGGTAATCATCCATCAATGTGTTTTCTGCGATTTGCGAGATGCGCCATCGCATATCGGCGGTTTGAAGGCATTTCAACGTAAGTGATGTTTGAGGCATGCGATGCGATGAAGGTCTTCTGATGCGTGATTTCGCATCGCAATTTCGCATTTTTAGAATTCCACTTTTAGGAAGGCATCCATTACCCTTTTTGCGATGCGACGCGTTTTAAGGAGTGATTTTATTCTAACTTATCATAAAACTTAAGTCTTTTTTGGATTTTGAGGGTATTCTCCTAAGTTTATGATAGTAAGTTTTAATGAAAAATGAAATACAAGAATTAATCGATTTTTTTAAAATTTTTGAATAAGGGTCCCCACTTATTTAGTATTAGTAATAAAACTATATAAGAAGGGGGGTTGTTTCTGGCCACAATAGATAGATAGGTGAATAATGAAGAAATATTTTATACCCTTTACCTTTCCCCACTTGTGGTATTGTAGCCCCCTATAGGCACTCATATTCAACTAGCCTTGGTAATTATCGATTTATTAATTACAAAAGAAAAAATGTTTAATTTTTACAATACAATGGTATATCTAACCAATGGTGATAAACATAGCTGAAAATATGAAATGTTCATGCATAGTTTTAAACAAATATAATGAAATTTTTTTCCAATAATATAAATTAAGATGTTACATTCTCAATCCAAAAATGGATGTAACAAAATCTCACAATTTTTCAATGAACTCAAAATAATTTTAACACAAAGTTTCATTTAGATGTGGTATTTATATGTGAAGTAACTTCTTTCTCTCTTTTCAAACATGAGATTGCATGAGTTAAATCCACAAATTCATGGGGTCAATTTAAAAGTTTCTAGATGGGTACTTGCATATCACTCTGAATGATAGTTTGGTACATGTCCCAAGTACCTCTCATAATTATAAGGAGTTGGTGGGTCTATTAGTGTCAATATTTGCAGCCTTCCTCTAGTGATCAAACATGCTCTTACAAAGTGATTTTAAGGTGTCAAGGTCAAATTTTGTCATTTCAGTGAGTCTTCAAATAAAGTTTGGCCACTAGGTATTAGGTCTAGAGTTTGCTTTTACTCCTTTCAAAGTTGTCCAAATTTTAGTCCATGTCACCATTCAACTGAGTGTACCATCATTCAGAGGGTTGTCATCAATATGTCAGGTTCCACTGGGTCATTTTACACCTTGTTCATGCTTCAGTTGCGCCTAGGTAAGGTTCATTTCCCTCTTCTAGGGTTTTGAAGGTAATTTCTCTTGGATGGTAAAATCATTAGAAAAACTTGTATCTGGATGTTCATACACCTTCCCCTATCCTTAATGTACCTTATTAGACACTTCCCATCACCGAGATCCCCCGAATTCCTCATTTTCCCACAAACCCTAGTTTCTTGCTACAACTTAACAATTTTCTAGGCTAGGCCTGTGTTTTGCCCTTTTGGACCTCCTCCCCTTACTCAATCTCTGAAATTCCACTTTCCCCTACTTCCTAACATCCCTCCCTACTTCCAAAAATTTTCTCAAGAATTTAGAAGCCCCTTATCCCCTTCATTTCACTTCATTTCGACAAATCCCTTGTTCCACACATCGAGATAGGTTTTACTCCAGTGATGTTTCTGAGCAAGAAAAGATGAATTTGGGAAAATTAGAGAGGTTTTTGTCCACAATAGGTCAAGGAAGAAAAAAATTCTTCACTTTTTTCATAGGTGTCATGGTTTTAGAGAAATGTCAAAAATACAATTGCCTCAGGAGAATTGATGTACCTCTAAAGTGACCTTGGGAAAATCAAGTTTTGTCCTATCTTGGTTGGCCAAATGACTTTCTTGATGAGTCAAATGATAACTCAACACAAATATATTTCCAATTAGCTATCATGAGCTCAATTTTGGGTTGAGGAAGACCTTCAAAAGTTGACTACAACAACACTGTGCCTTGAGGTAGCCTCATTTTTCACATTTTGACCAGTCTTGGGAGATTTGATTTTTTACAGGGAAAATGAACTCCAAATTGAAAAATTCTAGTTATTTTGGAAAGTAGACTCAATACTCTTTCCATCAAGCTATCCTGCACCCAATTTTGACACCGGGAAGGTCCTTAAAACTGGTCTGTAAAAAGGCGCTACACATAGAAATTTTTAACACAGTGTTTTTTGCTCTATGTGCCGCGCCATGTGGCACTCGCTTTTGCTAGGAGCCTCTAAATCACAAAAACTCAGAATTTTTGGATTTTGCATGAAAAAATATTTTTTCCTACCAATGGCCAAGAAATTTGGACAGGTTTTGAGCCCTAAAAAAGGTCAAAAACCCTCAAGAAATGACCTCACTGCCCCTATTTTGACACACAGGAAGCAATGTTGGGAGAAATGACTTTTGGAGGGGAAAATGGAGGTCAGATTAAAAAATTCCACTTGGGTTGGAAAGTATACAGGCATATCGTTCCATCAAGCACACCTAGAGCTCATTTGGACACCGGGAAAGCCTCCAAAAGTGGGTTCAAACAGGCGCTATGCATAGAGAATCAGGCGTGACGCATAGAGGAAAAATTGCCAGTTTGACCATGTTTTGCTCTGTTTTTCACCCAACTTTGGCTAGTTTGACTTTTTTACTTTCCTAATGGAAACGTTTTGATGTAATTTGATGTACATTGATGGATCATGATGTAAATATGTTAAATTTTCACTTGTAGAGGTGCATTCATCAGTTTAAAGGTTGTTTGAAACTGAATGAATCAATTCCCTTGTTTCTAGAGGCATGCTGTTATGTTGCCTAATTTCTAGTTCTCAGTTTGGATTAGTTGAAACAGCTCCTAAACATGTGTGCATGACCCCTAGAGGCAAGGATGAGCTATGTTTGTCTATATTATGTTTTTTTTTAGTCATTAGCATGGTTGGACTCTTGAGAAAGCCTTGAGCTTCATTGTACATTCATTTCAACATTTTGGCTAAGGAATTGAGACCGGGGTTTGCAGCACTCTTTGGGATTCATGTGGCAATTTGTCTTGGTATAGTAATTTTCTTTGTAATTGTGAATTTGCTTATATGTCATGTATGCCATTCTCTATCTTGTTTCTTCTGAACTAAACAAACAAGAGTGTAAGTAGAATCCATTGAAATTGCAATGCTCTACTTGAAGTTTGCTTTAGTTTCTTGATGTTTTCAGCTGTTTGGGGAGGATCCATGGTTTCTCTTTCAATCTTCAACACCTCAACTATCTATTCCTTCCATCTCATTCAATTTTAAGTGCCAAAAACAATTTCCTACCTTGCCCCATTGAGATCTCTACAAGACTGAGCCTCAATCCCCGCACCCAAAATTTGCCTTTCCATCTGAGCCAACAAATCATCTTTTAATTCAATAAAACTCTCTTGCACTTATACCTAGCCTAAGATCAGAAGATATTTCAGTCATCTCAAGCCCTCATCGATCATAATTTACTGAGATTGACCCCGAGAGAGCCCTCTCCTGACCTGGTATGGCTAGCTACCAGGTTGAGCGTGGTTTGATGTTGGCCCTGGATCCTACCTTTTCAGCCTGAGGTAAATCTAGGCACTAACATAGTGGCGACCATAATGGGGAAGAAATTGTTTGTTTTTTAGTGTTCTTCGTTTTATAAACTACAAACGGAGCTTGAATATTAGCCAGGTAGCTTTCGAAATGCTTTTGCTTTGCATTAGCGAAAGTAGATAAAAGCTGCTTTAGTCAATCTCCGGTCTAGTTTTATAAACGGAAACATCTAATTTGCAAATTTCCCCAGTAACATGTATCAAGTTCAGATCTGATTGTTGATGGTGGACAATGATCAGAAACAGGAAAGGCTGAAATCATTCACCTGGTGATTCCAAATTAGTTACGAGATCAAATCCAATGATTCCACTGGAGGATGAACCTGACCAGCAAAAACATGAAATGACAATATGGAAAGATCAGGTATTCAAGTTGGAATTTCATCCAAGACATTTTGTTCTTTGTCATAAATTATTTCTTCTCTTTTCCTGAGAATGTCAAGAAGGCTTTGCAAAGTATATTGTATTTGAGAAAAGATCCTCGACCTGCATTTGATTCCTTCCCTTTGAAGATTGTGAATACCAAAGATTTGCATGCCTTTGAGCTTAACCAAGACCTTTCTTCCAAATCTTGTGATGACCATCTTCAAACTGATGAACCTCAAGATACCAAGACTGATTCTGCAGAATTTATACATACTTCTATACCTTGTAAAATTCCAGATCGATACAAGCCTCTGATTTTACCTCCTATATTCCATGCTTTCCCTAAAAATCATGACCTATATCTACCAAGATTTGATGGTGAACACGACAACATCACTGCTGAGAGACATGTTCTGAATTTTGAGTCTTTCCTTGACCTTTTTGAAATTGATGAAGAGGATGTCGGTATTAGGCTTTTTTCTCTTTCTTTGCAAGGCAAAGTCAAGAGTTGGTTCAAAACCCTGCCTGATACGAGCATCTCAGATTTCCAGCAGTTCATCAAAGTTTTCCTCGACAGGTGGGTGGTATGACAAAACCCTTTCTTGATTATAGAAGAGGATAATCAATTGAAAAGACTGCCAGGGGAGACAGTACAACAATTTTCTGCCAGATTTAACCAAGTTTACTATTCGATGCCGGTTAATATAAGACCTCCTCCTAGATCTGCTCTCTTGCACTACCCAGCTGCCTTTGATCCGGAAATGGAGTTTCAGCTGAGATAAAGGAACCTTGCAACACTTGAAGAGATGCAGAATAGTGCAGTAGATGTAGAGGCTCATTTGTTGATCTGAAGGGAAAAGTTGAAGGAAGAAGAGATGAAAAACATAGATCCGGAGGAATCACATCTTTAAAGGTAAAGCTCAACATTTTGGTAAGTGCAGTGGAAGAGATTATGCAGAAGATCACCACAAGGAATGCATATGATGTTCAAGCCCATGGCTCACTGATTGAAGAAGAACAAGTTGTTAATCCAAAACATTTTGTTTCCTATCCCAGTTGTCATAGATCTGATAATGATTGTTTTGTAGATCATCTTGGAGAAGAGATATCTGTTGATATGAAATGTATGCTTGATGATGTGTTTTATACTGACGATTTGCCTCAGTTTGATCAGTATGATGATGATTATGTTCTCCAAACATAAGCTAATCTTGTAGACAAACCAACAGCTAGTTTGTGGGAGGAAGAAGTTCACTTTTAGCAGCCTGAATATAGTGATCGGTCGTTGCATATCAGCTATGGAAGTGAGGAGGAAAGTGAAGCAAATTTTGAAGTAAGTGAAGGATCTTTGCCTTTTTGTTTTGCTTTGTTTCAGTTCATCAGAGACAAAATTCATGCACTCAAAAATCAATTGTTGACAAGCCTTGATCTGGACCACCTTGAGAGCAATGAAAACCTTATTCAAGACTTATCATATCCAGATTTGCATCCCCTGAATGCCATTGATTTTCAAGTTGCAGATGAAGACATGGAAGCTGGCACATATGATCAAATGATACAATATGATTCCGTACCTTTCTGTTTTTGAATCATTTCAGTTTCTGAAGAGAAAACTACATAGTATATCTTCAAATGAGCAATCTGTGGGAAATCATGTAATCTCATCGGAAACAATAGAAAATGGGTTGCAACAGTCTTTTCAAGTTTTGCACGATCCAATAGCTGATGTGTTGGATGATGTCTGCAGTCAAAGTGCTTCTCCATTGACTACATGTGAGCTTGAAACGTGTGCTGATATAAACTTGATCCGGCAGCCAATTTCTTTGTCATTTTTAGCAGGAGTCTCGTCACAAAGCTTAGATGAAAGTTTGCATTCATGGTATGAGGAAAAGAGAAGTAATTCATTGGATGAGCTAACTCCCAGTGTGCATGAATTTCAAGATCCTTATGCAGTGTTTTTGGAGGTGGATAGAGAATCTATAGTACTTAACGGATCTGTTCACAAGTTTTCATGGGAGTTGCCTTTTAGTAGTTCTCTCTTGTTGTTCATAAGCGAGCACTTGCGGAGAATTCAAATAGCAGCCGGAATACTTACTTGGTTGCATTGGTTGTTTCATTTCACTTGATCAGGTGATGAATGGAACAACTAGAGTAGGTTGTATTGAATAAGCTTCATATTGAGCATCATTTCCAGTTTGTTGCTTGTGTTTAAGTGTCAAGTCAGTTTTTAGTTGAGTGAGAGTTAGTTTGTGTTGTCAAGTCGTCAGTTTTCAATCATGCATTTCAGCTTGAGTTTTTGACTCCATTGCCCAATGGAAAAGGCATTGGTCTGCTCTCCCAAAGATCTGTCGTTCTTGGCACCTCCAAGGAGCTACCATACCCATTGGAGCCAATGTTAGTGTTAGTATTTGAAGCCTTCCTCCAGTGATCAAACATGCTCTTACAAAGTGATTTTAAGGTGTCAAGGTCAAATTTTGTCATTTCAGTGAGTCTTCAAGTAAAATTTGGTCGCTAGGTATTAGGTCTAGGGTTTGCTTTTACTCATTTCAAAGTTGTCAAAATTTCAATCCATGTCACCATTCAACTGAGTGTACCATCATTCAGAGGGTTGTCATCATCATGTCAGTTTCCAATGGGTCATTTTACACCTTGTTCATCCTTCAGTTGCACCTAGGTAAGGTTCATTTCCCTCTCCTAGGGTTTTGAAGGTAATTCCTCTTGGATGGTCAAATCATTAGAAAAACTTGTATCCAAATGTTCATACACCTTCCCCTATCCTTAATGTACCTTATTAGACACTTCCCATCATTGAGATCCCCCGAATTCCTCATTTTCACACAATCCCTAGTTTCTTGCTACAACTTGACAATTTTCTAGGCTAGGCCATAGTTTTTCCCTTTTGGACCTCCTCCCCTCACTCAATCTTTGAAATTCCACTTTCCCCTAATTCCTAACATCCCTCCCTACTTCCAAAAATTTTCTCAAGAATTTAGAAGCCCCTTATCCCCTTAATTTCGCTTCATTTCTACAAATCCCTTGTTCCACACAATGAGATAGGTTTTACTCCAAGGATATTTCTGAGCAAGAAAAGATGAATTTGGGAAAAATGAGAGAGGTTTTTGTCCAAAATAGGTCAAGGAAGAAAAAAACCGTTCTCTTTTTTCACGGTTGTCATGGTTTTAGAGAAATGTCAAAAATACAATTGCCTCAGGAGAATTGATGTACCTCTGAAGTGACCTTGGGAAAATCAAGTTTTCTCCTATCTTGGTTGGCCAAATGACTTTCTTGATGAGTCAAATGATAACTAGACACAAATACCTTTCGAATGAGATATCATGCGCTCAATTTTGGGTTGAGGAAGACCTCCAAAAGTTGACTGCAACAGCACTCTGCCTTGAGGCAGCCTCATTTTTCACATTTTGACCAGTCTTGGGAGATTTAATTTTTGACAGGGAAAATGAACTCAAAATTGAAATATTCTAGTTGGGTTGGAAAATATACTCAATAATATTTCCAACAAGCTATCCCGAACCCAATTTGGACACCGGGAAGGTCCTCAAAATTGGTCCGCAAAAAGGCGCTACGCATAGAAATTTTTAACACAATGTTTTCTGCTTTATGTGCCGTGCCACGTGGCACTCACTTTTTCTAGGAGCCTCTAAATCACCAAAACTCAGCATTTTTGGATTTGGCATGAAAACATATGTTTTCCTACCAATGGCCAAGAATTTTGGATAGGTTTTGAGCCCTCAAAAAGGTCAAAAACACTCAAAAAATGACCTCACTACCCCTATTTTGACACACAGGAAGCAGTGTTGGGCGAAATGACTTTTGGAGGGGGAAATGGAGGCAAAATTGAAAAATTCCACTTGGGTTAGAAAGTAGATAGGAATACCTTTCCAGAAAGCACACCTAGAGCTCATTTGGACACTAGGAAGGCCTCTGAAAGTGGGTTCAAACAGGCGCTATGCATAGAGAATAAGGTGCGGCGCATAGAGGAAAAATTGCCAGTTTGACCATGTTTTGCTCTGTTTTTCGCCCAGCTTTGACTAGTTTGACTTTTTTACTTTCCTAATGGAAAATTTGTGATGTAATTTGATGTACATTGATGGATCATGATGTAAATATGTTAAATTTTCACTTGTATAGGTAGATTCATCAGTTTAAAGGTTGTTTGAACTGAATGAATCAGTTCCCTTGTTTCTAGAGACAGGCTGTTATATTGCCTAATTTCTAGTTCTCAGTTTGGAATTAGTTGAAACAGCTCCGAAACATGTGTGAACGACCCCTAGAGGCAAGGATGAGCTATGTTTGTCTATATTATGTTGTTTTTCAGTCATTAGCATGGTTGGACTCTTGAGAAAGCCTTAAGCTTCATTGTACATTCATTTCAGCATTTTGGCTAAGGAATTGAGACCAGGGTTTGCAACACTCTTTGGGATTCATGTGGAAATTTGTCTTGGTACAATACTTTTCTTTGTAATTGTGAATTTTCTTATATGTCATGTATTCCATTCTCTATCTTGTTTCTTCTGAACTAAACAAACAAGAGTGTAAGTAGAATCCATTGAAATTGCAGTGCTCTACTTGAAGTTTGCTTTAGTTTCTTGATGTTTTCAGTTGTTTGGGGAGGATCCATGGTTGCTGTTGCCCTCTTCAACACCTCACCTATCTATTCCTTCCATCTCATTCAATTTTAAGTGCCAAAAAAAATTGCCTACCTTGCCCCATTGAGATCTCTGCAGGACTGAGCCTCAATTCCCACACCCAAAATTTGCCTTTCAATCTGAGCCAACAAATCATCTTTTAATTCAATCAAACTCTCTTGCACTCATACCTAGCCTAAGATCAGAAGATATTTCAGCCATCTCAAGCCCTCATCGATCATAATTTGCTGAGATTGACTCGTAGAGAGCACTCTCCTGACCTGGTAGGGCTAGCTACCAGGCTGAGTGTGGTTTGATGTTGGCCCTGGATCCTACCTTTTCAGCCTGAGGTAAATCTAGGCACTAACAGGGTCAATTACCACTTCCCTCATCAAATAATTTCTTAGAAATTGGAAGATGATATGTTTATAAATTTAGTACAAAAGAAAATTCTTAGCATGGTTTCTTTGGCAAGCAAGGATTTTAACCATTTCCTCTAACTAGCTTCACACTCATGACATCATAATTAGTACATGTGCCCCACACATTCAATCAATTCTTCAACTATTTTCATTAACGATGAACATAATTACATAATTAGTTTAATAAAATATGCATGAAGACATCGCTCTCATCCATACATGTCTTAATGATATTTATAGTTGTGGGTTTATAAATGGGGTGTTACATATCATGAGTAGGATTTATGACTTCTCTACAATTTTTCAACCTTAATTTCTATTTCTAATGAACTTAACCAACTTTTGAGAATATAAATTGGGTTCAAACACTGGGGAAGAGATGATGATGATCCTAGGACCTTTATGTTGGAGAATTGTATTGATAATTTAGTCTGTGATTTTTATGGTCATCCCCTTCTACGTAAACCATTGTTTTTTGATTTGACTCTCTTACCCATAATTGGGATCTAAAACCTCATTGATTTTCCCATTGAAATATAAAAAGGTGGTTGAAGTGGACTTTAATTCTGTAATTCACCCAGATAAGGAGGAACCTTGGCTCTAGTGATGAAAGTGTCATAGTGGATTATGGGTTTCTTTGTAATTGTTGTTTTATATTTAATAACATATGAAGATGTCACTTCCATCCATATATAAAAAATCACTCATATTTCACACAACCTTATAGAAAATCCCTCTTTAGCATGTCGTTGTAAGATGTAAATCTTTGCAATTTTAATTCGCTCTATATAATTGTGTGAGGAACCAAGGACCAATAGATATGGAAACAAATATAGCATGGATAAATATAGCATCATGGGAAACCCGATTCAAGGGGTATGAGTGGGTTGGGTTCATCTAGTCACTTAATTTATTTCTATCGGATTCTAGATCTCTCTTTACAATCGAGATGTTGGGATATATATATATTTTTTCAAATAAATGTAAATAGACGAAAAAAATGGTGTAAGCATACTTCACATAAACATGTTGCTAAATTAGTTTAGTAATTTTCAAGTATGTCACATTCTTGAGTATCTAGTATCCATATTGTTAACACAAAAATACAAAGAGAGATTGATATCAATGACATATAAATAAACATGTTGTGGTGTGTGAATACCTCGTCAAAACACATTGTTGAGTTAGTAATTTTATGTTATAGTATTGACTATGGGGTAACCTTATGAATTACACATATAGATCCATGTGAACGAGATTGAAATTAAACTTACCCTAGCTTGTCACAAGGCTCCATGCCCATCTTAGAAGTACCATGAAAAATATGTTTGTCCAAAAAAAACTTATTTTCATTTTTACCAATTTTTGAAAAAGTTAGAGTTCATATTAAATTTTCATAAAAATAATTATACTTCAAACTCCTCATTGTCTTTGGTGAGTGATTCACATAGAGATAAGTTTGTTTACATTGAATTTTTCCCTCAAGTTTTGAATTGAGGGCTCTACTAGTAAGCATAGTGACGTGGACCTTAGGAGTCAAACTAGTAGTGACCTAACTTTGTTCATAGTAAACACATACTAATTTTTTATCCATTCAGGCCACAGGTTGCAGGTTGCATCTAGTGGAAATGTTGGGTTACAAGTATCCAATAACAATACATTGATCACCACATTGACTTTTCACATACTCTTACATTTAATTAGTAGTGAATCAATATTTGATATTTGGTGGATGGAAACAAAGTTTTTCCTGTGTGTTGGATCATAATCATATCTCACCTCATCTCATGCTTCTCTTCTAACTCCACCATATTGTCCATTCTCAAATTTCTGATCCACATAGAACAAGTATTGAGATATTTTGGTAAGTAACTCTTCTCCACTTGCCCAATGCTACTTCTTTCTTCTTATTTTGTTTAAGTCCAATTCTCTTACAATTCACAAGCTTTATTTTACAATTTTATCATTACGAATTTTACCTGTAACAACCTTGGTTAAAAATCCATGTAAAAGTATATAAGCCCACTGTGATGGGACACATATTCCAAGTTGAATAGTGGGGAAAACATCCTAGTGGGTGTTCATTCGGTTTATTATGGCTAAGGAAATTGGCAAAGGCAATGGAAATGCTTTGGAAAGGCATGAGGCATTTATTGGCATTTTATTTATGAAAATAATGGAAATTAGGAGAAAAAGGAAGGTGAAAGGTCACAGGTTGCATGTGATGAGGAAATTGAAGAAAATAGAGGCCTCATTAATAAAAAAGCTTCTGGGGATCAGTGGGTAGGCTTGGTCATTGTAAGATTGGTGAGTTCAGTTTTGTTGGAGCTCTCTTATATTCTCTCTCCTTCAAACTCTTGGATACTTAGAGTTTTCTTGGAGCACTCTAGGAGGAGTGTGGCATATTTGGGGTTTTGGAGCAAGAAGGACAAGGAAGAGTAGGAAAGTGCAAGAGGACATCGGGATCAGTAGCTATAGCAGATTTGGCTTGCAAGTTCCAAGCT
Organism: Pinus tabuliformis; assembly: GCA_031772625.1. Lineage (NCBI taxonomy): Eukaryota > Viridiplantae > Streptophyta > Pinopsida > Pinales > Pinaceae > Pinus > Pinus tabuliformis. The sequence goes on along the minus strand of CM062815.1, from coordinate 1,082,894,772 downwards.
GCATGTATGTTTTACTCACTAGTTTTTGCATGCATGGCATATGCATGTGGTTTATTGGTCATGATCTATCATTGGCATGGAGGATGGATGGGATTGACAGTGGATTGCCTAGCCTTGCCATTTCCTCGATAGCCTTGGAGATTGTGGGTTTATTTCCTTCTTTTGTTTTGGTTGGTTCTCATGTTTCCATAGCTTGGGTTGAGTTACTAGTTCCTGGAGCCTTGGTTAGACAAACACACTGGAGCCCTATAACAGTTTGGGTTGAGTTACTAGTCCCGTACCCTTGGTTGGAAAAACTCTTTGGAGCCCTTTGTGGGTTGAGTCACTAGTCCTCGAGCCTTGTTTCGACAAACACCATGGAGCTCGGTAAAAGCTGTGGGTTGAGTTACTAGTCCTGGAGCCTTGGTTGGAACAAAGGCTTTGGAGCCTTGGAAGACTTGGATAGAGACCGATTTGATGATGGTTTTGTGATGTCTGACTGTGAGGTGGAATCACTATTTGATGGGTTCAGGTGGTTGGCCTATGGAATCCTTGGATGGTTTTGATTGATTTTTTTTATGAAATCCCACATTCATGCTTGGAATATGGCATGCGGGTGAATGGATGAAGAGATATTTGGCTTAGCGATTCTACGGTCGGGTGGAACGTGGTAGTCTGTTACCGAGTTGGATTTTACATCATTAATAAGAGGTTATTTCTCCTTATTATTTTATGAGTATTGTATTGGTTTATATGTGGATTAGATGGTTGTTGTTTCCTTGATATTTTTGTCCCTATTATGTTGGTTAAGTATATGTTTTATGACAAAAGCTATGTATGGCTCTCATCATGTTTTTACTTGTATATGAATGAATAATGTATCTATGACCTAGTTGATGAAATTGCAGCTAAAGTGATAATGAAACAATGCCTTGTAGTGAATCTCTAATAAGTATGAGACCCCTATGCTCAGATATGTTATTTACACCTATAGATTACATATTTTTTTATATTTTTTACGAAATTCCTGTCATGTATAGTAGGGGTCCAGTCAAGGTCTTATTCAAGTAATTGCATTAGTATTGTTATTTCAATGTTATCTTACTGTTATGAAGGTGTAATTCAATTATGGGAAGTGACCTGGACTCTCGACCTGAAAATGTGGCTTAAATCTCAGGGATGCTAGCATAAAACTGAGCAAAATAATCCCTAGAGGCTAGCTTGTAGGCTTGTGAGAGCGTCCAGAGGTCCCTCGATGTTGGCATGCCCATAGCATGTGAGTGTCTAGAGGTTAAGTGGTCCAACATTTCAGTGGGACCTAGGGGCTGGTTGGCAGAAAGGTTGGATTGGTTCCTGAGGGTCCTAATGCTGATGTTGAATGTCTGTATGGTGTGTTTCTGTCAATTCCACTTCCTTAACATGACTTAGGAGGTTGAATCATATCATAGTGGCCTATCATCACATGTTTACCCCGGATGGTCGGTTGCTTTGGTAGATGAGGGAGGAGGGTGTTACAGAGTGGTATCAAAGCATGGTTCAACCCTTAGATTGGATGGGATGTGTGTTGGTCATGCATTCATTTTATTTGCATATGTGCTCATTACGCTTGTAGACCGTGTGCTTGTTGCATTTGCATGCTGTTGATCATGGTTGTAGTGATGTTTCCATGTGAAGGTTGATGGTGTTGTTGTGGAATGTTTCGTCACAAGTGTATTGTTGTATATGCATTTGTTATGCATGTTAGTGTCTATATGTTGTTATGCATGCATTGCCATGGTTATTCTTATGCATGTATGGTAGGCCAGACATGTATTGTGAGGTCATTGTATGCAATTAAGTCATCATGGTGATATTTGTATGTTATGATGCTAATGTGTTGGCTGAGATAGAGAAGGAGATGTTGGATGAGATAGAGAAGGAGATGCAAATCATCAAAGTGAAGTTGTAGCATTGGACCTCGAGGAAAGAACATGTCGTCCTATAGGATGTATGATTGGGCATGAAGGTATGTAGGTTAAGGATTGTTATATGTATTATGGTTATGTGTATTCCTTGCATTCTATTGAGGTTATGGTTACATACATGATAGATGCTAGTTTATTAGTGTACTCATATCCACATGTGTCAGAAAGCCATGAATGATAATAAATTGTGGTTGTATGCATTTCTATTGTTGTTTTATGTTAGATAACTTGATGATTATGTTATGTTTTGTTGATGAGTATGTTATGCGATAGTTAGCTTGATGATTAGGTTATATGTTGTTGATGAGAATGTTATATGTTAACTTGTTGTTGTTATATGCTAGTAACTTGATGATTAGGGTTATGACATTAAGATCATGATGTTATATGTATCATACTAAGTTGGATTGGTCTATGCAAATGGTTAGGGTTATGAAATTTCGGTATAAGTTAATATGTTGTGATATTGTGTCATACTAATCTAGACTGATCATACATATGTGATTATTATGTATGAATGATAATTGTTTATGGGTTTATGATGTGAACATGTTAGTTAGTGACTATTATGGATATCATGATATTATTTGTGTTTGAGGTGATGTGTTGTGAGGTTATATCGTGCTAAGTAGATTGATTGTGTAGATAAGATAGCCTTCCCTGAGGTACATTAAGGTATGAGCTTGCTTATGATGTCTACTTTGTGCTTGAATGTTTGATTATGTCATCTAGTTGATTAATTTAACATGGTATGTTTGCAAGTTGGTTGAATGTTTGATGAATTTCATAATATGAGTATGTGTTCAAATGATCTTGTTTTAAGATGATTGTACTAATACATATGTGTTGAGACAATTGATATGTACTTGAGTGTAGTAGGTGACAGTTGTAGCATTATGTCTAATGACTATGAGTTGACTATGGATTACGACATGATTACTAGTCCTGGTAAAGGTTGATTTCAAATTTATAGATATGACTGTCTTGATATTTGGAACATGTGTTTGAAATGTGTAAACAGTGCGGGAAACATGCTTGGTATTAGCACGACAAAATAAAAATTGATGTGTTTATATAACTAATAGTTGGGTGATGTGACAATGCATAGTAACACTCATTTGCAGAAAGGTAAAAAGGTAAAAGAAAGGAATTGGACAAGAATTCATTTGGCTATGTTTGGAAACCCTAATTCCAAAGGAATGAGTGCTTTTCATAGCAGAAGTCTTCTTAACCTTGATTTTGTCTGACATTATGTGGGTATGTGCTATATCCATGGACATGTATTTGACAGGTATAACAACTGGTGTCTAGTTATAGCTAGATCTGTCAAAGGAATTGGAGTCGCTTGAGAGATGGCATGGATGTGTTCAGTTATAAGGCAACGTGCTTCACACGAGGTAAGGTAACTGGTATATTGTTATGTTTATGTATGAACTAACAATTATGTGTTTATGGAAATATGATGCAAGGGATTGCATGGAAAATAAATTGCCATGGAATCTTGAAGAAGGCTTAGGTTGAGCTTTCCCTTAAAAGCACCGGGAACCATGGGGATTGAGTCTTGGTGTCTATTGTTAGTCTTGTGATTTTGGTCTTTTGGTGATTTGTTGTGCTTGATTATGGTTTTTTTTGTGTCTTGTGCATGGCCATGCCACTTTCGCTGTGGTGTTGTATTGTTGTTGGTTTTCCATGGTTTTCTCCTTTGCTTCTTGGTCTTGCCTTTATTGTTTTGAGAATCTTGGGAATTGGTTTGGGAAAGAGGAAAGTTAGTAGAGCTCAGGGAAAGTTGAATGGAATCTAGTAGGCAATGTAAGACTTAGATGAAGTTGGTGCATGTATAAAGGAAGTTGAAGACAAGAGTATGATACTCAATTGGACTGGTTGGGTCCATTGGTGTAAGTGGATGATGGTAGGGAAGTCAGGGAAATGTAATCAAGAAAGGCAAGGTGAATGGGTTTGAGGCATCATATGCCTTGGTTATGTTGGGAACTATTTTTCGCTATGTTGCACATGAGTTGCATGCATAAAGGGAGTTCTCTTAACCTTGACCTTATGATATCTGATAATTATGTTGTGATCGTGATTATGTTGATGTCTATAGATGTACATAAGTATGTATGTATGCCATTGTCTGTCTAGATCATTATTGTTTCATGTTGATGTTTATATGTATATATGTATGCATATAGTGTCTGACAAGATCATGATTGTTTAATCATAATATTTATATGTGTATATATGTATGTATGTTATTGTCTAACAGGGTTGTTAGGAATCATTCTTGTGAAGGAATGATTTATTATGAAGGTGAACGACATGAATAAGTTCCTGGCTATGAGGAATTAAGTGGGAAGAGTAGTCATGAAAAATATATGAGGTCAGTATCATGTGGATATGAATTGATATTGTATGCTTGTATTATGCCTCTGTCTATGTTATGGACATGCTATACTAAGGGATACATCAATAAACGGAAGCAATGTGGTCTGTGACATGCTGGGACAAGCATGGATAAGACACTAGAAGCAAGGTTTCTTGGTAGAGACAATCTTGTTTTGGATGTGTGGTACTAATGTTGTGCATATGTTGTATATGTTGTAAATGGTGCATCTGTGATGTTGTGTGCATGCAATATTGTGTATATATATTGTGTGTACATGTTGTTTATGCAATGTTATGTATAGGGTGGTATAAATAGTGTTGTGTGAATATTGCATATGCAATGTTAGGTATAGATGGTGCTATGTACATGTTGTATATACAGTGCTATCTACATATGATGTTGTGTGCATGTTGTAAATTTAGTACTATGTACATATGGTGTTGTGTGCATGATTGTACATGTGGTGTTGTGTACATGTTGTACATATGGCATTGTGTGCAGGTGGTGCTATGTACATGTCGTGCATATGGTGTTGTGTACATGTCATGCATATGGTGTTGTGTACATGCGGTGTACACGTTGTACAGGTGGTACGATGTACATGTGGCATTGTGTACATGTTGTGTGGGTGGTGTCGTGTACATGTGATGTTGTGCACACGTTGTGCAAGTGGTGCTTTGTACAGATGGGACTGAGTACATGTTGTACATATGGTACTAGTGTACATGTGGTATTGTGTGCATGTCGTACATGTTGTGTTGCGGGCATGTGGTACTATGTATGTTGATTTTGTATTTGTGGTATCGTGACATGTGTACTTGTTGTGTTGTACTATGTGTAGTACATTTATTGTATTGTGTTGTACATCAGGTGTAGGTACGTGTAATGTGTCATGTTGTAGATCAGGTGTAGGTGTATGTATTGTGTGGTGGTGTACATCGAGTGTAGGTGCATGTATTGTGTGGCATTGTACATTAAGTATAGATGTATGTATTGTGTTGTGTTGTACATTGGGTGTAGGTTTATGTGTTGTGTGTGGTTATATGCATGTGAGGCACACTATGTGTATGTACAAATGGTTGAGGAGAAGGAACTGGGTATTTGTCAGGTGTGGCAACCGATCTGATGTGCATATAGAATAATGACAAAGGTAGAAGCTAAGCATTAATTAAATGATATGTATCAATATCTTATTTTAGTTTTATTATGCATGTGATCTATGATTCTGGTTTATGATGGTTACATGTGATTTATGATTTTGATCTATGATGGTTGTGTTTTGAGCTAACCTAGTGTGATTTTTTTATACATGATGATTTGGTTAAAGATGCTAGTTTGACTTGTTGTGACAGGAAGTGAATAGGATTGCAAGTGTACCTTATTGACAAGATACCAATGAGGTATGATGTGAAATTATTTCAATTCATTTTACATCTAATGGAAATTATGCGCTTCATACAAGAATGCATGAACATGCTGAGTTGGGTGGTTGAAATTGACTAGAAGCATTAGCAGCAATAGAAAAAGGAATTGGAACAAGTAGCGGTACACTAGTAAAGCATCCAGGAGTAGGGCCATTGTAGGACACTAGTACCCAATACTTTCCATTGATTGCCTTGAGCATGATATGACCAATATGATGGTATTAAGGCATGGAAATGCCTTGGTTTTTGTATACTCTGATGCGAGGAATCCTTGCCAAGGGATGGATTTCCTGAGATGGGGGTGCCAGCAGAACTTGGAAGGTGTTGACTACACAAAAGGGGGTGATCGGATTGCCCGAGGGACTGTGTAGCAGAGAAGGGAAGGTTGAGGATGGATTTTTTTTGGTCATTAGCATTACCAAATGGAATTAGATGCACATTGGGAGCGCACCCTAGAACAATGAGCCGATAATTGTTCATTGAGAGGAGAAGTGGCATAGGATTGTAGCGCTAGACATTGGATGTAGCTTTGACTTTGAAAGTGGATTCTGGACTTCCTGGGAAGGAGGTGAATCCTGGTATTACTTTGAGGGTGGAGGTGTTAGTCTATGGATTCCCTTGTTCCAGATGCAGACATCGTATCCTTTTATTTTCTGGTTGAGAAAATGTGCATGTGTGTAAAATTGTAAATATTGTATCAAACTAGATTTATAAAGCTCCATAGAAAGTATGATTATTTGCTAGTTGAAACAAATGTGTATGTATGTATATGTGGTTATTATAAATATCATAATGAGTTGTGTTATAAAGCTCCAATAAGCGGTATGTTTGTCATGTTTTAGTAGATGGTTATTGTAAATACTGCAGTATGTTTTGTTTTTAGCAGTATATTTTGTTTTCAACAGTCTTGTTGGTTATAGGTCATTGAACACCAAGTATGGTGTTCCCCCAAGGGGGAGGGTTATGAAACAATCCTGGTTAAAAATACATGTAAAAATATATAAGACCGCGATGATGGGACATGTATTCCAAGATGAATGGTCGGGAAAACATCCTAGTGGGTGTTCATTTGGTTTATTATGGATAAGGAAATTGGCAAAGGTGATGGCAAAGGCTTTGGAAAGGCATGAGGAATTTATTGGCATTTTATTTATGAAAATAATGGAAATTAGGAGAAAAAGGAAGGTGAAAGGTCATAGGTTGCATGTGAGGAGGAAATTGAAGGAAAATAATGGAAATTGAAGAAAATAGAGGCCTCAGTAATAAAAAAGATTATGAGGATCACTGGGTAGGCCTCGTTAGTGTAAGCTTAGTCACTTCAGTTTTGGTGGAGCTCTCTTCTATTCTCTCTCTCTCATACTCTTGGATAGTTAGAGTTTTCTTGGAGCACTCTTGGAGGAGTGTGACATATTTGGAGTTTTGGAGCAAGAAGGCAAAGGACTAGCAAGAAAGCATAAGAGGACATCGGGATCAATATTTAGATTGGATTTGTCTTGTAGGTACCAAGTTGCATGTATGTTTTCCTTACTAGTTTTCGCATGCATGGAATATGCATTTAGTTTATTGGTCATGATCTGTCATCGGCATGGAGGATGGATGTGATTGATAGTGGATTGCCTCGCTTTGCCATTTCCTAGATAGCTGATCCAAGTGGATATTGGTGGCCACCCACCTATTCCACTTGGACCCCCACCATTGTCTCTTTCAGTTTTTCAGTTTCCTTAATTGTAGCACAATTTACTAATTTTGGCAGTTTTTTGGGTCCTGAACTTCCCAAGCCGTTTTGAGGCCCTAAACGATGTATTCTTGTAAAATCACTCATGGTGAATATGACTTTTCAAGTTGATATTCACTGTCAGCAGTTGTAGTCCTTAGATAGATCTTTATAACAAGGTATCATGTGCATAAACGAAGACCGTGTGCCAAATTTACGACCCAGGGAAGTTGATGCACCAATTTACCCCAACGGGCCCCATAGTTTGGTGTTTCATCTCCTAGGGTTAGGTTTTTGGATGTTTTGGGGTTTTCCATTGTTTCTCAATAATAAATAGGCCTTCAAGCCTCATTGTAGCATATTTTAGAGGCATGTAGCCACCCCATCTCTTCTCTGAGAAACCTACTATGAGCAGAAGGATGAAAGTACACCCTCACTGTTTTTAGCTGCACCCACTTGGAATTCATTCCAGGACACCATTAAGGAGCATTACTACCCCGTCGAGAGCTATGAGGATAAATACATAAAGTGGACCATGCTGCGATAGGGAACAGAACAAGACGTGCTAGAGTTTACCAATATTTTTCATACCCTTCACACGAAGTTGGGTATCAAGGATTCTAAGAAACATTTAGTACTCGAGTATAACGACTACCTACACAGCTACATCCAAGATGATATGGAGTTCTTGGACATCTCCTTGATTGGAAGGGCATGTTGATACACTATCAAGATCAAGTAGAAGCTTAAACAGAAAAAGCGAGACTTTGGATTTGCGAAACCGAAGCAAGGGAAAGGTGCCCCAAAACCACAGAACAAAGGAAATAGCCAAGGCAGGGTGGCCCAAGATAACCTGGCAAAGACGTAAGAAAAGAACAAAACCGTGAAGCTGAAGAAGGACATGGGAAAGTGGTGTGAGTTCCATAAGAGCTCCACTCACAAAACAAGTGAGTGATGGGCCAAGCAGTCACTAGTGGCCGAGCTAAAGGCTTCTGAATCAGATGCATGTTCTGACTCTAAGTCATAACCTGACAAGAGGAATGAAAAAGGGAAGAAGATTATTGATGAGGAGGCCAACGACACCATTGCCACCACGAAGATCCAGAGGGAGGAACCCGAAGATCCAAAAGGAAGAACCTGAAGATCTAGAGGAGGACGAGCACCTCTTCTACTCCCATATGTGGGTAAAGGGTTGCCCACTATAGTTCATTATTGACAGCGGGAACCAAAAGAACCTCATTTCAATAGAGGTCACGAAACGACTGGGCTTACTAACCACAGCACACCCACAACTGTACAACATTTGGTGGCTTCACCAAGGATGATATCTTCACTTCAGCTAGCAGTGTCGCTTTCCATACAGCATCAAGGCCTTCATGGATGAGGTATTATGTGACATTGCTCCTTTTGATGTTTGTGATGTATTAATAGGCCAACCATACTTGTGGAAGTGACATGTTGTGTATGAGTCAAGGCCTCAAGCTGTTATTATTACCTTGGGAAATAAGTTGTACATGATACCGGAGGTAGCATCACTTACCACCATCTGTTTGATTACTACAAAACAATGTAGTAAGCTCATTTCAAAAACCAGGAATTTCTTTTTCCTGATGATATGCCCTTAGGGAAAGGAGAAGAAAATGACTATGATATCTAGACAGGGCCCCTCTGCACGACAACAACAGATGGAAAAGGTCGTGGAGGAGTATGAGGACATGTTCACCTCCCCCGTAAGGGTACCTCCACACTGTCAGGTCAAGCACTCCATCGATCTGACCCTAGGTACATCGTTCCCCAGTGGACCAATCTATCAATGCTTTGCTATGGAGAATGACGAAATTAAGAGGAAGATTCAGGAGCTGCTACAGAAAGGTCAAATTTGTTTGAGTTCATTTCCTTGTGGGAACCTAATGATGTTGGTACAGAAGAAGGATGGGACTTGGAGACTTTGTATTGACTATCAAGTGCTGAAAAAGATCACTGTCTGGAATAGGTACTCGATCCCACTGATTGAGGACCTTCTGGTCCAACTCAAGGGGGCGAAATATTTTAGCAAGATCAACTTGAATTTTGGATATCACCAGGCACCAACCAAACCCTCTGATGTGTGTAAGGCTGCCTTCAAAGTCAAGGAGGTCATTTTCAAATGGCTGGTTATGCCTTTCGGGTTGATGAATTTTCTTGCAACCTTCATGAGGCTGATGGATGACATCTTCCAGCCATTAACCAACTCATTTGTAGTGGTATACTTGGATGACATCCCGATCTTCAGCCAGAGTTGGGAAGAGCACCTCCACCACATCCGACAGGTTCTCCAAACACTGTGGCAACAAAAGTTTTGTGTGAATTTGGAGAAATGCACTTTTGGAATGGCCCACGTTCAGTATATGGGATACATTATTGATGAACAGGGGGTTCATGTGGATCCAATGAAGATCCAAGTCATTTGGGATTGGAAAACCCCAACCACTCTAATAGAGCTATGTAGCTTTCTGGGTCTTACCAATTTCTACCACAAGTTCGTGTTGGGGTTCTCTCATATCACTTGGCCCTTGAGTCAAGTCACCAAGGGAGGAGCTAAAGCAAAATTCTTTTGGTATAAATCTCAACATAAGGAATTCATAAAGTTGAAATATCGCCTCTGCTTTGCACCAGTACTCACATTACCAGACTTGCAACAACCATTTGAAATCGAGACAGATGCCTCTCACTATGCTATTGGGGCAGTCCTTATTCAACAAGGGCATCTAGTGGCATATCACAGTGAGACACTTTGAGACACAGTCTGGAAGTATCCCACTTACAACAAAGAGATGTATTCCATTGTGCAGGTTTGATGACAATGGAAGCATTACATTTTGGAGAAGGAAATGGTCATCCACACAAACCACTGACCCCTGAAACTCATACAGATGCAAGGGAAGTTGTAGACTGATCGCCATCAGAAGTGGTCCACATACCTGCAACAGTTCCATTTGAATATAAAGTACAAGAAGGGAAACACCAATAATGTTGTAGACTGCCTCAACCAAACACTTATCATGGCATTAACCACCATGCTCAACTCTTTGGGCACGAGACTTTTGATTGACCACTCCTCTACTAAAGTGACCCAGAATTTTGCCACACATACCAGACGCTCTTCGAGGGTCAGCAAGTTCCACATTTTCACCTCCAGTATGCATTTTTATGCCACCTGGGACACCTTTGTGTTCCTTCAAGAGAGCGTGCCAAGATGATTTGGGAAGCACACTAAAGTCGGGTCACTGGGAATTTCGGGGTCGAGAAAATAGTGGCAATATTACAGAAGTATTTCTATTGGATGAATCTTTGACATGATGTCAAGAAGTACATCAAATCTTGCACTACCTGCGCCATTGCCAAACCGACCATCAAGAAGCAAGGCCTCTATACTTCATTGCCTAACCCTAGTCGACCTTGGGAATCCATCTCTATGTATTACATGTTGGGCTATCCTTTTGCTAAGCATGGAAATGACTGTGTTTTTGTGGTCGTCGACAGATTCTCGAAGATGGCCATTATGGCGGCCTGCAAGAAGAATATCACAAAAAAAGCCACTGCTAAACTCTTCTTTGAACGAGTGTGGGTATACTTAGGGATCCCACAGTATGTTATCTCAGATTGGGACAACGAGTTCCTTAATACATTTTGGTTTAGTCTCTGGTCGATGCTGGACACCAAGCTCACTAAGTCCACAACTTTCCATCCCCAAACTGATGGCCAGATAGAGGTTGTCAACAGGATGATCGTACATATTCTACGCATGTACAACTCAAAGCATCCACACACATGTGATGAGAGCCTCCCCTATGTCCAGTACAACTATAATTGGGCTCTCCACAGTTCAACTGGACACAACCCGTTTCAGGTGGGCTTGGGATTCCAACCACTATGTCCCATTGATGTGGCCATACCATTTGTAGCTACTTAGACAGATTCAGCTCATGTTTAGTCCGAAGCCGACAAGGCAAACAACTTCATTGAGCACATTCAACACATCCTCCAACAAGTCCATGACATATTGAACAAAGCCAATTCTAAGTACAAGCAGCAACATGATCAACATTAGGTGCCACACAAGTTCTAGGTGGGCAACAAAGTTTGACTACATTTACAGAAGGAGCGCCTTGCTAGGCCCCACCGCAAGATTCACCTACTCTGATATGGGCCATACACCATCACCAAGGCAGTAGGGGAGAATGCCTTTGAGCTTAGTATTCCACCATTCCTTGGTCTGCACCCAGTTTTCAATGTGGACCACATTCAGCCCTACTTTCCACCATTATTGGGCACATTCGACATTGCAGAACAACTCACACCAATAGAGTTAAACCTAGACTGCATGGAACAAGCCACAACTAATCAGATCATGGACGTATAGATCAAGAACACTCGAAATTGAAGGATCCAACTATATCGAGTTGTTAACGTAGGCCAACTCCTTCACCAGGGCAAGTGTCTCACTAGGGACTTCAATAGAAGTTTCCTCATCTCATGGAGGACTCAAGGAAATAGGGAACATTGTTTGCTAATGGTGGAGGAATGATCCAGGTGGATAATGCTCACCACCCGTCTATTCCACTTGGACCCCCACCATTACTTGTTTTAGTTTTTCAGTTTCCTTAATTGTAGCACAATTTACTATTTTTAGCAGTTTTTTGGGCTCTGAATTTTCGGATTCGTTTTGAGGCCCTAAATAACGTTCTTTCGGTCGTGAACTTCCAAAGCCTGGTAAAAGTTGTGGGTTGAGTTACTAGTCTTGAAGCTTTAGTTGGAACAAACGCTCTAGAGCCTTGGAAGGCTTGGGTAAAGACCGATTTGATGATGGTTTTGTGATGTCCGACCGTGAGGTGGAATCATTATTTGATGTGTTGAGGTGGTTGGCCTCTGGAAGCCCTGGATGGTTTTGATTGATGTGTTTTATGAGATCCAACATTTATGCTTGGAATATGGTAGGGGGGGTAGTAGATGAAAAGAGATTTGGCTCAGCCATTCTATGGTTGGGTGGACCGTGGTAGTCCCATACCAGGTTGGTTTTACATCATTAATAAGAGGTTATTTCTCCTTGTTATTTTATGAGTATTGTGTTGGTTTATATGTGGATTAGATGGCTATTTTTTCCTTGGTATTTTTGTCCCTATTATGTTGATTAAGTATATGTTTTATGTTAGCAACTATGTATGGCTCTCATCATGTTTTGACTTGTATATGAATGAACAATGTATCTATGTCCTAATGGATGAAACTTTAGCTAAAATGATAAGGAAACAATGTCTAATTGTGAATCTCATATAAGTATGAGACCCCTATGCTCAAATAGGTTATTTACACATGTAGGTTATGTCTTAGGTTGTTCCCTTTGACTCCCAAGGGAAAACGGCCGAGGTAACCACAAACCAACTTTGGATTACAAGTTCTAGCCTACCTGCAATCAGAGAGGGCTCTCTCTTTTGATTTAGCTTTGTTTTTAGGATTTTAGGCTAGTTATGAAGTATAAGGTTTTGTTTGAATTTTGGTTGTCATCTGTTGTTTGAAGAAGGGTTTGCAATGATCAAAGAGGGTTTATTCCATTGGGAAAATGGAGTCCATGACTGATTATTACTTAGTGTCTGTGATAAAAGAGTGTTACTGCAGAGCCAGATAGGTATCCATGATACAAACCTTTGATTTGAGAAGAAATAGTATAGAATCACACCATGAAAGGCAACAAAGATTTCTTTCTTGGTGATACAGAACATAAAAGGCTGAAACTTATTCAAGAGCAAAAGAGAATTCTCGAATAGAATCTACCATAAAATTAGAGTAAACAGGAGCATTTAAGAATTCCATATTTACAACTAATCTTGAAGAAAACATAGTTAGCAGGAATGATTGAGTTTAGGGTGTCTTACTGGACAAATCCTGAACTATTCATTTTCCTTCCTACTAAGAAAACATATATCATAGATGAGTTATATATCATAGATGAGTTATGTAAACATATAAAACATAGAGACAGTTATTGTATCATGAGATAACACGAGAGTTTTGCAAAAGCCAACAATCCCATCACAACACGTCCAAGCATAGCCAAGTTGAGAAAACCAGCAGCTTCTTGTATTATACTTCTCAGAATATACAGCCGAGTTCTTCAGAAAAAATAAACAACAACCCCCAAATAAGCTAAGCGGGGCATATATATACAAAATTATCTTTACAAAATATCTCAAAATGAGTTGTTGACTCATAACTTTCTCTACCAACCCTCAAAAATAGTGGATACAATAGTTATTGCTATTAAAGCAGATTGATTGCAGCTAGTCATTCCTGTCAGAGATGTTTTGACTTTTGGAGCATCTTGGGACGGCTGAGCACCTTTGCATTGATTTTGAGAATTCTTGCGTTTATGCTGCCCTGTCATGGTGTTGCTGTGTTGGACACATCAATTGCATTATCCAGCTGTACACAGACACTGTCCTTTTCATCTAGCTGTCTTCCACTGTTTCTTTAAGCAGATTCGATACATGAGTCATTTGAAAATGTTGACTTTAGGCCAAAATTAATTTATCAAAGTAAAGTTTCTATCATACTCCTCCACCATTCTACAGCGGGCAATTGGTGCCTCTGCATTTTGATTAGAATTTCATGAGCTTCAGTGTATTTGTAATAATTGGGAGGAACTGCAAAGAGGTGCCTGATCTCATGCTCAATAAAAAATAGATTTTCCAGCTTATCGTAAAGATCCTGCCCAGATAGGGGCCCTGCTTGCTCTGGAGCACTTGCAGATGCTGTTATTTGATTTGTTGCAAAGCTGTTGACCCTTTTGGCATAATGTTCATGTGATAACAATCTTCCTGCACTGGTCACCAAACTGGGGAGGCCCCTGTTATGTAGAACTGTGATTTTTGCAATAAATTCATTCACTTCTGCTTGTATTTCCTGACACTTTCTCTCCAATGACTGGACATAATTTCTCAGGGTAAGCACCATTTTTATCAGCAGAATAGTATCGGTCATGTCTTTAATGCCCATTCCTGCTAGCTGAAGGCCAGTCCGATTGTTAAGGACATTTATCATTCTGTTGGCTATTTCAGGCATACTCCCTAAAGATGCCTTGGCCCTTTGATTTTCAACTTGAGCTCTGCCCATAAGATTCATTTGTTCATGAACTGTTTCGATGGACTGCCATTGGTCTGTAATAGATTGGCCAATTTTAGCCCATAGAATTTTCTTTACATCAGCTATAGTTTTGTTCATGGTTAATTCATTTTCCAACTCCTTTATCTTCTTTTCCAGGGTTCTTATTTCTCTTGTCCTCTCAGCCACATTCTGCTTTGATTTATCATATTTCTCTTCCAGTGTAGCCAATTTTTATTTTGCTACCTTTAGTTCTGCCATCTGTGCCTCAAGAGCCTCCAGTTCCTTCCTCATATTCTGCATGTCAAGGCTGGGTGCCTGCTCTGGTGCTGCCACATCTGGTGCTAGTGCTGAAGGGCCTACTTCTGATGTCCTTTCTGGGGGAGGAATTATTACTTGAGGAGTATCCTCAAGATTTATAACCTGCTGAGGTGGCTGAGACACCTGTTCTCCTTCCTTTTGCTTTAGGGCTGCCTCCAAAGCACCTTCTATCTCCACTAACCTTTTGTGCAAGGCCACCAGCATGGCCATCACATCTTGATCTCTTCTTTGCTGGGCAACATCTTCAGTCTGAGGGTGAAGGGTTGGTGTAGCTTAACCAGCTTCTTCAAAGCAGCTATGTCGTCATCTTTCTTCTTCATTAATGCTTGCACTCCCTTAGGGTCATTTGGATCATGGCCCAGTTCTATGAAGATTTCTTCCAAGGACTTGATTATGTTATCCTTGGCCTGAAAGGAAGCTTTCTCTAGCTCCAATTGAGCAGTAGTGTTATTTAGGGAGTTTTGCAACCTATGTGCCAATAGAGTCTTATCAGCCAATGTATCATAAACCATCTCCCCTGTTTGTTTGTGCAGTTCTATTTGATCCATAGGATGGATGTCCTTGGCAAAGACCTCTAGGTTGGTCCTAATATAGTCGGCAGCTGACTGAGGTTGCAGCATGGTGGGCCTAAAATGACTAAGAGTCATTTTTCCCTCTTGAATATCATAGGCCGACATAAGCCTTTCTTGATTGGTTGGCGCCATCTTGAGCAGCTGGTTATAGAGTTGGATTCTAATTGGCTCATTTCTTGCTTTTATCTCTATAAAATGCTTCTTGATGCTATACTCAGACCTTGTTTGCTGCCTTGATGAACTAACTTCTCCTCCATGCTGTATTTCTTGTTCCTGCTGAAAGGAACTGGCTGATGTTTCAATGTTGGGAGGGAGCATGGTACCAGCGGGTCTTTCAGGCATCTCCTCCTCAGAAAAGGGATTCAGCCTTTGTCTTTTCTCACCTTGTTGATCTGTTGAAGTGGTAAGAGGATTTTCCTCCTGCCTATCTCTCTTCCTTGTTCTTTCCTCATTAGCTGGAGTTTGTAGCACCGAGGTTTCCACTGTTACCTCCTGCCTAGGAGGGACCTTTTCCTGAGTTTGCTGCTCTGTATTTGAAGGTGCCTCGGCCATCTCTTCTTGTTGTTCTGCTTGCTGCTCTATGTTAGAGAGTGGCTCCTCTTGTTGCATCTCTTTTCCTTTAGCTGTAGTTGCTGCTTGAGTAGAGGCTTGGGCAGATAGCTGGGGAGTAGTAGAAGAGGAAGCAGCTACTCCAAGATGCTTGAGCACTGGGGAGCAAACCTGTCCAAAAAATTCTAAGTCAAATAATTTTTCTAACTGCTTCATTTCTTTTTGTGCCATTTCTTCCCTAGAACATGCCTCCAATAGGGTGCCCTCCTTCCATTCTAACTGATTTGCATATTTTTCAATGTGTGGGATTCTGACATGGTCATAGCTGGCAAGTCTGTATTTGACTCTTCTAAGACTTATAAAATGATTGGGGTCATAGGGTGACCAAAGGAAGATTTTTTGCAGCTGAAAGCTCTTTAGAATTTTATCTGCTTCTTTCCATGCTTCTTCTCTTTTGTTGAAAATGAATGGGCCCAGTTGGTGTTTGATTTTCAGCTGTGCTTTCTTATTTCTGCTATGAAAATGAATCATGTCTGCATTTCCAAATTGCCAGAACTACTCTAATGCAAAAAGTCTCATGGGGACATACTTTGGCAGTCTGTAAGGGGCTAGCTCACAGCCATATATTCTAATTACTGTGTGGTCTTGGTAGAAGTACCAATATCCAATGCTATAATTCTTTGAATGTTGAAGGATCTTCTGCATATCTGATGAGCCCCAAAAATGGACAATTATTTGGGCTCATTCAACCTCCTAATTTGACTTAATTCACCATTCTCATTAGTTTATTGCATGTTTTTGATTATATTTATGTTAATAGAGTGAATTTGGTTAGTCATTATGCCAACAAGTCTAATGGGTGCTTTGTGTAGCCTTTTTGGTCAATTTGGAGACAAAATTGAAGGTCTTAATGAGCACTTGGCAGCCAAATTCGTGGGAAGACAAGGGAGAGGATTTGTAGGAAGGTGTCCCCTTCATTTATGGGCCCTTACCTCGAATTCTCCACCATCAGCTCAGAGTTCAAGGGCCACCGAATCAATCAGCACAAGGGCAACCAAGCAAGTCAAGTGGGACTGCTGTTAACTCCAAGTTTTGGGCAGCCGAGTCCCTAAAGTTTAGGAGGACTGTTGGGTCCTCAATTTGTATAAGTAAGAAGGCTTAGGGCCTCATTTTGGTTAGCCAGTGTAGCCAGTGGATGTTAGCTAGTTAGCCAGTAGATAGTAGTTAGTAATTTCATAGCCTTGTTGTAGTCATTTTGTAATTCGATTTGTAGGCCATGGATTAGTTTTGCTTTCAGCTCTTTCTCAAGCTCTCCTTGTGGACAGTTTTGATGTAACTCTTCATTCTTGATTAATAAAGATGAATCCAGCTTTGCACCAGCTCTAAATCTCTCTTGGGAGGCTGTAGCTCTTGGGGTTGGGCCCATCTCAAGCGCCCAATACCTCCCTTGTTTATCTTTATGTGTTGCTGCGTTCTTCAAATAAAATTTGCTCTTTAGATCTTTCTTTGTCATTTTGGTCGTTTTTGTTGGTTAAAGTAGCTTTTTATGTTTGGAATCGATTGGTAGGAGTTTGTCATGCATTTAGATCATTCGGAATGTTCTTGCTCACGTGATGTACATGGTTCTCTTTCCAAACAAGGCTGCTATTTATTCATTTCATTGACAGTTAGATTAAGTTAGATAGGACTTAGTTTGTTTGCAAGAATTCATTGATTCGGTTGAATGTGAATTGTGCAAGGCCTCCCTATCACTCACTCACACAGTCAAGCTTCATCAGAGCCATCTGATTCATCCCATATCTAGGCTTCTCGCTTCACACCCATCCTCTTGCCCACGTAACCCTACTTTCTTCTCCATTGTTGTCTCAACTACCTTAAAGCCAAATCAGCCTTCCACATATCATCTCACCACTCCATCCATCAGTTCCTGGGTCACTTCAGACCCCCATCCTACCTCCATAACCATCCATGCATCTTCCATCAATCACCCATCCTCAAAAATCCCATTTCGAAACATCCTGTAGAAGAATCTCATAACATCCTATAGAACCCCTGCAGACTTCCTGTAGAAGCTCATAAACACGGTTCCTTGACAGCCAAAATTTGTGAGACTCTCTGGAAGAGTGTTAGGGACCCCTTAGACCCTCTATGAGCCTTCCCAACCTTTCCCAAGCATTTCTCCTCCTTGATCCACCTCTGCACAGTCAAAAATAGTTAAAAGCACATGCATGATAATTCCAACAACTTAATCAAAAATACAAAAAGATGTTTTCTTCAGACAGTGATAACTTAGACACATGCATTTTACCTTCCTAGAAGTAATGGCATCTCTTTCAGTAGTTTTCATGCTCTCCTTTGCGTCAGTAGGACTAGCTGGTAGAATTAGGGTTTGCTAGGGTTTGCGTTTCTTTTCTGTCTTTCCGTTTCTTTTCGCAATTAGATTAGCTTCCTTCGAGTTAGCTTTCGTCCATCAATTAAAAAGCTTCTTCTAAGAGCTCATAGAAGTTGGCTTAAGCTCCTAGCAGACTTGTGCCAGCTGACCAAGTGACAGCTGCGGCAAGAGCTAGTACTTGTGCATACAGCACCGTCGCTTCCAAGTTTGTTACGAACTTCCGGGTTGATAAAATTAAAGAAGGGAGTTCCAGGAGTTGTAGCATTATTGCTACAATACTGGAGCCCACCAATATCGTCGGTGAGTCTAGGCGGAGGAGAAATCTGTAGCAGAGACAAGGCCGGATAGATGAACAGATCAATGAACTCACAATAGCTGTATGGGGAGCAAGAGATGTGGTGACAAAATGATGACCAAAATACCACTGACCTCCTGTTTCCTTTTGCATCCAGCTTTCTCAAGGAGACAGGGAAACTATCAGGCTGAAAGTATAACATCAAGTGATAGATATAGGAGGTGTACTTGAATACCCTTTCCCTCTCCAAATTCATGAATTTCTCATGAATCTTGTCAGCAATGAATGTGGCATAATCATACTGGGGAGCAGGAGGCTGCCCTGGAGTGAGCATGGATAACATCACCAAGGTTGTATCATCCACAAACTCACTGGTATGGAATCCCAGAATGCAGGATATCATGTCCACTAGCAGTCTCCCTGTATCATTGAACCAGACATGTAGATAAGGAGAAGGTTGTCGGGGTTGATATTCTAGTTTCATGAACAACTGACCAATCTTTGTGACCTCTGAGCTGGGCAACTTGGCAGCTTCTTGGAGCAGAAAATTCATAGAAAGGGGGACCAAAGGTTTAGTTGGTTTAAAGTTCAACATCTGATTTATGGATTGTGGAGTGATGTGGAATAAAATATTCCCATATGAACTCAAAACTGCTCTTTGTGAGGGTTCATAGTGTTCACAACACTGATGGATGAGGTCTGGGAACACATTGACTTGAGGTAGGTAATAAATGGGAAAATTAGATTCCCAGATACCTATGTCATCAGCACCACACATGTATTTATCCCTCAGCTCACAAACAGTGTGTATGTGATATTTGGTAGTTATCTCAACTGTCTCTTTAATTTGATGATCCCTGTCAGCATGGGCCAGCCAGTCTAGGTTCCTCTGTGGGGCACTCAGGGGAGTAATGTTCAAGGCCACAGGGTTCTCCATGCTTCACTTATCCTCTACCCTGGATTTATACTTGAATTGTGGATGAATGTGTTGAGTTTTGACAGAGAAAGAGATTTTCAGGGAGAAACAGGGTAGCTTTGGCAAAATTGAGGTGAGATGCTGTAAAAAAGGGGGTGAAACAGGGTGAATTATCTTGCTGTGGCGCGCCCTGCGACACGAAAACTTTGTGAAGGGTATGGGTTAAGCACAATGCAGTGAATGAGGGGATTTTGATGAATTTGGGACCTCCAAGGGATACTAGTTCAGTCTTTGAAGGTATAGGAGTTCGGAATGCCAGATAGTGGTTATTTTGTGTTTTTAGCAGAGGAAGACTGAAAAACCAGTTGGTGGGAGAAACAGGTAAATACCTGGTTGTGGCGCGACGGGGGGAAGATGACTGTGCAGAATTCCAGGCGGCAGTAGCTCAAGGATGAATTTCTGGAGGTTGGCGGAAGAACGACGTAAATGCATGCAAGTTACACAGTGCCCGTTTAGTGAAAAATGGGAAAAAATATGATTTTTGCGTGATAATATGGAAAAATTGGTTTTTGGCGCCTTTTTGATGGATGACGTCAGCATGACGTCATTGGTGGGGCCGAGTATGACGGGATGACGTGTCAACTGGTGATTGGGTCGACGTGGACGAGCGGCGTGGCGGACAGGTCGGAACAATGGCGGAATGGAAGCTGACGTAACATTGATGCGGCAATGGCGTGGTGGTGATGCAAGGATGACATAAGGCGGAAAGGGACTGGCCGTAAGCGGTTTTATCGGACCGCTTTTGGTACGGGCCCGGTTTGTGTCGGAAGCCGCCCGATACAACGAGAAATTGACACGCGCCACAGGCCCTACGTCATCCTCTGACACTTTTCGGGCGCTAAAGGACGGCGATCGGGGGCGGTCCAAAATCGCCAAGGACCGTCGGATGGGAGGGCCCGGATCCGACGGATGACGGGACGCAGAGATGGCAGAGTGATACGATGGGGCCCGTGTAATAAACAATTATTATTTGTGGAAAAGCGCGCTGGGATAAACTTTGGATAAATCAAATTTGTGGGTTTTATGAAGTTTTAGGTACCAGCGGGTAAACTGCATACAGGGTTATAAGGTGCACTAGGGCTATTAGATCAACCAAATGTTGATTTAATTCCCCAAAATAACCTATGCACGCACACTTTCATTAGTGCCCAACTTTATCACGCCTGCCTTTTAGAGTATTAAGGCTATATTGCCTGGGGGGGGGGGATATATAATTTATGGGATTTTTTGCACAAAAATGGTATAATAA
Organism: Pinus tabuliformis; assembly: GCA_031772625.1. NCBI lineage: Eukaryota > Viridiplantae > Streptophyta > Pinopsida > Pinales > Pinaceae > Pinus > Pinus tabuliformis. The sequence goes on along the minus strand of CM062815.1, from coordinate 1,082,873,817 downwards.
TAGGGAAAAGGGGAAAATTGGGGAGCTAAATAGTAAAATTAGGGGTTAATATGGTTTTGAGATGAGAGAGAGGAACTGAATACTAAGCTTAATGAGTAAACTTAGGTGCAGAAATAGATGAAAATGATCAAGGGTTTTACACAGGAAATGTGGCTTTCTTGTGTAATAGGAATCAACACCTTGGCTTGATGTTGCCATAATCAAAAGGTGATATTAGTACACAATGAGGAAATCCCATTGGACCTTTAGGGAATGTTAGAAAGAAGTTTTGTGGGGAATGATCGGGGAGTTAGACATGCTTCACTGTGTTGTTACCAAAATGTTGAAACAGGTGAACCTTCTCTTGTCAATATATGCTTTCTGTCAAGGCCAGCAATATGAAGGAAAACAAGCTTCTGCAACCCCTTTCTACCTACCCATCTTAATGCCTAGCATTTTTTATTACTTCAAGGAGGGTGCATTTAGGCTTGCAAACCCTTAGTTGCTCTTTTTCTTTTTCTTTTCTTTTCCTTTTGAGTTTCTATCTACAACTACCCTTATCACTTCCAAGGTCCCAGATTAAGCAGTTGGGAACCTTCATTCTCTACCTAATCTACTAATATGCCAAGGTTAGACAGTTTGGACAGATTCTCTTTCTCTATTCTACAACATCAATTTAAACATGGCATGATCCAGATTAGGCTGTTGGATCACCCATCCAGAAGTAGGACACTATCCAAACTATGTACAGACATGTTCTTCCACAGAAATATGGGATCTTTGCATCATCAAAGTAGAACATATTTGGAATTTCCCTTGCCAATCATGAAAAATGAAACCTATTGGTATAGGAGGCTAACAGGTTACATATTCGTGATATGTTTGACGAAATGCCTGTCGTGGCTAGTAGGGGTACAGTCAAGGTCTTATTCAAGTAATTTCATCAGTATTGTTATTTCCATGTTATATTACTGTTATGAAGGTGTCATTCAATTCTCGGAAGTGACCTCAGCTCTTGGCCTGAAAATGTGGCTTAAATCCAGGCGACATTGGCACAGAACTAAGCAAAAGAGTCTGTGGACATCAGATTGCAGGCCTGTGAGAGCGTCCAGACATCCCTGGATGCTGGCATATCCATAGCATATGAGCATCCAGAGGTCAAGTGGTCCAAAATGTCAGTGGGATCTAATGGTTGGTTCGTAGAAAGGTTGGGTTGGTTCTTGACGATCCTTATGCTGATGTTGAATGTCTATATGGTGTGTTTCTGTCGGTTCCACTTCCTTAACGTGAATTAGGAGGTCTAATAATATCATAGTGGCCTCTCGTCGCATGTTTACCTCGACTGGCTGATTGCTTGGGTAGATGTGGGAGGAGGTTGTTACATTACCCACCATTTTCTTTTGCATAGGCTCTTGTAGTATGTGTTTAATTAGTTGTCCAAATTATGTGTATAACAATTTTAGATATAATGTTTATATTATTTATAGATAAAAGGTTACTATGCAGTGAAATATAGAAATCCTATAAACAATTTGAACTACTGCAAAAATCTGGATTCTAAAATTTTAGTTTTAATTTAATAGTTGAGTCACCTTAGCTTTGGCGTAGGTTTTTATAAACTAATTTTGCATATGAGAAATGCAGAGTAACTCTTAATGTATGTCAAAACATTTCCCTAATAATTTTGTTAGAAGTGATGTAACACCTTTTCCATGAGTTGGCAATAAGCACCTCCATTAGGCATTTTCTATAAACTTCTAGTGTGCGATCACGTGGGATTTTTAAGAATACTACACAATTTTTGGGAATTTTTGGTTGGCATAATGTTTGGGGAAACTACCTTGGAGTAAGGCATGAGTGAATGCAGTCCCAAAGGAGAAATGGGGTTAGGCACTTGGGTGTTAGACAGTTGATGACATCTTGTTTCTTGGTGAGATATGCACCTCGGTCTAATGAAGATGCCATGCGAGCTAATGTTTTGCAATTAGATAAGGTTACTTGCAATATGGCATGTCTCTCGGAGTTGCACATCATTGAGAGTGCCTTGGGAGCAGAGTTAGAAGTTTTTCAAAATTTCTAAACTGTTTTCATAGTTTTAAAACAGATTTTTGATGGTTTTGTAATTCTTTAACCTATATTTGAAGGACAAATCACCGCGGGCAATTTGCTCATCAAATTCCAACCCTGCTTGGGAGTCATGAATTTAACCTCCTTTGCCATATATCATTATTGCTATATCTCAAACTAAAGGAAAATAATGTGTCTCTCAATAGAATGAAAATGCGGCACGTGTCCTCGTCCCTACAATCATTATAGGCCTCGTCTCTACAATCATTATAGGGAAGAATATTTCTTAATATTTTTTTACTAGGAGCATATGGAATATTTTTTATTTTGAAATAGAGGAAACATTAAGGTTAAGGGGTTAGCAACAATTATTTAGAGTCTGAAGAGTATTCCCATAAGACTCTCAATTATAAAATCCATCCACTCAACTATGAAGTTTGATCACTTGCTCTGATTTGGAATTTGTTTATTTGTAAAAAAATATTTAAACTTTGATTGAAATCAGTATTTTGTATGTCAGGTTGGAAATGTTATATATAGAGAGAGGTAGGAACCGTGGGAGAAAATGGGGAAAATGAACTCTGATAGGGTTTTCCATTGCATCAGGATTTGCAGGACCGCCGCAGCGGTGCGCTAGTCTAATCTTGGTGTTCACGAAGGAAATTCCACTGTCCAGATTTAATCTAATGAGGCGAGTAAAAGGGGTTTCTCCATTGGTCTGAAGTCCACACCTCGTTCAATAATGGGTTAAAGATTTGGCCTTGAGTTATTTTGACTGGTGTCTTGCAGATCTCATTGTTTGCAGCAAACAATCTCTCCGGATGGGTAGATGGGAGATCGATGGCATTTTTGTTATCAATATGCTAGATGGCTCCTCTGCGAGCGTGATCCTCTGGTCAACAATGTATTTAATTGTTGGATCTAGCTTTTTTGTGGTGATCGCAGGCTCTAAGGCCTTGTGTTGGTCAGATTCATCGCTTTTTCTTATGAATCATGGAGCTGGGGCCACAAAGTAGTGTTCCTATAATCGAATAATCTTCGAGATCTCTTATGTTGTATTTTTTTATTGATGTCAGAGTCATGGTTGGGGCTTTTTACGCTGCAATCCTGGTTTTGAGCAATTTGGTAGATGGGATCTGAAGTTTGAGGTTGTGTGCAGACCCCTATCTTGGCTTCGGTATAAGTTGGGGCCACATCGGTGGCGAGGGTGCTTGCCCTTTGTCGATCTACGGAGGTAATTATTGGATCAATCTTTCATCAATAAGGGCGCGTTAGTATTATCGTCAAATTTGTTTGGAAGCGTGGGTTTCTTAACAGATCTGGAAGAGTTCATATGAGGCTCCGCTCAATTCTCAAAGTTCGAGATAGCGAAAAAAATTGAAGGAACCTGATAGTAGGAACCGAGATCTGGTTGTGAAAGATCAGTTTCAAATCTTTGTTAAAACTCTTGCGCGGAAATTAGTAACCATGAGGGTTGGGGTTAGGCATCTGGTACAAGATTTTAAGCAGAAGATTCAAGAAAAGCTGGATATTTCAGCAAATTTTCAAAGTCTGATTTATGCAGGGAAATCAATGAAAGAGGTCACCAAGTTGCAGGATTATGGAACTGAACATGATTCAATTATCTGCTTAAACTAGAGATTGAGTGGAGGTTGTCCTAGTAAAGAAACTTCTTTAAAGGATGTCGTAAAAGGAAGGATCGATTCACATAAAAATTCATATCAACCCCTTTATACTCCTGGTCTCTATATTGTGGAACAAATGAATCAGGGCCGGCTTTCACAGTAAACTTATAGGTAAATGAGCTCTATTCTGAATTTCATTTCAGAGCATTTATATGTAAATTTAACAATTTCTAGCCTAAAACCGAGGTACTACATCAATAAATCTTCTCTACATAGAATTGAAAATTGTGTTTCTTCTCTACATAAAATTGAAAATTGTGATATTCACTTATTTTCCAGTAGATTTTTTTGTTGTTGTAAAATTTGATACATTAAAAGATTAGATTTGGATTACGTTTTAAAAGAGGGAACATCCTATTTTTAGAGATATTTTTAGTTTTATCCTATCTTTCTAATGGGTAATAACATGAGATGTTTTTGATTTTTCACCAGAAATCCAAAGGAATTTTTGAGGATAGGATGTTCGACTAATGAAGGGTGGGTTAACCTCCCCATCTAGGAAAAAGACAAAATATGAACTTCGGTACATGCAAAATATTTTACTGAGGTATATGGGATACGTAGTAACATAGGACTCTGAAATTATGAAGGAGGCAGAAACGATGAATCTCTGCTTAGCACGGCTCTGTTGGACGTTATAAAACAATGGACATTGAAACGAAAGGGAAAATTGCTGTTGACAAATATGGAGTGTGAAGGTAAAACGGGTATTCATGCCATAGCCGTTCCCATGCCTGGGCAAGGCCACATCAATCCCATGATGCAGCTCGCAAAGAAGCTCGCCTCCAAGGGCATTGCCATCACATTTGTCCTCACACAATCATGGCATAACATCATCACCCACGCTCATTCAAGCAACGGTGTCAATGCATTCGCCCACGCTCGAAATCTTGGCCTCGACATTCGGCTGGTGGCAATACCCGATTGCCTACCCGGCGAGTTCGAGAGATGGAACAAGCTCCACGAGTTTTGTCAGTCGCTGGATAATATGGAAAGCCATGTGGAGGAGCTCATAAACAATCTCAATCAATCCAGTGCAACGCCCGTCTCCTGCATTGTCGCTGATACTTTCCTCGGATGGGCAGTGCCTCTCGCCAAGAAGCTGCGCCTGCTGTCCGTTTCCTTCTGGACGCAGAATGTGTCAGTCTTTTCCATCAATTTCCGTTCATATTCAGGTGATAATTATTTATTTAAATTTGCTGCTACAAATCACTGGTGAATAATCCCAATAGAGAATGAGATTGTTATTTAAAATCTCTGGAATATTTTGCTTCTAATATCGATTTGCACAGATTTGGGTTTATTCAACATCACTAGAGTCTATATTCAAACACTAATTCATGGATAATTGCCCCTGTTTTCTCAATATTGTAATGATTTGGGTGTTTTGCAGTGGAACGGCGGGCGGAACGTTTGACCACTTTACAAACCGCAGATGTTTCCTTGGGTTTAAAACGAAGCCCAGATGATGATATCGCCAGAGTGGTTGCTCGCTGTTTTCAAACCGTCAGAGAAGCAGACTGGGTTGTAGCCAATTCCTTCCAAGGGTTAGAAGGTCATGTAGTGGAGGCTTTGTGGGAGAAAATGCGAGTATATTGCGTGGGGCCATTGCTCCCTTCGGCGTACCTCGACCTCTCAGATCCTCGCGACTCCGTTGTCGGAACCAGCTGTCGGGTAGAGATGGACTGCACACAATGGCTGGACGACAAGCCCCCCAAGTCGGTCATATACGTCTCGTTCGGCAGTCTACTCCCCGTGTCGATAAGCCAAATAGAGGAAATAGCAATGGGTCTCAAGGCGAGCGATTATAGTTTTATTTGGGTGCTTCGACGTCCGAACAACGAGTGCGCCGAAGTTTCATCCGTGCTGCCGGACGGCTTTCTGAACGAAACGAAGCAACGAGGAGTGGTTGTTCCTTGGTGCTCACAGCTGAAAGTGCTGTCTCATCCATCCATTGGCGGATTTTTCAGTCACTGCGGGTGGAACTCCACTTTAGAGAGCATCTCCTTCGGCCTCCCAATACTGGGATTTCCTCTCGGTGGGGAGCAATTTGTCAACTGCAAGTTCATAGTCGATGAATGGAAGATTGGGATGAGACTGAGGAGCGGCGATGAGGTTATTGGCGGGATCGAAATAGCTGAAAAGGTGAGGAGACTGATGGAAGGGGAGGAGATGAGAGGGGCGGCCGAGAGACTGAGAGATGTTGTAAAAAGAGAAGGAAGGAAAGGAGGAACTTCTTACAGTAATTTGGAAAGCGTTGCAGAGGGGTTAAAGGCTAAACTCATTGAAAACAAGATAATATCATAGTCTTCATCTTGACCTAGTAGAGTCCTGTGAGAAGAGACTCATCAAATGAATGCATTATAGTATGTAATCTAAAATTTGATAGTTAACCAAGGTAGTAGTGTATTTTGGGGCTTTTTTCCAATAAGTTTACGTCAAATTTCTCCGTGATTAGTTGGAACTGGACTTAAAAATTTGAAGCGTGAACTCTGCACTCTGAACGGTTTTATCGCGGAACCTAAAATTTATTATAGGCAAGTTCTAATTATTTTGTTTCCCACTATTTAATATTCTTGGAAGTGTACATATTTTGTGCATCTTATTGATAAGATCATTTAATACTGTACAGGTATTGGATCATACTGAATTATGTTGATACCTAGGTTTATTTTTTGAAATAAGTTTCCAAAATTTTAATTCGAATGAATAATAAAAAATTAATTTCATGTAATATGATAAAGTAAATATTTACATTTCTCTAGGTTACATAGAGGGTGGTGACACTAGATTCATCATTCTTGACACAATCTTAGACCTATGTCTTATTTTATCACTGTCTATAATATAACATTAGATATAACATAATGTGATATGCTGCTTCTTCTTACATAGTGATCACATACAACCCAACCAAACCTTTAGAGCAGGAGAACACCATCTCATGAAACACCAAGGATATCTTCCATACAGCGAAATACCCATTCATGCACTGTAACTTTAATCTTCAATATTATGTATTAGATATATTGGGTTTCCGTGTATTTTCCATCAATAAGGGTAGGGTGTCCACATAAATTAGAATGAACACCCAAGTTGATTTTCCAGTTGTTTTAGTGGCAATTTTTTTGTTAATCACCTCTATCTCAATTTTTTTGAGTTAGGGGAACATGCCCACATAAATTAGAATGGGTGCATAAGTTGATTTTGCATGTTGTTTTAATGGTTGAATCTTTGTTAATCATCTCTATCTCGAATTTTTTTGGGTTGACTCTAAAAAGGAAGAACACAAAACCTTAAATGCAACGTTGTGTTTTTTAATGTCAATTATTATATTTGAAATCCTTAAAAACATCATGTCATGCATAAGCTTAGTTTATTAACTGCAACGGTGAAACTCAACATGAATTCTTAAGGGAAATTTGAAATTTGCTTTAACAGAGTAAGAAATTGTTTTGAGATTAGGGAAAGTTCACTCTAAAGATATTGCTTGTTTTATTTTGATGAATTTCTTGTAAGTTTCATTATTAACCTTTGATCGTGAGATCAACTCTTGCATAAGATCATTTTTGGTGGAATCACCTGCTTCACCCACAATTTAATATTACTAGCATCAATAATCTATACCTATTTATAGAGTACTTTTCACATCATGATTTACTATGATTTCCGTTCATCTTAAATGTCCACTTACAAGACAAGCCTCAATCTTTAAAGAATATGTTACTGTAGGGAGTGGACCCCTTATCACTAAGGAGATTGTCTTGCAATGGTTTTTTTATTAGTTCCATGGAGAGTAATAAGATTTATATTAGTGTCAGGGAGAGTAACAAGAGTTATATCAATATTTTCCTGATTTTCATCTCCTCTTCTCCTTATCAAGGTTATGTTTCTATTGTGTTTTTCTTTGGTGTAGGCTAAAAAGGATTGTTAGATAAAAATGTTAACCTTTATGTGATTCACATTAGAGGTGAGTAGCGGAAATCTTAATTGGAAATATAGTAGTTCGAAATTGACTTAGCATTTAGTGACACTTACAAGACTGGTTGACTGGTCTAATCCAACCCCCGCTTTCAAGAGGGGTTGTTGCCTATTTTATTCAATAGATTAATGAAACAAATATAGGGGAGTGACTGGTGGCACTAGTGTGACAAAGTTATGAATGAAACAAAATCTGGTAATGGTTCAAGGAAGTAATTGAAAATATATGTATCTTATGGACCAACTCTTCCACATTGTTTTCTTGCTTGAGGAAAGGCAAAGGCCTAATCTAGAAAATGATGTCGTAGTAGAGGAGTTATATTATTCATTGAACCCCATGACATTTACAATTTGATACCTTCAACTACTTTATGAGAGTAACATTCAGAAGTTGGCCATATTAAGGGATCTCAACCTAAAGAAAATTCCCCTTCTTGGATAAATATTCAGGTCATCCCTACATAAGTTATAAACAAATTTTTAAGGTTTCAAAGGTTGGCCCTAATCTAATTTTAGGGAGTGAGTATAAATTGGCATGATGAATAATACACCCATGTGAGGATTGAAAGGTGCATCTTCTATCTCTTGTAGGAGATGATGAATATTAGAATTAGATTGGATATGATGATAACACTGAGAGGGAAAAACTGTTATAATCGCCGAAGTGTTTCTCCCTATGCTTTTTATCAGTATCCAATCAAAAAATCTTTCCATGACATATGCGATTCCATACAAGTTTGCATATCAGTTTTTTAGCCTCAAGTAATCCTTGAGTGCTATTGTCTAGAAGATAAAATGACAATAAAAGCAAAGGGATAAATCGACCACAAGCAAAAACAAGTTTTGATTTCACTGATTTTGACGAACACTTCCCTTTTTCCCCATGTTGATTCCACCTTAATTATTTCCCATCAAAGGAATACTAAAATTACAAGCAAGATTACAATCTCATTGAGCCTACGTAGGAATGATTGCTCCACCAAATGCCACTCCAAATGTAGCCTCCTTCCCTATATTGTTCCTCATGTCATTTCCAAAGAAATTAGAGGCATTGTAACTAGTGTTTACTCATGTAGAAACCGAATATCCCCTCAACTACAATTCTCCATTGTCAAATTTTTTCAATATGCCCCTACCCTATTCTAATTCATTCGCCAATTTCTTGCAAAGTTTCCCTATAACTTCTTCTTGGAGAATTTGATTCAAGTCATATTAGGACACAAATTTGAGTTAGATACAGATTTGACTACGGGTACATGGGCATTTAGCATCTATAGACTCTAGGGATGGCTAGATATCAAAGAAACATCTTAACAGAGTGAAAAATGCATCTCAATCTAGGAGGTGGATAAATAAAGAAATTACAAAATTAATGGTAATGTTTGAAAAAATATGTCATAGAGGTGGAGATGTTTTTGAGGTAGTGAGAATGCACTAAGAAAACATGTTAATAACCATCCATACCAATTGTAAAGATGACGTTGATGATGACATTGATCATGGAGAAAGAAGAAGGGTTATATTATTTAGGAAGAAAAATAAGAAATGAAAATGAGACCATGACCATTGCAAGTGTTGTATTGTCAAGTTTGTAGCTTGCAAGCCAAGTACAATGAATTCGGGCTTGATTTAAAAAAAAATGTGAACCTTGGGTAATTCAAAATGCCCCTCATTTGTATCTAGATCTTATTAAAGGCAAGAAGACTGGAGATAAGCTTCAAGGCATGAAAATTTTGGGTGATTAGGCTAATTCCACTACAATTGCAGGGATTTTTTTCCATCATTTAGCTATTACAATAGACTCACCTGAAGTATTTTATTTTGAATGAATTTTAGTTGCAAGGTTCTAAATGATTCACAACAATTCCATGATGACCCTTATTATGTTCAAATTAATTTCACTATATATGCCCTAAATCATGAGGATGATTCCCTAGAATGATTTTATGGAGCACTACTACTGTCAATGTTATGTTGTTTCTATTCCAGGCATTAATTCTTGCATTGTGCCAAAGCTTCCTTGGTTCCAATTTTGTGGAAAACTATAGTTAATTTTCTTGCCATAATCTGGTCGATTAGGGTTGGATTTGTATTTAAAAGTTAAACAAATTTAGTTGGTCTTTTAGGTATTTGGTGATTTAAATATTGTTTCCCACATTCAATCATGGAAGGGAAGCCATTCACTTCTGTTATTATTTTTATGTTGCCTCTTAATGAACTATGTTAAGAGAACAAACCACTTGATATGTAGAATAATTCATTGCATTTCCTTGGATATTGATTTGATGGCCTAGTCCATCTAATTTTACAAACCAAACACCTTAAACACTAGAATTATATATGGTCTTAATAAAGGAACTTCTAACAACCATTATTCACTAGCTTATAACATTTTCAGATGCCAAAGCACTCTTATGAAGCATATTCATATCAAGAAATTTAAAAAATATGATGCATCGATTTAGATTTGCATACATAATAAGGGTTTCCAAGTTATTTTATTGATGTTCAAAACTTAATTTCCATGTTAACTTCATGTTTTTTTTTAGCTCCAGTTGAGAATATTCTTCATTTAATCAGAAACAATCCATAAGCTAAATAGGATCATCAATAGGAATTCTTGGTTGTATGTTTCTATGAAAATAGAGGTTCCCATGGACTACTTGGAATGGGGATGTTGTAAGTGCTATTTCAATAGTGATAACATACACAAGAATGCACAATACCACTTGCCTTATTTCCTATCAAAACACTACTAAAAACATCATGGGAAATTCTTTAAAGTAAGAAAAGTAGATTCTTGTCTTAAGCTGGGACAAATTTTATAATTGTTCATGTAGGATGTTATTAAGTTGTCCCAAGAGAACCTTCTATCTCAAAAAACCATTTTTAGGCTGTAGGCCTCTTTTATTTCGACATGCATCTAATTTTTTAAACACACCTAGACAACACCCTAATTAATTAGAATGTGACACTCTATACAGATTATGATGGATTCTCAAATGTGTTTGTAATTTATTTGTCTAAATCATTTTCACTTTTTGTTTCCACACCTCTTTGTTCCAAAGTGCCTCTTATGCATCCCCTAGATTTGGGAACTTATGTAATTCCTAAAGTCAATTATCAATAACAAGGGTAGAGAACTTTAACTTCTTTTATAACTAGGAATCACTATCACATTAAATAAGTATCATTGTTGATGATTGAGGTGGAAATTTTTCATATCAGTTGCATACCCACAAGCATGGGTCATCAGTTAAGCATATCCACTGCACTGAGAGGAACTCTCCAACCTTGTGTGGTAGAGATGTTGTAATGCCTTGAAAACATGTTCATTCAGTCAAAATAAAATAAAAATAACCCCATATTAAAATAAAAATAACTTAAAACTAAAATATTAAAAACAAAATTCTACATTTCCCACCGAGTGTAGAATTGACAATGATGGGGTGTACTGTTAAATCACTCTATGATGTGAAGGCCACCGATTCGAAACTCTGTGGGAAAAAATCCAATAATGTTAAGGGTTGGTGTCACCTAGGTGGGTGTGATCCCCAAGCGATTATGATAGCTTAGATGCCCCTGGGTCATGGTTTCTCAAGCCAAAGGTTAATCCCGTAGTTATATTTTGTTATTTTATGGTATGTTCTATGCTTAGAGCAGTTTACTTATCTTTCTTATTATTATCCACAGATTAGCAATCACATGTACATAAAGTAAAGCGCAGATAGAACATTAAACAATCGACATAAAACAAGCCAAGGCAAGAGACACAAGATGTGGCAGTTAGCCAGGGACAAACCCCAATATGGGGAAACCCTTTGATTAAATCTTCCTTTATCTTCAATAATTCAACAGAGAGAAATAGTACAAAGATATGATTTATATCAGCAGTAGCAAACCCCAGATCAACCCTAAACTAGGGTAGCAGACCCTAGATCAAACTTGTCAAGTCTCCACCGATGAGTCATTCATCGTACACTAGTCCGAGACTTCGTCATGCACTAGTCCAAGATATCGCCGTGCACCAGTACAAGATTTCGCTGCGTACTAGTGCAAGATTTCGCCACGCACTAGCGTAAGATTTTGTCATGCACTAGTACAAGATTTCACCGCATACTAGTGTAAGATTTCACCGCGCACCGGTGCAAGATTTCGCTACGCACCAGTGCAAGATTTCACTGCGTACCAGTGTAAGATTTCACCGCGTACCAGTGCAAGATTTCGTTGTGCACTAGTGCAAGATTTTGCTGTGCACTAGTGCAAGATTTTGCCGTGCACCAATGCAAGATTTTTTCGTGCACGAGTGCAAGATTTCATCGCGTACCAATGCAAGATTTCATTGCATACTAGTGAAAGATTTTGCTACGCACCAGTGCAAGATTTTGCTACGCACCGGTGCAAGATTTCATCGTGCACTAGTCCAGGATTTCGTCGCACACTAGTCCAGGATTTCGAACGACCCTTTTCAGCTAGTGAGAGAGAGAGAGAGATGTGATGAGTTGAGTGTGTCCAAATGATGAAAATACCTCCTATATTTATACACAACTATTGATGATTGAATGGATGCGACTGTTGGGCTTCTAAGCCTACATGAGTTGTAGGTCGGCTTGATAATTATTCCATAATTAAAATATATTCATATCTCCATAAATACTTATCAAAATTAGATGATATTTAGATCAATTCTACACCTCTCTTCAAGAGGAATCTAATAAAAATATTATCAGCCATGAATAAGATGACCCACATGGAGTTTGGCCCTAGTTTCCAATTTTAACACTCCCTCTCAACTAGGGAGAACTCCATCTGCAATCTGTCTGTCGCTCGCTACTATTCATCCATCAAATGCACTGCCCTGTATAGCTTGACCCCTACTCTGCTCTGCTCTATCCTGCCTGCTCTGCTCTGTTCTATTCTGCCCTGTTCTGATCTTCTCTGCTTTGCTCTGCTCTACTTTATCTAAATTATGAAGAGGAAGAAATGATTGAGGATGTATCATACTGACACAAAGTCAGTCTCAGAGTGTGTACCACTGGTCCCAGGCTAGTCTCAACCGACCTGAAGTTAGTGTCATAGTGGTTACAACTCCTACCACTGGTCCGAGACCAGTATCATCCTCCACTGACTCAAAGTCAGTCTCAGAGTGTGTACCACTGGTCCCAGATCAGTCTCAACTGACCCGAAGTTAGCGTCATAATGGGTACAACTCCTACCACTGGTCCCATACCAGTATCATTGATCCTAGATTAATGAACGAGGATGTATCATACCATCCTCCACTAACTCAAGGTTAGTCTCAGAGTGTGTACCACTGGTCCTAGACTAGTCTCATCTGACTTGAAGTCAACGTCATAGTGGGTACAACTCCTACCACTGGTCCCAGACTAGTATCATTGATCCTAGATCAATGAAGGTCATCTTAGCATAGGGAGTACGGTAGATACAACAATGTGTCCATTAGTACTACTATGGTCCCTATCCTCATTCCCCTACTCATTGATTAGATGAGAGGTACTTCCCATGAGTCCTAGACTACATGGGTAGGATGCCTTGACAGGAGAACTTAATCAATCTTGTCCTCACAGGAGAACTAATCATCTTTCTACATAAACGCCATGGAGAACACATCATCTAGGCCTTGTAGGAGAACCAATCATCCTACTACATAGTCGTCATGAAGAAAACATCATCCAAACCTCACAGGAGAACCAATCATCCTGCTACATAGTCGTCATGGAGAACACATCATCCAAACCTCACAGGAGAACCAATCATTCTGCTACATAGTTGTCATGGAGAACACATCATCCAGACCTCACAGGAGAACCAATCATCCTACTACATAGTCGTCATGGAGAACACATCATCCATACCTCATAGGAGAACCAATCATCCTGCTACATAGTCGCCATGGGGTGTACATGTATACCACCAGGGGATAGTGAATCACCCTGTGGTCATATGTCACTCTAAGAAGTACCCCGCACCCCCCCTAGAGCTCCCAGAGCTCCCAGAGCTCAATGCAACATATAGGACCCTCATCAGAGGGTCTTTGAACAACACCAAGTTGTTCTTGGAAAGTCAGGTATTTGGCTTTCCTTAGGGGCTTTGTCAGAATGTCGGTGACCTATTCATCTGTACCGATATGTTGGAGCTTTATTGCTCCTCTCTACACCATATCTCGAATATAGTGGTACCTAATATCGATATGCTTGGAGCGATCATGAAATATAGGATTCTCTAACAAACGAATACCACTCTGGTTGTCACATAGGATCACGATGGTATCCAATGTAAATCCAAACAGCTCACTGAAGAGCTTTTGCAACCCGACTGCCTCACATGAGGCCATGCTAGCAGCAATATACTCTGCTTCGGTGGTGCTCAAAGCCACCAACTTATGCTTCTTGCTCATCCAAGATATCGAAGCAGATCCCAAGGTGAAACAACACCTAGAAGTGCTCTTACGGTCCACCACACTGCTTGCCCAATCAGCATCAGTATATCCAAGTAGTCTCACATCTCCGGCAGTGTATCTTAACCCATAAGTAATTGTGCCGCGAAGATATCTCAACAGATTCTTGGCACCAATCCAATGTATGTGGTGAGGTTCAACCATATGTTAAATCAATGTGTTGACTGCGAAGCATATATCTGGATGGGAGTTCACTAAGAACATAAATTCTCCGACGAGTTGATGATACTCGGTGGTATTTCATAAAACAGGTCCAGCAACGCTACCGCTTAACTTCTTAAAGTCAAGCTCCATCGAGGTAGTAGCAGGCTTGCAGTCAACCATACCGAATCTTTCCAATATCTTCACCACATATTTTCCTTGAGATAGGAAAATTTCGCTTGGCTTCTGCCACACTTCAAGTCCTAGGAAATAGTGCATCAGTCCTAGGTCCTTCATTTCAAATTTAGAAGGCAACTCCCTCTTACATTTGTGAATGAGAGGGCTTGCACTTGTTAGAAAGAGGTCATCCACATACAACACTAGTATGAGAGGCTTGTCATCTTCAACCTTGAAGTAAAGGTTAGGATTGACTCCACACCTAGTGAATCCCAGCTTCATTAAGTAGCTATCGATCCTCTCATACTATACTTAGGGTGGTTGCTTTAGCCCATAGTGAGCCTTCTTCAACCTGCATACATGAGATTTTTGATCATAGATCTCAAATCCTTCGGGTTGCTTCATGTAGACTTCTTCTTTGATTGAACCATGCAAGAACATGGTCTTGATATCTATTTGATGTAGGTTCCATCCTTGTGAAGCCGCAAGGGCTATGATCGAGCGGATGGTGGTATATCTGGAAACAGGTGCAAATATCTCATCATAGTCTATACCTTCCTTATGGGAGAAACCACGAGCAACAAAACAAGCCTTATACTTTTTCGTACATCCATCTGCTGCATGCTTTATCTTGTAAAGCAATTTAGAAGTGACAATTGTCTTGTCCTGCGGTCTGGGAACTACTTCCCAGACATCATTCTTCATAATAGACTCATATTCTTCGGTCATAGCATCCTTCCATACTTGATGCTTGACGGAATCTAAGAATGATGAAGGCTCATTTTGTATGATCGTGCTCATGATGGTCAGGTATCCCTGATACCTGTTAGGTTTCTTAATTTCATGGAAGGTTCCTCGGGGTGCAACATGTCCTTCAACATCATTAAGTAGCCCCCTAAGCTAAGAGGGCCTCTTTCTAGAAGAGGAAGACTTAGGTGGATCAATAGGATCCATGGGTTCTTCTACATCAGGAATTATTTCATCATCCTTTTCTTTTGGTTCCCTGGTGTCGGCCTCTTAAGAGCTCCTCAAATTCGAAAGATTGTCCACCTTGCTGAGGGCCATATCTTCATCAAGGGTGACACCATGACTAATCACAACTTCCCTTTGACCAGCTACATAAATTCTATATCACTTAGTATTTTCACCATAGCCCATGAAGATTCCTTTCTTTCCATATGCACCCAATTTATTCCTTTTCTCTTTCGGCACATGAAAATATATAGGGCTTCCAAAAATTCTAAAATGAGATACATCAGGTTTTATGGATGAACATTTCTTCAGGATTCTTGGAACCCAATGCTTGATGAGGGCATTGGTTTTGTACATATACGGTGGTGTTTGCAGCTTCAACCCATAGAAACTTTTGATGTATTTGATCACGGAGCATGGCACAGACAACTTCCATAATCGTACGGTTCTTCCTTTCCGCCACACCATTCTGTTCAGGAGTATATGGTCTAGTAGTCTCCCTATTGATGCTAACCTCTTGCCATCGATGAAAGCCACCTTATAGACTTTATCTTCCATTGCCAAAATGGACACTAGGTTCTTTTTGAGGTCAGGTACATACAATACATCCTGGAATTTCTAGCCTTCTTGAATGATTGTCCTCTTCCTTAATTTCCAGCACTCCTTTTACCTCTGCTATTATATTTACCATTCCTTTGATTGCCATGAGAGGGATTTTGATCATCATCCTAGTGTGAGTCCCTTCTATCAGGGCACTCCCTTGCATAGTGACTTGCTTTATCGCAAACGTAACATCATCCTTTTCTTCCACCCTTAGGTTCATTTGTTCCTAGAACCAGCATATGCATTTGATGGAGGCTCAATGATTTTTCCTCTCACATGGTCCAACACTCCTTGATCTTCTAAGGTTAGATCAATAGACATCTTGCATTCGTGATAGTCAACTTTTTGTTGAGGGCCCCGAAGTCGGGTCAACAACAAGGGGGATACCCACCCGGTCCGGAACCTGGTTGGCGGCTCCTTGCCCGTTTGGAGTAGCGGGTCCGACTGGGGGTAATGGGACCAGTTTCCCAATGTGATGGGTGTGTGTGTGTGTGTAGAGTTTGATGATATTAATCTAGGGGGTTCTTCTAAACTAGTCTTAATTCTAACTGCTAAACTAACTCTATGCTAATATAATCTAATGAAGAAAAATAAATCTAATCTACGCTAACCCGGGGTGTTTTTCCTTTGTTATGCGATCTAGAAAGATTTCTAACAGAAGCTGGTAATAAAGATCATTCAACTGATATCAGAATATAAATCAATAAAGATAAACCATTCTGCATAAGAAGTTAGGCAGAGTAGTTGTGAACAGCATATCGCATAATCAGTTTTCTATATGTTAAGCATAAATAAATGACCCCACCGTACAGAAGTGCCAAATGGTAATGCAGACATTCATGCAATGACATATAAAGAACTCAGCTACATATCACTTTAGGGATACTAGCAGAATCTAGTCAAGAGATAGAAGTACCATTTATGACTAATTTCACTAATAAACTTCAAGTAATAATGATTTATTTCTACTTGTTCTAACATCTGCTAAGAGTACAGAAGTGCAACATCAGTAACAGATATTAAAATGCAAACATAAATAAATCTCGATCCATCCATTCATCAAAAACCTCCTCTGAGGGTGCAGAAGTGCATGTTCTGAGGACAAGTTTTTTGACAGATTTCCGGACCCTTCTCCAAAAACCATGAGAAGGGTTAAATACTACTAACTAATCAATCTTAATTACATGAAATTGGGGAATCGGCTTCAAATGACCGCCCTTTTACTAAAAGCAACTATATTTCTAAACTTAAGATCTAATTTCTGACCGTTTCTGTATATTCTCTTTAGTGCTGTCAACAGTGCAACGTTTTCCTGGGAAGATTCGGCTGGCCGCTTTCTTCTTTCGCTCTGGAGATAAAAGTGGAAATAACAGGAGCTGGCACTTCCTTCCGGCAGACCAGAAGATATTTTCGAAAACCTTTCTCTAGCTGGGTGTATTCGCCACGTGTATACTTAGCGTATCCCAGTTTCTTCTCGAACTGATTTTGCTGTTGCTGTTTTTGGTTTCCGGTCGTGCGAATGATTGAGTGGGTTAGGAGTCGTGCTGTATGGACATCCCCCTGTTTTAAGAATTGTTTCCGTTCTTTGTTCCAGGTTTTCTTGAAGCGTCTTCCTTCTCATGAGCTTCTTTCTCTGCTTCACTAAGTCTGAGCTTCAGGATCTTTTCTGAATACGCTGCTTTTGTGCGCCTTTGACTCTGAGTCCTGGATAGTCTAATTTCATCAGTGCCGATTGGCTGATAGTCTGGAATCTGCGGTTCTGCTGCATGCGGCATCCGTTTGCGGAGTCATTCTCTCTTTGCTATCTGATTGGCGCTTTCCTCTTTCCCTCAGATGTTTCATGCATATAAACTTATATTAGTTGCGTGTCTTGCAGTCTACGCAAAGGAGAAGGGAAATGAAAAGATTTGACGTGAAAGCATTAATCTCTAATGAATGCATAATCCTGACATTCATCATAACTTGACTCTTCGATAAATGTAATGCAATCATTCCTAGATGCTTAAGCATGCGGTCATTAAATTCTTTCAAGGCGCGCACTTGA
This sequence comes from Pinus tabuliformis, assembly GCA_031772625.1. NCBI lineage: Eukaryota > Viridiplantae > Streptophyta > Pinopsida > Pinales > Pinaceae > Pinus > Pinus tabuliformis. The sequence goes on along the minus strand of CM062815.1, from coordinate 1,082,855,690 downwards.
TGCTGGGTCTATCGTGTGATAAGTCTTTTCAGATCGCAGGTCGCAGATCGCAGCTTCGAAGTTTGCCAATGTCGCAGATCGCATATCGCATTGGTCACAGGTCGCAAATCGCAGATATCGCAAATCGCAAATCGCAAATATTGTTTAATGGTTACGTCGTATAGCGTGATGCTTGCGATTTGCGATATCGCATATCAGCGATCGGCATTTCTCGAAGGTTTTTCTTTTAAAGGGGCGCGTGTGATGTATGCGATGCGATGAACTTCGCATCGCACTTTCGCAGTATTTGCTTTTCGCGCTCGAGTTATGCTCCGGCCTTTCTTTGCGATGCGATTTAAGCTTTAGGGAGAGAAATACAAAAACTTTAGAAAAAATATTTTTTGGGATTTTCGTTCAGGGTCCCCTCTTTGCTTGACGTTATTGCTAATTCAAGTGAAGAAAGGGGGTTGTTGGTGACCACAACAATGGCGATTCACTGTGAAGAACCAGTTATCTCTGCTTGTTCTAGTGCATTTTCACTTCCAAAACAGAAAAGTTTTCTTATGCCTAAATTTTGTTATGGACAGATAGAGTATTACCTTTTATCCTGTCAATGATGCTTCGTCACAACTTCTTATTTAATTCTGATTGTTTGTCTCCTCTGGGTTATTTCTTGTATTCATACCTAGTCATTACTCAGTCTTTTCAAAGACAAAATAAGGTCTTCTCTGCGTACTGGCTTTGTAAAGTATGCTCATTTGTCGTAGGTAGAGCCTCTGCTGCTCGCAAGCGTCCATAGCCTCGACAGGGTTACCATGTTATCCAGCAATGATCCTTTTTCCTGCTTGAGGTTATTTACAACATTCCAGAGAAAAATCCTTTTGACACTTTTTCTTTCTTTTTTTGATTTTTATTCTCTAAAGAACAATGTCTTGGTTTGGTAGCCAAATTATGACACAATCATCCACTTGATTTACACTTTTACTGAACAAGCTGGCTCGTGATGAGACCCCTTGTCTTTCGATTGCAACAATCTTGAGTCGTTGCCCTGTTTTGGTAGACAGTAGTGGCAAAGTCAGCAAGTTATAATATCTGTGATCATGATAAGCCGGCTCGCGATGAGACCTCTTATTCTTTGAGATATAGTGTTTTCTTGGATTGTCTCTCTGGATGCTGCGATTCTCCTTAGCAGGGAGGAAGTCATTGTTTTTCCTTAAGAAAGCTCTGGACGACAATAATAGAGTTTAAGAACAACAGTTTTACAGAGAATACTTATTTTGCTATCGATGACACCTTTCATTGCATTGGCATAAAACAATTTTTTGCCAAAAGTTACTCTCATCCCAGGCTTCTTGATAAAGCTTGAAACTAACATCATATTCAGGCTAAAGTTAACTCTACTTGTCAATAATAAAAGTCAGATTTTTCGAAAAGTTTTGCTATTTATACAAGCGAAATCAAAAGCTGATAGAGAAATGGTATGTTTCTTCATGAATACTATTTATGATCGTTCGCAACCAGCCCTATTTATGAAAAAATGGAAAAATAACATAAAAAATTAAATTAAAACTATCCTACAAAAACAGAAGGATGACCTTCTATGGGAAATACATTTTGAGGATTTATCCGTTTACAGGCAGAGAATCTCTCCTGCCTGTCAAGTACTGCAACACAAATGTCGATGGGCCTATGACTTCTACGATTTGAAAAGGACCAAGCCATAGCTTCTGGAATTTCGTATGTTTGCCCTTTTCTTCGTGAGCCTTATCCCACTTCAAAACTAAATCACCCATCTGAAAGTTTTTTCTGGTCATTATGTTCGAATCAAAAGAGGATTTTATCAGCGCTTGGTGGTGAGCATGGGTTTTCTTGGCCCGCTCTCGTCGTTCTTCTAACTTGATTATTTCCATTTGCCTTAGTTGTAAGGGAGAAGTAGGTACTTCATCAATGTATTGTACTAAGGACAAGGAGGGAATGAGTAAGTGAGTAGGAAGAACTGCTTCTCTCCCGTAAACCAAATTAAAGGGAGAAGTCCCGATAGAGGCTTTCTTGGTAATTCTGTCTGCCCATAAGGCGTTTACCAGCGCTTTGTGCCAATTCTTTTGGTTTTGGTCAACTGTCTTTTTGATAATCCTGATCAGGTTCTTGTTCGTTGATTCAGCCAACCCATTACCTTGCGGATAGTAGTTGGCGGAATACTTCAGTTTGAACCCTCTTTTGAGTGTGAACTCAGTCATGGTATTTCCAGAAAAATATGAAGCGTTATCAAATATTAAGGCCGTTGGCAATCCAAACCTAGTAATGATAAAGTGATCTATGAATTCAACAATGTTTTCAGAATTAGCTGTCTTGAGAGGAACTGCCTCTACCCATTTGGTAAAATAGTCAGTTGCAGTGAGGATATACCTATGCTGTTTAGAGGAGTGAGGAACGATCTCACCTATTATGTCCAGGCCCCATTGGCTGAACGACTGTTCGAAGTTAACCGGCTGCAGTGGCATGGATGACTTCTTTTGTTTCCCTGCAGCAGTTTGGCAGACTTGGCATTTTCTTACGTGATTGTACGAGTCTTTGAACAGCGTGGGCCAGTAGTATCCTGCACGTAAGATTTTGCGTGCGGTGGCTTCTCCAGCATAGTGTCCACCTGCTGGTCCATCGTGGAGTTCCTGCAAAACCTTTTCGGCTTCAGTTTTCTCAAGACATCTAAGAAGCACAGAATCATAGTTTCTTTTAAATAAGACATCATCTACGAGCTGGTATTGTTTAGCTTTTAATCTCAGGGCTCTCTTTTTGATGTGATCCAAGTGAAATGGAGCATATCCGTTCTTTAGGAAATAAATGATGTCAGCATAAAATGATTCTGCGTCGTTTAGGCTTACCTCATACGTGTGTACCTCTTCAGGCGATTCTTCGGGGATTTGCGATGCTCCAGCTAACATCTTGCAGAAGCCTTGGCCTCTTACGATGTGTGCCGGCTTGATTTCCAGGTCGTATTCTTGCAAGGCGGTGATCCAATTCGCTCTCTTTTCGCCCACGTCTTTCTGAATTAGGAGGTTTCTTATCGCTGGGAATGGTACTATGACCTTGGTATGGGCCTTTAGCAAGAAGGGTCTGAAATATTTGACCGCTTTAAAGACAGCATATGCCTGCTTCTCTACGTCTGAATATTTCAGCTCAGCACCTTGTAAGTTCGAGCTAAAGAATGCGATTGGGGCTTCTGCCTTTTCTTGGTTTGCCTGGGTCAAGATCGCAGCATAAGAATGTTCTGAGGCAAACGTGTATAAGACGAATGGTTCTGAAAAATTTGGGGTTGCTAGGGATGGAGTGTTGATGATGGCTTGTTTGATTAAGTTAAACACTTTGTGCTCGTCTAGACCCCATTTAAATTTTGAATTCTTTTTTATCATTTTTTGTAAAGGAGAAATAATACGTGAAAAATCTGGGACAAACTTTTCACAAAATTGATCTGTCCTAGGAAAGATTGCATGGTCTTTTTGTTATGGGGCATGGATATCTCGGAAATTTCTTTGATTCTGTCAGGTTCAATGTGAATGCTCGATTTGGACACTATGAACCCTAGCAATTTTCCTTCACTCAACGCGAAAAAAGATTTCTTCGGGTTAAGCGAGATTCCATACCTTAAACATCTTTGAAAGATTTGCTTCAAATCTTTGAGATGGTTGCTTCGGCTTTTGGAATACACAGTTATATCATCCAGGTAAATCACTACTGATTTATTGACTAACCCTTTGAACGCAATGTCCATAGCTCTTTGAAAAGTAGCGCCGGCGTTGATCAGACCGAACGACATCTTCCGATACGCGTAGGTACCCCATTTAGTTCGGAAGGTGGTTTTTAGCTGATCGTCTGGGTGTACCAGCACTTGATTATATCCTGAAAATACATCCAAGAAAGACATCAATTCTGAGCCTGCTACAGCCTGTAATATTTGCTCCATAGGTGGGAGGGGAAAATTGTCTTTCTGACAGGCTTTGTTGAGATTCCGAAAGTCGATGCAGATTCTAATATCTCCGTTTTTCTTCCTAACAGGTACCATATTGGATACCCACTTGGAATGTCTAACCGGGAAGATTATTCTGGCTCTCAAAAACTTATTCAGCTCGGTTTTTATCTGATTTTCCAGGTTAGGGTGGATTTTCCTGAGCTTCTGCTGGACGGGTTTCTCGTTGTCAATCATAGGGATAGTGTGCTGAATGATAGAAGTGTTATAAGTTTTCAGCTCATCGTAGTTCCAGGCAAAGACGTTTTTGTACTGTCGTAGAAGACAGATGTATGCTGATTTTTCTTCAGGAGCTAGGCCTTGGCCTAGATTGACGTTTTGGGGTTTCTCATCGGTTCCTAAGTTCACTGATTCGTAGTTCAGGGTTGAACTGTAAAGTTTAGCGTTAGCTGATCTTTTGAACCGACTTTTTAAGTCATACAAATCTTCTAATTTGACCACCGATTTGGGTATAGCATTATCAGTGCCATTTTGTTGTATTTGGTGGTCATGACAGTCCTCGTCGATTATCTGGTTTGAGTAGGATCCTTCAGAGGTGAGGAAACTTACGATGTCTGGGTCGTCGTTGAATACCCTCCAGTTGGTGATGTTGTCAGGGATAGACGGTTTAAAAATTAATTCTATCGAAAACCTATCTGGACTAAAGTCTTTGGAGGGAATGAGTCTGGAGGCTACGTTTGCTAGCAGGTCTGCACTTGCATTGTGAAGTCTTGGGATTGATGAAATATTGAATGCTGTAAAATGCGCAGTGAGATCTTTCCCTAAAGATTGATAGTGCTTTAAATGACTAGACAGGTAGTGTATGGTGTTACATACCTATTTGACGATTATCTCGGAATCTCCAAAGACTTGAAGATATTTGACGTTGCAGCCGATTACTTTGTATAGGCCTTGCACCAAGGCTTCGTATTCCGCTGTGTTGTTCATGCAATCGAACTCCAGCCTGCATGTGAGCATAGTCTTATTTCCGTCTGGGCTAATCAAGACGCATCCTGCTCCCGCTCCCTCGTTGGACTTAGAGCCATCAAAATATAACTTCCAAAATAAAGAAGTATTTACAGGGTTATCTAAGAAACTAACACATTTTGAATCATCAGTCTGGGAAAAGTTTTCTACTTGGGACACGATTGAATTTTCTAAATATGGTGATATGTGAGCATTGAAATTTCCAAGGAAAGAGTCTACCGAGTAGTTGCCTATGATGCTGCTGTTGTATGCTATGGCTTCGTTCTCTCCTTCCAAATCAGTCACTATGTACTTTTGGTGTAGTTCTCGTTCAACCTTGATTTGATTTGGCTTCCCGTTGAAGGGTAACCACATGTGCGACCAGTCAGTCGAAAAGTATCCGTGGAGCTTCTCGGACCAATCCCTGCTAAGAATTAGACCATAAAATTCCGGGATGTCAGCAACTAGAATATCGATGACCTGGCATACCTTGGGGTTGGACGACAGTCTTATGTTCACTTGATTAAGTTCGCCTACCACTTCGACTTGTGATCGATCAAGTTGAACTATGCGCACTGCGGATTTTTGCGGTTGAACATTAAGCTTGGCACATATTGACTTGGGAAGAATATTGGTTGAAGCACCAGAATCAACCAAGCAATTATGCACGTTTCTATTAAAGATCTCATAAGTGAGGAGGAAAGGGGGAGTGTGAGATCTAGACCTCCCTCCAATCAAAGCGATGTCATTTGGATCGATTTTAATGATCACGTTGATTGGAGGTTTTCCTATATTATGGGAAGCTATAGCTGTAGGTAGAGGTGCAGTAGGTACAACGTGTAACTCTTTCATCATGATCTTCTGTTGGTGTTTCAATTTGCTCAACTCGTACAGGGTAATATTAGCCCTAGTCTTCTTCATGTCGTCGATGATGTTATACTCCATTTCATCCGACATTATTAGTGTCTTTGATGGAGGCGATTGCTCTGATTGGACTGGGCTGAATGAGGTCGCTTTAGGAGTTGTCTTCTTTGTTGCGACCCTTTCTTTTGCTGGAGGGCTTGCGCCCTTCTGTTTTGGGGTAGTCTGGGGAGGATCAAGTTGATTTCTGCTTCGTGTGCTAACCAGAAGTGCTTCTTGATCTTCCTCTTGTGGGAGGATGAAATCCCACATTCCTTGCAGTTCCACCACTTCTTCGTCATCGGTCTGCGTTTCGATGGTGCTCTCTTCTTCTTCTTCTTCAGATTCCACATTTGAGACCACGTTGGGTGGCTTCGTCTCCATAGGGGGATTTCTTTTGAAATTCCTAAAAGGCTTTCTTGGGGACGATTCTGCTACTTGCTTTCTTATATCAATCATCTCATTAGACATGGCTTTCAAGACCTTTTGTAATCCTTCCATGTCGAAAGGGTCTTTCGTTTGCTTCTTCTTGGTTTCTTCTTTGAAAGAGATTTTCTTAGACTTACGCTCTTCGATTGTAGATCTCGTTTCTAGGGCTACTACGCGTCTTTCCACTGCCAATGCCTCAGCCAAGTTGTCGACTAAGGTTGTCTTGCTTGCCCTATCTACGAAGATGGCCAAGTTTGAAGGTAAGGCCGTGATGTACCATTCGCATCTTACTTCCTCGCTGGGTTGGGAAGCAGCGGGGATTTTATTGAGGATCTTGTTGAACCGTAAGTTAAAATATTTAATGGGTTCCCTAGCCTCAGCTTTAAGATTGGACAGATCGTTGATCAGTGTCGCTGTCGATCTATCATCGCCGAATTTGGTGAGAAATTGATTTTGAAAAATATCCCAGCTGGTGATAGATCCGGAGGGTAGCGAAAAATACCATGACCCGGCCGTCCCTTGCATCATATAGGGGAAGAGTTGGACCACGGCGTCTTCGTTGGTAACTCCGTTGAGATTAACAGAAAGCATGAAATTATTGATATGTTCTTCAGCTAGCATTCCAGTTTCTGGATTGAACTTTGGTAACCATTTCTCAGGATGGGCAGGTATTGGACTCAGGGGTGGAGGCATAAAAACCGCCCCAGGGTTGTTCCATGGAGATTGTGCCATCGCTGAGTTGCTGGTTAATAAAAGTGCAGAAGGTGATCTTTGAGGTTGAGAAGATAGAGATGTTATGATCTTTGACGATTGTGGAGGAAGGGTTGCGGAAGATGGATGAGTGATTTGAGGTGGAGATGTGGGTGGTTGAATTCGCGGAGAGGGAGTTGAAATGGACGAGGTGGATGAAAGAGTCTCTCTGTTGGACTCTAGAAGTGCTTTCCTTGCTCTTTTCCTAGTGGGAAGAGGGATTTCAGTTGGCTGAATGCCAAACTTTTCACTCTTCAATCGGGTCAGGGGATGAGCAGGGTTGTATTGCGAAGTCAAGCCGCTTTTAGATTTATCAGACTTCTGATTAAAAATAGAGAATCCCTGGAGTTTACGGATCAAGGTTTGAACTTTAGGGGGATCGACAATAAGTTGTTCTGATGTATCGGGATGTATAGCAGCGGTGGATGTCCGAGCGACTTCCAGTTCCGAGTTTAGTCGTACTGGGGAAGTCGGGGAAGTTGGTGAGGGTGGTTTTCTCTTAGAATGGTATTTGGGTTTTGAATTATGCGCCATTCATAGCTTTGGCCCTCCTTCTAGCGCCAGAAATGTTGAGGGCCCCGAAGTCGAGTCAACAACAAGGGGGATACCCACCCGGTCTGGAACCTGGTTGGCGGCTCCTTGCCCGTTTGGAGTAGCGGGTCCGACTGGGGGTAATGGGACCAGTTTCCCAATGTGATGGGTGTGTGTGTGTGTAGAGTTTGATGATATTAATCTAGGGGGTTCTTCTAAACTAGTCTTAATTCTAACTGCTAAACTAACTCTATGCTAATATAATCTAATGAAGAAAAATACATCTAATCTACGCTAACCCGGGGTGTTTTTCCTTTGTTATGCGATCTAGAAAGATTTCTAATAGCAGCTGGTAATAAAGATCATTCAACTGATATCAGAATATAAATCAATAAAGATAAACCATTTTGCATAAGAAGTTAGGCAGAGTAGTTGTGAACAACATATCGCATAATCAGTTTTCTATATGTTAAGCATAAATAAATGACCCCACCGTACAGAAGTGCCAAATGGTAATGCAGACATTCATGCAATGACATATAAAGAATTCAGCTACATATCACTTTAGGGATACTAGCAGAATCTAGTCAAGAGATAAAAGTACCATTTATGACTAATTTCACTAATAAACTTCAAGTAATAATGATTTATTTCTACTTGTTCTAACATCTGCTAAGAGTACAGAAGTGCAACATCAGTAACAGATATTAAAATGCAAACATAAATAAATCTCGATCCATCCATTCATCAAAAACCTCCTCTGAGGGTGCAGAAGTGCATGTTCTGAGGACAAGTTTTTTGACAGATTTCCGGACCCTTCTCCAAAAACCATGAGAAGGGTTAAATACTACTAACTAATCAATCTTAATTACATGAAATTAGGGAATCGCTTCAAATGACCGCCCTTTTACTAAAAGCAACTATATTTCTAAACTTAAGATCTAATTTCTGACCGTTTATGTATATTCTCTTTAGTGCTGTCAACAGTGCAACGTTTTCCTGGGAAGAGTCGGCTGGCCGCTTTCTTCTTTCGCTCTGGAGATAAAAGTGGAAATAACAGGAGCTGGCACTTCCTTCCGGCAGACCAGAAGATATTTTCGAAAACCTTTCTCTAGCTGGGTGTATTCGCCGTGTGTATACTTAGCGTATCCCAGTTTCTTCTCGAACTGATTTTGCTGTTGTTGTTTTTGGTTTCCGGTCGTGCGAATGATTGAGTGGGTTAGGAGTCGTGCTGTATGGACATCCCCCTGTTTTAAGAATTGTTTCCGTTCTTTGTTCCAGGTTTTCTTGAAGCGTCTTCCTTCTCATGAGCTTCTTTATCTGCTTCACTAAGTTTGAGCTTCAGGATCTTTTATGAATACGCTGCTTTTGTGCGCCTTTGACTCTGAGTCCTGGATAGTCTAATTTCATCAGTGCCAATTGGCTGATAGTCTGGAATCCACGGTTCTGCTGCATGCGGCATCCGTTTGCGGAGTCATTCTCTCTTTGCTATCTGATTGGCGCTTTCCTCTTTCCCTCAGATGTTTCCTGCATATAAACTTATATTAGTTGCGTGTCTTGCAGTCTATGCAAAGGAGAAGGGAAATGAAAAGATTTGACGTGAAAGCATTAATCTCTAATGAATGCATAATCCTGACATTCATCATAACTTGACTCTTCGATAAATGTAATGCAATCATTCCTAGATTCGTAAGCATGCGGTCATTAAATTCTTTCAAGGCGCGCGCTTGATGCTGGGTCTATCGTGTGATAAGTCTTTTCAGATCGCAGGTCGCAGATCGCAGCTTCGAAGTTTGCCAATGTCGCAGATCGCATATCGCATTGGTCGCAGGTCGCAAATCGCAGATATCGCAAATCGAAAATCGCAAATATTGTTTAATGGTTACGTCGTATAGCGTGATGCTTGCAATTTGCGATATCGCATATCAGCGATCGGCATTTCTCGAAGGTTTTTCTTTTAAAGGGGCGCGTGTGATGTATGCGATGCGTTGAACTTCGCATCGCACTTTCGCAGTATTTTCTTTTCGCGCTCGAGTTATGCTCCGGCCTTTCTTTGCGATGCGATTTAAGCTTTAGGGAGAGAAATACAAAAACTTTAGAAAAAATATTTTTTGGGATTTTCGTTCAGGGTCCCCTCTTTGCTTGACGTTATTGCTAATGTCAAGTGAAGAAGGGGGGTTGTTGGTGACCACAACACATTCTCACGGAGCTTGTCTTTGGCAGGGAAGAGTGTTGAGGACCCCATAGTTCTTTTAGGATAGCCTTTCCAATCTTCTCTTCGGTGATTGCTCTTGATCTTTCTCAGGCTTTGTTTTCACCTCAGCTACGATACCATGTTAATTTATGGTATGTTCTCTGCTTAGAGTAGTTTACTTATCTTTCTTATTACTATCCATAGATTAGAAATCACATGTACATAAAGTAAAGTGCAGATAGAACATTAAACGATCAACAAAAAACAAGCCAAGACAAGAGACACAAGATGTGGTGGCTAGCCAGGGATAAACCACAATGTGGGGAAACCCTTTGATCAAATATTCCTTTATCTTCAATAATTCAGCAGAGAGAAATAGTAAAAATATCTGATTTATATCAGCAGCATCAAACCCCAGATCAGCCCTAAACTAGGGCAGCAGACCCTAGATCGAACTTGTCAAGTCTCCACCGGTGATTCGTTCACTGTACACCAGTCCGAGACTTTGTTGTGCACCAGTCCAAGATATCGTCGTGCACCAGTGCAAGATTTCCCCACGCACCAGTGCAAGATTTCCCCACGCACCAGTGCAAGATTTCATCGTGCACCAGTGCAAGATTTCACCGCGTACCAGTGCAAGATTTCATCGTGTACCAGTGCAAGATTTTGTTGAGCACCAGCGAAAGATTTCGTAGCGCACCAGTGCAAGATTTTGACATGCACCAGTGCAAGATTTCACCGCGTACCAGTGCAAGATTTCACCGTGTACTAGTGCAAGATTTCGCTGTGCACTAGTGCAAGATTTCACTGTGCACCGGTGCAAGATTTCACCGCGCACTAGTCCAAGATTTTTCCACACACTAGTCCAGGATTTCGAACGACATTTTTCGGCTTGGGTGAGAGAGAGAGAGAGAGAGAGATGCGATGAGTTGAGTGTGTCCAAATGAGGAAAAGACCTCCTGTATTTATACACAATTGTTGATGATTGAATAGATGCGACTATTGGGCTTCTGAGCCTACATGAGTTGTAGGTCAGCATGATAAGTATTCCATAACCAAAATAAATTCATATCTCCATAAATAATTATTGGAATAGGATGATATTTAGATCAATCCTACACCGCTCGACGAGAGGAATCCAATAAAAATATTATTAGCCATGAATAAGATGACCCACATGGAGTTTTGCCCTAGTTTCAAATTTTAACATATTTGGAGAACACAAACAACTTGACCAAGAAAATAATATGTTCTTATTATAATTTTATTAGCTTTTTTGGGGTAGTAAAGATAAAATTGACTTGGTCAAGTTACGGGAGGTTTTTGAGTTCCAGGATTGTGAGAACCCATGGTATTCATGTAGAATATCGCCTAGTTAACGAGGGAAATTAAACCAATCGAGATCCATCTTAACTATCGATCTACCAAATGCCAAGAGGAATCAAATCTCTTGAGATGCAACATCTTCTTAACTGAAATAAATATTCAAATCTAATCATAATGGATATGACTGAATTTATTTGAGAAAAAATTAAAGAGCACTTAGCAAATCAGGAAAAATTCTTCTAAGGCTCCAATTTCACTTTTTCTTTTTTGTTTGGCAAAATTTTGAATTACTAACTCTGTAGCTTTCAACGCCACCTACAATTTCTGGTCTTCATGTTTTAAAGCTAGCAACTATCGGATTAAGCCAACAATTTTTGAAATTTCACTTCTAACACTGTATGCTTATGTTTCCCTTTCATCATCCATTGAGATATTCTTGGAGGACCTATTCTCTTAAACTAAAATTTACTCCGAATGGATGATTCCCTAGAATGATTTTATGGAGCACTACTACCCTCAATGTTATGTTATTTCCATTACAGGCATTGATTCTTGCATTGTGCCGAAGCTTCCTTGGTTCCGATTTTGTGGAAAACTATAGTTTATTTTCTTGCCATAATCTGGTCGGTTACAGTTCGATTTTTATTTAAAAGTTAAATGAATTTAGTTGGTATTTTAGGGATTTAGTGATTTAAATATTGCTTCCCACATCCAATCATGGAAGGGAAGCCATTCACTTCTGTTATTATTTTTATGTTGGCTCCTAATGAACTATGTTAAGAGAACAAACCACTTGATATGTAGAATAATCCATTGCATTTCCTTAGATATTGATTTGATGGCCTAGTCCATCTGATTTTACAAACCAAACACCTTAAACACTAGAATTATATATGGTTTTGATAAAGGAACTTCTAACAACCATTATTCACTAGCTTATAACATTTTTAGATGCCAAAGCACTCTTATGAAACATAGTCATATCAAGAAATATACAAAATATGATGCATCACTTCATATTTGCATACGTAATAAGGGTTTCCAAGTTCCTTTATTGATGTTCAAAACTTAATTGTCATTGTTGCAAACCTTACTCATTTTCCATGTTAACTTCATGTTTTTTTAGCTCTAGTTGAGAATATTCTTCATTTAATCAGAAAAAATCCATAAGCTAAATAAGATTATCAATATGAATTCTTGCTTGTATGTTTCTATGAAAAGAGAGGTTCCCATGGACTACTTGGAATGGGTATGTTACAAGTGCTATTTCAATAGTGATAACATACAAAAGAATGCACAATACAAATGGCCTTAGTTCCTGCCAAAATACTACAAAAAACATCATGGGAAATTCTTTAAAGTAAGAAAAGTAGATTCTTGTCTTAAGCCAGGACAAATTTTGTAATTTTTCTTGTAGGACATTATTAAGTTGTCCCATGAGAACCTTCTATCTCAAAAAACCATTTTTAGGTTGTAGGCCTCTATTTCATTTCGACATGCATCTAATGTTTTAAACGCACCTAGACAACACCCTAATTAATTAAAATGTGACACTCTATAGAGATTATGTGATGGATTCTCAAATGTTTTTGTAATTTATTTTTCTAAATCATTTTCATTTTTTGTTTCTACACCTCTCTATTCCAAAGTGCCTCCTATGCATTCCCTAGATCTGGGAACTTATGTAATTTCTAAAGACAATTGTCAGTAACAAGGGTAGAGAATTTTAACTTCTTTTATAACTAGGAAACACTATCACATTAAATCATTATCATTATTGATGATTGAGGTTGAAAATTTGCATATCAGCTGCATACCCACAAGCATGGGTTATCAATTAACCATATCCGTGGCACCGAGATGAACTCTCCAACCTTATGTGGTAGAGATGTTGTAATGCCTTGAAAACATTTTGATTCAATCAAAATAAGTTAAAAATAAATTAAAACTAAAATATTAAAAGTAAAATTCTACATTTCCCACTGAGTGTAAAATTGACGGTGATGGGGTGTATTGTTAAGTCACTCTATGATGTGAAGGCCATTGATTCGAAACTCCGTGGGAAAAAATCCAGTCATGTTAAGGGTTGTTGTGGCCCGGGTCGGGTGTGATCCCCAAGCGATTTTGATAGCTTAGATGCCCCTAGGTCATGGTGTCTAAAGCCAAATATTAAGCCCATAGTAATATTTGGAGGACACAAACAACACGACCAAAAAAATCTATGTTCTTATTATAATTTTTATTAGTTTTTTTGGGCTAGTAAAGGTAAACTTAACTTGGTCAAGTTACAGGTGGTTTTTAAGCTCCAGGTTTGTAAGAACCCATGGTATTTATGTAGAATATATCCTATTTAAAGAGGGAAATTAAACCAATCTAGATCCATCTTAACTACGGATCTACCATGTGCCAAGAGGAATTAAATATCTTGAGATGCAACATATTCTCAACCAAAATAAATAATCAAATCTAATCATTATGGCTATGACTAAATTTATTTGAGAAAAACTTAAGGAGCACTTAGCAAATCAGGAAAAATTCTTCTAAGACTCCAATTTCACTTTTTCTTTTTTGTTTGACAAAATTTTATATTACTAACTCTGTAGCTTTCAATGTCACCTACGATTTTTGGTCTTCATGTTTTAAAGCTAGCAACTCTTCGAATAAGCCAAGATGAAATTTCATTTCTAACAATTTATGTTTATGTTTACCTTTCATCATCCATTGAGAGATTCTTGGAGGACCTATTCTCTTAAACTAAAATTTACTCTGGAAGGATGATTCCCTATAATGATTTTATGGAGCACTACTACCCTCAATGTTATTTTGTTTCCATTCCAGACATTAATTCTTGAATTGTGCCAAAGCTTCCTTGGTTCCAATTTTGTGGAAAACTATAGTTTATTTTCTTGCCATAATTTTCTCGGTTATAGTTGGATTTGTATTTAAAATTTAAGCGAATTTAGTTGGTCTTTTAGGGATTTGGCGATTTAAATATTGTTTCCCACATTCAATCATGGAAGGGAAGACATTCACATCTATTATTATTTTTATGTTAGCTCTTAATGAACTATGTTAAGAGAACAAACCACTTGATATGTAGAATAATCGATTGCATTTCCTTGGATATTGATTTGATGGCCTAGTCCATCTGATTTTACAAACCAAACACCTTAAACACTAGAATTATATGGTTTTGATAAAGGAAGTTCTAACAACCATTATTCACTAGCTTATAACATTTTCAGATGCCAAAGCACTCTTATGAAGCATATTCATATCAAGAAATATACAAAATATGATGCATCACTTCAGATTTGCATACATAATAAGGGTTTCCAAGTTCATTTATTGATGTTCAAAACTTAATTGTCATTGTTTCGAACCTTAGTTGTTTTCCATGTTAACTTCATGTTTTTTTTTTAGCTCTAGTTGAGAATATTCTTCATTTAATTAGAAAAAATCCATAAGCTAAATATGATTATCAATAGGAATTCTTTCTTGTATGTTTTTATGAAAAAAGAGGTTCCCATGGGCTACTTGGAATGGGGATGTTACAAGTTCTATTTCAATAGTGATAACATACAAAAGAATGCACAATACAACTGGCCTTAGGTCCTATTAAAACACTACCAAAAACATCATGGGAAATTCTTTAAAGTAAGAAAAGTAGATTCTTGTCTTAAGGCGGGAAAATTTTTGTAATTGTTCTTGTACAATGTTATTAAGTTGTCCCAAGAGAACCTTCTATCTCAAAAATCCATTTTTAAGTTGTAGGCCTCTATTTCATTTTGACATGCATCCAAATTTTTGAAACGCACCTAGACAACACCCTAATTAATTGTAATGTGACACTCTATATCGAATGTGATGGATTATCAAATGTTTTTGTAATTTATTTGTCTAAATCATTTTCAATTTTTGTTTCCACACTCCTCTGTTCCAAAGTGCCTCCGATGCATCCCCTAGATTTGGGAACTTATGTAATTCCTAAAGACAATTATCAGTAACGAGGGTAGAGAATTTTAGCTTCTTTTATAACTAGGAAACACTATCACATTAAATCATTATCATTAGAGATGATTTATGTGGAAAAATTACATATCAGCTGCATACGCACAAGCATGGGTCATCATTTAAGCATATCCGTTTCACTGAGAGGAACTCTCCAACCTTGTGTGGTAGAGATGTTGTAATGCCTTTAAATTTTTTTGATTAAGTCAAAATAAAATAGAAGTAACCCCATATTAAAATAAAAATAACTTAAAACCAAAATATTAAAAACAAAATTCTACATTTCCCACCGAGTGTAGAATTGACGGTGATGGGGTGTATTGTTAAGTCATTCTATGATGTGAAGGCCATCGATTCAAAACTCCGTGGGAAAAAATCTAGTCATGTTAAGGGTTGGTGTGCCCCAGGCCACGTGTGATGCCCAAGTGATTTTGATAGCTTAGATTCCCCTGGGTTGTGGTTTCTCAAGCCAAAGGTTAAGCCCATAGTTATATTTGGAGGAGACAAACACCTTGACCAAAAAAATTCTATGTTCCTATGATAATTTTTAATAGTTATTTTGGGGTAGTAAAGGTAAACTTGACTTCGTCAAGTTACGGATGGTTTTTGAGCTCCAAGTTTGTGAGAACCCATGGTATTCATGTAGAATATAGCCTATTTAAAGAGGTAAATTAAACCAATCTAGATCCATATTAATTATGGATCTACCAAGTGCTAAGAGGAATCAAATCTCTTGAGATGCAACATCTTCTCAAACAAAATAAATAGTAAAATCTAATAATTATGGATATGAATGAATTTATTTGAGAAAAACTTAAGGAGCACTTAGCAAATCAGGAAATATTCTTATAAGACTCCAATTTCACTTTTTCTTTTTTGTTTGACAAATTTTTTTATTACTAACTCTGCAACGTTCAACGTCACCTAAAATTTCTAGTCTTCATCTTTTAAAGCTAGCAACTCTTGGAATAAGGCAACAATTGGTGAAATTTCACTTCTAACAATTTATGTTTATGTTTACCTTTCATCATCCATTGAGAGATTCTTGGAGGACCTATTCTCTTAAACTAAAATTTACTCTGAACGGATGATTCCTTAGAATGATTTTATGGAGCACTACTACCCTTAATATTATGTTGTTTCCATTCTAGAAATTAATTTTTGCATTGTGCCAAAGCTTCCTTAGTTCTAATTTTATGGAAAACTCTAGTTAATTTTCTTGCCATACTCTGGTCGGTTAGGGTCGGATTTTCATTTAAACGTTAAATGAATTTAGTTGTTATTTTAGGGATTTGGTGATTTATATATTGTTTCCCACATTCAATCATGGAAGGGCAGCTATTCACTTATGTTATTATTTTTATGTTGGCTCTTAATGAACTATGTTAAGAGAACAAACCACTTGATATGTAGAATAATCCATTGCATTTCCTTGGATATTGATTTGATGGCTTAGTCCATATAATTTTACAAACCAAACACCTTAAACACTAGAATTATATATGGTTTTGATAAAGGAACTTCTAACAACCGTTATTCACTAGCTTATAACATTTTCAGATGCCAAAGCACTCTTATGAAGCATATTCATATCAAGAAATATACAGAATATGATGCATAACTTCAGATTTTCATACATAATAAGGGTTTCCAAGTTCATTTATTGATGTTCAAAACTTAATTGTCACGGTTGCAACCCTTCTATCTCAAAAAACCATTTTTAGGTTGCAGGCCTATATTTCATTTTGACATGAATCTAATTTTTGAAACACACCTACACAAAACCCTAATTAATTGGAATGTGACACTCTATATGGATCATGTGATGGATTCTTAATTGTTTTGTAATTTATTTGTCTAAATCATTTTCATTTTTTGTTTCCACACCTCTCTGTTCCAAAGTGCCTCCTATGCATCCCGTAGAATTTGGAACTTATCTAATTCCTAAAGACAATTATCAGTAACAAGGGTAGAGAATTTTAACTTATTTTATAACTAGGAAACAATATCACATTAAATCATTATCATTATTGATGATTGAGGTGGAAAATTTTCATATCAGCCACATACCTACAAGCATGGGTCGTCAGTTAATCATATCCGTTGCAACCCAGACGAACTCTCCAACGTTGTGTGGTAGAGATGTTGTAATGCCTTGAAAATATTTTCATTCAGTCAAAATAAAATAAAAATAATCCCATATTAAAATAAAAGTAACTTAAAACTAAAATGTTAAAAACAAAATTCTACATTTCCCACCGAGTGTATAATTGACGGTGATGGGGTGCACTGTTAAGTCACTCTATGATGTGCAGGCCACCGATTTGAAACTCTGCGGAAAAAATCCAGTCATTTTAAGGGTTGGTGTGGCCCAGGCCAAGTGGGATCCCCAAGAGATTTTAATAGCTTAGATGTCCCTGGGTCATTGTTTCTCAAGCCAAAGGTTAAGCCCATAGTTATATTTGGAGGACACAAACAACTTGACCAAAAAAAATCTATATTCTTATTATAATTTTTATTAGTTTTTTTGGGGTAGTAAAGGTAAACTTGACTTGGTCAAGTTACCGATGGTTTTTGAGCTCTAGGTTTGTGAGAACCCATGGTATTCATGTAGAATATAACCTATTTAAAGAGGGAAATTAAACCAATCTAGATCCATCCTAACTACGGATCTACCAATTTCCAAGTGGAATCAAATCTCTTGAGATGCAACATCTTCTCATCTGAAATAAATAATCAAATCTAATCATTATGAATATGATTGAATTTATTTGAGAAAAACTTAAGGAGCACTTAGAAAATCAGGAAAAATTCTTGTAAGACTCCAATTTCACTTTTTCTTTTTTGTTTGACAAAATTTTGTATTACTAACTTTGTAGCTTTCAACATCACCTACAATTTCTGATCTTCATGTTTTAAAGATAGAAACTCTTGGAATAAGCCAACGATTTATGAAATTTCACTTCTAACAATTTATGTTTATGTTTACCTTTCATCATCCATTGAGAGATTCCTGGAGGACTTATTCGTTTAAACTAAAATTACTTAAATAACTTAACTAGAATGTAATCAGAATGTTCAATTTTTTCCTATTCTTTAGAAGATAAGCACTAACCATTCATAATGTGATAACATAGGTGTAGGCAAATGGAAAAAAAAATGTGTACGAATTTTAGTTACTTGTCTTATTTATTGATGCAAGGAAGATAAGAATTCAAGTCATAATTTGTAATTTTTAATTAATTTGTGTAACTATAGCAGCAGATGCAGAAGTAGAGGAGTTTTCATAGAGAGTGCATGTTAGAATTTTTATGTTCCTTGGATGGAACCATTAGTAAAATGTTTTAACTCTATATCGATGGCCTTATTAGTTTAATCTTTAATGCTATGTGGGTCACATCATTTTTTTCTTGATCTCCTTTGTGATACTCATTTTGTTTTTGACTAGTGAAAAGAGATTATATTATATAAATAATTCAAATTTACCTACCAAAAAGAGCAAGCTTTGCATGATGTCAATCTAATGATATAGATATAACTCCATTTGAAGTTATATGATAGGCCCAAATCCCCTATTTTTGTTATAGCATGTTTCCTCATCTAATAACCACATATAAAACTAACTGAGAACCATGAATTCTTAGTGGTATACTCGAGGGATCCTAAATCATATTAAACAACTAAAGAATTATATTAAATAAACATTCTAACATGCATCACTAAAAAGGCTAATCATTAGCCTACTTTAAAGTGAATTGAATATTTTGTAACAACTAGCAACCTTTTGTGTCCTCCTTAAAAATTACAATTCTTGTTCTCAATAAAAAGGTGTTGTTGTTATGCATGTTACCCTAATTTGTTAAAATGATTTAAGGTTTTTTTACCACTCACAATGGTGTTAAGGTTTGTTGGGCATAATTTAGGTTTTAACGTTGTACAAAAATTATCTGCAAACAAATTCTTAAAATAGAAAAATATACAATGGCAAGAACATAAAAAAAATATACACAGAGATTTTCCCTTGGATCCCAAAACGAGGACTACCAGATTGACTTTTCATTATGTTCCTTTCAATGTTACGATACATATATATACATGTTGAAGAATTCATAAACCCTAATCCATTAAACCTAGACTAGAACATAATCGTAGTGCCCTTGACAAGATCTACAAAATACCATGGGAAGAAAACCATCATGCCCAAAAACATGTTAAAAACCCATGCACAAAACCATGGGTAGGTCCTCCCACCATCTTTGGGTTTGTCCCCCATCCTTGACCCCCCATCCTTGGGTCTACCCAACTATTATTGGTTTTGCATAAAAAAAAAATCTCGGGGCGTTGCCCCTAACCCCATGCAATACCCCCCCCTGTAATGTGCACATGAACTTAGTCATGGAAAGAATATAACACACACCCAACATTAAAACCAAATTTGTTTTCATGAGATTTCACATTCTTAGCTTGCATGCAAAGTAATTTAGAATGCATATTTTGATGAATTTGAAGTTAGTAAATACAAATCTTATTCTCAAAAATTATTTTCAAGTTAATAACTATTAGCAGTGGCGTTTGGTAGATATTTTGCATTGAATTAACTACACCAATAAGAACTCTTCTTTATATCCTAGTCTAACGTCCTGGTGCCATATTTTTAAATTAGCTTAGAAAGCTTGTTGGAGACCTTATGATGTTGCCTTTATCAAAACAAGTGTGCTTTGCCAAAACTACAAGTTTTCTTATATGCCATATTTAGCTTCATTTGGAAGGTCAACCTAAGAAAATAGAAGTATATTGGAATTTCAATATGAATCATGGAGATGGGGATAGTCCTTAACAACTTTTAGTATCATTTTTAGGTGTTATTTCATTTTCTTTCTACATGAAGAAACCTGAGAATCTTATCTTTCCTGTTCAGAATTTATTGTTCACATGATAAGGAGAAAATAATAACAACTAGGAAAAAAATAAAATCGGTTATTGTTTGCATCTTCAAAGTAGTGATTTGTAATTTTTACATGTCAAATTTGAGCCAAATGGCACCCTCCTCAAGGTGGAGCTTGGTCATTCTCCATCTCGATAGCTTACTAGAACTATAATGCATTGGTGTGGTCTTCTCTAATCACCTTACAAGGTGTATATGTTTCTCATGGCATCCTCTTCCTCACCAAGACCCATGAGATTCCATGACCTTCTTCATTCCTACTAACATTCACCAAGATCTTTCTACCATGTCATTTTATCAAACCATGCTACCCTACCTTTCGTCTTGTACCAATAGTTTTTGTACTCATATATCACCTCTTTTCTATAACAACCATAGGCCACCTATATTCCAAAATGATTATCCTCCCTCTTAGTTCCATATGTTCTTTCGTGTTGACATCAAGACAATCCTCATTTCATGAGCACCATCAAGGTTACTAACTAGGAAGCCCTTCACTAACTTTGAGGTATACATAATTGTTGGGAATTCATGTTGCCAAGTTAATACTAGTTATGTGTTTAATGTGATAATAAAATACTTAGTTCCCTCCATTTTTGACTTTGTTTATTTGCAATCCCAATATACAACTATCTTTAGTTTCCCAACTTTCCTTAATTAATCTGCTTTGATTGTCCTCATTTGTATCTCAATATTAACACTGATAGAGCTCTAGTTTATGACAACATTTTAATCATTATATGTGTGTGTGTGTGTGTGTGTGTGTGTGTACATGCGTGCGTGTGAAAAAAGCATTTTTATAAAATTACCTCCCACATAATCGACCCATTGACAAGCTAGAGGTTTGAACAGATACCCAACCTTTGAGCCCATTTGACCTGCTGATACCCAACCCTCAATGAGACCTTAGAAATCCTTATATTTCAAATGTATTGCATATGTATTGAAAGAGCTAAAAAAAACCCAAAGCACTATCACTGTGCCCTTGCACCTCTTTTTCCATATTCTAGTTTAATATTTATTATGGATTAAGTTCTATCCACTTTTAGTGGAAATTTAATTTATGAGGCGCTAATTTATAGTGCATCTTACCTTCAATGGTATGTTTCAATGCATGGCGACTATTGATATGTGTAAATGACGATCAAAACTATGACTACCATTACTTTCCACCGAACCTGAGGCATGGGATTTCAGGGGTGGATGTGCCCATCTGAGCGTACCATCATGTTTTGTGCTCAATCAAGTTGTTGGGTCAATATCCATAATTTTTCCTATTGTCCATACAGAGTTGTTGCTAAGTCAACTTATGTGATACCATTTTCACATTGTGATTATGGTCACAGAGTTTTTAAGTTCAACTTGTGACATTGTTTACACTTTGTGGTTATGGTTATGTAGTAAGACATAATCGAATATGTTCGTCCATTATGTAATGTACTTTGTGACACATTAAGGTTTTCAATGCATCGACATTTGAATATGGAATATATATGTGTAGAGAATGGCCAAAGATAGTTTTAGTTTTCTCCTTCAAACAAATAATAAAGTAGTTCCTGAAAGAATTGTAGTTCTATATTTGTTCAACGATTTGCTTGCTAAAATGAAAGCACATCATTATGATTCCATGACATTTGCCTTAAAGTTGAAGAGCATGGTATGTTCTTATCAAACTTAGTCTTGGAATTTCACACTAGTATTTCATTTGCTATTTTTTGTTACATTTTCTTATTTCGACTCCTGAGTAGTATAATAATTAGATTGAGATAGATATAACAGATATAAATAAAAAAACATGCAAAACTATAGGAGGAAACATTTTAATAATGTATCAATTGTATCTAAGACTAATGTTTCTTTAAAATAAATACTTAAATTTTTTTAATTGAAATCATTCCATAAATTTTACTGAAATTGTTTTCATTGTCTTTCAAACTAGTCCATGGTTACTTTCTGTTTGTATGAGTTGTCATTTTCTCAACAATACAAGATAAATTTCATTCATTTCACATGAATATTACAAGGCTTTTGGCAATAACTATGTGACAATCAGAGTTGATCTTCTCAAAGCATTTTGATTTCAATTATTTTCTATTTTATTTTCTAAACCTCTAATGTGCTTTAGCTTTTTCCTCGTTGTATCATGGTAAGTTGTTGCAACGTTGATGTATTTACTTAACTTAGCATGGTTACTAAAGGTTGTATGCTTTATGGCTGGAAATGACTATAAAGTTGACCAAGGTGATGACAACTCCTTTTTTGTCTATCCCACAAGAGCAAAATTGTACAACTTGGCCACACATTAAGTAATAAAGAAAGTGAAAAACGTTTGCATACCAAATATTGTAAGTTTGTGAGGTGGAGTTTGTGGATCGAAGGCTGCATGTTGGGATTGTTGAAGGCTAAGTAATGGGAAGGCTATTTTTCTTCAATTATTTTCTTCTCAGCTATCCCCATCCATGCTTTAATTATATATAATGGATGTCCTTTGTTTCCTTTGATGTCTCACTAGTCATGTTTTGGATTTTTGTCTTTAATGAGTGGTCCAGAACGACTACATGTTTCACAAGACTTGAGTTGGGCATTTTTATAGTCCTCCTCTTTGTTATTCACCTTTACAAGGCACATATATTTAGCCTCTTTTGCTAACAACCAACATTTGTAGTCATAGAGCTTCTTTGTGAGTTCCTTCATTTGAGTGGTTAGATAGATTCTTTTTGCAAAATTATTGTTAAAATTGGCAACCAGGGAAAAAATTCATGTGGGTCATCTTATTCATGGCTGATAATATCTTTATTAGATTCCTCTCATCGAGAGGTGTAGGATTGATATAAATATCATTCGATTTTGATAAGTATTCATGGAGATATCAATTTATTTTGATTATGGAATTATTATCAAACCGACCTACAACTCATGTAGGCTCAGAAGCCCAACAGTCGCATCTATTCAAACACCAACATTGTGTATAAATACAGGAGGAATTTTCCTCTTTGGACTCACTCATCTCATCACATCTCTCTCTCTCTCTACTGCGCTGAAAAGAGTCTCTTCTCTACTGCGCAGAAAAGGGTCTCTCTCTCACACATGTGAAGCTGGAAGCTGCCGAAACTGATGTTGCAACTATAGAAGTAAATATAAGAGGACTTTTCCTCATTTAGACTCACTCATCTCATCACACATCTCTCTCTCTCTACTACGCAGATATGAGTCTCTTCTCTACTGCGCTGAAATGGGTCTATCTCTCTCACACATGTGAAGCCGGGAGCTGTTGAAACTGAAGCTGCAACTGCAGAAGTAAAGATTGACTTGCGTGGCCTAGAAGATCTCCTCTTTGGAACTATTCTGTAGGTTCATCTGAACCTCCTTTGAAAGCCACAACTTTTGGTGGTGGAATGAAGTCAATCTGACGAACGGTTTGCAAGATATCGACTGCCCTAGTTTGAAGCCGGAAACTGCTGAAACTGAAGTTGCAACTGCAGAAGTAAAGATTGACTTGCGTGGCCTAGAAGATCTCCTCATCTGAAGTGCGTTGTAGGTTCATCTAAACCTCCTTTGGAAGCCAAAACGTTTGGTGGTGGAATGAAGTCAATCCGACAGTCGGTTTGTGAGATATGGTCTGCCCTAGTTTGATAATGAAGCCGCTAATGCTGATGCTACTGATCTAGGGTTTGCTACTGCTGATATGAATCAGATTTATTGTACTATTTCTCTCTGTTGAATTATTGAAGATAAAAGAAGATTTGATCAAAGGGTTTCCCCACACATTGTGGGGTTTGTCCCTGTCTAGCCGCCACATCTTGTGTCTCTTGTCTTGGCTTGTTTTATGTTGATCGTTTAATGTTCTATCTGCACTTTACTTTATGTACATGTGATTGCTAATCGGTGGAATATAATAAGAAAAAGAAGTAAACTGTTATAAGCATAGAACATACCATAACTTAACATGGTATCAGAGCTGAGGTGAAGACAAAGCCCGAGCAAGAGCAAGAGCAATCATTGAAGAGAAGATTGGCAAGGCTATCCTAAAAGAACTATGGGGTCCTCAACACTCTTTCCTGCCGAAGACAAGCTCCGTGAGAAAGCTGACTGTCACAGATGGAAGATGTCTATCGATCTAACCCTTGAAGATCAAGGAGTGTTGGACCATGTAAGAGGCAATATTGTTGAGCCTTCATCAAATGCATCTACTGCTGCCTGGAACAAATGGAAAAATGGAGAAGTCAAAACAATAGAATATCATCCGGGACTCTATCAACAAGCACTTGGTGGCCTACATCTCTGAACTGGACACCTCGAAGGAAATCTACAATAGACTAGTGAGTATATTTAAAGTTAATGATGCAAATCAAGTTTTGTTTCTTAGAAATAATTCTGGGTCTAAATCGAAAAGAAAGGCTGGATCTAAGGGTGGAAGAAAAGGACGATGTTTCACTTGCAATAAAGCAGGTCACTATGCAAGGGAATGCCTTGATAGAAAGGACTCTCACCGTGACGATGATCAAAATCCCTCTCATGGTAATCGAAGGAATGGAAAATTCAACAACAAAGGAAAAAGGAATGTGGTAAATGAAGGAAGAGGGAAACCATTCAAGAAGGCTAGAAATTCCAGGTATGAATCTAACACTGTTGACGATAAACAGGCTGAATATTATCTACCAGCTGCTCTATTTACCTCCGCTCCTTCGGACTCAATGGGAGTTTGGCTCATTGATAGTGGTGCCTCAAAACACTTCACTGGTTACAAAGAAGTACTCTATAATCTGGTAGAGAAAGAAACTAACCTGGAAATTGTCCTTGGAGATGACATGAAATACCCAGTGAAAGGTGTAGGCAATGTTTCTCTTAAATTGAATCAAGGTAATACAATTCACTACAAGATGTATTATATGTACCTGATCTCAAAAAGAACCTGGTATCCATCTCGGCAATGGAAGACAAAGGATATAAGGTAACCTTCACCGATGGTAAGGTACGCATATGGAAAAATAATGTTAAAGATTCTTTCACTCTTGGGTTTCGAGTTGATTCTTTATATCAAGTCGGTGGAAGTCCGCTAGGTGTCATGTCTTGTGACACAACGCTTCAGTCCAAACTTTGGCATCGGAGGTTTGCCCACCTTCATTACCAAGCTCTACCCGATGTAAGATAGATGGTAACAGGGATGCCTGAATTCCAAGTAGAGAAAGAAGGTGTATGTCCGGGATGTGCTGAAGGAAAGCTCAAAAGGGGACCATTCCCCTCAAGCCAAAGCAAGACCTCCGATATATTACAATTGGTTCACTCAGGCATACTTGAGGTTGGCATTAAGAGGGAGACTACTACACGACATAATCCTGAGCATAATGGTGTGGTGGGAAGGAAGAACCGCATGATGATGGAAGATGTCCGGGCCATGCTACATGATCAAAGACTTCTGAAGTTTCTATGGGCTGGAACTACAATCACCGATGTATATGTACAAAATCGATGCCCTCATCAATCATTGGGTTCCAAGACTCCTGAATAAAAATTCACCGGTAAGAAACCTGATGTTTCTCATTTTAAAATTTTTGGAAGCCCTGTATACTTTCATGTGCCGAAAGAGAAAAGAAATAAATTGGGAGCATCTGGAAAGAAGATAATTTTCGTGGGCTATGGTGAAAATACTAAAGGCTATAGAATCTATGTAGCCGGTCAAAGGGAAGTCATAATTAGTCATGATGTCACCTTTGACGAAGATATGGCTCTCAGCAAGGTGATCAATCTTCTGACTTTGAGGAGCTCTCAAGAAGCCGACACCAAGGAACCAAAAGAAAAGGATGATGAATCAATGGATCCGATTGATCCTCCTCCATATGAGCCTTCCTCTTCTAGGAAGAGGCCTTCATGGCTTAAGGGGTTACTTGATGATGCTGAAGGACATGCTGCACCCCGAGGAACCTTTCGTGAAAGTAAGAAACCTAATAGGTATCAAGGATACCTGACCATCATGAGCACGATCATACAAAATGAGCCTTCGTCATTCTCAGATGCCGTCAAGCATCAAGTATGGAAGGATGCTATGACCGAAGAATATGAGTCTATCATAAAGAATGATGTTTGGGAAGTAGTTCCCAGACCCCAGGACAAGACTGTTGTTACTTCAAAATGGCTTTACAAGATAAAGCATGCAGAAAATGGAAGTATAGAAAAGTATAAGGTTCATTTTGTTGCTCGTGGTTTATCCCAGAAGGAAGGTATAGACTATGATGAGATATTTGCACCTGTTGCCAGATATATGACCATCCGCTCGATCATAGCCCTTGTCGCTTCACAAGGATGGAACCTACATCAGATGGATGTCAAGACTGCGTTCTTGCACGGCTCAATCAAAGAATAGTTCTATGTGGAGCAACCCGAAGGATTTGAGATTTATGATCGAAAATCTCATGTATGTAGGTTGAAGAAAGCTCTCTATGGGTTGAAGTAAGCACCCCGAGCATGGTATGAGAGGATCGATAGCTACTTGATGAAGCTGGGATTCACTAGGAGTGAAGCCGATCCTAACCTTTACTTTAAGGTTGAAGATGACAAGCCTCTAATACTGGTGTTGTATGTGGATGACCTCTTTCTAACAGGTGCAAACCCTCTCATTCACAAATGTAAGAGGGAGATGGCTTCTGAATTTGAAATGAAGGACCAAGGACTTGAAATGTGGCAGAAGCTAAGGGAAATTTTCCTATCTCAAGGAAAATATGTGGTAAAGATATTGGAAAGATTCGGTATGATGGACTGCAAACCTGTGACCACCTCGAGGATCTTAACTTTTAGAATTTATATGGTAGTGATGTCGGACCAGACTTGGGAAATGCCTCTGAGTTTCAAAAACTCATTCGAATTGATGTTCTTGGTGAACCTTCGTCCGAACATATGTTTTGCAGTTAGCATTGTGAGCTCATATTTAGTTGAGCCCCACTGGATTGATTCCATGAATCTTTTGAGATGTCTTCAGGACATAATCTCTCATGGATTAAGATACACTGCCGAAGATGTGAGACTACTTGGATATACTGATGTTGATTGGGCAGGCAGTGTGGTGGACCGTAAGAGCACTTCCGGGTACTGTTTCACCTTGGGATCTGCTTCGATATCCTGGATGAGAAAGAAGCAGAAGTCGGTGGATTTGAGCACCGCCGAAGCAGGATATATTGTTGCTAGCATAACCTCGTGTGAAGCAGTCTAGTTGCGAAAGCTCTTCAGTGAGCTGTTTGTATTTACATTGGATACCACTGTGATTCTATGTAACAACCAGAGGTGGGATTCGATTATTGAGGAATCCTATATTCGTCAATTGCTCCAGCAGATAGACATCATCTGGGATATGGTAAGTCGATGAAAAAGGAAGCTCCATCACATTAAGATGATGTACAAGTTGATACACCTTGTCAAATCTCCGAGGAAAGATCTAATCTGTGATTTTCCCTAACGACTTGGAGTCGACAAGAAACCCTTGTACAAGGGTCCTACATGTTGCATACATTGAGCTCTGGGAGCTCTGAGGGCTTGCGGTTCCTACTAGAGCAACATATGACCACAGGGTGACTCACCCTACCCTGGTGGTGCACACTGGAACAAGATGATTCGCTCTCTTGTGGGACAAGATGATTCGCTCTCTTGTGGAACAGTCATGTGTAGTAGGATGATTAGTTCTGCTGTGAGGCCTGGATTGATGTGTTCTCCATGGAAATTGTAGCAGGATTTATGTGTTCTGCTGTGAGGCTTGGATTGATGTGTTCTCCATGGAAATTGTAGCAGGATTGATGTGTTCTCCTGTGAGGCCTGGATTGATGTGTTCTCCATGGCAATTGTAGCAGTATTGATGTGTTCTCCTTTGAGGACAGGATTGATTAGTTCTCCTGTCGAGGCATCCTACCAATGCAGTCTGGGACTAATGGGAAGTACCTCTCATCTGATCAATGAGCAGGAAAATGAAGTTAGGGACCATAGTAGTACCGATGGACGCATCGTTGTAACTACTGTACTCCCTACGCTAGGATGACCTCCATTGACCTGGGATCAATGATACTGGTCTGGGACTAGTGGTAGGAGTTGTACCATACTATTACGCTGACTTCGAGTTGGTTGAGACTGGTTTGGGATCAATGGTACATACTCTGAGACTGACTCTGAGTCAGTGGAGGATGATATTGGTCTAGGACCATTGGAGTTGTACTCACTATGACGCTGACTTTGGGTTGGTTGAGACTAGTTTGGGACCAGTGGTACATACTCTGAGACTGACTTTGAGTCAGTATGATACATCCTCGATCATTTCTTCTTCTTCATAATTTGGACAAAAGCAGAGTAGAACAGAACAATGCAAGAGCAGAGCAGAACATAACAAAACAGTACAGATCAGTGCAGGGCAGAACAAGACAAAGCAGAAAAGGAAAAATAGAGCAGAGCAGGGCAAGGGTCAGGCTGTATAAGGTAGTGCATTTGATGGATGAATAGTAACGACCGATGGATAGATTGCAGATGAAGTTCTCCATGGTTGAGAGGGAGTGTTAAAATTGGCAACCAGGGCAAAACTTCATATGGGTCATCTTATTCATGGCTGATAATATTTTTATTAGATTCCTCTCATCGAGAGGTGTCGGATTGATATAAAGATCATCCGATTCCGATAAGTATTCATGGAGATATGAATTTATTTTGATTATGGAATTATTATCAAGCCGACCTACAACTCATGTAGGCTCAGAAGCCCAACAGTCGCATCTACTCACTCACCAACGTTGTGTATAAATATAAGAGGACTTTTCCTCATTTAGACTCACTCATCTCATCACACATCTCCCTCTCTCTACTGCGCAGATATGAGTCTCTTCTCTACTGCGCTGAAATGGGTCTCTCTCTCTCACACATGTGAAGCCGGAAGCTGTTGAAACTGAAGTTGCAACTGCAGAAGTAAAGATTGACTTGCGTGGACTAGAAGATCTCCTCTTTGGAATTGCGTTGTAGGTTCATCTGAACCTCCTTTGAAAGCCACAACTTTTGGTGGTGGAATGAAGTCAATCCGACAAACGGTTTGCAAGATATTGACTGCCCTAGTTTGAAGCCAGAAACTGCTGAAACTGAAGCTGCAACTGCAGAAGTAAAGATTGACTTGCGTGGCCTAGAAGATATCCTCATCTGAACTGCACCATAGGTTCATTTGAACCCCCTCTGGAAGCCGAAACGTTTGGTGGTGGAATGAAGTCAATCCGACGGTCGGTTTGTGAGATATGGTCTGCCCTAGTTTGATAATGAAGCCGCTAATGCTGATGCTACGGATCTAGGGTTTGATACTGTTGATATGAATCAGATTTATTGTACTATTTCTCTCTGCTTAATTATTGAAGATAAAATAAGATTTGATCAAAGGGTTTCCCCACACATTGCGGGGTTTGTCCCTGGCTAGCCGCCACATCTTGTGTCTCTTGTCTTGGCTTGTTTTCTGTCGATCGTTTAATGTTCTATCTGCACTTTACTTTATGTACATGTGATTGCTAATCGGTGGAATATAATAAGAAAAAGAAGTAAACTGTTATAAGCATAGAACATACCATAAATTAACAATTAGCTAGTTGGGTGCTTGCCAAAATGTCATGAGATTTTTTTGGTACATGGAATTCATATTGTAGCCTTTTTTTGAGGACTTGGTGATGTAATTTGTAACATTTTTTAGTGTAAGTGGGAAATCAATGTTAATTAGGAAATTTCAATGATTAAGTATGGGACCATGTCAGTAATACTTGAGTTTAGGGCAAAGAAGCAAAAGCTAACAAGGAAAACTACTTAGATCTTTGCGGGAGAATGATATTGCTTAGATTGTGCCAAATATTTCTTAATGCTAAGAGTATTACTGCAAGATGAGTTATTCATTTGAATCTCTTGTGCTAAGATCAACCTCCTTATTTGTAAGTGCAATGCTTTATGAGTTAAAGTACTATAGACTTGCATAAAACTTATTGTTTCAAGTTTAAGGTCAATGACCTTGTTAAGTTAATGCTATTTGGGGAGGCCACCCCATTAATAATGTCAATGATAATCTTGGAGTCCATGCAATTTTTTCGTCATGAATCTCTAATTTGGATGGTAGCTTTATTCCTTTGCATAAAATGTTTCTTGCAATATTATTCATGGTTTTGTCATGCATTCATGCAACCTTTAGTCTAGTATTTTTATATTGGGTTCCTAATGAGCACCCTCCCCTAGCTCTACTTCAATTTCTTATTGCTGTCCCATCAAGGAAGAATATATTATGATAGAAAGCTGGGTGAACTTGGGGAAGAATATCATATGGGGGGTCCAAAAGTTGAGTCCAATCCTTAAGATGCCAACCTTTCACCCATTGCAACTAATTGTATGTATAATTGATTTCCTCATTTTGATATTTTGCAACAAGCCTTAATTATTTCACTAATAAACACCTTTGATTTCATGGCTTCCCTTTCCTTTTCCAACTCTTTCAAGTGACAAACCTTGCAATAAAATTCCATAGTTTGCGAATGAAATATTTTTTCCTTGAAGAGCTTGGATAGTGATTATTCCAAGTGAGAAACGAATCTTCCGAAAGATTCTAGTCTTGTTAGATCGTATGTATTGGTACTGGCCAAAAGGGTTGAGCAAATTTTTTTACCCTTTTTTCTATGTGAAAAGATGGATGCTATTTCTATATTAGGAATAAGGCAGACCTAGAAGGTTTTAATATACCTTGTGTAATTTCTATGCTACCAGTGGTTTTTTATAAGCATTGTAATGTGCCTGAATGCAAATGGAAACCAATACTACAAAAAGAAAAAAAATATAATAGACATGAAATGAAAATAATAGAAGTAAGAACTAAAAGAATAAGTATTAGATTTGGGAATAGTATCACAACCAAGTGGATCACACTTGCAAATCTAATTCTAATCAAGGAATAGCTATGTGGGAGATGTTAGCACTCTATAATTTTTCAAGGTTGTGAAGAGAAAATCACAAAGGTAACCACAAACCACTTTGGAGCTTAGGATCTAGCCTTTCAAAACTTAGAGAGGGATCTCTCTATCAAATTTAACTTTGTTGTATTTAGATATTAGGCTAGTTATGAGATTTCAAAGTTTGATTTTAAAATTGATTTGGTTGATTAAATGCCTGAAAATTCTATTGGGCTATGGAGTCTACAAACTTAATGTGGAATTGTCTCAGATTTTGAAAGGAGTTTCACAGGGAAAGGTAGTTGAACTAACTGGATCTTTTAGATTTAAATGAAATGTAATAGAAGAATAGATATAAGTTCAATTGAAGCTAAAGAGCAGTTAAGAATTCTTTAATTTCATATCAAAAGAAAACATTTAAATTATCCACAACCAAAATTAGAGTGTATCTTTCAACAAATTATGTTCATCAACTTTTTGTAAAATAATTCAAATTTAAGAATACATAAGTATGGAAACAAAGAAAAACATAGACAGTTAGAGAAGTAGTTCACCAAATAGTCCAACACATGAATCCTGTAAAGAATGTTTTTTTTTTATACTAATTGTTGGGTCTTGAAATTGTCATTCACTTCCATTACACTTTCACTATCATGTCCATTAAATCACCTCCATTTCACCTTCATTTCACTACCATGTCACTACATTCATCTCACTTTCATCATTATTGGGTCACATCTATGTTTTTCCAAGATTTATTATTTCTTAGAATTTTTAAGTGAATTTGTGGTTAAAAATTAGAACATAATATGCATATGCTTATACCTAACAAGTGGGATGAGATTGTTGACATGTGTTACACTAAAATTTGTCACCATGACTATTTGCAGTTAGTATGGCTCCATCAACTGTCATACTATCCTCCTTGGCAAGTCTCATACCTCTGCTCTCCATGTCAAACTCCAAGAAAGAGAGAAAGTCTTTAAAAATCTATTTATCTCTAGGTACGCAGTTTCTCTCAGCCTTACCTGCGTGTACGCAACCAAAGTTCACAATACCTACGTACTTGTATGCTCTGTATGTAAAGGGGTGGGTGTGTACCCCTGTAAAGGTCAAAAGGCGCGAGTTTCATCTTAAAAAAGTTACTTGTGGTCATTTCTAGAGCATTCTAGAAGCTTGTTCGACGTGTATTGAGCGCCTCCAGATGGTTCATGTATCCCTATGAAAGAGGAACTTATCCCATCAAGAGGGGAGCTATCCCATCCAAAGAGGAGCTTATCCCATTGATGGTGGACCTGATTAACTTCCTCTAGAGCACTATAAATACAGGCATTGGGCGAGAAGGAGAAGAGGTTGAAAGCTGAACATTCCTAAGGGTAGATGCTGCTGGAATTAGGACTTCCTTGTAGAAGCTTGTGAGGAGAGATTCCCATCCTTTCTTGTTTCATTTGGAAGTGGGTGAGCTTATCAAAGTAAAGGAGAACTCTTGCTGGACCCTGGGAGGGACCTGCACAACACCAAGGCTCAGTTTGTAATGGTTTCTTTTGTTTCCTATTAATACAAATAAGTCCATTCTTCTCAACAATTTTTTATTTATGAGTTGTTTCATATACTCCTTGGTCTGTATGTTAAATGTGTTTTATTTTATGAGATATTCAGGTGCTATTTAATCGTTTGATTGTTAGTGAATGCAGGTTTCGAAGAGAAGGAGGAGCTCATCCGGATCGACGAGGCTGGACTACTACAACAGCGTTGGACTACAGGTAGGATCTAAACACTTGATTTCTTATATGGTAAATGCATATTTAGAGAAGGATTGTTCTTAATTGTCTTGTTTGTCACTAGAAAGCCTTAAGCTTCTAGGGAGGTTGGTTTTGTCCGCAAAATTGACTCTTTCCGCATGACAAAATGGCGACTCCACTGGGGAACTCCATTGATGTGAATGATTTTTCCTTTGTGTGAAACTTTGATCTGAGAAAAGTCGTTTGTTTTCTGGTTTTTGGCTGTTTGACTGTGTATTTGGGTGGGCTAGCTTAGGGTTACATTAGATTTTAGTTTTTCTTGATTTTGCTAGAAGTACGCAGCCTCTGAGTTGAGCACAGTGCGTACGTGTACGCACTGCAGCTTTGTGCACAGAGCGTACCCGCACCTGTGCAAACAGGTTGCCTGCGTACCCTGTCAAAATTGAGAAAAATTCAATTTTCTCCTTTTTTCCTCTTAGATTTTGTTGTTAATTTGTTTTTTCTGCCCAGATCCACTGGTTACCTGCCAGAGATCTTCATCTGAACTTGTTTCATCAGTGTCAAGTGTTTTAGTGGAATTCGTAGAGGTTCTAGACTTAGGGTTTGATTTTTATACTGGTCCTGTAGTGACTTTGGCTTTAGAAGTCGTAAAACCTTGGATCTCCCTGGTATTTGCAGTCTTCTTAGGAGTCGGACCTTTCATAGAATCTACCCTTGTGAGACACCTACCTTCATTTTGTCTCTTTGCCGAATCTCGAAAAAGTTTGTTGATTGAACTGTGAATTTCATTTTACAAAAAGAACAAAATATTTTATGTTTGTTTTTGACTAGTTTTTGATTCTGCATTGACTAGTCCTTAGTTAAATCACGACTGAGTAAAACATCCTGGGATCATACTTTGTAGGTTTTGGCCTCATTAGATTTGCTTATTAGGTGAATTTCTTTTGATTTTCTTTTAAGTAGCTTTGATTTGATTGTCATAGATTTGTAAAGGTTTGTTTTTTGATTTTTAAATGCTTTGTTAAGTAGGAAAAAATCCAAAAAATCTCCTTTGAAGGAAAGTTTGCTTTAGGTAGCATTTGAGTCTTTGAAAAGAAAAGGAATTCTCGTGAAGTAATTAGTGGTCATGTGTTGTATGCTTGGAAAAGATAAAGAGATTGTTTCTTTGATTGTCTGTTAAGAAAGTTGTCTTTATCAATTTTGCATTCTCCAACTCTCTTAGCTAGGGAATTCATTGAAAAAGAAAATTAGTATAAATCATCCTAAGTGCATCTTTTAGTGGTTTGAGTCGAGTCTACACACCATCAGTTTCATCTCCACTACCTTTTGTCTTAAAGAAAAGCCATAAAAATTAACGCTTAAAGTAAAATCAACTTAGTAATTTTTATTTTACTAGGGCTCTGAAGCACCAATATAGATCAGGCTAGTGTCTTGGAGTAGGAGAGTAATTAACTCTCCAAGATAGCAAAACCAAACAAGTAGCTCATCTTGTGGTAGGACAAATCCAACTATTTCATTTGTACTCTGGGAAAGCTCCTCTTAAAGGAGAAGCACGAGACCGTGTCCGAATCAGTGAGGGGATCAATCCTCCTTCACTGGGAAATACGCCAGATACACACGTACTACAAACGGTAAACCTCAGATTATTGTCGAGGAGCCTGGGGTCACTTGTCGGTAAACCTTGGATTATTGTCAAGGAGCCGGCAAGGGGATTGAGCTTGTTACTCTGCCCTTGCATGCTATCGGGTCGTAGACTGTTCCCCCAGGTATATTTGTTGCTGTTGGTAACCTTAGTGACCATTATCTTTAGGATTCTACCGAGGTGACGGTGGAGGGAAGATCCCACTGTACCTGGAGCAGACATCGACTAGACTCACTTGGATTTTCCGGGGGGTTCACTTCACTTGAGACGGTTAAAGTGGAGGAACTTGTGCCGGTCTATTCATTAAGCAGGTTTCCGGGGTAACTGTACCACCCACCACTTCTGTACTGAATTCGGCAATGTTGGGCTTCATCACCAACTAGTGTTTTCGGTCCGGAAGGCTACTGTTTGTGCATGGTTTGACGCCCTAGATTCTTTAGGCGTATGATTCAAATTTGTTTGGTTCTTTAGAGACTTTAGGTGGTTTGCTTTGAGATTTTACTTTGTTTGCATGTGCAGTAGTTAAAGGTTTTTAACTGTGGCTAAATTACCGAGACAGTCCCCTAGCATTCGGGGTCAGTCTCCTGAGATTGTAACCGTGGCTGATTTGTTGAGGAGGTCTCGTAGACTTCGAGGCCAACCTCCCGAAGAAGTCTCGAGTCATTACGAAGGTTTGAAGGTCCTTGTAACTCCTAGTGGCAGTAAAGTAGGTTCACCTGAAGAAGGAGAGTCGTCGTTGGTAGTCCATCCAGATTACCAAGGTCTAGAAACAAGTTATAATCCCGAAGCTGTTGCAGTTTCCGAGCTTTCTAGTAGTTTTTCATTTACTAGTGATATAGGCGAAGAACCTGAAATATCTGAACCTGTTACTCCAACTTCTAGTGTTCCTGATTCACCTAGGGTAGAAAGAGTCATCACCGAAAATCTTCCTTCTGGTTTGATAGCTATTGAAGAACTTGCTCCAGAAGAAGAAATAGGCGTTTCTATCCTTGAAGATCAACCTACTCTTGATCTAAGGGATCGTGAATCCATATTTTACAGTCCTCTTAGAAGTACTACTTGGTATCTTTCGTTAACTAATTATTTAGACAACTCAGGGTCAAGTTTTTCTCCACCTCGTACTCCTTATCCACCCTGAGGTATTTATACTCCCGTAAATATGTCTGGTCAGTCGTCCATGTTCACTCAATCTCCTGAATCTTTCTTGTACGGTGGTCCTTCTGTTCCCTCTGGGTACCAGTCACTTTCTGGTACTTTTGCGGGAGCATCTCCTCAACCCGTTGAACATGGGTTATTAGCTGGAAACAATGGTAATAAACCGTTGGGTGTAGGAGACATTTACATGATGTCAGGTTCAATTCCCGGTTCTCAACCTCAAGGTGGCCAATTACCGCCTGGGGGGCAGCCTCAATTAACGCCTGGGGGGCTACCTCAAGGTACACAAATTGCGACAGGGGGGCAACCTCAAGGACAGTATGTACCCATGGTACAGTACATTCCTCAAGGTAAACCCCAGCCTCAATATGTACCCCAAGGTCAACCTCAGTATCAATTTATGCCTCAAGGTCAACCCCAGTATCACTATTTACCTCAAGGGTATCTACCCCAAGGTCAGTACTTGAGTCAAGGTTATCAACCACCTCAAGGTCAATCTTATGTTCAAGGTACGGGAAATGTACCTTTTAATTATCAATCCTATCCTCAACCTGGTTACAGATCTCAATATCCTCAACCTGTCATGGGTCAATACCCCGGAATGAACATAGTGTGGGATCCATCGCAAGGTCAACAAGTGTTGCAGCCAAGTGTACAGTTGTCATCTCAAACTGGACAACCCTTAGTTTCTGGTACACCCCAGCAACCAGTCCAGTCTAATGTTCAAACTTCTGTACCTTCGGTAGTTACTCAGTCGCCAATTTCACCTAGTACTCCATCTGTTATGAAACCAGCTCACAAAAAGATAGAAAAGAGAGATCCACGCCTTAGAATTCAGCCTCTTCGAGGGGGAAACCTCCTTTACATTACATAAATGAACAATTCTTGGATGATACAAATGAAAAAACCTCCTTTCTATATATAGGAGTCTAAGGAGTGACAATATAATCCAGCCGACCTAACAATAATAATATAAAGCCACAAAAATAACAATAGAGGGATTCTATGGGGCACAGAAATAACAATATGGGGGTAATAGGGGCACAACAATATAAATAAGGGGTATAACTACA
This sequence comes from Pinus tabuliformis, assembly GCA_031772625.1. Lineage (NCBI taxonomy): Eukaryota > Viridiplantae > Streptophyta > Pinopsida > Pinales > Pinaceae > Pinus > Pinus tabuliformis. Next base: position 1,082,819,122 of record CM062815.1, on the reverse strand, counting down.
ATAGTAATGGGGTAATCACTAGTATTATAGGGACCCAACATGCCCCTCTCCTTCAAAAAAGTGTTGTCCTCAATACTTGAGCAGTTATGGATACTTCTGCATAAAATTATCATCCTCCCATGTGGAATCTTCAGCGGATAAGTTCTTCCACTTGATAAGATACTCTGAAATTGATCGATTTCGTAGCTGTCGAGTTATTGTTTCTGTGACTGCTTCCGGTTCCAATATAATTTTTCCTTCCTTGTCAAGTTCTGGCAATATTGTTTGAACTGGGAGCTTGTCGCCTATAACCTTCTTTAAACATGAAACATGGAAAACTGGGTGCAATCGAGAAGCTGCAGGAAGCTCCAATTTGTATGCCATAGTACCAATCTTTTCCAACACCTTGTACGGACCATAATACTTTGGTGATAATTTATTATCTGTCTTAGCTTACTTTAGGGACATTTGCTTATATGGTTGTAGCCGTAGGAATACCCAATCACCTACATCAAAACTTCTTTCACTGCAATGTTGATCTGCCTGTTGTTTCATTCTATTTTGTGCCAACACGAGGTTATCCTTTAAGAGTTGGAGGACTTGTTGTTGATGTTCGATGTGATGTTCCACTGCTTGAACCTTAGAATTTTCTCTTAAATATGATGTGATTGATGGTGGTTGGTACCCATAAAGTGCCATAAATGGGGTCATTTTTGTTGCTGTATGGAAGGAAGTGTTATACCACCATTCAGCCAGAGGCAACCATTTGACCCATTGTGTCTGTTTATCAGATACAAAGCAACGAAGATATCCTTCCAAACATTTGTTTACTATCTCAGTTTGCCCATCAGATTGAGGATGATAAGATGAGCTATGAGCTAACTGAGTACCAAGACAAGAAAATAATTCTGTCCAAAAATTTCCAGTGAAAATGGGATCTCTGTCACTTACAATAATCTTTGGGTTTCCATGTAGCTTTTGAACTGTTTCCATAAATGCAGTAGAAACTGTATTGGCTTTAAATGGATGTGATAATGCACAAAAGTGTGCATACTTGGTAAGTCTGTCAACTACCACCATGATGACACTCTTTCCCTCAGACTTGGGTAAACCTGTGATAAAATCCATTGAAACCTCCTCCCAACATTGGCTTGGAATGGATAAAGGTTGTAATAGACCCGGTGTCTTAATTGTTTCAACTTTATTTTGTTGGCAAACCAAACATTTCGCCACAAACTTTTGAATATCTGATTTAAGGCCATCCCAAAAAAATTCCTTCTTAACCCTGTGGTAAGTTTTTAAAAATCCTGAGTGCCCTCCTAAGGGAGAAGTGTGCAATTCCATAAGAATCTTTTGTTTTAGCTGGGAATTCTTACAGAGGTATAAGCGATCTTTGTACCATAACGAATCATTTTTCCAGCTAAATGTATCAGAAGTACTGGAATCTTGTTTTAGCTTTCGAATAAGTGCCCACACTTCTTCGTCATTCTTCCATTCCTCCTTTGCTTCGTTTATCCAATCTGGTTGGATAATAGAAATGGCACACAACAATGCTTCCATATCCTCATCCTTTCTTGAGAGTGCATCTGCCACCACATTTTGCTTCCCTTTTTTGTAGATGATTTCAAAGTCATAACCCAACATCTTTGTGACCCACTTTTGTTGCTCTTCAGAGGATAATCTTTGTTCTAAAAAGTATTTAAGGCTATCATGATCCGTTTTTACCTTGAAGTGTCTTCCCATTAGGTAGGGTCGCCATTTCTTAAGTGCATGGAGTATTGCCAACATTTCCTTCTCATAAATAGCTTTGCTTAAAAACTTTCCCTTGATTGGACGACTTTCAAAAGCAATGGGTCTTTCATCTTGCATTAGAACAGCACCAATTCCATTTCCTGAAGCATCACATTCCACAATAAAGGTTTTTGTGAAGTCCGGTGTAGCTAAGACCGGTGCTTGGCACATTGCCTCTTTAAGATGTTTAAAGGCCTTTGTTGCTTCCGGAGTCCATAAAAATGAATCTTTCTTCAATAATTTTGTTAGAGGTGCTGCTATTCTCCCATAATTCTTAACGAACTTGCGATAATACCCTGTCAACCCAAGAAATCCTCGCAGATGCTTTATGGATGTGGGGATTTTCCATTCCTTAATGGCTTTAATTTTGCTAGGGTCTACCTTAACTCCTTCATGAGATACAATATGACCCAAATATTCCACCTCCTGGACTCCAAAGAAACATTTGGATCTTTTTGCATATAATTGTTTCTCCTCCAATAGTTGTAGCACCTTGTCAACATGTTCAACATGATCCTTCCAAGACTTGCTGTAGATTAGTATATCATCAAAAAATACTAACACAAATTTTCTAAGGAATGGTTTGAAAATTGAATTCATCAAACCTTGAAATTTTGAAGGTGCATTGGTAAGGCCAAAAGGCATGACCAAAAATTCATAATGACCCTCATGAGTTCTAAATGCCGTTTTCGGAATGTCTTCAATCTTCATTCTAATTTGATGATATCCCGAACGAAGATCCAACTTGGTGAAGTAAATTGATCCATGCAATTCATCCAGTAATTCATCAATGACAGGAATGGGGAACTTATCTTTAATAGTGAGCTTGTTGAGCTCCCTATAATCTGGACACATGCGCCATGATCCATCCTTCTTGTGCACAAATACTACTGGAGCTGAGAAAGAACTTTGACTCGGTTGAATTATACCAGCCTCTAGCATTTCTGCAACCATACGTTCAATTTCACTTTTTTGGACATATGGATATCTGTACGGCCTGATGTTTGGAGGAACACTTCCTGGAATCAGATGAATAGCATGATCATGATCACGCATAGGTGGGAGACCTTTGGGAGTCTCAAATACCTTGGAATGATTTTCCAGGACTTTTTGGAGATCTGGAGAAATAGATGATTCCAATGTGGAAACATCTAGCGAACATAATTGTGCAATTACACCTCTTTGCTCCTTTTTTAGAAGCTTTGTCATGCGATTAGAGCTGATTATCTTTCCTGGTTTCCCTGCAATACCCCTTAATTCAACTTCCTTTCCTTCCACCAAAAATTTCATGAAAAGTTCTTGAAAATTAAAAGCTATTGTACCCAAGGATTGTAGCCATTGGACTCCTAGTACAACATCAACACCTCCCATTGGAATGGAAAGCATTGGGCTAGTCAATACATATTCTCCCATGGATAGCTTGATATTATGGCACTTTCCAGAACAATTTATTGTTCCTCCATTTTCAATCATCACTTGACACTCTGGTGCTGGATATAGGAAGCAATTCAATTCTTTTGCTACCCTACAATGAATAAAATTGTGGGTGCTTCCTGAATCAATCAACACTATTACCTTTTTCTTCTTGATTTGTCCTTCTATCTTGATGGTTTGAGGAGTGGTAATTCCTGCCAATGCATTACAAGATATGGTTGGATTTATTTGTTCTTCATCTAGGCTTTGTTCCTGGAATATATCCTCTTCTTTTGACCTTTCTTGCTCATTTTCTTCTTCCTCTTCACAATCTATGTAGAATAATTTCTTCTCAGCACACTTATGACCTTTTGTGTATTTGCTATCACAATTGTAACAAAGCCCTTTTGCTCTTTTTTCTTCCAATTGTTGTGGTGTCAACCTTGTAGGTTGTGGAAGACTATGGGCAACAACACTTCCGTCTTTATAGTTGTGAATGGTATGCTTCCTAGTTGCCATAATTTTGCTTTCCATTTTTCTTGCTAACCTGAATGCCTTCTCTAATGAATCAGGTTCCCAAAGGCGCACATCATGTTGGATATTATCCTTTAAAGACCCTATGAACACATCAATCCTATGCTCCTCTGGAATATCTTTTACCCTTATGTTCAATTTTTGGAACTCCTCAATGTGCTCCATTATTGAACCCTTTTGTTTGAGACTTATCAATTGGCTAAAAAAAGTGTTGCTTTTTGTATCCTCATAATGTGCTATCAATTCTTCCGTAAAAATTGCCCAAGTGATAAATTGTTTACGAGAACAAAGCCATTGATACCATACAAACTGATTTGGTTCCAAATATAAAGTTGCCATACGTACCTTTTGTGTGTTTTGCACATTATTGAGATCGAAGAATTGCTCCATTTGTAATATCCATGTGGCGGGATCCTTGCCATCAAACTTCCTCATATCAATTTTTGGAACATGGTGAGTCTTCGATCCACCATTAGAGTCTATGGAATCATGATTAACATTTCTTTTGTTCTCATCATGAGTTTCCTTTAGTACTCTTTCACCCTTAGTGACCATTTCTTGTAGCAACTTATTCATATTTATCTTCAATTCTTCCATCTTATCATCCATGCCATCAATTTTAGCATCCATGCCCTTCACCTTAGCTTCCATGCCATCCATCTTAGATTCTGTTCCTTTTTGTGCAAGGGACACTTGTTGCACTTAGTCTTGTAATTTTGATATATCATGTTGCATTTCTTCCTCTTCTTCATGAGTCATGCTAGAGCTTTCAGGTTCCTTACTAGGTGTTTGAATTTTCTTTCCTCGGGGCATCAGTTACCGATAATAATGCTCTACTATGCCCTTTGAATTCCTTCAAAATAAATTTTCAAACCAAGCTTAAGCAAAAATTTAAAAAAATCTACACACCTTTTTTCACTTTGTAGGAGCTTGATATTGCCTCTGATGTATCTCTGTACTTTCCAATCATCTAGTTCTGAAATTGTGACCTGTAGTAGCTCTCTGTGTCCTCTTTCCAATGCCACCAGTCTGATCCCAATTGGATTCTCCAAGAAAGAGTTATGCACAATCTCCCAAGATGACCTGATTATAGACATTTCCATAAGAGTGAACTTGTATGAAGTGCCACGAGTCACTGTTTCGACCTTTGGATCTAAAAAACACCCAAACGAAACTACAGTCCGTCCTCTTTCTGTACCTTTTTACGAAATTTCAATCCGATCCTTAGAGAGAAAGTTATGACGATTTTCCCCAGGTCACCTATTTTGAATGTAATTCAGGAGTCTGCAAAAAGACCAACTTCCTTAGATCATATCTCCGAAAATATCACGCTAAAAGCTCTGAAATTCGGACCCAAGGTTTAGCGCCAATTCTTCTCAAATGCGTTTTTTTTTGCGACTTGTGAAACATCACAGAAAAAAAGTTATAGCGAAAATTCCACGATGACCTGTTTGGAGCAGCGAAACCCTAGAATCCAAAGCTCTGATACCAAATGTTATGAAACCAGCTCACAAAAAGATAGAAAAGAGAGATCCACGCCTTAGAATTCAGCCTCTTCGAGGGGGCAACCTCATTTACATTACATAAATGAACAATTCTTGGATGATACAAATGACAAAACCTCCTTTCTATATATAGGAGTCTAAGGAGTGACAATATAATCCAGCCGACCTAACAATAATAATATAAAGCCACAAAAATAACAATAGAGGGATTCTATGGGGCACAGAAATAACAATATGGGGGTAATAGGGGCACAACAATATAAATAAGGGGTATGGGTAATGGGGTAATCACTAGCGTTATAGGGACCCAACACCATCTCAAACGACTGCTTCAACTACCGCAACATCTGTTCAGTCTACCGCACTTACTTCTGGAGTATCGACAACTCCGATTTCTACTGTCTCTGCCACTACTCCACAGACATCTTTACCATTGTCTGGATCTACGGTTCAAACTACGGTTCAAATGCCTGTAGGTTAGCCTGGTTTAAGTATAGTTGTCACTAGTCAACCACAATTCGTTTACCAACCGTACCAGGGACAGTACCAATACGGGCCTGCTGTCCAACAACTGGTTTACCAGTATCAACCGTATCCTGGGTACACTTATCAACAACCTCAGCAACCCCAGTACGGTCTGGTTAATCTTGGTTTTCCGGGAGGATACAATATCCCGAATGCGATTCCTGTTCCAAGTTATCCTGGATATCCTCCTCCTGGGACTGGTATTGTGACCCAGAGTTTTAGGGATTCTAATCAGCAATTTCCATTTATCGAAACTTTGGATTTACCAGACTTGACACGCCTAACGAACGATCCAATCAATTATCTTCTGTTTTGGCCGCCAATGCCGAATAAGTTGCCCAGTAACATTCCCAAGTTCGAGGGTAAGTCTGGAGAGGATCCGTCAAATCATGTGATGACTTACCACCTCTGGTGTGCTTCAAATTCTATCTCGAATGAATCGATCCGCTTACGTCTTTTCCAGCGTATGCTCATTGGTCTCACGGCCAAGTGGTACATTGAGTTACCACGGGCCTCTTTTTACAATTTTAGTTAGTTAGCTACCTCGTTCTTAACACATTTTCAGTTGGCGGTCAGATATGATAATGGCACCGAGTTACTAACTTCATTAAAGCAGTCGATGTCCACTTATATTTCCGATCATATTCATGAATGGAGACGTCGAAGAAGGTTAGTGAAAGTTTTTATCCCGGACCAAATCTTAGCTGAATGGTTTGTTAAATCATTGTTACCGAAGATTACTAAAGACGTAGCTAAGGCTGGAGTAGTTATTGAGGAGCAAGTCATTTCTCAAGCCCAGTACCTTGACTTAGTTTATACTCAGTCGGGTACGTTACACGAGAAGATCCCAGATCTTCCAAAATCAAATCAAATCGCTGCTGCTCCTTCAGGATCTCATGCCGCTAATGGTATGATTGGTACGGTGAACATAAAGAGTAAGAAAAAATCCTCCAAGAATTCTTCTCCTATAATCACCCTGCCTGATTCTCCGACAGGAGAGTCTTCTCCTGAAATTTCCGCCGATATTCACGCTGTAGAGTCATCTATGGCCAAATCAAAAAACGGTGGAAAGAAGAAGGGTAAGAAGAAGAATAAAGCAGACAAGGCTCCAAAGGAGAAAATAGAAAAGTCGGAAACCAATGACGAAAAGCGCAAACCTCGATATCCTTGTCTTATTTGTGAAGAGGATCATTTTACAAGAGATTGCCGTCATCGGGTCGAGGTTGTGAAAATAGTCAAAGGTTCCCCAACTCCTGATGTTTTGAAAGATCCATTTCCAAAGCAGGAGAGTAAGATGATAGGTTCTTCCTCGAGTGCCAGTGAAGAACCCATATTGATGATGTCTCATGTGAGGATTGCGACTCGATCGCAAGATTATGGTAGTAATAGTCCTGTTGATGGCAAGGAAGCAGAATCTTCTCATTCAAATCCATCAACCTCAGCTCTCGGTTCCGATCCACTACAGGTCGAGAAACCTAACCCTGACTCAGTAATCAAACCGCCCACCAAGGGTGTACTTCGAAGGTCTGGTTTCAATCCACATGCGAGAGCGGCCCAGAATTACAACATTGTTGAGGATTTAGCTGTTTCACCCTCAACAATGTCGGCTTTAGAAGTGCTGCAATCATGCCCAGCACAGCGCAAATTACTTTTGTCGGCTATAGGAGCTGTTGATGTTCAGGACCCGAACCTAATAATCTTTGATCTAGAAAATAGTACACTGCGTTTGCCTCATCAGATGGCTTTCCAGATCCCAGTGATAGTAAAAAACAGGCCCATTCATCGGACTGTAATTGATGAGGGAGCTTCCACGTGTATTATGTCGATTCAATGTTGGAGATCGCTTGGTTCTCCTTCACTGAACCAATCCCCGACCATCCTTAAGGCCTTTGATGGCCGTGGGTTCCATCCGTTTGACATTCTACAGGATTTTCCTATAGGGGTTGAAGGAAAAACCGTTAGTCTGGATGTGGAGGTGGTTGATGCCCCTCTAGACTACAACCTTCTTTTGGGTCGAAGTTGGTCTTACGCTATGACAATAGTAGTTTCATCGGTCTCCAGAGTAATAAAGTTTCCATATAATGGCAAGATCGTAACAATAGACCAGCTGGCTTACTTTTCATCCGACCCAGCCTCTTCAGAAAGTATCTAGCATGTCGGTAAAATGACTATCCCTTATAGGGATGTTGGCGTAGGATTAGTTAAAGATGCCGGTTTATTGGGAACTTTTCCTTTTCCTCCAATCAATGCAGTGTCCTCATTTGCATCCATTCATGTGATTACATCAGACACCATTGTTTACGATGATCATTGGATCGTCCCTTCTGAATCTGAGATAGACTCATTTGGTGATGCTATGCCTTTGAGTCCATATGAAATTGCTTATGAAGCCATGCAGTCTTTTACCGACCCGTGTTCAACCCAAATCGACCAAATGAATGTGGTCGGTGAGGAATCACTTTTCACATCAACCTCAGAACGGATAGCGTTTCCCGAAGTCGTGTCATCTGACGAGCAACTTCGCGAAATCCTAAGTGTAGACGATCTACCATGGGAAGATCTCCATCATAGATCTTCGTTTTTACCTGAGGGTGATGGCTTTGAAATGATTTTTCATCAATATTTACGGCCAAATATGTCAAGGACACTCATAATCCCATGAAACATCCTGATTCAGAGTTGAATTTGGGAAACATTTCCCAAACTATTGCCATTGACATTTCAGTCAAAACTGGAATTGTTGAGAACATTCATATAGGTGCCTCGTGTACGGATTACGAAATTCAAACATACAAGGCCCTGTTTCAAGAATTCCGCGACGTGTTTGCCTGGTCATATGAGGAAATGCCAGGAATCGATCCCTCGATTGTTGTTCATGAGATCAAGACTTACCCGGACGCTAAACCCGTTCGGCAACGTTTGCGTCAGATTCACCCACGAAAAGCAGCTGCGATTAAAGCAGAAGTTGAGAAGTTGTTGAAAGTAGGTTTCATTTATCCGATCCCGTTAACGGATTGGGTATCGAATATTGTTCCAGTTAACAAAAAACAGGGAACAATAAGAATATGCATCGACTATAGGGATATCAATCGTGCTTGTCCCAAGGACAACTATCCAACACCCTATATCGATCAAATAATTGATTATTGTGCCGGCAGTGAAATATTTTCCTTTATGGACGGTTTTTCCGGTTACAACTAAATCAATATTCTACCTGCCGATCAACCAAAAACGGCTTTCATTTGTCCATGGGGGACATTTTCTTATTGCAAATTACCTTTTGGGCTGAAGAATGCCGGAGCCGCTTTTCAAAGGGCGATGTCTTACGCGTTTCATTACATCAAACACATTGTGCAACCGTATCTCGATGATTTACCCGCTCACTCCTTACATCGAGCTGATCACCTTGTCCATTTAAGAGCAATTTTCATGAGGTGTAGGCATTATCGGATTCGGTTGAACCCACACAAATGTGTCTTCTGCATAGAAGTGGGACGATTGCTGGGATTTGTAGTTTCAAAAGCCGACATTCGCGTTGATCCCTCGAAGGTAGAAGCTATCATCAAATTGCCTCCTCCTTCGAGTCTTCGCCAACTCCAAAGTTTGCAGGGGAAAGCAAACTTTTTACATCGATTCATTCCTAACTGCACCGAGGTTACAAAAGGTTTTACGTGGTCGTTGAAACATAACGCTCAATTTACTTGGGATGAGATAGCTCAGCAATCTTTTGATGCACTTAAACACGCGTTGACCCATGCACCGTTGTTGCATCCTCCCAACTACAACCAAGATTACTTTTTGTACCTCGCCGCCTCTCATTCCACTATTGGAATGGTGTTAGTTCAGGAAGACGAAGTCGGAACGGAAAATGTGATATATTATCTTAGTAGGACGTTAAATCCCACTGAGCTAAAATATTCACATGTGGAGAAATTGGCCCTGGCAGCCGTTCAAGCTATCTAAATTTTGACTAAACAATTGCTAGGGGGCAAGTACTCCAAATGGATTGTTATCCTGCAGGAGTTCGACTTGGAATTTGAGAAGTCCAAGTCTAAGAAATCTTTAGTTTTTGCAGAGTTGATGTGTGATTTCCCGAGTGCTGACACAAAAACTGTGGCAGAGGAGCCCATTGCGGACGAATCTCTGTTTCTCATAAGCACTTTAGATCCGTGGTATGGGGATATAATCGTCTATCTCCAAACCCAATCCTTTTGGCCCGAAGCTTCCAAGTCGGAACGTCGGAAAATTCGATTTCAGTCCCAACAGTACAAAATTATTGGAGATACTCTTTATCGTCGTGGGGCAGACTTGGTTTTCCGACGTTGCTTAACTCACGAAGAGGCAGAAAGGGTTTTGAATGACTGTCACTCTGGAGCGTGTGGCGGTCATATGTCTGGGTATGCCTCAGCTCAAAAGGTGTTGCATGTCGGCTACTTCTGGCCGTCCTTGTTTAAAGATTGTATTATTGCGGTCCGAAAATTCCACAACTGTCAAGTGTTTGATCGCAAGATGCGCTCACCACCAGCTCCTCTCCACCCTATAATTGCCGTTGGTCCTTTTGCCAAATGGGGTATCGACTTTATTACATGTAACCCTCACTCGGTCGGGGGGCATGCGTATATCATCCTTGCGGTTGATTATTTTACTAAGTGGGCCGAGGCGATGCCTACATTCGAGGCAGACGGAAAGACAGCTGCAGTTTTCGTATTCAATCACATTATTGCTAGGTTTGGTGTCCCACAAGCGATAATCACAGACCATGGGCGCCATTTTCGAAACATTATGATGACAGAACTTACAGGCCAGCTTGGTTTGCGTCACGATAGCTCAACTCCTTATTATCCACAAGCCAACGGTCTGGTTGAGTCCATCAACAAAGTTTTGGTTATCATGATTCGACGAATCATTGGGATTCATCGGTCGAATTGGCACAACATGTTATTTTCCGCGCTTTGGGCATATCGAACTTCAGTGAAAACATCAACAGGGTTCACTCCTTTCCAACTAGTTTATGGTTTGGAAGCAGTGTTGCCCATTGAATGCGAAATCCCGTCACTTCAAATGGCTATCGAATTACTTCCAGCTACTTCCGAAGAGGAGAAGCGTTTATTGTACTTAGCTCAATTAGATGAGACTCGACGTGACGCCGCATTGGAAATTGAGACTCACGCAAAACGTATGAAAGCTCAGTATGATAGAAATGTGACCCCTCGAAGTTTTTTGGAAGGAGATATAGTACTATTATATGATCAAGCTAACGATAAACTAGGTGCTGGGAAATTCGTCCCTATGTGGCATGGGCCCTACATTGTCAAGCGAAAGCTAGCAAAAGGGGCCTATGAGCTGGTAAATTTTGATGGGGACTCTTTGGGTAAACCCAGAAATGGACTTTACCTAAAGAGGTATTATGCTTAAATGATGGGTATGGAGATTTTAGTTAGGTTAGTTTTTTTCTTTCTAGCTGGTGTGTTTGTTAGTTTAGACAGTGTGCTTAGCTTAGAAAGTGTGTTTTTCGTCGTTATTCTGGCTTATCTTGGTTTTACTCTTGATATTGCAGATGTCGACGCCTCTCCAAACGTACATTGGATTCGCTGATGGTGCTTGTCGTAGTACACAGAATATCTCTTCCGCAGCTTGGGTTATCTATTTGCCCTCTGACGAGTTAGTTTCTATGCATGGGGTGAGCCTCGGTCAAACAACGAACAACATTGCAGAATACAGTGCAGTGATTGAATTATTGTCTGAATCTATTTCATTTGGGATTCGGAGTTTGATAGTGAGGTTAGATTCTGAACTCGTCGTATTACAGCTTAATAGAGTATATGCCATTAGAAATCCTATGTTATTAAGGTTATTTTTGAGAGTGCGTCTCTTGGAACGTGAATTTGATTACATTGAATATCAGCATATTCCAAGGTCTTTAAATACATTAGCAGATGCAATTGCTTTTCGAATGTTAGACAGACATTTGCGATAATCATACATGTAAATTCAAAAACATTTCATCACACATGTTTAACAGGATAAGCCGGTAATTATGATATATATAGATAGAAGTGTGTCAAAAAATATACATCGTCTTCGATCATAGGTTGAAAAACACCTTATGATCGGCAAAAATGATAAGTACAAAAAACCAAAATGTCACATGTGTCTACAAAAGTGACCATCCAATCACTGGTGGTGCTCCCTATATGACACCACTGCACAGGCTACCCTACACAAGAACCTCCTAAAAGGTCCTGGGACTGCGACTACATAGCGCTGAAGTCTGATAGGAATATCATCTATAGTAGTCTCAGGTATATCCACCGTCAGACGCTCTAGATCCTGCTCCAACTCAGCTAAGGTCTCTGCAGCCGCGTCCTGTGGGACCGGTGCCGGTGCAACTGGTTATTTCCTCTCGAAAGGCTGGAGATTGTCTGGACGCCGTGGACCTACATCTGCATTTTGAAAATTTTTACTGTCATTTTTGAGACGATATATAAAAACAAAAAAATATAGATAATTTAAAAAACTTGTGAAAAATGAAGTACCTCTGTCGTCCCATTGTTCTCCTTGTGGAAGAACCATGTTCGGATCTCCACGAAAATCCACTCCGGCATAAGGAAAATCCTGGATCGCAAAGACCTGGTCCTCCAACCAGTGAAAGTAACCCTCAGGAAATCGAACAACTCCCGCTCCCTCATCAGGATGCCGGGCCATCACCGCAACCCATCGCATTAACTTTGGCTCCCGAGGAGGCCCAACCTCAACAGTGAGATGCTGCGGGATCAACATCAGAACTCTCTCTAGGGCAAAGCTCACAACTAAAGGCCCATACCCAAAGGTCTTTAATTGCTCGTTCTTTTCCCTAGTCAATTAGCCCTTCATATTGGCCGATACAACATCGCACCAGTTGAAAATGGTGCCTCGGAAGCAATCAATCGCCATCCGCATTTGGGACCCGGTGGAAATGTGCAAAGCGGCTGTGCCGCAGAGTCTGGTAACTGTAAAGGCAATTACCATAAGTTCAGGTCGAGATATGTATTTGATTTCTATCCCCTTCTCCTGGTTTTGATTATTGCACCACTCTAGCCGGAGACTAGCAAGGGATTGGCCACCCGGCCTAGTCTCGAACAAAGACAGTTGCTCGCCCCTATTAGGCAAACCAGTGAGAAAATATGTCTGAGGGCTCTATCTCGAGCTGGTGCCCTCCGATGTAAAAGCATTGATCCTGAACGTTCCACCTTTCAACCAGCCACTCTAAGAATCGCACCTGTGCCCTCATGCCAGGTATGGCCCAGTGTTTGTAGAGACCGCATGCCTTCAAAGCATCAATGGAAGGTTGATGACCTATTGCGGCCAAATAGACATCTTCGTGTTCTCTTTCGTGCCAATCAAGCATGGTGGGCAATCTACACACCAGAAAACATTCATTAGAATTCATTAAATCAAAAATTAATGGTTTAGTTTTGAGATTTGGGGTTTTAAATTTACTTTGTGCGGAGTACGCACCCCGCTTTCTGAAAACAGAGCGTGGGTATGTAGCTGTTCTGAAGGTAGGCTGTGTACTCCTGCCATTTTCCCATTAACGAAAATGTCGGGGTACGCAGGTCACCCATGGGGCACCTGCGTACCCCGAAAAGCAGATCTTGAAACCCCAAAGCCCCCAAAAAATCAAACTAGGGCTTAAAGAGGAGGATGTTGTGAAATACCTGAAAGAGACGGCGCTCGATTCCGACGGTCGGATTCTCCGCAAAGTCCACAGGAAGTTTCTTGCCAAAAGCCCTTTTCTCTCCCTCAACAGTGAAATGGTAAAAATGACATGGTAAAAAGTCTTTTTATAGGTTTTTTGGATAAATGAATGCTAAGTTTGTTTATTTTTCACCATGGAAGGATATTTTTCAATTTATTTTTTCCTATCTTAAACAGGTATGAGTAATGTGTTGTTTTTGTGCAGGACAAAAGGATTTTCAGGGAAAATTGTCATTTTTCACGAACCAAAACATCAGAGTCATCTTTTAAGCCCTTTTCTGACTCCTAAAACATGAAAAGATCACCGAGCGTTTCTTTAACACTCGTTAAAACGGAATTAAAAGACGGTCCCCTTATATCCCTTTTCTGACCGTAAAAACAGGAAAAGATTGCCGGGTTTTTGTCGTTTCAAACTCGATACTGGAAATAAAACGATGTGTCCTTGATCGCTTTTTACTTTTCAGGTCAAAGACACTAATCATGAAAGTACTCCTTGGTCGCAAGATCAAGCGGTTCTCCCAGGTATTATTTTATACTTTTTCGGGCTTGGGGGACACAAATTTATGAAAAAGTTCAACCTGGAGTCTTCTTAAGTTTTTCAGACTCTCTAAAATTGAAAACGCCGAGTTTCTCCTATACTGGACTCGTTAAAATTTCACAGTAAAGGACCTGTTCGATTACAAATAGGAACGGACCACTCCTTCTTAGGGTTTGAATCAAAACTAAGTTGGACTCATCCGAAGGATGAGCTTATAATCAAGCATATGTTATCCTCCTCAAGCTTGTAAAAAATAAAGAGGTACTTGCCAGAAATGGTGGGGGAAAAGAGAGAAGAATGAGCCTATTTGTTATCCTTTGTCTCAGAAGAAACCTTATTACCACTCTTGAACACGACACTTTTCATTCACTTGGGTTGGGAAATCCTTTGTCTTAAAGTTGATTAAACCACTTTGAAAGTCTTCAACCGTTTCTGGGTATTAACTTTGGGTCAATCGTCGCCAAGCCATCTGTCGTGTCGTTATGTGTTCAAGAGGTCTCTGCAAATAAACCATTCATATGCAAAATACCTGTCATCCATCTCGACCATCCCTGAGTCAGTCCTTACAGCTATATTTCTTCAACTTGAACTATGATTTCGTGTTGTGGGCTTGCCTGCAACGGGTCGCTTTCTATCGACACTAGCACATTATCTAGAGAGATGACTTAGAAATCATCAGTACCTTGAAGTCTGCATGCATCAATGGCAGGTTTCTCGCCTTTGACGTCAGTTTACATCATTGACTTTCGATCGAAGGACTCCGTGAAATGTTCGACATCAACTCATTCATTCACATCTCATGGATTGTACTGGGTACTTTGAGAACCATTGACATCACTGGTGGTCTCTCTCACACTTGTTAACAGTTTACATCATTGACTGGTAATCAAGTGGTTTCTACCATGTTCGACATCAACTCATTTATTCACATGGATAGAATCGTACCATTTCGGGAAGTAGAAATGAAGACCCTGGATCTAGTTTCCACCATCCAGGCTGCGAGGAGTTTTGTATTCATTGTATAGTAGACCAACTATAAACAGATGGCTGTGTCCATACTGTGTCTACACAAGTCTATGATTATGATGTACTGCAAAATCATTCCTGTATCAGAGCCGTAGTTAGTTTTCTAGTTAAAGTTTTTGATCTGAGTATGGGAATGCCTACCTCAGCGATGATATGATCTTATATATGTATTTTGTGTTGAATACTTGCAGGTTCCGACTGGGCTCTCCACAAGATAATCCTTGAAATGATAAAGTACTTCAACCTTCTAGATGATATAAAACCCTAATCTACTACAGGCTTTGCACTTTAGGGGGCAATCTGTTACACTAAAATTTGTCACCATGACTATTTGCAGTTAGTATGGCTCCATCAACTGTCATACTATCCTCCTTGGCAAGTCTCATACCTCTGCTCTCCATGTCAAACTCCAAGAAAGAGAGAAAGTCTTTAAAAATCTATTTATCTCTGGGTACGCAGTTTCTCTCAGCCTTACCTGCGTGTACGCAACCCAAGTTCACAATACCTGCGTACTTGTACGCTCTGTATGTAAAGGGGTGGGTGCGTACCCCTGTAAAGGTCAAAAGGCGCGAGTTTCATCTTAAAAAAGTTACTTGTGGTCATTTCTAGAGCATTCTAGAAGCTTGTTCGACGTGTATTGAGCGCCTCCAGATGGTTCATGTATCCCTATGAAAGAGGAACTTATCCCATCAAGAGGGGAGCTATCCCATCCAAAGAGGGGCTTATCCCATTGATGGTGGACCTGATTAACTTCCTCTAGGGCACTATAAATACAGGCATTGGGCGAGAAGGAGAAGAGGTTGAAAGCTGAACATTCCTAAGGGTAGATGCTGCTGGAATTAGGACTTCCTTGTAGAAGCTTGTGAGGAGAGATTCCCATCCTTTCTTGCTTCATTTGGAAGTGGGTGAGCTTATCAAAGTAATGGAGAACTCTTGCTGGACCTTGGGAGGGACCTGCACAACACCAAGGCTCAGGTTGTAATGGTTTCTTTTGTTTCCTATTAATACAAATAAGTCCATTCTTCTCAACAATTTGTTATTTATGAGTTGTTTCATATACTCCTTGGTCTGTATGTTAAATATGTTTTATTTTATGAGATATTCAGGTGCTATTTAATCGTTTGATTGTTAGTGAATGCAGGTTTCAAAGAGAAGGAGGAGCTCATCCGGATCGACGAGGCTGGACTACTACAACAACGTTGGACTACAGGTAGGATCTAAACACTTGATTTCTTATATGGTAAATGCATATTTAGAGAAGGATTGTTCTTAATTGTCTTGTTTGTCACTAGAAAGCCTTAAGCTTCTAGGGAGGTTGGTTTTGTTCGCAAAATTGACTCTTTTCGCATGAAAACATGTGTAGGTCAAAAGGAATCTTCTAGAAGACCTTTATGTGACATCCTAAGGCCAAATTCGAATTTGAGTGGAGAGGATCATGGGATCATGAAGATATGTGTCACATTTCCTATTTGTATTGAAACTCTAAGAAGACATGTGTCTTATCATTTCCTATTTTGATTAACACTTTAGAGGTATAGGGAGAGATTCATGGACTCTCATTAATGAGATGACTTCTCATCTTTTTGTATAAATAAGAGATCTCTCTCCTTCATTTGGTAGCTTTGGAAGCTTGGGAGAGCTTTGTAAACTTTGTTAGCTCAACTTGTTGTACTTTGTAATTTTGAAGAATTTGAATAAAGCTTTGATGTTCCCAACATGGAAGGAGATGTGAAGTAGATGTCATGGAGCATATTAGAATGTAAGGTAGAATATATTTTGTTTTGTAGCTTTTCTTTGATTTCATTCAAGTATGTCATTTTATTGTTTTCAAGTTTTCAAGTTTAGATTTTCCATTAATCCAAGTTTAATTCATGCAAGTGTGTTCAACTGGTTGATTCTAGATTTATCTAACTGTGTAATCTATGCTTAGCAAAATATCCCAAGGAAGTATTTTCCAATTGGTGCTTGGAGCATTAGAGCACACAGTAGATTAGTTTTCCTTTACATTTTTTGTATTTAATTTTGTTGCAATTTAATTTTTAGTTTTAGAACAATGAAGTATTAGATCCCTCCAAATGCTATCACAAGGAGGTAGTTCTCCCAAAATTGTATAGTGGAGTGATAAAACACTTCATTTAGCTGTTATAGTAGATTAGTTGCAATTTCACTTTCAGTCTTAGCCTTTCATTTAAATTTCATTTTCAGTTTTAGAACAATGAAGTATGGAGTCCCTCAAAATGCTATCAAGGAGGTAGTTCTCCCAAAATTGTATAAAAGAGTGATAAAACACTTCATTTAGCTGTTATAGTAGATTAGTTGCAATTTCACTTTTAGTTTTAGTCTTTCATTTAAGTTTGTTGCAATTTCATTTTCAGTTTTAGAACAATGAAGTATTGGATCCCTCCAAATGCTATCATTTTTTCTTTCATTTCATAGACATTTTTCCGGCTTAGATTAATCTAACTGCTCAAAGTTTTGATTTGTTTTTCTCTAATGCTCATTTCCTTTTCTCCCTTCTTTAGAAATTAGATTTTAACATTAAAAGTCATTAGATTTAGTTGTCCATTAACATTTAGAGATTTTCATTTAGAAGCATAACTTTTCTTTCTTAGATTAATTTCCTTAAGCATAAGAAACAAAACCCCCCAAAACAACATAAACTATAAAACAAAAAAGTAAGAAAAAGGTTGACTAAGCACATATAGTGCACCAAACTTCATCAGTTTACGATAACCAAATTGATAATTTATGTAGAACAATTTAGGACACTAAATTGACTAGACATTTTGGCGCCATTGCTGGGGAAGTATAATTAGGAGACATTATTTCTTATATCTAAAAAAATTAATAATTTCTCGAGTATGCTCTCCTTCTGCACTTTGTGTGATCTGGAGGATTAGAAAAATAATTTTTATGTTAAAAAAAATAAAAAATTCTCATCATTTCATTTGATTCAATGAAAAATAAAATAAAAAATCCAACTGCTTTGATAGGTTCAGTTGTCCAAGATTGACTGGTTATGGTTTGTAGTGACCCTCAAAACACTGTGTCCTATTTAATAAGATTTTGTAAATTAGCTATGGAATGTAGCTCTGTTCCATAGCTATTTCCAAGGTTTAGCAGGTTACAAGCATCAAATGAAAAAACCGACCACATGGGCATCTCTGGAATCATCTCGACATGGATTCTATCCTAGTCACCCAGCCCAGATCGATAAAAAAATAGCTTAAGACCTCAGTCAAAGTCTTGTTTTCAGTACATTTACCTTGAAGCCTTTGCTACCTGAAATTGGGAACCATTAGATTCCAATCCATTGTTGTGATTAGGTCTTCATCAAAACCTGTCAATGAAAAATCTAATTGTGCAAATCATCTGAGCTTTAGTTCAATAGGAAAATGTTGATTTGTATATTAGAATGGTGAGAGACAAATCCATCTTTGTGCAAGCAAGACGAGTTTCATTTGACATAAAAGGTGCAGTGGCATTTTAACAAATTCCAAAGTATCATTTACTGACAAAGAATTTACATCAAGTGCCATGTTTGATTTGTTGGATTTGTTTGCTGGCTCTGTTTTATCCACTATTTCTTATCGGTGACCACGTCTGATATCAAAGCCAACTTCAAAATATGCGTTCAACCGAGCTTCAAACAACCATCCAGAGGACTCTCTAAGGCCTTTGCGAGAGTTATCGAAGTTGTGGTTGCTCATAAAATCTCTGCAAGAATTTCTCGAAACAATCAGGAACCAGTATGCATAACCAACAGACCTGCAAATAAAAAAAAATTCAAAACATTTTCCAGAAAAATGCAAAACTGTAAAAAAATGTCAAACTTTAACTGCACATTCCGGCCAAACGAAAACAAATTAGGAAAAACAAAAACATTGGTTTTTGCGGGAATAGGGTCAATTAGATAACCTAGAAATAGTTTTGAGAAATTCACTACGGTTTGGGAGAATTTTTTGGTTCTCTAAAGCCCCATTTGGCATGCCGCGTGAGGAAAAATGGCTTTTATTAAATGAACAGAGTGTCGTTTTAACATGCCGCACTTGAGGAAGGGAAATCCCATTTGGGAACTGATTATGTTGTGGCATTAAATCCTGATTACACCACACCTCTTGTATTTAATGCTAACAGTCTCATGCAATCTCCATGACTCGTACTTCACTGTACTTCTACATTTACACCTATTTAAATGGCTAAATACATGACCTAACCTAATTGGATACAACTCTTCACAACCTTGTTGTTCCTTTATTACACCTAGTTCCTTGCTTGTACTTCTGCAGCCTTCTTATGTAAACAAGCACTCGGAAACAGTGAGCTCACAATCATTCATTCTGTTTTCGATTCTCGTTGTATATAAGCAATACTTTGTTTTCCACACAGTCTATGTGTGCAGCCACTCTATTCCATACATCTTCTACACTATTTCACACATATTTCCCTATTTCATATACCCTATATGTTTCATCCCCACATCTATCATTTTCCTTCCCCATACTCTGTTATTTCATTTATGTGTCTATAACTATTTTTTATTCCATATACCACTGCCGTTTACATAGTCTTCTACATGTAGACAGTGAAGGAAATTTGAAGAAAAGTAGAGAATAGGAGTGATGGGTCTCATGATAAGAACAAAACCTATAGGAGTGAAATATATGGAAGGATACCCTCAATTGAAAGGGATGTTGAAGAAAGCTAGTTGGTTGTCTTTTAGCTATGGAACACAGCCACATTCAGTAGCTAATTGGTTGTTCCACAACCATCTCCACGCTTTTGTAGGTTACGGGTGTCAAGAGAGGAAAAGGACCACATGGGTAGCTTGGAAAACATCATAGCATGGATCGTATCCTATCCATCTGGCCTAGATCGATGAGGAGGACTCCAATCAAAGGGAAGTCAACTTTAGGAACCTATGGCTATTCTGCAGCTAATCAGCTATTCCGCAACTACTTTCACACTTTTGCAGGTTCCAAGTATCAAGAGGGAAAAATGACTACATGGGTAGTTTGGAAAATATCAGGGCATGAATTTTGATTTGGTTCATTGTCTCAAAATGAAGAAGCCATCACTGTTTTCAAGGTGTGTGTTATCACTAAGTTGCCGCATGTCAAGGAGGAAAATGAAAAAAAACCAAAACCAAAGATTCACAAGTAAAAAAAAATAAAAAAAAATGAATCAATGAAATGAGTAAATTATTTGCTCACTTTTCTAGAAGGTATTGATTAATTTTGAACTGATGATGAAAAATGAATAGCTAACTTTTTGTTCAATATTTTTAGCTACAAAAATTGTCAATAATGAAGAAATTGCTCAAAAGATATAAGAATTAACTAGAGGCACTAATTCCAAAACAGGAATAAATTCTTTTGGTTTTCCTTTGTGAACTTGTTTCATTAATACAAATTTTTATCTTTGTGTGTAAATATCATAACTACAGAGATTGATCACCTCTCTCTTTTGATAGTCTTACATTCCATTGCAGAAGAATTATTATTTTTTTTGCAGGGTCCAGGAGGAAGGACAAATGACTACAAGTGAATAGTGTCTCTCTTAGAGACCAATTTGTTTCATAAGAGGATGATCAACAACCAAGAAGAAACATGTTAACACAAAATCAGATCCAAGCACTTGCAAAACTTTCAGATACTATTGTCTCCATTACATCCATACTTCATAATAAACCATTCACCTCATTTCCCTTCATATTTTCCATTTACATTCATATACACTTTCCATTACCTTTTGTCCACTCCTAACCCACAAATAAAAGCAAGAGGCTTAGTTACATGCTTATTTCCCATTTCCATTACTATCTTCCATTGCCATCTTCCATTTTCATCTTCCCTTTCCTATCATTTTCATTTTGCAAATAAACCCTACTTCAATGCAAATTATTGAGTTCATAGTCCTTTGAGTCTAAGTTCCTTGCAAAAACACCTTGAGGTTCACATTCCTTAATGGCAAGTCCTCATGTCGACGAACAATGGGAATACATCAATGTCCCTTGTTCATCGGATCTTCTAGGTGACTCGACATCGGTAAATTTATTTGTACCTAGCAAGATGTGTTTGAGCATCTTAACTCTCATTGTCATCAATGGTGAGAGTTCTCGTGTTGACTAGTGGCATCCATTAATGGCCACTAAGTAAACAATTTTCTACTATGTTCGACAAGAGAACATCTATTCACATAGTAGGAATTGTGCCAATGAGTTTTGAAGACATGAAGACTATTATTTTTAGCATTTTGGAGTAGTTATAAAACATATCAGCATTATTCAGCAGTAGATTCAGCCAGTTTCAGTAGAAGCAATAAAAAGTCATCTTGACTCCTTTATCCATGACTCTTTTTGTCCAGCCACTTGAAGAAGATTATGAACAGAATTTTGTAGCCACCACACATACAACTCATCCATTTCCAAAGGGTAAGTTAAGGTACGCAATTTTCTAACTTTTGACCATAGAATTCCATAAAAAGGTAGAATGATAATTGTTGGAAAAATATTTCTCTTCCTCATTTCATAAAATTGCCAATACCATCAGGGGGGGGGGGGAATACATTCATATTCATATCTTTCCATGTTCATATCATATTCATAAGTCCACATACTTCCAAAATATATTAACTATTACATTATTATTATGAGCATACAATGGCTTTTCAAAAGTGCTTAAAGGATAATTGGATACAAACACAATCATGGTTGTCACACAAGAACCAACCATGATGCAATCCAATAATGATATACTTTGCAACAATAATCAAATTATCATTATGCAAAGTTCAAAGATCAAAATTGAATACAACAACAAAATATGGTTGTAACACAAGAACTAACCATGTTGAAACTCAAGTAAAACACTTTGCAGAAGTATGAAGTTATCAAATAATATCATGCAAAGTTAAGCCAAAGCTCAAAGATCAAAAGAATTAATGTAATATATATTGCATGGAGACATGCAATAGCTTCAGTTAGGGGGTATGTTGGGTCTTGAAATTTTCATTCACTTCCATTACACTTTCACTATCATGTCCATTAAATCACCTCCATTTCACCTTCATTTCACTACCATGTCACTACGTTCATCTCACTTTCATCATTATTGGGCCACATCTATGTTTTTCCAAACTTTATTAATTCTTAGCATTTTTAAGTGAATTTGTGGTTAAAAATTAGAAAATAATGTGCATATGCATATACCTAACAAGTGGGATGAGATTGTTGACATATGTAGGTCAAAAGGAAGCTTCTAGAGGACCTTTATGTGGCATCCTAAGGCAAAATTTGAATTTGAGTGGAGAGGATCATGAGATCATGAGGATATGTGTCACATTTCCTATATGTATTGAAACTCTGAGAAGACACGTGTCTTATCATTTCCTATTTTGATTAGAACTCTAGAGGTATAGGGAGAGATTCATGGACTCTCATTAATGAGATGACTTCTCATCTTTTTGTATAAATAGGAGATCTCTCTCCTTCATTTGGTAGCTTTGGAAGCTTGGGAGAGCTTTGTAAACTTTGTTAGCTCAACTTGTTGTACTTTGTAATTTTGAAGAATTTGAATAAATCTTTGATGTTCCCAACATGAAAGGAGATGTGAAGTAGATGTCATGGAGCATATTAGAATGTAAGGTAGAATATATTTTGTTTTGTAGCTTTGCATTGATTTCATTCAAGTATGTCATTTTATTGTTTTCAAGTTTAATAGTTTAGATTTTCCATTCATGCAAGTGTGTTCAACCGATTGATTGTAGACTTATCTAACTATGTAATCTATGCTTAGCAAAATAGTCCAAGGAAGTATTTTCCAATTGGTGCTTGGAGCATTATAGCACATAGTAGATTAGTTTTCCTTTACATGTTTTGTATTTAATTTTGTTGCAATTTCATTTTCAGTTTTAGAACAATGAAGTATTGGATCCTCCAAATGTTATCACAATGGAGTCCCTCAAAATGCTATCAAGGAGGTAATTCTCCCAAAATTGTATAGCAGAGTGATAAAAAACTTCATTTAGCTATTATAGTAGATTAGTTGCAATTTCACTTTCAGTTTTAGTCTTTCATTTAAGTTTGTTGCAATTTCATTTTCAGGTTTAGAACAATGAAGTATTGGATCCCTCCAAATGCTATCATTTTTGCTTTAATTTCATAGACATTTTTCCAGCTTAGATTAATCTAACTGTTCAAAGTTTTGATTTGTTTTTATCTAATGTTAATTTCCTTTTCTCCTTTTTTAGAAATTAGATTTTAACATTAAAAGTTATTAGATTTAGTTGTCCATTAACATTTAGAGATTTTCATCTAGAAGCATAACTTTTATTTCTTAGATTAATTTCCTTCAGCATAAGAAACAAAACCCCGCAAAAATAACATAAACTATAAAACAACAAAGTAAGAAAAAGGTTAACTAAGCACATATAGTCCACCACACTTCATTAGTTTACGATACCCGAATTGATAATTTATGTAAAGCAATTTAGGACACTAAATTGACTAGACACTAATCAACCCATCAAATGGAAATATTACAATAGCTTTCTGGAACACAAAAATCAACCCTTCATTCTTCAGAATGAGAAGTATTTATAAGTTATTTACAAAATATCCTGTCAAAGCTGAATAAGATGTATTTTAGAAATTCTTAAATAGAATCTATATAGTTTTTACAATAATTTATGAAACTTGAAACTGCTTGAATTAATTGCACTAGATTTTTGGAACCGCTCAATATCTGGCGCTTTGAATCATGTTGTGTTGTTGATGCTGAGCTGTACAACTAAATCATATTCTTACTCTAGTAACTCACACAATTTATCCCAATGTTCATCACTAGGGATAGACATCTTGAGTAACTTCTCGTAGACTCGCCCACATCAGTATATTTTGCAAAAGTTGGTTTGGAAATAAATATGTGCTTGATTTCATACTAGATGTCTAAGTCATATGTTAGTGCCTCTAAAAACACTTTCCCTATTATGCTGCCTTTCACTCTTGCAAACCTAGAACCCTATTTAGCAAAGGTCATCAATTTTTGGTTGTAATCTGACCATGTGTTGAGATTTTCATTTATCACTAATAAACTAGGAAGTCCCTTTTTGTAAAGGACTTCAAATTTGTTGAAGAACCTCTGTATAGCAATGTCCGGAACTTGACATTTTTCTTCTAGTTGTCTGATCAAATTCCTTTTGGTCAGTGATTTTTTACCTCTAGTATGGTCTCAGTCATGTCCTCAATATCCAATTCTTCTAGCTCTTGCTTGTTTTTTGAATTGAGGAACCTGATGAGCACTGTAGATTCACTGGCTTTATCACCCAACTACTCTCTGATTTCTTTAATGACTTCACAAGATTTTTCAATTAATTCCTTCTGCTCAAATATGATCTATATAGATGGCTAGATTTCTATCATGGCTTCATTTATCCTTTTCCAAATGTTCTCCTTGACCCGGGCCAGGGTATTACCCATGGAATTTTCCTTTTCTATTTGTTACACTCTCTAGGTAAGTCTCTGGGATTTCTAAAGCTCTGTTAGGAGATAATTCTCATACTTGGTGTTCTGTTCCTGTAGGACCTTTACATCCTCTTGTAGCCTTTTTATTTCTTCTACTTGTATGGAAATATTTTCCATTGATTGGGTCAGTTTTATTAAATCATCTATAGTTGCAGTAGGGGGAATTGTAAAGGTGGATGCTCGTGTAGTTGTAGCTGATGTAGGAATTCCTGTTTGAAGTAGCGATGCAATAGGCACTGCATCAAGAGGAACCATAGTGAGCTGAGAATTCTACTCCTTTTCCTTGATTAGTTTATCCATGTCTTCCTCCATCTCTTTAATTTTGTGCACTTTGTTCTACTAGTAGCTTCAACATTTCCTCTTTTTGTATTTTTGTTTCTCCTAACTATTTTGCCCAAGGATATTCAGTGGCAGGGAGCTTCAATTTATTTCTCAGGGATGCTATATCAACATTATTATTCTTAATAATCTCTTCCATGGCCTTTGAATTACATGGATCAAAACCTGCTTTGATCACCATCTCCTCTAAATGTTTAATTCCATTATCTTTGGCTAGAGCGGAAATTTTCTCCAGTTTGAGCTGTGATTGAACATTGTTCAAAGATTATTATAGCTTAGAAGCAGTAATGATAGTTTGTGTGAAATTTGAATACAATATCTCTCATGTTTTCCTATGCATGTCCATCTGATCCAAAGGATGGACATATTTTTCCTCAAACTCAAATGTGGTATGCTTGAAATCAGTTGCTGATTTAGGTTGAGGTACTTGGGCCTGCAAGAATGACATGTGCATTATTCCTTTCTCTATATCATGGGCTGAAATGAGCCTCTATTGAATTGAGGAAGATTGTTTCTTGAATTGAGTGTAAATGTTGTCATGGAGGGCTTCATTCCTCTGTTTGATTTCTTTGTACCTTTGAAATATATCTAGCTGCCTATGTTCTGTAAATGACTTTGGTGTATGAGGTGTTGTGGATGGATTTTCTTTAGTGGTTGAGGATGATGGAGAATCAGTGGTACTGATACCAAACTTTAAAGTATGAAGGCCAGAGAGTACAATAGTACCATGTGTTTCCTCCATTGGTGGGAAATCTACCTCAGAGCTTTTTCTTACTTTCTTGGAATAAATCTTGAACTCTTTTTCCAAGACTTCTGTGACTAGAGAAGAATCATCTTCTCTTTGCCTTTTCTTAGTTTTCTCTCTAGGGGTAATGGAGAAAAGGATTTCACCATTAGGGGATATGGCTCTTTTTCTTGAGAGGTAAGAGGCTTAGCACTTCAGGAAAAATTTAAGGAAATAATAGGATTAGGGAAAGATGAACAAGGTTAATCTGGACTACCACATCCTAATTTCATCAGACTCATCTAGGTAGGTGTCCTAAAACCAATAGAGTAATTCAAAGAGGTCAAATTCACACTGTGTTTTTGTAATTTTGTAGTCTTTGTCGGCTAAGGGAATGTGGTCTAAATCCACAAAGGGAGAAAGCATCAGGTTTATCATAGTGGCATCAGTTTTGGTTTTGGTGGGCATTGTGACAACATGGTGAAATTGCAAAGGATGACAACTCCAATTGTGCAAGAAAACAAATTGAAGGCTATTACTCTGTCAACAATGAATTACGGATGAAGGAAAATGAATATCGAATTAATATGGGTAAGAGAATGTGAGAATGAAGAAAGCATGGATTTATAAGTTGGCGATGGATAGGTACTATTATATGAAACAATTGTTTATGGGAGCATTTAATCTAAAACGGGAAAACCACAATGGGAGAAAGTGGCAATGGGAGGGTGTAATAGTTAGTTGATGTGGTGCCAAGCGATAAGGTTTGAGACCGTTGGTTGGAAAGGGAGTAAGGGTTGAGCAATTTTCAGAGTGGGGTATGAGTGGTAAGGTGTAAGTGGTAAGTGAGGGGGGGTGTGAAATGGTGTGAGAGGGAAACATGGTAGTAGGGCCTGGTGGGGAAACCACTTTTTTGGACCCCCCTCGACATAAAGGGAGACATGGCGGGGGGGAGGGGTGAAAAGGCTTGGGAGCCATCCAATCAAACATGTAATGCGATCAAGAGCAGGTATGTGTGCACTTTTTAGCCCTTAACGACAAAATGCCTCATTGTGCATATAATTTTACAATAAGGTTCAAACTTTCGACAAATAATTCCGCATATGGCACTTTTATGATAAATTCAATTTTCCCCCTAAGCTAACCTAACTAAAACAAATTAGGGTGCATTTAGGAGGCAAACCCTTATTTATTTTTACAATTTCAAGAACTAAATACCTATTCAAAATGTAAAACTAATCTAACAATTGTATTAATCCATATTACACTATTGGATTAATTTGTTCACCTAATTTACCTAATCTAATCTTAGCCAAGATTACACTATTTATCTAAATTATTCATTCTAATCTAATTGACATAAATTGAAAATTGCTTGAACATGATTAAACAATATGTTTCAAACAAGAAAAAGGATTGTGGCATGTTGAACAAGCTGCACACAACCTGATGAATTTATTCATAAAAATTATTGTACTATTAGTGGCACTTCAACTAGCATCAATTTCACATTTCTTCTTTTCTATGGGGTTCTTTTATCATTTATTTTTTCTTTTTCTATTCCATTTTTTTATATCTATACCCTATTTTCATTTTTTATTTATATATATTTTTTTTGGAAATCATTTGCAATATACAATATTATTTACAATTGGAAATACTGAAAGAAAACATTCAATCATCATTTGATACTATGATTCATAGGACCCTAACAGGAGAAACTTTATTATATCTTTGAAATAAAATTTATAATAGGGCAGAAGACACTATTTATGGAAATAAGAGAATGAAACTATAACTTAGATATGTTTCTGGAATTGAAGCATCGAAGGCTCTGCTAGAGATATTTTTTCAACTTGCTAGCAGATATTGGCGAAAAAAAAAATCATTTAGGTTAAAAAAGCATGAAAAAAACATAAAATAAAATAGAAAATAGAAAAAAATGGGGCCATGAAACCATATATTTGTATATAAAATACCCCTCACCCAATCTTAAATTACACAATTAGAGTTTCTCATTGCAGTTTCCATTTTTTAATTTGTGAGAGAGATTTGGAGCAAAATAGATAATAAAAAAAATATGGATTTTTCTCATATTCAAATCCGAACTTATCGAAAAACATGGTAGATCCATCTTTGTTTTTATGCAACTTAGAACCAAAATAAGTCAATTGGATTTAGATCTACCTCAAACAATAAGGCAAAGTTGTAGTGCCTAATGCATTTCCTGCAAACTACAAAGGGATAAACTAGTAAAAGGACAACAAAAAGCCTATAATACATAGGAGTAAAACCTAGTCAATGAAGTAAAAAATGATGATATATAATGGGATAGGAAAAACAAGAATTCATGTGGCTAAAGTATTGATTGAATCATGAATGGAACCAAAAGAGGAAAGAAAGTTATCCATGTAAATAATTTCATGAGAGCATATGGTTCATTAAAAAAAATTAAGAATTAAGACATATAGGGTTCTAGAGTAGTTTATTAAGCATTAGATGAAACCCTAGGAGGGATTTCTTCTTTGTCACTATCATGAGGGTTTTCAAAAACGTTATGGAAAATACATGATTCCCAAGTATCCTCAGATTTGGCTAAATTATATTTAACAAGAATAAATATTAACTCCTGATGGAATAGGGAGTGTTTAGGGTTTTTTTCAAACCCTTTGATAAAACTTAGTTATTTTCCAAAGGAATTTGTGCAAATACAATGGAAGGTTCAACTTAAAACCTAGAAATACCATCAAAAGACATATATGATACAAAAGACATATCCATGTCTACCCTCGTAGGAAATGAAACATCTAATGAAGTAAAGAAAATACTTCCATTTCTTTTTAAGGAAGTGAACATGCATACATTTTACACTATAGGTGGCATCCTTTGAGACTATAAATTATGGCCAGGGGATATCATATATCGGGTAGTTCTTTCACCATTTTTCACCCTCGGTGGAGAAGTGTGTTGCCTCGACTATACAAGTTTCATCAACCAACATCTCAATATCTCAAATTTTGGCTTTATAGCCATTATAAGTGGAAGAAAAACCCTTGACTACATCCTTATTATGACCCTAAAAAATCTAAATAAAATTCCACCATTTTGCTTCCTGGAACAGAGCAAGGTAATCCTCGTAAGCCTCAATAATTTTTCCTCCATAAAGCTCTATTCTAACCACATGGACCATTGTAAAATGGGGGGTGAAACATAAAGGTGATTCCACGCACTTGGAAGGTCACACAAGTTGATTATACTTTCAAGAAACCAAACCCTAATATTGAATGACAAAACACACACAAAAAATCCAAACTTGAATACAAAGTATGTAAAAATGGAATTGTAATTTTGGTATAACTCACTAGAAGAAAATATTGACACTACTGGAGTGAAGTGATAACAATAAGTATCAATAATATATTACAAGGCTCAAGACCTTTTGATGAAATGACAAATGTCCAAGTGTTAAAACATACACTTTCCAACTCAAAGGAGCAAGGCATCACATAAACCTATGATTCATTTGGCACCATACGTTGTCGCATGGATATAAATGACTTGTTGTTATCAAATGTTAAGTCTACAAGTTATAACCTATCTATGGCACAAGTGTTCACAGACTTTTCCCATTACAAACATAATTATGAAAACAACTAATGTACATATTGTTAGGTTATACCATCTTAGGCTATTATAAAAACCCCTAAAACATAAGTATCGAGATTAATAGCACTATGTGATTTTTAAATAGCCTAGGGCCTATCCTTTTGTGATATGGTATGGAGTATGAAATGAATTTCCATGTATTCTAATGAAGTCCAAAAGAGATACTTAAACCATTCATATTCCAAAACCATATAACATATAGAAACACAAGGTCATAAGTATGAGTTCAATCCATTGTTAGGGAAAATGAAATGTGTAAGAGAAATATTCAAACATCAGGTTGAAATATGGAATTTACCAAATAGAACTCCAATGTTATCAAGTTTTCTCATAAAAATGAAAGGAAGGTGATGTCTATAACTGTGTAAGGATGATGCTAGATAAATTTATCCAGACAAAAAAAGACATACATTAACCAATTGATATCAAGATTTAAGATCTATCTTAAGTTCCTTCAATATCACCATCAGGACTATAGAGCTAATGAAAAGAGGATTATTTCAAAGTTTAAAACAAAACTACCACAATCATCACACATGTATAAAATCTATGCTTGAAAAATAAATGAGTCATTATTTCATATCACTAAGGGAAATAAAAAAATATAAAATAACAAGAAACATAAAAGGAGGGGCCAAATAGTTCCCCATCTCCTTGTCATACTTCCATACCAAGGAAATCATGCATGAGCTCCAGGTCCTTTATCTCAAATTCTCTTACAAGATCTTCTTTGAAATATTTTATCAACTTATCATCACTAGTTAGAATCAAATCATCAACATATTATACTCTAATAAAAAAAATACCTTCAACCACAATATAGTAAAGGTTCGTATCAACTTCACTTTTGGTGAAGCCCAACTGAGTGAAATAATTGTCAATCCTAGTGTACCAAGCACGGGGTGCTTGTTTCAGTCCATACAGTTCTTGTTTAAGTTTGCACACATGCGACTCTTTGTTGAAGGTCTCAAATACTTCCAATTTCTCAATGTACACCTCTTCCTCAGTCATACCGTTAAGAAATGTTGTCTTCACATCCATTTGATGTATCTTCCA
This sequence comes from Pinus tabuliformis, assembly GCA_031772625.1. NCBI lineage: Eukaryota > Viridiplantae > Streptophyta > Pinopsida > Pinales > Pinaceae > Pinus > Pinus tabuliformis. The sequence goes on along the minus strand of CM062815.1, from coordinate 1,082,788,766 downwards.
TCCCATCTGTGTTGAAAGTGATAAATTATATCAGATTGAAGAGTACCTTGCTACTGGAGAAAAGGTATCCTTGTAATAAATTCCCTCCACCTGAGATAACCCTTTGGACATAAATCTAGCCTTGTGTTTCTCCACACTCCCATATGCTGCTTGCTTTACCTTTTAAAACCACCTAGAACTCACATTGACTTGTCTGCTGGTCTTGGGACCACTTCCAAAGCATTTTTTCTGATAATGGAGTCATACACATCAACCATGGCATCAACCCTTATTGGTTGTTTCATTGCTTCCTCGAATGAGGATGGATCAACCTCTACACTCTCACTCATTAGAGGCATGTAGCTAGTGTACCAATCTGATGACCTCCTCTTCCGATTTTGTGATGTGGGGACTCCCACATTCTCTCTAGCATCATGCATCAATCTGTCATCCTCTCTAGTGTGCTTCCTTCCATATATGGAAGTCTCTACATGACTCAGTGCTTCCAATATCTTCCCTCTGCATGTGGCTACTCTACATCACCCTGAGTTTCTTCCTTTAGAGCTAAAATCTCCTCTTCTCCATGCAACTGAATCTCCCTCTCACAGGAACATCTCATGCCCTTCCCTTCATCGAACTTCACATCTCTACAAACCACTGTAATCCTATGAGATGATAGGTACACTCGATAGTTGTGAGGTGTATCAATGTACCCCACACATATGCCCAGCTCAAACATTGGATATAGCTTTTTCCATGCATCCTTGGTAACATGACAGTAAACGGATGAACCAAAGATCCTAAAAGTGTGCTACTTATGGTTTCTTACCTGAAAAATCTTCTTCTGGTGTACTCATCTCGAGAATTCAAAGAGGATTTCTATTTTTCCAATAAACAACTGTGTTGCATGCTTCAGCCCATAAGTGCAACGGTAGGTTGTGATCATGTAACATCTCCCATGTAGCTAATAAAATACTTATGTTCTTCCTTTTATCCACCCCATTCTGTTGTGGGTTGTGAGGTTTTATTAACTCTCTTCAAATGACTTGTGATGCATAGAAGTTCTTGAATACATTCAACACATATTATCCACCATTATTGCTTCTGAGAGATTTAACTTTCCTTTCAGTATATTTCTCGACAAGTACTTTAAATTCACAAAATTTAGTGAATGTCTAATCTTTCTTCTGCATGAAGAAAATCCAACACTTATGATAAAAATCATCAACAAATATTACATAATACACGTGCTTGGTCTTGGAGTCTATTGAGAACGGTCCACACACATCTGATTGAACTCTGTCAAGGATCGCTTGTGCTCGACTATATTTTTCATGAAAAGAATATTTAATGTACTTCCCCAATATGAACCCTTTGCATGTGTTTCTCTACTCTAGTGTAACCTTGGGAAGTCTTGCAGAAATTTTCTTCTGTATCTTCAAATCTTCATGGTGCAAGTGACCCAATATTCTATGCCACAACTCATTGATGTCTCAGCTTTTTACCTTCTCTAATTTTGTGCTCAAAGTAGCACAACCTTCTACATCCAATTTTTAGAGGTTCTTCAATCGAACCCTGATTTGCTTCACTTGTCTTGAGGATATATGACAAAGGAAAGCCTTTCCCTTGCTAAATATCACATCATAGCCATGATACTCCAACATGGAAAATTAAACCAAATTCTTCTTCAAACCTCGAACATACATGACATATTTTAATGTGAGAGGAGAAACAAACTCCCTCTGAAAGGTAATAGTATTGATGCTAGTCACATTATACCTCCCATCATCTCCCATTTTGATGTGCATCTGGAGTTCCCTCTCCTCCAAGTCCCTAAAGAAATATTTGTTTCCATGCATATGGAATAAGGCTCCACTATCTAGATACCACACACTACCCATCACCGATGTCACCATGAAAGCGATAGGGTGGAATCTAGCTTGAATTGCGAAGAAAGAGCTTCACCCGCTACTCCTTCTGAGGGCTTCTTTCCGACCTTCTTGTGTGGACACTTCGTGGCATAGTGTCCCAAAACGTGACAGTGAAAAAATTTAATCTTTAACATGTCCTTCTTCTTGCCATCCTAACTAGAATTTGATTTGGAATGGGATGAATTCCCCTTCCCTTTCTTCACCTTTCCAAATAAGGCACATTTATCCTCATCATCATGCTTGGATGAGGATCCATCTCTGGTCTTCCACTGAATCTCTTCTTGCACCATGTTGGTCCACAATCACTCCCACTCTGGTAGCTTCTCCCTCCCATTAACTAATTCTTTGTATTTGTGCCAGCTCTTGGGAAGGCCTAGAAGTGTTAGGCTCACGAGATCATCTTCAACATCTGTAACATTGACACTTCCAAGATCATCCTAACATTGGTTGAACTTGGTTAAGTACTTCATTATTGTGTCACCCTTCTCCATCTTGATTTTTCTGAGTTTGTCCTTTATTGTGAGCTTCACGTGGTCATTGTTGTTTTGAAACAGTTTTTTCAAGGCATTCTACATTGCAAATGGAGTCTCCTTACCATGGAGGTTCGAGAAAATATGATCTCAAACTCCTTCTAAGATAATCATTCTCACCTTTTCCATACATTTTCTCCACTCTTCCAGTCTATCTTGAGCATCAGCTAGTTTAGGAATATCTTTGTCTATGAATTCCTTAATCTTATTGTCTTTCAACAATGCCTCCATCCCATCCTTCCCAGTAATATAGTTCAAAATACCCTCAAGGTCATATTCGAGTCTCAATCTGTAGAACAACATCCTGCTGGCTCTAAAGTGTGATACTGCAAATTCGATTTCACCTGCAAAAGACAAACTCAAATTCTCTTCTTCTATGGTGATTTCAGCTCTGATAACTTATAGAAATTCCTTTTAGATTCAAATTTCTAATTGTAATATACTAAAACAATAGACTTGAATCTACTCTATTCATTAGCGGAAACAATAAATGATTGATGAAATCATGGAGCATACAAGAGAAAAAATTCAATCACACACAACAAAATGATTTCCTAGGGAAAGCCACAACTAAAAACCCCTGCTATCTGTATATTGCATTAGTTAGAAAATATGAGAATATTACAATTCTTTGCTCAAGCTTGAGAAACCTCTACACTATCTTTATCTATCTCACTACTTCCTAGACAATTCTAGACCAATACTTAGCCAATTTACTGCTTTCCCAAGTCCCTATTTCCTTGCGTTGTTCCTCAAGGAATTAGCCTCTATTTAATTAGGAAGCTCCTCAGTTATGAATTGTGCAATACTCATATTCCTTCCTCTAATTTCATGCACCATTTGTTTAATTTAGGTGATTTTAAAACTAATAGTACATTGTCCTTGAACTCTAATCTAAACTGGGTCTTTCTCTTATCTGACATGCATTAGTTAATTATGACTGAATCTTTAGTTTATGAGTTTATCACTATGGGCAACACCACACTACACTTTAGGAAGCACCACACTATACTTCAGCAAGCACCGCACGACACTTTAGTTAGCATCCCATTGTACTTCAGGCATCACCACATTGCACTTCAGGCAACACCCCATTGTACTTCAGGTAACACCACACTACTTCAAGAAGCACCCCACTATACTTCAGGTAGCACCACACTCCACTTCAAGAAATACCCCATTGTACTTGTTATGCTCTTAACCTGCAGAATGATACCCAAATACAGAATATGCGAAGAAAAGATACCCAGAACACAGAATAGCAATGATTTTATTATTCAGAGAGTAATGTTCACTTGCCTCTTCGAGGGGGTAACCTCCAATAGAGCAGATCTCGACTACAAAAATAAGACATGATGCTCCTCACAGGGAGTCTCTATCCTTTATATATGACTCATACATGCAATAACACGGGCCAATACCGTGGGTTTTATTAATACCATCTATCTAATACTACGGCCCATTTGCAACTAACTGTGGTTCTGTCATTAATTGTGGATTAACCACTTACAATTATTAATATGGGCTTTATTGACTCTTGACTATGACGTGATCCCATTACATAAATAAGGGGGTTAGGGTGGGACCCTAACATTCCCTCCCCCTTAAGACGAGCCTTGTCCTCAAGGCTGAAGCTGAGGAAACTATTGAAGAATAGTGGCTGGTTCCCAAGTTGCATCTTTCGGAGAGGTGTCTTTCCATTTGACGAGGACTTCCTTAATCATGCGGCCGCGCAGTTGCTTGTCTCGTGTGTCTAGGACCTGTTTGGGTTGAATCCAGATGGACCCTTCTTCGTCCAATTCAGGTAGACTAGTCTGAATTCTACAATTGTTCCCAATCACTTTCTTGAGGCATGAGACATGGAAAACTGGATGGATTTTTGCAGTAGGTGGCAAGGCCAACTTGTAGGCCACTTCTCCAATGTGCTGAAGTACTTGATATGGTCCGTAGAATTTGGGAGAGAGTTTCTGACACCCCTTGTCCTTGAGTGATGTTTGCTTATATGGTTGTAGCCGTAAAAAGACCTGATCCCCTGCTTGAAATTGGCACTCTGAGTGATGTTGGTCTACCTGTTTCTTCATGTGGTTCTGAGCTTGATGAAGATTCTCTCGAAGATGGGCGAGCATGGTTATGCGGTGTTGTAGGAGTTGATCCACTGCTTGTACTTTTGAGCATCCCTTGAGATACGAAGTAGGTGAAGGTGGGAGTTGACCATATACTGCTTCATAGGGAGTCATTTTGGTGGTGGCATGATTGTTGGTGTTATACCACCATTCTGCCAGAGGTAACCACTGTACCCAAAGGTGTTGCTTTTCTGAAGTGAAACACCTAAGGTATGTTTCTAGACATTTGTTGACGGCTTCGGTTTGACCATCTATTTGTGGATGATAGGAAGTACTGAGTTTGAGTTGAGTGCCTTGTATTTTGACGAGTTCTTGCCAAAAACTACTGGTGAAGATCGGGTTGTGGTCGGACACAATAGAAGTGGGCATGCCATGCAATTTGAAGATCTGATCCATGAAAGATTGAGCAACTAAAGTTGGTGTAAATGGGTGGGGTAGGGCGCAAAAATTAGCATACTTCGACAGTCGGCCCACAACCACCATGATGACGGACTTGTTCCCTGACTTTGGAAGACCTGTGTTAACGGGAAAAGTGTCTATTCAGAACGACCCTATCCCACTAAGGTGTGACAGTGACCTTAGAAACAAACAGAGAAAACTACTCTTGTATTCTCCTTTATGAACTATAAACGAAGAGAAATAGAATGAACCAACCTGTGTCTTGCGCTAGTCCTCTGATCCAATCTCTCTTCTCTTTGACATCTCCCAGCTACCTACTCTCTTACTTGCCCAGCTTCACCAAATACCCGCAAGATCACAGAAGAAGGAAACTATACAAAGACATGGGTTCATACTCATAAAAAGCTTAGGATCAGATTTAAGCTAAACATACAAATGTAACAAACATCACTGATACACAAGCATGTAGGAGAAACTCAAATAGTTTTATTGATATAACAAGAAGGTCTAGGAGGAGTTACAACCGATGATTCCTGATCTAACATCAACCTCCCAGCAGAGATAAGCCCCTCTTCACCTCCAACAAAGCATAAATCACCCAATACTCTGATATCTATCTCAAAACCAACAACAATTCTCTGCAATGTACAATATTCCAGCCTCTGGATCTCTTGGATGAGGGATCCATTTATAGATGTATGAAAAGAGGATGAGTTAGCTCATGAATTGATTAGTGGCTTCTCTCTGTCAGTTCTTGCTTCCACTTGGAGACTGAGAGCCTCTTACTCATCAGTGGTCAAATTCAGTGAGGCAAGTGTCATTGGAGAAGATTCTGGAAGCTTCCATTGTCTCTCCACCTCGTGGAATGACTCTGCCACTTGTCATTTCCCGCTCAACGCACCCTGGTAGTGCATTTAGGTGCATTGCAATGCACCTAGATAGTGTATTTGGGTGCTTTGCAATGCAACTAGCTAGTGGAGCAGCTGAAATGATCCTGATTTGACTAGTTCTGAGCAATTTCTGGTGGAGAACTTCTGGGAGAAGCTGTAATTTGTTGACCTTGTTCCTTTAGGAGTAATAACAACACTTTTAAGGACTTAGGAGCCCTTGGTTTATGGAATTTTCATGCTCAGAGCTGTAAGGCACAAAAATGTCTATAACAGTTGCCCCCTAAAGTATGAGGCCGTTTATCGGGTGAAATGATTTATTAGGAGGATTCGAAGTTCTTTCAATGCTGGGAGGAGACCTGTAATAAGATACAATACAATACATTATTTTCATACTGTTTTCATGATCTAGCTGAGGCGGGCATTCCCATGCTCAGCTTTATAAATTCATTTTCATGTACATAGGACAGACAATCCTCTGATGGTAGACTAATGATTCTGCTAGAGTCATCATCCTTTTGGTAAGATGATTATATGTGCTGCAATGCTGTACATTTCAATGTCTTTATTTTCCTAAATGTATATCGCAGCCCGGATGGATGAAACTAGATTCGGGTCTTCAATCTCGCCCGATCTTCACTCGAAGTACAAGTCGATCCATGTGAGAAATGTTTTGAAGTCGAACATGGAAAGACATCGCTTGATTACCAGTCAATGATGTAAACTGTTAACAAGCGCGAGAGGAATCACCGATAATGATAATGACCCTCAAGGTACTGCAGTACAATTCACGTGGTGTGAATAAAGGACTTGGCGTCGAACACCATGCAAAATATTTCGGTCGAAGATCATTGATGTATACTTGTTGCCGGAAGTGAGAAACTTGCCATTGAGGCATGCAAGCTTCAAAGTACTGAATGGGGTGTTCCTAGATCAACTTCTTGGATAATGAGCTGATGTTGACAAGAAGCGATCCGTCAAAGGAGGGCCTTAATGAATCCCACATCAATGACACGGAACGGAGCAAATGATTTTGATGGAGGTGAAAACGATCTGATGATATATGGTTCAGGGTGGCGGTCATGAAGGAATGAAGTATAATGTATGGTAGTGGATGGGACACGGGTGACTTCTCTGGATGACTTCTCTTGAACATGTCGGCGACACTTATGTGATGGATTGGTAGAATTTACCCCAAATGTGGATGGTATGGCGTGACCATGGTGATGTGACCGGTGAATGAAACAACCCAACCCGATTCAGGCACGAAGTGGAAGTGTCATGTTCAAGAGCGACTTGCTACCAACAAAGTTTCTTTGAGTTTTCTTCCCAATTTTTCCCCAGTCATTGCTGACCAGTACCTCTTCATTTTTGTCAAGCTTGAGGAGGATAACATATGCTTGTTCTATAATTTTCCCTTTCGGAAAACCCATCGCTAGGTTTTAACGAGCCTAGCGATAGTGAAACTCGTTCTCGTCTAAAGACAATTTTGTCGCTATTAATCTTTTTAACGAGTCTAACGACGAAGATAACTCGGTCCTTTTCATTTTTAGAGAGTCTGAAAAGGTACGTAAAGGTAACTCCGAAATTCCTTTTTCGTCATCTAATCCCTTAAGTCCGAAAAAGTATAAAACAATACAGAAGGGATGAATTTTCGATAGTTTTAACGAGCCGAACAAAACAAGCGCTCGATCTTTTTGTGCAATAATCCCTCAGGTCCAAAAAGATTAAAATCTAGAGGAGGGATAGCACTTCCTGTCGCTTTAACGAGCTGGAAGGCCAAAACTTGGCAATCTTTTCATATTTTACGAGTTAGATGAAAAGAGCTTAAAAAAGACTCGTCTTTTGAGGAACGAGTGATAAAATGGGTAGCAGCTGATTCCAGGTAAGGTTTGGAATTTTCCAATCACGGCAGTGTCACAAGGATGGCTAGTGAAATCACTCTTCCAGCTGTTCCTCAAAATGGGTAAACAATCAAATGGAGGTGAATGATCGGCCAATGGAAAAGTGGAGGTGACGGTGCAAACACGACCAAGGCTTTAATGGCTGAAATGTTTCATTCACGGTGGTTATTTACCGGGGGGAATAGTTCATTTTTTAACGAGCTTAAACACGGGTGGAAACATTTGCTCAGATCTTATGTTTATTTTCTAACGAGCTTAAAGTATGTGCTAAAACTGCTCAATTAATCCAGTCATATGATAAGAATGTCTCATATAAAAACGACAACTTTTAGATTTTTGCCCCACATCCTTTCTTTATGCAAGTTAGGAAACGACTAATCCAAAACCCAGATAAATAATCGCTCTTTGCTTGCACTCCAAAAGGTTTGCATGCCCCCAGGTATAAAATATGGTTTCAAGGTTACCCCTCAATTTGCAGACAAAACATTTGTTCTATCAGGAGAGGCCTACCTCTTACAGGTCACCCAAAGATTGCTCTATTCGCGGTGCAAACAAAACACTTCTTCGGCGATGTCGATCGAGATAAACAAAGGTGAGCGACGACCGACTACCAACTCACATAACTTTGACAAGAGAATCTTATTCTAGACTAACCCCTCTTCCACCAACGGATGAGGTACAGACTAGTCATATTCTCCCGTGGAAACCTACCTTATACCCGAAGTTTTCCTGCCGAAGCAGACCAGGACGCATGCCCCCTGGGTTTCAGTCATATCCCTCCGAATTACTCACGCTTATCGGGAGGACGGACTGGAGATTGAGACATTTCTTGCATGAAGAGACCATTTAGGGACGGTATATGACTATTTGCTATGCGTGATCCGGGAAATGAAAGCTGGTCCACGAGCTTGACCACTCTTCCTTCGTGCGGAAAACACATTACTCTAAAGAGTGGGGAGATGATGGCTCCCATGCAATAAATATAGTCTCGTCCAAGGAGTAGGTTATAATCCAAGGGTCCTTGAACGACCATGACGTTCATGCGAATTGTCTTCCTTCTCAATGTTATGGGCACATCGGGAAGGATCCCTAAAGGTCGACTGGTTCCTTTATCAAAGCCTGTCAGATTTCTCATCTCAGGCAACAACGATGGCGAACCAAGCGCTTTCCAAGCAATAGAGGAAAGGATACTCACAGAAGCCCCCTCATCTATGATGGTACCAGCCATGACCATTCTATATATTTGAATGATAATTTGGAATGGTATGCTTGCTGGCAAACGGGGTCTGCCTAGTTGATTCCAGTCGAAGGAGACAACTAGGTTGCTTGGAGGTGGGACCGATTAGACGGCTGGGTATGGCTCTGACGAACTTCCTTCCTGCGGTAAAGGAATGGGTGGATTGCCCCCATGTTCGTCGGAGTCTATGTTGATGAAGAGAATTTGGACGGTGTCATCCTTGTTCTCTTCAGTGACTGTATCATCCGAAGATAAAACCTCTGAAGGCAAGACCAGGTCAACTGCTGCCTCGACCTTTTGACTTTCGTCTGGTATGGATTCAGTTGGTTTATCTTCAATGATAGGTGCTTCAGTCGACCACTTGAGCGGGCCAGCTGGGTTCTCAACTAGTGACGGACTCGGCAGGAGTTTTTTATATCCAGGAGGAAGTCGTAATGGTGAAACCGGACGATCATCCAAAACTTTTTTAGCCTCGTCTAAGAAGGGACAACGGTGGAGGGCATGGTCGCCTTCTCACAGTTTACAAGGAAATCTAGCTTTTCCTTTTTGTCCTGGGGCTTCACTTTCACTAGTTGATGGTGTGCTTTCAACATGATCACCAGAGGTTGATGACACCAAATTGTGCAAACGAGGAGACCAGTCCCTTAGTATCTGGGGGATGCAAGGACAATCTCTGTGAAAGTGGTCTCCTTTGCAGATGACACATGGCGATTTAGGCCTGGTCGGTGCTGTGTGTGGATTTTCGTTAGACGACACTCGTTTTCCCCCATTCGCCTTTGGCTCCTTCCTCTTTTTCTCTTTCTTCTTCTTTCCCTTCTTCTACTTAGGAGCTTGTCTTTTAGCTTTACCAGTTCCATCAAGCGAAGAGGAAGGAGGAGAGGAAGAATTAGAGGAAGTAGAAGGCTGGTGGGTAACTCTGGACTCGTCTAATTGCTGATTCGATTATTCAGGAATAGTGGTGTTCTGAACGACATTGGTTGAGAAGAGCCATATTGGAAAGCCAATTGTCAGTCCTGGAAGCGACAATGTGGCCATATGGGGCGCACCAACGTCTCCCCAAGAGGAGAAGGGACTAGGATTTCCACCAAGGGGAATTCCTTGGTTGGTAGGCTCCATTTTCGCAACCCAAAGATCAACGTAGGAAAAGGGTATGAATATTCCGTTTAAAATAAATTTTAACACGCTTTGACACAACTTGTTTTTTTTTTTCAGTTTTAAAGAGTCGAGAAAAAACAAAAGATGACTCTAGTCTCCTTCGATTTTTAATGAGCCTGAAGTGACAAGTGCTCAGATGGACCTTTTCCGTTAAGGAGTCTGAAAAGGAACGAAAGGGACTGCTCTGGAGGTCTAGGTAGAGGGAGTACCAAACCAATCGCAAAACTGCAGAATACTTTTTACGGTACGGCAGTCAATCTTCCCGAATGTTGTGTTCGGTGCATTGCGATCAATAGGGCAGCCGACATGGCTTCCTATGGATAAAAGGTTTTAAGCCTATAGGGGTCTCCCAATATATACTCGATGGTACGTGGGAGCACAAGTCCGTACTGGCACTTATCGTCTCAAAATGGAGGAATCACCCAACCATCAGTGAGGACAACAGCTACCAGGCTTTACGACGCTGGAATATGTCTCTAGCCTAGACCTCTAAATGTTGTGCGTTAAGTTACAAAGCATTGTTAAGTTCATTGAATTTATTTTATGTTGATCTTTCTTATGAAGTTTGCCTTTTGGGATCACCACGAGATGTATAAGTAATTCCTAAAATGCAATCTAAAGATGATAAACAAGCTTTTATCTCTTTTCAACAATGAAAATCCTAGCTACAAGGGAAAAGAAAGACACAATCTTTTCGCAAAGAGAAAAGAGCAAAGAGCACACTGTAAATGCACTTTTCCTAAATCAAGCCAAACAGACTGTCAATATGCAAATGCACATGCATGTGTTTTGTTTTTCACTTTCTTAATATTGATGCCTAAAAAGAAAGTTGTTGTACAAATCTGAATTCGCTTTCAAGTGAAAAACACAAACAAGCTTCTTTTCGAAATCAAAAAGGTAGAGACGATTACGACACTTTATGATTTGAAATAAACACTCGTTTCGACACTATAAAGTCACAAATTCAAACCAAAGGCAAAAGTAAAAGCATAATCGACTGTCAACAACAAATAAACTTTCTCCTATGATAAAAATCGACACTTGCGACAGATCTAAATCAAAGGATGATAGTATGACTATTCTATTTTTGCAATGGAAAACTGTAAATGACGTAACAAACACACAAAGAACATCTACAATTTCTTTTATACAACTAAGGCGGAATATTGGCAAAGAAAAGGGGTTCTTAAACAGACACACACACACTGATCACAGGCTGCAAAAATTAGAGGCAAAACTGGAAAAAGTGAGCAAAGAACCTCAGCTGCACAAGGCTAGGCTGATCAACGCACTTGGTACATAGAGAAATAGGATTGCAACGCAGGTTGACCTCTCGGGAACTGCGTTGAAATGCAGGAACTCTTCACAGTACCTGCGCTGGGGTAGAAACGAGAATTCTATCTGGGTTCTGGGTCACGGTTTGCAGTTTAATCTATGGTTTTTGGCCGAGTAAAAGCAATCAGTAATGCACAATCAGAGGGTAGATTTAATGAAGGTTTAAGAGCTATCACAAAGGGCAATCAGATCATTTGTGATTCAACTGTTCAAATCATAAACAGATCTAGTGAATGGATTGAAGCAACAGATGTCTACTTTGCATTTGTTAATGGCAAATGCAGTTCGATTCACTACTTCTAAGTTTATGAAATAAACAACAAGAGAAACACAAACAAACCAACTAGACGATCGTCCCCAGCGGAGTCGCCATTTTGTTAACGGGAAAAGTGTCTATTCAGAACGACCCTATCCCACTAAGGTGTGACAGTGACCTTAGAAACAAACAGAGAAAACTACTCTTGTATTCTCCTTTATGAACTATAAATAAAGAGAAATAGAATGCACCAACCTATGTCTTGCGCTAGTCCTTTGATCCAATCTCTCTTCTCTTTGACAGCTCCCAGCTACCTGCTCTCTTACTTGCCCAGCTTCACCAAATACCTGCAAGATCACAGAAGAAGGAAACTATACAAAGACATGGGTTCATACTCATAAAAAGCTTAGGATCAGATTTAAGCTAAACATACAAATGTAACAAACATCACTGATACACAAGCATGTAGGAGAAACTCAAATAGTTTTATTGATATAACAAGAAGGTCCAGGAGGAGTTACAACCGATGATTCCTGATCTAGCATCAACCTCCCAGCAGAGAGAAGCCCCTCTTCACCTCCAACAAAGCATAAATCACCCAACACTCTGATATCTATCTCAAAACCAACAGCAATTCTCTGCAATGTACAATATTCCAGCCTCTGGATCTCTTGGATGAGGGATCCATTTATAGATGTATGAAAAGAGGATGAGTCAGCTCATGAATTGATTAGTGGCTTCTCTCTATCAGTTCTTGCTTCCACTTGGAGACTGAGAGCCTCTTACTCATCAGTGGTCGAATTCAGTGAGGCAAGTGTCATTGGAGAAGATTCTAGAAGCTTCCATTGTCTCTCCACCTCGTGGAATGACTCTGCCACTTGTCATTTCCCGCTCAACGCACCCTGGTAGTGCATTTAGGTGCATTGAAACGCACCTAGATAGTGTATTTGGGTGCTTTACAATGCAGCTAGCTAGTGGAGCAGCTGAAATGATCCCGATTTGACTAGTTCTGAGCAGTTTCTGGTGGAGAACTTCTGGGAGAAGCTGTAATTTGTTGACCTTGTTCCTTTAGGAGTAATAACAACACTTTTAAGGACTTAGGAGCCCTTGGTTTATGGACATTTCATGCTCAGAGCTGTAAGGCACAAAAATGTCTATAACAACCTGTAATGAAATCCATAGAAACCTCTGCCCAAATTGATGCCGGAATGGGCAATGGTTGTAATGTGCCTGGTGTGTTGACGGTTTCCCCTTTGTGGCGTTGACAGACATCTCATTTTGCTACAAAAGTAAAGATGTCCTTTTTCATGCCTGTCCAAAAAAATGATCTTCTAGTGCGAGCATACGTCTTCTGATAGCCCGAATGTCCTGTAATGGGAGATGAGTGCAATTCTGCCAAAATGCAACTTTTGAGGGTGGATGTTGGTGATATTATGACTCTGTCTTTGTAGCGAAGAATATCATCCTGCCACGAGTAGCCCTTGGTGGAATTTGGATCTACCTGCAATTGAGAAATGAGTTGGGAGAGCCTGGGGTGTGAAAACCATTCCCTGCGAGCCTCTTCAATCCATTCTGGAATGGGGAGGGAAATTGCTAGCAGAGGAGTACTTTCCTCCTCAAATTGGCGAGATAATGCATCCGCTACACTATTTTCTTTCCCTTTCTTGTAAATGATATCATAATGATATCCCAACATTTTGGCTAGCCATTTATTTTGTTGTGGGGAGGATAAGCGTTGCTCCAAAAAATATTTAAGACTGTGATGATCTGTGCGGATTTGGAAACGTCGCCTCAATAAGTAAGGTCGCCAGGTCTCGACTGCATGTAAGATGGCCATCATTTCCTTCTCGTAGGTAGATTGGCCCAGATTCCTCCCACTGAGTTGTTGGCTTGTGAAGGCCAACGATCGCCCTTCCTACATTAAGACCACCCCAATACCTGTGCCTGAAGCATCACATTCAATGACAAAAGATTTGTGAAGTCAAGGAGTGCTAGGACTGGAGTGGAACACATGGCATTTTTTAGAGCTGCAAAGGCTTGTTGTGCTTCCTCATTCCAGAAGAATGAATTTTTCTTTAGGAGTTGGGTGAGGGGCTTCGCTATGCGACCATAGTTGCGGACAAATTTACGATAATAGCTTGTGAGACCCAAAAATCCTCTCAAGCTCTTCAAGGTCTTAGGTTGAGGCCATTCCTGCATTGCCTGGATCTTTTTGGGGTCCACCTTGACACCTTCACGCCCCACAATGTGGCCCAAATACTCTACTTCTGCCATGCCAAACGAAAACTTGGACATCTTGACAAATAATTTATGCTTGCGGAGCAGTTGCAAGAGTAGATCTACATGCTGAAGATGTGCAGCCCAAGTGCAACTATAGATGAGGATGTCATCGAAGAAGACAAGGACAAATTTCCTGAGATATGGTTTGAGAATGTGGTTCATAAGGCTCTGAAAAGTAGAGGGGGCATTACAAAGACCAAATGGCATGACTAGGAATTCATAATGGCCTTCATGAGTTCTAAAAGCAGTCCTAGGGATGTCGACTTCCTTCATGCGAATTTGGTGGTAGCCTGAGCGAAGATCTAGCTTAGTGAAGAATTGAGCCCCATTGAGTTCATCTAGAAAATCATCAACCACCGGGATGGGAAATTTATCTTTGACTGTCAACTTATTGAGGGCCCTGAAGTCGGGACACATCCGCCACTCCCCATCTTTCTTGAGCACCATGACCACTGGGGATGAATAAAGACTAATGCTGGGACGAATGACACCTGCTTCCAAAAGTTCCTTGATGATTTTTTCTATTTCAGTCTTTTGGGTGAACAGATATCTGTATGGGTGCACATTTCGGAGTTGGGCCCTTGGAACCAAGGTGATGCTATGATCATGTTCCCCTCGCGAGGGTGGAAGCTCATGAGGCTTGTCAAAGACTGGCAGATGGTTATTTAAAATATGTTGCATCTCAGGATGAATTGGCAGAGGCTTTGTTTCGACTGCCTGGATGGCATTAAATTGAGCTGCAACTCCATGATTGCCATTTTTTAACAATTTTTCCATCCTATGTGAGCTGATGATAGAGGGGGGTCCCGCCTAGAGTCCACGGAGGGTATGTGTGTAGTTGTTCTGCTTAAAACTCATATATAATTCCTGGAAATCCATTGTGATTGGCCCAAGAGTGCGGAGCCATTCAGCACCGAGGACAATGTCACAACCCCCCATGTGTATGGCAAACATGTGGGTTTTCAACTGATAATCTCCCATTTGAAGTTTGACATTTTCACAGCGGCCTTCACATTTCATTATGCCTCCATCCGCAATTTGAACTTGGAAGTTAGAAACTGCGCGTAAAAAACAATGCACTGCTTCTGTGACTTTTTGATGGATGAAATTATGTGTACTTCCACTATCAATCAAAACTACTACTGGGCGATGTTTAATAAAGCCTCTGATTTTGAGAGTTTGAGGGGAAGAAATCCCTGCCAATGCATGCAACAAAATAACTGGTTCGTTAGGGACATTTTCCTGTTGGTTGTCTTCTTCTAGCGCCTCATGGTCCTCAAGTGGTGGATATTCCTCTGTTGCGCTGTAGTCAGTGGCATCTATTTGAAAAAATTTGCGCTCCTTGCATTTATTACTTGGGGAGTATTTTTCATCACAGTAGTAACATAGTCCTTGCTTTCTTCTTTCGGCCATTTCCGTAGGTGACAACTTTTGGACCTTAAGTGTTTGAGTCATGTTGTGAGCCTGTGGGGGGCGACCTTTAGTGGAGAAATTTGGGCGACTGTATTGGGCTGCTAATGCACGTTCCACGTTACGAGCTACCTTGCAAGCCTCCGTCCATGTGGGAGGGTGGTGCAGTAGGACTTGAGCTTTGATGGATTCTTTAAGACCGCTGATAAAACATTCCGTGTAGAATGCATCTGAGAGACCCCAAGTGCGGAAGGCTAAGGCTTCAAAAGCTGTAATATATTCATCCACTGTACCAGTCTGTCGGAGCTTAGTAAGGCGACCCAAAAAAGAGTCCTCCTGTTCAAAGCGGCTTTGAAGAGCTTTTGTAAATTGGGTCCAAGTCCTAAAATGTCCATTGCAATGTTGATGCCATTCCCACCATTGCCACCTTTCATTGTCCAAGTACATGCTCCCCAACATAAGCTGAGTCACATCATCTAAGATACGATTCAGTTTGAAATACTGGTCCATTTGTGCTATCCATGCCGACGGGTGAGAACCATCAAATTTATGCATATCCAACTTAGGAGGTCGCTAATTGGGTGGTTGGTGGGTGTGCCAGATGTGAGGGGAGTGGCTAGACTCACCCTCATTGTATCCATTTCCATTATACGCCTCCTCATGGGCTTGCTCCTTGTCCTTCAGGATGAGTTGCACGACCTGGCTACTTAGTCCATTAAGCTGAAGGGTGAGGGAGTGCATGGATTCTTCAAATTTGTCGATCCTTTCATTGGCCATCGCTTGAGCTCTAGTTTCTACCATACACCAACCTGATGAAAATTTGGGACTGCTTAAAAATTTTCACTAATAATTGAATGGTACCACCGTGCTCAGTTTTTTGTCCTGATTATGATGGGCTAGATCACCAATAAGCGCTCCGAAAGATCTCATATTTTTTTTTTTTTTTTTTTTTTTTATTTTTTTTTTTTTTTTTTTTTTTCTGAAAACTAAACTCCTAATGGAGTTTTACTCCTTCCTTATCAATACTGTAGTGGCCAAATCCTCAAAATGTCAATGCGACCAAAAGTCCTGTGAGAATTATACCCCGATATAAGAACCCTTCACAACGACTCCGATCTGGTGGATCTGAGAGATCTGAATGGCGGATCTGATGGCGGAACAGACTGCTTTTGTGGACCTGATGGATCTAATAGATCGGAATGGCTGATCTGCGAACTCGAGACTGCGAGACTGATGTCTGCTTCTGCTGCACCCTTTTGCACAAGCGGGTCTGGAAGAGATGCTGTGTGATCCCCTGATAGAAAAAGGGAACTATGGTCTTGAGGAGTGTCAGGTGCTACAGATCGCAATATACATAAGGGTCTGGCAGTAGTACTCGGCCCAATGTTTTAGGGCTCTAACTAAGGAGGATCGATCGTACCCTTAGCCATACAACCCGACTACCCTATCGTACGGGCGAGTAATCTCCTCGAGTGTTGTTCTCGGTGTACTGTAGCCGCAAGACGGCTAACGGTTTATCTATGGCGAGGTTTCAAGGGAGCCTAGGGGGCTTCCAATATACCCAGAGGGTACGTGGAAGACAATCCGTGCGCGGTTCTGTCTAATGCGCTACTACTCGAAGGGGTACCCACATGGGTTACAAGGGAGTCCAACAGAGGTGACCACCTCTTGTATTTCCTGCGTGCATGCCTCCCCAAATCCACAGGTTTATGCGCTCAACGATAGATCCCGTGGTTTAAAGACGTCGGAACACGTCTCTAGCCAAAAAAAAAAATTGCTAAGAAATGGAGATCCCACTGGCCCTGGAAAGTGCTATGATACCACTTGTTATGCTCTTAACCTGCAAAATGATACCCAAATACAGAATATGCGAAGAAAAGATACCCAGAACACAGAATAGCAATGATTTTATTATTCAGAGAGTAATGTTCACTTGCCTCTTCGAGGGGGCAACCTCCAATAGAGCAGAGCTCGACTACAAAAATAAGACACGATGCTCCTCGCAGGGAGTCTCTATCCTTTATATATGACTCATACATGCAATACCACGGGCCAATACTGTGGGTTTTATTAATACCATCTATCTAATACTATGGCCCATTTGCAACTAACTGTGGTTCCGTCATTAATTGCGGATTAACCACTTACAATTATTAATATGGGATTTATTGACTCTTGAATATGACGTGATCCAATTACATAAATAAGGGGGTTAGGGTGGGACCCTAACAGTACTTCAGCCATCACCACACTTGACTGCAGGAAACACCCCAATGCAATGTAGGCAGCACCACACTACTATACATCCCAGTAATTCCTCCATCAGTTGGAACTCGTTTAACTGACTTTAACTCAGTTAGAATAAATTAATTAATTAAAACTCAAAGTAAACTCAACTAGTGCTCCTAATTAGGAGACACTCTACATGACTCTAGTTAGACCCTCAACTCGAGCTAACTGAACTAACGAAGTCAAATTAACATAGTTAACTATTACTAGTTTTCATGAGATGTGGAATTACAATTTTATTCCCAATTTAATTCAAGGACAAAATTTAACTAGGATTTTCTTGTTGCATTTTCAACAAACAGAATCTAATCTTCTAGTAAGAACCCTTAGGCCAGAAGGATGCACAATTATGTGTTATAGATCTCATATGAAAATATAATACAATGCAAATAAACCCAAGAAATAACAAGATCTGAATATAGATAGAAATGGTTCACTTTATTGATCAAACCCTTAAGGTAGGGCAACACCATATATTCACTCCTTAAGGAAGGAGAACACTCTACAAGCCATATGCCTATTCATATAATAATCCTTGACATCCCTCAATGTGGATTCTCTAGCCTCTTTATAGGCCTCATACATATAATACCATGGGTCATTACCATGGTTCCTTCAATACCATCTATCTAATACCATGGGCCCATTACATTATTACTAACTACTTGTGGTCCCTTACATGATATGGGTTAACCACCTTATTTATTACTATGGCCCATCCCATTATTATATTATTCCCTTGGGTACCTCCCTTTGTACCCCATGTTATCCCCCCTAGGTATATAACATTCCAGCCCCCTTAACATGTTTCGTCCCCGAAACATGAGAAGAACACAAATAATAAGATCTACTCAAAAGAGTAGTCCACTGGTACCATGCACGTGCATCTAGCCATCCAAGAGAAAGATGAACCATCGATCTCGCTGGTGCCTCGTTCGCTTGAGATGGAAGTTGACTGTGGCAGCTCTTCTGTGTTGATGTGTAGTAGGTGGATCTTCGCTCCTCTCTATCTGTCATGCGGGGGTTGCTGTCCTTGTCGCTAATTGGTTGCCATTTTGTTGGTTGTTTTCTTGTGGGGTGATGTGGGTGATGATATGTTGAAGTTTTAACCCACGGTGTCTTTTTATTTAATTCACCCTGCTGTGGTGCCTGCTGTGGTGTCTTATCTTCCAATATTACTTCAACCACTGAGCCCTGATCTTATGTATCAACACTTGTATCTTTTTCTGCTTCAGCCTCTGTTTGTGTTTGATTGTCGATCATCAATGGCTCATCATCTGATATGTTAGTCCTTGGAACATCTTCTGTGTCAACCTTAATGGACTCTACCTATTTATTGATGGAAATATCCTGTAATGTAATTTTCTTCTTTTTATACCGGAGCTTTAGAAATTTCTTCTACACATCAATATTGATAGTACCCACGGATTCCATCCAAGGATATCCCAAAACAACATCCATATTATCCACCTCTGAAGTATAAAAATCACCATGCAACACATACTTATCCATAGAAATCTTCAAATCCTTATACACTTGAACATCTTCATCATCCACCTGTGTGTTTTCAATGTATTTTGCTGGAACTTGCAATTTTTTTGCCAAATTAACATTCATAAAATTATGCTTGCAACTAGGATTTATAGATACAATGATTTTCTCCTTCTGAATCAATCCATGAACCTGAAATAAGGAGACACCCGTAGAAAATAACCCCTTATGTGTCTCATTCTCCTTTTTTCTAGTCCGAGACCATTTGTCTAAAATGACTCTTTCAAATTCTGCATCTGAAAGTTTGGACAACTGCTTGTCATCAAGTGAGAAATACCATTTATGACCCTCATCTCTGAAATTAAGCCACACTGAATCCTTCCAATTTTTTTCCCATACCGACTTAGTTTTCTCTATGTATTCTTCAATAGTAGGACCATTATCTTTTCCTATAAAACATAGAACCGCCATGAAGAGGGTTTTGAAAAAAATTCACTTACTTGGCGAAAATTTGAAATGGCCACAATTCCATCAATATTGCTCAGAATCCCTATTATGAGCTGTTTTCGGAAATGGAACAACCATTCTGCATCTTCCCATGTGGTAGAAATCCCGATCTAGGCACTCAAATTGCTGATCCACGCTGCAATTGTCCCACCGTCACAAAAAATTGCTGAAAAATAGTTGATTTTAAATCAGCGATATCTCCCTTATCCGGACTCCGATTCAACTGATTTTTTTTTTTTGAAATCGGGTTTTTTTCACAAAGAATCCAGATATGAAATTAGATTTTGCAGATCTTGTACCAAGATGTCCAGATCTGCGCCGCAAACTCACTGCCCCGAAAAATTGTCTACAACACCACTGATTTTTAGATCAGCGATATCTCCTTCATCCGGACTCCGATTCGACCTTTTTTTTTTTTGAAATCGAGTATTTTTTCACAAAGAATCTAGATCTACAATTAGATTTTGTAAATTTTGCACCAGAACATCCAGATCTGCGCCGCAAACTCTCTGCCCGAAAAATTGTCTACAACACCACTGATTTTTAGATCAGCGATATCTCCCTCATCCGGACTCCGATTCGGCCGATTTTCTTTTTGAAATTGGGTATTTTTTCACAAAGAATCTAGATCTATAATTAGATTTTGCAAATTTTGCACTAGAACGTCCAGATCTGTGCCGCAAACTCGCTGCCCCAAGAAATTGTCTACAACACCACTGATTTTTAGATCAGCGATATCTCCCACATCCAGACTCTGATTCTGCCAATTTGTTTTTTGAAATCGGGTATTTTTTCACAAATAATCTAGATCTGCAATTATATTTTGTAGATTTTTCCCCAAAATGTACAGATCTTATCTGCAAACTTTCCACCCCAGAAAATTCCTGCAAAAAATTAAAAAAAATCTTCACTTTTGCCCAAGAAAGTGCTATGATACCACTTGTTATAGATCTGATATGAAAATATAAGACAATGCAAATAAACCCAAGAAATAACAAGATCTGAATATAGATAGAAATGGTTCACTTTATTGATAAAACCCTTAAGGTAGGGCAACACCATATATTCACTCCTTAAGGAAGGAGAACACTCCACAAGCCATATGCCTATTCATACAATAATCCTTGACATCCCTCAATGTGGAGTCTCTAGCCTCTTTATAGGCCTCATACATATAATATCATGGGTTATTACCATGGTTCCCTCAATACCATCTATCTAATACCATGGGCCCATTACATTATTACTAACTACTTGTGGTCCCTTACATGATATGGGTTAACCACCTTATTTATTACTATGGTCCATCCCATTATTATATTATTCCCTTGGGTACCTCCCTTTGTACCCCATGTTATCCTCCCTAGGTATATAACATTATGATACCATTGTAATATCCCATATATATAGATTTGTAACGATTCTAGGATATTATAAAATGTTCCATTTATTTTAATTCTAAAAAATTTCAACAATTAAAATTTTCACAAATTGCAGAAATAATCAGAAATAAGAAACACTGCAAATTTAGAGAGAAACAAAACAAATAATAAAAGATCATATTTATTTATATGAAATAAAATATTACAATAGAAATTATTGAGATAGAATAAGAATCAATGAAGCACCACTTGAGTATTTCAATGATCCTCACTCCAATATCATTGAATCTCTATGAAACTTCTGGGTGAAGTCTCCTCAAGGAGTGTTGGAATTTTTTCTAACACAGACACAATGGAAACCTAGGTATTTTCATCCTAGGGCTTGCCAAAGCTAGGAGCTCCATTCTCCAAGCCTCTCTATAACAAATAATCAACCCAACCAAGATATCCCAAATGATAACTGCCTCTTCCTACCCCTTGACTTCATCTAAGTGATTTTTAATTTAATTTAATTTTACTTAAGTCACTTTTGGACTTTTTCTTTCAATTGATCATTTTCTCCTTATTTTATTTATTTAAGTGACTAATTAAATGTTACAAAATTATATATTACAAAGCAATGGAACACATAAAACATATTGTAAAAATATAAACATATAAAATGCATAAAACAAGAGAGACACAGATATACGTGGTTCACTGAATTTGGGTTACGTCCATGGAGAAACAACGAGTCCTTCCTTTTATATTATCTAGCAAAATGAAGAGATACAACCTACAACAGATTTTTTGTAATTCCCTCTTCTCTCTCACACAATATCATCTCTCTTTCTTGCTCAGAATACAGATCTACATAGATGCAATACAATTCCCTCATATATAGTGAGGGGTTTCCTTCTAGGGAAAAAAACCCTAAATTAAACATAAATTCTACTGTCAGACCTAGATTGACTATGAAATTACAACATTTCACATGGCAATTTTACAACTATTTTATATTTAGGGGGGCTGCCCCTGATCCCTCGCCAAGGGGGGCTCCAAATAATCATCATTGCTCCCCTTGTGGCGTACATAGATGGGAGGCGTTGTCACCCCATTATGAACTGGGGTCCAATGCGATGATATCTCTGAATAAGGAAGATAATCAGGCTCCACACCCAACATTAAAGTCATATTTAATCCTAGAAAATGGTAAATTTCCCACAATACTTTCTCTGTTTGTCGAAATTCACTTCTCATCATCTGATCCTATAGATTTTTTCCTTCTAGTTGCAATGAGATATTAAACTAAGGTTTTCCATCAAATATTCCTTCTGGAATGCCACCTTAAGCATAGTTAATTAATTCAGGCTCAATAATAACCCCGTTTTATAGGAATTAATGAAATGAAATGGAACCAAAAGCAAGTTGTGCAGAACTAACCCTGGTGATGGAATCTTCCAAGTGATTACCATTAGACCCCATTAAACTCCTCAAAACCCCTCTGGGACCCTGATGATGTAATCTTTCTTCTTTGGACTAGTCATCGCATACCCTCCAAATCCATCCTGGATATACTATAGAGGGAATTGAAAATGGGTACATTGCAATCCAATTTCATTTGGCATTATTGCATTTGACTCATTTACTTCTTCAGAATTTTGTCGTTGAGATGACTTTTAAGTAACATGTTTCTAATTTTTTCGATGTTGGTAATTGCCTCCTACAAGGTATGATCATATAATTCAAGAGGTTATTCTATGATTCTTTCTAAATTATCACTTATTTTTTCCATCAATAATGGGAAGAGATGAGTCCTGCTTGAGCATGAATTTGTCTTCCCAGCTTTTATATTCTATTTTGTCTTTGGTACTTGGAGCTATATCTCTAAATGGTCATCTCTAGATAGACCTCTTTCATTCTTTCATTATCATTCGTTGTTATCTTTGGAGTATTTATCAATGTGGTTTAGTCTCTTCTTATTACGCATTATGGTTACAATGGATGGGTTTGTGTTATTTTGGTTAGTTTTTCTAAGATGTATATAATGATTTCTATTGATACTGGTATGTTTTGAGACCCTCCTTGGTCTCGAGTTAGAGTTTATCTTGTTTTGATTGAGTGGGATACATCTCTAAAGAGTTTTTTAATAGAAAATCTTCTTTTTTGTTTTAATTATCCATGATATTCACTTTATATCCTTTTCGACTATGTCGGGGTCTATTCCCCTTGTAAATTGTGGTCATATTGGTTGAGTGTCTATCTTATTGGTCGACTTTCTTCTTTTTTCAAGTTTAGGTTGATTTTTAGTAGAGTGGGAAATTTCCTTTTCCTCCCATATTTGTTTCTAATTCTTTGTTTGTTGTCCTAGTTTTAACAAGGAGGGTGTAGTTTCCCACTTTTGGAGTGCTTGGTCTACATCCTTTACATATTGGGAGTTTTGAAGTGTGAGTGGCCTCTCTTGAATTTGGTATCAATTTAAGACTGGATAGTTTGTCCCTCTTCTTCATTCAACACTTTACCTTTCTCTCTTAGTTTTTGATCAATCTTGACTCAATTTTGTGGTTTGGGAGGTAGATATGTTTGGTGAACAAACATAATCCCTTCTATGTCATGAGCTCATTTGGAAATTGAACATTCTGTAGTGACATAGTTTAAGAATACCCCTTTAGTGATTAGAAGATAACTTAAGGATGTTGAGAGGGGGGTTATAATTAATTGTCGATTCATATCAAATGTATAAGTGGATGACCAGGTTGGTAGATATGTACTAGATATAAGGAGCATGAGGACCTGACAAACATGATATATGCAAACCATCAACATCTACTAGCAGCTAAAAAATTCTTGGACAAAGTCTCGATAGAAAGGTCAGAATAACAATATGAAACTCTATTGAGTGTTGATGAGGTACAAAGGAAAATTAGGAAACTAGATCACAATGTATCAAGACTCACAAAATAGTAGAAGGTAAGACCACCAGACACAATCCAAGTGGATTTTCCCAATTCCTAAATAATGTATATCATGTATGTTAGTTTGATATTTAGTCATAGTTTTGTTCAACATATTGATCAAGGAGGCTCTTAGTTTTCCAACATAGTTTGTAGGTACTTCAGTTTTTTGGAATCTAATAGGCTTTGTCATCTAGTGTAGACTTTTTACATCACCCAAAATTGTAATGTTGTGTTACTAATTTGGTTTCCTTAGTGGAAAATGGGTGAGCATGCAAAACAAGACTATATTTTGTAATATTTTTGAGATGATTTAATATACGAAATGTGGCCAATTTACACAAAAAAATAAATATCAATAAATAACATCAATTAGAATATTTTTTCTTTGAAATTAAATTTTATATTTGTAAAGTAATATAGCAATTGAAATTAGAAGAATTACAATGTGTATGATGATGATGATTAGTGTTTACTAAGACCTATATGATATAACAGACTTTAAGAGGGTAACAAATTACTTTGAATTATTTAACATTTTATTTCTATACTCAAAAATTAATGAGAGAAGCATTTCAAGATCACCACAATTTTGTTGATTTAAAAGGTCAAGGTTGGTACTGTGACAAACATTTTGAAAATTAGATTGAGTTATAAGATGGAAAAACTAAGTGAAAGTTTGTTTTATCTTCCATCATCTTAGTATCACAAAGGTGACAAAGTCTTTCATCCCATAATGTTTTGGAAATTAACCAATTTCTAGTTTCACTATACTTAACAATTAATACTTCCAATAATTTCATATATAAATCATTTTAATTATGAAAAAACTTAATGTTAATAAGCAAAACACATCACATAATTTAATTTTAATTGATTGTTACACTGAGAGGTGCTCTCCAAGCTAGAATGCTAAATACATTGTAATGTAATGTCATATTTAACATTTTGACATAGTGAAATTACATAAAATAAAAAAACATAAATTTATTAGGTATAGTTATCATTAAACCAACCTATGTCCATATTCACTATAGATCTACCATACATCAAGAAAGATGAAATATCTTAAAATGCAAACCTCTTTTTGAAAAAAAAATAATAATAAAATTCTCTCTCTCAACACTTAATAAATCCAAAATTAAAAAAAATTAAGAAAAAAAAACAAAACAAGTTAATACTCACACTTGCATAAAACTTATTTATTAGTCCCCATTAAATTATATCACGAAAAATTAAGACAATAAATACATGCAGGAAGACTAGGAAGATTGTAATGAATTCAAACAAATAGAAACAATAATACTAGTTTAAGGGGATACAAGAAATCACATGGGAAATTACAGGAAATCACATGGGAAATTAATGAATTCCATCGAAAATTTAAATACATGTAGGAAGATCATCGATAATTTCAAATAAATCGATTATAGTTAAAGAAATAAAAAATAATTTCTATTGACTTCAATAATAATCACAATTAAATGAATTTAAAATTAGATACAATTATATGTCAAGTTGATTTTAAGATTCGAAATATTTTAATAAAGTCAAATTCCAAGAAGCCATTTAAGATTTACAAAATGAGTACACAACTCTTTTAACAAAAATGAACATGGAACTTGAAGTTTAAATGTATTTGAAGAGCATAACTTTGCAACTTAGGGTTTTGATTCAACCCTAACCTAACTTTCCACCAACTCCCTTATCACTTACATTATCTTTATAATTTCTGCCACCATGGTCGACACTGGAGGTGGGAGTAGAGCTCCCACATATAGCAAAGTTACTACAAGGGACCATCACCTTGGTAAACTATCTAATCATTGTTGTGATGAGGTTGCAAAAGATCTAGGCTTATATTCAGTAGCAAGGATCCTTGAGATAGGCTTTTGACTAGCCAAAGACCTCCAAAAAGATTCCTTCAAAAAGAAACCACATATCCAAAGTTTGAGGTGAATTCCAATCGAATTAGGGAGTACATTCAATACATGAGATATCAGGTTATGATTAGTGAATTTCAAGGCATTTGAACCTCCAAAAAATCCTTGACCTACTAGATTCAGCATAAGTGGAAGCTAAAACGATATATCAAAATGGAGCTGGGGGGAAATACTTTCTCACCATAACCTTTGTCAATGTGGAATATCATTTGAGGGTTTTCGAAAATGGCCCATACTTCTTCAACTCCACATGATTATATATTATGTTTTGGACAGAGCGATTTGTTCCAGATAAAGAGGATTTTATTGTAGCCCCAATTTGGATCTACATGTACTCCTTTCTCAGATAGTTCTTGAATGAAGAAATATAAAAAATCATCAAAAACACTCTAGGTCATTTTAAAATTTAATAACCACTAAACAAGCAAGACAAATATCTTATACTCACATATGCATATATATGAATATCTTAGAGCCCCTTCCCATGTCAATTGAAATCTACTCCCAATACAAATTTTGGAAGAAAAAATTAGACTATGAACACATTTCATTCCACTGTTGTAGATGTTATGAATATGGGAATATCTATAGAAATTTACCCATACTATTTCCCGAGAACACTCCAGATCGAGGGTAAGCTATAGATTAGGATGGCTTCTCTAGACCGACTAATCACCATTGTGTACCCAAGCCTCCACTATCATAGAGACACTTTAGCAAAACCCATGTAACTAGTAATAGCTTTGAATTGCTTCCAAATATCAAATCCCCAACCCCTCCTCCGAACCCGTTTCCCCAAAGATAGACATGCTTGATACCAACAACCCTAAAGTACCCTTCGAAGTTCCTCCTATTACCTCCTCACAAACCCAGAATCTGGATCCTTGAGAACCCTCATAGAAAGATTCTAAGTTGTTTCACAACGATGAGGGCATCGAAGAAATGGATTTGGATGCTCTTTACCTCCCAAGAATTGCTAAGGCATGGAAAGATAAAGACCCAAAATCAATCCCAAAGAATCAAGTCAAAATACTAAGTAAATACATTCTCAAAGCAAGGAAGCAAGCCTAAAAGGTGTTAATAAGAAAAAATAGTGGAAATACCTTACATGTTTATGTCGAACCTATGAAGGAGACTACAAAGAAACACAAAGATGAGAAGAAAAAATGTCATAAGAGAAATCAACAAATTTTGGATGAATTTGGAAACATTCTTATCAACTCAAGTAGAATAAAGTTGATATCAGAGGTTTATCCCTCCATTAACTCACCTCCCACATGAAGATAGTCTCTTGGAATATCAGAGGCCTCATTTACAAGGGAAATAAAATGCTTCTCAAATACAAGTGGCTCATGGAACATCCAACCTTCTTTATGATTCAAGAAACTAAAACTTTTTTGTGAAGCTATATGTGATATGATAAACAAAGGTGGTCAAGGATGTGAATCGGTAGCTCTTAATTCCCAAGGTCAATCTAGAGTTCTTGCTATCAATAGGTATCCATCCTTAACATGGTTTCTTATTTTAGAATTCACAGTATACAATTTTAGCTCATAGAAGTGTCATAAACTTGTTTTCTTCCAAATGAATACGACCCTTCATTTCCTAGAGACAAACTGTATTTTCTTAACTCCATCAAGCAGCTTAGTGTTGGCACAAAAATATCAATAGGATTGAGACCCTGGGTTGAAGAAGAGGGGCCAAGAAAGCTCCACTGTAGTCTATCACAACACCAACATTTTCAGCTTACCTTGAGACGATAAGGAGTCTCAACTGACGCATGGTGCGACCTTAGTTGGATGGGATTGGAAGTCTACTACCAAGGGAAAAGTCACAGGAGGAACATAGAGGTCAAGGCTCCTGAACTATATCAATCATAAAACTTAGTTCCACCATATCATGACCATACACAAGGGAAATATAACACTGATATGATTGTATCAAAAAATTTAAGAAATCATATAGCCTTTCATGCACTACACAGGTATCCCAACAAATTGTTAGGTCCCTATAATACTAGTGTGGCCCACTTATTATTTATGGCTAGTGTAGCACCCTTATTTTTATTGTTGTGCCCATGCATACCCCATATTGTTATTGTTGGGCCCCATAGAATCCTAATATTGTTATTGTTGTTCCCTTATAGTATTATTGTTATGTAGACTCTAATTATATTGTGACCCCTTAGACTCCTGTGTATATAAATGAGGTCTTCTCATTTGTATCCTCCAAGAATTTTTCATTTATGTAATGTAAAATAGGTTTCCCCCTCAAAAAGGATAATTTTTAAGTTGTTGATCCATCTATTTGTGAGTTGGTTGCATAACATTTGGCATTAGAGATTTGGGTTCTAGGTTTCAGTGCTTCAAACAAGTCATCATGGAATTATTTCTATAACTTTCCCTATACGAAGATTCAGAAGATGAAATTGCAACCACGTGGATCCTAAATCTTTGTGAACGTCATGCCGAAATTTCATATCTTGTTTCGCTATATTTTATGAGATATTATGGTTTTTTCATGCTCCAAAATTCAATATCAAACATGTTACCTAGGGAAAATCGTCATAAATTTCATTTCAAAAATCAGATTTGAATTCTATAAAAATTGTCTGAAAGTGTATGGATGTTAGTTTCTTTTATAGAAATTTTAGGGCCAAATGTTGAAACAATTATATGTGGCATCCCTTACAACTTCTCTCTACCGAACTTGTCCATAATAAGGTCATCATGGGATATCTAACATAACTATATATTTAAGAATCAAATATTGGTCTAACTTATGGAATTGGAAAGAAGATTCATGGGGCTACGAGAAGACCTAATTTCATACCTTGGCAATATGTAATTACATAGATACAACAATTTCAATATCGAGCTCCAAAAAAGAAAGAAAAATGTGTGTATTTTTTAAATTTTGTTTGAAAAAACAATTTGAAGTGATTCAAAGGAATATTGAAGCATTGATATAAGTAGTTTGTTATAAAATGACTCCAAAAAAAAATAATTACACACCCATTAAGCCCTCAGAAATATCTACAATGACACATGAAGAGGAATATTTGCAACATGATATATCAAAATTACAGGAACAAGTGCAACAAATTTCTCTCTCACAAAGAGCAACCAAAGATGACATGGATTGTTTAAAAGCAGGCAAAAAAGGTTTGAAGGATGGAATGGAGGCTAAGATGGATGGTTTTAAATCAGACATGGAAGGTTTGAAGGAATTTTTTACAAAGTTGTTGTAAGAAAGGCTTCCCGATGGTGACAAGGTAATCCATGCAAATCATGATGAGGACAAAAGGAATATGAATTATGATTTTAGAGACTCCAATGTGGGTTTAATAACGAACAAATTACAAAGATTGATATGAGGAATTTTAATGGAAAGGATATGGTAACATGGATACTACATATGGAGCAATATTTTGATCTACAGGATGTGCAACCCTCAACAAAGGTACACATTTCATCTTTATATTTAGAACCTAATCAGCTTGTATGTTATAGATGGATTTGTTCTTGTAAACCATTTGTCAACTGGTCAATTTTTATGGAGGAAATGATATCAAATTATGAAGATACAAAGAGAAACACCTTCTTTATCCAATTGATAAATCTAAAACAAAAGGATTCACTGGCATAACACATTGAAGACTTCCAAAAATTGAATATTAGGGTAACCAATATTCCAGAGGAGCATAGGATTGATGTCTTCATAGGGACTTTAAAAGATAAAATCCAACATGATGTTCACCTTTGGGAACCTAATTAATTGGAGAAGGCATTCAAGGTGGCAAGAAAAGTTGGAATAAAAATTATGGCAACCAAGAAAGCCTACCACTCACAATTATAAAGATGGAAGTGTTGTTGCTCCTAGTCTTCCACAACCTACAAGTTTTACACCACAACAGTTGGAGGAGAAAAGAGAAAAATGAATTTGTTATAGTTGTGATAGAAAATACACTAAAGGTCATAAGTGTGCTGAGAATAAATTATTCTACATAGATTGTGAATAGGAGGAAATAAAGGAAAAAGAAACATCAAAAGAGGAGGATATACACCAGGAACCAACCCCCGAGAAAGAAGGAATAGATCCGACCATATCTTGTAATGAATTGGCATGAATTAACACTCCTCAAAATATCAATATAGAAGGATATATCAAGAAGAAAAAGGTAATAGTGCCGATTGATTCAAGTAGTACCCATAATTTTATTCATTGTAAGATAGCTAAGGAATTAAATTTCTTCCTATATCTAGCACCAGAGTGTCAAGTGATGGTTGCAAATGGAGGAACTATAAATTTCTCTAGAAAGTTCCATAATATCAAGCTAACCATTGGGGGATATGTATTGAATATTCCAATGCTTTCCATTCCAATGGGTGGTGTTGATGTTGTACTAGGAGTCCAAAGGTTACAATCTTTGGGGGCGATAGATTTTAAGTTTCAAGAAATTTTCTTGAATTTTTTTGGGAAGGAAAGGAAGTTGAATTAAGGGGTATCATGAGCAAACCATGAAAGATAATTAGCTCTAATCACATGAAAAAACTTCTAAAGAAAGAACAACGTGGCATACTTGCACAATTATGCTCACTAGAGGTTCAAACATCAAAATCATCTATTTCTATAGGTCTCCAGAAAGTATTGGAAAATCATTCCATGGTGTTTGATACTCCCAAAGTTCTCCAACCTATTCATGATCATGATATTCATTTGATTACAGGAATTTTTCCTCCAAACATTAGGCCTTACAAATATCCTTATGACCAAAAGAGTGAAATTGAATGTATGGTTGCAAAAATGCTAGTGGCTGGTATAATTCAACCTAGTAAAAGTTATTTCCCTGCTCCACTAGTATTGGTGCACAAGAAGGATGGATCATGGCATAGGTGTATGGATTATATGGAGATCAACGAGCTCACTACTTAAGATAAATTTCTCATTCCTTTCATTGATAAATTTTTGGATGAACTACATGGAGCAATTTACTTCATGAAGTTGGATATTCATTCAGGATATCATCAAAATAAAATGAAGACTGAATACATTCTGAAAACAACATTCAAAACTCATGAGGGTGATTATTAATTTTCAGTCATGCATATTGGCCTTACTATTGCACCTTCCATATTTCAAGGTTTGATTAGTTCCATTTTCAAACCCTTCCTTAGAAAATTTGTGTTAGTATTTTTTGATGATATACTAATCTATGGCATTTTTTGGAAGGATTATGTTCAACATGTTGACAGGGTGCTCAAACTATTGGAGGAGAAACAATGATATGCAAAAACCTCCAAATGTTTCTTTGGAGTACAAGAGGTGGAATATTTGGGTCATATTTTATCTCATGTGGCTGCTAAGGTAGACCCTAACAAAATCAAATCCAACAAGGAATGGAAAATCCCCATAAACATAAAGCATCTTCGAGGATTACTAGGGTTGTGTTGAGGGCCCCGAAATCGGATCGAAAACAAGGGGGATACACACCCGGTCCGGAACCTGGTTGGCGGCTCCTTGCCCGTTTGGAGTAGCGGGTGCGACTGGGGGTAATGGGACCAGTTTCCCAATGTGAGGGGTGTGCGTGTGTGTGTAGAGTTTGATGGTATTGATCTAAATCTATTCTAAACTAATTTCAATTCTAACTGCTAAACTAACTCTATACTAATGTAATCTAATGAAGAAAAACAATACATCTAATCTACGCTAACCCGGGGTGTTTTCTTCTATTATGTGATCTAAAAAGATTTCGAACAATAGCTGGTAATAAAGATCATTCAACTATTATAAGAATATAAATCAATGAAGATAAACCATTCTGCATAAAAAGTTAGGCAAAACAGTTGTGAACAACATATCGCATAATTAGTTATTCATATGTCAAGCATAAATAAATGACTCCATCGTACAGAAGTGCCAAATGGTAATACACACATTCATACATTAACATACAAAGAACTCAGCTGCATATCACTTTAGGAATATAAGCAGAAATTAGTCAAGAGATAAAAGTACCATTTATGACTGATTTCACTAACAAACTTCAAGCAATAACGATTTATTTCTACTTGTTCTAATATCTGCTAAGAGTACAGAAGTGCAACATCAATAACAGACATTAAAATGCAAACATAAATAAATCTCGATCCATCCATTCATCAAAAACCTCCTCCGAGAGTGCAGAAGTGCATGTTCTGAGGACAAGTTTTTTGACAGATTTCCGGACCCTTCTCCAAATGCCATGAGAAGGGTTAAATACTACTAACTAATTAATCTTAATTACACAAATTTAGGGAACGGCTTCAAATGACCGCCCTTTTACTAAAAGCAAATTTATTTCTAAAAATTGAATCTAGTTTCTGACCATTTCTGTATCTGCTCCTTAGTGTTGTAAACAGTGCAACGTTTGCCTGGGAAGAGTCGGCTGGCTGCCTTCTTCTTTCGTTTGGGTGATAAAAGTGGAAACAATAAGAGCTGGCACCTCCTTCTGACAGACTAGAAGATATTTTCGAAAACCTTTCTCTAGATGGGTGTATTCGCTGCGTATATACTTAGTACAACCCAGGTTCCTTTCGAACTGATTTTGTTGTTGCTATTTCGGTTTCCAGTCATGCGAATGACTCAATGAGTTAGGAGTCGCGTTGTGTGGACAACCCCCTGTATCGAGAATTGCTTCTGTTCTTTGTTCCAGGCTTTTCTGGAGTGTCCTCCTTCTTTTGCATTTCTCTTTCTGCTTTACCAAGTCTGAGCTTCAGGATCTTTTGCAAACACGCTGCTTTTGTGCGCCTTTGACTCTGAGTCTTGGATAGTCTATTTTCATCAGTGCCTGTTGGGTGATACTCTGGAATCCACGGTCCTGCTGCATGCGGCATCCATTTGTGGAGGTATCTTCTCTCTGTTACCTTTTTGGCGCTTTCCTCTTTTCCTTAGATGTTTCCTGCATATAGATTTATATCAGTTGTATGTCTTGTAGTTTACGCAAGGAAGAAGGGAAATGACGAAAAGATTGACATGAAAGCATTAAATTCTAATGAATGCATAATTATGACATTCATCATGACTTGACTCTTTGAAAAAATGCGATGCAATCATCTCTGGATACTCAAGCATGCGGTCATTAATTTCACTTAAGGTGCGCGCTCAATTTTGGGTCTACCGTGTATGTCAGAGAATTCTTGCGATGAGTCTTTTCTGTGATTGGTATCGCAGTATCGAGGGCTGCGACGTCATTAAGTGTTATCGTAGATCGCAGATCGCTAATATCGCAGATCGCTGATATCGCAGATCGCTGATATCACAGATCGATGATATCGCAGATCGCTGATATTGCAGATTTCATTCAATTGCTTATGTTGCTTCGTGCGACGTTTGCGATGTGCGATGTCGCATATCGATGGTCGGCAGTTCCTTAAGATTTTCTTTTTAGGTGCGCTTTGAATGTATGCGACGCGATGAACTTCGCGTCGCTTTTTCGCAGTTTGATTTCCTTTTGTGCTTAGGGAACGCTTCACTCTTTCCTTGCGATGCGATCAAGCCTTAGGGAGTCTAAAATACAAAAACTTTAACAAAAATATTTTTTGGATTTTTTGTTCAGGTTCCCCCCTTCGCTTGGTGTTATTGCTAATATCAAACAAAGAGGGGGGGTTGTTGGTGACCACAACAATGGCAATTCACTGTGAAGAACCAGTTATCTCTGCTGTTCTATTGCATTTTCACTTCCAAAACAGAAAATTTTTCGTATGTCTAAATTTTGTTATGGACAGATAGAGTGTTACCCCTTATCCTGTCAATTATATTTCGTCACAACCTTTTTTATTCCGATTTTCTGCTTCCTCTGGGTTAGTTCTTGCATTCACACCAGACATTACTCGGTCCTTTTTAAAGATAAAATAAGGTCTTCTGTCCGTACTGGCTTTGTAAAATATGATCATTTGTCGTAGGTAGAGCCTCTGCTGCCCGCAAGTGTCCATAACCTCGATAGGGTTACCATGTTATCCAGCAATGATCCTTTTTCCTGCTTGAGGTTATTTACAACATTTCAGAGAAAAATCCTTTCGACACTTTTTTTTTTTTTTTTTATTCTTTAAAGAACAATGTCTTGGTTTGGTGGCCAAATTATGACACAGTCATTCACTTGATTTACACTTTTTCTGAACAAGCTAGCTCGTGATGAGACCCCTTGTCTTTTGATTGCAACAATCTTGAGTCGTTGCCTTGTTTTGATAGACAGTATTGGCAAAGTCAGCAAGTTATAATATCTGTGATCATGATAAGCCAGCTTGTGATGAGACCTCTTATTCTTTGAGATATAGTGTTTTCTCGGATTGTTTCTCTGGATGCTGCGATTCCCCTCAGCAGGGAGGAAGTCATTGTTTTTCCTTAAGAAAGCTCTGGATGACAATAATAGAGTTTGAAAACAACAGCTTTACAGAGAATACTTATTTTATTATTGATGATACCTTTCATTGCGTTGGCATAAAACAATATTTTGCCAAAAGTTGCTTTCATCCAAGATTTTTGAAGTTGAAACTAACATCATATTCAGGCTAAAGTTAACTCTATCTGTCAATAATAAAAGTCAGATTTTTCGAAAAGTTTTGCTATTTATACAAGTGAAATCAAAATCTGATAGAGAAATGGTATGCTCCTTCATGAATACTATTTATGATCATTCACAACCAACCTTATTTATAAGAAAAGAAAAACAAAAATAAAACTAAAACTATCCTACAAAAAAAAGAAGAATGATCTTCTATGGAAAATACATTTTGAGAATTTGTCCATTTACAGGCAGAGAATCTCTCCTGCCTGTTAAGTCCTGCAACACAAAATTCGATGGGCCTATGACCTCTACAATCTGAAAAGGACCAAGCCACAGCTTTTGGAATTTCGTATGTTTTCCCTTTTCTTCATGAGCCTTATCCCACTTTAAAACTAAATCTCCCATCTGAAATTTTTTTCTGGTCATTATGTTTGAGTCAAAAGAGGATTTTATTAGCGCTTGGTGGTGAGCATGGGTTTTCTTAGCTTGTTCTCGTCGTTCTTCTAGTTTGATTATTTCCATTTGTCTTAATTGTAAGGAGGAAGTAGGTACTTCATCGATATATTGTACTAAGGACAAAGAGGGAATGACTAAGTGAGTAGGAAGAAACGCTTCTCTCCCATAAACTAAATTAAAGGGAGAATTGCCGATAGAAGCTTTCTTTGTAATTCTATCTGCCCATAAAGCATTTACCAGCGCTTTGTGCCAATTCTTTTGGTTTTGGTCAACTGTCTTTTTAATAATCCTGATTAGGTTCTTGTTTGTTGATTCAGCCAACCCATTACCTTGCGGATAGTAGTTTGCAGAATACTTCAGTTTGAACCCTCTTTTGAGCGCAAACTCAGTCATTGTATTTCCAGAAAAATATGATGCATTATCAAATATTAAGGCCGTTGGCAATCCAAACCTAGTGATGATATACTGATCTATGAATTCAATAATGTTTTCAGAATTAGCTGTCTTGAGAGGAACTGCCTCTACCCATTTGGTAAAATAGTCAGTTGCCGTGAGGATATACCTATGCTGTTTAGAAGAGTGAGGAACGATCTCACCTATTATGTCCAGGCCCCATTGACTGAACGACTGCTTGATATTAACCGGCTGCAGTGGCATGGATGACTTCTTTTGTTTCCCTGCAGCAGTCTGGCAGACTTGGCATTTCCTTACGTAATTGTATGAGTCTTTGAACAGTGTGGGCGAGTAATATCCTGCACGTAAGATTTTATGTGTGGTGGCTTCTCCAGCATAGTGTCCACTTGCTGGTCCATCGTGGAGTTCCTGCAAAACCTTTTCGGCTTCAGTTTTCTCAAGACATCTAAGAAGCACAGAATTGTAATTTCTTTTAAACAGGACATCATTTATGAGCTGGTATTGTTTAGCTTTCAATCTCAGGGCTCTCTTCTTGGTGTGATCCAGGTGAAATGGAGCATACCCGTTCTTAAGAAAATAAATGGTGTCAGCATATAATGATTCTGCGTCGTTTAGGCTTACCTCATACGCGTGTACCTATTCAGACGAGTTCTCAGGAATTTGCGATGCTCCAGCTAAAATCTTGCAGAAGCCTTGACCTCTCACGATGTGTGCCGGCTTGATCTCAAGGTCGTATTCTTGTAAGGCAATGATCCAATTCGCTCTCTTTTCGCCCACATCCTTCTGTATCAGGAGGTTTCTTACCACTGGAAACGGTACTATGACTTTGGTATGGGCCTTCAATAAGAAAGGTCTGAAATATTTGATTGCTTTGAAAACGACATATGCCTGTTTCTCTACGTCCGAATAATTGAGTTCAGCACCTTGTAAGTTCGAGCTAAAAAATGCGATTGGAGCTTCTACCTTTTCCTGATTTTCTTGAGTTAAAATCGCAGCATAAGATTTCTTTGAGGCAAACGTGTATAAGACAAAAGGTTCTGAAAATTTTGGGGTTGCTAAAGATGGAGCATTGATGATGGCTTGTTTGATCAAGTTGAATGCTTCATGCTCGTCTAGACCCCATTTAAAGTTTGAATTCTTTTTTATCATTTTTTGTAAAGGAGAAATAATACGTGAAAAATGCGGGATAAACCTTTTTACAAAATTGATCTGTCCTAGGAAAGATTGCATGGTATTTTTGTTATGAGGCATGGATATTTCGGAAATTTCTTTGATTCTGTCAGGTTCAATGTGAATACCAGATTTTGACACTATGAATCCTAGCAATTTCCCTTCACTTAATGCGAAAAAAGATTTCTTCAGGTTAAGCGAGATCCCATACCTTAAACATCTTTGAAAGATTTGTTTCAAATCTTTGAGATGGTCGCTTCGGTTCTTGGAGTACACTGTTATATCGTCCAGGTAAATCACTACCAATTTATTGACTAAACCTTTAAATGCAATGTCCATGGCTCTCTGAAAGGTAGCGCCGGCATTGATCAGACCGAATGGCATCTTCCGATACGCGTAGGTACCCCATTTAGTTCGGAAGGTGGTTTTTAACTGATCATCTGGGTGTACTAGCACTTGATTGTATCCTGAAAATCCATCCTGGAAAGACATCAACTCTGAGCTTGCTACTGCCTGTAATATCTGCTCCATAGGTGGGAGGGGAAAATTGTCTTTCTGACAGGCTTTGTTGAGATTCCGGAAGTCGATGCAGATTCTAATATCTCCGTTTTTCTTCCTAACAGGTACCATATTGGATACCCATTTGGAATGTCTGACCGGGAAGATTATTCTGGCTCTCAACAACTTATTCAGCTCAGTCTTTATCTGATTTTCCAAGTTGGGGTGGATTTTTCTGAGCTTCTGTTGGACAGGTTTCTCGTTGTCAATCATAGGGATAGTGTGTTGAATGATAGAAGTGTTGTAAGTCTTCAGCTCATCGTAATTCCAGGCAAAAACGTTTTTGTACTGTCTCAGAAGGCGGATATATGCTGATTTTTCTTCAGGGGCTAGGCCCTGGCCTAGATTAACGTTTTGTGGCTTCTCATCGGTTCCTAGGTTCACTGATTCGTAGTTCAGAGTTGAACTGTAGAGTTTGGCATTAGCTGACCTTTTGAACCGAATTTTTAAATCATATAAGTCTTCTAATTTGACCACCGATTTGGGTATAGCATTATCAGTGCTACTTTGTTGTATTTGGTGATCGTGACAGTCTTCGTCAATTATCTGGTTTGAGTAGGATCCTTCAGAGGTGAGGAAACTTACGATGTCTGTATCGTCGTTGAACACTCTCCAGTTGGTGATGTTGTCAGGGATGGATGGTTTAAAAATTAATTCTATTGAGAATCTATCTGGACTAAAATCTTCAGAGGGAATAAGTCTAGAGGCTACGTTAGCTAACAGGTCTGCGCTTGAATTTTGGAGTCTCGGGACTGATGAAATATTGAATGCTATGAAATGTGCAGTCAGATCTTGTACTAAAGATTGATAGTGCTTCAAATGACTTGACAGGCAGTGTATGGTGTTACGTACCTGTTTGACGACAATCTCAGAATCTCCAAAGACTTGAAGATACTTAACGTTCAATCCGATTGCTTTGTATAGGCCTTGCACCAAGGCCTCATATTCCGCTGTATTGTTCGTACAATCGAACTCAAGTCTGCATGTAAGCATGGTCTTATTTCCGTCTGGGCTAATCAGAACGCATCCTGCTCCTGCTCCCTCGTTGGACTTAGAGCCATCAAAATATAATTTCCAAAATAAAGATGTATTTACAGGGTTATCTAAAAAACTAACACATTTTGAATTATCAGTTTGGGAAAAGTTTTCTACTTGGGACAAAACTGAGTTTTCCAAATAAGGTGATATATGAGCATTGAAATTTCCGAGGAAAGAATCTACCGAGTAGTTGCCTATGATGCTGCTGTTGTATGCTATTGCTTCATTCTCCCCTTCCAATTCCGTCACTATGTATTTTTGGTGCAACTCTCGTTCAACCTTTATTTGATTTGGTTTACCATTGTAGGGTAACCACATGTGCGACCAGTCGGTTGAAAAGTATCTGTGGAGTTTTTCGGACCAGTCCCTGCTAAGAATCAAACCATAGAATTCAGGGATATCAACCACTAGAATGTCGATAACCTGGCATACCTTGGGGTTAGACGACAGTCTTATGGTCACTTGATTAAGTTCACCTATCACTTCGACTTGCGATCGATCAAGTTGAACTATGCGCACTGCGGATTTTTGCGGTTGAACATTCAGTTTGGCACATATTGACCTAGGTAAAATATTGGTTGAAGCACCAGAATTAACCAAGCAGTTGTGCACGTTTCTATTGAAAATTTCATAAGTGAGGAGGAAAGGAGGAGTATGAGATCTAGATCTTCCTCCAATCAAAGCGATGTCATTTGGATCAATCTTATTGATCGTGTTGATTGGAGGTCTTCCTACATTGTGGGAGGCTACAGCCGTAGGTAAAGGTGTAGTAGGCACGGCATGTAATTCTTTCATCATTATTTTCTATTGATGTTTCAATTTTCTCAACTCGTACAGAGTGATATTAGCCCTAGTCTTTTTCATGTCATCAATGATGTTATACTCCATTTCATCCGACACTATCAATGTTCTTGATGGAGGCGATTGATCTGATTGGACTGGGCTAAATTGGGTCGCTTTAGCATTTGTTTTCTTTGTTGCGACCTTTTCTTTTGCTGCAGGGCTTGCGCCCTTCTGTTTAGGGGTAGTTTGGGGAGGATCAAGTTGATTTTTGCTTCGTGTGCTAACCGGAAATGCTTCTTGATCTTCTTCTTGTGGGAGGATGAAATCCCACATTCCTTGCAGTTCCACCACTTCTTCATCGTCGGTCTGTGTTTCGATGGTATTCTCTTCTTCTTCTTCTTCAGATTCAACGTTTGAGACAACATTGGGTGGCTTCGTCTCCATGGGAGGATTTCTTTTAAAAGTCCTGAAAGGCTTTTTTGAAGACGTTTCTGCTACTTGTTTTCTTATGTCAATCATCTCATTAGACATGGCCTTTAATACCTTTTGTAATCCTTCCATATCGAAAGGATCTTTCGTTTGCTTCTTCTTGGTGTCTTCTTTGAAAGAGATTTTCTTAGATTTACGCTCTTCGATTGCAGATCTCTTTTCTAGGGCTACTACGTGTTTTTCAACTGCTAATGCCTTAGTTAAGTTTTCAACTAAGGTTGTCTTGCTTGCCCTATCTACGAAGATGGCCAAGTTTGATGGTAAGGCCGTGATGTACCATTCACATCTTACTTCCTCGCTGGGTTGAGAAGCAGCGGGGATTTTGTTGAGGATCTTGTTGAACCGTAAGTTAAAATCTTTAATGGGTTCCCTAGCCTCAGCTTTAAGATTGGATAAGTCGTTGATCAGTGTCGCTGTTGATCTATCATCACCGAATTTGGTAAGAAATTGACTTTGAAAAATGTCCCAGCTCGTGATAGATCCGGAGGGCAGCGAAAAGTACCATGACCCGGCTGTCCCTTGCATTGTATAGGGAAAAAGCCGGACAACAGCATCTTCGTTGGTAACTCCGTTGAGATTAACAGAAAGCATGAAATTATTGATATGTTCTTCAGCTAGCATGCCTGTTTCTGGATTGAACTTCGGTAGCCATTTCTCAGGATGGGCCGGTATTGGACTCAGGGGTGGAGGCATTAAAACCGCCCCAGGATTGTTCCATGGAGACTGGGCCATCGTTGAGCTGCTAGTTAATAAAAGTGCAGAAGATGATCTCTGATGCTGAGAAGATGGAGATATTATGATCTTCGATGATTGCGGAGGAAGGGTTGTGGAAGATGGATGAGTGATTTGAGGTGAAGATGTGGGTGGCTGACTTCGCGGTGAGGGAGTTGAAATGGACGAAGTAGATGAAAGAGTCTCTCTGTCAGACTCTGGAAGTGCTTTCCTTGCTCTTTTCCTAGTGGGGAGAGGGATTTCAGTTGGCTGGATGCCAAATTTTTCACTCTTCAATCTGGTCAGGGGATGAGCAGGGTTGTACTGCGAAGTCACGCTGCCTTTAGATTTATCAGACCTCTGAGTAAAAATAGAGAATCCCTGGAGTTTACGAATCAAAGTTTGAATTTCAGGGGGATCAATGATAAGTTGGTCTGATGTATTAGGGTGTATAGCAGCGGTGGATGCCCGAGCGACTTCTGGTTCCGAGTTTAACCATACCGGAGAAGTCGGGGGAGTTGGTGAGGGTGATTTGCTCTCAGAATGGTATTTAGATTTTGATTTATGCGCCATTCATAGCTCGTGCCCTCCTTCTAGCGCCAGAAATGTTGAGGGCCCCGAAATCGGGTCGACAACAAGGGGGATACCCACCCGGTCCGGAACCTGGTTGGCGGCTCCTTGCCCGTTTGGAGTAGCGGGTCCGACTGGGGGTAATGGGACCAGTTTCCCAATGTGAGGGGTGTGCGTGTGTGTGTAGAGTTTGATGGTATTGATCTAAAGGTATTCTAAACTAATTTTAATTCTAACTGCTAAACTAACTCTATACTAATGTAATCTAATGAAGAAAAACAATACATCTAATCTACGCTAACCCGGGGTGTTTTCTTCTATTATGCGATCTAAAAAGATTTCGAACAATAGCTGGTAATAATCATTCAGATATTATAAGAATATAAATCAATGAAGATAAACCATTCTGCATAAAAAGTTAGGCAAAACAGTTGTGAACAGCATATCGCATAATTAGTTATTCATATGTCAAGCATAAATAAATGACTCCACCGTACATAAGTGCCAAATGGTAATACACACATCCATACATTAACATAAAAAGAACTCAGCTGCATATCACTTTAGGAATATAAGCAGAAATTAGTCAAGAGATAAAAGTACCATTTATGACTGATTTCACTAACAAACTTCAAGCAATAACGATTTATTTCTACTTGTTCTAATATCTGCTAAGAGTACAGAAGTGCAACATCAATAACCGACATTAAAATGCAAACATAAATAAATCTAGATCCATCCATTCATCAAAAACCTCCTTCGAGGGTGCAGAAGTGCATGTTCTGAGGACAAGTTTTTTGACAGATTTTCGGACCCTTCTCCAAATGCCATGAGAAGGGTTAAATACTACTAACTAATTAATCTTAATTACACAAATTTAGGGAAGGGCTTCAAATGACCAGCCTTTTACTAAAATCAAATTTATTTCTAAAAATTGAATCTAGTTTCTGATCGTTTCTGTATCTTCTCCTTAGTGTTGTAAATAGTGCAACGTTTGCCTGGGAAGAGTCGGCTGGCTGCCTTATTCTTTCGTTTGGGTGATAAAAGTGGAAACAATAAGAGCTGGCACCTCCTTCTGACAGACTAGAAGATATTTTCGAAAACCTTTCTCTAGCTGGGTGTATTCGCTGCGTATATACTTAGTACAACCCAGGTTCCTTTCGAACTAATTTTGCTGTTGCTATTTCGGTTTCCGGTCGTGCGAATGACTCAATGAGTTAGGAGTCGCGCTGTGTGGACAACCCCCTATATCGAGAATTTCTTCCGTTCTTTGTTCCAGGCTTTTCTGGAGCGTCCTCCTTCTTTTGCATTTCTCTTTCCGCTTTACCAAGTCTGAGCTTCAGGATCTTTTGCAAACACGCTGCTTTTGTGCGCCTTTGACTCTGAGTCTTGGATAGTCTATTTTCATCAGTGCCTGTTGGGTGATACTCTGGAATCCGCGGTCCTGCTGCATGCGGCATCCATTTACGGAGGTATCTTCTCTCTGTTACCTTATTGGCGCTTTCCTCTTTTCCTTAGATGTTTCCTGCATATAGATTTATATCAGTTGTATGTCTTGCAGTTTACGCAAGGAAGAAGGGAAATGACGAAAATATTGACATGAAAGCATTAAATTCTAATGAATGCATAATTCTGACATTCATCATGACTTGACTCTTCGAAAAAATGCGATGCAATCATTTCTGGATACTCAAGCATGCGGTCATTAATTTCCCTTAAGGCGCGTGCTCAATTTTGGGTCTACCATGTATGTCGGAGAATTCTTGCGATGAGTCTTTTCTGTGATTGGTATCGCAGTATCGAGGGCTGCGACGTCATGAAGTGTTATCGTATATCGCAGATCGCTAATATCGCAGATCGCTGATATCGCAGATCGCTGATATCGCAGATTTCATTCAATTTCTTATGTTGCTTCGTGCGACGTTTGCGATGTGCGATGTCACATATCGGCGGTCGGCGGTTCCTTAAGATTTTATTTTTAGGTGTGCTTTGAATGTATGCGACGCGATGAACTTCGCGTCGCTTTTTCGCAGTTTGATTTCCTTTTGTGCTTAGGGAACGCTTCACTCTTTCCTTGCGATGCGATCAAGCCTTAGGGAGTCTAAAATACGAAAACTTTAACAAAAATATTTTTTGGATTTTTTGTTCAGGGTCCCCACTTTGCTTGGTGTTATTGCTAATATCAAACAAAGGGGGGGGTTGTTGGTGACCACAACAGGTTGACAGGGTATTATCACAAGTTTGTTGAGAATTATGGGAGAATAGTGGCACCTATAACATCATTACTGAAGAAAAATGCATTTTTGTGGACTCCAGAAGAAATGAAGGCCTTTAAACATCTTAAAGAGGGAATGTGCCAAGCACTGATGTTAGCTACATGAGACTTCACAAAAACTTTTATTGTGGAATGTGATGCCTCAGGAAATGGAACTAGTTTTGTTTTAATGCAAGAAGGAAGACACATTTCTTTTGAAAGTCATCCAATCAAAGGGAATTATTTACAAAAACCTATTTATGAGAAGGAAATGTTAGAAATACTACATCCACTAAATAAATGGTGACCTTACCTAATGGGAAGACACTTCAAGGTAAAAAAAAGATCAAGATAGTCTTAAATAGATTTTGGAACAAATATTATCTTCAAAAGAGAATAAAAAATGGGTGACAAAGATGTTGGGTTATGGCTTTGAAATCATTTACAAAAAAAGAAAGCAAAATATTGTTGTAGATGCACTCTTAAGAAAGGATGAGGACGTGGAAGCATTGCCTTGTGCCATTTCTATTGTCCAACCTGAGTGGATAACGAAAGAAAGGGGTGAATGA
Source organism: Pinus tabuliformis (assembly GCA_031772625.1). Classification (NCBI taxonomy): domain Eukaryota; kingdom Viridiplantae; phylum Streptophyta; class Pinopsida; order Pinales; family Pinaceae; genus Pinus; species Pinus tabuliformis. The sequence goes on along the minus strand of CM062815.1, from coordinate 1,082,745,238 downwards.
AGAATGATGAAGAGGTGTGGTCACTCATTCCAAAGTTGTAGTAAGATCCCCATACATCTAGTACATTTAGATGGAAAAATGATTCATTACGGTACAAATATTGCTTATATATTTGTAATAATTCCCAACTCAAACAAAATATTCTTTTGGAACTACACACCTCTCCTTTAGAAGGACACTCGGGATTTTTAAAAACTTACCATGGGGTCAAAAAGGAATTTTTTGGGATGGCCTTAAATCTGATATTCATAAGTTTTTGGTAGAATATTTGGTTTGAAAACAAAATAAAGTTGAGACAATTAAGACCTCGGGTCTGTTAAAACCTTTAGCCATTCCAAGTCAGTGTTGGGAGGAGGTCTCAATTGATTTTATCATAGGTTTACCCAGGTTTGAAGGAAAGAGTTCCAGCCCATGGGGCTTTGGATTGATGGTGAATTGGTGCACTGTTAAGAAACTCCTTGCAATAGATCATTGGTTCAAATCCCCCGTGGGTTCTTACCTACCCAAAAAAATAAGTAAAGAGTTCCATCATGGTGATATTTTATAGACTTTCCAAGTATTTACACTTTTGTGCATTATCTCATCCTTTTAAAACTAGTATATTTGCTACTGCATTTATGGAAATAATTCAAAATATTAATGGAAACCCAAAGATTATAGTAAGTGATAGAGATCCCATTTTCACTCGAAATTTTTGGACGGAATTATTTTCTTGTCTTGGTACTCAATTAGCTCATAGCTCATCTTATCATCCTCAATATGATGGGAAAACTGAGATAGTGAACAAATGTTTGGAAGGATATCTTTGTTTCTTTATATCTGATAAACAAACACAATGGGTCAAGTGGTTACCTCTAGCTAAATGGTGCTATTCCTTCCATATTGTAGAAAAAATGACCCCATTTATGGCACTTTATGGATATCATCCACCATTCATCACATCATCTTTAAGAGAAAATTCTAAGGTTCAAGTAGTGGAAGATCACATTGAGCATCAACAACAAACTCTGCAACTCTTAAAGGATAACCTCACTGTGGCTCAAAATCGAATGAAACAATAGGGAGGTCAACATCCCAGTGAAATAAGTTTTGATGTAGGTTACTGGGTATTTTTATGGCTACAACCATACAAGAAAAAATCTCTCAAGCAAGCTAAGAAGGATAATAAATTACCACCGAGGTACTACAGTCCTTATAAGGTGTTGGAAAAGATTGGTACTACTACATATGTATTGGAGTTGCTTGCATCTTGCCGAGTAGACCCAATTTTCCATTTTTCATGCTTAAAGAAGGTTATCGGTGACAATATTCTAGTTCAAAAAATGTTTCCATAACTTGATGAAGAAGGGAAACTTAGATTTGAGCTTGAAGTAGTCATGGAAACAAGAACCCGACAGCTACATAATTGATCAATTTAAGAGTATCTCATTAAGTGGAAGAACTTACCTGCTAAAGATTACACGTGAGGATGACAATTTTATACAGAAGCATCGAAAACTACTTGAGTGTTGAGGACAACACTTTTTTGAAGGAGTGGGGCATGTTAGGTCCGTATAATACTAGTGTAGCCTCCTTATTATTATTGTTAGTGTAGCACCCTTATTTTTATTGTTGTGCCAATGTAGCCCCCATACTGTTATTGTTGTGCCCCATAGGAGCCCACTATTGTTATTATTATAGGTCATTTTTTCACATCCAATTAATAGGCATCATAATGGGATCAATAAACATCCTATTCCCCCTTGTCATCATCTTGTACAAAGCCCTACGCGTGTCTCTTTCATTCCACATAGGCTCTTCCCTAAACTACATCATTTGAGCTAGTTTTAGGACTAACGTACCCTAGCCTCTTGCTAGACTGTGTTCACTTACAGGTTGCTCCATTGTGGCCTGCATTGGTCACCTATAGGCTACTCCCCTTTTGCACTTGCGTTGGTTCTAGAAATTTCAGAAAAAGAGAGAAATTCCAAAAGCCTCATTTTCCATAAGTTTCTAGAATTCGTTACAAACCATTTACCTCAGATAAAACATTCAGATTCTATCCTATTCTACTTTCAATTTTCCAGCCCTTATCGTTTGATCCCATCCTCCCATCAAAGGTGGATCTAAAACCTTAGATTGGAAATTGGATAAGAATTCCCAACTTACCCCACTCTTTTATATATTTATGACCTTCCATATGGAAGAGGTTTCCTTTTGGAGAGTGATTCTACCCTTATGCTGCTATTTTGAGAGGTTTCATTTCATACATTTGGGGTGATTGGAGGAACACATTGTGACAAGGAAAGGAAAAGTTAGCCTGGAGGATCTCTTCTACAATATCAACACCTATTTATGGTTGTAAACTCCTTCCATTTCTATAAATCCAAATAATTCTCTATTTTCCTATATGTCATGTTGTTATTCCATATATCTCAATACCATGTTGATCTATTGAAGAGAGTATTTAGTTGATACTACATAGATTTCGTATTTTCTTGGCTTGTGTTATTTGACTATGTAGGTTCTAATTTTGGAAATCGGAGTTGGAATTGTAGCATTCAAGATAAAGAAGGAGAAAATCCCATGACATATTCTAGATAGGTTTCATTCCATCATTTATTTAATTTAAGCAAAGAATTGTGTTCCTTGTCTCTCTGTTGTTTTAGGTTAACCACCAAAACTAAGGGAGACACCTTTGTCCACAATTGTAAATATCGTATAACAAATTGGTGATCATACTGGGGATCATTGTAGTCTCTTTGGGGGTTCCTTTTTCCTTTTTGTTTGATTACCTCCTTGATAGACCTTTTCTACTTTACTGAACTAAGAACATACATAGGAATCCATTTCATTGAGTCTCTTTTGCAATTTTTGTGAGGGAATCCTCTATCCCTAAACCAATGCACCCTTTTTTCCTCTAATAGAGCATTGCACCCCACCTGAGACCTCTTTGTGCCTGCGTTGAAAAGCACTGGTGCCTCTTCTGCATCAGCATTGGCCCTTGTTTTTGCAAAAAACTTTCCCTTGTTTCTAAGTGTATATTTGATCCACCTACTTCCAGCTAACCTTCCCAGAAGTCTTGAGTGTCTTATAGTATCTCTAAAGCACCCATTTTGTTTTCATATGTGCTTGATTTCATTTGGTAGGAATTGGTTTTGATTTTTATTTGTTATTATCATTTGGTCACTTGCGAACTGATTTTTTTTTGTCACCGATCTCTTGGATGAATTGTTGTTTCATTCCTCGTTCCGAAAAGTTCACTTGAATGAGTGATTAAACGTTTTCATCTTAATTTTCTTCATTTCAAAAATTAAGTGTGTTGAAAAGAAAAATTTGCATTGGCATTTAGGGTTGTTGAAAAGTGTGCAACAAGAAATGCTTGTTGAGATTGCAACAAGATGATGGAGCTTAGTGAAAAGAGTCGCCTTCACTAAGTGGGCCCGCAGGCTATTTTTGGCGCAAGTCTATTTTTAGACATATGGATCATGTCTATGGATTGCAGGTTGTTGTTTATGGATGATTTGTCAAGTTGGGAAAAACAGATGGACTTCTATTTTTTATCAAAGTGTGAGTGATCACAGTGTGAGTGATCAAAGTCTATTTTTAGACTGGCTGTCAAAAATAGAAAAGTCAAATATTATTGTCTCATAATAATATTTGGACTATAAACTTAATCTTATTCTCTTGGAGCACTTCAAGATGAGCTACGGATGTGGTACATGCAGATCCCAGAGGGAAATACGTGGTTACCTATGGGATGACTAATATTTGCATGCAGGACTTCAGTTAGAACTCAAGTGAGTTGAGTTTAGTGGATTGGAGGTGCAGTTGATGGAGTTGTGTTCAGTTTAGCTTTGTTAAACTGGTTGTATTTAGTCTAACTGATCAATAGACTAGAGATGATTTGGGTGAATTAGTTATTAATTAATTTACAAGTTATTAACTCATAATGCAACTATAGAATACATCAGTTAACTCAGTTGCATGTCAGTGCATGTTCAGTTCAGCAGGGACATGTGTTAGAGAATCAGATTGCTATCAGTTGTGACTATAGTTGTGCACTAGATCTTGCACAATAAAGGGATTGAGTATGCCAATGAGTTTTCTCACGTATTTTCCCACATTATAGCCTTTTCTCACGTCCAACAAAGTGTGAGTGATTATTTTGAGGTGAAATATGAGATTGGTAAGCCATTCTCATCAGTTCTTGAGCAGGTATTGAGCAGTGGAGGCAGGCAAGCAGTGGAATAGATTTGGAGATCAGATCTGAGCTGTATTGTGTGTAACAGGTGGAGTTGGTACTGGATTGCTTGTGATAAGCATTGTACTTTGTATTGTATTGTTACATGATTCAATCACTATAATATACAGATAGTTGGGGTTTTTAGCGAGATGCTTTCCCCGGGATACATACTATGTTTATGAGTTTGATTGATGCTTCTATGTGCGCCTGTGAATGTTTCTCCTTCTGTAAATTGATGATCAACGTAGAGGATATTATGTATTATACATGTTCCTCTTATAAGTGTATAATCAGGATAATCTTTTTGAATGTGTTAAATTATTCAAAATTTCTACATGGTATCAGAGCTGCTTGATTTGTAGAAGAGAATTTTACAGGATATCAAGCGAGGATTGGTCATCAAATCTACTATTCATGAAGTGTTTACATTCTATTTCTTCAGGCAAAGTTTGTAATCAGGCCAGGTAGCCTCTAGATTCATCCTTCCCTTGGAAGGTGAGATATCCGGTGAATTCCCATACAGTCGATCTCTGTACAAGAAATACTTTGTTCTCACGAATTCTAGATCGGAAGCAGTTGAGTTTTGTGCTGGTGGAATTCGAATTTAATTCCAAAGCAAGAGGTAAAACTCAGAAACATTCAGTGTGAGAATGGAGACAGTATGCCCCAGTATCTCACGAAGTTCACCCAATGCCGAGATGAGCTGGGAAGTGTGGGGGTGACTGTCGGATGAGGATGGTGAGTCTAGCACTCCTTGACCTTCCTAAGAGTTGGCATAGCTACCAGAACTCGGTGAATGGAAGGGAGAAACTGCCAGGATGGGAGAGACTTTGGTCGGATCTTGTGCAGGAGGAGATTATATGGAGCACCAGAGACAGTTCTTCATCCATGCAGGATTAGGAGAACTGTGCTTTAGCGAGTAAGGTGAAGAAGGGGAAGGAGAAGGGTTCTCTTTCTGAATCCAGTTCTTCCAGTGATGGGAAGAAGGTTGACAAGTCGAAGGTGAGATGCTTTCGTTGTCATGAGATTGGTTTACGGGTCAGGAACCTGTATGCTCTTAAGGTTCAAGATGCATGCAAATCCTTGAGCAGCGAGGCAACTGATGGAGACTTGGTGGTTGAGAGGGATCGTATATTATCTCTCAACATGCAGAGCCAAAAGAAGTCTCAGACGATTGTGGAGGAGCCACAATTGGTGCAGCAGCTTCAGGAGGTTGTGGAGCAGCCACAACAAGGGAAGCTGAGAGGAGATCGAGTAGAGACATCTACTCATCCATAGACCTCCAGTAGGGGGAAACTTCAAGCCAGGTGGGCTGAGGGATCGCATGCAGCCATACCTCCAGGTAGGAGGTGGGGTGATGTGGATTGATTGTCCCAAGGAGGAGGGGCAAGATCCTTGAGGTACCCAATCTCTTGGATGAGACCTTTCTACGGGAGCCCCGATGTGTAGTAGAAGGAACTGACTGATTTGGTAGAGACAGATGTGGATGGAGCGGCAGAGAGAGCGACAGTGCAGGGAATCCTAGGACAGCGCATAGCTAGCAGGCTGTAGCAATGTGAGAGGCACAAGTGTTTTGCACAGTGCTAGGTGGCACAGAGAGGTGTGCAATGGTGCGAGATGCATGGAGATGTTGCAGTAGCGCAAATGTCAGAGAAGGAGCACTTGTCAGCAGCAGGTAGAGCTTCAGCATCAGAGGATTTTTCTATCCCAACGGGGAGGTCAGTTGGGAGGTGCAGTGTAGATGCAATGCTGGGAGATAGAATCAGCAGCAGCATGGATGCAGTCAGAGATCAAAGTGACAGAGGCTAGAGCAGTCAGATACTGAAGAGCACAAAGATGCAGAGTTTTCAGTCGACAGAGGCAATAGCAGTCAGGGACTTTGATGACAGAGCAAGTGGACCAGCTAGATGTGTTGCATGGAGAACATTCTAGAGTTACAGGATCGGGTTTGAGAGGAAGCCTTTCTTGTTGAGAGGGAGTGTTGAAAAGTGTGCAACAAGAAATGCTTGTTGAGATTGCAACAAGATGATGGAGCTTGGTGAAAAGAGTCGCCTTCACTAAGTGGGCCTACAGGCTATTTTTGGCGCAAGTCTATTTTTAGACTATGTCTATTTTTAGACATATGGATCATGTCTATGGATTGCAGGTTGCTATTTATGGATGATTTTTCAAGTTGGGAAAAATAGATGGACTTCTATTTTTTATCAAAGTGTGAGTGATCACAGTGTGAGTGATCAAAGTCTATTTTTAGACTGGCTGTCAAAAATAGAAAAGTCAAATATTATTGTCTCATAATAATATTTGGACTATAAACTTAATCTTATTCTCTTAGAGCACTTCAAGATGAGCGACGGATGTGGTACATGCAGATCCCAGAGGGAAATACGTGGTTACTTATGGGATGACTAATATTTGCATGCAGGACTTCAGTTAGAACTCAAGTGAGTTGAGTTTAGTGGATTGGAGGTGCAGTTGATGGAGTTATGTTTAGTTTAGCTTTGTTAAACTGGTTGTATTTAGTCTAACTGATCAATAGACTAGAGATGAGTTGGGTGAATTAGTTATTAATTAATTCACAAGTTATTAACTCATAATGCAACTATAGAATACATCACTTAACTCAGTTGCATGTCAGTGCATGTTCAGTTCAGCAGGGACAGGTGTTAGAGAATCAGATTGCTATCAGTTGTGACTATAGTTGTGCACCAGATCTTGCACAATAAAGGGATTGAGTATGCCAATGAGTTTGCTCACGTATTTTCCCACAGTATAGCCTTTTCTCACGTCCAACAAAGTGTGAGTGATTATTTTGAGGTGAAATATGAGTTTGGTAATCCATTCTCATCAGTTCTTGAGCAGGTATTGAGCAGTGGAGGCAGGCAAGCAGTGGAATAGATTTGGAGATCATATCTGAGCTGTATTGTGTGTAACAGGTGGAGCTGGTACTGGATTGCTTGTGATAAGCATTGTACTTTGTATTGTTACATGATTCAATCACTATAATATACAGATAGTTGGGGTTTTTAGCGAGATGCTTTCCCCGGGATACATACTGTGTTTATGAGTTTGATTGATGCTTCTATGTGCGTCTGTGAATGTTTCTGCTTCTATAAATTGATGATCAACGTAGAGGAGATTATGTATTATGCATGTTCCGCTTATAAGTGTATAATCATGATAATCTTTGTGAATATGTGTTAAATTATTCAAAATTTCTACAAGGGTTTTGTGTGTGCATTGATATAGGAACAATCATATTGAAAGGGAAATTGCATCTTTCATTTGCTACATGTGGTGTGCTGCATACTAATTTTTTCTTTCCCTCCTTAGTTATGTTTTCATTGAAAGAGAAAAATTTTCATTTTCTCATGCCATATTTTCATTTTAAGATATTTAGGTGACATTCGTGGTGAGCCTAAAACTAAAACTTAATCAAAGATAAATAGCAAAATTTATTGAGTCAACCGAAGGAGCATTTATAACATCAAAACAAACATTTAGAGGTCTAGGCTAGAGATGTGTTCTAGCATTGTTAAGCATAGGAGTTGTTTTTTTCCTAGCATTGTATCGCGGGGGTGCGTATGTGAGTGTATTGGATCATTCTCCAAGTACCTTTGGGTATATTGGATGTGATCCACACACATAAAGTATATTGGAATGCTCTCATCAAATGATTATGCATTAGAAAATTCTACTATCGACTGTACTCCCATGTACTGTCGAGTATATTTTGGGAGTCCCCTACAGGCTGTTATCCATCCATAGGTAACCAAGTCGACCGCCTTGTAAACTGTGATATATCGAACATAAGATTTGAGGAGATTGGTTGTCGTATGTTAATTTCTTGGTTCGCCAAGGTGTACATTGTATTTCACGGTTGCTTGGTAATCATTTATGCATAGATTACCCTCTTTTTTATTTATTTCTTTTTGTGTTAATAAAATTTATCATCTAATGTGGAAGAACAAAATCCCCCGCCCTATTGTTCACGTGGAATGAAAAATAAGCCTCCACTTCCACTAGAGGTTACTCCTGGTCATCATTAGAATCATAAGAACATGCAGACTACTAAATCAGGAACTTGTTCAGGCCTCAGAAATCTGTGGCAATAATAAGGGGGATAACCACCTGGTCCGGACCTTAAAGCAGCTCCTTCTCCATTTGGTATAGTGGCTCCAACTGGGTATGATGGACCAGTTTCCAAGTGTTTTGGGTTTATATAATTTGTGGGATTTTTTCTAATGATTCACAAAAGAATAACTAAAAACTAACACAACTTTATTCTAAGATGAAAAACTTTGAATTAAATCTACTTTAATCTACCCTGGGGTATTGCTGGTTTTATGTGATATAAAAAGATGTTTATGTAATCTATGATGATATAGATCACTGTAGACTATATAGAGTTAATATATTGTAAGATAATTCCTTTGAGATATAGTTAGTCAAAATATTGTGAAAAACATATCGCATATTCTAATGATCAAATATAAAACAGACCATTCTCTATTTTGATATTGTACAATAGCGACATTGATACTTCAAACAGAGATGACAGATTTCATACATAATTCATGAAAGATAAACTTATCACTAATGCTAGAACAAAGATTTAGCAAACATGATAATAGTACCAAATGTGTAAAGTTCTGCTCATTTGACCAGTGACATTAGGCCACAATCAATCTTCTACCAATGAGTATCTCAAAGAATACAATAGTCCATCAACAGTTATCAAAAAAAAGATATGTAATTGAAAAGGCCATGTTCCATGATTCCATCAAGGCATCTACAAATTTACGATAACACATTCTTTGTAAATGTTCTTAATAAAATTATGGACCCTTCTCTAGATGCATGAGAAGGGTTTAAATACTATCTTAATTAAATAAAAATAAATTATACAAAATATCTATGAGGAGGTTTAAACAACCTTCCTCATTCCTAGTATCCAACTTTCCAAAAATAAAACTCCTCAAAAATGACTCAGGTCTTTCTTGATGAATCACCACTGCCAGTTTTTCCTTTCAGCTCAAAAATGCGTACATTGGCCTAACTTGCACTGCCATCCCAAATTGTGTTCTCAACTACCCTGCAAAAATAACGTCGTGTAAAGGTGGCAACATTCTTTGTACTGAATCCAAGGAGCAATTCAAGGTTAGGATTTGACTGTGTGGTTTGACCAAAAGTTTCCACACTACTTCCCAGTAGGTTTTTGATAGCCTCATCTAATAATTTAAGACCAGGAAGTGATTTTGGATCACTTTACTTTATGAGGTTGGATGTGTGCAACATGTGATTTACTGTTTTGATAATTCTTTTTGAATTACTCGATGCTCTGGCTATTGCTAATTCTGCCTGTTTCACCTGTGAGTCCCAATCAGTGAATAAAATATCCTTGTCTATTTCGTTGATCTTTGGGAGACTTGACCTTTTCCCCTCATTTGAATCCTGCCATTCAATATAGTCAAAGATCTTAGAATTGAGTTCGTTGAACTCAATTCTTTGATCAATAATCATGTTTATTAATTGTTCACTAGTATTCAGATGTGGAATGATATTTGATGTATGTTGGAGGAAGAGTTGTTGTTGCTTTCGTAGTAAATTATTCAGTGTTAAAGACTCATTAATGAATTCCTATGCAATAGGAATATCGTTATACCTTGCTAGGTCACTCTTTAGCTCCTGGATTTATTTGTTTTTCGTAGATAAGTCATTTTATGAATTATTCTCATTAGTTCCATATCCTGTTGTAGCTTGTGGAGCTGCTCCTGTGCTTGATGGTTCACGCTGGCTCTTTCCTCATCTAACTGCTGCTGTAATAGTGTGATTTGGTCATGTTTTTATTTAATCAAAATAGAGACTTTGGTTGCTTTGTCAATTGTTGCTATAACATATGCTCCAGCAAATTGAGATAGTCAAGTCAAGTGTTGGGTCAGATTTATTTGTGTGTCCTTCCATAGGACATCCATAAATTCATGTTCTTGAGGAGTTTTGTCTCTCCTTCTCTTTCTATGTCTTTTTACAACAACTTTATGAAGAGGGCTGTAAAAGACGTCTAGAGGAGGGATATCTATTACTTTCAAGACAATTTTAGTAGTTGGGTCTATAGGAATTACCTTTGTATCTTGGAAGCTTGTTTTTGGACCTTCAATGGTCCCTGTTGGTGTAACTATTTGCCCTGGTGGGGTATGAAATCCTATGAGTTCTTGTGTTGATGATACCTTAGGGGTATCATGTAGTTTGTCATTGAATGCATCCCATAGATTTTCTAGTTCATCTGCTTCTGCTTCCTCATCTTGTGATGTGCCTGGCTTAGTCTGCCCCTGAGACTCCGTTTCAGTTCTATAATCAGTAATCTAAAATTTATGTGGAAGGTGCTCTAATCTCTTCTCTCTAAACTCCTAGATTTTTTTCAATTTGTTTGGTTTTAACTTTTTCTTGACCCAATTTTGAATCTGCTCAAAGTTCTCAGATGATTCCAATAAGTCTTCAAACTCATCTACTTCATGAGTTACAGGTTTGATATTAACTGAAAGGGTGAATCTATTTGCTACTTGCCGTGGATCAAAAAACGTTGATGGCAGAGTGGGGAGCTTTAATAATTGAAAATTATGATACTATTTAGATGTATGACCATAATTAACAAGGGTAAATGACCCACACTGAAGGGGAAAATTTGGCCACATGGATTTCTTCATTTCCCTCAATGTTCTTGTGAGGCCATTTCCTAGTGTTTGGTATGCTATTTCCCTTGCCAATAGTTTATCTGAGACATACATAGGGAGGACATGTGGGGAATCTTGGCTACCAAATATCCTGACATAAGAGAAAGATTATTCAAGAAAATACGTTCCAATTGCTTGGAGGTCTGCGATAGCTTCTTTTGTGAATCTCAGACATTTTTTGTTGAAAACTAACTAATGCAAGGGAAGAACAACTCCATAGCATAATTGGTGAAAATGTGGAACAAAATTTTGTTCCCACATTTTCTTATAATTCACGAAGATAGGAGTAGGATCATTGGTGGTCCATTTCCAACCCATGGTTTGAAATGGGTGAAAAAACAAATATCATTGAAGACATATGTAGACATGAATAACTGGGGAACTGCTCTAGAGGAGGTAGCCCTGGTTTGGCGATATTCAATAATCGCTTTGGCCAAATTCTCAGACAGAATGGTTGCCCAATTCATAATGTGAGGATTAACACAAGCATCAATTAAAGGAACCCAATCGATCGAGAACTTAGTATTATGGGGGAGACCATATAACCTACATAGCATAGAGGCTACGAAATTATAAGGTTTGGCTAAAGAAGAAATGGGATACATACCCACTTTATCTTGTTTGAATTTATTGTCTCTTCTCCTCCATTCCTGTATCATTTGAAATGGGTCTTCATTTTCCTTTACAAACTTTGCAAAAAAATGTTTATCATAAATGTCTCGGGCACCGGTAGCTTGTATATATGTTGTAAATCTTCAGCTTAGAAAGAACCTAAGACTGTGTTTTTCACTGTCTTGATAAGTGTGTCTTCTACTTCTGTATTTTCTACTACCCATCTTATCATATTTGTGTATGGCAGGAGCCTAGCCCTTTGTTGCTCGGGTAAATCGATCTTGTGGACAAGGCCGATGTCCCTAGTATCAAAAGATAGTCTAGCAACAAATAGACAAACAAACCTATCTTTCTCTAGACATATGCGATTTATAAGTAAATACTACAAAGGTGTTAAGATCCTACCTTAGATCCAATTCTTGTTCGTAGTAGTCATCCCCTGGTTGTTCGAAAGAGTTACCTTTGAGGACCTGCAATCACAAACAAGCAAACATTAAATAGCACCTACATAGAAAATATTATAAATCATGTCTATTATGGTGATCAAGGAATCCATAAAATAAACCATCAATCAATAGCTTATTAAGAAAAACAAATTTATTTGTATTAACTTTGAAGTAGAAGAACCTTACAACCTTTTCAGCCTTGATGTTGAACAAGCTCTTACTGGGGTCTAAAACAGGAATTTCCTTTAGTTTGAACAGCCTTACACTCTTCCAAATGAGATCTTAGAGGTATGTAATCTCTCCTCATAAAAAGTCAACCAGAGAAGACTAAGTTCCAGCAACATTTCACCTCAAAAATATTCAGCTTCTATCCTCCCAAGTAACCATCCCAATGCTTCTTTTTATAGTGCAGAGGAGGAGGTTACAGGTCCACCTATGAAGGGATAGAATCCTCCTTCAAAGGGATAAGCTCCTCACATCAAGGGGTTAGCTCCTTAAGGTACGGGATGCATAAACCTTAAGAGAGCGAACTTTCCACCTCAAGATTCCTTCCAGAAGCTTCTAGAAATGATTGAAAGTGAGTTTTTCAGAATATACTCGCGCTTTTTTAAATTTTACAGGGGTCCACACATTTAACACAGAGATAGTGTGGTCAGGTACGTAGGAGACTTGACCATTAGGTGCAGGACCGCAGGTAATACAAAGAGAAAGTGCAGAACCAGAGTTTTAAAGATTTTGAGGGCTTTTCTCTTACATTCAAGACTTGATATGAGGAACTAATGCTTTAGACTTGCTGAGGAGGAAAGTATGAGTGGTAATGAACTCACACAAATAGAAAAATGTCAAAGTGACTATTTTTAGTGCAATAGATTGCCCCTTAAAGTGCGAAGTCTGTAATAGATGAAGATAGAGTCTGTCATTTATGAAGAGTGAAGTACTTTATCATTTCAAGGATCATCTTGTGGACACCCCAGTCGGAACATGTAAAAAAATTCAATGTAACATATATATATATGTAGACATATCATCACTGAGGTAGGAATTCCCATACTTAGATCAAAACTGACTAGAAAACTAACTAAATTGTTTTGATACAGGAATGATTTTGTAATACATCAAGAGTATAGACATGTGTAGACACAATATGGATGCAACCATCTATTTATGAATAGTCCACTGTATAATGAATAACAAAATTCCTCATAGCCTAGATGGTAGAAACCAGATCCAGGGTCTTGATTTCCACTTCCCGAACTAGTACAATTCTATCCATGTGAAGGAATGTGTCGAAGTTGAACATGGTAGAAACCACTTGATTACCAGTCACTGATGTGATCTGTTAACAAGTGCGAGAGAAACCACCAATAATGTCAATGGCTCTCAAAGTACCCAGTACAATCCATGAAATATGAATAAATGAGCTGAAGTCGAACATGTCATAGATTCATTCGATCAAAGGTCAATGATGCAACCTATCATCGAAGGTAAAAAAACTGCCATTAGGGCATGAAGTTTTGAAGGTACTGACGATTTCTAGATCAACTTCCTAGATAATGAGCTGAATTCGATAGAAAGAAATCTGTCGTAGGCAAGCCCACAACACGAAATCATAGATCAAGTTTTGAAGAAATATATTGGCAAGGTCTGCACCTATTGCTCACAACCTGTGCGGACTTACGCTCTATTTGTAAGCAATAGGTGCAGACCTCGCAGAATGATTTTTAAAACTTAAATTTCTCCAAATTTTCCCAAAATGTTTCAAACAAGCTTGTTCTAATATGTCTTGTTATGCATTGTAGGACATTCAAAATGCTTATTTGGTGAGAATGCGAGCATGAGGATGTAGATTTTTCCGCACTAAATCATATGCCCACATTGTAGGCATTGAGAGCATGCAGATTGTTAAAGTTCCTGCGCATATAGGGTATGAGGGCCCAAGTAGACCTCTTGCAATGGTTGGTAGACAGATGGAACGCACAGGACCATTGTTTCGTGATTGGTGGCCACCGGCTTGAAATCGAGCTCGAGGACATATACTTTTTGACTGGTTTGTCTAAGAGGGGTGAACAATTATTTGTTTTTGGGACTAGGCCAGGTGGCCAGTCTATCGCTAGTCTCCGATTGGAGTTTTGCGATGATCAATCAAAGGAAAAATGGATTGATATTAAAATTATCAGCCATCCTGAGCTTAAGGTTATTGCATTCACTGTTACCAGACTATGCGGGAGTGCAACATTGCATGTGGCTACTGGATCCCAGTTGCAGATGGCTGTAGACTATTTTTTAGGCACCATATTCAACTGGTGCGAGGTTGTGTTGACAAATGTGAAAGTCCAACTAACAAGAGCAAAGAATGGACAACTAAAAAACTTTAGATATGGATTTATCGTAGTCAGCTTTGCTCTAGAGAGGATCCCCTTGTTAGACCCGCAACATATTCCTTTTGATGTTGGTCTTCCTTTAGAGCCTAGAATGGTTTGTTGGGTTGCTTTGATGGCCCGTCATCTTGAGGAGGGTAGAGAGGTTGTTCGATTTCCGCCTAAGTATTTTCGTTGGTTGAACAACCAAATTTTTGTTATTCAGGATTTTCCATATGCCGAGATGGATTATCTCAGTGACCTAGAGATGATTCTTCCACCAGGAGAACAATGGGATGATTCAGGTAAAATCATTTTCAACAATTTCTAAGTTTTATTTTTTTTTTTATTTTTTTTTTAATGTTTTAAACTCTCCAAAATTGATGATCAAAAGTTTAAATGCAGATGTGGGTCCATGATGACCAGACGCTCTCCAGCCTTTCCAGAGGAGACACCCAGCTGTAGAAGCACTAGCCCCACAGGACTAATCAGCAGAGATCCTAACCAACTTGGAGCATCATCTAGAGCACTTGACACTAGATATTCCAGAGACTGATGTAGATGATATTCTACTTAGGTTACAGAGATATGTGATTGGGGTCCCAAGACCTTTTAGGAGGTTCCTATGTAGGGTGGCCCGAGAAGTAGTTTCTTATCGTGATCATTGCCAGGGATAAGATGATCGATTTTGTAGACTGACAACATTTTTGTCTTTTTGTATTATCATTTTCACTGATCATAAGGTGTTTTTCAACCTATGATTGAAGACGATGTATATTTTGAAACACACTTCTATGCTATGATATATCATTATTATCGACTATCTCGTGTAACATGTTATCGAATGTTATTAAATTTACTGTTTTGATTATTGCAAATGTCTATTTATCATACTAGAAGTAACTACTTCTACATATGTATTTAAATGTCTTGGAATATGCTGATATTCAATGTAATGAAATTCACGTTCCAAGAGACGAACTCTCAAAAATAACCTTAATAACATTGGATTTCTAATGGCATAAACCCTATTAAGCTGTAATACAATGAGTTTAGAATCCAACCTAACAATCAAACTCCGAATCCAAAATGAGATGGATTCAGATAATAATTCAATAAATGCACTATACTCTATAACGTTATTCATTGTTTGACCGAGGCTTACCCCATGCATAGATACTAACTCATCAGAGGGTGAATAGATAACCTAAGCTGTGGAAGAAATGTTCCGTGTACTACGACAAGCACCATTAGCAAAACCAATGTATGTTTGAAGAGACGTTGACATCTGCAATATCAAGAGTAAAATCAAGATGAGCAGGAATAATGATAAGAGCACTCTCTAATCTAGGCATACTTTTCTAATCTCAAACACACCAGCTATAAAGAAACTAATCTAACAAAAATATCCACACAGAATTTAAGCATAATATCTCTTCAAACAAAGTCCTTTTCTGGGTTTACCCAAAGAGACACTATCAAAATCTATCAATTCATAAGCCCCTTTTGCTAGCTTTCGCTTAACAATGTAAGGACCATGCCACATAGGTACAAATTTTCCAACCCCTAGTTTATTGTTTTCTTGATCATATAGTAAAACTAGGTCTCCTTCTGAAAAATTACGAGGTGTAACATTTCTGTCGTATTGAGCTTTTATTCGTTTCGCATGAGTCTCGTTTGTTATTGCAGCAGTGCATCGATTCTCATCTAGCTGAGCTAAGTACAAAAAATGTTTCTCTTCTTCAAAAGTAGTTGGGAGTAATTCTATGGATAATTGTAATGATGAAATTTCACATTCAATAGGTAACGCTGCTTCCAAATTGTAGACCAGTTGAAAAGGAGTGAAACCAGTCGATGTTTTTACTGAGGTCCGATATGCCCAAAGTGCTGAAAATAGCATGGCATGCCAATTCAACTTATGAATAGCAATAATTCGTTTGAACATAGTGACTAAAAATTTATTGATAGCTTCAACCAGACCATTAGCCTATGGGTAATACGGAGTAGAACTATCGTGGCGTAGGCCAAGTTGATCTGTCAGTTCAGTCATCATGATATTTCGAAAGTGACTTCCATGATAAGTAATAATAAGTTGAGGAAAACTAAATCTAGAAATGATATGATTGAATACGAAAGTTGCAACAATCTTGCCGTCTGCCACAAATGTAGGCATTGCCTCGACCCATTTAGTAAAATAATCTACCGCTAAGATAATATACACATTCCCCCCGACCGAGTGAGGGTTACATGTAATAAATTCAATACCCCACTTTACAAAAGGACTGAAAACAATTATAGGGTGAAGATAGTTTTGGTTGAATAGGAATCAGAAAAAAACTGTACAACCTGATATGCAATTTCAAAGGGACTCAAAGGCGTCGCGCCATCAAATGAATCCACCTCATAATCGGAAGGTATGATCCAAGGATCAACAAAAGTGATAGTATTCGATGAAATCATATGAATAGTTTAAATATAAGGCGATACATTAGGAGGAGGGACAGAAAAAGTTCCCAGTAAACAAGAATCTTTAATCAAACCTATGCCAACATCCTTGTAAGGGATAGTCATTTTACCTATGTGCTAAATACTATTTGTAGAGGCTGGGTCAGATGAGAAATAAGTCAGCTAGTCTATCGTAAGGATCTTTCTGTTATGAGGAAACTTGATAAGCCAAAAAACCAATGAAACAATAGCAGTCATCACATAAGACCAACTGCGATCCTAGGAGAAGGTTGTAATCTAGAGGGGCATCAACCACTTCCACATCTAGATTTATGGTTTTGTCTTCGACCCCTATAGGTAAATCCTGTAAAATACCTAAAGGATGGAACCCTCGGCCATAAAAAGCCTTTAGAATTGTCGGAGACTAATTGAGTGTGGGAGAAGCAAGCGATTTCCAACACTGGATCGACATAATACACATAGAAGCCCCTTAATCAATAACAGTCTGAAAGCAAGGTCTATTTTTTACTAAAACAGGAATATGGAAAGCCATTTGATGAGGTAGGCGGGGTGTACTATTCTATAAATCGAATATTATTAGGTACGAATCCTAAATATCGATAGCTCCTATAGCAGATAATAGTAATTTGCATTGTGCTGGGCACGATTGCATCACTTCCAAAGCCGGCATTGCTGAAGGGGAAATAGCTAAGTCTTCAACAATGTTGTAATTCTGAGAAGCTCTCACATGTGGATTGAAAGCTGGTTTTCGAAGTACACCTTTAGTAGGCGGTTTGATTACTAAGTCAGGGTTGGGTTTCTCGATATGTAGTGGACCGGAACCAGGAGGAGGTGTAGTTGATGCATTTGAATTAGAAGATTATGCTTCTCTACCACCAATAGGATTTTTACTACCGTAATCTTGCGATCGCGTCGCAATCCTGACATGAGACATCATCATAATGGGTTCTTCTGAGGCATTCAGGGAAGAACCAATCATCTTACTATCTTGAGTAGTAAAAGGATCCTTCAAGACAACAGGCATTTGAGAACCTTTAACGAATTTCGAAACCTCTGCTCGATTTGGGCATTCTTTGGTAAAATGATCCTCGCCGCAGATGAAACAAGGATAGTGAGGTTTCTATTTTTCATCAGTAGATTCATTTTTATCTATTTTATCTTTTGAATTTTGTTTGTTTTTCTTCTTCCCCTTCTTTTTACTACTGGATTTTGATTTGGTCGTAAATGATTCTACGACATGGATGTTGGTAGAAATTTTAGCGGAAGAATCTCCTGTCAAGGAATCAAGTAAAGTTATTATGGGAGAAGAATTCTTTGAAGATTTCTTCTTACTTTTAGTACTAACTGAACCAATCATACCATCAGTGGCATGAGACCCTGAAGGAGCTGCAGTTATTTGACCGTGTTTTAGAAGATCAGGGATTTTTTCATGTAAAGTACCTGACTGCATATAGACGAGGTCAAGGTAATGAGCCTGAGAAATGACTTGCTCTTTAGTAACAACTCCTCCATTAGCTACATCTTCAACGATTTTGGGTAGCAATGATTTAATGAACCATTCCGCTAAAATTTGATCCAAAACAAAAACTTTCACTAAACGCCTTCTACGTCTCCATTCATGAATATGATCAGAAATATATGTGGATGTGGATTGTTTCAGTGACGTTAACAGTTCCGTGCCATTGTTGTATCTTACAAGCAACTGAAAATGAGTTAAGAAAGCAGTGGCTAACTGATTGAAATTATAAAAAGAGGCTTGTGGTAACTCAATGTACCATTTGGTGGCAAGACCAATAAGAGTTCATTGAAAAAGACGCAATCGAATTGAATCATCAATGATGGAATTAGATGCACACCAGAGGTGATAAGTCATAACATGATTTGACAGATCTTCTCCTGACTTAACCTCGAATTTCAAGATATCACTAGGCAACTTACTAGGAATTTGTGGCCAATACGGAAGATAGTAAATTAGATCATTTGTAAGGCGAGACAAGTCAGGTAAATCCAAAGTTGCAATAAATGGTAACTGATGGTTAGGGTTACGAAATTCTTGAGTAATGAGACTAGTTCTAGGAGGAGGATATCCAGGATAACTTGGAATCATATTTGCATTAGGAATGTTATAACCTCCTCGAAAACCAGGATTAACTAGACCAAACTGAGGTTGTTGAGGCTATTGATAAGTATAGCCAGGATATGGTTGATATTGATAAACTCGGTTTTGTAAAGTAGGCCCAAATTGATATTGTCCCTGTTACAGTTGATATCTGAATTATGGTTGACTTGTGGCAATTGTAGCAATCGTACTAGCTTGTCTTGCAGGCATTTGGACTGAAGTTTGAACCATAGGTCCTGACTGGGGCACAGAGACTTGAGGATTTTGCACTGATGTAGGGGTAGTAGAAACTAGACCTACAAATACTCAAGAAACAAGTGTTGTAGGTTGAACAGAAGTTGAGGTAGTTGCAGTAGTTTCAGGTGGAGTACGAGGTGAGCTAGGCCTAGGCTACTAAATTGTACTAGATGTAGGGATTTGAATAGTAGGTTGGACAGGTTGCTGGGTTGGACCAGAAACCAAAGACTGTCTAGGTTGATTAAGTAACTGCACATTAGGTTGCAAAGGCTATTGAGTTTGAGACAGATACCACACCATGTTAATTCTGGAGTATGGACACATAAAAGGTTGTGCATATGGAGGACCATAACCTGGTTGAACGTAGGGCTGTTAATTAAGCGGTACATTTCCAGCTCCTTGAAAAAATGATTGACGAGAAGGTGGTTGGAAACCTTGAGTTGGGTACTGACCTTGAGGTTGATAACCTTAAGGCACATACTGAAACTGGCATTGACCTTAAGATATGTACTGAAACTGGGTTTGACCTTGAGGTATGTACTGAGTCTAAGGTTGGCCCTGGGGTATGTACTGTCCTAAAGGTTGAAAAACTTGAGGTAGCCCTTCAGGCGGTAACTGACTACCTTGGGGTTGCCCCCTAGGCAGTAACTAACTACCTTGGGGTTGCCCCCTAGGTGGTAACTAACTACCTTGAGGTTCCCCCCTAGGTGGTAACTGACTACCTTAAGGTTGAGGATTTGGAATACTACCAGACATCATAAGGATTTGTTTTGTGTTCAACGCTTGAGTTCCATTACTACCATATGATAACACTTGTTCAATCAGTCGAGGAGTTGCTCCTGAAAAAGTACCAGAGAGTGACTGGTACCCCAAAGGAACAGAAGGATCGCTAGATAAAAATGTTTCCGATGTTTGGGAAAACATAGATGACTGTCTTGACATGATCAATGAAGGATAATAACCCCTTGGTCTAGGATGAAAAGGAATTCAAGGTGGTGAAAAACTAAGACCTGGGTTTTCTAAAAAAAAATTCAATGATACATACCAAGCATCACTCCTAAAATGGCTATAGAATATTGATTCACGCTCCCTAAGATTTAAATTCTGTTGGTTTTTTAGAAGAGTTACGTCTTCTTCTGGACTAACAAGTTCTTAAATGGAAATGAGGCCAGAAGGAAGATTTTGAGTAATAATATTTCTTACTCTAGGTGAACTAGGACCACTAGAAGTTGGAGAAGCAAATCCTGAAGTTGGAGTAAAAACAGGTTTAGTGTCAAGCTCAGAAATTTCAAGTTCTTTAGCTAATTCACTAGAAGGAGAAATACTACCAGTAACTTTGGAAAATGAAATTGGCTCTTGAATATATGCTGTTGTTTGTATTTGATAATCAAGATGAACAATTAAAGATGAATCTTCGGCTTTTGGTGATCCAACTCTACTGTCACTAGGTGATACAAGAGCTCGTAGCCCTTCAAGCTAGCTTGGTGTATACTCAGGAGGTTTCCCCTAAAGTCTAAGAGAGTATCTTGGTAATTCAGCCACAATTAAATATTAATTAATCACATGCAAACAAAGAAAAATTTCAGTGAAAACACCCAAAGTCTCTAAAGAAACAAACAACTAAATCACACACCTAAAAATATAGGAGTTCAACCCACACATAAACAGTAACTTCCCGTACTAAAAACACTAGTTGGTGATGAAATCCAACTTAATAGAAGTTTAATAAAGAAAGGGCGGTTGGAACAGTTACCCCGACAACCTGCTTAATGAAATAGACTGGCACAAGTTTCTTCACAAAACCATATTGACTGAAGAGAACCCCCCAGAGAGTCCAAGTGAGTCTAGTCAACATCTGCTCCAGGTACAGTGAGATCCTTCCTTCACCGTCACCTTAGGAAATAATCTTAAGTTTATGGACACTAAGGTTACCAACAACAACAAATACAACTGGGGGAGCAGTCTACGATCCGATCTATGTGCAAGGGGCGAGTAACAAAGCTCAATCCCCTTGAAGGCTCCTCGACATGGTCAATCTAAGGTTTACCAACAAGTGACCCCAAGCTCCTCGACAATGGTTAATATGAGGTTTACCGTTTATAGTACGCGCAAATCTTCTATCTTTCCCAATGAAACAGAATTGATTATCTCAAAGGTTCGGACATGATCTCGTGATTGACTCCTTTAAGAGAAGCTTCCCATAATGTATCAATTACAATTGGATTTATTTCCTACCGTAATATGTATCTATTTGTTTGTTTTAACTATCTTGGAGAGTTAATTATTCCCTACTCCAAGATACTAGCCTAAGCTATATTGGTGATAAGAGCCCTAGAAATAGAAAAGATTACTAGATCAATTTTAGTCAAGCGTTTCTTTTATGGGTTGTTCTTTAAGTCGATAGGTATGGAAATGAAACTTTGATGGTGTGAAGACTCGACTCCAAGCACACTAACTAAATGCACCTAAGATGATAAGAAATTCGTTTTTCTTTCAATGAAATTCTAGCTAAAAGAAAGAGTTCAAGAATGCAACTCTTTAAGAAACAATTCTTTCTTTCAACATGGAAATGGAAAGAAAATATTTTTGTTTTTTCAATAAGAACTCAAAACGAGACAAATAATTAATTCTCACAATAAATCCCTTTCCCTTTTCAAAACTCGAAACTACAAAAAAACAATTTGATTCAAAAGAGATCTACAAGTTCAATAAAAACACTCAAAACTACAAAAACTAATTTTGAGATCTAAAAACTTTAAAAATATATTTGAATAAAAGATTCAGTCTTTTTGAGGATGCTTTACTTAGTTGTTCAGTAAACTAAGGATTCATTTGCACAAAATAACAAATCAACCAGAAAACATCCAGATATGTTTTCTTTTGTAAAAATGAAATTCAGAACTTATAACAAAGTTTGTTCAAAGATTTGCAACGAGAAAACTAAATCTCTTTCTCACAAAGGATTGATTTCACGACCAAATCAGACTCATCAAGAAGACGAAAAGACACCAGGGTGATCTAAGGTTTCTCAAGCTTTTGATCTTTGAGTCACTACAGAGACAAAGTGAAAACCACTCCAAATATACAAAACTTCTAGAAAATCATTCAAAACAAAAATACTATCAGAACTCACTCACAAGAGATTTTTGATAGGAAAAATACAGATCTCGGTAGACACTAACAATCCTAAATCAAAGATAAACCTAACTGGAAGAAGATATCTAAGGTTTTTCAAAAACATTTATAGGGTCTGTAGGCTCCAGAAGTAGCAGGTGCGGTTTCGCTCTGTTTACTAAAGGAAAAGTGCGGAGATGCCCACACTATCTGTAAAGAGAAAGTGTGGTCCCCTGAAAACTTCGAAAAAAACAAAAACTACTTCCAGATTTAGAAACTACCTAAGAAAGTATATATCAATCTAAAACCAAAAACGAAAACAATTTTCTCAAGTCAAAACAAAGGAAAACCAAAAACTAAATTCATTTCCCAATGGAGTCGCCAATTTGTTGGCCGGATAAATCGATCTTGTGGACAAGGCCGATCTCGCTAGTATCAGAAGATAGTCTAGCAACAAATAGACAAACAAACCTATCTTTCTCTAGACATATGCAATTTATAAGTAAATACTACAAAGGTGTTATGATCCTACCTTAGATCCAATGCTTGTTCGTAGTAGTCATCCCTGGTCATTTGAAAGAGTAACGTTTGAGGACTTGCAATCACAAACAAGCAAACATTAAATAGCACCTGCATAGAAAATATTATAAATCATGTCTATTATGGTGATTAAGGAATCCATAAAATAAACCATCAATCAACAACTTATTGAGAAAAACAAATTTATTTGTATTAACTTTGAAGTAGAAGAACCTTACAACCCTTCCAGCCTTGATGTTGAACAAGCTCTTCCTAGGGTCCGAAACAGGAATTTCCTTTACTTTGAAAAGCCTTGCACTCTTCCAAATGAGATCTTAGAGGTATGTAATCTCTCCTCATAAAAACTCAACTAAAGAAGACTAAGTTCCAGCAACATTTCACCTCAAAAATATTTAGCTTCTAACCTCCCAAGTGACCAGCCGAATGCTTCTTTTTATAGTGCAGAGGAGGAGGTTACAGGTCCACCTATGAAGGGATAGAATCCTCCTTCAAAGGGATAAGCTCCTCACATAAAGGGGTTAGCTCCTTAAGGTACGGGATGCATGAACCTTAAGAGAGCAAACTTTCCACCTCAAGATTCCTTCCAGAAGCTTCTAGAAATGACTGAAAGTGAGTTTTTCAGAATATACTCACGCTTTTTTAACTTTTACAGGGGTCCACACATTTAACATAGAGATAGTGCGGTCAGGTACGTAGGAGACTTGACCATTAGGTGCAGGACCGCAGGTAATACAAAGAGAAAGTGCAGAACCAAAGTTTTAAAGATTTTGAGGGCTTTTCTCTTACATTCAAGACTTGATATGAGGAACTGATGCTTTAGACTTGCTGAGGAGGAAAGTATGAGTGGTAATGAACTCACAAAAATGGCAGAATGTCAAAGTGACTATTTTTAGTGCAACACCCTTGCTGCTATTCAGTGGAGGAAAGAGCATGTAGCGTCTTTGAACTGTACTCCTGATGGTTCTGTACTATCAGCAATTGTTCGAATATCGGTTACTTCAGGGTTTTCACTCTCTAGCATAGTATAGATGGCCTACCATGCAGTGGCTCCTCCATCTACTGTGCATAGGATGTCTGTAAAAATGGGGCATATCTGTGCTTTTGGTTTTTGTGATAGATTGCTTGGTATTCTTTTGCATCACCTTCCAAATGGACATCGTTTCAGTGGAATCTCTATAAAACCAACAAGAATTGATTGTTGCATAAAATGAAAGATTTGATGAAATAAATAAACTTTTTAAGAAAAGATATAGGGAATAGGTTTAGCATTAATCAACCATAATGAACACCATGATTACATGCATAGGGATGATAACTATATTAAATCATTCTAACCTAACTCGTGTCCAATTTAAAACCTCTATTTAAACATTTGTCAAATCCATCATATCGCATATTTAAAATGTAGCATGAATCAAACTTGTTAATGGATCTTGCGATATGCGATATCGCAATATCGCAAGATCGCACTATTGGGATATCACAATATCAGAGCTTTGATAGGTAACAATTAAGCTCTTGCCATAATATCCTCTGATGTGCAATATGCGATCGGGTTGTCACATGCGAATTTCAATTGTGAGTCGCATATCGGTATTTTTTGAATGTGCTTAACTTTGTTACTAAGGAATTATGCAATTTGCGATGAGGACTTTAATATGTTTTAAGTTAGATTCAAAAAGGGCTCTTTGAAAAGTAACAATTTTTTGAGAGTTGGAATTTATTCAAAAAATGGGGAAAAATTTAAAAGGGTCCCCATTTGTATTATATATAATAACTATTTTAATAATAAAAAAATGGGTCGGGGGGGGGTTTGTTGTGTAGCACAACAATTGGTGATTCACTTGGGAGAACCAGTTATCTCTAATTAGTTTCGTTGACATTTCTCAAACTTTCAAAACAAGAAAAGTTGTAAGAATAAGAATTGTATGATTCATAAATTAAACAGTGTATGTATGGAATATAAAGTATTCATCTATCTCACTTATTTTCTTACTCAACTCCTTAAGTGATAAAACATAAATGTTTGTATTAGTCAATACTTAGATTTAAAAAAATAAATCAGGTATTCTCTTAAAATTGGATTTATAAGTTTTTACTCATTTATCATAGATAGAGCCCCTACTGCCAGTAGGCGTTCATAGCCTCGACAAGGTTATATTTTAACCAACAATGATTCATAGTCCCATTTGAAATTGATTCCTAATTTCAAAATTTAATCAAAATTTTATTCAATTTCCTTACACTTGGAACTTGTTTCTTTTTCACGGTACTTTTCACTTTAAATTTTCTTAAAAGCCATATCTAGGCTTGGTAACTTGATTGTAACAATGTCATTCACTGGTTGTAATTTAGACTGAACAAGCCAACTTGTGATGAGACCCCTTGTCTTTTGATTGTTTCGATCATTAGCTATTACCCTGTTTTGATATGCAGTATTGGTAATATTACTCTGAATTATTTTCCTATGATCATGATAAACAAGCTCGTGATGAGATTTATCATCTTTTAAGTTTTGAATATTTTTTAATTACACTATGAAAAAGGAAAAATTTATCAGATGGGGTGAATCATTGGCTCATTTAAGAGTTATGGATGATAATTATAGAGTTGGTAAATACCTTTTTGCAGAGAGTCCTTGCTAAGTTACAGGTTCTTTTCTTGACTGGTACAAAAACATCTATACTTTATAAAATCTAGAGTCTTTTCATAAACTAAATGTCTTTAGTAAATTCAAAAATTTCCAAATATATAAGGTTTATTTAAATCTCATATTTATAACTATCCTTTTACTCTTCTTATTTATAGAAGAGAGAAAAAAATCAAGTAAATTATTAGAAATTTAAAATTTGAACAGCCAAAAGGGATACTATTCAATCCTTATTTTCCTAAAACTGAAATTTAAAACTAAAATTTAACTCCTAAGAAAAATATTTTTTAAGAAATTTCCCGTTGACAGGTAAAGAGTCTTTCCTACCTAACAAATCTTGCAACAAAAAGGTGGATGTGCCTAATTTCTCTATGATTTGAAATGGACCAAGCCACAGTCTTTGGAATTTGGTATGTTTACCTTTTTCCTCGTGTGCCTTATCCCGCTTCAAAACAAGATCTCCGATTTCGAAAGTTCTTGGGCTGGTAGATGTTGTATCAAATGAAGCCTTAACTATCTCTTGATGATGAGCATGTATTTCTTTGGCTTTCTCCCTATGTTCTTCCAATTTAAGGATTTGATCATGTCTAAGTTGAAGAGAACAAGAAGGGTTTTCATCAATAAATTGAACTAAAGCAAAAGATGGTATTGTTATGTTTGTGGGTATAATTGCTTCTTTCCCATAAACCAATATAAATGGAGAAGTACCTATTGAGGTGTTCTGAGTAATTCTATCTACCCAGAGAGAAAATATTAATGCTTTATGCCGGTTCTTATGATTTTTCTCTATAGTCTGTTTGATCATTCTAATAAGGTTCTTGTTTGTAGATTCAGCGAATCCATTACCTTGTGGATAATAGTTAGCTGAGTATTTTATTTTAAAACCTCTTTTCAAAGAAAACTCAACCATATAATTTCTAGAAAAGTAAGATGAATTATCAAAAATTAAAGCTAATGGGAGACCAAACCTGGTAATTATAAATTGATCAATGAAATCTGTAATGTTTAGGGTATTAACTACCTTTATGGGGATATATTCTACCCACTTTGTGAAATAACCATTTGCAGCTAGAATATACTTATGCTGTTTGGAGGAGCTTGGAGTTATTTCACCAATAATGTCTAACCCCTATTGTTCAAATGGTTGTTGTATATTTATTGGCTACAATGGGAGTGCTTCTTTCCTTTCTCTTCTTGTTGCGGTTTGGCATACTTTGCATTTCCTCACATATTCATGTGCATCTTTGAAAAGGTTGGCCAATAGTACCCGGCATGCAAAATTTTGTGTGGTATGGTATTTCCTCTTAAATGACCTCTAGCTGGCCCATCGTGTAATTCCTGCGTTACCTTTTCATCTTCAGGATTCTCCAAACACCTTCATAATACAACATCATAATTTCTTCTAAATAACACATTATCAATTAATTGATATTGATTTGCTTTAAGCCTTAGAGCACGCTTGGTTGTATAATTGAGATATAATGGAGGATGTCCATTTTTCAAGAAAAATTTTAGATCAGCGTATTGTGATTGAGAATCGTTGAGGCTTACCTAAGATAATTTCACTTCACTAGATTGATCGTCCTCTGTCGGTAAATGAGAGGCTTCGGTTAGCATTTTGCAAAAACCTTGACCTCTAATCATTTTAGTAAGATGTATTTCTAGATCATATTCTTGGAGTGAAATAACCCAATTTGCTTTCTTCTCTCCTACTTCTCATTGGATCAACAGTTGCCTTACAGCGGGGTAAGGTACTATTATCTTAGTATGTGCTTTTAGGAGAAAAGGTTTGAAATGTTTTAAATCTTTAAATATAGCAAAAGCATGTTTCTCCACAGTTGAATAATTTAACTCAGCACCTTGTAAGTTAGAACTAAAGAATGAAATAGGTGCTTCAATGTTTTGATCATTTAGCTGTGTCAAAACTGTCGTGTAAGAGGTATTAGAAGAGAATGTGTATAATACAAAAGGTTTTAGGAAATTGGGAGTTGTTAAGGAAGAACCCTCAATGATGGCTTTCTTTATCAACTCAAAAGAATCTTTCTCATCTTTTCCCCATTTAAAAATTGAATTTTTTTGGATCATTGACTGTAGGGGTAAGACGATTTGAGAAAAATAAGGAATAAATCTTTTTACAAAATTGATTTCTCCTAAAAATGATTGCATCATTTTTTTGTTATATGGTAGGGGAATGTTTTCAATTTCTTGTATCCTATCGGGATCGATATAGAGTCCTTTCTTAGATACCATGAATCTTAATAATTTACCTTCTACCAAGGTGAAATAAGATTTTTTAGGATTCAAAGAAATGCCAAATTTCTCACATCTCTCAAAGATTTGTTTAGGTGACTGATATGGTTATTTCTATGTTTAGAATAGACAGTGATGTCATCTAAATATATTACAACTGAATTGTTGATTAGTTCTCTAAAAGCTATGTCCATAGCAAGTTGAAATGTAGCGCTAGCATTAATCAATCCAAATGGCATATTTTGATATTCATATGTTCCCCATTTTTTCCTAAATGTAGTCTTTAATCTATCATATGGATGAACCATAATCTGATTGTAACCTGAAAATCCATCAAGAAAAGACATCAATTCAGAACCTGCAACTAACTGCAAAATCTGCTCCATGGTAGGCAAAGGAAAATTATCCTTTCGGCATGCTTTATTAAAATTTCTAAAGTCTATGCAAATCCTAATGTCTCCATTCTTTTTCCTCTCATGAACCATGTTTGACAGCCATTTTGAATGTCTTACAGGGAAATTGATTTTGGCTTTAAGAATTTTACTGAGTTCAGACTTAACTTGACTTTCTAAGTTTGGGTGGATCTTCCTAAGTTTCTGTTGGACAAGCTTGTCATTTGAAATCATGGGTATAACATGTTGAACTATAGAAGTATCATATGTTTTGAGATCTGAATAATCCCAGGAAAATATACTTTTATATTTTCTTAGCAATTTAATGAATGTCATCCTTTCATCATTTGTTAAGCCCAAACCTAGGTTTATGTTTTGAGGTTTATTAGGTGTACCAAGATTAGTCAACTCAAATCCTAGAGTAGAACTCTGTGTTTTTGAATTGGTGGTATTTTTAAATCTATCTTTTAAATCATAGAGATCTTCCATCTTGACTATAGATTTGGGAATTGGATTTGCATCCAGTTTATTTTCAATCTGTCAGTCATGTTCATGTTCATCTATGATTTGACCTTCATAAGGTCCATCTAATGAAAGAAAGTCGATTATATTTGTATCAGCATTAAACACTCTCCAATTTTTTATGTTAATGGAAGGCCTAAAAATTAACTCAATCAAAAATCTATCTAGACTATATT
Source organism: Pinus tabuliformis (assembly GCA_031772625.1). NCBI lineage: Eukaryota > Viridiplantae > Streptophyta > Pinopsida > Pinales > Pinaceae > Pinus > Pinus tabuliformis. Next base: position 1,082,716,404 of record CM062815.1, on the reverse strand, counting down.
CTTCTGATGGTATCAATTTAGATGCTACATTAGCAAGTAAATCAACACTTGCGTTTTGTAATCTAGGGAATGTTGAAATATTAAATGTAGTAAAAAGTGAAGTGAGGCTCTGAGCTAACGCTTGATAATGTTTCAAGTGTCCAGGAATACAATGGATTGTGTCCCTGACTTGCCTAACAATTATCTCAGAGTCCCCATAAACCTACAAATATTTAATGTTTAATCCAATGGATTGGTACAGACCTTGTATCAATGCTTCATATTCGACAGTATTGTTCGTGAACTGAAATTCGAGTCTGCAAGCTAGCATTGTTTTCTCTCCTTGCAGATTGATTAAAATGCAACTTGCTCCTGCACCATCATCTGATTTTGAATTGTCAAAGTATAGAGTCTAGAATAAAGAATGATCTAAATTTTTATTACTAAGGTTAATACATTTAGAAGTGTCTGATTGAGAAAAATTCTCAACCTAAGAAGTAACAATATTTTCTGGGAAAGGTGAGATTTGGGCATTGAATGATCCAAGGAATGATTTAGTATAATAATTTCCAATAATATTAATAGTCAAAACTACAGGCTCATTCGTTCCTTCTAATTCAATGACTGTATGTTTCATAAATTTTTCATGATCAACTCTAATTTGATTTGGTTTACCATTATATGGTAACCACATGTGTGACCAATCGGTTGTGAAATATCCATGTAGTTTCTCGGACAAATCCCTTCTTAAAATAAGACCATAAAATTCAGGGATGTTTGCCACTAAGACATCAATCACTTGCAGTACCTTTGGGTTGGATGACAATCTAATAGATACTGATAACATTTCTCCAACAACCTCAACTTTTGTTTTGTCCAATTGAACTATATGCATGACAGACTTTTGAGGAGTAACGTTAAGTTTTGCGCACATAGATCTTGGCATGATATTCGAAGAAGCTCCTGAATCGATGAGACAATTATGAACATTTTTATTGAAAATTTCATAAGTCAAAAGGAAAGGAGGACTGTGAGAAATAGATCTATCACCAATCAGAAAAAGATCATTTGGATTTACCTTGTTTGAAGGTGATGGGGGTTTTCCCATATCACTGATAGCTAGGGCTATAATCGGTGGTGGTATGGGAGCTACATGAACTGCCTTGAGTTCTCTCAGTAAGATTTTCTGTTGTTGTTTGAGTTTGGTCATTTCGTATAATGAAATGTTTGCCTTGGTATTTTTCATGTCTCCAACTATATTGTATTCCACTGTATCTGAAACTATCAAAGTTTTGGAAGTATCTAGGGGAATAAGATCAGTTTGAACAATTTTAGATTTCTTATTCACTGCTTTTTCCTTTTTGGGAGGAGATTTTTGTTTCTAATTTGGTATAGTTGAGTTAGTAGATGTTTTTCTCCTTGTAGATGCAGGAATAGCCTCTCTTTCGTCTTCGTCGGGGAGAATGGAGTCCCATAATCCATTTAATTCAACTTCTTTGTTAGGCTCTAGTTCTTCTTTAGTTGCTGAGGCATATTCAACATATTGATCGGATTCAGCACATGAAATCACATTTGGAGGTTGAGATGGCAATGTAGAACTTATATTGTATGGGCGATATGCTTTCTTAGGAACTGAAGATTCAACTAATTGTTTCTTTATTTCAATCATATCAATTGACATAGTTTTTAAGACTTTTTGAAGACCTTAAAGATTGAATGGATCCTTTAGGGCTTTCTTCTTTTATTCTTGACTAAAAGTCACTTTTTTAGATTTTCTATCTTCCATCTCAGATCGTTTTTCTAAAGCTAGAATTCACTTTTCTATAGACAAGGCTTCTTTCATGTTTTGTAAAAGAGTAGCATTACCGGCTCTATCTACAAAAATTTCTATATTAGAAGGTAAAGAAAAAATGTACCACTGTATTTTTACATCAACAACAAGTTTAGAATTAGTTGGGATCTTGTTTAATAACTTGTTAAATCTAGAGTTGAAATCTTTGATCCTTTCACCTGAATTTGTTTTCAGGTTAGGGATAGCATTGATTAAAGATTCCACAGTTCTATCGTCTCCAAATTGTGCAAGAAACAATTGTTCAAAAGTTACCCAGTCTGTTATAGTTCCTGCTGGAAGAGAAAAGTACCAAGATCCTGCAGATCCTTTAAGAGTATAGGGAAACAATCTTACTACAATATCTTCATGCGCAACTCCATTCAATTTCATGGCCAACATAAAATTGTTGATGTGTTCTTCAACAAGAATACCATCATTTAGATTGTATTTGGGTAACCATTTCTCTCGATGATCAGGAAGAGGATGTGGGTTTGCAAACAACATGGCACCAGGATTAGTCCAAGGCTGATTAACCATAAGTTGAGTTGGGATTTGAGAATATATAGAAGTAGATCCAGAGGTAGTAGGTATGGATGTAGAACTTACAACTAGACTAGTACTACTTGTGGTAGCAATAATTGTTTGAGTCGAAGAAATGGAAAGATGAGAAGATGTAAATGGAGCTGTAGTGAATGTGGGAGTGAATGGAGGGGAATTTGATGTGACCTCACTTGTATCTGACTTAGATCTAGACACAAAAACTTTCTTACGCTGTGAATCTATTGGAAACTCAAAAGGAGGTATTCCAAGTTTATCACTTTTTGATCGTGTTAGGATACCTGTTTCTCTGAATAGTGAAGTAACACGTTCTTCAGAAGCTTTGGTTTTACCAGACTTATTGGAAGAAATAGATATTCATTCTAGTTTATGAATTAAAGACTGAACTTCAGGAAATTCTGGAGTATATTTTGAAGAATTTAATTGTCAAGATACTTCAGGAGATGAGGAGGAAGTTTCTACAACTTCTGACTTCTGAGTGGGTGACTTAGAACGTGATTGAGAAGTTGTAGGATTTTTTGAGGGAGATTGACTCTTGTGAAGGCTTCAAGTTTATATGCCATTCATAGTCAATCCCTCCTTCTAGCGCCAAACATTTTGAGGCCTCAAAAATATGTGGCAACAACAATGGGGATAACCACCTGGTCCCCACCTTAAAGCAGCTCGTTCTCCATTTGGTATAGTGGCTCCGACTGGGTATGATGGGACTAGTTTCCTAGTGTTTTGGGTTTATATGATTTGTGGGATTTTTTCTAATGATTCGCAAAATAATAACTGAAAACTGACACAACTTTATTCTGAGATGCAAAACTTTGAATTAAATCTATTTCAATCTACCCTGGGGTATTGCTAATTTTATGTGATATAAAAATATGTCTATGTAATCTATGATCATATAGATCAACCGTAGACTATATAGAGTTAATATATTATAAGATAATTATTTTCAGAAAATAGTTAATCGAAAGAATTGTGAAAAACATATTGCATATTCTAATGATCACATATAAAACAAAACATTCTCTATTGTGATATCGTATAATAGTGCAACTGATACTTCAAACAGAGATGAAAAATTTCATACATAATTCATGAAAGATAAACTTATCACTAATGCTAGAACAAAAATTTAGCAAACATGATAATAGTGTTGGAAATAATACTGAGGGGGGGGGGGAATCAGTATTATCTAGCAATTTACCAAATCTTCCTTATTTGATCTTTTGAAATATTCTTGCATATCAGTACCATAAAACAATGAGCATGAATAAGGAAAATAGACAGTCACACCAAAGAACACAAGATGTAAGGTGGAAACCCAATGCGGGAGAAAAACCACCTGCTGCAATAATGTCTCTATCTTCTTTCAAGAAATTCTTTTTACAATGATTTTGTACTGGTGCAGTCCTTTACCAGCACGCAGGCTGCAACCTGCAAAGAGCTACAACTCTTTCTCGTTTTCCAGACTTCTCCTGGAAGGGAGCTACAACCCCCTACTTCTTTTTCAAAATGATCAACAAGTATACAACAGATACAGTCTACTACAGATATCAGATCAGTAATTACTGAAAACAACCCAGAACACCTTATGAACAGAAATATACAGTTAACAAATCATCTTGAGACAGGGACGCATATTTTCTTTCTGTGGCCTGCGACTGGACGCAGTATACCTTATGCTGTTCTGCGTGCAGACGCACTGTTACTTTTGCTTGTCTGCGACCGACGCACACATCAACACTATCGCGCCGCGTCTTTTGCTTCAGAGACGCACCCAATACCACAGTCGTGCCGCGTCCTTCGCTTCAGAGACGCACCTGATCCTTTACTGTACTGCGTCCCGGCGCACTTTCCCTTCACTGAATCTGCGTCCCTTTAGATATAGAAGATAAGAGGACTTCAGAACCAACCCAAACACTCAGATCCACAGATCTGATCATGCGCCATATAGATCGTAGTCCTTTAGAAGATTTACCCTTAAAGATATGGACTAGATCACACCAAGAGATGATCAACCAAGATGATGCATAATCCAAATGAATTCCTCTGCTTTATATAGGCAAGCTTCTCCCCAAAACATGGAACAATACCACGAGCCGACATCATAGAAACACAAAAGCGTCGGCTAGATACCACACAAGAAACCCCCACGTGCATTTCTCTGCCTTGAAATGTGTGCACTGGGCGGACGCACCTCCTGAACGGCTGGCCTGCGTCCCTGGACGCGGGTTCTGTATGGTATACCTGCGGGGACGCACGTGCTGAACATATTTCCTGCGTCCTTCTTGATTTATCCCCTGAATGGGTTTGCCATCAAGGACAACACCTGAATCATAATGCCAACAATCTCCCCCTTTGGACTTGATGGCAACCACATAATCTTCAGCTTCATTCTCCCCCTTTGACATCAAGGGCAAAGGGTATGCTCCCCCTATGCTCATGCATCTCCAGATTTGTAACCAGAAATCCATCATGAAGGAGATAGAGACATATTGCAGCTATTTCCAAGATCTCCTTCTCCATAATGCCAACAATGCATTATGTGCTCCCCCTGAGCCTATACCACCAATAGGAAGATGATCAACAGTAAGATGATGCATCAACAACCCCCAGCTTTTGCCTGAGGTATTCAAAAGTGTCCCTGGGCAACAGTTTGGTGAAAATATCAGCAACTTGTTCCTTAGAAGGAACATACTCCAACTTGACCTTCTGTTCAAGTACTTGTTCCCGGAGAAAATGGTACTTGATTGGTATGTGCTTGGTTTTTGAATGCATAACCGGATTCTTTGAGATGCTGATTGCACTTGTGTTGTCACATAAGATAGGAATAGGAGGTGTACAAGTGATTTGATAATCCTGCAAAGTCTGCATCATCCAAAGAAGTTGGGTGCAACAAGATGCAGCCGCAACATATTCCGCTTCAGCTGTAGACAAGGCAATTGAACTCTGTTTCTTGCTGAACCAAGATACCAGTCTAGAACCCATAAAGAATGCACCACCACTTGTGCTTTTCCTGTCATCCACGCTTCCGGCCCAATCTGCATCTGTATAAGCATGAAGAGTGAGATCTGTATCTCTAGGATACCATAGGCCATAATTTTGAGTCCCTTGAAGATATTTGAAGATTCTCTTTACTGCTTGAAGATGAGTCTCCTTTGGATTTGCCTGAAACCTTCCAACTATTCCAACTGCATGCATGATGTCTGGTCGGGTACCTGTCAAATATAGTAAACTTCCAATCATAGATCTGTAGGTTGGTTGATGAACTGCTGCAGATTCGTCATTTGCACTGAGACTACATCCTGTAACCATGGGTGTACATACTGGTTTTGCATCTTCCATGCCATATTTCTTCAAAATCTGCTTGAGATACTTGGTTTGAGATAAAAGGATTCCTCCTTTCTTTTGTTGGATTTGCAAACCAAGAAAGTATGTCAGTTCTCCTAGCAAGGACATCTCAAATTCTTTCTGCATGACTGAGGCAAAGCTTTGACTCATAGCTTCTTCATTACTGCCAAAAATAATGTCATCTACATACACAACAAGTATTAGTAATTTGTCATTTTCAACTTTTATATAAAGATTGCTATCTGCTGAACCTTTTGAAAAACCTTGTTGATGAAGATATTTGTCCAACCGGTAGTACCAAGCCCTTGGAGCTTGTTTGAGACCATAGAGAGCCTTTTTTAATCGGCATACAAGATTTGGATCGTTTCCAAGAATGAAACCATCTGGCTGTTCAATGTACACTTCTTCATCCAAGTCTCCATTCAGAAAAGCTGATTTCACATCCATTTGAAATACTTTGAAGTTTTGACAACTTGAGAGAGCAAGAAACATTCGGATGGCCTCAAGTCTTGCAACAGGAGCAAAAGTTTCTTCAAAGTCTATCCCTTCTTGCTGTGCATACCCTTTACAAACAAGTCTGGCTTTGTTTCTAATTACTTCTCCATTTTCATTCAATTTATTTTTGAAAACCCATTTTGTTCCGATAACATTCTTATCCTTTGGTCTAGGAACCAGCTCCCAAGTATTGTTCTTTTCGATTTGCTCAAGTTCTTCATCCATTGCTTTCACCCAACATTCATCTTTGCATGCTTCTTTCACATTTTGTGGTTCAGTAGAGGAGAGTAATGCCAAATAACTTGAAGCTTCTGCAACTGTTCTTCTAGTTTGTATACCTGCTTCCTTTCGTCCCATGATCTGAGATTCTGGATGGTTCTTTTGAACATATCTGGATGGAGTCTTTTCTTCTATTCTTGTTCTTTCTACTGCTTCTTCGTGAGGTCCGTCTTGAAATTGTTCTTGCGGTTCTTCTTCTTCATCATTCTGTCTTTGAGGATAGCTTTCATCTTCTTCAATGTCTTCACGATGTATTTGCCTAGGAATGTATCCTTTCTCATCAACCACTACATCAATGCTTTCAACAATTCTGCCAAGTCTTTTATTGTAGCATTTGTATGCTTTGCTATGTGGAGAGTAGCCAAGAAGAATTCCTTCATCTGCTCTAGGATCAAGTTTGCCAAGCTGCTCCTCAGTATTTTTGATATAGCATTTGCTCCCAAAGATTTTGAAGTGCTTTACTGAAGGAGTTTTACCACTCCAGAGCTCATGAGGAGTTTGAGTGCTGTTCACTCGGACATTTGTCTTGTTGAGAATAATAACTGCCGCATGTGCAGCTTCACCCCAGAAGGTTGCAGGAGTTCCTGATTCATCAAGCATAGCACGAGCCATTTGCTGGACTGTTCTGTTCATTCTTTCCACTACTCCATTTTGCTGAGGAGTTCTAGCTGTAGAAAATTCTCTCCTTATTCCATGTTCATCACAGAAATCGAAAAATTCATTTGAAGTAAATTCTCCACCTCTGTCGGATCTGAGGCACTTAATCTTGTGACCTGATTCATTTTCAGCCAAGGCTTTGAAGGATTTGAATTTTTCGAAAGCTTCATCTTTGTGCTTCATAAGTCCTAACCAAACAAACCTGGAGAAATCGTCAATAAATAATATCAAGTATTCCTCTCCTCTAGGTGTTCTTTTTCTGAATGGTCCACATACATCTGTATGTACTAGCTCAAGAGGCATACTGGCTGATCCTTCTTTCTCTGGAAAGTTAGTTCTAGTCTGTTTTCCAAACTGACATGATCTGCACATGGTGTTGTCAGGAATTTTGATATCTGGAAGATCGCGAACTGCCTGATATTTGCAAGCTTTCCTTATTTGTGAGAAGCTTAGATGTCCCAATCTTCGATGCCATAACCAGTGCTCTTCATCCTTGCTTAAATAGCATTGTTGTTGTTCTTCATCAAAAATGTATAGATTATTTGAAGTTCTTTTTCCTTTGAGAACTGTTTTACCTGTATCAAGACACGAACAAGACATCCATTTGATCTGAATATAACCTCGGTTCTTTGATCACACATCTGGCTTACACTTAGAAGATTATGCTTTAGTCCATCAACAAACAAAACATTTCCAGCCTTAACATCTTCTTTTAAAGGAGCAATACCTTTTCCTTTTATAGTTGCAGGAGTATCATTTCCAAAAGAGACTTTCTTTCCCTTTTCTAAATTAGAATAAGATTCAAGTTTTTCTTTATCACCTGTCATGTGCTTTGAACATCCACTGTCAATGTACCATAGATTTTCTTGTCCTTCTGCATAGAATGCTATCCCACATCTTTCTGTTTGAGGTTCCTTTGTTTTCCATGTTTTGGTGCCTGAGGTTTGTTCCCTTTTTTGTTCTTGTACCTTTCTTTCCGGAAACCTGTTTCTACATTCAACATCTTCATGTCCAAAATTATTGCAAATAGAGCATTCAACTTCATTTTCAAGAGCTGAAAAATTGTTATAGGTCCTTTTTGTATTCCCTGTCATGCTTCTTTGTTTTTGAGCTTCCCTAGTCATGATTGTTTTATACGCAACACATTGGGCTGCTTTGTGACCAAAGTTATGGCAAGAAAAGCATTGTCCATTGAAGAAGTTTCTGCGATTATTGAATCTACCAGCCGACTGATTGTAATTTCTATTTTCATCTATTCTTGAACCAAATTGAGAAGGTTTTACCTGTGGCTGGTTGTGGCTTTTGTTCACCCTTAAGCTGGATTGCCCCTGATAGTTTGAAGTTTGTCCCTGCTTTACCTGATGATCTTCCTTGTGTTCTTGCTCATTTCTTCTTGCTGCATCAAGATAACTTTTTGAAGTGGAAGCTTGAGAAGTTTCTCCATTGTAGCCCAGACCTGTCTTATTTAGAGGAGATCGCTGCACACTGATAATCTCATTCAACGTTTCAGATCCTTTAATAAACTTGAGATTAATAGTTTTTGTTTTCTCAATTTCTTTTCTAAGACCAACAATTTCACCTTCTATTTTTTCAAGATGTTTTTCCTTTTCATCAATCTGAAATTGTAGAGTATCAATAATCATGTTCTTTTCTTCTATACATCTCTTGAGTCTAGTAATTTCATCATAAAGGTTATCCACATCTATAGCATCCTCATAATTATCATCTTCAAATGCCATTAACAATCTATATTTGTTACCTTGTTCATCTTCATCACTGTTTGATAAGCCATCGCTATCTTCATGGGTGTAGTAGCTTTTCTTATTTGTACCCTGTTTCTTGTTCCATCTAACTGGTTCCTTTCCTTTATCCTTATAAGAGCATTTTGCAGCATAATGACCTACTCTTCCACAAGCAAAACATTTGAAAGGTAGCTTACCTCTGAACCTTCCAGAACCCCTTTGAAGATTTCTGACAAAGTTTGATTCTTCTTCCTCTTCTTCTGGAACATGACATGCTTCATAGTGATCTTCTTTGCCTGATGCTTTAAAAGCAGCTTCCCTTCTGTCTGATGGACCTCCCTTTCTCATTTCATAAGCAGTTAGAATTCCATGCAGCTGAGACATAGTGAGAACACGGAGATTTTCCTTTTCTTCTACTGCAGATACTTTAGATTCAAATTTGGGAGATAAAGATCTTAGAATCTTTTGAACTACTATAGTCTCTTTTATTTCTTCACCCAAATTTTTCATACAATTAACAATCTCATCTACTCGAAGAAAATAATTAGCCACACTTTCATCATTATACATCTTGAGAGTCTCATATTGAGTCCTGAGAGTTTGAAGTTTAGCTTCTTTTACCTGTTCATCTCCTTCATAGCTAGTGATCATTTTGTCCCATATCTCTTTTGCTGATTTGAAGTGCATGACCTTCATGAACTCTGTTTGAGATATACTTCCTAATAGAGTACTGACTGCTTTTGCATTTGTTTCATACTGCTTTTTCTCAGCTGGATCTGTAGGAGTAACTGAAGGAAAGGCATAGCCTGATTCTACAATGTTCCAAACTTCTGTACCAAGAGATTGAAGATATGCAGTAACTCTTACCTTCCAATAATTGAAGTTTGTCCCATCGAAGACGGGTGGCCTGATTGATGCTTCTCTCTCGTAGTTGCTCATGATGAACGATCTACCTTCAAGCGATCAAGCTGTTTTGAAGGACCTGCTCTGATACCAATTGTTGGAAATAATACTGAGGGGGGGGGAGGGGTAATCAGTATTATCTAGCAATTTACCAAATCTTCCTTATTTGATCTTTTGAAATATTCTTGCATATCAGTACCATAAAACAATGAGCATGAATAAGGAAAATAGACAGTCACACCAAAGAACACAAGATGTAAGGTGGAAACCCAATGCGGGAGAAAAACCACCTGCTGCAATAATGTCTCTATCTTCTTTCAAGAAATTCTTTTTACAATGATTTTGTACTGGTGCAGTCCTTTACCAGCACGCAGGCTGCAACCTGCAAAGAGCTACAACTCTTTCTCGTTTTCAGACTTCTCCTGGAAGGGAGCTACAACCCCCTACTTCTTTTTCAAAATGATCAACAAGTATACAACAGATACAGTCTACTACAGATATCAGATCAGTAATTACTGAAACAACCCAGAACACCTTATGAACAGAAATATACAGTTAACAGATCATCTTGAGACAGGGACGCATATTTTCTTTCTGTGGCCTGCGACTGGACGCAGTATACCTTATGCTGTTCTGCGTGCAGACGCACTGTTACTTTTGCTTGTCTGCGACCGACGCACACATCAACACTATCGCGCCGCGTCTTTTGCTTCAGAGACGCACCCAATACACAGTCGTGCCGCGTCCTTCGCTTCAGAGACGCACCTGATCCTTTACTGTACTGCGTCCCGGCGCACTTTCCCTTCACTGAATCTGCGTCCCTTTAGATATAGAAGATAAGAGGACTTCAGAACCAACCCAAACACTCAGATCCACAGATCTGATCATGCGCCATATAGATCGTAGTCCTTTAGAAGATTTACCCTTAAAGATATGGACTAGATCACACCAAGAGATGATCAACCAAGATGATGCATAATCCAAATGAATTCCTCTGCTTTATATAGGCAAGCTTCTCCCCAAAACATGGAACAATACCACGAGCCGACATCATAGAAACACAAAAGCGTCGGCTAGATACCACACAAGAAACCCCCACGTGCATTTCTCTGCCTTGAAATGTGTGCACTGGGCGGACGCACCTCCTGAACGGCTGGCCTGCGTCCCTGGACGCGGGTTCTGTATGGTATACCTGCGGGGACGCACGTGCTGAACATATTTCCTGCGTCCTTCTTGATTTATCCCCTGAATGGGTTTGCCATCAAGGACAACACCTGAATCATAATGCCAACAAATAGTACCAGATGTGTACCATTCTACTCATTTGACTAGTGACAATAGGCCACAATCAATCGCCTACCAATGAGTATCTAAAAGGATAAAATAGTGCATCAACAATGATAAAAAAAATATGTAACTAAAAAGACCATGTTCCATGATTCCATCAAGGCATCTACAAATTTATGATAGTGCATTCTTTGTAAATGTTCTTAATTAAATTTTGGACCCTTCTCTAAATGCATGAGAAGGGTTTAAATACTATCTTAATTAACTAAAAATAAATTATACAAAATATCTATGAGGAGGTTTCGAACAACCTTCCTCGTTCCTAGTATCCAACTTTCCAAAAATAAAACTCCTAAAAAATGAGTCAGGTCTTTCTCGATGAATCACCGTTGCAGCTTTGCCTTTTAGCTCACAAATGTCAGACACTGGCTTGACTTATGGCGGAATCCCAAATTGTGTTCTCAACTACCTTGTAAAAACAACGTCGTGTAAAGGTGGCAATATTTTTTGTTTTGAATCTAGGGAGAAATTCAAGGTCAGGATTTATCTGTGTGGTTTGACCAAAAGTTGCCACACTGCTTCCCAGTCAGTTTTTAATAGCCTCTCAATTGTTTCTTTCTGTAGCTGACTTTTATTATTCCAGTTATCATTTAATACTTTAAGATTAGGAAGTGATTTTGGATCACTTTCATTTATGAGGTTGGATGTGTGCAACATGTGATTTACTGTTTTGATTATGCTTTTTGAAATACCCGATTCTCTGGCTATTTCTAATTCGGCCTCTTTCACCTGTGAGTCCCAATAAATGAATAAAATATCCTTGTGTATTTCGTTGATATTCGAGAGACTTGATCTTTTCCCCTCATCTGAATTGTGTTATTCAATATAGTTAGAGATCTTAGAATTGAGTTCATTGAACTCAATTCTTTGATCAATAATCATGTTTGTTAATTGTTCATTGGTATTCAAATGTGGAATGATATTTGATGTATGTTGGAGGAAGAGTTGTTGGAAACTAATTGATGCAAGGGAAGAGCAACTCCATAGCATAATTGGTGAAAATGTGGAACAAAATTTTGTTCCCACATTTTCTTATAACTCAAGAAGATAGGAGTAGGATCATTAGTAGTGCATTTCCAACCCATGGTTGGAAAATGAGTGAAGAAACAAATAGCATTGTAGACATATGTAGACATGAAGAATTGGGGAACTGATCTAGAGGAGGTAGCCCTGGTTTGGCGATATTCAATAATTGCTTTGGCCAAATTCTTAGATAGAATGGTTCCCGAATTCATAATGTGAGAGTTAACACAAGTATCAATTAAAGGAACCCAATTGCTTGAGAACTTAGTATTGTCGGGTATACCATACAACCTACATAGCATAGAGGTTGCGAAATTATAAGGGCTGGCTAAAGAAGCAATGGGGTACATACCCGCTTTATATTTTTTGAACTTATGGTCTCTTCTCCTCCATTCCTATATCATTTGAAATGGGTATTCATTTTTCTTTTACAAACTTTGCAATTAACTGTTTGACGTAAATGTACTGGGCATCAGGTATCTTGTACATTTGTTGTAAATATGCTGCTCTAAAAGAACCTAAGACTTCACTTTTCACTATCTTGATATGTTTTTCTTCTACTTCTGTATTTTCTACTACCCATCTTATCATATCTGTGTATGGCAAGAGCCTATCCCTTGCTGGTATTATGTGGAGGAAAGAGCATGCAACATCTCTGAACTTACTCCTGATGGTTCTGTACTTTCAGCTGTTGGTTGAATATTCGTTACTTCAGGGTTTTCACTGTCCACCGTAGTATAGATGGTCTACCATGTAGTGGTGCCTCCATCTACTGTGCATACTATGTCTGCAAAAATGGATGACATATCTATGCTTTCAGTTTCTACGATATATTGCTTGGTATGCTTCTGCATCACCTTCCGATGGACATCATTTTAGCAGAGTCTCTATTAAAACCAACAACAATTAATTGTCACATAAAATGAATGATTTGATGAAATGACTGAACTTTTTAAGAAAAGATCCGGGGAGCACTTTTAGCATTAATCAACCATAATGAACACCATGATTACATGCATAGGGATGATAACCGTATTAAATCATTCTGACCTAACTTGTGTCCAATTTAAAACCTCTATTTAAACATTTGCCAAATCTGTCATATCGCATATTTAAAATGTAGTGTGAATGAAACTTGTTAATGGATCTTGCGATACGCGATATCGCAAGATCACAATATTGGGATATCGCAATATTGGAGCTTTGATAGGTAACAATTAAGCTCTTGCCATAATATCCTTCGATGTGTGATATGTGATCGGGATGTCGCATGCGAATTTCAATCATGAGCTACATATCAGTATTTTTTGAATGTTACTAACTTCGTTACTAAGGATTTATGCGATTTGCGATTTTCAATGAGGACTTTAATATGTTTTAAGTTAGATTGAAAAAGGGCCCTTTAAAAGTAACAATTTTTTGAGAGTTGGCATTTATTCAAAAAATGGGGAAAAATTTAAAAGGGTCCCAATTTGTATTATATATAATAACTATTTTAATAATAAAAAAATGGGGGGGTTGTTGTATAGCACAACAGAACTTCAGGAACTTCTTCTAGCCCTCCTCCTGATATTGATCTGCCAGAATCATGCTTCCCTTTAAGTTTCGAGCCCAATATTACATCCATTCTTAATGGTGACACTGACACAATCAAAACAGAAGTCCCTAAAGTAATGTTTCCTGAGGTCACTGAACCTGACCTTCCTAAGTCAGACACTTTGATTCCTGAGGTTGTTTAACCTAATGAACCCCTGCCATCTTCACCTGTTACTTCAGGTCCTTCCTCTTCTCCTCTTTTGTCTCAGTCAGAACCTATACATCTTGGACCTGATGGTGAACCTCTTCCACATAGACTTGTGAGTATTTAAGAAATCCCACAAGAAGAGCCTCATCCTTCTAGTCATGTTCATTGGGAAGGAATCCATTTTTATCAGACTTTGCTACAAACACCTTTGCCTTATTCTTTGGACTTACCTGTGAATTTCTTATGGAAATCTTCATTGGGATCGTTAGCAATGATTGGAACTAATCCAACCATTCCATCCATGTCCACCACCATGGTTGATACATTGAATGTTGCTTCCACATATATATTTGAAAGATCACCAGAAACACATCTGTATGGTGATATATCCATTCCACCTGGTTATCAGAGTTTATCTAGTACCTCTTTTGGTGCGGTTTTGAGTCTTTGGACCTCTCCCATTTTATCACATATGGGAATAACATATGTTTCTTCTCTTATGAGTTCCACTCATTATTCTCCTCTTCCTCCACCAACACCCATGATTGAGAAGTAAGCTAACCCTTACATCAGTGGGCAAGGCTACCTTCAACAACCTAACTTTTCATATGTTGGGTACCCTCCACCTAGAGCACAATTGCCTACATCATCCTTGTTAGCACCTAAATCTACCTTAGGTTGAAGGAAGGCAAAAGTTAGGGTAACCACAAACCATGCTAAGTCTGGTAGCTAGCCCTACTAGAGCAAGAGAGGGCTCTCTCCGAGTCACGCTCAGTGAATGGATTAGAAAAAGGGTCTGAGATGACTTATAATGCAATATTTACCTTAGGCTAGTAAGTGAAAGTGGATACAAGAAACGATTTTTATAACTGACCTAACTTCTGGGATGGTATGGGACTGGCGCTCAGCAATGAACAGAGAATTTAGTATGAAGGCACAGATTATTCCGTGAGGCAAGGTAGGCGGAAAGTGGAATAATTTCGGTTTAAGGTAACGCGGAATGGAAATATTGCTGAAGAGAGTGAAAAGAGCACAGTGCATGAATCCTTTTCAACAAAAGAATAACACTGTACATGAAATTTTCCCACAGGCACAACAATATAAATTGAATTCTACCTAATCTCACTTAGAAAATTTCACTGAAATGGAACATGAATTGAATTATGGAACATAAAAATATACATATGGAACATAAGAACACATTTGCTACACTCACAACCACAAGAATCTCATGAAACAGAGCTGCTGCCTTTCATTAATTCTCTGTCAAACTTACACAGTGAAGAAACATAGTTTCTTTCCCACAGTCTCCCAGAAGTTACAAGCCAACCAACCCTTTGCAAATAAATTGCATACAATATATAAAATGTGTGAGGAAGAGGTAGAACGCCCAAGGGTTGGGGAGCTACTCGAATCATTGTGAAACGAAGATGGAGAGCCAACCATCAGCTACAGGTGCAGTGTTGCAAACATGCCATTTGGCATTGGGGTGACCATTTGCCTTTCTTCGCCACTTGGATAGAAGCCCATCTGGAGAAAAAATTCTTTAAATGTCGCCTTTGGTGCCAAAAAACCAAATTGTAGATGACCGCGCCCACTTGGAGAAGTTGCGACCCGAAATTTCGCGAAACGGGAGAAAATAGGCAGTTTTTTTTCCTCTGTGCGCCGCGCCAAATTCTCTATGCATCGCGCCACTTTGGATCTTGTTTTGGGGCACTTGCAGGTGTCCAAAATGTGCCCAAGTGGACTTGCTGGAAATCCTGTCCTGTCTACTTTCTAATCCCACTAGAATTTCCAAATTTGGTGCTCATTTTCCCCTCCAAATCTTCATTCTCCAAAGACTGCTTTCTGTGTGTCAAAAATGTGGCGGAGAGGCCATTTTTGGGTGTTTTTTGACCTTTAGGAGACCCAGATCTTCTCAAAATTTCTTGCCTCGACACCAGTAGTTGGAATTTTCGATGCTGAATCAAAATATGCAAATCGTTCCTCGATTGGAGCCCTATAATTTTAGCGTCGCGCCACAAGGAGGAATTTCCTATTTTTTGTCCAAAAAATCACCATGTGACCAAAATTTGCCCAATTTTTTTGAAATTTGTGCTAGAAGTTCTATATGAAGTGCTATGCTATGCCAAGGAAGCCTCAGCCAAGTTTCGAAGCTGATCTTGCTCCTTTTTCTCCTTTGCCTCCTTTGCCTCTTTTGTTGCTTTGCTCAATATTGCCTTTAGGTTCCTAATTCTTTCTTTGGAGCTCATGTTTCGGGCCATGTAGTGGTGAGTCATGCGCCTCAGCGTGTCTTTCTCCCTGTTAGCCTTATCCAACCGCTGCTCCAAGTGAACGTTCACTTTCTCTAACACATACTCCCAGTCCTCGTCTCTTTTCTCCATAGGTTTGCCTTGTGCTGCCAGGATGTGTTGTCGGCTTTCCTTGATCATTTGAAACTCTATCTCAGCTAGCCGATCCTCAAGTTGCTTGTTCCTCTACTCCACATACTGCATGTTCCACTTGGCCCTTTCCAAGTCCAGGGATAAGTTCTCAATCATTGATTGTTGCTCTTAAATGATCTCCCCAAGCTCAGCATTTGTTGGTTCTTCATCTGTCTCATCATCCTGGAGGAGAACAAACTCGGTCTCTCGCTCACCTGATGGCCCTTCCTCCTGTACTGGCTCCTTTCCCTTACCCTACTCCTGTGATGCTGATGTCGGAAGCGAGGCCCCTTCCACCCCGGGTGGAGATAACACTCGCTTTGCTGCTGCAAATAAGGGTCTACTTCCTTTCTGATAGGTGATGTATACTGGCATGGAGGCAGTCTCATGGCGCTCAAACTGATGTGAAGGACCCCCACCTCATGCTCTACCTCTGATACCATCGGTGGAGCGCTGAAGAAATCACAGGAGATGAAGTCCTCCCAAGCAATACCCTGCAATCCCAACTGATGGTCCACCAAAATCCGGATGAGAACAAAATGATAGACACTGTTTAGCTGCTGTCGAGGGGTCTTGTGCTTCATGAAGCTTTTCATCTTCTCAATGTTGTTGCAAATGAAAAATGGGAGGCTCATCATCTACACCCTGGTGAAGTGCATGAGCAACTTGATGTGATAGGCATAGAGGTAGGAAAACCTTCCCTCACAACTGAAATACTTCATGATCAACCTCATGAGTGGGGCATACTCATCCCTCAAAAATATGAATGGAAAAACTCTGGTGAGCTGGATCAAATAGCTGTTCTTGATGTAAGGCTCATAATGATGCCTCTCCACCTTCTTTTTCTTATGCCATTGTTCCCCAATGTTCGGTATTCCTCTTGCCACAGATATGGTTTCTGGTGTCAATGTGAAAGTGACCCCAGCTAGGACAGATTGACCTCCTTGTAGATGAAGTGCAAAAAGACGGGCCAACTCATGATGGACTCTAACATTTGCCACCCTTTGACAAAATTCATAGCATGCCAAGTTCTGGAAACAAGACATGGCAAGAGGGCATGCCTGCAGCTTAGTGAGGGTGTTCAGCTCATCTCTAAGATGCCTGCCACTCCGGTGATGTCTCCTATGTGCCCTCTCTCCTGAAGATGTGTCACTGTGGGTCCCCTCCTCATACTCTGATGAAACTTCTGATGCCATTATTGTTGTTTGTACCCTGAGTTTTACGCTGCCCTCTGAATCCAATGGAACTGGTAAAATCTCTAAAAATTTGTCACCAAGGGGACAATACAACACGGAGTATTAGGAGAGGAATGATAAAATGGGAATAGGGGCTAAAGGGAGAGCTTTATCATGGATTTTGGAGTGTTTTTGGGTATGGTGTTGATGGGGTAGGGTTTTGAATTTGTTTTAATAGGGTTTGGGTTTTTGAGTCATATGAGGAGGGGGGAAGAAAGGGATATGATTGCATTGGTGCTAGGGTGATGATTAGGGGAAAATGATACAGGGAAATTAGTTGATAGGAGTGGGGTAGAAGGATACTTTGGCATCATTGTCACTGTAGCAAAACCCTAGTTCCTTGATTTTTCTTTGTGTCTTCTTTGGTTGGCTTTATCAAAACTTTTGCATTTAATTCATAGTCTCAAAACCATGTTACTCTTCTCAATTTTGAAGTAAGAGTGAAAGTAGTTGGTTTGCCTTTCAATTTTGATAGGCATTCACAAAATTTTTAGGCAAATTAGTGGTTTTTTGGGCTTATATGTCTATGCGCCATGCGTTCTGCCTAGTGCACCGTGCACTCTAAGTGCGTCGTGCCAGTGGCAATTTTACATTGTGGCCGGTCTCCCAGTGCGCCGCGTGCCCTGAGTGCGCTGCGCCTCCTTGTGTGTGCGCCGCGCGCTGCCAAAGTCGCCCAGACTTGCTTGGAAGAATAGGGGGGGGTTTTAGTGGTGGATCTAGGGTGGCCTTTAGGGAAAAATGGTCAAGGGGAGATGGGAAAAAATGAGAGGAGAGGGAAAACAAATAAGGGATGGGAGCGACCTTGGTGCTAACATCACAATCTTGCAACCTCATCCATTGTTTTTCTTGGTGATTTTTCATGGTAGGCCATTGTGCTTTTGGGTACCATTTAAACATCTTATACACACCATATTAATGACAAAATTGATGGAGAAGAGGTGTCAACAGGGCCTACCTCTTGTTTTGCTAGCCCTCACCAAGATTTGAAGCGGTCTAGCGCCAGGCCCAGTGTGTTGCGCGTTGAGTGTGCATCACGCCCTTGAGAAAACTGAATGGTAGGCAGGCTGTGTGTGCACTGTGCCCTCTGTGTGCGCCGCGCCCTCTGTGTGTGCCGCACCCTCTGTGTGCACCGCGCCCTCTGTGTACGCCGCACTCTTTGTGTGTGTCGTGCCCTCTGTGTGCGCCACACCCTCTATGTGCGTCGCGCCCTCTGTGTGCACCACGCTCCTTGGTGTATGCGCCGCGCGCTCTGAAAACCAGCTCTCCTTCACCCAAACTCTCACGATTTCGCTCTCTCACCTTTGGAATGTCTCTCCAAGTCTTGCAAGAGCACAATGGCTTTGATTTGGGCAAAAACAAGTATATATAGGCTTGGGAGAGATGGGTTTGATTTTTTCTTCCTTGAAAACCCACTTTCTAATGTTTGTGTTTTGCACTTTTTTCGTTGACTTTAAAACACCCTGATTTTCATTTTTTCTTTGAAATTTTGGCTCACATGATGGGATTTTCGGAATTTCTTTGCGGGGACTGTGTGATTGGGCATTTGGCCATGGGAACCATGACTACATCTGAAAAATCAACTTGTGCATTTTTGGAAAAAAAATTCATAAATGACCTTGTTTGACTTTTCTTCAAAACAGAGTTTTGAAGAAGAGTCGAAGTCTCTTAAGGTGATGATGAAGCTTTCTGAACCATAGCTGTGTAAGGCCTCCCTCTAGCCTGCATGGCTTGTTCTGGACATGTTTTCAAAGACCAAATTGATGATTTCCTAGACCCAATCATAAAAATGACTTTGCCCTATAAAGGACCAGACCTTGACTGTCATGAGCTTTGGTGACTATGGACCAAGACCTGAACCATCAGGGGCCAGACATGAGGGAAAATTACTAGCATGACTTTCTATGTCAGATCATGGCATGTCCCTAGTGAAATGCAGCTGAGTGAATGGAGCAAGACACCTAAAATTGAAATGCACAAAGATTTTTTATCTCTAACGGAGGGCTGACCAGACTGACTCTAACATTGGCTCCAATGGGGGATGGTAGCTCCTTGGAGGTGCCAAGAACAACAGATCTCTGGAGGATCAAGACAGTTCGTTTTGTCCATTGTTCTATGGAGTCATCATTTTGATAAACAACACATGACTCTGACTTATTTATAAAACTGGAATAACCAAGAAATTGACTCAAACTTGACATTGAAATAACTCAAAAGCTGACTTTACAGACTGAAACCAAGATGAAATTGAAAGGGTATTTACAATGACAGTGGAAGCAGCGTTAATAGATCAACAGTGATATCGCTTCAGTATCCGACCATTGATCGGCCCTCCAGGACAATCTTCCCCGTTCATTTCCTTCAGAAGAAAGGCATTCTGACCCCTATATGTTGCGATCTTGAAAGGACCTTTCCACAGATTTTCGAACTTTCCGTGCTTGCCTTTCTCTTCATTCCTTGCATCCCACTTTTGTACCACATCATCCAACTAAAATTTCTCTGCTTTTTCTTTTCTGTCATAGATTTTCTTTATCTTCTCCTGCAACTTGAATGTGTTCTTCAAAACTTCCTCTCTTGTTTGCTGCAAGTGGATCATTTGATTCAAACTTCTTTGCATGGGATCTTCCTCACTGCCAGCCCCCTGAAGAAGTTTGACCACCAGGGTAGCAAGAGAAGCGGGAAATACTGTGTCCACTCCATAAACAAGCTCAAACGATGACATACCAATAGACTTTTTCTGACTGATCCGATCTGCCCAAAGCGCATGGACCAACCTCTTGTTCCAGCTCTTCTTATTTATTTCCAGCAGCTTCTTGATGATGTTGACCAAATATTTGTTCGAAGATTCCGCCAATCCATTGGCTTGCGGATGATAGGTAGTTGAATGACCCAAAATTATGTGATATTTATGACAAAATTCTACCATCCTTTTCGATTTGAAAGCTGCTGCATTATCAGTGATTAATTTGTTTGGACAACCAAAGTGAGACAAGATGTTATTTTTGAGAAATGAAATGATTACCGTGTTTGTCGCTTGTCTGGTAGGGGCTGCCTCAATCCATTTTGTGAAATAGTCCATCACTGTAAGGATCCACCTATGCTGTCCGGAATAGGCGGGATGAATTTCCCCAATGAAATCCAACCCCCACTGCTGGAAGGGAGTGCTCACTTCAATAGGCTTAAGTGGCAAAGGCTGTAATTTCTGTTTTCCTTCAAAAATCGGACATTTATGATAGCGCTTGACCATCTTATGCACATCAGCAAACAAAGTAGGCCAGTAGTACCCTGCTCTCAAAATTTTGTTCGCTGTTGATTTCCAAAAAAGATGACCACCACACTCTCCCCCGTGGAAATCCTCCATGAATTTATTTACCTCCTCTTCTACCAAACAATTTAACAAAATGCCACCGGGATCTTTCCAATATAGTGCAGAATTCAAAATACAAAACTTGGCAGCCTTCAATTTGAGTGTTCTCGCTCTGTTTCTAGTCATGCCGGGTGGTGGTGATAGATTTTTCAGCACATATATTATATCATAATACCATGGGGACAAAGCAAACATTTCGAATACCTGAATTGACATTCCTTCCTCATTCTCATCGGACATGGCAGCAATCAGATTTATGTCCAAGGCATGCAAGTTCGATTCGGCCATTAGCTTCGCTAACCCCTGTCCTTTGACCAGCTTTGTAGGCTTTATCTCCACATCATATTCTAGCAAGGCTGCAATCCATTTGCCTCTTCTCCCTTCTAGATCGGTCTGCACTAAAACATCTTTTACAGCAGTATTAGGAACATAGGCCAGAATGTGAGAATGTAGGATATATACCCGGAAATCCTTCAATGCCTTCACCAATGCCAGGGCTTGCTTCTCAAGATGTTGTACTTTAAAGTTGCATCCCTTATATCCCTGCTAAAGAATTCAATGGGTCTTTCATGATCATCTCTCTTCTGTAATAATACCGATGCCATAGTGTGCTCAGAAGCAAATGAAAACAATATGAAATCCTGAGTGTAGTCCGAGCTGACTAGAACTGGGGCTGAAGAAAGGGCCAATTTCACCAAGTTGGAAGATTTTACAGCCTCATCTGCCCATTTCACCTGGCTATCCTTCTTAAGCATGTTGGTCATTTCTTTCAAGTGTTCTACAAGATTAGGCACAAAACGACGCAGAAAATTCATCTTACCATTGAATGATTATATTTCCTTTTTGTTCCTAGGTAGTTCGATTTGCTGAATTGCTTGCACACGTGTTGGGTCTATACGAATGCCATCCTTTGAAATGATGTGCCCAAGTAATTTGCCTTCCTCCATGGCGAACAAGCTCTTCTTGGGATTCAGCGATAGACCATATTTCCTGCATTTTTGAAAGACAATTTTTAGGTGATGCATGTGCTCTTCATCAGATTTGGAAAATACCGTCAAATCATTCAAGTACACCACCAAAAACACATCCTTCTCATTTGCAAACTCCAAGTTGATTTCCCGCTGAAATGTGGCACCTGCATTCTTTAAACCGAAGGGCATTTTGGCATAGTGAAAGGTTCCCCATGGAGTGGTGAATGTTGTCTTGTCTCTATCATCTTCATGGACAAAAAAATGGTTATATCTGGAGTAACCATCAAGCAACAACATATGAGATTCCCCCACTACTCGCTGAAGTATATGGTCCATCTTGGGCAGTGGATAGTTGTCCTTCAATGAGACCTTATTTAGATTTCTGAAATCAATGCATAGGCGGATCTCACCCGTCTTCTTGCGTATAGGTACTAAGTTAGATATCCAATCTGAAAATCTGATAGGCACAATGATACCTGACTTGTACAACCTATTTACCTCCTTTTCGATAGATGGCAACAACTTTGGATTTATCCTTCTCAGCTTTTGTCTAAATGGTTTTTGATTGGGCTTGATAGGTGTTGGGTGCTGAATAATATTTGTATCATAGGTCTTTAAATAAGAATAATCCCAAGCAAATACATCTACAAATGAAGCCATCAAACTGATGTATTTGTCCTTGATCTTTGGCGGTAATGCTTTGAACAATTTTTCCAACTTTGGATTGGCAACTGTACCGATGTTTACTTCTTCTACACCCTTCTCTGTCGGCTGCAATGTTGGCTTGCATGCTACATCATCCTGATCAAAAAGTTCCTCTAGGGGTATCAAGCCTTTAGGAATGATGTTATTCTTCAACTGTAATACGTCCATTTGGTTGGTCTGCACTTCATCTGTACCATTTCCTTTGCCCTCATTGTTTTCCACATCACTCGAGGTTTCTTTGAACTTGCCTTTGTTGATCAGAAAACCTTTAATCTCCTCATCATCTTGAAACACTTGTCAATATCGCTGATCCTTTGGAATGGTTGGACGGTGCTTGACATGGATTTCAAATTTATTGCTGGAGTTCATGGGGATCTTCAAGCTGCTCGCTGCCTTGTCAAGAGCATCAACAATACTATTTTGTATTCGAGGCACACATGTCAAGGTGTATTATGAAAATAACTTCAAGATGTATAAAACTGCATTACGATAGGCCCGCATCCTAGGATGTTTTGCTTGATACTCACCTCTGACCTGTTTTATTACCAACTCAAAGTCGTCATATACCGAAATCCTCTTTGCATTCAGCTT
Source organism: Pinus tabuliformis (assembly GCA_031772625.1). Classification (NCBI taxonomy): domain Eukaryota; kingdom Viridiplantae; phylum Streptophyta; class Pinopsida; order Pinales; family Pinaceae; genus Pinus; species Pinus tabuliformis. The sequence continues at coordinate 1,082,693,209 of CM062815.1, read as the reverse complement.
TCTAAGAATCTTCAGGCCAACAATCAGAGCTTCATAGTCAGCTTCATTATTTGAACATTCAAAGGCCAGCTTGTAAGAGCAAACTCTCACGTTGTTAGGCACTTTGTTTGGGGCGGAGAAAGGACTGCGTACCCAAATATCAATACCATCGCCATCATTCCCTATTGCTGCATCAAAATCCATGGTCCACAAACCTTCTTCCTCCTCTTGTAAGTGCTGGAAATCTGTTTGTCGTGCCTTGTCTGCTTGCTGTCCATCGTTTTCAGCTGATTGTCCAATATTTTGCTGCTTTTCTTGTCCTTCTTTCTTCAAGATTTCTCTGAAATTTTCTGTTATTTCTGGAATTTCTTCTGCTTCTACTATCTAAGTATCTGTATGTAGAAGCAGAAGAAATCTAACAAAAGATTCTAAATCTGTATGTACATAGTTGATAGGATGATTCATAGGTTTCTCCTTGCTTGCGATAATATATTTCATTTTTTGTTCCCGATATAATTTCCTCATTTGTCCAAGCACCGTGATTGTTTCATAGGAGTAATCTAGTTATAGTGTCCCTTTCAATTTCGCTACCCAAGACCTGGAAAGAAGCATGCCAAACCTTGGAGGAATATCTTCTACCACCACATCCATCAGAACATTTTTCATAGGAAGCTGATCCAAACTCATAACCAAGTCTTTGATGAGTCCTATACACCTTACACTGCTGGAATCGAAAGAATAGAGATCATGATATTGCCGGGTGATGTCCAGACCAAGCGTATCCATGATAGCCTTGGGCATGAGATTGTGAGAAGCTCCGGAATCGAACATGCAGTTGTGTAACAAAAAATCATGCAATTGTAAACTGATATAGAAGGGTGGCACATCGCTATCAGGAGACTCACCATTTGTTGCTGGTCCAAAAATCATTTCGGGCTGATCATCTTCTACATTTACCATATCGGACATTGGGTCCAAATTCAACATTTTAGAAATATGTCCTCTATAACTGGAGTTCTTCATTATTTCAGTCAAGCGGATGGATACCTTTAACTTAGAAATCTCACTCTCTAGGCTAAAAGCGAGAGTTATTTCTACCTCTTTGACTGGGATCTCTTTCCTTTCCTTCTCTTTTGATGTGGCTGGTTGCTGTGGTTGTTCTTCTGATTTTGATTTGCTGCTCTCCGAACAAACCACCTCCTTTCCTTTCCTTTGTGTAGCTGATGAATAATTTTTTGTTGTTTCACCCTCCTTCTTTTTCTGAATTGGTTTGGCCAGCACATCTATGTTTCTAAGAGAATATCATTGTTGTTGTGCAGACAAAGCATTCATATACCCCCTTTGATATTCTTTTGATTCTTCCTCCAACATGATGTCGCTAGCTAGAATAAAATCAGTGTCTTGGTGTGTAGCTGAATTTACTGCACATTCTTCCTCTTCGGTGATGTAAGTAGGTAGCTCATCTAGAGTAAAGAGATGGTTTTCCTCACCTATTACATTCTCGTCCTCATCTGACTCCCGTCCATGCACAAAATTCTACTACAAAGTTGTTTGTATTGGTTGTTGTGCTGTCTGCTCTTGAGTTCGCCGATCTCTTTGTCTTATTCTATATTGTGGCTATTGTTGGCCACGAAAGTTAGGATTCCTAACTTGTGGCTCTGGCTTATCAAGTTTTACGCTTTCAAGCATCTTCTCTACCTTTTTGAGAAGCTAATCCATTGAAGAAGATTCTTCTTTCATCATGGTTTTCTTCTCTACTTCCGCTCTAGCTCTTTTGGACAACAGATTTGCCTCAACGATGACCGCAATTTTCTGCATGTCTTCCATTGTAGCCGGTTCTCTCTCTCTTAATTGGTACGCCATGTCAGCATCAAAACCATCTGGAAACTTCATCATTGCTAGTCCCGTAGGTGGCTTTAGATGATCTGGAATTTCATTTTAGACTACATTAAATCTAACACAATAATATTGGACAGATTCACCGGCATTCTGTTTGATTTGCTCATATTCGGACAGAATTTGAAGGGGATTCTTTTTCACTTCCCACCGGTTCAAAAATTTTCTTTGTAGCTCAGCCAAGGTAGTGATACTTGTAGCCGTCAAACCTCAGAACCATTTCCTCACATCACCTGCAAATGTTTGTACAAAGAGCCTCATTGCCACATTCTCCGCATCGATCTCATGAAGTTCATAGAAGTCTGCCATTTTGTCTATAGGTTGCTGAGTAGTAATGCTGTTAGGAGTGCCATAAAAAATTGGGATTTTACTTTGATAACCATTTGGCATGCCATCTAGGACTTGGGGCAGAGCAAGGAGTGTGAAACGGGCAGCCATCATTCTCGGTGGATTTGGCCTTGGAGGTGTTGGAGGAGTGTGCACAATTTGCAAGGGGCTTACAATTGGAGTTTGGGGCTATGCTGCAATGTAATTATCAATTAATCTATTGGCTCTTTCTGTTTCAAGGCCTACAAGAAATTGCGGATTGGGGACGGTATAGTCAACAACCCTTTTGGATTTAGACTCAAACAAAGATATTTCAAATCGTTCGTCAAACTCAAGCTCTTCAAGATACTCAAAAATGTTGGGACATGAATGGGATTTGAACACGGGAGTTATGGTGCTTTCTTGATGAAGAAGTCTTGGGATCAAATTGGGGTTTTTGTAAATATGAGGAGGGTCTGGGTCTGGATTTTCTCTGGTATATCGTCTCGAAGCCAGCGTGCTATTGAGAGAAATTACGGGACACAACCAACTTACTCAGCCTTTACAATCCTAATCTCATCATCCGGAAGCCTAGAATTATTATGAAACAAGGGGATTTGACTTTCAACTTTCTCCCCAGTGAAGTTGCCACTATGTTAGCAACTAAATCTGCTTAGGCTGAAGGAAGGCAAAAATTAGTGTAACCACAAACCACACTCAGTCTGGTAGCTAGCCCTACCAGAGCAGGAGAGGGCTCTCTCCAAGTCACTCTCAGTGAATGGATAAGCAAAAGGGTCTGAGATGACTTACAATGCAATATTTACCTTAGGCTAGTAAGTGAAAGTGGATACAAGAAACATTTTTTATAAATGACCTAGCTTCTGGGATGATATGGGACCGGTGCTCAACAATGAATAGAGAATTTAGTATGAAGGCACAGATTATTCCGTGAGGCAAGGCAGGCGGAAAGTGCAGCAATTTCAGTTTAAGGTAACGCGGAATGGAAAGATTGCTGAAGAGAGTGAAAAGGGCATAGTCGCATGAATCCTTTTCAACAGAAGAATAACATTGTACATGAAATTTTCCCATAGACAGAGAAATATAAATTGAATTCTACCTAATCTCACTTAGAAAATTTCACTAAAATGAAACATGAATTGAATTATGGAACATAACAAGATACATATGGAACATAAGAACACATTTGCTACACTCACAACCACAAGAATCTCATGAAACAGAGCCGATGCCTTTCATTAATTCTCTGTCAAATTTACACAATGAAGAAATAAAGTTTCTTTCCCACAGTCTCCCAGAAGTTACAAGCCAACCAACCCTTTGCAAATAACTTGCATAAAATATATAGAATGTGTGAGGGAGAGATAGAATGCCCAAGGGTTGGGGAGCTACTCGAATCATTGCGAAATGGAGATGGAGAGCCAACCATTAGCTACAGGTGCAGCCGATCCAGATTTAAATAGGAACGCAACAAATTACAGAGATAACCATATACACAAAGATGCAGCTGAAATAATACTTCATTTCATTAATGGAAAATACTAAAATATGCTTACAACCAGAAATGGAAATAAACCAGCTAGGGCGATGGTAGCTTATCTCTGAGAAGAGATGTGGTGGCTACATGCCTATGAACTGTGTTACAATGAGGCTCGAAGGCCTATTTATTGTTGAGAAACAATGGAAAACCCTTAACATTCCAAAACCTAACCCTAGGAGATGAAACGCCAAACTGTGGGCCCCGTTTGGGAGTAAATTGGTAAATCAACTTCCCGGGGTCGTAACTTTGGCATATGATCTCCGTTTGACACGTACAATAGCTCATTAGAAAGATCTATCCGAGCACTATCATTGTTGGAACGGGCAACATCGGTCCATTCCATGGACCCATGTGTTGTTGGGAAAAGTATCCAATACGGAATGACCCTATCCCACTCTAAGGGTGATAGTACCTCAACAACAACCGAATGCAAAGCTATCTAAGATTTCTTCTTTATGAAAGTAAAAGGGGAGAAAGGGATCCACTAACCGATGTCTTCCGCTAATGGTTGATCCAATCTTCTCTCCTTGATGCTTGTTCCCAGCTCCTTGCTTTTTCACCGGCCCAGCTACAACAAGATCCTGCAAAATGACAAGAGAGGGAAACTACAAGAACCATACATTCATAATTGATTCAAGGATTAGAATAAATCAAATACACAAGTATAACAATACATCATTGAGACACATGCATATAGAAGAACCTCGAATGCTTTATTAATGGAAGAAGTAAAGTTCTGAGAGTGTTACAACCATAAGAGGCCCAATCTAGCAACACCTCCCAGCAGAAAGAAATATCCTCTTCATCTCCTTCAAGAAAATCACCCAATAGCTCTATACTCAAACCAACAGCATTTCTTTACATTCACCAAATTCCAGCCTCCTTAGACCTCATGAGAGAGCTCTATATATAGGAGTTTTGGAGAAAGGATGAGTCAGCTTGAGGTTGGCATGAAGCTGACTAGTGTCCTCTCCCACTTCAGTTATTCTTCAATTCTTGAGTCCACTTGGAGTTTCTTGCTTCCACTTGGAGATCTAGATCCTCTTACTCATCACAAGGCGAATTCCCTGATCCAAGTGTCATTTTGGAAGCTTCCTGGGCATTTGACACCTTGAGGAATGACTGTGCCACTTGGCCAATCTCGCCCAGCGCATGTAGCCTTCATTAAAGTTGACATTCAGCACAGGTACAGAGTGGAGCAGTTGACATTCAGCGCAGATGCTCAGTGGAGCAGTTGACATGATCCAGAATTAGCTTGTTTTTGAGTGTTTTCAGGTGGAGAACTGATATTTAGTGCTGTGGTTTGCTGACCTTGTTCCTCTAGGGGTAGGAACAACATGTTTAGGGACTTTGGATCCCTTAGATTATTGACATTTCATGCTTCATGCTGTAAGGCACAAAAATGTCTATAACAGTTGCCCCCTAAAGTATGAGGTCGTTTATCGGGTGAAATGCTTTATCAGGAGGATCCGAAGTTCATTCAATCGCTGAGAGGTGACCTGTAATAAAATACAATACAATACATTATTTTTCATTCTGCTTTCATGATCTAGCTGAGGCGGGCATTCCCATGCTCAGCTTTATAAATTCATTTTGGTACATAGAACAGACGATCGTCTGATGGTAGACTGATAATTCTCTGCTGAAATTATCATCCTTTGAGTAGGATGATCATCTGCTGCAATGATGTACATATCAAATGTCTTTATATTTCCTGAATATATATCGTAGCCCGGATGGATGAAATTAGATCCGGGGTCTTCAAACTCGTTCGATCTTCACTCTAAGTACAAGTCGATCCATGTGAGAATTGTGCTGAAGTCGAACATGGAAAGACATCGCTTGATTACCGGTCAATGATGTAAACCGTTAACAAGCGCGAGAGGAATCAACGATAATGATAATGATCCTCAAGGTACTGCAGTACAATTCACGTGGTGTGAATAAAGGACTTGGCGTCGAACACCACGCAAAATCTTTTGGTCGAAGGTCATTGATGTATACCTGTCGCCGGAAGTGAGAAACTTGCCATTGAGGCATGCAAGCTTCAAAGTACTGAGGGGGGTGTTCCTAGATCAACTTCTTGGATAATGAGCTGAAGTCGACAAGAAGTGATCCGTCAAAGGAGGGCCTTAATGAATCCCACATCAGTGACACGGAACGGAGCTAATGATTTTAGTGGAGGTGAAAACAATCTGTGATATCTGATTCAGGGTGGCGATCATGGGTGGATGAAGGATAATGTATGGCAGTGGATGGGACACGGTTGACTCTTGTTGAACAACATCTCTTGAACATATAACGACACTGATGTGATGGATCGGTAGCATTACCCCAAATGTGGATGGTTTGGCGAAGACCATGGTGATGAGACCAGTGAATGAAACAACCCAACCCGATGTGATACGGAGGACAAAGTGTCATGTTCAAGAGCGACTTGCTACCATTAAAGCTTTGAGGTTCTCCCAATTTTTCCCCAGTCATTTCTGACCAGTACCTCTTTATTTTTGTCAAGCTTGAGGAGGATAACATATGCTTGTTCTATAACCTGCCCTTCAGGCAAGCCCATCGCTACGTTTTAACGAGCCTAGCGATAGGGAAACTCGTTCTCGTCTAAAGACAAGTTTGTCGCTATTTAATCATTTTAACGAGTCTAACGACAAGGAAAACTCGGTCCTTTTCATTTTTAGAGAGTCTGAAAAGGTACAGAAAGTTAACTCCAAAATTCCTTTTTCGTCATCTAATCCCTTAAGTCCGAAAAAGTATAAAACAATACAGAAGGGATGAGTTTTCGATAACTTTAACGAGCCGAATAAAACAAGCGCTCAACCTTTTTGTGCAATAATCCCTCAAATCCAAAAAGATTAAAATCTAGAGGAGGGATAGCTCTTCTGGTCGTTTAACGAGCTGGTAGGAAAAAACTCGGCTATCTTTTCATATTTTACGAGTCAGTGAAAAGAGCTTAAAGAAGACTCGTCTTTTGAGGAACGAGTGATGAACAGGGCAGCAGCAGATTCCAAGTACAGGTTGGAATATTCCAATCACGGCAGTGTCACAAGGATGGCTTAGTGAAATCACTCTTCGCAGTTGTTCCTCAAAATGGGTAAACAATCATATGGAGGTGAACGATCGGCCAAATGAAAAGTGGAGGTGACGGTGCACAAACACGACCAAGGCTTTTATTTTATGGCTGATGGGTTACATTTACCAAGGTTATTTACCGGGATGGGTTCGTTTTTTAACGAGCTTGAACACTGCTCAAACTTATGTTTATTTTTTAACGAGCATGAACATTGCTAAAACTGCTCGAATCCTACGTTTATTTTTTAACGAGCATGAACATTGCCAAAACTGCTCGATGATAAGTTTGCATGCCCCCAGCATAACAACGTAAATCGAGGTGCATGCCCCCCAAGCTTCATTGCATTCAATTTGGTGGATGGAATGAAGGTTTACCTTTGAGATTTGGAAAGGGGATTTGTTTCATTTTTTAATGAGGTTGACACAAGATAAGAACCATCCTCGACTCCTTGTTTCATTTTTTAATGAGGTTGACACGAGATAAGAACCGTCCTCGGAGCCCACTGTATTTACAGTATTTCTATTAGGGCGATGATCCATGCTGACAAAATGTTTAGGAATCTTCCGAATCCATTAGATATAGAAGATTTCATATTGTAGGTTTCCACTGTGGCCATTTCTGCCAGATTACTTGCAGGCGATAGGGAAAAAGTACCCATTAAGGCAGGGTCTTTTAGGAGACCTACTCCAATATTTTGAAGCGAATGATTGCTTCCATGGATCATTGGAATGCTTCCCGTAACTTGTGAACTGTCGGGGAGGAAAGTTTGTTGGTCGATGACTATAATTCCTCCTTGAAAGGGAAATGCAATCTTCCTGAAGTAGGTCGACACAACTACGGCCATGGCATATATCCAGGGCCTTCCCAGTAGGATGTTGTAATCGAGGTTTCCATCGATTACTTCAACATCAACTTCTACTGTTTTGCCCCCCAGTTCAACTTGCAAGTTACTTAAAATCCCATATGGAGTGTATGATCGTCCATCAAATGCTTTTAACGTCGTTGACGATTTTGACAAGGGTGGTGAGCCTAAATTTTTCCAGCAACTCATCGACATAAGACATGTAGATGCCCCCTCATCAATAATTGTTCGATGAACAATTTTGTTGAGGGCTTTCACTTGAATAAGGAAAGCTAGTTGAGCTGGTAACTTAGGGTCATATCCTTTATGATCAAAGGCCACAAGATTGGAATCCCTTGGGCCAACCCCACCTATTGCTGATAATAAAACCTGCTCTTGGGAGAGGCAATTTTGCGGTACCTCAAGTGTCGACATAGCGGACGACGATTGGGCCAAGTCCTCTACTATATTATAATTCTGTGCTACTTTGGCACGAGGATTAAATGTCGATTTGTGTACTCCTCCCTTTGGCGACTTTATCATTGGTTCAGGAATGATGGGTGGCACAACTTCGGTCAAAGTTGTCGTCGAACTACTAGGTTGTTCATTAGCCTTGTTATTCGACAGCTGTGGATTCCCGTAATCTTTATTCCTTGTCAAAGCATCATTTTGTTGTTTTGAGACAGACAACATAAGCACTTGGGATCAGGAAGTATTTTGATTAGCAACCAGTTTGGTTCTCGGGTTTGGAAACGGATCTGCTGAGGTTTTTGAATTCTTAAAGAGTTTCTTAACTTCAGCTATATGTGGACAATCTTTCGTCCAATGATCCTCACCGCATATATGACACCCCGTAGGGGGTTTCCTTTTTCTCCCTGATTTTTTCTTCTTGCCCCCTGGTTGCTTCAGTTGTTTGCCCTTGTCGGTCGACGTGGCATTTACTTCCGAGGCAAGAAGTTCCTCATTTGCATTTTGACCGGAAATCTTACAGACCCTTTTAGATGTAGCCCTTGTCGATTTCGCGTTTGTCATGCCAATCATGCCATCGCCGACGTGAGAGTCATTGTTCGAATTAGGAGGAGGAGGAATTTAGAATTCCGGTCTAGGGGCATCAGGTATTTTGTCGTAGAGCGTGCCAGACTGAGTATAAACCAAGTCTATATATTGTGCACGAGCTATAACTTGCTCTTCTGTTACGACTCCCCCTTTCGCCACATCTTCCGTTATGGCAGGAAGTAATGACTTGATAAACCGTTCAGCTAATAGCTGATCGGGAACGTACGTTTTTACCATCCTACGACGACGTCGCCACTCATGTATATGATCAGATATGTGGGTGGCCGTCGTCTGTTTGAAGTTGGTAAGGAGTTCTGTTCCTGTTTCATACCTTATCAGTAATTGAAAATGGGTTAAAAAGGTTGTGGCTAAGGTACTGAATTTGTCGAACGAAGCTCTAGGCAATTCAATGTACCATTTTGCCGCTGGACCCGTTAACGTCCTCTGAAAAAGGCGAAGTCTATCATTCAGGGTGTTTGATGAACACCATAGATGGAATGTCATCACATGATTCGACGGGTCTTCACCCGGATTTCCATTAAATTTAGGAATATCTGACGGAAGTTTATGCGGAATCGCTGGCCACCAAGGGGCATAAGCAATTGGATCATTCGTCAGCCGGTTTAGATCTGGTAATTCTAGAGTTGCTACAAAGGGCAACTGTTGATTCAGGTTAGGCGAAGCATATCCAGGATAAGATGGAATCGCCTGAGCAGTGGGTCATACCAGCATAATGTTGGCAACTTTGACAAGGTTGATGGGCATAACCATTATAGTATGGTTGCCCATTACTTACAAAGACTTGTTGCTCAGGTCCTTGATATGATTGCTGGAATGGCGGTTGTTGAGTTTGAACCAGCTCTGGTTGTTGAACCATTTGTTGTTGACCAATACTGGATGATTGACCAAGATGAGGAGCCACAGTACTTGTTTGATCCTGAGTCGCTCCAGATAAGGCGGCACTAATCTGAGGTTGTGATTGAGTCATTGAGACAAGAGGCTGTTGTATGGCAACCTGAGAAACTTGGGGTTGACATGCAACAGGTAGCGCTTGTACTTGCGATGCAATCACCATACCAGGTATAGTGGCAACATTCGACACAGGGTGGACTGGTTGCATTGAATATGCAACCCTTGGTTGCTGAGGCAGTATTGGTACCCATCCGCTGGATGTAATTCCAGTTTGACCTGAACTTTGTTGTAAACTCCCATATGGTTGTTCTCCGGGGGGGAACAATGAAAAGGCATACTGTCCTCCATATGGTGGCAATCCAGTACTCAAAGGGTAGATTGGCCTTTGAAGACACATTGGATCGATTTGTTGAGTTTCAACATAAGAAATACCAAATGATAATCCGGATGAAGAAATAAGAACTAACCTTGTCGTCGAAGCAGTCCCTGATGGGACTCCGGCTTGTTGTTGATAACTTGCCGGGACAGATGGTATACCAGCGAACATCGTGGGAGTAGCAGCAGGAGGCTCTGCCGCTGCTACGTCTGATGACACAGTCCTGTATGTCAATGGTTGTTCAGACATATCTAGTCTATCCAAAAGATTTCTCTAGCGATTCTACAAGAACTTCCACTCGCGGTAGAGTAACTTCGAAGATCAACGAGGGAAAGGTGATGATTATTCCGTTTAAAATAAATTTTATTAACGATGCTTTAGACACAACTTGCTTTTTCAGTTTTAAAGAGTCGAGAAAAAGCTAAAGATGACTCTAGTCTGCTTTGATGTTTTAACGAGCCTGAAGTGACAAATGCTCGGATGGACTTTTTCTGTTATAGAGTCTGAAAAAGGCCAAAAGAAACTGCTCTGGAGTTCTAGGTAGAGGGTGTGCCAAACTCTTCGCAAAACCACAGAATACGTTTTATGGTACGGGTGGTCGATCTTCGTGAATGCTGTGTTCACTGCATTGCGAATCGTAGGGCGGCTGACACGGCTTCCTATGGATAAAGGCTTTATTCCTATAGGGGTCTCCCAATATATACGCGACGGTACGTGGGAGCACAAGTCCGTATTGATACTTATTGCTTCACCGTGGAGGAATCACCCAACCACTCAACGCTAAGATATCACGTTTAACGACACCGGAACACGTCTCTAGCTTAGACCTCTATGTGTTTGCGTTATGTTTCAATGCGTTGTTATGTAAATTCAATTTATTTTAAGGTTGATCTTGTTTAGCAGTTTGCCTTTATGGATCACCACGAGATGTATGATAACACTCCTAAATGCAGTCTAAGATGATAAGCAAGCTTTTCAATCTTTCAACTCTGAAAATCTTAACTATTGAGGGAAAAGAAAGACATCATCTTTTCACACAGATCATAGAGCACACACTAATGCACTTTTCCCTAAATCAACATGCAAGCTGTCAAAATGCACATGCACAATGCAGGTATTTCTTTTCTCTTTCTTAATGTTGATGTATTACAAAATGAAAGCTTTTTATATAACTTTGAATTCAATTTCAAGTGAAAGCAAACAAGCTTGTCCAAAATCGAAAGACACCTTAAGATTTACTTGTTTCGATACTAAAAATATATAAATTCAAACCATATGACGAAAGCAAAAGCTCAATCAGCTATGAACAGCGAACAAACTAACTCTTAAGATCAGAAAGACACTTATCACAGGTCTAGATCTAAGAGGCCACAGCAAGACTAGTTCACTTTTCGTTATGGGAAACTGCAAGTGATGTAAGAAATACACAAAGAACAAATACAGTTTCTTTATATAACCGAGGCGGAATAGTGGCAAAGAAAAGTGGTTTCAGATAGGTACATTGACTGGTAACAGGCTGCAAAACAAGGGTGAAAACAGGGCAAGAAACAGCAGGAAACCCCAGTAGCACAAGGCAAGACTGGTTCAGCGCAGGTAGTACACAGGCAGTTTGACCTTCAGCGCAGGTAGCCCCTTCGGGAACTGCGCTGAAATGCAGACAGCCTTCACACAGCCTGCACTGAAGAACGAAACTTTCGTTTCTCTTGGTTTCCGGGTCACAGATTGCTCAAAAATTCACAGTTTTTGGCCAAATTAGAAGCTATCAGTCAAGTACACACTAAGGGATGAAAAGGAGGATGAAAAGCTATCACTAAGAGCTTATCAAAGTCCTTGTGGATCAGCTCTTCAAGTCATAAACATGCCCAGAAACTGAGCTAGAGTAGTTGCCCTCTACTTTGCATTTGGAAGATCCAAATGCTGTTCGATTTGGTACTCCCTGTGTTTAGGAAATGAATAGCAAAAACACAAACAACCAACAAGATACAATCCCCAGCGGAGTCGCCAATTTGTTGTTGGGAAAAGTATCCAATACGGAATGACCCTATCCCACTCTAAGGGTGATAGTACCTCAGCAACAACCGAATGCAAAGCTATCTAAGATTTCTTCTTTATGAAAGTAAAAGGGGAGAAAGGGATCCACTAACCGATGTCTTCCGCTAATGGTTGATCCAATCTTCTCTCCTTGCTGCTTGTTCCCAGCTCCTTTATTTTTCACCGGCCCAGCTACAACAAGATCCTGCAAAATGACAAGAGAGGGAAACTACAAGAAGCATACATTCATAATTGATTCAAGGATTAGAATAAATCAAATACACAAGTATAACAATACATCATTGAGACACATGCATATAGAAGAACCTCGAATGCTTTATTAATGGAAGTAAAGTTCTGAGAGTGTTACAACCATAAGAGGCCCAATCTAGCAACACCTCCCAGCAGAAAGAAATCTCCTCTTCACCTCCTTCAAGAAAATCACCCAATAGCTCTATACTCAAACCAACAGCATTTCTTTACATTCACAAAATTCCAGCCTCCTTAGACCTCATGAGAGAGCTCTATATATAGGAGTTTTGGAGAAAGGATGAGTCAGCTTGAGGCTGGCATGAAGCTGACTAGTGTCCTCTCCCACTTCAGTTATTCTTCAGTTCTTGAGTCCACTTGGAGTTTCTTGCTTCCACTTGGAGATCTAGATCCTCTTACTCATCACAAGGCGAATTCCCTGATCCAAGTGTCATTTTGGAAGCTTCCTGGGCATTTGACACCTTGAGGAATGACAGTGCCACTTGGCCAATCTCGCCCAGCGCAGGTAGCCTTCATTAAAGTTGACATTCAGCGCAGGTACAGAGTGGAGCAGTTGACATTCAGCGCAGATGCTCAGTGGAGCAGTTGACATGATCCAGAATTAGCTTGTTTTTTAGTGTTTTCGGGTGGAGAACTGATATTTAGTGCTGTGGTTTGCTGACCTTATTCCTCTAGGGGTAGGAACAACATGTTTAGGGACTTTGGATCCCTTAGATTATTGACATTTCATGCTTCATGCTGCAAGGCACAAAAATGTCTATAACACCATGTTGCCCCCAGATTCCCCAAAAAATGTCGTTTAGGGCCTCAAAACGGCTCCGGAAGTTCAGGACCCGAAAAACTGCTAAAAATAGTAAGTTGTGCTACAATTAAGGAAACTAAAAATGCTGAGAAAGACAATGGTGGGGTTCCAGGTGGACTTGGCAGGTGGCCACCAATATCCACCTGGATCATTCCTCCCCCCTTAGGAAGCAATGGTCCCCATTGCGTTGAGCTCCTCCATGAGATGAGGAAACTTCTGCTGAACTTGTTCCCTGGTGAGCCACTTGCCCTGGTGAAGGAGTTGGCCTGCTTTGACAACTCGATACAGTTGGATATTCTGTTGGCGAGTGTTCCTGATCTGTGTGTCCATGATCCGATCAGTTGCAGCTTGTTCCATGCAATCCAGATTTAATTCTGTGGGTTTGAGCTGTTCTGCAATGTCGGATGTGTCTAGCAATGGTGGAAAGTATGGCCAAAGGCGGTCCACATTGAACACTGGGTGCAGGCCAAGGAATGGGGGAATGCTGAGCTCAAATGCATTGTCTCCCATAGCCTTAGTAATGGTGTAAGGACCATATCGGAGTGGTCTCAATTTCCGATAGGCTCCAGTAAGGCGTTCCTTTTGCAAATTCAACCAGACTTTGTCGCCCACCTGAAACTTGTGTGGCACCCGATGTTGATCATGTCGCTGCTTGTACTTAGCATTTGATTTCTCAAGAATGTCATGGACCTACTGCCGAATATGTTGGATGCGCTCAATGAAGTTGGTGGCCTTATCTGTTTCGGATTGGACATGAGCTGAATTCATGTGAGTAGCTGCAAGTGGCATGGCCACATCAATGGGGCATAGTGGCTGGAATCCCAAACCCACCTGAAAAGGGTTATGGCCAGTGGAGCTGTGAAGAGCTCGGTTGTAGCTGTGCTGAACATAGGGGAGGCTCTCGTCCCATGTGCGTGGATGCTTTGAGTTATACATGCGCAGAATGTGAAAAATCATCCTATTGACAACCTCTGTCTGGCCATCAGTTTGAGGATGGAAGGCTGTGGACTTCGTGAGTTTGGTGTCCAGCATTGACCAGAGACTGGACCAAAATGTGTTGAGAAACTGACTGTCCCGATCTTAGATGATAGACTGTGGGATCCCAAAGTGCACCCACACTCGTTCAAAGAAGAGTTTAGTAGTGGCTTCTGCTGTGATATTCTTCTTGCAGGCCGCCATAATGGCCATCTTCGAGAACCTATCGACGACCACAAAAACACAATCATTTCCATACTTAGTGGAAGGAAGGCCTGACATGTAATCCATGGAGATGGATTCCCAAGGTCGACTAGGGGTAGGCAACGGGGTATAGAGGTCGTGCTTCTTAATGGTCGGTTTGGCAATGGCACAGGCAGTACATGATCGGATGTACTTCCCAACATCTTGTCGAAGATTCGGCCAATAGAAATAATTTTGCAGTACTGCCACTGTTTTCTCGACCTCGAAATGCCCAGCAGCCCGACTGTAGTGTGCTTCCCAAATCATCTTGGCACGCTCGCTTGAAGGGACACAAAGGTGACCGAGGTGGCATAATAGGGCATCCTGGAGGTGAAAATCTGCAACATGCCGACCCTCCAAGAGTGTCTGGTATGTGTGGCCAAATTCTGGGTCGCTTTTGTAGAGAAGTGGCCACTCAGAAGTCTCGTGCCCACAAGAGTTGAGCACGGTGGTCAGTGCCATGATCGGTGGTCGACTGAGGCAATCTGCAACATTATTGGTGCTGCCCTTTTTATACTTGATATTCAAGTGAAACTGTTGCAGGTATGTAGACCACTTCTGATGGCGATCATTCTACAATTTCCCTTGGGTCTGTATGAACTGTAGGGATCGGTGGTCTGTGTGGATGACCGTTTCCTTCCCCAAAATGTAATCCTTCCATTGTCGGCAGGCCTGTACAATGGAATACATCTCTTTATCATAAGTGGGGTACTTCCGGACTGTGTCTGAAAGTGTTTCGCTCTGATATGCCACTGGATGTCCATGTTGAGTAAGGACTGCCCCAATAGCATAGTCAGAGGCATCCGTCTCGACCTCAAATGGTTGTTGTAAATCTGGTAATGCGAGCACTGGTGTCGTGCAGAGGCGATCCTTCAACTCCCTGAATGCCTTCTGTTGAGATTCAGACCAAAAGAATTTTGCTTTCGCCCCTCCCTTGGTGACTTGACTCAAGGGCCAAGAAATATGAGAAAACCCCAACACAAACCTGCGGTAGAAGTTGACAAGACCTAGAAAGCTGCGGAGCTCTGTTAGAGTGGTTGGAGAGGGCCAATCTCGAATGACTTGGACCTTGGCTGGATCGACATGCACCCCCTGTTCATCAATGATGTATCCCAGATACTGAACCTGGGTCATGCCAAAAGTGCATTTCTCCAAATTGGCACATAGCTTGTGTTGCCGCAGTGTTTGGAGAACTTGTCGGATGTGGTGGAGGTGCTCTTCCCAACTCTGACTGAAGATCAGAATGTCATCCAAGTATACTACTACAAAGGAGTTGGTGAATGGCCGCAAGATGTCATCCATTAGCCTCATAAAGGTTACAGGAGCATTCGTCAATCCGAAAGGCATGACCAACCATTCGAAGAGGCCCTCCTTGGATTTGAAGGCAGTCTTCCACACATCTGAGGGTTCGATTGGTACCTGGTGATATCCTGACTTCAGATCGATTTAGCTAAAATATTTCACCCCCTTTAGTTGGTTTAGGAGGTCATCAATCCGCGGGATCGGGTACCTATTACAGACAGTGATCTTGTTCAGTGCCCGATAGTCAATACAGAGTCTCCATGTCCCATCCTTCTTCTGTACCAACACGATCGGGCTCCCACAGGGCGATGAACTCGGACGGATGTGACCTTTCTGCAGGAGCTCCTGAATCTGCCTCTTGATTTCATCGTTCTCCAGAACAGAGAGCCGATAAATTGGACCATTAGGTAGCGGCGCACCTGGGGTCAGATCGATGGAGTGCTTAACTTGACAGTGCAGAGGAACCCCTGCCGGGGAGGTGAAGATGTCCTCGTACTCCTCCACAATCTTGTCCATCTATAGTTGTCGTGCAGAGGGACCCCGTTTGGAGGCCGCAGCCACTGTCTTCTTCTTTCCTTGAGGGCGTATCATCAGGAAAACAAATTTCCTGGTTTTGGAAATGATCTTACTGCATTGTTTTGCAGTAATCAAAGAGATGGCGGCAGGTGGTGCTACCTCTGGTATCCTGAACAACTTATTTCCCAGTGTAATAATAACAGCACGGGGCCTTGATTCATACACAACATGTCGCTTCCACAAGTATGGTTGTCCTAGTAATACATCACAAACTTCAAGGGGAGAAATGTCACACAATACCTCATCCGTGAAGGGCTTGATGTTGTATGGAAGGCGACACTGCTGGCTCACGCGAAGATCTCGTCCTTGGTGAAGCCACCCAATGGTGTATGGTTGTGGATGTGCTGTGGTCGGTAAGCCCAACCGCTTCATGACCTCTGCCGAAATGAGGTTCTTTTGACTCCCGCTATCAACAATGAACTGTATCGGGGAGCCCTTTACCCACATCTGGGAGTGGAAGAGACGCTCCTCCTCCTCTGGACCTTCGGGTTCATTTTTCTGGATCTTTGCGGTAGCAACAGTGGCGCTGGGATCCGCATCAATGATCTGCTTCCCTTTTTCATACCCCTTATCGGGTTCTGACTCAGAGTCGGCACATACATCTGATTCTGAAACCTTTAGCTCAGCCACCAGTGACTGCTTGGCCCGACACTCACTTGTGTTGTGAGTGGAGCTCTTATGGAACTCGCACCATTTTCCAGTGTCCTTTCTCGGCTTTGCGGCGTTGTTCTTTTCTTGCAGCTTCGGCTGGTTGTCTTGGGTTGTCCCGCCTTGGCTTTGTCCTTTGTTCTGTGGTTTAGGAGCACCTTTCCCCTGCTTTGGATTCGTAGATCCAAAGTCTCACTTCTTTTGTTTAAACTTCTGCTCGACCTTGACGGCATATCAGTATGCTGCGCCGAGCGAGGGGATGTTTAGGAATTGTATTTCTTCCTGGATGTACTTGTGCAGGTAGCCACGGTATTTGAGTATCAAATGTTGCTCCGAATCCTTGATACCCAACTTTGTGCGAAGGGTATGGAAAAGATTGGTGAACTCCGGCACGTCTTGGTCCCTTCCCTGCCGCAGCGTGGTCCACTTTATGTATTCATCCTCATAGCTTCCGACAGGGTAGTACTGCTCCTTGATGGCATCCCGAAACGAATCCCAGGTGGGTGCGGCTGAAAATAGTGAGCCAGTACTTTCATCCTTCTGCTCGCAGTAGGTTTCCCACCAGTCCTTGACGTGGGGGGCTGCTTTGAGAAGAGAAAAAACAATCTTTTCCCGACTCGAAAATTCATGAACAGAAAAATAACCCTCTAGCAGATTTAACCATTTATCTACGGCATCTGCGTCTATCTGACCCTCGAATATGGGGATTTCAAAGTTAACTTGTACCTTAAAGGGTGTGGTGTTTCCAGAGTAGCTGCTGGAAGCCGATGCGTTGCTTCTGGGTAGCCGATGAAGGATCTGGGCAAAGCTGTCCATCATCGCGTTCTGTTGTCGCTCGAGGGCTTCTTCGAGCAAGATTTTGATGGGATCTCGTGCCCCCTCGTCTTTCTTCTCGTCCGCCATGGGAGGCCGTCGGGATTTGCGAGGCTGGTCTTGCAAAGGTTCAACCAGTTCAAGCCCTAAATCCTTATATCCCGACCTTGTTGGGGACATGCAAAGAAAAACATAGAAAAAGCAGACCGCTCTGATACCACTGATCCAGATTTAAACAGGAACGCAACAAATTACAGAGATAACCATATACACAAAGATGCAGCTGAAATAATACTTCATTTCATTAATGGAAAATACTGAAATATGCTTACAACCAGAAATGGAAATAAACCAGCTAGGGCGATGGTAGTTTATCTCTGAGAAGAGATGTGGTGGCTACATGCCTCTGAACTATGTTACAATGAGGCTCGAAGGCCTATTTATTGTTGAGAAACAATGGAAAACCCTTAACATTCCAAAACCTAACCCTAGGAGATGAAACGCCAAACTGTGGGCCCCGTTTGGGAGTAAATTGGTACATCAACTTCCCGGGGTCGTAACTTTGGCATATGATCTCCGTTTGACGCATACAATAGCTCATTAGAAAGATCTATCCGAGCACTATCATTGTTGGAACGGGCAACATTGGTACCATGTTGCCCCCGGATTCCCCAAAAAACGTCGTTTAGGGCCTCAAAACGGCTCCGGAAGTTCAGGACCCGAAAAACTGCTAAAAATAGTAAGTTGTGCTACAATTAAGGAAACTAAAAATGCTGAGAAAGACAATGGTGGGGGTCCAGGTGGACTTGGCAGGTGGCCACCAATATCCACCTGGATCAGCAGCGTTGCAAACATGACATTTGGCATTGGGGTGACCATTTGCCTTCCTTCGCCACTTGGATAGAAGCCCATCTGGAGAAAAAAATATTTAAATGCCGACTTTGGTGCCAAAAAACCAAAGCGTAGATGACCGGACCCACTTGGAGAAGTCGTGACCCGAAATTTCGCGAAACGAGAGCAAATATGCAGTTTTTTTTCCTTTGTGCGCCGCGCCAAATTCACTGTGTGTCGTGCCACTTTGGAGCCTGTTTTGGGGCACTTGTAGGTGTCCAAAATGTGGCAAAGTGGGCTTGTTGGAAATCCTGTCCTGTCTACTTTCTAACCCCACTGGAATTTCCAAATTTTGTGCTCATTTGTCCCTCCAAATCTTCATTCTCCCCAGACTTCTTTCTGTGTGTCAAAAAAGTGGTAGAGAGGCCATTTTTGGGTGTTTTTTGACCTTTAGGAGACCCAGATCTTGTCAAAATTTCTTGCCCAGACACCAGTAGTCATAATTGTTTATGCTGAATCCAAATATGCAAGTCGTTCCTTGATTGGAGCCCTAGAATTTGACCATCGCGCCAGTGGCGCGGAGCACAGGGAGGAATTTCCTGTTTTTTGTCCAAAAAATCACCATGTGACCAAAATTTGCCCAAATTTTTTGAAATTTGGGTTGGAATTTCTCTATGAAGTGCTATGTTGTGCTACGAAAGCCTCAGCCAAGATTCGAAGCCGATATTGCTCCTTTGCCTCCTTTGCCTCTTTTGTCGCTTTGCTCAATCTTGCCTTTAGGCTCCTGATTCTTGCTTTGGAGCTCATGTTTTGGGCCATGTAGTGGTGAGTCATGCGCCTCAGCATGTCTTTCTCCATGTTAGCCTTATCCAACCGCTGCTCGAAGTGAACGATCACTTTCTCTAACACTCGTCTCTTTGCTCCATAGGTCTGCCTTGTACTGCCAGGATGTGTTTCCGGTTTTCCTTGATCATTTGCAACTCTGTTTTAGCTAGCCGATCCTCAAGTTGCTTGTTCCTCTGCTCCGGATACTGTACGTTCCACTTGGCCCTTTCTAAGTCCAGGGATAAGTTCTCATTCACTGATTGCTGCTCCTAAATGATCTCCTGAAGCTCAGCATTTGTTGGTTCTGCATCTGTCTCATCATCCTGGAGGAGAAAAAACTCGGTCTCTCGCTCACCTAATGGCCCTTCCTCCTGTACTGGCTCCTTGCCCTTACCCTACTCTTGTGATGCTGATGTCGGAAGCGAGGCCCCTTCCACCCCGGGTGGAGATAACACTCGCTTTGCTGCTGCAAATAAGGGTTTATTGCTTTTCTGATAGGTGATGTATACTGGCATGGTGGTAGTCTCATGGCACTCAAACTGATGTGAAGGAACCCCACCTCATGCTCTGCCTCTGATACCACCGATGGAGCACTGAAGAAATCACAGGAGATGAAGTCCTCCAAAGCAATACCCTGCAATTCCAACTGATGGTCCACCAAAATCCGGATGAGAGAAAAATGATAGACACTGTTTAGCTGCTGTCGAGGGGTCTTGTGCTGCATGAAGTTTTTCATCTTCTCAATGTTGTTGCAAATGAAAAATGGGAGGCTCATCATCCACAACCTGGTGAAGTGCATGAGCAACCTGATGTGATAGGAATAGAGGCGGGAAAACCTTCCCTCACAACTGAAATACTTCATGATCAACCTCATGAGTGGGGCATACTCATCCCTCAAAAATCTGAATGGAAAAACTCTGGTGAGCTGGCTCAAACAGCTGTTCTTGATGTAACTTAGGAAAATTTTAAGGATGGAAAATTTTCTTGAAGTTTAAAACATTGGCGAATCTCACTAATCCCTAATATGCAAATTATAAAATGTTTATTGATATATTTGTAAACTTATTCAAATTTATAATGATTTTATATATAGCCTTTATATAATGTTGGCGATTTTTAAGGTAAAATAATTTTATATTCTAAAATTTGGGCGAATCGTCTTTTATAAAATTAGGAATTTGCGAATCTTTTTTGTGGAAAAATCATGGAAATTAGCCCACTGGGCGAACATTAGCCCCTAAAATTTTCCATGGATGTAAGGCTCATAATGATGCCTCTCCACCTTCTTTTTCTTGTGCCATTGTTCCCCAATGTTCGGTATTCCTGTTGCCACTGATATGGTTTTCGGTGTCAATGTGAAAGTGAACCCAACCAGGATAGATTGACCTCCCTATAGATGAAGTGCAAAAAGATGAGCCAACTCATGATGGACTCTAACATTTGCCACCCTTCGAAAAAATTCATAGCATGCCAAGTGCTGAAAACAAGACATGGCAAGAGGGCATGCCTGCGGCTCAGTGAGGGTGTTCGGCTCATCTCTAAGATGTCTGCCACTCCGGTGATGTCTCCTATGGGCCCTCTCTCCTGAAGATGTGTCGCTGTGGGTCCTCTCCTCATACTTTGATGAAACTTCTGATGGCATTACTGATGTTTGTAGCCTGAGTTTTATGCTGCCCTCTGAATCTAATGGAACTAGTAAAAGATCTGAAAATATGTCACCAAGGGGACAATAAAACAGGGAGTATTAGGAGAGGAATGATGAAATGGTTATAGGGGCTAAAGGGAGAGATTTATCATGGATTTGGGAGTGTTTTGGGGTATGGTGTCGATGGGGTAGGGTTTTGAATTTGTTTTAATAGGTTTGGGTTTTTGAGTCATATGAGGAGGGGGAAAAGAAGGGATATGATTTCAGCATGTCTTTCTCCATGTTAGCCTTATCCAACCGCTGCTCGAAGTGAACGATCACTTTCTCTAACACTCGTCTCTTTGCTCCATAGGTCTGCCTTGTACTGCCAGGATGTGTTGCCGGTTTTCCGTGATCATTTGCAACTTTGTTTTAGCTAGCCGATCCTCAAGTTGCTTGTTCCTCTGCTCCAGATACTGTACGTTCCACTTGGCCCTTTCCAAGTCCAGGGATAAGTTCTCAATCACTGATTGCTGCTCCTAAATGATCTCCCGAAGCTCAGCATTTGTTGGTTCTGCATCTGTCTCATCATCCTGGAGGAGAAAAAACTTGGTCTCTCGCTCACCTAATGGCCCTTCCTCCTGTACTGGCTCCTTGCCCTTACCCTACTCTTGTGATGCTGACGTCGGAAGTGAGGCCCCTTCCACCCCGGGTGGAGATAACACTCGCTTTGCTGCTGCAAATAAGGGTCTATTTCTTTTCTGATAGGTGATGTATACTGGCATGGTGGTAGTCTCATGGCACTCAAACTGATGTGAAGGAACCCCACCTCATGCTCTGCCTCTGATACCACCGATGGAGAACTGAAGAAATCACGGGAGATGAAGTCCTCCAAAGCAATACCCTGCAATTCCAACTGATGGTCCACCAAAATCCGGATGAGAGAAAAATGATAGACACTGTTTAGCTGTTGTCGAGGGGTCTTGTGCTGCATGAATTTTTTCATCTTCTCAACGTTGTTGCAAATGAAAAATGGGAGGCTCATCATACGCAACCTGGTGAAGTGCATGAGCAACCTGATGTGATAGGAATAGAGGCAGGAAAACCTTCCCTCACAACTGAAATACTTCATGATCAACCTCATGAGTGGGGCATACTCATCCCTCAAAAAACTGAATGGAAAAACTCTGGTGAGCTGGCTCAAATAGCTGTTCTTGATGTAAGGCTCATAATGATGCCTCTCCACCTTCTTTTTCTTGTGCCATTGTTCCCCAATGTTCGGTATTCCTGTTGCCACTGATATGGTTTTCGGTGTCAATGTGAAAGTGAACCCAACCAGGATAGATTGACCTCCCTATAGATGAAGTGCAAAAAGACGAGCCAACTCATGATGGACTCTAACATTTGCCACCCTTCGAAAAAATTCATAGCATGCCAAGTGCTGGAAACACGACATGGCAAGAGGGCATGCTTGTGGCTCAGTGAGGGTGTTCAGCTCATCTCTAAGATGTCTGCCACTCCGGTGATGTCTCCTATGGGCCCTCTCTCCTGAAGATGTGTCGCTATGGGTCCTCTCCTCATACTCTGATGAAACTTCTGATGCCATTACTGATGTTTGTAGCCTGAGTTTTATGCTTCCCTCTGAATCTAATGGAACTAGTAAAAGATCTGAAAATATGTCACCAAGGGGACAATAAAACAGGGAGTATTAGGAGAGGAATGATGAAATGGTTATAGGGGCTAAAGGGAGAGATTTCTCATGGATTTGGGAGTGTTTTTGGGTATGATGTCGATGGGGTAGGGTTTTGAATTTGTTTTAATAGGTTTGGGTTTTTGAGTCATATGAGGAGGGGGAAAAAAAGGGATATGATTTCATTGGTGCTAGGGTGATGATTAAGGGAAAATGATACAGGGAAATTAGTTAATAGGAGTGGGGTAGAAGGATACTTTGGCACCACTGTCACTGTAGCAAAACCCTAGTTCCTTGATTTTTCTTTGTGTCTTCTTTGGTGGGCTTTATCGAAACTTTTGCATTTAATTCATAGTCTCAAAATCATGTTACTCTTCTCAATTTTGAAGTAAGAGTGAAAGTAGTTGGTTTGCCTTTCAAGTTTAATAGGCATTCACAAAAATTTTAGGAGAATTTGTGGTTTTATGGGCTTATATGTCTGTGCGCCGCGTGCTCTTCCCAGTGTGCCGCGCCAGTGGCAATTTTACACTGTGGTCGGGCTCCCAGTGTGCCGCACGCCCTGAGTGCACTGCGCCTCCTCGTGTGTGCGCCGCGTGCTGCCAAAGTCACCTAGACTTGCTTGGAAGAATAGGGGGAGGGTTTTAGTGGTGGATCTAGGGCACCTGTAGGGAAAAATGGTCAAGGGGAGATGGGGAAAAATGAGAGGAGAGGGAAAACAAACAGGGGAGGGGAGCGACCTTGGTGCTAACATCATAATCTTGCAACCTCATCCATTGTTTTTCTTGGTGATTTTTCATGGTAGGCCATTGTTCTTTATGGTACCATTTAAACATCTTATACAAACCATATATATAACAAAATTGATGGAGAAGAGGTGTCAACAGGGAATACCTCTTGTTTTTCTAGCCCTCACCAAGATTTGAAGCGGTTTGGCAATTTTTTTATGCCTCTGGCTATGTGTGTCGCGCGCCAGGCCCAGTGCGCCGCACGCTGAGTGTACGTCACGCCCTTGAGAAAACTAAATGGTGGGCAGGCTGCGTGTGCGCTGCGCCCTCTGTGTGTGCCGTGCTCCTTGGTGTATGTGCCGCGTGCTCTGAAAACCAGCTCTCCTTCACCCAAACTCTCATGATTTCGCTCTCTCACCTTTGGAATGTCTCTCCAAGTCTTGCAAGAGCACAATGGCTTTGATTTGCAAAAAAACAAGTATATATAGGCTTGGGAGAGATGGGTTTGATTTTTTCTTCCTTGAAAACCCACTTTCTAATGTTTGTGTTTTTCACTTTTTTAATTGACTTTAAAACACCCTGATTTTCATTTTTCCTTTGAAATTTTGGCTCACATGATGGGATTTTCGGCATTTATTTGCGGGGATTGTGTGATTGGGAATTTGGCCATGGGAACCATGGATGCATCTGAAAAATCAACTAGTGCATTTTTGGAAAATTTTGTCATAAATGACCTTGTTTGACTTTTCTTCAAAACAGAGTTTTGAAGAAGAGTCGAAGTCTCTTCAGGTGATGATGAAGCTTTCTGAACCATAGCTGTGTAAGGCCTCCCTCTGGCCTGCATGGCTTGTTCTGGACATGTTTTCAAAGACCAAATTGATGATTTCCTAGACCCAATCATAAAAATGACTTTGCCCTGTAAAGGACCAGACCTTGATTGTCACGAGCTTCAGTGACTATGGATAAGACCTAAACCAGCAGGGGCCAGACATGAGGGAAAATGACTAGCATGACTTTCTCCGTCAGATCATGGCATGTCCCTAGCGAAATGCAGCTGAGTGAATGGAGCGGGACACCTAAAATTGAAATGCACAAAGATTTTTGATCTCTGACGAAGAGCTGACCAGACCGACTCTAACAATCCCCTCCTCCTTTGGTAGGGGGAAACCTATTGTTGTTGTACCTCAAATCGGTAATCAACATTATTATACTCCTATTTATCTTGGAATGGATTCCAGTGTTTGGAAACTTACTTTTCCCATTCAACTTGGTTCATTTTGGGACTGATTGTTGAATCCTCAACTTGGTTCATAGTATGGCGTAGTCCCAATTGAGCCCAACTTATCATTAGGCAATGAAAAACCCCATTGGGAAACAATATGGACAATATCAAGCACCTTTTCAAGGAAAACAAGCCCAAACCCAACCATTCCAACATCTTTATCATCATTGTGCAGCTAGACAACACAGTCACTTGTATACTGGTTATTTGAATCCTCCTTATCCTATTACCCAGGTTCCGTATCATCAGAACCCTCCTTATCCAGGGTTACAAGTGCCTGGTACTCAGGCTATTCCTTCATACCCAGTTCATCCACCTTTGTTATTTGACCAACAATTTCCTTTTGTGTCTACTCTCGAATTGCCAAACTTGACTCAGCTCACTAATGACCCCATCACTCATTCACCATGGTGTCCGATTATTCCCACTAAACTGTCACCTGATATCCCAAAATTCAATGGGAATCTAGGATAAGACCTGTCGATGCATGTTATGACATATCATATATGGTGTTCTTCAAACTCCCTTATAAATGATTCCATTAAACTTCATATTTTCCAATGAACTCTTAAATGTACAGCAACTAAATGTTATATTGAATTACCTAGAGATTTGTTTCATGATTTCAACACTTTAGCCACCACCTTCCTCATGCATTTCCAACTGCCCATCAGATATGAAACTGAAACGAAACTATTGACCAAATTTAAACAATCAGATTCCACTCACATCTCATATCACATTCATGAGTGGAGGCATCATCACCTATTAGTCCAGACTTATGTTCCTGATTAGTTGTTAGCGGAATGGTTTGTCAATCTCTATTAGCTCCTATAATAGAAGACATGGCTAAAGGTGGAGTCATGGTTGAAGAGAAATTTATCGCTCATGCACAATATTTGGACCTTGTTTATGTTATGCAACTTGCTCACAAAATAGAAGAAAAGATAGATCAACGCCATCAAAATCAGCCTCTTCGAGGGGGAAGCCTCCTTTACATTACACAAATGAATGATTCTTGGATGATACAAATGAAAAAACCTCCTTTATATATATAGGAGTATAAGGGGTCACAATATAATCAAAGCCAGCATAACAATAATAATATAAGGGCACAAAAATAACAATAGTGGGATTCTATGGGCACAATAATAAAAATATGGGGATAATAGGGGCACAACAGTAATAATAAGGGCAACAATGAAAATAGTAATGGGGGAATCACTAGTATTATAGGGACCTAACATGCCCCTCTCCTTCAAAAAAGTTTTTTCCTCAATGTTTGACTAGTTATGGATGCTTCTGTATAAAATTCGCACCCTCCCATGTGGAATCTTCAGTGGGTAAGTTCTTCCACTTGATGAGATACTCCAAAATTGATCGATTTCGTAGTTTTCAAGTTCTTGTTTCTGCGACTTCTTTATGTTCCAATAAAATTTTCCTTCCTCATCAAGTTTTGGAAATATTGTTTGAACTGGGATTTTGTCACCTACAACCTTCTTTAAGCATGAAACATCTAACACTAGGTGCACTTGGGAAGCTATAGGAAGCTCCAATTTGTATTCCATAGTACCAATCTTTTGCAACACCTTGTACAGACCATAATACTTTGGTGATAATTTATTATCCTTCTTAGCTTACTTGAGGGACATATGTTTATATGGTTGTAGCCATAGGAATACCCAGTCACCTACATCAAAACTTCTTTCACTACTATGTTGATATGCCTGTTCTTTCATTCTATTATGCGGCAAAGTGATGTTATCCTTTAAGATTTGGAGAACCTAGTGTTGATGCTCGATGTGACCTTCCACCCGTTGAACCTTATAATTTTCTCTTAAATATGATGGGATGGAGGCTTGATGATATCCATAAAGTGCCATAAATGGGGTATTTTTTTTGTAGTATGGAAGGAAGTGTTATACCACCATTCATCTAGAGGAAACCATTTGACCCATTGTGTTTGTTTATCAGATACAAAGAAACGAAGATATCCTTCCAAACATTTGTTTATTTTCTCAGCTTTCCCATCAGATTGAGCATGATAAGATGAGCTATGAGCTAATTGAGTACAAACATAAGAAAATAATTTTGTCCAAAAATTTCCAGTGAAAATGGGATCTCTGTTGCTTACAATAATATTTTCGTTTCCATGTAGCTTTTGAATTGTTTCCATAAATGTAGTAGACACTGTACTTGCTTTAAATGGATGCAATAAGGCACAAAAGTGTGCATACTTGGTAAGTCTATCAACTACCACCATGATGACACTCTTTCCTTCAGACTTGGGTAAACTTGTGATAAAATTCATTGAAACCTCCTCCCAATGTTGGCTTGGAATGGATAAAAGGTTGTAATAGACCTGGGTTCTTAATTGTTTAAAATTTATTTTGTTGGCAAACCAAACATTCCACCACAAACTTTTGAATATCCAATTTAAGGCCATCCCAAAAAAATTCCTTCTTAACCCTGTGGTAATTTTTTAAAAATCCCGAGTCACACTGTCCTAAGGGAGAGGTGTGAAATTCCATAAAAATCTTTTGTTTGAGTTTGGAATTCTTACTTGGGTATAAGCGATCTTTGTACCATAACGAATCATTTTTCTAGCTAAATGTATCAGATGTACTGAGATCTTGTTTTAACTTTTGAATAAGTGCCCACACTTCTTCGTCATTCTTCCATTCTTCCATTCATCCCTTGATTAATTTATTCAATCTGGTTGGATAATAGAAATGGTATAAAGAAATGCTTCCACGTCCTCATCCTTTCTTGAGAGTGCATTTGCCACAACATTTTGCTTCCTTTTTTTGTAGATGATTTCAAATTCATAACCCAACATCTTTGTGACCCATTTTTTTTGCTATTCTGAAGATAATATTTGTTATAAAAAGTATTTAAGATTATCATGATCTATTTTGACCTTGAAGTGTCTTTCCATTAGCTAGGGTTGCCATTTTTTAAGTGCATGCAATATTGCCAACATTTCCTTCTCATAAATAGCTTTGTGTAAATACTTTCCTTTGATTGGATAACTTTCGAAAGCAATGTGTCTTTCTTCTTGCATTAAAACAACACCAATTCCATTTCTTGAGGCATCACATTCCACAATAAATGTTTTTGTGAAGTCCGACGTAGCTAAGACTAGTGCTTGGCACATTGCCTCTTTAAGATGTTCAAAGGCTTTCGTTGCTTTCGGAGTCCATGAAAATTCATCTTTCTTCAATAATGTTGTTAGAGGTGCTGCTATTCTTCCATAATTTGTAACAAACTTTTGATAATACCCTGTCAACCCGATAAATCCTCGTAGATGCTTTATGGATGTGGGTATTTTCCATTCCTTAATGGCTTTAGTTTTTCTAGGTTCTACCTTAACACCTTCATGAGATACAATATGACCCAGATATTCCACCACTTGTACTCCAAAGAAACATTTGGAAAGTTTTTCATATAATTGTTTCCCCAATAGTTTGAGCACCCTCTCAACATGTTGAACATGATCCTTCCACGACTTGCTATATATTAGTATATCATAAAAAATACTAACACAAATTTTCTAAGGAAGGGTTTGAAAATGGAATTCATCAAACCTTGAAATGTAGAAGGTGCATTGGTAAGGACAAAAGTCATGACCAAAAGTTCATAATGACCCTCATGAGTTCTAAATGATTTTCTTAGAATGTATTTAGTCTTCATTCTGATTTGATGATATCCTGAATGAAGATCAAACTTGGTGAAGTAAATTGATCCATGAAATTGATCCAATAATTCATCAATGACAGGAATGGGAAATTTATCTTTAATAGTGAGCTTTTTGAGATCCCTATAATCCGGACACATGTGCCATGACCCATCCTTCTTGTGAACCAATACTACTGGAGAAGAGAAAGAACTTTGGCTAGGTTGAATTATACCGGCCTCTAACATTTCTGCAACCATATGTTCAATTTCACTCTTTTGTGCATAGGGATATCCGTAAGGCCCAATGTTTGGAGGAACACTTCCTAAAATCAAACGAATAGAATGATCATGATCATGAATATGTGGGAAGCCTTTGGGAGTCTAAAATACCTTGGAATGATTGTCCAAGACTTTTTGGAGATCTGGAGAAATAGATGATTTCAATGTGGGAACCTTTAGAGAACATAATTGTGAAATTACGCCTCGTTGTTATTTCTTTAGAAGCTTTGTAATTCTGTTAGAGATGATTATCTTTCTTGGTTTCCTTTCAATACCCCTTAATTCATATTCCTTTCCTTTCGAAGAAAATTTCATAAAAAGTTCTTGAAAATTAAAATCTATTGTTCCCAAGGATTGTAGCCATTGGAATCCTAGTACAACATCAACACCACCCATTGGAATGGAAATAATTGGGCTATTCAATACATATTCTCCCATGGATAGCTTGATATTATGGCACTTTCTAGAGAAATTTATGGTTCCTCCACTTGCAACCATCACTTGACACTCTGGTGCTAGATATAGGAAGAAATTCAATTCCTTGGCTATCTTACAATGGATAAAATTATGGGTACTGCCCAAATCAATCAACATTATTACCTTTTTCTTCTTGATATGTCCTTCTATATTGATAGCTTGAGGAGTGGTAATTCTAGCCAATGCATTACAAGATATGGTTGGATTCAATTCTTCTTTCTCTAGGGTTTGTTCCTGGTGTATATCCTCTTCTTTTAACGTTTCCTATTCCTTTTCTTCCCCTCTTCACAATCTATGTAAAATAATTTCTTCTCAACACACTTATGACCTTTAGTGTATTTTCTATCGCAACTGCAACAAAGCCCTTTTGCTCTTTTTTCTTCCAATTGTTGTGGTGTCAACCTTGTAGGTTGTGGAAGGTTAGGAGCAACAACACTTCCATCTTTATAGTTGTGAGTGGTATGCTCCCTTGTTGCCATAATTTTTCTTTCCAACCGGAATGCATTCTCTAATGAATCAGGTTCCCAAAGGCGAACCTCATCTTAGATGTTATCCTTTAAATTCCTTATGAACATGTCAATCCTATTCTCCTCTGGAATGTCTTTTACCCTTATAGTCAATTTTTGGAAGTCCTCAATGTGCTCCATCATTGAACCCTTTTGTTTGAGATTTATCAATTGTATAAAAAGGGTGTTTCTTTTTGTATCCTCATAATTTCCTATCATTTATTCTGTAAAAATTTCCCAAGTGACAATTTGTTTACGAGAGAAAAGCCATCGATACCATTCAAATTGATTTGGTTCCAAATATTAAGTTTCAATGCGTACCTTTTGTGTGTTTTTCACATTATGGAAATCAAAATATTCTTCCATCTATAGTATCCATGTTACAGGATCCTTGCCATCCAATTCCTCATATCAATATTTGGAACATGATGAGTCTTTTTTGCAATGTTAGAGTCTATGAATTCATGATTAACATTTATTTTGTTTTCATTATGAGTTTCCTCTACTACCTTTTCACCATTAGGAAGTCTTTCTTATAGCAACATTGCCAAACCTTCCTTCAACCTTCCATGTATTTCTTCCAATATTCAATGTTGTCTTTCATACCATCTATCTTAGCTTCCATGCCTTTCTTTAAACCATCCATCCTAGATTTTGTTACTTTTTGTGAGAGTGAAATTTGTTGCACTTGGTCTCGTAATTTTGATATATCATGTTGCATTTCTTCCTCTTCTTCATGAGTCATACTGGAGATTTTATATTGCTTACTAGTTGTTTCCATTTTCTTTCTTTGGGGCATCAATTAATGATAAAAATGCTTCACCATGCCCTTTGAATTCCTTCAAACTAAATTTTTAAACCAAACTTCTGTAAAATTAAAAAAAAAACCACACATCTTTTTTCGCTTTGTAGGATCTCGATATTGAATCTATTGTATCACTGTAATTTAGGATATCCAAGGTCTGAAATTGAGTCCCGCGGTAGCCCTCTGAGTCCTCTTTCTAACCATATAAGTATGATAAATATTGGATTCTCCAAGAAAATTTTATGTCAAATCTCCCACGATGACCTGATTATAGACTAGTTCAGTAGTGCGAACTTCTACGAAGTTCTACGTGTTATTGTTTCGACCTTAGGACCTAAAATCCATACACAAAAAACTAAAGGCCATTTCCTTTCTGTAACTTCTGACAAAATTTCAATGTGCTGATCAGAAAGAAATTTATGACGATTTTCCCTAGGTCACTTGTTTGAGATATAATTCAGGACCCTGCAAAAACCCTAGTTTCCTTGGATCATATCTCCAAAAATAAGGCGAGACAAGATCTGAAATTCTGACCTAAGGTTTAGAGAGATTTCGGCTAAAATGTATTTTTATTTTAGCTTCTGAAACATCATAGAAAAAAAGTTATAGAGAAAATACCACGATGACCTATTTGGAGCAGAAAAACCCTAGAATCCAGAGCTCTGATACCAAATGTTATGCATCCCACTCACAAAATAGAAGAACAGATAGATCAACACTTTCAAAATTAGCCTCTTCAAGGCAGAAATCTCCTTTACATTACACAAATGAACAATTCTTGGATGATACAAATGAAAAAATATCCTTTATATATATAGGAGTCTAAGGGGTCACAATATAATCAAAGCTGACATAACGATAATAATATAAGGGAACAATAATAACAATAGTGGGCTTTTATGGGGCACAATAATAATAATATGGGGACAATATGGGCAAAACAATAGCAATAAGGGCCACAATGACAATAGTAATGGGGGAATCACTAGTATTATAGGGATGTAATAGTTTATACCCAATCAGGCACGCTCTATGATTAGATACCAAATGCTCTAAGACCTTTGAATATTGTTCCTCCTCCAACTGGTAAGGAATCTCATGTCACTGATGGCATAATTAGTTTCACTAGCTCACAATTGGTGAGTAAACCATTTGGTATTTCTCTTACCGTATCTACTCAATACCATTAATCCCATCCTCTTGTAGCTTCTTCTTCCGAGATTAATGTCATTTCATCTGATAAAGGAAAATCTCAACAAAAACCTGGAAGCAAGAAGAAAGGTAAATGTAAGAAGAAGAAAGACCCCTCTTTGCAGGACAAACAAACACATCATTCCTCCGATGAGAAACAGAAGCCTCGATACTCATGCTTAATTTTCAACAAGGATCACTTTACACATGATTCTCTACACCGTGCTAAAGTGAATCATTTTATTAAATCCTCCACTTCTCTTTCCATGTTTACCAACCCATTTCCCAAATAGGAGACTCATATGGTTTCCTGAGACCCTTCTTCCTCTAACACAGTTTTGATTCTTTCCTCCTCAAATATGAAGTCTGATGTTATGATGGTTGCTTGGAGCAAGGACTATGGTAATGTGAATCGACCGAACGGTCAACATACTAGTCAACCTGCCAGTTCAACAACACATTCATCTGATCCTACTCCACCTTTGATTCCTACGGAATTGACTATCAAGCCTCGGAAGGGTGTTATTCATAAGTCTGATTTCAACCCTCATTGAAGAGATGCCCAGAATTATAACGTAGTTGAAGACTTGGTTCAATCTCCATCAGCTATGTCAACTCTTGAGGTGTTGTGAAATTTCCTCGCTCAATAGAAGGCCTTGTTATGAGCTATCGAATGGGTCGATCCATCGAATTCAAACCTAGCGGTTTTCTTGCATGAAAACTACACCCCTTTACTTCCAACTCAGTTAGCCTTTATAATACAGGGTGTCTTCTGTGGAAAGAAAATTCATATCTCTATTGTGGATGAGGGAGCCTTGACATACATTATGTCCTTGTCTTGCTGGAAGGCGATTGGTTCACCTCAACTGAGTCAATCGACCACCACATTCAAAAATTTTGATGGAAGAACTTACTTGTGGGATTTCAAATTCCCTCCAAGTAGAACTCAAGGAAAAAACCATTTCCATAGAAGTCAAAGTTATCGATGGACCTCTTGATTACAATCTTATACTGGGATGTACATTGGTTTACGCCATGGCTATTGACATTTTGACCTACTTTCGTATGATCGCCTATCCTCATAAAGGAGGGATTTTAGCCATATATGAACTCACCTTTTTCGCCTTTGATTTGGATGTTACTAGAAGTATCCCTCTTGTAGGGGAAACTCTACATTCCTATCAAGTTGTTGGAGTTCAATTATTGAAGGATTCTTCACTTATGGGGACACTTTCGCTACCTCCTCCCATCCTTCCCAAAAGCTCATATTTGGTTGCTTATATCAACATGATATCATATTCTATTGTCCTGGCTTATCCCTAGATCGTACCTAATGAAACTAACATCCAAAGTTTTGGCGACCAAATTCTAATTAACCCCATTGAGCTAGATTATAAAGCCATCTATTCAGATTGTGCGACTTCCACCTTTTCTTTGATTAAATGGGTAGATTGATCACTAGATTTGCATGTCTTTTTATCCTTCCTCTTGCATATTCTCTACTAATGAGAGCATCATGGAGATCATGATTCCAGATCATGGGCCATTACGTGAACATCATCACCATTCCTCCTTACCAGATTCCATAGATGATAATCTCAATCAGGTATATTTTCCTGATTTTATCGAGCCCTTTACAAATTCGGCCTCTATTCATGAGGTCGAATCTGAAACAAACCTTTTGAATATCGAAGAGACAATACCTCTTGATATTTTGAGCAAACTAGGAATATTCAAAAATTTATACATTGGAGCATCTTGTTCTCCATA
Source organism: Pinus tabuliformis (assembly GCA_031772625.1). Lineage (NCBI taxonomy): Eukaryota > Viridiplantae > Streptophyta > Pinopsida > Pinales > Pinaceae > Pinus > Pinus tabuliformis. Next base: position 1,082,659,860 of record CM062815.1, on the reverse strand, counting down.
TGAGATCGAGATTTATACAACCCTTTTCTATGAGTTTCAGGATGTCTTTGTCTGGTCTTATGAGGAAATTCCAGGCATCGACCCAAATATCGTAGTGCATGACATTAAGATGTATCCTAATGCCAAATCTGTCTGATAGTGCCTCCGTCTGGTCAATCACTAGAAGGTTATTGGGATTAAAGCTAAAGTTGAAATGCCTCTTCGGGTTTGTTTCATATATCCCATTCCTTTAACTGATTGGGTATTGAAAATTTTCCCTGTTATGAAGAAAATTGACATGATCAAAGTATGTGTGGATTACTGGGATGTGAATCATGCTTTTCTAAAGGAAAACTATCTGACCCCATTTATTGACCAGATTTTTTATGAATGCGCTGGCTATGATAATTATTATTTCATGGATGGATTCTCGGGCTATAATCAAATCAAAATTCTTCCAGCGGACCAACCTAAGACTGCATTTATTTGTCCCTGGGGTACTTTTTCTTATCAAAATCTCCCATTCAATCTGAATAACGTTGGGGCCATTTTTGAGTATTCCATGGATTATGCTTTCCATGATATTAAACATATCATGCAACCATATTTGGACGATCTCCCCACTCATTCCAAACATCGAGATGATCACCCAATGCATCTGAGGGCTATTTTCTACCATTGTAGACATTACAAAATTTGACTTAACCCACACAAATCTGTGTTCTGCGTAGGTTCTGGTCAACTCCTGGGTTTGTCATTTCAAAAGAAGGAATTTTTATTGATCCTTTGAAAGTGCATGAAATCGTTGACTTGCCTGCACCTTATTCTCTTGTTTAGTTACAAAGACTCCAAGGGATAGTTAACGTCGTACAGAGGTTTGTTCCTAATTACGTCAAGTTGACCAAATGATTCACTCACTTACTAAGAAAGTGGGTCGACTTCCATTGAGACGACGTTGCACATAAATCATTTGATGCCTTGAAAGATGTAATTGTTCAGGCATCTCTTTTATACACCCCTGAATATCATCATGATTATTTCTTGTATCTCGCTACTGCCATTTCTACTATAGAAATGGTATTGGTCCAAGAAGATGATATAGGGATGGAAAATCCCATTTATTATCTAGTTCATATACTTAATGATACCGAAATAAGATATGATCATGTAGAAAAGTTGGCTTTGGAGGTCATTCAAGCCGTCCAAAGATTTTGCCATTACATCTTGCTTAAGAAAAGTACAGTAATTTTGGATTGAAACCCTATGGCATACATATTGTCACATAAAATGCTAGGGGGCAAGTACTCTAAGTGGACCATTATTCTCCAATAGTTTTACCTAGAGTTAATCAAGTTCAAGTTGAAGAAATCCCTAGTTTTCGCTGAGCTAATTGGTGATCTCCCTTCCCCTATTTTGAAATCTACATCTGAAGATTCCATCCCTGACAAGTCATTGTTTCTAATTTCGTCATCTAACCCATGGTATGGAGATTTCCTAATTTATCTCTAGAACTAGACTTTCTGACCTAATACGTCTCTCTCTAAGCAGCAACGTATTCGACACCAATACTATAATTACATTATTATCGGCGACACCCTTTACCGTTGTGGTATCGATACAATTCAATGGATGTGCCTCACTCTTAAGGAGGCTGATAAAGTCTTGAATGAAGGCCACTCGAGGGCGTGTGGTTGACATCTATTTGGTTACGCTACCATGTAGACAATCTTACGCATCGGTTACTTTTGGCCTACTATCTTTTGGGATTGCATTCTCGCTGTCCAGAAGTGTCACGCGTGCCATATCTATGATTGTAAGATCCATGGTATGCCTGCCCCATTGCATCTCGTTGTAGCTCTTGGTCCCTTTGTGAAATGGGTTATCAACTTTATGACATTTAATCCTCACTCGACCAGGGGGCATGGATATATATGATCCAGGTGGATATTGGTGGCCACCTGCCAAGTCCACCTGGACCCCCACCATTGTCTTTCTCAACATTTTTCAGTTTCCTTAATTGTAGCACAACTTACTATTTTTAGCAGTTTTTCGGGTCCTGAACTTCCGGAGCCGTTTTGAGGCCCTAAACGACGTTTTTTGGGGAATCTGGGGGCAATGATAGTGCTCGGATAGATCTTTCTAATGAGCCATTGTACGCGTCAAACAGAGATCATATGCCAAAGTTACGACCCCGGGAAGTTGATGTACCAATTTACTCCCAAACGGGGCCCACAGTTTGGCGTTTCATCTCCTAGGGTTAAGTTTTGTAATGTTAAGGGTTTTCCATTGTTTCTCAACAATAAATAGGCCTTCGAGCCTCATTGTAACACAGTTCAGAGGCATGTAGCCACCACATCTCTTCTCAGAGATAAGCTACCATCGCCCTAGCTGGTTTATTTCCATTTCTGGTTGTAAGCATATTTCAGTATTTTCCATTAATGAAATGAAGTATTATTTCCGCTGCATCTTTGTGTATATGGTTATCTCTGTAATTTGTTGCGTTCCCATTTAAATCTGGATCAGTGGTATCAGAGCGGTCTGCTTTTTCTCTGTTTTTCTTTGCATGTCCCCAACAAGGTCAGGATATAAGGAGTTAGGGCTTGAAATGGTTGAACCTTTGCAAGACCAGCCTCGAAAATCCCGACGGCCTCCCATGGCGGACGAGAAGAAAGACGAGGGGGCAGGAGATCCCATCAAAATCTTGCTCGAAGAAGCCCTCGAGCGACAACGGAATGCGATGATGGACAGCTTTGCCCAGATCCTTCAGCGGCTACCCAGAAGTAACGCATCGGCTTCCAGCAGCTACTCTGGAAATGCCACACCCTTTAAGGTACAAGTTAACTTTGAAATCCCCATATTCGAGGGTCAGATAGACGCAGATGCCGTAGATAAATGGTTAAATCTTCTAGAGGGTTATTTTTCTGTTCATGAATTTTCGAGTCGAGAAAAGATTGTTTTTGCTCTTCTCAAAGCAGCCCCCCACGTCAAGGACTGGTGGGAAACCTACTGCGAACAGAAGGATGAAAGTACTGGCTCACTATTTTCAACCGCACCCACCTGGGATTCATTCCGGGATGCCATCAAGGAGCAATACTACCCTGTCGGAAGCTATGAGGATGAATACATAAAGTGGACCATGCTGCGGCAGGGAAGGGACCAAGACGTGCCGGAGTTCACCAATCTTTTCCACACCCTTCGCACAAAGTTGGGTATCAAGGATTCGGAGCAACATTTGATATTCAAATACCGTGGCTGCCTGCACAAGTACATCCAGGAAGAAATACAATTCCTAAACATCCCCTCGCTCGGCGCAGCATACCGATATGCCGTCAAGGTCGAGCAGAAGTTAAAACAAAAGAAGCGAGACTTTGGATCTGCGAATCCAAAGCAGGGGAAAGGTGCTCCTAAACCACAGAACAAAGGACAAAGCCAAGGCGGGACAGCCCAAGACAACCAGCCAAAGCTGCAAGCAAAGAACAATGCCGCAAAGCCGAGAAAGGACACTGGAAAATGGTGCGAGTTCCATAAGAGCTCCACTCACAACACAAGTGAGTGTCGGGCCAAGCAGTCACTGGTGGCTGAGCTAAAGGTTTCAGAATCAGATGCATGTTTCGACTCTGAGTCAGAACCCGATAAGGGGTATGAAAAAGGGAAGCAGATCATTGATGCGGATCCCAGCGCCACTGTTGCTACCGCAAAGATCCAGAAAGATGAACGCGAAGATCCAGAGGAGGAGGAGCATCTCTTCCACTCCCAGATGTGGGTAAAGGGCTCCCCGATACAGTTCATTGTTGATAGTGGGAGTCAAAAGAACCTCATTTCGGCAGAGGTCGTGAAGCGGTTGGGCTTACCGACCACAGCACATCCACAACCATACACCATTGGGTGGCTTCACCAAGGACGAGATCTTCGCGTGAGCCAGCAGTGTCGCCTTCCATACAACATCAAGCCCTTCACGGATGAGGTATTGTGTGACATTGCTCCCCTTGAAGTTTGTGATGTACTACTAGGACAACCATACTTGTGGAAGCGACATGATGTGTATGAATCAAGGCCCCGTGCTGTTATTATTACACTGGGAAATAAGTTGTTCAGGATACCAGAGGTAGCACCACCTACCGCCATATCTTTGATTACTGCAAAACAATGCAGTAAGATCATTTCCAAAACTAGGAAATTTGTTTTCCTGATGATATGCCCTCAAGGAAAGAAGAAGACAGTGGCCGCGGCCTCCAAACGGGGTCCCTCTGCACGACAACTACAGATGGACAAGATTGTGGAGGAGTACGAGGACATCTTCACCTCCCCGGCAGGGGTTCCTCTGCACTGTCAAGTTAAGCACTCCATCGATCTGACCCCAGGTGCGCCGCTACCCAATGGACCAATTTATCAACGCTCCGTTCTGGAGAACGATGAAATCAAGAGGCAGATTCAGGAGCTCCTGCAGAAAGGTCACATCCGTCCGAGTTCATCGCCCTGTGGGAGCCCGATCGTGTTGGTACAGAAGAAGGATGGGACATGGAGACTCTGTATTGACTATCGGGCGCTGAACAAGATCACTGTCCGTAATAGGTACCCGATCCCGCAGATTGATGACCTCCTAGACCAACTAAAGGGGGCGAAATATTTCAGCAAGATCGATCTGAAGTCAGGATATCACCAGTTACCAATCGAACCCTCAGATGTGTGGAAGACTGCCTTCAAATCCAAGGAGGGCCTCTTCGAATGGTTGGTCATGCCTTTCGGATTGACGAATGCTCCTGCAACCTTTATGAGGCTAATGGATGACATCTTGCGGCCATTCACCAACTCCTTTGTAGTAGTATACTTGGATGACATTCTGATCTTCAGCCAGAGTTGGGAAGAGCACCTCCACCACATCCGACAGGTTCTCCAAACACTGCGGCAACACAAGCTATGTGCCAATTTGGAGAAATGCACTTTTGGCATGACCCAGGTTCAGTATCTGGGATACATCATTGATGAACAGGGGATGCATGTCGACCCAGCCAAGGTCCAAGTCATTCGGGATTGGCCCTCTCCAACCACTCTAACAGAGCTCCGCAGCTTTCTAGGTCTTGCCAACTTCTACCGCAGGTTTGTGTTGGGGTTTTCTCATATTTCTTGGCCCTTGAGTCAAGTCACCAAGGGAGGGACGAAAGTAAAATTCTTTATGTCTGAATCTCAACAGAAGGAATTCAGGGAGTTGAAGGATCGCCTCTGCACGGCACCAGTGCTCGCATTACCAGATTTACAACAACCATTTGAGGTCGAGACAGATGCCTCTGACTATGCTATTGGGGCAGTCCTTACTCAACATGGACATCCAGTGGCATATCACAGTGAAACACTTTCGGACACAGTCCGGAAGTACCCCACTTATGATAAAGAGATGTATTCCATTGTACAGGCCTGCCGACAATGGAAGCATTACATTTTAGGGAAGGAAACGGTCATCCACACAAACCACCGACCCCTGCAGTTCATACAGACCCAAGGGAAATTGCAGAATGATCGCCATCAGAAGTGGTCTACATACCTGCAACAGTTTCACTTGAATATCAAGTATAAAAAGGGCAGCACCAATAATGTTGCAGATTGCCTCAGTCGACCACCGATCATGGCGCTGACCACCGTGCTCAACTCTTGTGGGCACGAGACTTCTGAGTGGCCACTTCTCTACAAAAGTGACCCAGAATTCGGCCACACATACCAGACACTCTTGGAGGGTCGGCATGTTGTAGATTTTCACCTCCAGGATGCCCTATTATGCCACCTCGGTCACCTTTGTGTTCCTTCAAGAGAGCGTGCCAAGATGATTTGGGAAGCACACTACAGTCGGGCTGTTGGGCATTTCGGGGTCGAGAAAACAGTGGCAGTACTGCAAAATTATTTCTATTGGCCGAATCTTCGACAGGATGTTGGGAAGTACATCCGATCATGTACTGCCTGTGCCATTGCCAAACCGACCATTAAGAAGCACGGCCTCTATACCCCATTGCCTACCCCTAGTCGACCTTGGGAATCCATCACCATGGATTACATGTCAGGCCTTCCTTCCACTAAGCATGGAAATGATTGTGTTTTTGTGGTCGTCGACAGGTTCTCGAAGATGGCCATTATGGTGGCCTGCAAGAAGAATATCACAGCAGAAGCCATTGCTAAACTCTTCTTTGAACGAGTGTGGGTGCACTTTGGGATCCCACAGTCTATCATCTCAGATCGGGACAGTCGGTTTCTCAGCACATTTTGGTCCAATCTTTGGTCAATGCTGGACACCAAACTCACGAAGTCCACAGCCTTCCATCCTCAAACTGATGGCCAGACAGAGGTTGTCAATAGGATGATTGTGCACATTCTGCGCATGTATAACTCAAAGCATCCATGCACATGGGACGAGAGCCTCCCCTATGTTCAGCACAGCTACAACCGAGCCCTTCACAGCTCCACTGGCCATAGCCCTTTTCAGGTGGGTTTGGGATTCCAGCCACTATGCCCCATTGATGTGGCCATGCCACTTGCAGCTACTCACATGAATTTAGCTCATGTCCAGTCCGAAACAGATAAGGCCACCAGCTTCATTGAGCGCATCCAACATATTCGCCAGCAGGTCCATGACATTCTTGAGAAATCAAATTCCAAGTACAAGCAGCGACATGATCAACATCGGGTGCCACACAAGTTTCAGGTGGACGACAAAGTCTGGTTGCATTTGCAAAAGGAACGCCTTACTGGAGCCTATCGGAAATTGAGACCACTCCGATATGGTCCTTACATCATTACTAAGGCTATGGGAGACAATGCATTTGAGCTCAGCATTCCCCCATTCCTTGGCCTGCACCCAGTGTTCAATGTGGACCGCCTTCGGCCATACTTTCCACCATTGCTAGACACATCCGACATTGCAGAACAGCTCAAACCCACAGAATTAAATCCGGATTGCAGGGAACAAGCTGCAACTGATCGGATCATGGACAAACAGATCAAGAACACTCGCCAACAGAATATCCAACTGTATCGAGTTGTCAAAGCAGGCCAACTCCTTCAGCAGGGCAAGTGGCTCACCAGGGAACAAGTTCAGCAGAAGTTTCCTCATCTCATGGAGGAGCTCAACGCAATGGGGACCATTGCTTCCTAAGGGGGGAGGAATGATCCAGGTGGATATTGGTGGCCACCTGCCAAGTCCACCTGGACCCCCACCATTGTCTTTCTCAGCATTTTCAGTTTCCTTAATTGTAGCACAACTTACTATTTTTAGTAGTTTTTCGGGTCCTGAACTTCCGGAGCCGTTTTGAGGCCCTAAACGACGTTTTTTGGGGAATCTGGGGGCAACATGGGTCCATAGAATGGACCGATGTTGCCCGTTCCAACAATGATAGTGCTCGGATAGATCTTTCTAATGAGCTATTGTACGCGTCAAACGGAGATCATATGCCAAAGTTACGACCTCGGGAATTTGATGTACCAATTTACTGCCAAACGGGGCCCACAGTTTGGCATTTCATCTCCTAGGGTTAGGTTTTGGAATGTTAAGGGTTTTCCATTGTTTCTCAACAATAAATAGGCCTTTGAGCCTCATTGTAACACAGTTCAGAGGCATGTAGCCACCACATCTCTTCTCAGAGATAAGCTACCATCGCCCTAGCTGGTTTATTTCCATTTCTGGTTGTAAGCATATTTCAGTATTTTCCATGAATGAAATGAAGTATTATTTCCGCTGCATCTTTGTGTATATGGTTATCTTTGTAATTTGTTGCGTTCCCATTTAAATCCGGATCAATATAATTGTCACTATTGACTACTTTACTAAGTGGGCCGAGGCGATGCATACATACAAAAAACGGGGGGAAAAAATACATACTTTTCCTTCAATCACGTTATTTCTAGGTTTAGCGTCACACAAACTATAGATTTGAATTACATAAAAAAATTCCAGAATCATATGATGACCGAACAAACCGCTAAGATGGGTCTTTCACATGAAATTTCCACTCCCTACTATCCTCGGGCTAATAGACAAGTTGAGGTTATTAACCAAGTCCTTAAGACTATGCTTCAATGCATGGTAGGGGTCCATAAATCGGGCTGGAACTTGATTCTTTATGATGCCTTGTGGGCATATCGAACCTCAGTTAGGACTGCTACTAGATTCACACACTTCCATTTGGTCTATGGTATGGAAGCAATCCTGCCCATTGAATTTGAAATTCCATTGCTAAAACTAGTTGTCGAACTTCTTCCTGCTACTTCCATAGATGAGGAGCATCTCTTACATTTGACTCGTTTGGATGAGACTCATTGCGATGTTGCCTTAGCCAACGAAGCTCATAAAAGACACGTCAAGGTGCAATATAACAAGAGTGTCAAGCCTCTTATCTTGTCGAAAGGAGACATAGTTCTCTTATATGACCAGGAGGCTAATAATTTAGGTCTAGGAATGTTCCAACCCATGTGGTTGAGTGTAAAGTTTTATAGATGTTCTATGCTAAGAGAAATTTCACTTTTCTCACAACAATCATACAAGTAGTTAAGCAAAATGCAGATAGAACATATAAGCAGATCTTACAGAAGACAAATCAGAAATAGGAAAAATGTGTATGTTCGTTTCGGCGGTCAACGGGATGCTTCAACCAGCAAAGTCTCTTTTTGTCAGCCAGCCCAGCATGTGTCACAACAACCCTCCGACCAGTAGATGAGTCAACCCAAGTCAGTTCTACAAAAGTCAACGCTGTCCTGAAAAGTCAACGCAGGGGCAGCAAGCTAAAAGTCAACACAGCAGCAAAACGGTTAACCCATTGACCTCGATTTTTATGCCAGGTAGTACGGTCTTCAAAAATCGAACCTCCCACAAGTTTTCAGCTTGTTTGGACCAAGCGTTGACCAAAGTCAACGCTGGTCAAACTTCTGCGAAACCCTAGCAGCAGAAACCCTAGCAGCAGAAAAGTCCTCTTCGTCCTTCCCACGTGTGGCTGAAATTCGTCCTCCAGGTAGCTCGTACTCTTTAGGATGTGAGAGGAAGATGTGAGTTGTGTTGTGTTCAAATTCTCTCCAACTTTTCCTGTATATATATCCATCAATGAGGGTGTGTGACACATCTGTTGGGCATGTGAGCCTACATTACAAAACTGGCTGACCTTGCACATATAATTTATTAAGAATAATAAATTCAAAATATAAGTTCTGCTCATCGGATTAAGACTATTTTTATATGGATTTTACACCTCTCAGAAAGAGGAATCCAACAAAAATATTAGCCTCTTAATCTGAGCATCAGAACATGGAGTTTGGACCTAGTTGTCCAAATTTAACACTCCCTCTCAACTAGGGAGAACTCCATCTATTAGTGCAATTAACATCGTGAGTCATCCCACTGAAACTTGCTTTGCTGGCTTCTTTATTTCAGAACAGAAGTGGGTCAGTCACAAAGACATCATTCCCCGACTGACATAATCAGTCCAGAGGTCCCAGACCTCACAAATCTTGATCCCAGATCAAGTGGTTGGACCATGCCATCCTAGATAGGGAGTATGGCAATCTCTGATGTGTCCATCAGTCTTTGCTAATAGTCTCTAGCTTTTCCACACCTCATTGGCCAAATGAGAGGTACTTCCCATGAGCCCTGAACTCAATGGGTAGGATGCATACGGGGCACAGATTAAATGAGTGGCGAACCAGCTCAATAATCACAAGGGTGGGGTAGAAGCATTATGAGTGCTTATAGCTCCAAGAAGCTATCCCCAAAGCCCCCCAGAGCTCCCAGAGCTCATCGTCCAACAGGACCCACATCATAGGGTCTTTCCACGACACCAAGACTCTCACGGAAGGTTAGGAACTTGACCTTCCCCAGGGGCTTAGTGAGAATATCCGCGACCTGCTCATCAGTTCCTATATGATCGAGCCTTACGGCGCCTCGCTGTACCATATCCCAGATAAAGTGGTACATGATATCAATATGCTTGGATCGGTCGTGGAACACAGGATTCTCAGTCATACGAATCCCACTCTGATTATCACAGAGTATTACAGTGGTATCTAGCACATGTTGGAACAGCTCACTAAAGAGCTTCCTCAACCAAACTGCTTCACAACAGGCCATACTAGCAGCAATGTATTCGGCCTCCACGGTGCTCAAAGCCACCGACTTCTGCTTCCTGCTCATCCATGAGATCGAAGCAGAACCAAGATTGAAATAGCATCCGGATGTGCTCTTACGATCCACCACACTGCCAGCCCAATCGACATCAGTATGTCCCTGGAGTATCACACTCCCGGCAGTGTATCTCAGCCCATGGTTTATCGTGCCCCGAAGATATCTCAAAAGATTCTTGGCACCAACCCAGTGAAAATGATGAGGCTCAACCATCTGTTGACTCAAAGTATTCACTGAAAAACATATGTCCGGACGGGTGTTCACTAAGAACATCAAAGCTCCTATGAGTTGACGATACTCAGTAGGATTGGCCAAGATAGGCCCTGCAGCGCTGCCACTCAACTTTTTAAAGTTGAGTTCCATTGGTGTCAACACGGACTTACAGTCCACCATCCCAAATCTTTCCAGAAGCTTCACAATATACTTTCCTTTGACCAGGTACATAGACTCTATATGCCTTATAAGTCTCACTGTAGCCCACAAACATTCCTTTCTTCCCAGTAGCATCCAGCTTACTTCTCTTTTCTTTCGGCACATGAAAATAGACAGGACATCCAAAAATTCTAAAATGTGAGACATCGGGTTTCTTACCAGAGAAAACCTCTTCGGGATTTTTGGAGTCCAAAGCGGAATGAGGGCATAGGTTTTGAATGTACACAGCAGTATTTGCAGCTTCTCCCCACAGAAACTTTGGAAGACCCTGGTCACATAGCATGGCACAGGCAGCTTCCACAATAGTCCTATTCTTGCGTTCAGCAACACCATTCTGCTCAGGAGTATATGCAGTGGTAGTCTCCCTCTTAATGCCAGCTTCTCTGCAAAAGTCTTTGAACTCATTTGACTCATATTCAGTGCCATTGTCAGTCCTCAAAATCTTGATCTTCTTTCTGGTCATATTTTCCGCCAAGGCTTTGAAGGTACGGAACCACATGAAAGCCTCATCCTTCTTCTTCAAGAAGTATATCCAAGTTTTGCGAGAGAAGTCATCAGTAAATGTCATATAGTAAGAACATCCCCCCAGGGATGTTACAGGCAACATACCGGAAAGATCAGAATGGACCAGTTGCAATATCTCAGATGTCTTTGTGACATTGGAGGGGAAAGGTCCCCTTGTATGTTTTCCTTCAGCACAGCCCTTACATACACCTTTATGATTATTTCAAAAATCAGGCATTCATGTCACCACCTTCCTTGCTTCGGGAAGAGCCTTATAATGAAGGTGTCCAAATCTTCGGTGCCATAGTTCGGTTTGACGGATAGTATCACAAGTCATAGCTCCCAACGGACTCCCTCCAACCTGGTAGAGTGTACCAACTCTAAAACCAATTGAGATAGCTTCCTTGAAGCTCTTCTTCCACATGAGTACCTTTCCATCAGAGAAAGTTACATTGAATCCTTTGTCTTCCATGGCAGATACAGACACAAGGTTCTTCTTCAATTTGGGTACATAGAGTACATCTTGTAGATGGAGGACTTGTCCTTGAGACAAGTGGAGGGTCACAGTCCCGGTCCCTTTTACAGGATAAGTGGCATTATCCCCAAGGATAATTTCTAGATTAGTATCCCTTTCAACCATGTCAGAAAGTGCTTCCTTGAATCCGGTGATGTGTCTTGAGGCACCACTATCGATTAGCCAGACATCCATAGTGTCGGGCGGAGATGCAGCTGAGAGAGCAGATATTAGAATATACTCATTTCTTTTATCAACAACATTAGACTCCTCATACCTGGTATTTCTGGTCCTTTTAGAAGGTGGATTGTTTCCTTCAAAGTGAGCCTTCCTCTTTCCTTTGGATTTGTCATTTCTTTGATTCCCATTCCTTCGGTTGTTGTTGTTGTCGTCACTATCGAGAGAATTCTTGTTGAAGGGGCATTCTCTAGCATAGTGTCCAGTCCTATGGCAGGTGAAACATTTACCCTTCTTGTCTTGAGTCTTAGTCCTTCCTTTGTCCTTGGAACCACCAGAGTTCTTCTTTCGGGAATGAGCAACATAGGCAGCATTTCTTTCATTATCAAATTCCTTCATCCTTGTTTCTTCTTGCATACATCTAGACAGAAGCTCATCAAAGTTAGGGATGGTATTATTGTTGAGAATGGTAGTTGTGAATACTTGCCATTCATATGGAAGTCCTCCAAGTGCGGTGAGAACCATCTCACGATCAGCTATTGTCTCCCCAATAGCTAGTAGATTGTTCCTGGTTTCGGTCAACTTCATAGACTCGTCTCGGCCCTTCTTCATATTCTTCAACTTGTTCTTGAGGAATAGCACTTGGTTCACATTGTTTACTCGGAACATAAGTATCAGTTTGTCATACATCTCCTTGGATGTGCCTAGTTCAGATATGTAGGCAACCAGACTCTTATTTATGGATTCCCTGATCAACAGCTTTGCTCTGATTTCTCCCTTCTTATACTTGGTTCTAACAGCAGCAGAGGCATTTGATGGAGGTTCTTGAATCTTCCCTGTCACATGATCTAGGAGATCATGATCTTCCAATTTGAGATCTAATAACATCTTCCAGGCATGGAAGTCATCTCTTCCAGTCAGCTTGTCATTCTCCCTGAATTCAAGGCTAGTCAGCTTGTCACCCATTTCCTTCGATGATGATTGCTATAGATAGAGTTTGTCTTCACCTCAGCTCTGATACCATGTAAAGTTTTATAGATGTTCTATGCTAAGAGAAATTTCACTTTTCTCACAACAATCATACAAGTAGTTAAGCAAAATGCAGATAGAACATATAAGCAGATCTTACAGAAGACAAATCAGAAACAGGAAAAATGTGTATGTTCGTTTCGGCGGTCAACGGGATGCTTCAACCAGCAAAGTCTCTTTTTGTCAGTCAGCCCAGCATGTGTCACAACAACCCTCCGACCAGTAGATGAGTCAACCCAAGTCAGTTCTACAAAAGTCAACGCTGTCCTGAAAAGTCAACGCAGGGGCAGCAAGCTAAAAGTCAACACAGCAGCAAAACGGTTAACCCTTTGACCTCGATTTTTGTGCCAGGTAGTACGGTCTTCAAAAATCGAACCTCCCACAAGTTTTCAGCTTGTTTGGACCAAGCGTTGACCAAAGTCAACGCTGGTCAAACTTCTGCAAAACCCTAGCAGCAGAAAAGTCCTCTTCGTCCTTCCCACGTGTGGCTGAAATTCGTCCTCCAGGTAGCTCGTACTCTTTAGGATGTGAGAGGAAGATGTGAGTTTTGTTGTGTTCAAATTCTCTCCAACTTTTCCTGTATATATATCCATCAATGAGGGTGTGTGACACATCTGTTGGGCATGTGAGCCTACATTACAAAACTGGCTGACCTTGCACATATAATTTATTAAGAATAATAAATTCAAAATATATGTTCTGCTCATCGGATTAAGACTATTTTTATATGGATTTTACACCTCTCAGAAAGAGGAATCCAACAAAAATATTAGCCTCTTAATCTGAGCATCAGAACATGGAGTTTGGACCTAGTTGTCCAAATTTAACATTGAGTCCATACATTATCAAGCAAGTCCTTACAAAAGGGGCTTATGAGTTTGTAGACTTAGATGGAGTTCCATTGAATGGGTTGTACCTCAAAAAACACTGTGCTTGATCCCATGCATAGTACAATATGTACATACTATCTATAAGTGTGTTAAGTGTGTTTGTAATGTGTTTTTCAGAGTTTCCCATGGTTTCTATTGATCCCTTTTATGTTTGGTTTGCAAATGTAGACCTCTCTCGAACAATATATTGGTTATGTTGATGGTGCTAGTCATAGTACTCATAACCTATCTTCCGCAACATGGGACATCTTTGCTCCAAATGGTGAGCTAGTGAGTATGTAAGGGATTTTCATTGGTCGCTCTACTAGAAACATCGTTGAGTATAGTGCAATGGTGGAGATACTATTTGATGCTATTTTACATGGTATCTACCATTTAGTCATTAGGCTCGACTCACAAATTGTAGCACTACAACTTGAAAATATATATCAATGAGAAATCTCTCCATCCTTCGCACAGTTTTGTGAGTGCATCTTCTGGAAAAACATTTCAAGTTCATACGAGATGAACATATTTCTAGAAACCTTAACACATTAGCAGATGCCCTTGCCAATTACATTTTAGATAGACATTTGCAATGAATGTAAATAAGCTTCAATTCACATCACATCATATTGAAAGCATAATAGGAACTAGGGAACACTGAGGAGATGTATACATTAAGTTTGGTTTTAAAACAATTTTTGCCTCGAGACACATATGGATACATCACCCATATGAAAAACTACATGCAGAGATCTAAGTAGACAAACCAATGGTGCTCATGATAGAATGACATTGTGTGATCTATTTTGCATAGTAATAGACCAATACATCTAGGCACTCCAGTAGTGTATCGTTGAAGTCGCATCAGGATATGATCGACCATGGTCTCATCAATCTCGTGTGTTAGTCCCTCCATGTGGTACTTTACCTCTAATAGGATCTCAACTACCTAGTGTTTCCGTAGCACATCTCATCCTACCACAACCACCTATACTAGTTCAACTTCCTCCTCATGTGGTTGTCTCTATGCTCGATGGAGATATGAAGCACTCACTAGTTTAACTGATCTAATATCTGCATGAAAACATCAATAGTTTAGTCTCGTAAAACATAAAAAAAATACACACACAACAAATTGTAGGGCTTTCAAAAACTTAAATGGTTGAAATATTTTACCTGAAGCATCCCATTTCTAACCCTCAAGCAGCATGAGCTCAAGATCATCATGAAAATCCATCCCTGCATAAGGATAGTTGTTAATCATGATGAACTATCTATGCTGGCACCCAAAGAAGGCTAGTGAAAATTTTATCACCCAAGTACTTGCATGTCGGGCCATGTGATGTATCCACCTTTTCATATCTAGGATCTTTAGATCGATAGGCTCGATTATGATATGTTGAGGCTGAAGTAGTGGCATCGGATCTAGATAAAATGAGACTAAGATCAAACCATAGCCGAAGTTCTTTAACTTACCCTGTCTTAATTTAGTGAGTTTTTCTTTCATATTGCCCAAATCTCCCTCACTCCAGTTGAAGATTGTTGGATTTAGACACTCCACTCTGTACTACATGTACTATCTAACTACATGAAGTGTTGAGCTACCTATCAATATTGCAATAATGAACAAGATCTTTCTCAAAGGTAATTGGGTTACATCTTTTATGTTGATCTTTCAATACCTAGTAGGTTGGGCTCGAGGTATACAATAGATAGTGATATAATCTTTCACTATCTCCCCACCACTTCTCCCACCTAGGAGAGACACGAGGGCACCCCTTTTGGATAAACCTATCAGAAAGTAGACATCGTCTACCTTTATCTTGAGAATATTTTCCCAAAACATGAATTCTTGTGCCTGAACATCCCATGAAAGAAAAAGATATTTCAATAATTCCATCTATTGCCTCATACCATGAAGCCAAAATAATGTTAGCAATCCACACTCTTTTAGTGCCTGGATGGTAGCAGGATCATTTGTTGAATTCAAATTTTGTTCCTTGTGTTCTCTTTCTCTCCAAATGAATGCCATTTTGTGTTGATGAACACCTGAAACATCAACCAAAGATTCATTAGGTTCACTTTCATGTAAAAAACCTTGACAAAAATTGAGGGAAAACTGATAAACAATGTAGCATTATGCGTCCAATGTACCTGAGTAGTGCATGACAGAGAGTTTCACCTCTCCTAGCAATGTTAGTCTGCCTAGGTGCAACACATATTTTGATACTAGGGGGGTGCATTGTTCCTAGGAAGTATTCTTAGAACCCCAGGGCCCTCAAAACCTCAAAAACATTTCATGAAATCACAAAATTAGACCATGAAAAGAAAGGGAATAGTTTTCTCTCCTACCTAGATGCAATGGTACTCAGAATGATCCACTGGATTGGCCACAATCAATGGCAAAAGATCGAGGGAAAAAGAGCTCAGAGTTCTCATTGTTAAAGGTAAATGTGAAATGGTGAAAATGAATAGTTGTTTTGAGTATTTATGGTCATTTCTCACATTATTTTATTCACATTTAATGTCGTGACCTAGATATTCTTCATTTTTACTATGAAATAGGTATGTTTAATCCTTCTTGTGGTGTTTTGAGTAGGTCGACAACTGTTAACAGGTTATTATCATTCTTTAAACACGTTATTTTGACCAAGGATCATACTATTATCTCTTTTTTAGACTCTGTAAACCTATGAAAAAGGAACCCCTTGGAGTTGTCTTTCAACTCTTTTCAGATTCCCAAAATATGAAAAGACCATCAAGCACCTGTCTTTTCAAATTCGTAAAAGTAAATGAAAATACATCCACTCAGTATAAGTTTAACCTTTTTCCAAATTGAGCTAGACTATTTATAAAAAAGGAAAACCTTAGTCAAAGATGGCTAAGAGGTTCTCTTGAGTATTGTTTTCTACCTTTTAATACTTGAGAGACTATCTATGAAAAGGTACATCTGGATTTTTCTTTTTTGCGTCTTTTTCAAAATCTCTAGACATGAAAACTATGTCGAGTTATACCTTCGATGGACTCATTAAAACATCAAACAATGGTGGAATTATCGAAAATGACAAGGCCAAACCACTCCTTCTCAGGGATCATTAAATATACTCAAAGGGATTCATCTGGAGGATGGACTTATAGATCAAGCATATGTTAACCTCTTATTGATGGTGCTAGACCCGCCAACAAGTTAAGGGGATCTCCATGACAAGAAGTCCCAATTATACCTTAGATCGTTTGGTGTAGGATTCCCAGCAGTGGATCATAAGGTAATGCCTTGACAGTGATGTCGCAAATAGGAAAATAAGATAACTCTATCAGTATCAAGGGTGTGACTGATGCTGTGAGTAAAGGAATGAGTATGAGAGGTTCCGACACTTCAAAAGGGAGAAGGAAGGTGAAGGTGAGTTCTAGGTTGAAAAAGATCAGTCCCAACTCTGCTAGGAACACACCACACAAACGGACATGCACAACTTTCGGTAGAGCAGTTGACATGGATGTGGTAGTCCCAACATACAAGGTAAGATAACCTGAACAACACTCATGGATCAGTTCGAGACAAGTGTGACGATTGATATAACATGGTTCAGAGAAAGGTCTGTCTGGTGTCTGGTAGAGCAGTTGACACAGACGGTGACAACATTAACAACATATGCAACACATTAACAACAAGATTAATATAATTGTATCTGAATCATTTCATACACAAGCACATAAGTTAAGAAACATATATCATTAAAGAAACTGGAGCAGTCCAACTATAATAACAACATATGCATGAAAATGTATTGGCTTTTATTATATAAAGAAGTGTATGTCACATTCGTACAATACACCATGTAAACTTGCTAGCCCTATTAGTAGAAAGTTACAATCACGTCCGCCTGCTCCTCCAAAGAGATGTACAAGCTCCATGTAGTGGAGAAGCCAAGGCTCATTACAATACTATCCAAGTCTTCTCCAACATAGTCTTAGTAGAAGCTTGGCTGACCAAAAGCCTATATAATGAGTTATGAGGTACTATTTCCCTTTGTGACAGTTCAACTACCCTCATGACTCTTCACCTACGCTATGACTGTTACATCCAACTGTTTACACTGAAATTCCACTTGACATGACTCAATGTTATAATGCACATGTAATCATGTGAGATAACATGGCTTGAGCAAGCCTTGCAAGACATCAATGACACTCGGTCCTCTATGGTGAGACCAACTCTTTGACATGCTTGTGATGGTGAAGCTAGTGAGCTGATGCCAAGCTTGGTCATCCATGATGGTGTGCATGCACCTCATGGCAACATCTTGCTAAAGAAAAGTCTTGCCTCCATTGCAATCAGTGCATTGGTTAGGCCCCTTCATCCAACTCGTCTTCTAACATGCGGACGGTCTTCTTGGGTACGATTGAACTGGCCACACACTGATGTATAGTGTCCATGCTGATCTTCAAGTGTGTGTTGGTGGTCATGCACCTCAAATTGCTGATGTGCATGTTCAACCCAGTTGGACTTGTTGAGAGCACAAGAGGTTTCTCCAGTGGAGAAGTAGTTTATTGTATCTCTGATGTGCCTATTAAGGTTTTCCCCCTCAATTTAGTCTACTTGACTGAGTTGACAAGGGTTAACCCAAAAACAATCGACTAGAGAGGGTGACACTAGTTAGTGCGCAAGCATTGTGTTTACACCAAGGTTCACTTCGAAGAGTACATATTTTCCTTTGACGTATCATGGACTAAGAGTAACAAGTTCATCATACAGAGGCAAGATGAGAGATAACCAAGAATTGATAGTTGTATAAGCCCTCCTATACTTTACCCAACTTGTTTCATGAGGCATACATGGTTTCATGAAACTAACCTATGAACAAAACAGGAAAACAAACTAACAATCAACAAAGAAAAACGAGAGCAGAAGCAAAAGTGAAAGAAAAACAAGTAAACAAGCAAGAAATCAAATAAACAGGCAAACAAAGCATGTAAGCAAACAAGCATGTAAGAAAACAACTGAAAGAAAACACTACTCCTACTCCTAAACTAATGGTGCATGGGCCTGATCACGTGAAGTGATACTTCCAATGCAGTCATCGGCAAATTGGTATACCCATGTGAGTGAAGGCTTGGTCTACGAGTGACCCAATTGTGTGGACCGGCATACAATAAATACATGACAGTGAATACAGCCACACTTCGTGTTTCAAAGTGCCCATAGGACATAAGTGAGTGCATGTGCATGATGGATAGTCTGTGGACTTATCATGGTGCTTTGTGACACTACGTGAAACATTGAAACACAAGAACACTCTTGATTATGACATGCAAGCAAATGAAAGAAACAGATGTAACTTTTGTTGCACACGATTTCTTGCAATATAAGACTCCTCCAATGCATGAGCAATGGGATCTTGCAATTCGAGTGGACGAAGTATGATCTGAGTGTTAGATTGATCTTGAGTGCATACAGATGAGTGATGAGGAGCCTCGAATGTTTGATAAAATTTCTGATTGGAAGTGAAACCAACCTCAGGACAATAAGGTCCTAACATAACCATGAGCTCAGGCTAAAGTGCCTCGACAGTCTATGGGGTTTCGACTTCTTTGAAAGATGGATCTTCGTAGACCAGTGGCTTAGACGGATTAACAACTAGTGAATCAACATCGTGATCGGATGATGAGGGGAGGAGATCACGACAACCAAGATCAGAAAATTCAGAATTTTGGTCAACATCCTCATGATTTGATGAATCACACAGAGGGGTAAATGAGAAGGAAGGACGCTCACCCTCTTTGTTTCCGAAAAGAGTAGATGAAGGATCAAGTGGATCTTCAATGAATAACTTATCCTCTTCATTTTCGAATGATGGTTGAGCATCTAGTCAGTCTTGCAAGTGATAAAAAATGGGTGCATCTGTAGATGAAGACACACATACAAAATCATGGATGGCAGGTTCACCAAAGAAACTAGGAAGGAATGGAGGGGGCTCTAATAGAAGGGAGTCATCCTTCACTGCGTGTTGATTTTCAAGATATCACTCATACTCTTGATGAATGACAACACATTTTGGTTGTGAAAAACCACCTCCATTACTGGATTTTTCATCATTTTACAACAAGTGGAGAGTTCGGAATGGATGAAAAGAAGACAACATCATCCGGAGGAACACTTGGGTGCAAAGACAAAGATAAAAAAGGAATGCATATGAGAACTCGAAGGACTCACAACCAACTCTACGTGAAAATTGAGTGGAGTGATGTTGGGACGATGCAAAGGTTGAACATGTGTACAAACATGATCCTCAACATCATTAGGTAATGGTGGAATTGTTGAATGAGAGGGAGGTGAACAGTCCATTGGGACAGTGTGTGCTCCCACATGGGATTGCGCAGTTCCATCAATGAAGAAGGTTGAGCAAGATTTGACATCAAGCTTCCTCTTGGATGGAAAGATTTCTTAAGACAGTACTCGAATCGGTTCGAGAGGTAAGTGAACTTCATCTGGATCTTCGGTGCTTGAAACTGTAAGTCACGGAAGTGCTTCCAAAAATCAATAAAGGATTTGTTAGTGTCGGTCTTGAAGCCCTCCATCAGCGATCAAAGCTCTTTGCATTTGCATAAATAGGTGTCTCAACAGTGTCAAGTTTTGCATCCCGTTAGGCATGCCATAACCCTGATGGAGGAGGTGGTCTATTTATACCCCTCTTGGCTTTGCTGGATCAGGTCATATCAGTCATTAAGTGCTTTCAAGCTTGTCTTGATTTGTCTTGAGGTCGAGGTCCTAGGTCTAGGGTTTTGGTCATTTATCTCTGCAAGGTCATGTCTCTGAAAGTCCATGAGTGCTCAGCAAGCCAGAGGGAGGATTGTAAGCATGTTTCTTTGATATTTTTATCTTGTACAGTGAACTTTCACCTTGGATTTAAAAACTCTGTTTTTAAAGCCAAGGTCATTTTCTAAGTTTTTGTAAATAAGTGATGAATTTTCAAAAGTTTTCAGAGGACCAAATGCAACCCTGGTCCCCTTGCCAAGATCCCTCAGATGATCTACCTGCAAAAAGAATCAAGTCAAAGCACTCAATGAGTCAAATTCAAGACAAAAGAAACCAAAAGTCAGTGTTATAAAAGTGTCAAAGACAAACTTTAGAAAGTGGGTTTATGAATGAATTTTTTTCAAATGAAACTTATAAAAGCCCAAATTCCCTCCTTTCACTCTCATTGTGCATCCTAACGCTTGCAAGAGAGGTTTGAGAGAGTGATTGAGAGAAAGGAGCAAAGGCAGAGCGATTTCGGGCAGCAGAGAGGGGCGCGACCCATCCAGCCAGGTGTGCGACCCGTCAGGTGCGCGCGACCCGTCAGAGGGTCTCCCACAGTTCAGAAAAACAACGGGCGCGACCCGTCAGAGGGGTGCGACCCGTTGGGCGAGGTGCGCGACCCGTTGAACCGTCTTGCTGCAAACTTCAAACAAATTGCCCAATCTTCCTCCAAGTCATCAAATTTGTTCGAGGTAGGCTCTTTACACATCACTTTGGTGGTTGATGATGAATGTAAGCCCTCATGCTTGTATTTTAACCTAAAAACATGCAAGTGAAAAGACATTATGTGGCTGCAATGTTAATGGGCAAACTGTGCTAGGGTTTGTGTTGTTTCAAGCTATTTTTCCCTTTGTGTTTGTTTCCCTCCTTCCCCTTTCACTCACACTTATATGTACATCTCTTTTTCCCCATGTTATTTTATAAATGAAATGCAAATATTTCCCCATCCCTGATCACTAAAATGCAAACCCTACCCCTCTCCCAAAGCATCAAAAATCCAAACCCTAATTTCCCTCCACCATATGCATGTATAAATAACAAAAAATGTTGGTAAATATGTCAGCATGTTTTGTGCATGGTTTCCCTATTTCCCCTATTAATACATGTATGCATATTCCCATGTTCACTTTTCACTTTCATACATGTTTTTTCCCATATGCAATGATCTTTGCAAATGATTTCCCAATTAAAAATATGAATTCCTATATGAAATGATTGTTTGCAACATTCCCTTAAAAATTCCCTGTTATATTTATATATTCCCATTCCTTGTTAAAAGATCCCTCCCCTAACATTTCCCTCATGTCTTTTTCCCCTTGAAACAACATAGGGTTCAACACTTTTTGCAGGCAGAGATAGCAGTACAGTTTGTCCACTTTGCTCCTAAACCATGTCAAAAACCGAAACTTATGAGCAAAGTGATGACCATTCATCATCTACAGAGATTGAGGTACAGAGGAGGCCTCGTAAGGGTGGTAAGGGTGGACATCATAAGCGAGAGGAGCCCACCTCTTTGGCAGAATTACAGGCATGTCCTATGGCAGTTACTTGTTTTCAGTACATGTCTTGTTATCAGTTTTGTGAGAGGATCTCTCGGATTCAACATCACAGAGAGTTGGCCCGCCTCTTTGTTTTACATTTGCATGATGGACATGTCAACCTAGCAGGGGTAGACTTTGCATTGACACCCGAGGTGATCTCACATGCTACAGGGATACCTAATGTGGGTGAGGTGTGGCCTAAGCGCAAGTTGCTAGATACTGTTCACTTTGAGCCCTATGTCCGGCCACCATTCATGAGACATTTGGCGGGTGTTTTTCCATTCAGATTTCTCCGGAGCGAGTATGCTCCCATCATGAGGCTTACCATGCACTATTTTACATGTGAGGGCAGATTTTCATAGGTCTACTCATATCACATTCGCCTTTTGATGCACTTCACCCGAGTGAGGATGATGAACATCCCGGTTTTCTTCTTTCAGAACATTCAGAGGATGGTGCCCATGTTGCAGAGGAAGACCCCGGCCGAGCAGTACAGGAGCTTATGTCATTATGGTTTGATTCAGCTCATAGTCTTGCATCAGTTGACTCAGCAGGACAGCTCATGGGAGGAGTTCATTTCCCGTGAGTTTTTCACAGCACCACCCCAGCCACATCCTGAGGTCATTCAGGAGGAGGGAGGACCATCACAGCAGCCTGATATTCCGGTCACTCGACATGTCAGTTCCTCACCTCAGCTCACCTATCAGAAAGGCCCAAGGGCCTTATTTGCAGCAGCCAGGCGAGTACTATCTCCACAGCAGGTGGAAGGGGTCTCGCCTTCATCATCAGCACAGCGAGTGTTATCTCCACACCAGGTGGAAGGGGCCTCGCTTTCTTCACCAGCACAGGTACCACAGAGGGGCAAACAGCCCATGATTCATGAGGGTCCATCAGGAGTTCCCGACACTGAGGTGATTGATCTTAAGGCCAGTTCTCCTAGCCGAGAGGCAAAGGAGATCATTCAGCATCTCAGAGCTGAAAATGATGTTTTGCCGAGGAGACTTGAGGGTGCCCAATGGACTATCACTTACCTAGAGCAGCGGAACAAACAGTTGGAGGAGGAGAAAGTACTTGATGAGTTATGGAGGATTCGTAGTGACCGAGTCCTGAACTGAAGAAGACCCGGTGATCCATTGCCTGCTGACCGAGAGTCTATGCTCATCCAGGTGAATGCACACTTAGAGAGGCTGTTGTCTAAGGCCAACCAAGAGAAAAATTTGCTGAGGAATATGAAAAATCATTATTGGGCAAGGATGCATGTGTGCAAAGCCAAAATGAAAGTGTTTCAAAGGAGGTTGACCGAGGCTCTAAAACGGAGAAAGAAGCCAAATCCCCTCCATATCTTGGCTGAGGCTTCACTCAAAGATCATGGCATTCATTAGCCTAGCCACAGCTCAAATCCCAAAAAATTCTGAAAATTTTGGGTAATTTTGACAATTTTTGGAAATTTACAGGTTTTGGCTCCTCAACGGGTCTCACCCCCCGCGCGACCCTTCATCAGGGCAAACCCTTTTTGCAAAAACTCAGAATTTCTAGATTTTTCATGCAAAGTTACATATGCCTGTGGATGGACTTGAGTTTTTATGGAGTTTTGGGCCTCCAAAAGGTCACAATACATGCAAAATTTGAATTTCTGCCCCTTTTTTGAATTGCAGAAACCAGTCTTGGGAGAATTAACTTTTGACAGGGCAAATGACCTCCAAATTCAAAAATTTCAGTTGGGTTGGAAAGTAGACTCGCAGAACTTTCCAACAAGCCCATTCATCGTCTAGTTTTGGAGAGAATTCTGGGGCATCTTCGATTTCTTATACGTCTGATTCATCACTGTCTGATTCATTAGTTTCTTCACAGTTATACAAATTCTTGGTCTCTTTTCTTTTAGCACACCTATGTTTAGGGTCCCACTTTTTGCCACAACGTTTGCACTTGCCCTCTTTCATCCTTTGCATTTCCATGTTAGATTTTTCTCCTTCACAAAGATGTGTTGGAACATATTTTGTGTTATCTGTATTCACAGGTCGGGGAAATCTTCGTATCGAATATACTTTTTTAGCCTTTGACCACAACATCTTTTCAAATTTATTTTTAGCAACTTTTTGCTTTTTGTCTTGCTACTTTTATCGACGTAATGTCATGAAGCTTAGGTTCTGCTCGTAGATGGGTTTTAAGTCCGAAGATGTGCGATTGGATTAGACGAGTTTCTGATAATCCAGGCAGTGTTGTTAAAAGTGAGATTAAATCGCGCTTTTTTCAAAAAAATCGCGCTTTTTTCAAAAAATCGCACTTTTTTCAAAAAATCGCGCTTTTTTCCCTAAGACGATTTAATCGCGCGTTTTATGGGAAAAAAGCGGCTAAATTTTCTTTGTCGATTTTTTCCGAAAAAAGCGTGGGGTGTCGGGGCAGCGGGTTTTATAATCCGATTTTTGATTTTTTTTTGTTCATTTGGACTGTGGGCGCGCGTAGGAGGAGGAGAACGTCTTGGAGAGAGCAGCTGGAGGGTTTGTGAGCAAATCTAAGTGCTTGTAGGACAAATTCAAGAGGACCAATTTCTCCATAAAAGCAGTATGTGGATTAATTTTTTTTTGTTTTCCTTGTTTAAAAACATTGTTTTTCATTGTTTTTGGTTGGGAAACTTCATATGGGCACCATTTTCCTTTTGTTTTCATTGTTTTTAAAGAATTTTTTATATTTTTTCATTGATTTGGGATGGGTAAATTGGTATGACTATGGGAACCAATTTTTTATTTATTTTTTTCATTTTTTTTAAACATTGTTTATGTTTTTTCATTGTTTTTGGCATTTGCCATTTGGTTGGGTAACTTGGGTTTGGAACTTTGGATTCTAGAAATTTGTAACTTGTAATTTTGTAAATGCTAAATTGTAATCCTAAATTCCTATTTCCTAATCCTTATTTTCCCATAGGTTTGCAAATTTCTTAATTCAAAAACAAACATGCCAAGGAAATTGGATCCTTTCTGGGAATATGGTGAACCTAAAGCTCCGAATGATAGACAAAACTTGAATTGCAAGTTGTGTGGAAAGGAGATACGCGGGGGGGTGTACAGGTTGAAGTTTCACCTTGCACAAATCCCTGGACATGATGTGGGCAAATCCTGAACTTATCCAAAGAGCCATGAGAGCATTGGAAGAATTAGAGCACACTAGAGAGGCCAAAGAAGAACTCAAAAGGCAACTAAAAAGGTCAGCTGAAGGAAGTGGGCCAAGTGGCACTGGTTCTACTGCAGCATCAGTCAATCCGGTAGCTGCATCATCATTTTTTGTTCCTCGAATCACACCTGGTTCACAACCATCTATCGGTTCAATGCTAAAAAGAACTGAAAAAGAACAAGCTGACAGGTTGATGGCAAAATTTCTACTCTGGAGTGATATTCCTTTCAGCATTGTAAGGAATAATCCATTTTTCCAACGTACTGTTGATGCTATTGCCAGTGTTGGCCCGGGGTACAAAATCCCTTCTTATCATGATTTCAGAGGCTGGATTCTTCAAGATGAAAAGCGTGACTGCACCCAAAGATTGGAGGATTTTAGGGCATCATGGGCACAAACAAGATGCACTGTTATGTATGGTTGGACTGACCAAAAGGGGAGAACCCTTATAAAATTCTTGGTTAGTTGTCCCAAGGGGACTATGTTTATCAAATCTGTTGATGCATCTCATCAAATCAAAGATGCAAGAACTTTATGTGATTTGCTGGATGTGTTTATTTTGGAGGTGGGTGAACAACATGTTGGCCAAGTCATAACGGACAATGCTGCAAATTATGTTGCTGCTGGTAGAATGCTTATGGACAGGCATCCTACTTTATTTTGGACACCTTGTGCTGCCCATTATATTGATTTGGTGTTAGAGGACATAGGGAAAATTCCCTTTGTCAAAGATATTGTTGACTCATCAAAAAGCATCACAAAATTTATATATAATCATACATCTGTGCTTAGCTTGATGAGAAGATTCACCAACAACAAAGAGTTGGTGCGCCCCGCCATTACACGGTTTGCCACGAGTTTCATATCTCTTCAATCCCTCGTGAATTCTATGTGGGATGTGAAGAGAATGCTTCTTTCATAGGAGTGGCGTGCTATGTCAATGAACCGCAAACCAGAAGGAGAGGCCGTATGCAGACTAGTTTCATACTAGGAAGACTTTTGGGCGGGAGTGCAGGAGGTGTGCGCCGTTACTGAACCTTTGGTAAAGGTTCTTCGGTTGGTTGATGGTGAGAAGCCCGCAATGGGCTATTTGTATGAAGCCATGGACAGGGCCAAAGAAGCCATTCGGGCCTACTATGATGATAAGGGAGATGATGGGTTTCAGAAACAACTCCTTCTATGGGGAGTGATTGATGAGCGATGGAACAACACACTCCATCGTCCCATTCATGCTGTTGGGCTTTTCCTGAACCCTGCATTTTCTTATGCATGTGGGTTTGATTTTGATGCTGAGATCATGGATGGATTCTTATCCTGTGTCCAGAAGATGGTGCGATCTCCAGAACAACGTATAGAGATCTCTAAACAAATTGAGACATATAAGATGGCAAGTGGCACATTTGGCTTTGAGATGGCTATCACTGATAGGACGATTAAAATTCCAGGTATTTTTTAGTTTGTAACTTTGTTTCAAATTTCATTGTCTCTTCAAATTCCATTTTTTTCTTATGTTTATTTAGAATTTTATTTGTAATTTTGTTGTAGATGCATGGTGGAAGATGTATGGTGGCAGAGTACCCCTTTTGCAAAAGCTTGTCGTACGCATCCTCAGCCAAACATGTAGCTCCTCAGGATGTGAGCGCAACTGGAGTGTATTTGAAAAAATACACAACAAGAAGCGCAACAGGTTAACACTTAAACATTTAAAATATTGCAAATTTCCAAATAAATTTTTGAATTCATTAAACAATATTTTTTTTATAATATTAATTATTAATTATTATTTCATGATCTTTGTACAGGTTGGAGTCCCAGCGACTTAATGACATGGTCTACGTCTACTACAATATTCAATTGTGGGTGAGGCAACTTGAGAGGACACCTGATGTGGATGCCATCTCATTGGATGGGATTGACACCACTGCTGCATGTAGGGTTGAGGCCGAGAGGCCTCTCATGGATTCTGCTGATGATTGGTTAGTGCAGGATGTAGTGGAGGGGGAGGAGGAGGAGGAGCAGGAGGAGGAGGTGACACCGCCTACCCGGGCTACCACTGCCACCAGTAGAGGACGTGGTCTACCTCCTGTAGCTCATACTTCTAGTTCTTCAGCTTATAGAGCACATAAGACTCCACTGCCATTTCCACCAGCACAGGCACCAGCATTTACATCTAGAGGGAAAGGGAAAGCTGTGACATTTTCTCGCAAGAGGGGCAGAGGAAATCAATAGGATTAGACTTTCATTTTATTGTATATGAGTCTATGACATTATGACATGATGAGATACATTATCATATTTTTTGTTGATATTTTGAGGCTGAGCTGGGACTCAGGAGTCAGGACTTACTATTCAGGACATGATTCAATGTTATGTGTGATTTTAGCGCTAGAAATGATATTAAACATCTTATATATTAGTTTTTTTATCATGTTTATGTGTCAATGTATTTATTTTATGTTGTAGATGGTTTAGATATGAAAAAAATGAAAAAAAATGAATATTTTTGTACCAAACGCTTTTTTCCCGATTTTTCCGATTTTTTCTGCTTCATTCCCGGTGTCGATTTAATCCCGCTCGCGCTTTTCACAACATTGAATCCAGGTACTCGTGTTGCTAAAGTCTCCCATTCTCGAGTGTATTCATCCACATCTCCTTTTTGTCGGAATTTGGTGAGTGTTGAAAATAACTCTTCTTCTTTGACACCTTGGAACCTTTTAAAGAACACATCCTTAAATTTTCTCCAACTGATAGCAAGTGTTGTCTTCTTCCACCACATATACCAATTATATGCTTCACCTTCCATTTTCATGGAAGCATGCCTAATCTTTTCATCATCATTGTTAATATCGTAAATCTCGAAATATTCATCTGCTTTATTGAGCCAAGCAATGTTGCATTTTTCGTTACTCTTGAATTTGGGTAGCTCGATTTTTGCTCTTCGTTGATATGGCGCAAATGGTGGATCGAAAAAAGGGTATTGATTTCAAAACGACATATTGGTGAATGGATTCCAGAGTTGCTTATTTTGAAAGGTTGTGTTACTATTTTCTTGATTAAACGTGGAAGATGTCTTCAGAGACTTGGGTTTCTCATGTGCGTCTGATTATTTTGACGAATTTGGAGAATTGAGATGTTGAGTCGCTTCATTATTCTGGGGTATTTGATCGGTGTAATCTTCAGGCTGGTACAAATACAACCCAACATCACCATAGCTTGATCCACCTTGACTGAAAGGTCTGCCTAATCCTTTTTAAATTCATTCTTGTTCTCCTCAAGCTAACTCTTTATTCCATTTGTTGTGTCCTACAGTGTCTCAATTTTATCGCCATGTTCGGTCACCTTAGCCTCAAGTTCTATCAATTTTTTATTGAAATTGGCCATTGACATTGATGCAACCATTGATCTGGTATGCGGCGGAGTATACTTATCTAGCCTTAGCTTTTCGTATATATATATATATATATATATATATATATATATATATATATATATATATATGTATGTATGTATGTATGTATGTATGTATGTATGTATGTATGTATGTATGTATTTTTAACTATATAATTAAATTATAATTATATTATTATATAACTTAATTATATAATTAAATTTTAATTATATTGTTATATAACTTAATTATATAATTAAATTTTAATTGTATTTTTTTTTTCCACTGGAAAAATCAGTAATTTTCATTAAGATTAGAAAATTACATATAGTAGATGCCATTGGCATTGCTGCTGTAAAGCATATGCTGTAACAAAACTTGTCCTGCTAAACAGGAGCTAATAATCAATCAAATAGACAATCTAAACTTTCCTACCCTTCTTTTTTTCCACTTTCCGCCAACCTTCATTGTTAGGCGGAGCTGTTACAATAATCATTTGTGTTTCATTTGTGGCAGCCATGTTGTCCTTTTCAGAATCTGTGCTTGTTGGCGAGTATGCTTGTTTGCTACCTCCAATTTCCTGCCTGGTGTTCTCATATTGCTGCTGTGGGTTACCTGCATTTGTGTCTATTGCTCCTTCGATCAGATATTCATTATTCTGTATGTGGTGTGGATAGCTTGCATTGCTGATTTCTGGGTTGTTCTTTTCGTCTTCATTTTCTTGTAGATTGCTGGTGGCTTCCGCATTCCTTTCCTCTTCTTTATCCTCTTCTACTTCCTCTGCCCAAGTGGCTGAAAATTGCCATCCTTTCGGTTTTGATGGTTGTCTCTTTTTCCTATCTTTTTTGTTTTGAGGGCATGTACTCTGTAGATGACCTGTTTGTCGACATATGCGGCAGCGAAAGGCGGTGTTTTCATAATCCAGTGGTTGTGCCCATTGTTTCCCATTATGTATTAGGATAATGTGTTCTGGTAGGCCTTGACTCAGGTCTACCTCCACACATATCCTGGCGAATGTGTAGATATCCTTGGATAGGCGCTCATGATCTGCTTTTAAAAAGGATCCCAGGGTATTGCCTATTCCTTCCAGTACTTTATAGTGCCAAAAGTGTATAGGAAGATTAAACAATTTTACCCAAACTGGCATTTTGGTGACCACCATGCTGTTTGGATCGAAATCCGGGAACCAAGGTTTCACGAAAAGGCCAGCATTTCCCCAAAACCATGGTCCTTCGTTCAAAGCATATTCTTTGTCCTTTATGGTGTCAAATTTGACAATAAAGAATCCTTTTGAACAGAGATGGATATCACAGTTTTCTGTCCATATGGAGTAGATCCATTGACGAAGGGCTTCCGGTTTGGGCCAAAATCCATTGAACCTACATATCACTGCTTTAGTTAAATAATCAATTTGTATTTCATTTACCTCTGGTATGGAGATTGCTAATGCAGGGTTTTGTGTTGTCTGCTCAACAATGTATGCCCCTGGTGCTGTAGCTTGTTGTTCTGGTTTCTTTTGTGGTTCCATCTTCCCTTTGACTGCATCTTTGAAGGAGACAGGTCCTTTTGAACTTGAGCCGGGGCAGCCTCCGCGCAATCTTGAGCTGAGATAGATGGTAGAGTCTTTTGCTATACCATATTCCATTAGTTTGAACCCCTCCTGTATTACCTTCCCTGCATAGATGAGGAGTTGTTTGTATGGTGGGATTCCAGTCTTTTCATGTATCCTCTGTTTGAGGATTTCTGTTGCCTCCCATGTCCCTATTTCGATGCATATTGTGCTCCCTCCCATAGATTTAATAAAGAGAGAGATTTTTTTATCTTTACTTGTCTTTTCTGGTGTGTGTGTTTCCAGATCTGACCTGCATAGAGGTAGATCTGCTCTACAGAGGTCTAGATCTGGCAACCTATGACCCGATCTGTTACTAAGTACTGTAGATCTATGTGCTGCTTTACCTGAGTATCGGTCTTCTGCTGCATATTTGTTTTCTAGATCTAGCTGGGGCCAAGTTATTGTCCTCACCTCCGCTTTACCCGTCTCTGTTATCTGCTGCGGCTTCTCAGTCCTCATGAAGACGGCGTGAACCGAGCAAGCTTCCCACCATCCGATCCATGTGCATTCCGGCAATATAGCCGATCTATTTGTGCCGATTGGGGGTTTACCACCAATTTCCGTCTCCCGTAACAGATCCGGCCGGATCCGAGCCTCCGTGCTGCGTTTGGACCTTATCTCCTGCGAATATATTGCAACCCTTGCTCTCGGCGGCGCAGAGAAAGCCAGTGCTGGTCTTGCAGTTCCAGGTTGTTGGCTTATGGGCGCATCGAGGGTTTTACAGATGCGATTTGGGCGTAGAACTATCTCTAATGCAGGGATCGATACCCCTTCCGCCTCCGCCTCGAGTCTGTGCCCTTGTTTGAACGCTGGAGCCATCGACGATCGAGCTAAACCGCAGGTCCCGGGGACGAATCCGTGAAATTTTAATTCTATTATTATGTAACTTAATTATATAATTAAATTTTAATTGTATTGTTATGTAACTTAATTATATAATTAAATTATAATTGTATTGTTATGTAACTTATAATTGATGGTTCGTGGTGATGGACATTGAACGTATGTCAGGGATGGTGGAGAAGACGATTGGGGAAATGGGTCAATGGAGAAAGAAAACCGTGGCAGAAGAATCGGTCTGCAGGGAGGTGAAAAGGCGACAAAGACCGGTGAAAGACGTGGAAGGAATGCGGATAGCGGAATAGCGGGTAGCGGAATGCTGTGATTGGATAGCGGAAATGATGGCGAGGTTGGCATGCGACTGGCAGGGATGTCGGGGAGAATGGCGGCAGGCGGACGGTGCAGGAGAATGCAGGCGGGGGGAATGAGATGAACACGGTGGTGGTTACGATCGGTGGAGGGTGGAGCTCGGTCGGGGCACAAGCACAGTGAACGAATTGCCCACCTGCACACACCGAGGAACGAACAGGCTCTGATACCAGATGAAGTAGAAGAACTCAACGATTCAACAGACATATTTTATTATTAATAAATAGATAGATGATGATACAATTTGTGGGAGGCCCCTGGCTTTATACTGCCTTGGGTGCCTCTTGGTGAATGGGCATGATTTGTGATCATGCCCTTTTGCCTATTTTAACTAATTGTTACAGATATTAATTAATTTACATAACAGTATGTTTGGACAAATTGCTATTGGAAAAACGCCAGTGTGGAGAAGACCAGTTTCGTAGATGAGGGTTTATATTATTAATAAATCTTCAACAAAATTGAGGAATACAATAAGCTTGCCTCTCACTTGCAAAGCTCTGACATACAATATCTCCACTGGTGAAATCAATTTGGAAACCCAAGTCTCCTTTTGCAAAATTAACTCGGCCTCCTCAACGCAATTTGCACTCCCTGGCTGCTACCCACACTGGATGAACTAGAAATGTGTGTGGCCCTCTTTGGAACTCGCACTGCCTCTAAAAATTAGCTTGGACAATATTCTTTGCCTCTTGTAAATCTACTAAGCAACTCACACCTCCTCCCACACCTGTCTCTGGCAACTGGAAATCAATTTGTTGCCCAACTCTGCACACTGGCTAATTCACACTGCTTGGTATGATCTCTCTGCGGAATAATTTGGCCTCCCTTCCTCTCCCGGAATGCTGGAATCTCTGTGGAGAATTTCTTTGGAAATTCTCTTCCCAATCTCTTTGCTAAAACCCTAATACTGGTGTCTCCCTCCGCGCCCTTGCTATAACTGCAAATCACTATCTTTGAGTGTCTCTGTGTGTTCTCCAAAGCCCCATCGACTCGTTCTTATAATCTCTCGTTAAGCAATCAACAACCATGATGGCTAAGATCATCTTGACTCCATCAAGTGACTTTTCCGGAAGTCTATAGAGCAAAATCGATTTATCTCAATTAATCTGATTTAATTGACCTGTTTTCCAAAGTTAGGAAAATATTTAATAATTGGCTAATTAATCTAATTAAGGCATTTCTTGTGAAACTTTTTCTAGGTATTGGAGAAAATGTGTTCCTTAGCCTCATAGACACCATAGAGACTAGAACACCTGTCCAGTGCTACCAAAAACTAACAACACCAAGCAGTGGAAAGAGGGTACTTAGGTGAATGTCAAGTTTTTATAGCACTTTGGCTAGAGTCAAGTTTGTGTAAGTAAGGCCCTTAAAAAAAATAGTTTAAATACCAAGCAGTGGAAAGAGCGTGCTTAGGTGAAGCTCAAATTCTAATAGCACTTTGGCTAGATTCAAGTTCCCATAAGTAAGGCCCTTAAAACAAATAGTTTAAATGCGAAAAATAAATTCTCCAATTAGCAGGGAAATGTTTCAAAAGTAGTCACCCTTCCTGATCTAAAATTAACACAAATAACCCCCAACTTGGTGCACAAGAGAAATTATAAAGTACACGTAAAAGACACCCTTTCTACATGCATTAGTACTTATTAGTCTGGAAACAAACATGGGTTGGCCCATTGAAAACTAAACAAATTCATGTTGGCTCCAGGTTGAAATTCCAATAAAAATTGGCTTCATTATGCTCAAGTCGACTCTCCAAAGGCACCCCTAGTTCCGCTGTCAAATACACTTCAAAAGAAAGGCAAAAAACCTTGAAATTGCACACTTTATTTCTATTAGTTTTTGTAGCATCAAAGGTGTTATAGTCTCGAAACTTTGTGGAGAGGCTAAAATGCATGAGCTCTCCATAACTCAGAAACCGTTTTTGGAAATTCCACCTAGAAGTGTCTCAATTAGATTATTAGCCTATTTTTAGATTCCGAAGTCTAAACTTAGGAAAAAGGGTTAAATAATCAAAATTAATTGAGATAAGGTGAGAATTATCTAGAAACTCACATGGATCGACAAGGAATTAATCTGGGCCATCGATTATGTTTTAATCTTGGTCGTTGATGCTTCAACAAAGGATTATAAAAAGAAGTCGATGGGTAGATGGAGAACACACTTGTGAGACACACAAATAGATCGATTTCTTTGGAGAGTTCGATTTTTCCAGAGAGCCAGCATTTGTTGGAAGAGTTCGAGCTTCAGAAAGGAAGCAGAGATAGAGAGGGGCAAGGCTAGTGAATCTGGAGGAAAGTTTTTCCAGATCTGAAGAGTCAGCTACAGGAGGTCGAATTCCTCAGTGAGTGCCGACGTAGAAGCTTTAGAGGCGGACTTTGATTTAGCTAGAAAAATGGTCGATTCAGTTGCTAGAGGTCGGGAAGATTTCCGAAAGGGGCCAGCGAGTCATTCTCAGAGGCTGAATTGGGCAGACAGCTTGATCAGTTGCAGTTCCATGCAGAGCGTCCTAGTGCCTGTGCAAACTTGATGTAGAGGCTGACGCAGGGGTTTCGTGGAGCCCATTCAGAGCCTGTTTTGGAGCTGGATAAATGTTGGGTGAGACAAAATTTCTCTCACTAATTTTTGTGGCTATTTTTCCTTTAGTGGATTTCCAGTTTCGACATCCAGTGGTACTCAGAATTTCGCTACTTCTTAATAATTAAAACCCTCAACTGTTGCACCGGTTTTCCCAATTTGGGTATTTCCGGAGACTTATGTCCAAAAATAATTGTGTCAATTTTTATGCGTGTGTGCTAGAATATTTCTCAGTTTCCAGCGCTATTATTTTCCGTAGTTTTATGTGTGAAGGTTGCAGTGTGATTTATTTGATATTTGTCGTAGCAAATAAATTGTTAAATTAATTAACAATTAGAAGAATTAATTCCAGTTGCTGCAATAGGATTTTCACAAATTTTCGAAATAATCAACATATCAAAGCTGATATTCATATGAATCTATTGTTCTTGACTTTATATTCCTTCATTTCTGCATTAGAAAACTCTGTTATGAATCCATGGAGAATCACATTCAGGTTTTGATTTGAAGTGCAGATTACTTGCTACAAAGTGGCTGGTGGGTGATGCCTAATTATGGGATCTACTCATAATCACCATAAGATAAGATAAGGCAATTTTATTAATGTCCAATGAATGACCATAAATGGGACTGAAGGATACAACAGTAAATTCTTCTTGAACAATTGCAACACGATTTCCTTGCCATAAGTAACCCAAACCAGAAAATCCTTGAGTTTAGTTGATGATAAAGCAACACATGCATGTCAAGAATATAAGTGCTTTTGTTGATCGTAGTTCTGCCATAACATGTTTAATCTTCCTTGAGCTTGCTTGCATGTACTTGATGCTAAATTTGCATTGGGCAAATCCAGTATTAATAAGTTGCCAGAGGTGTTTGATAGTTCATCCATTTTCAATGTTGTAGACTTGTATTCATTAAAGGAAGGAGAAACTATCACATATGAGGAAGACCAGAGTGTTGAGTTTGATTGGATGAACTCGTTTAAACTGGCTGTTTCTGGGCCAGCTGGCTGGTTACATATTACTTCCTAGACCTGGACACCTTTTTAACTCATATGCAACTCAGTTGCAACCCACTATGGAACTCTCCCAATGTGGAGGCATTTCCAGTAGCCCCCTGAATTTGGCATGGCCATCATATCCATATGAAGGATGTCTTATTTGGCTCTTGTTGCTTAATGTTCATTTACTGTGGTTAGTTATGACTAAATATTCTAAATCCTCAGACCTAATCGGGTTGGTTCGTTCTATCTATCAGACCTCACCTAATCGACAATAGTTAATCAACCTTGTGAGCTAATGCCTTCTTGTGCCTCTGAGCTATCATTTGTTTGTGGACCATGATTTTCCCTTGTGTGCAGTTACTTCGATATGTAATGATAAACTTCTACATGCAATTATGAAGCAAATTATGCAATTTCTCAGATTATAACAATGGTCAAGTTTGGCTTTGTCTTTGTTAGACGTGGTATTTTGTCTTAAAGGGGATTTCTGAGCATAAGCAATTTTGTCCTTGGATATGACATGTTGGTAATATGGTGCCTTTATTTGTGCCATTAATTTGGAAATGCTGTCAATGTTTCTTCCTTCAGTTGAGTTCTTTGCATGCGATGTAGAAATAATCTTCTTAGAAGCTAGTTAGTAACAAAGGTCCCTTTTACAACATTTTGTCTGTATGCATTCCTTACATTTCTGTTATTTCGCTTCTCGAGCAACTTGATGCATGGACTATTATAAAAACAGTCATTGATATATTTACCAGAAGGAAAATAGTAATCACATCCATGCTTTTACTTATAACTTTCTTTCTTTTTATGGTTTCTCATGTGTTGAAAATTTTCAGTTGTAGAGTTATCTTGCATAGTGATGTTATATTTTACAGTAGTGATAGATTATTGCTGCAGGCAGGTGGATTGAAATATTAGATATGGCATTTGCAGGCTGGTGTCCCTCAGACTATTCATAATCTAGCAAATGCTGGAATCAGAATCTGGGTTTTGACTGGAGACAAGATGGAAACAGCGATAAATATAGGTTATGCGTGCAACATTTTGCAGCATAACATGTCAAAGCACATCATACACTTGGAAGATAATAGCACACTTCATGCAGAGACACTAGGAGGAAAATCCTTAAATGAGGTTACGGCTTTCCCCCTTACATGATGAATTTTTTTTTTTTTATAGTGGTTGATTGTTTTCTGCTCAAACAGCCAATATTTTCAACCTAGAAAAATGGAAAATAGAAGCCCTGCAATACTTACTATGTTGTATTTAGTCTTTATTGACATAAACGTGGCCAACAAAACTATTATTATTATATTGTGATGTATTTTATTACTTTATGAGTGGGTTGCGATGATGTTACAATGCTAACATTATCTAAACACATTAAGAAGTCCTTATTGGTAATTCGTATTTAGTTGGGTGAATGATTATGTTCCCCAACTGTTGTTTACATAGACCCTTTATGCGTTTAAAGAAGCCCCCTATCTTGATTTGTGTTGTCATTGCAAATAGAGAAAACATCATTGTATACTGTCTATCTACATGTATCACTTGAAGTTGTCACTTGAGAAATCAGCATCAAGAGGTAATTGAATGGACAATTTAGGGAAGGTGCCTGTGTTTCCTAGGCCCTACACAATCTCTCTCGCTTTTGAGTTAGTGCCTCTCTGACTTGAGGGGATACCCCTGTCAAAATCTTGAAAATTGTGATTGACTTGTTCGAAATCAGCTCTGAAACTTAAAATTTAAATCCAATTTTATTGTGACAGGTGCTTTAGTCTGTTTGGGTGATGTCTACATATCTAGTTGATAGTCTTGATCCTTTGTTGATTTGCCATTGTAAGGCTTTCTTCTGGTGGCCTAAGGATAGAGTGCTTGAACTTTGGTGAAGATTATCTTAGCCCTCCAGGCTTTGCTAGTACGCTATCCCAACCATTAGACCTCATCCATCACCTTGAACCATTCTTATTGAATTGCCTTGGGTGATCTTGAATCTTGATGTGGAAGCCTCCCTTGTGGTTCAATATACCACTAAATAGTTGGAGAAAGGCTATTGAGGTGAAGATGGTAGCCAATCTCTTGTTGCCCTACGGTTTGGATCTGCCTTGTGAGGCTTTGTACTAGGCCCAGTAGATTTTGTGACAACAGGGAACAAGGGAGGTGCATCATGATAAAGAGAAATAATGGGAAGAGTATAATACACAATTACTTTTACATGGCTAAACAAGAAGTGTTCCTATAAATCATGAGTTCTAGTAGGTCTACTTCCATGGTGCTCAAATACCACCCTAGGGGATAAGAATGCACATCAAGGCAGGGAGTTACATCCCACCAGGGGGATGCCAGTAGTTGTGAAAATTCCTTGGAATGCAACAACTGGAATTAATTCTCCTAACTGATTATCAATTTTTTTATTTTTTTGATTAATATCGAATTAATCACACTGCAATTTCTTCACAAACAAAATAAACGTCGTGGAAATAAAAATGTTGGAAAATGAGAAATGCTAGCACACACACAAAAAATATGACAGTTATTTTTGGACAATTGTCCCCAGAAAAACCGAACGTGGGAAAAACGGTGCAGCAACTGAGTGTTTTGTTATTAAGCCGTAGTGAGAAATTTTGAGTACAACTGGATGCCTGAAACTGACAATCTTCTGCAAGACAAACTGGCCACAAAAATTAGTGAGACAAATTTTGTCTCACCTGACACTGATCCAACTCCAAAACTGGCAAAAATAGGCTCCATGAAAGCTCTTGCGTCAACCTCTGTGTCACCCTTGCGCAAACTCTTGTACGCTCTGCCTGGAAACTCCAACTGATTAAGCCGTCTTCCAAACTCAGCCTTTGAGAATGAGTTGCTGGCCCCTTCTGGAAATTTTCTCGGGCTCTAACAACTGAATCGACCCTCTAATTGGCCAAATCGAACTCTGCCTTTGAAGCTTCTGCGCAACCCCACTGAGGAAACTCAGCCTTCCTGTAGCTAATTCTCTGGAACTGGAAAAATTCCTCTGGACTCATTGTCTCTGCCCCTCTCTGTGTATCCTTTTTGGTGCAAACTCTTCCGACAGAAAGTTTCTCTCTAGAAAATTGAATTGCCTAGGGAAAGTCGCTCTCGAAGTGTCTGTCTCTCCATCTACCCATCAACCTCTTCTTATAATCTCTAGTGGGACTCCAATGGCCAGGATGAAAACTTAATTGATGGTTGAGATCATCTCTAAGTCTATCTGTGTGAGTTTCTAGAGAATTCTCACCTTTTTCAATTAATTACTATTAATTAACCATTTTTCCTAAGTTAGATTTTGGAAAATTTTAACTATGGTCAATTAATATAATTGAGCCATCTCTATGTGGAATTTCTAGAAACAATATCTGGGTTTGGAGAACTCCTGTGTTTTAGCCTCTCCACAAAGTTTCGAGACTAGAACACCATCTGATGCTACAAAAACTAACACTCCCTCTTAGTGAGAAAGGTGTTCTGTCTAGTGTTGCTCAATTGCCACAACACCATGTCTCTGCATCATCCTCGCATACACGCTGCTGATGTCTGACAACTGTAGCTACCTACCACTGTCCACCAACCACTGCGCTAACTCTGATTCATTTGCCACTGACTGTAGCTGAACCATGCTGCATCTGTGATGCTGCTGATACTGCACTGTACAATTGTACTGTTGCCAACTCTGCATATGCACTGCAACTCCCTCTATCTGTTGTTGCTGCTACTGCAACTACTACAACTGAGAAACATCCAAAATACTGAATCAAATATGTCTCTGTGTTGCAACTGTTTCCTGAGCATCTGACTGCTACTAGCCTCTGCACTGTCCACTGAGAAATCTATGCTGTTGTTGATTCCGCTATCGAGCTTCCTGCTTTGCTATCAACACTGCTTTGTGCTCCTCAGCATCCGACTGCCACTAGTCTGCAACTATCACTCTGGAATATGACTACATCAACTAACACTGATCCGCCTGCTACTAGACACTGTGGGCCCCTTTAGCAAGGTAATGATCGATGAGGAAACACCATCTGATGCTTGCCTCATTGGACCCTGCCCAAATCTCTGCGCAACTCTAGGACTAAAGCTCCATATTGCCCTACCTCATTCTTGGAGGTATAGCTACAAACATGGTGAAATCTTCCTCCAACCTAGAGGACAATTTGTTTATCTGTGTGGATCTTGTCGCTTGATCTTGCTTCTCCTGCTTGCCCTTCTTCTTTTGAGGACACTCAGTTTGGTAGTGGCCAAACTCGCGACACCTGGAGCACTTGATCTTAGATATATCCTTCTTCTTCTTTTTCTCTACCTGCGAGCCTTGTCCTAGATTGGAACCTTTTTCTTTCTGCTTTGATGCAAGGGCCACATTGTCTTCCTCCTTCACACCTTTCGATCCCTTGTTGCTGCTACCACTAATGGAGACCTTCACTAGCATTCACCTCATCTCTTCCTGTTGTAGGTCTAACCACATCTTGTCCATCCTTGGTAATGTGTATCGTCCTAAAATGCCTTAGATGAAGATTTCCCATTCCTCAGAGACACTGTTCAGGGCCAAACACACTTGCGCTGTATCTTGAGGTGCTTCCCCTATGGCTGCAAGCTCATCCCAGATATCCTGAATTTTGGTGAGAAAGAGATCAATGCCTTCACCCTTCTGCATCCTTGCGTTGCTCAGCTTTTCCTTTAGGAACATCTTCCGCTACTTGAAAGGATTCTGATATAGCCTTGAGAGAGCATCCCACATTATTTTGGCAGTGTTCTTGTCAGATATATGTGAGACTATATGGTCCTAGACTCCGTCCTGGATCATCCGCCTTGCCTTGGCCATCTCTTTCCTATATTTTTTCAGCTGGTCTACATTAGTAGGTACTGCCACAACATTATTTGCATAGGTTTTCAGGCCATGTTCATCTAACAGGAAGGACATCCTGGCCTTCGAGATGATATAGTTGGAGGCTCCCTCCAACCTTTCTTGATCTCTAAGCCCGATTGTGGCCATCTCTGCAAAAACTCAAACTGGGATGGAAATCTCCCTCTTTCACTTGCTTAGCTGCTAGCTTTGCTATTCACACTCGGCTTTGGAGTGAGAAAAATTGTCTGTTGGGATTGGAAATATTGGATTTCTGAACTAGAAACCCTCTGAGAGAAATCTCCCTATGTGTGTGCACTTTCTCTTCCACCCAATGTTGATTCTGCGCTAGCAACATGCTGCAAAACCCTTTTGTGCCTAGACAAGAAATCTGCTCAGTGAAAATACTGAGCTGTTGCTCCCTCTGCCTGCTGGAATCACTTTCCTGGACAAAGTGAATTTTCTTGCACCCTGCAACTAGAAAATCGACCCCCTGTCTAGCAATTCACATTGCTTTGCTAGGCACTGTGCAACCTTGGAAAATTTCAGCCTGCTGCTCCCTCTGAACAACAAACTTTTGTTCTTTCACCTCCGAGCCTCTCATCTGTAAAATATGCTCTGATACCATGTAAAAATTCCTTGAAATGCAGTAACTAGAATCAGTGTTGCGAACATCATGATCAAGATGAAATCGACGAGGGTCCGAAATCGGAAAAAATCGAGAAAAAATCGGCAAAAAAGTGACAAATACAAAAATATTCATTTTTTGTCAATTTTTTAATATCTAAAGCATCCACAACATAAACTAAATGCATTGACACATAAATATGAAAAAAGAAGTAATATCATGTTTAGTGCTACATCAAACATAATAGTGAATCATGTCCTGAATACTAAGTGCTAAGTCCCAACTCAGCCTAAAAATATCAACAAAAAATATAATAATGTATCTCATATCATGAGTCATAATGTCATATACAATGAAATGAACCAAGTAACTAATACTAGTGATTTCCTCAACCCCTCTTGCGAGAAAATGTAACAACTTTCCCTCTAGATGAAGGTGGTGGTGGGGCTGGCAGTGGACTCTGCTGTGCTCTAGAAGTTGAAGAACTAGGAGCTATAGGAGGTAGAATACGTCCTCTACTAGTGACAGGGGTAGGTGGTGTCACCTCCTCCTCCTGTTGCTCCTCTTCCTCCTCCTGCTCCTCCTCCTCTACCCCCTCCACTATCTCCTGCTCTAACCAATCAGGGGCTGACTCCAAGATAGGTCTCTCGACCTCAACCCTCCATGCAACAGTGGTGTCAATCCCATCCAATGAGATGGCCTCCACATCAAGCGTCCCCTCAAGTTACATCACCCACAATCAAAGATTGTAGTAGACATAGACCATGTCATTAAGTCGTTGAGATTCCAGCCTGTACAAGGGTCATAAATTAATAAATTGTAAATAATAAATTAATAATTATAAAATAATATTATTTAATGAATTCAAAAAATTAATTGGAATATTTTAACCTGTTGTGCTTCTTGGTGTGTTTTTTTTCAAATACACTCGAGTTGCGCTCGCATCCTAAGGAGCTACATGTTTGGCTGAGCACTCGAATGGCAAGCTTTTGGAGATTGGGTACTCTGCTACCTAGCTTCTCCACGATGCATCTACAACAAATAAGATAAACATAAGAAAAAAAATGAAATTTGAAAGTTGAAGCAAAGTATGAACTTGAAGAGACAATGAATTTTGAAACAAACTAAAGCTTACCTGACATTTTAGTCTTCCTATCATGGATAGCCATGTCAAAGCTAAAAGTGCCACCTGCCATCCTATATATCTCCATTTCTTTGGATATTTCTGCATGTTCTGTTGGAGATGTCACCATCTTCTGAACACAAGTGAATAATTCATCCATGACCTCAGCATCAAATAAGAAACCACAAGAGTAAGAAAATGTGATGTACAGATCCCTGCAGCATGAATGGGATGATGGAGTGTATTGTTCTATCGCTCATCAATCACTTCCCATAGGAGTTGTTGTTTCTCAAATCCCTCATCCCCCTTATCATCATAGTAGCCTTGAATGGATTCTTTGGCCATATCCATGGCCTTGATACAGGTAGCCCATTACGGGCTTGTTTCCATCAACTAATCGAAGGACCTTTACCTAAAGGTTCAGTAATACTACAAACTTCCTGCACTCCTTCCCAGAAGCTTTCCTGGTATGAAACTAACTTGCATATGGCTTCTCCATCTAGTTTGCGTCTATATGACAAAGCATGCCACTCCTCTGAAAGAAACATTCTCTTCACATCCCACATAGAATTCATGCGGGATTGAAGAGATATGAAACTAGAGGCAAACCGTGTAATTGCAGGGTGCACCAACTCCTTGTTGTTGGTGAATGTTCTCATCAAATGAAGCACAAATGCATGATTCTATATAAATTTTGTAATGCTTTTTGATGATTCAACAATATCCTTGACAAAAGGAATTTTTCCTATGTCCTCCAACATCAAATCAATGCAGTGCGCAACACAAGGTGTCGAAAATAAGTTAGGATGCCTCTCCATAAGCATTTTGCCAGTAACAACATAATTTGCAGTATTGTCCGTTATGACTTGAACAACATGTGGACCCACCTCTTGAATGAACACGTACAAAAAATCACATAATAACCGTGAATATTTGATATGTGCAGATGCATCAACATATTTCATAAACGTTGTCCCCTTGGGACAATTAACCAAGAAGTTAATAAGGCTTCTACCCTTTTGATCGGTCCAACCATTTGACATCATAGTGCATCCTGTGTGTGCCCATGATCTCCTAAACTCCTCCAATCTTAGTGTGTAGTCAACCTTTTCATTTTGAAGAATGCACCCTCTGAAGGCATCATATGAAGGGGCTTTGTACCCTGGGTCAACAATAGCAATAACATCAATCGCAGGCTGGAAAAATGGATTTTTCCTTGCAATGCTGAAAGGAATATCACTCTAGAGAAGAAACTTGCCCAACAACTTGTCAGCTTCTTCCTTGTCCCTTTTTATAATAATTGACGAGATAGATGGTTGTGCACCAGGTGTGGTTCTAAGAACAAAAAATGATAAGGTAGCTATGGGGTTGGGTGTAGATGCTGATGGTGAAGTAGGACTGGTACCACTCTCACGGTCACCACCCAATCCTGATGCTCCACCCTTTGCTATTTGACTCTTTAGAGCTGCCTTGGACAGTTTGGTTGTCTCTATTTCTTCCAATGATATGAGGGCTCTTCAGATGATTTCTGGATTTGTATTTGAGCAAGGCCCTACCTCATGTCCAAGAACTTGTGTAAGGTGGTACTTCAATCTGTATACCCCCCCGTCATATGATGCCCACATAACTTGCAAGTCAAATTTAATTTGTTAAACCCTCCATCAAGCTCACCAAATTTCCACAGAGAGTCCAATTTCCTTGGCATGTTTGTAACTTTGTTGAATCTTGAGTTTTAAGTTTGAAGTTTGACCTAGGGCACAAGAAGAATTGCAAGTTAAATAAATGAAATTAAAATTTACATACAACATTTTGAATTTAAGACAAAAAAAACCCTCAACTCAATGCAACAATAATGAAAAAAAATACACATTCAAACCCAAGCAAAAATGATGGAAAAAAACTAGGGCACAA
The DNA here is from genome assembly GCA_031772625.1 of Pinus tabuliformis. Lineage (NCBI taxonomy): Eukaryota > Viridiplantae > Streptophyta > Pinopsida > Pinales > Pinaceae > Pinus > Pinus tabuliformis. Next base: position 1,082,616,386 of record CM062815.1, on the reverse strand, counting down.
GAAGAAATTAAACAAATAAAACTAAAAATCAAGATTTTGCATTTTTGACCAAAAAACCCCCTCTCCACTAAATGCAACAAAAATGACCAAAAAAACACACTCAAATGCAAACAAAAATTATGGAAAATAAATGGGTGATAGAAACCCAAGGAAAACCAAGAAACAATGAAAAAAGAAAGGGTCAAATTTGATGCACATACCTAAAAACCACGCTCTGCTGAAGAAACTTGGTCCAAACTTGATTTTTTTTCTTGGGATGCTAAATTCCTTCACTTTTCTCCTCTCTTTCCCTTGTAGATGAGTTCTACTCCTACTTAGCTCTCATTCTTGCCCTCTGTGTGCTAAATGAACAAAAAAACTGAAAATTGCCTTTAAAAACTCTATGTTTCCGCAACCCCCGATTTTAACTCGTCGACTCGCTATTTTTTCTCGATTTTTCAACTTGAAAAATCACCGATGTTATTGGCTGATAAAATTGTCAGCTCAAAAAAAGTTCGCAACAATGACTAGAATTAATTCTCCTAACTTATTATCAGTTTATTAATTTTTTGATTAATATCGAATTAATTAAACTGCAATTTCCTCATAGATAAAATAAACGTTGCGGAAATAAAAATGCTAGAAACTAAAACATGCTAGCACACACATAAAATATGACACAGTTATTTTTGGACAAGTGTCCTCGGAAAAACCCAATGTGGAAAACCGGTGCAACGACTGAGGGTTTTGTTATTATGCAGCAGTGAGAAATTCTGAGTACAACTGGATGCCCAAAATTGACAATCCTCTATATAAGAAACTGACAACAAAAATTAGTGGGACAAATTTTGTCTCAATCGACTCTGATCCAACTCCAAAACTGGTACAAATAGGCTCCACGAAAGCCCTTGCGTCAACCTCTGCATCACCTCTGCGCAAACTCTTGTACGCTCCTCTGTTTTAAGAATCGGCCGGCTCGGAACCGACTCGGCCGAGTTGGTCCGAGTCAAGGCCTCACCGGGTCGACTTGGCCATCTAACCGGTTCGGCCGGCCATGTTATTATCAAGCTGGCTCAGTGACAACGGCTCATAAACTCAAAAAACAACGATTTTTTTCTTGTTTTTGCTTTTTTGGGGACCCCAACTAGATTTGTAATTTGTCTATAGCTTATTTGAGGTCCATTCCCCTTTCCTAAACCCTTTAAAACCCACCCAACCCCTCTCATTTCCTCATAGCCATCTCATTGCATTTGAGTGAGAGTTTGTGAGGAGTTGTGGAGTTTGTTTTTGGAGCAGCAGTGAGGAGTCTTGGGCAAGCATTGTAGCAGGAGTGAGGAGCTTCTTGGGTAGCCATTTGGAGCAGCGTTGAGGAGTTGGTTTGTTGGAGCAAGCTTGAGGAGGCAGTTTGTGCCTGGAGGTATTTTTTTTCACTTGTAAAACTCTGTTTTTGCTTATTAATTTTTATGTGCAAATCTGGAAATTGAAAAGAGTGTTTTTTGTGAAAGAAATGAACATTGAAACAATGCTATTTTTTTGTTTTCATTTTCAAGTCAAAAAGTGGCACCTAGAGTGAGAGATGCTGCTTGGGCATATGTTGAAATGGTTGATAGTCAAATGCATTGCAAATTTTTCCATAGAAAAATTAAGGAAGGTCCTGGGGGCATTAATAGGTTGAAACAACACTTGGCGGGGATTAGAGGCCAAATTACTCCATGTGAATCAGATGAAATTGGGGAGATTAGGAAGGAATTGTTAGCCAACTTTGAGAAGTTTAAAGAAGAAAAGGCTAGGCAAAAAGAGTTAGAGGCTGAAATTGGGAGGAAGAGGAATATACAAAAAATGCTGGCTACCAACCCCCATTTTGATTTTGAGGGTTCTTCCTCTATCCCTTGTACTGATGCATCCAACCCCTTCCGATATGTTCCTCCCTCTTTGGAGTCTATTCAAGAAAAGGGTAAGGGTAAAATGAAAAAGAAGGGTGATATGAATATCAAAAGTTATTTCACTGTCACACCCTCCTCTCCATCATATGCACATGGTCCTCAAGCTAGTAGAACTTTGCAACCCACTTTAGATGACCATTGGAAGAAAGAATTGAGGGAAATTTCTTGTGATTACATATGTAGATGGCGGTATGATGCTGATATCCCCTTCAATGCTTCCCGTTCACCATATTATGAGCCTATGTTTGATGCCATACATGCTGCTGGAAAAGGCTTCAAAGGCCCTACTATGCATGAGATAAGGGGGTATCGTTTGCAGAAGGAAATTGCCTCCATTAATGAGTATTTGAAAGATTTCAAAAACTCATGGGCAAGAACAGGATGTACCATCATGTCAGATGGATGGACTGATCAAAGAAACCGTACCATCATAAACTTTCTTATCTTCTGCCCACAAGGAACCATGTTTCTAAAATCAGTTGATGCATCTGATAAGGTAAAAGATGGACAATTGTTGTTTCAGCTATTGGATGAGGTTGTTGAGGAGGTGGGGGTGGCTAATGTTGTTCAAGTCATCACAGATAATGCCTCTAACTATGTTCTTGTTGGTAAACTGTTAGAGGAAAAACACAGAACCATCTTTTGGACCCCATGTGCTGCACATTGCATAGACCTCATGCTTGAGGATATTGGCAAATTAGATTGGGTCAAAAACCTGTAGATCATGCCAAAAGCATAACAAAACTTATCTACAACCATTCATGGATTTTGTGTCTGATGAGGAAACACACAGGGGGCAGGGATATTATTAGGCCTTCCATCACTAGATTTGCTATTCATTTTTTGGCATTGCAATCTATGCTTTCACAACATAGAAACTTGCAAAAGATATTTTTCAGTGAATAATGGAATCAAAGCTAGTGGTCTCACAAACAGGAAGGCAAAAAATTGAAAAAGAAAGTTAATGAAGAAATATTTTGGAGAAAGGCAGCAGAGATTGTGAAGCTTGCTAAGCCACTTGTTAAGGTGTTGCGGTTGGTGGATGGGGAAAGATTGGCTATGGGCTTCATTTATGAGGCTATGGATCAAGCAAAGGAGCAAATAAAGAGGGAATACAAGGATAAAGTGGCTAATTATGGGCCCATTTGGGCAATCATTGATGAAAGATGGAACAATCAACTCCATCGCCCTATACATGCAGCTAGGTATTTTTGAACCCACGGTATCATTATAAAGCTAAGGAGGCAGGAGCTTTGAATGGGGAGGTTAGAGATGGATTGATTGACTGCATTGATCGCATGATCCCATTGGAGTGTGATCAGCTGGAAATACACCGAAAGGGCACAACCTTCAGCAATGCCTCAGGTACCTTTGGGAAGAACCTAACAAAGATTGCAAGGGAAGCAGATGAGCCAGGTAAACAAAAATTTCAATTTTCAAATTCTTAATACTTATTTTGTTAAATCGTTTATAATTTGAAAGTTGGATATAATTTGTAATTTTGTTGAGCTAACTCATTACACTCCTATGTTTTTTGCAGCACAATGGTGGGAGGCTTTTGGTAGCCATTGTCCTGAATTGCAGAAGTTTGCAATTCGTATTTTGAGTCAAACTTGCAGTGCTACTGGGTGTGAGCGCAATTGGTCTGTCTTTGAGAGGATTCACATGAAGAAGAAAAACCATTTGGATAAAAAACGGTTAAATGATCTAGTCTATGTTCAATACAACCTCCGGCTTAGACGCAAACAATTGTTGAACAAAAGACCTGATTCAGATCCCATTGTATTGGAAGACATTGATCCAACATCAGATTGGGTAGTGGAGAGTCATCTAGCATAGTTTGATTCTGATGAGGATCTTGATTTGGATTTACAGGTGGAGGCATCACTCGAACATAATGTTTAGTTGCATGCAGATCTTGATCCACTTGTACCAGCCTCAGCCTCAGGGCCAGCAAGTCCTCCAGTTGCAGGCGCTTCCTCTGCTCAGCCACGACAGAAGCGCATATCTCGTCTATCTCAGCTTGCAGCTGCTGCACAGCTTGCTATGGTTGCAGTTGGAGATGATGATGAGGAGGAGCCATGGGGGCCCCTGCCTAACTCTAATCCAGAGGTTGATCCAGATGATCTTGGCTCCTCTAGCAGTAGCTAGTAGTACTGGTCACAATTCACTTATGTTGTAGAGGCCATTTCTAGCCTCCTTGGTTATGTGTTTTGGTTTTGATCTCTATATCATCATCATGTATGTATTGGACAATGCACTGGGTGCCATTTTGATATAATTGATATATTCATGAGCCTACTTTGATCACATGTCTTCTATCTATATTCTAATGCTGTGTGTTTGGAAACATGAATGAAAATCTTTAAAATTATGTTTTTTTATAAAAAAAATAAAAATTTAATGTATTTTTTACAACGACCGAGTCATGGAAATTGAGTCAGTTGAGTCGATACCGAGTCAGAGTCGGAGTAGGAGTCGACCCTTGGCCGAGTCAGAGTCGACCCTTGGCCGAGTCGGAGTCAGAGTCAGAGTTTTAAAACATTGGTACGCTTTGCCTGGAAATTGCAACTGATCAAACCATCTGCTCAACTCAACCTTTGAGAATGACTCGCTGGCCCCTTCCGGAAATTCTCCCGACCTCCAACAAATAAAACGACCCTCTAACTGGCCAAATCGAAGTTTGCCTCTGACGCTTCTGCACAGGGCCTGCGCAACCCCATTAAGGAAACTCGATTGATCCAGGTGCATGTTGGTGGTCACCTGCCTATTCCACTGGGACCCCCACCACTGTCTCTTTTAGTTTTTTAGTTTCCTTAATTGTAGCACAGTTATTATTTTTGGCAGTTTTTTAGGTCTTGAACTTCCGGAGCCGTTTTGAGGCCTTAAACGACGTTTTTTGGGAAAAACGGGGCCAATAGAGGATATAGACCAGTGTTGGCCAATCAAAAGTTGTAGTCCTCAGATAGATCTTTCTAATGAGGTATTGTGTGCACAGTGCTTCAAACGGAGATCATATGCTAAAGTTACGACTCTAGGAAGTTGATGTACCAATTTACCCAAATGGGGCCCATAGTTTTGGCGCTTCATCTCCTAGAGTTAGGGTTTTGGATGTTTAGGGTTTTCCATTGTTTTTCAATAATAAATAAGCCTCCGAGCCTCATTGTAACACAGTTCAGAGGCATGTAGCCACTACATCTCCTCTAAGAGATAAGCTACCATCGTCCGAGCTAGTCTTTTTTCCATTTTGTTTGTAAGCATATTTCAGTATTTGACATTAATGAAATGAAGTGTTTTTTGCTGCATCTCTGTATTTATGGTTATATCTGTAATTTGTTGCATTCCTGTTTAAGTTCGAATCAGTTGTATTAGAGCGATCTGTGCTTGCTCTGTTTTTCTTTACATGTCCTCAACGAGGTCGGGATATAAGGAGTTAGGGCTTGAACTGGTCGAACCTTTGCAAGACCAGCCTCGCAAATCCTGACGACCTCCCATGGCGGAAGAGAAGAAAGATGAGGGGGTAGGAGATCCTTTCAAAATCTTGCTTGAAGAAGCCCTCGAGCGATAGAGGAACGTGATGATGGACAACTTTGCCCAGATCCTTCAACGGCTACCCAAGGGTGACGCATCTCCTTCCAATAGCTACTCTGGAAGCGCCACACCCTTTAAGGTACAAGTTAACTTTGACATCCCCATATTTGAAGGTCAGATAGATGTAGATGCCGTAAATAAATGGTTAAATCTGCTAGAAGGATATTTTTGTGTTCAAGATTTTTCCAGCCAAGAAAAGATTACTTTTGCTCTTCTCAAAGCTGTCCCCCACGTCAAGGACTGGTGGGAAACCTACTGTGAGCAAAAGGACGAGAGGGAACCCTCACTGTTTTCAGCCGCACCCACTTGGAATTCGTTCTGGGCCGCCATCAAGGAACATTACTACCTTGTGGGGAGCTATGAGGATAAATACATAAAGTGGACCATGTTGCGACAGGGAAGGGACCAAGACGTGCTGAAGTTTACCAATATTTTTCACACCCTTCGCATGAAGTTGGGTATCAAATATTTTGAGCAGCATTTGGTACTCAAATATTGCGACTGCCTACACAGGTACATCCAGGATGAGATGGAGTGCCTGGACATTTCGCTTAGCACGACATACCGATACACTGTTAAGATCGAACAGAAGTTTAAACAAAATAAGCGAGACTTTTGAATTGCGAAACTGAAGCAAGGGAAAGGTGCCCCCAAACCAGAGAACAAAGGACAAAGGCAAGGCGGGGTGACCCAAGACAACCCGTCGAAGCTGCAAGAAAAGAACAACACCACGAAGTCAAAGAAGGACACAGGAAAGTGGTGTGAGTTCATAAGAGCTCCACTCACAACACAAGTGAGTGTCGTGCCAAACAGTCGCTAGTGGCCAAGTTGAAGGGTTCAGAATCAGATGCATAATTCCGACTCTGAGTCAGAACTCGACAAGAGGAATGACAAAGGGAAGCAAATTATTGACGTGGAGCCTAGCGCCACTGTTGCCACCACCAAGATCCAGAAGAATGAGCCCGAAGATCCAAAGGAGGGGGAGCATCTCTTCCACTCACAGATGTGGGTGAAGGGTTCACTGCTGAAATTCATTGTTGACAGTGGGAGCCAAAAGAACCTCATTTCAGCAGAGGTCGTGAAGCTGCTGGGCCTACTGACCACACCACACCTGCAAGAGGCAGCAGCAGGAGGGCTGAGTTATCCCAGAGAGGCAGTGCAAAGGCTCTATGCAATAGCTTTAGCAAGGCAGATCAATTTGTTGGTGAGAAAAATCGTTTTCCGTTCCAGAGGCCGGGAAAAGGTTTCAGAAGGCCAAAGAGACAATTTCATCAGCAACTGGAGGAAGAACGACTTCATCAGTGGCAGTTTCGAGCCACACTTGTGGAAGACAACGCAAAGGCAGTGTAGGAGAGGCTCACGCTGGGATTTGGAAGTCAAGTTTTCTGAAGGCAAGTTGTGCCAGAGATTGCCTATGAGAGGAGGGAAATTCCCTTAAGTATTTTGCCTAGATTTTCTTGCTGTGGATTGCTAGTTTTAAGCATCCAGATTGTACTTAGATTTTTCACTGTTGCATAATATTAAAATCCTCATCTGCTGCACCGGTTTTCCCAAGTTGGGTTTTTCCAGGGACGTTTGTCCAAAAACAATTTTGTTATTTTATGTGTGTGTGCTAGCATTTCTTCCAGTGTTTATTCTTCTGCAGTTTTATTTGTGTAGATTGCAGTGTGACTTATTCAGTATTTGCCGTAGCAAAGAACAAATAAATTGTTAAATTAAATTAACAATTAGGAGAATAATTTCCAGTTGCTGCAATAGAATTCCAGTTTGGAATTTTCACACAAACCTCATTCGGGAGCTCATGGAAAAACAATTATAACCAAGCAAATACAAAGACAAGAGACTCACCACGGAAAATAACAATAATCAAGGGCGAAAGATATGAAGTGCTTATCTCTTGATTAAGGAAGAAATTGCAGAGGGTTGTAGGAAATTTTCAATTCCTTCTCGATCCTTGCCTCGCAGAAATTAATGAAGCCCATTTGCAATCTTATCAAACTTGGATTCCTTGTCTTCTTTTGAGGTGGATGCTCATCCTCATCCTCACCATAAGCTGCTGATGCATGTTGCTTTAATTTTTCTTGCATAAGAGCTAGGGCTTTTTTTCGTCATGTGGATTCAAGTTATTCCAATAAAGACTCAGTTCCCTCTGGTTTCTCTAATTTAGCACACAACACCATCCTTTTTGGCTACAGGGATCTCATGTACACTTACCATCAATTTCACACACTCTGAACAGTCATACTCTACTCTGCTCAACAAACAACTGCTCTCAACATCCAGGTTTCCAACAGCACATAAACTCACAAACTCTACTGAACATACAAGCAACACTGAACAAGACATCATACTGTCCAATTATAGCACCATACTCCACTCTAACAAATTCACTGACAAGACTAGCAGCAGCATATCAAGTTCACCAACAAACAAATTAAACCCTAGGCAACAGCTCTGATCATCCTTAGCACAATAGTCAGCATTGTAACAAGCAATTCTGTCAGTAGCACTTAGTTTATAGTCGCAAGCAATCTCAGTCATACTATTTGAGTCAGCGGACTTCAAACATCAGGCATTTCATCACTATCAATGATGAATTATCTTGAAGAGAGTCAGTAGTTTTCATATATTGAAACCAATAACTCTGTTACTGGAGAAATGTCTATCTCTGCGTGAAGATTCCAAAAGTTCTTAGACTGAGGGTTCGATTATCTCCTTTCAAATCCTAGAGGCCTGCAACTACAAGAATTTGTGTTCAATGCATCTTTTTTGGCAAAACACTAAAACCTGTGGTTACAAGAAATTGAATTCATTTTGTTTCCTCTGCCATATGCAGCATGCTACAGACCTGTAAACACAAAGATTAGGGTTCAATTACGCCCCCTCCCTTTTTTTTTACTCTACAGCCTTTGAGACAGAGAGTATATGTCCTACAGACTTGAAGGGGTCAAAACATTGTTACATCCTTTGACCACGCGAATTGAAAGGAATGATGTGTTTCCTCTCCTATAGGCAAGCCAATTTCGAACAGTCCACTGGCTGAATTTCCCCAGAATTATTCCAGGCAAATAAACCCGCTATTGAGAGAATCAAATGGTTAACTTTCGAGGCATCATTCGATTTAATGTTGAGTAACTCCACTATGTAGAGTTTTGACCCTATCTCAATGAAAATAACTCAGATAGTAGCCTATAACAATCTGTGTACCAAGTCGTGGCTTTAAAATAAACTTGTAGCGACCTTTATATCTCTTAATTGCAGACATAAAAAAGTTAAGGAATCTGCATCTCTTTGGAAATGAATGATTTTTGAACTCAACAGGAAAACATTTTCAAAATAAAAAAATAATAATTGAATGCCTCAGACTGATTGGAACAACACAGGTAATGCCAAAGCTTTTATTGAAATTTTTACAGAGCTCAAACTATCACAAAAGGTATCACACGTATTGAGTTGCACCAGATCAGAGACAAAGCAAAAATCAATTGAGCACCGGTTTGCGGACTGGGCTGTCATCGATCACTGAAAATGTTCATTGTTCGATTCTTGACCTGTATTAAGATTTTATCCCTTCAACCTCACACACATGCACGTTCTTTGCACATAACTACGATCGAACTATCAAGAGCCTTGGTGCCAATTCAGAGGTCATGCTACCAATATTTCATCATGCCCGATCCCAAGCTTTCAGAATCACGCTTGTACGCATTAGAGCAGAAGATTACTTCATCGATTTGCTCTGTATAAACCTGACCACCATCAAATCACAACATATTGACTTAAGCTCATGATTGATCTTAAGACTACCTCCAGAATAATCACCATCAGATTGATTCACTCCATCATAAACGACCACCTATGCCATAACAAAAGAACTAAAAGGGATAAATAAAAAATGCACCAGAACTCTCAAAACCTGATCCTCATCATGGTTTTAGATGCTCTCGACCTCCTTTTTTATCTTCTTCAATATGCGGTTAGGGCATCGACCCTCATTCTCCACAGTCCAAAATTGGCCAGAGCTCAGCCCTTGATCAACGAACTTACAACCAACACAGCTTTGTTTCTAGGGACATTCGAATGGCTCCTCTATCAATCTCGCTCTGATACCATGTTGAATTTTCTATAATAATGCACAGTAGAAACCAATTTTCTGATCTGATACTTACTTCTAATGTTTTTCAATTAATTTATCTTGTGCCACATATATCATCCAGCAATTATACATAGAAAATGTCAACAATAATACAGCGAAAACAGTAGAAACAAATAATATCATAAAGAGACAGCAGAATTCAAAACCTTTTATAGGGCTCCCTTATATCTTACTTGTAGTGCTTTATCATGTTTTCCTTGCATGCAGATGCGTATGTTTTCTCTTCTATTGCTTTCATAGGAACTTGAACAGTTGTATTATCATAGTACAATTCAGGTAAAAGTATTATGCAATCTAGACTCTAGAGACTCTAAACGGCTACAAAAAAACCAAAAACCAAATCAACATATAGCTTCATCTACTGAACCATTACATTTGCTATTTTTGAATTTTGTATAATTCACAGTATGTTCTACTTTGCATATGTTTAAAAATGTATTTCTCTGGTTCTTTCAAAGGCCACTGGGAAAAAAATTTGTTGCTAAAATTTATAGATGTAACCAACACAGTCATGAATCTATTTCAGGTTTTTGCATCGTTTGTCTCTGAGCAAATTAAAGCAGGGCAAGATGTTTTGGATGCAGCCATAGCTCATAAAGAAGAAAATTCACATGCAATTATTATTGATGGAAAGTCACTTGAGCTTGTTTTCCTGGACAACAACCTTAAGCAAATGTTTCTAACATTAGCTCTTCAGTGTGACTCTGTGATTTGTTGTCGGGTTTCTCCAAAACAGAAAGCACTTGTGACAGAACTTGTACGCCATGATGGCCATAAAATTTGTTTAGCTATTGGTGATGGTGCAAATGATGTTGGTATGATTCAGAAAGCAAATATTGGTGTTGGCATTAGTGGTGTTGAAGGGCAACAGGTATGTTCTTGTCCTAAATAAGTTAAATCATTCTAAGAAGGATAGCAGCTCTGCTTTTATCCTCAATAAGTTAAATCATTCTTGCTTTGATTGTATCACGGGGATGAGGTCTCACATATCCCTTTTTCTTGCTTTTTTTTGTATCCCTAGTGTTTGTTTCGGTGCATGAACGGTATGCCATGACATACTGATACATTTGCATTTTGATTTCTGTGCAGTTCTTAGGATTAGTGAAAAATGAACTTGACATGACTATTATGTTATCATACAGGCATCTATGGCAGCAGATTTTTCAATAGCACAGTTTCGCTTTCTTGAACAACTTCTTTTGGTTCATGGTGGATGGTGCTATAATCGGATCTCATTCATGGTATTTAAGAATGCCAGCTTTATAGACATAGTTCCCTATTTTGCATTTTAAGCCACTTTTAAATTATTCTATGCAAAATGTCCTTGTGGGAGCTCATTAAAATTAAATATTTGTCAGCATTTTTAATCAAATTTCACTGCAACATTCACTTCTATTGCAGGTGAAGTACTTTTTCTACAAGAACTTCGTCTTTGGGTTTTCCATTTTCTTCTGCAATGCATTGACCATGTTCTTGGGACAGTCAGCATTTCAAGATTGGTTTTTATCATTGTACAATGTACTATTTACAGCATTACCTGTTGGTGTGGTAGCCGTTCTTGACCAAGATGTGAAATCAATTTATCGGTTGAGGTATCCAGCTCTCTACATGCAGGTAGAGTTTCAGTGCTGATACCAACAATTTGAAATCTGGCATGTTTCAAAGTCTTTTATGAAGCTCGTTTTTTATGTGAGTTTGTGAAAGCTTATGTATCTGTATTCTCTTTTGAAATACTGATCTCTCAAAATATGAATATGCCTGTTTATGCAAAGTATGCTATTGTTTTTAATATATAGAATAAATCAATTGAACACAGCTCTGGGTCACGTGCAGGGCCAAAGAAATCAATGCTTCACAGCATGGAAAGTAACTCTGTGGCTAGTAAATGGCATTATTCAGGCAGGCACTGAGCTTATTTTTCCTTGAAGTTTAGGGCCTTCTTCCCTAGATGGGCGTGGTTTATGAAGTTTCTCAAATTGTGTTCTATAGACTGCTCTGTAAAACTACATTTTTATCTTATTTTTATGTTTTGTAGATTTTTTGGTGTGTGGTCTTTACTTGGTAGTGTTATCATAGATTCTCATCAAGTCTGATATGATGGCAGGCACTTCTTTGTGTTTCTGTCGTTTTGCTCGGCTATTCTAAGTACTCTGACAGGGAAAATGGACAAATGGTGGGCATATACACAGTTGGAACAACAATGTTCACAAGCATTGTACTAATTGTGAACCTTCAGATGGCGATCACAATCCAGGTGTTATGTTTTTTTTGCTGAAATCATATCAGTGTGTTTTTTCCTTTGGTAAAATTTGCATATTGTATACAAGGGATGAGACTTAAAATTAAAGGAGAGCAATTAGCATTTCAAGGCATTGAAACAAAATCGAATTTCTCTCATTTATGTCTGAAATATTTATTAATGTGATTCATGCTAAAGTTCCAATGTCAATGGTTGCAATGAGCAAGACCTTTATGCACATAAGCCCATTGAAGTGATATACGTACATAATTTGTGTCAATCACAAGTTCCTAATGTGTTCAAGCATTTTGTGTTCATGGTATTTACTATTTATACCTTTCTATGGAAGTATCTAATGACGTTTTATATCATATGAAGACGGTGGTGTCTTCGTTAGATGATGTGATTAATTCTAATGGAAGAGCTTTAAGGGGTTCTTGTTACATTCACAAAATTACACTAATTCATTCTTGAGCAATGAACTAGAAGGCATAGAACATGACAAATTTTGAATACTCAAACAGAAATGTGTTGAAGTTTCTAAGTCTACCAGTTAGAAATGCTCCATGCACTTTACTGATTTATTCCTACCTACTTGTTCCGTTACTTAACAAGTTATTTACAATGTAAATACTGAAAATAAACAGTAGTGCATGCTCAACATATTACAAATCATCAACTGAAGGAAACAAAAACAAGCACACAAAATGACACTATTATTTTTGGACCAATGTCCCCGGAAAAACCCAATGCGGGAAAACTGGTGCAACTATCTGAGGGTTTTCTTATTAAGCAATTTCAAAGTACAATCTGGTTGCCAAATCCGGCTTACCCAACAGAGAATGCCCTTGGCAGTAGTACCTCTCAGTCTGAGACAAATGTCCCAGCTGAAACCCCGGATAAACCCTCTGGCAGTTCCTCAGCTCCAATCTGCCCCAAAAACCCCAGCGTCTACCTTTTTGGACTGCGTCAGCCTCTCTCTGCCCAACGTTGGCCCTGCGTCACCCTGAATGGGCCTGCGTCAGCCTCAGGAGGCCCTGCGTCAGCCTTCTGGCCCTCTGCGTCAGCTACGCTGGCCTCTTTGAAGCACTGCACAACTCCTGGCTGCCTCTGCGTGAGCCCTGGCTGGTTCTGCGTCACTCTCTCTGGCTCCTGCGTTGATATCCCGACACTATCTCTGCCTCACTGTCTCTCTATACTCACCGCCCCTCAGTTGCAACTTCGATCACTGATTCTATCTCTCTTAGCAAACCTTGCTCTAGAGGATAGAATGACTGATCATCTGGTGTGTTCTCCAAGTGACCCTCAAGCCTCCTTTTATATTTTTCTCGTTGACATATCAACGGTCAAGATTAAGTCCCTAATCAACGGCTAAGATTAGATCTGGCTTGATCCACGTCTTTTGGACCATTCCAACACAGTTTTATATTAATCCACATTAATATTTTAATTTCCCTAAGTTTAAACTTAGGGACTCCATTAAAAATATTAATTAATTTAATATCTCCCAAACTGTTTAGAATCTGCCCAAACCCTTTCTGGGTATTGGAGATTTCATGTGCCCCAACCTCTCCACCAAATTTCGTGGCTAGAGCACATCCGATGCTACCCCAAATCAACAAAATGGAAATCTTTTTGTAGAATGAAAGAATGCTCATCTCTGAAATAAAATTAAAATGAAAGTAATGTCTACGAGTGACCTGTTACCACAAAACCTAGCAGGCGTAGTGCAAAGCCTCATTAGGTTCGTCTAGACCTTGTAGCAACAAGAGATAGGCCACCGCTGTCACCTCAACTGCCTTTCTCCAACTATTTAGTGGCAATTGAACCAGATGGGAGGATTTCCTATATACAAATCACCTAAGGATATTCAATAAGAAGGGTTCAAGGCAATGTTGCACAAAGTGGGGACGTTTTTTGGAAGCGGATTCGCAGAAGCGCCATTTCCCAAAAATCTAGGAAGCGAAGCGTCTTAGAAGCGTCCACTATATATATATATATGTTAATATTTTTTGCATTTTTATTCAAAAAAATATATCAAAAATACCAAATTAGTTGTAGAATACATGAAAACATGCATATTTTTACATAAATCAAGATAGATATGGCATCCATTGTATATCAATGATTAATTATTCCAACATCAACCATCTAGATGCATCAACTATCTAGAATCTAGATTCCTCTTCTCTTGTCTAGCCTTTGCCTCTACTTTGATTCTCTAGGGATTTTAGTGAACATTCCCCAATTTTGATCGAACGGCCTAATCCAACCCTTATAATATGGTAGATAAAGCTTAACATGTTTGATCAATGATTTTGACTTGAGTGAAGGGTATATTTTTGCTAAGGCCATGACAAAGGAGTTCAATAATCAACAACACCAACACTGGGGTACATATAGGGCTCAATGCTCTTGATTAAATGCCGATCACATGTTGTCATACATGATATAATCCAGTGAAACACCACAATCCCATTGACCCTAAAAACTGTTAAGTTTGTTGGATTTTGAATGGGATATGAAATTCTATTTGCTCAATATGAAGTCTGACGAGGTTGGAACCTCTCAAACATCCTGAGTCATTTCATGGTAATGTCAAAAGTGAGTGTATTCTCCTCTATCTTTCATTTTCATCCTTTTACTTTAAGAATTTAACATTACCATTAGGGAGCATCTAGGAAGCGTGTAGGGAGCAACGCTCCTCAGGACTGTGTGAACCATCCACCTTCTCTTAGATCCGCTCGCAATTCGCAGTGGATACATGCCTGAACCTCCACGGATCCATAACTGATCCTTTCTGGATCCATCGATCGGGTTAGCCGAAACTGCGGGTTAGGTCCCCACGGAGCTGATTTTCCAAGAATTGCCTAAAAATGGCAGAACCATAGATCCGAGTTTCGTAGGAGGATCAATGGTGGATCCGTATGGGACGTGGTTCCACATCGATATCCTTGGGGAGGGGTTGCGGATCCTGCAACATTGGTTCAAGCTAATGGATGAAGTCTACTGATTGGGATAGGGCACTGGCAGAGTTAGGAGGGCTAAGATAATCTTTACCATAGTAAAAACATTTTGTCCCTAGACCACTTATGCAAATTAGAGGGCTGTTATAAATTAGGATTTGATATATATTCAATGATGGGGTATGCAATATCGTTTAACAGCTAGAAGAAATAGCCTTATGATGATAGATCAATAAAGTATCAAAACTATCAATTATATATGCAAGGCTTAGGGTATATAATTGATTTTTTATGGCTGAAACATGCATAAAACAACAATATAATGATGACATCAACCCTAGAAGTGGGGTTTACAATGCAATAACTGCTAGATTTTTCTTTTTGACAATTATTTAATGAAATTCCTACTTAGAGGACAATAACATATCAAGTAAAATTAATTTTTAGCTAACATGGCACGTCCTCCCCCCCTTGTGTCATGTATTTCACGTTAGACACAACACGTGTGACACATGTTTGACGTGAGTTTGCCTCGTGCCCTGTTTGCAAGACACGAGTTTGATTGGTGTTGGACACGGGCTCTTCTGGTGTCCCGAAATTGGGACACATGTCCAATGAAAAAGCATCATAAAATCAATTTATTGCCTCGTTCTCATGTAATTCAGTCACAAATTTGGAGCTCTCAAAGGTTTTGGAGTACAACTAAGGGTGATTAAGCAATGTTAGAAGGGATTGCAAGTGTTAGGAACTGGATTTTTCCAGGCCCTACCAATGCCATGCATTTAATGTTTATGTTAAATTCTTAAAGTAAAAGTGATATTCTCCTTTATCTTTCATTTTCATCCTTAATCTTTCATGGTAATGGTAAATGAAGGATAAAGGAGAATGTCACTTTTACTTAACTTTTTCACATTACCATTAGTTGATTCGGGATGTTTAAGAGTGGTTCCGACCTCATTGGATTTCATATGGGAAAAGTAGAATATTAGATCCCACTCAAAATCCAACAGACTTAACAATTTTCAAGAATTTAGGATTGGAAGAATTGCAATGTTTTTGTTGGAGTATGTCATGTATGAGGGTATGGAACTAACGTTTAATTAGTAGGATCAAACCCTCTATGTACCTAGATGTTGGTGGCATTGATTGTTGAACTCCTCTATCATGACCCTAGTCAAAATGTACCCATCACTCAAATACAATCTCGATTTGACATGTTAAGCTTTTTCTATCTTATTTTAATGCTTAAAGGGTGATGTTGATGATGAGGATCCCGATATAGGCAATGATTTTGATGTTATGTAATACTAGTTATCTATTGTAGCATGATTTATTTTGGACTCTACAAGCCATTTAGGGTCTCTTTGTTGATGTATTTTTGGTTCAAAGATGGATTACACTTGTGCTATTTTGGTTACATGGATTAGTTGTATGATTGAATTTGTATCATCATCATGTAAATGTTTTATATATTTCGTCTTTTTTGTAATTCACTAATTTGTCATATTTTTTAATATATAATATATAACGTGTCCTTTATGTCATGTTTTGGGGGGTCACCATGTCATGTGTCGAAGACTTGTATTTTCTTGTCCTCGATGTCTTGTGTCCTCATGTCATGTGACTTAGTCTTTTAGCAATATTCCAAAGAAACTCTCTAGATATCTAGAATTTTAGAGATAAAAGCGAAAAAACAATTAATGTAGAGAGATTGATCACCACCACCTAAACTAGTGCCTTGATCTAAATGGGCAATGAGTTACCTATGGAAAACTCAATGGGGATTCTCTTGCTAAAGAGGGTGAGAGGGCTAAGACCTCTTCTTACAATCCTTAGTGGCTTCCTTAATAGGGAAATTTTAAAGTCAGGAGATGCACAAATCTGAGTTCTCTTGAATGATTTAAGGAATTTTTTTTTGCATAGCATAGAGATGTAATATTCCTAGATAAATATAACAATTTTATTCCTTGCATCATGGGTTTCATGAGCAAGATGTGTGTACCATAGGTCAAGGACATCTTCTTGATGTCTTTAGGATTTTGTGTCTTAACATAACTATTATGTAAGTCATGTCAAAAAGATCTACGCTTCAAATGAATAAGTGTCACTATCCCTTGCAAGTTGGCCTAAAATGAAAAACAGTGATCTCCTTAAGTCGGCCCAGCTCATGGCTCACATGTCGGCCTAATATATGTCAACGCTGACTCATATACATAACGCATGATGTGGCATTACAAGCTCAGAACTTCGGATCATCTCTGAAGAAGAAAAAGCGAAGAAGGAAGACACAAAACCGCATTAACTCGGAGAAGCTCGGATAACAATTCCGTCTCTCGGTGAAGTGCAGAACACAGTCTATCCAATGAAGAAATCATCACAGTAAGGACTATCTCTCGGTGAAGTCTATCTCTCAAACACAGATGATCTATACTCTCTAGGTGTAAGACTATCGTATCACTCCCAACATATCGAAGAATTCAACACATTGTCAAGTGAAGAATTGTGGTAGCCGAGAAGCAATGAACTGTGTTAAGAAGACAAATGCATTAGGAGGCCGAAATCTTAAGGAGTGTAGTAAAGGCTAAAGACTGTGAAACAAAGGTCGGATAGTACAAGGGATAGTGACAAGCATATTGAAGGTAATCTTGAGTCAAAGATTTGTCAAGGGTCTTGGTATTCATACACTAAACATCTATAATGTTGAAGTTTCTAAGTTTACTTAGTTAGAAACCCTCCATGCACTTTATCTGATTTATTCCTACCTACTTGTTATTTTCCTTAACAAGTTATTTACAATGTAAATACTGAAAATAAGCACTAGTGCATGCTCAACATATTACAGATCAACAACTAAAAGAAACAAGAACAAATACACCACATGACACCATTATTTTTGGACTAATGTCCCTGGAAAAACCCAATGTGGGAAAACCGGTGCAACTGTCTGAGGGTTTTCTCATTAAGCAATATCAGAGTACAATCTGGGTGCCGAAACTGGCCTACCCAACAGATGATTTCCTTAGCAGTAATACCTCTCTGTTTCTGACAAATCTACTGGCTGAAACCCCAGATAATCCTTCCGACAGCTACTCAACACCAATCTGCCCCAGAAATCCCAGCGTCTGCCCATTCTGGACTGCGTCAGCCTCTCCTAGCCTGATGCTAGCCCTGCGTTAGCATATCTTGGCCTGTGTCAGCCCCAGGAGGCTCTGCGTCAACTACGCTGGCCTCTCTGGTGCTCTGCATAGCACTTCGCTGCCTCTACGTGGCCTTGCGTGAGCACTGACTGCTCCTGCGTCACTCTCTCTGGCTGCTCTTCTACTCTCCCGACACTATCTCTGCCTCTTGTCTCCCTGTACTCAATGCCCCTCAGCTGCTTTTTGATCACTGATTCTATCTCTCATAGCAAACCCCGCTCTAGAAAATAGAATCACTGATCACTTTGGTCTGTTCTCCAAGTGACCCTCAAGCCTCCTCTTATACTTTTCTCTTTGACAAATCAACGACCGAGATTAAGTCCCTAATCGATGGCTAAGATTAGATTTGGCTTGATCCATGTCTTTTGGACCACTCTAACACAATTTTATATTAGTTCACATTAATATTTTAATTTCCCTAAGTTTAGGCTTAGGGACTCCATTAAAAATATTAATTATTTTAATATCTCCCAAACTGTTTAGAATCTGCCCAAACCCTTTTTGGGTATTGGAGATCTCATGTGCTCTAACCTCTCCACCAAATTTTGTGGCGAGATCACATCCGATGCTACACCAAATCAACATATAAGAAGAGATTCAAGGGTTTTACTTTCAAGAGGAGAGGTTTTGTCCTGGCTTGGAGCCAACATACTGTGTATATGTTCTACTGTTGATCTTCTATTTTGATAACTGTTTGAAGAACACACTAACATAACGAAGATAAGCATATAGAAGAGAAATACAACACAAATGTTATCAATAAGTTTGAAGAAGAATCACTACGCCATTATTTGCCCTAGATTCTTCAACAAGATTTACTACTACATAATAATTAAAACCCTCAGCTGCTGCACCGGTTTTCCCACATTGGGTTTTTTTGGGGACATTGTCCAAAAACAAATGTGTTGATGTGTGTGTTTATTTCTCTCCAGTGTAGTATCTAGTTTCCGCAGTATTTTATTTTGCATAGGTTGTAGTGTATGTATTTCAGTATTTGCCGTAGAAAATGGCAAGTAACTTGTTCAAGTAATTTAACAAGTAGGTGAAATATTATTAGTTTGTTGCAGTAGGAATCAGGTAACCGATTTTTCACACATTTCTCCCACATGCTTGCTATAGGTGATGTAGGGCCTCCTTTGGATGACTACATGGAGGAGGAGGCACCATTTGGAGTTGTAAACATGCACTTTAGGACTTTATTGGAGTGAGGAGCACACTTGGACCATTGTCTCACGGTCCTTGTTTCCTTCTTGATTATCTTGGAGGATGACATCATGGTGGAGACTAATTTCTTCCACGTGTTTGGGTTATTTTTTGCATTATGTTATGTTTTAGAGCTATTTCATGGTCGACTTGTGACCTTTGACCCAGTTGAATGGTCAAGTAAACTTTTTAGGGGTTTTTCTTGTAATGTCAATGAAATAAGATGTGGTTACACTCATGTAAAATTGTAAATAGAGGGAAGCCTTGTTCATTTTTCCTCATCATTCATTTGTCACACTTCCCTCTTTTTATAAGTGCACATCAGCTCTTTGTTGCTTTCTTCTTGGCCACAATGTGATTTCTATTGTACAAATTACTCTTTGAGGTGGATCTTTTGCTTGAAGTTGGTTTTTTGGGATTGATTGAAGAGATTCTTGTGGAAATTTTGTAAGTTTATTGCATTTCTTCTATATTTTGCATGTTATATTGTGTAAATTAGGGTTTCTACATGTGGCATGGTTAAAATTGCTAAATTTATCTAGAAATTTTGATCTTCTATGCCATGCAAAATTGTTTTCCTTGAATCCTTTAAGAGAACTCCAAGTTGTGCATCTCTTAAATCTAAAATCTCCCTATTAAGGAAGCTGCTAGGGTTTGTAAGAAGAGGATTTAGCCCTCTCACCCTCTTCAACAAGGATGTCCTCATTGAATTTTCCCTAGGTAACTCTATTGCCAATTTACATCAAGGCACTAGTCTATGTGGCGGGGATCAAACCTTCTACTTTTACTAATTTCTCTCTTCACTCTTAAATTTTAGATATCTAGGGTTAGGGATAGGGTTTCTTTGAATTACTGCTGAAAATAATTTTGTTAGATGTGTTATTACTCTCTAAGTATGATTTGCATTAAATAATTGCTAAAAAGAAAATCTAGCATTTATTTCATTATTGAAACCCTATTTCAAGTGCTTACATCATCCTTATATTGCTATTTTATGCATGCTTTAGCCATAAAAACTCAATTGCAAACCCTAAACCTTGCATATCTCTTTGATAGTTTTGATTCTTTGTTGATTTATTATTAAAAAACTATTTCTTCTGGCTGTAATATGACATTGCATGCCGTATCATTGAAAATCTATCAAACCCTCTTATAACACCCCTCTAATTGGCTTAAGTGCTCTAGGGATTGAGTGACTATACTTTAGTGAAGATTATCTTAGCCCTCCTGGCTTGCCAATACCCTATCCCAGTCATTAAACCTCACTTATCACTTTGAGTCCTTATTGAATATCCTTAAGTGATCTATGTAGGGAAGCCTCCCTTTTGGTTCAAACACCACTAAACAGTTGGAGAATGCTTGCTGAGGTGATAGTGGCAGTTGATCTCTTGTTGCACTATGGTCTGGATCTGCCTATTGAGGCTTTGCAGTAAGCCTACCTAATTTTACGATATCAATACCAAATGTGAAAAAATAGAGCACATGACCACATCACATAACCATAGAAGAAAGGATATTTAAGTACACATGCAATGACAACCTACAATTATACAATAACACTCCGATTCACAGTGAGGACATAAATTAAATGACTTCGAGTACCTGTATTTGTACAATTCTCTTGTTCTTGGTTTGTCCACCTCTTTGTTATTTATAGTGAGATTCTCTTTGATAAGTGTGATGGTATATTTTTATGAAAGATTCTTTGCATTTATCACATATGAAACATTGCCTGACAATATTCTCTAGTGATTTTATTCGTACGTAGCACTCCTTTTTCTCCTTTCAGTTGTATTCTATTTCTCATGGTCTTAGAATTCATGGCTTTACTATTCTTTTATGTCAAGGACTTCTATCTTTTTAGCTTTGTCAACATTTGAATTTGACCGACATTCTGAAGTTTTTTTTTTCCCTGGGAAAATCCGTAAAAACTTTCATTAATATGAAGAGATTTACATATATATCAGTATATCAGGATCTGTGATCACTGTAGGATCTGTACAAAAGTTCAAAATTTACATCAATACATTCTATCAATTGTCTGTAAATGTGTTGTTTCAATTTCTGCAACTATTCTGATAGCATAATCCTTGTGAATTTTCTGTGTTTGCTGTGCAAAATCAGTGATCTGTGGATGCTGTTTCCTTATTTTATGCGAGGTGAGGACCCCCTGTTGGGTAGTCCTGATCTATATATGGCCGGTGGTAGTATTTCTGTTGCTGCTGGTCCAAAACTTCCGTAATCTCCCAGATGCCACGATCCATCACCGCTGCCTCCTTGGATAATTTGTCAGCGTCCATATTATGCTCCCTGTAAATGTGTGTAACAGAGATATGTGAGAAAGCATCTTTTAATCGCTGCACTTCATCCATGATAGCTCTGAGTGTGTGCATGTGACAAATCGTGATATCATTGAACCAATTTATAACAGTCTGCGAGTCCCCAAAGATGTTAATTCTAGTGTAATGATGACATAGTGCAAAATGCAAGAGGTGCCGCAGTGTGATGAGCTCTGCATAATTATTGGTTCCAATGCCCAAGCCAGCTTTGATGTGAAAGGAATGAGTAAGGTTATGATGCAAAATGATGCCCCCCCCACAACTCTGAGCATTTGCCGCTCCATCAAAGTATGCCCAAGGGGTGGATTGATCAATATTGGGCGGAGGATTTGGATGGCGAATTTTTGGGGGAGGCGGCTCAGGTAACTCTCTGTAAGCAGAGATGATTCCAGCTTCGATGAGGGGCCAGTGGGGTGCTATATCCTCAAATGTCCATCTGTTCCGAACTTTCCACAAAGACCATAGAATGATAACAGGCAGGTTGATCAGTTTCGTGCCCTTATGCCTCGCTGTCCAATCTATCCATGAGCTGATCGGATCGGGCCCGCTCCAGTCGCCATTGAATGGGATGAAGGGTTTTATGTTCTGCCAGATCTGTTGCATCATCGGACAGTGAAGGAATAAATGAGATATGGTCTCCGAGTCAGATTTGCAGAGAATGCACCACGGCGGGCCCTGTATGGCGCGCCTCATAAGGAAATCACCTGTGGGAACCTTGCTCCGGAGTACACACCAAGTGAACATTCTGAAGTTGTAAACAAAGAAATATTAATGCCAACAATAAATCCTCGCCATAATCACCTTTGCCTCACAGCATTCTATCAAGCCAATTTGGTTTTTTTTACATGTCATAAGCTTCAAGTTAATTCTATCTTTTGATGATTTATTCTACTTTCTTGCACATGATGAAGCTTTTCACTTTTTAAATGACATGAGCTAAGATTAAATGTCTTCATTGTTCCAGTATTGGACATGGATTCACCATGCGGCTATTTGGGGAGAATGTTTCATCTGGTTCATGTTTTTGCTACTGTCGGGGGAACTACCACACGGAAGGATGATTGAGCTGCACAAACTTTTTATTTCAGTCCTAGCACCAACTTGTAGTTTCTACATTATTGTTATCATGGGAACAGTAATTGCATTGCTCCCTAGTTTCGCAGTTATGTCTGTTTTTAGGTAAGTAACATTAAAATATTTGTTCTAGAAACAATGCTCCTTTTCATGATAAGAATGCAATTTCATTCGAGTAATTGTGGTTCTCTTCTCTGATATCATTTGCAGAAATTTCTTTCCAGAGGATTATCAAATTATACAAGAGATCGAAAGAAATGATCAGAGACATGTTTCAACTTGCACTAAGAAAACTTCTTCTGAACTAGGATTGGAACTTACACAACCCAGAATAAATGGAAGTGCGGCTTCACCTGGTTTCAAATATGCTCACTCAAGTGGTATGTGCATTAATTCTTTTTTATAATAGTCTTACTGACACCACAGAAATCACTCTTTGCAATTGATTTTGTTACCACCTTGCCTTCCTGACTATTATTAATTCTTTTCATTTCATTCAAAACCGCTTTTGATTCTTTAGAAAAATCCCGTACTTAGATTCTGAATTATTTATAAAGCCACAAGGAGGGAAACATTGCTGATAGAACATCACTGCACAAACCATATACAATGGAGAAAAGATGAGGTTAAGGTCAGGGCCTTGAAATATACGATGACTTACAGAGAATTTCATCTTTTTATTGCACTATAAATGTGCAATATAGACTTGAAGGAACACAAAACAAAATTTGCAACACCATCGCGTCAGTTGCTGTAAATCAGAAGGTATCTAGTTTAGGTTTAGCTTTCTATGACTTCACATGAAACCCAAAAAGTGTTAATTGAAGACTAGAATATGATAACATGCTTTACAAGCACTACGAGCTGTTTTGCTCTTTTGGGTTATTGAATGTGGTGCTCCTATACTGTATTTATCACCAAACCATTTCATCAAAGATATTAGAGCAAATATCCTCGCACATTGACTTGTAAAATATGTTATATGCAAAACTTTAACAAGCTATAAAAATACACCCATTTTCAAACTGGAAAAGGAAAAACAAAGAATTTTTTGTTTTAATTGACATTAAAGTTTCCTTTGACTGTTAAATGAACAATATGTACATAGTTTTATACAAGGAGAGGAGGGTACACTAGGTTGAGTCATAGTTTTAAAAACTGGAACCAGGTTTTGAACTGGCCCCCTATCTAATTGAGATATGAATCAGAACCAGATCAAACTGGATTGAACCGGATTCAATAAACTGGATTTGAAAAAAGTACATAAAATAATTTATTTTTAATGAAAAAATTTAATAATTAATTTTTAAAAATAAACAATTTATTTTTAAGGTTTCAAACCATTAAAGACAAAATATACAAAGTTTGCACATCTATATACCATGTAAGGGTGAATATATCAAATTGGCACAAAGTGCAATACATATCAACAACAAAATACATAATCAATGAGGCTCTAAGTAGCATCTACCAAAAACAATGGTACAAGTTACTGGGCCACTAGCCTACTACAAATGACTGATCACATGATCACTCATCAAACTCATCACTGATTCACTACTACTAGAAATGGGATCATCAACAAGAGCTACATAAATATCATCTAGCTTAAAGTCTTGAGACTTGGATTCCTCAAACATATAATATGGTAGAAATTGAAAAATCTTAACATGCCTAATTAATGATTTTGGTTTGAGTGAAGGATTCATCTCCTCAACTGCATAATATGGTAGAAAAAACTTAACATGCCTAACAATTTATTTTTATTTGAGTGTGTTACCGCAAATCTAGCAGGCCTTGGAGAGGGAAACCCTACAAGACAAAAAGCTAGTCTAAGTGCTAACAATGGGGCAATGGCCCACTGTCACCATAGCCAAGGCCTCCTACTCCTTACGGATTTTCACTGATGGGAGGAGTCCCAGTAGAATAGGATCACGGTCACGTATGAAAAGTATTCTAAGGTTAAGGTATAAGGTGTTCAAGCTAGAGCTGATTTGAAAGAGACACTCAATAATGATTCAAGGGTTCCAAGAAGAAAAATACTCTCAAAGAAAAGCTCTAGAAAACAAGGGTTGACACCTAGGGTTTTGAGATTTTCGGTGAAAACAAGTGTTCACAAGGTCAAGACCAAAGAGGAAGGGTTTCTTGCAATGATAATCAACTACTCCAATGCTCATGAAACCCTCAAGAAAGTCTTGAATTCCAGGGAGAAGAAACTACGGTTTCCCTCTTAGGGCAACATCTAGGGCAAGAGATTTTATGAATGAAATTTGAGTGGATGCCCACCAAAATGATAGGTCATGTAGTCAAGACTTACCTCTTGATGTTTAGGCTCTCAAACCACCAAAAATCCTCCTCCCTAAAATTTCGCTCCAAGCCCAAGTTTTTCTTCCGAGCCTTAAAAGGACCGAATTTGAGAAAATAAATTTATGGAGAAAATTTAAGGTTGATCACCAAGTGATATGACTAGTGCCTTGTCTTATTGGGATATGGATTCTAGGATGTTTAAGATAAACCAAATTCCTTCTAAGGGGATCAAAATTTGATGCCCTAGCTATCAAAATTTCAACAATTATCCACTTAATGGAATAATGGATTTTGATGGAGAATAACGAGAAGTACTCCACTAGGAACATTCATTACATATTACAATGAGTAATGCATACAATATTCATCTAGATATTCTTCAATAAATTGATCTTCAACAAATTATGGCACATAATTTCAACCTAGAATCAATAGTTCCATGCATTAGACATTCAAGAAAAAGATATTCAACAAAAGATTCCACTTACAAGATAACATGCAATATATCCTTCCATTAGACCAAGAAATAACTCCAAAGAATGTCAAAATCAGCTTCCATATATCAAAATGCATCCAAGTATCTCTAAAATCACCCATAAGAAGCAAGTGTGAATTCTCTAAGAGGTCTGAAATTCACAAGTTTGATGATGAATGATCACAAATGAGTTAAGTCACCTGACACGGGGATTTGGGATTCGTAGGATACGAGGATTCGAGAGTCGGATTCGGACATGTTGACCCCCTGGAACAAGACACGTAGGATTCGTTATATATTATTTTATATATATATCTATATATATATATATATATATATATATATATATATATATATATATATATATATATTAAAAATTAGATATTTCTTACACAAAATCTCATTAATGATACAAATTCATTGATTTCAAACATAGATCTTCATCTAGATGTTAGTTTTACTGTTTACAAAGTAAGTTAGTAACATTATAGCATGCATAGTACATACAAAATTCAAATACATGTCACATAAATCATGATTCATAAATGAAAGAAAACTTACAAGATAGTAAGATAAAGACATTGACAACTGTAGTTGTCTCATTAAGTCATCAAATCAAAATGTGTTACATAGGTAATGCAATGCCAATGGCAAATAGAAATAGAAAATATAAAACAACTACAGGTATGCAAGCCTCAAGGCAATAGGTAGCCCATGACTCATGAGTCAACAATCGTCATAGTCATCATTAGAATCAACATCAATGTCCTCATCATCATGGTCACCAGACTCACCACTGCTCTCGTTTGCATCTGTTGGTGTGGAGGATGACTCCTCTAAAATATCACCGTCATCAAATCTAACAGGCTCTAGCACTGGATTATCGAGATCCATGTTGGCCAATGCCAACTCAACACTGCTGTCCAGACCCATATCATCAGGAAAGACATCCCACATCTTTGTCTTTCCCGTCAACCACTCTTCCCTCTGCCTGCAAATAAGACGAAGGTTGGTGTGTACATACACCATTGTCTCTGCCCTGGATTGCTCAAGCCTGCTCTTCTTCACACTATACAAATTCCCATATGTGCTTCAATTCCTCTCGCAACAAGAGGATGAAGTCACCTGAGAGAGGAGCCTCATGGCTAACTGCTGAAGAGGAGGGCTTGTTGCCCCATGATTTGCCCACCAAGAATAGGGCTTTTTAGCCCCCCTGTCTCTAATCACATCATATCCTGCAAATCGACCAATGCTAGTGGAAAACTCTATAAAGGCATCCTCCACCTCATCAAGCAATGCTCTATCCTGAAAAACCCGCCTAAATGCATCTTTCCTCCCCTGTGAGATTTCACCATCCATGTGAGGAGGGAATTTGTGGGAAGGTCCACCATTCAGCCACTCATGGCTGTAGTATTTTGGGTTCAATGAGTGAGCCAAACAATGTAAAGATGTGCAATTCTTGTCCCATCTGCTGACAAGAATATCTTGTATAGTACCACAGAAGGCCTCTGGTGATGTCTCATACTCAGGGCACTCACTCTGTAGAATAATGCTCCTCACAGACTCAATCATGGAATCACCTCTTCAAATATTAGACCAAGGAGGTAGGACCTACTTCCTCCCTGGCAATGACACCAAAAATGTTGCCACACAATCTAGCAGGGGTCCTAGGAGGGGTACCTAGAGACAACTTCTACACCAAGTGACAACAATGGGATAAAGACCAACTGTCACCTCAGTCAATGTCCCCCGCTCTTTACGGACTTTCACTGACGAGAGGAGTATTGGTATGGAGGAAATCAATTGTAATGATGGGATCAATGATAAGGTATAGAGTGAGTCCCAAGGCCCATTCAAGGAGAGGGTCAATTAAAGACTTGATGCAAAGAAGGTTCTCCAAGAAATACCTAGGATTGAAATCGAGGCCTAGGGCTTGAGATAACCCAATGAGGCTAGGTATTCAAGAGTCAAGATTTCAAGATGATAGGATCTCTCAAGAAGCTAATTAGGATGGTTTACTTTTTGAAATATGCTCATGCTATACTTGAGAGAGACCCTGAAGGAAGCCCACACAAGACCTAGGGTTTATGTATTATCGTGGGAGGAACCCCTCCTATGTACTCACTAGATAAGGTTAGAGAATGAATGGGGTCTTGAACAGTGTTGATAATATTGTTCTCGGCAAAATATCGACGAGGGTCCTAAAAACATATTTTCTGCAATATCAACAACAATATTGGCAAAATATAAAAAAATGTTGGCAAACATAAAAAATCATTTTTTTTCTTTAGATTTTTAAACATATAAAGAAATAATGATATTTAGCAGATCTTTTCAAAATATGACGATATATAGCTGATATTTTCAAAATATCGCAATATTTAGCGGAGATTGTCAGAATATTGTGATATTTTCAAATATGAAAATATCATGATATTTACCTGCCGAATATCGCTTGCCTAAAAATCATGCAATATTCGCGATATTTCGCGAAATATCGCCGATATTATCAACACTGGTCTTGAATGATTTATTCCAACGAATACCAAGCTTTGTAACCGCTAAGAAGAGCACCTTATCCAAGGGAAGAAACAACTAGGTTTCAATCCAAAGACACAACTAGGGCATCAAATTTCCAGAGATTTAACTGTGGGAATTCATCCAAACTTGGAGATCTTGTAGAGGAGACACCAATGCAGATACCTATTGAAACGTTTTGAAAGATCACCCCTCTATAAGATTTCGCAAGAAGCCCTAGTTGGCTGTCTAGGAAAAGGGGCCGAAAAGTTTGGAGGAGAGAAAAGAGAAGGAAAAGAAAGGTGACCACCAATTTGGCTTGGACCAGTGCCTAATCCTTGGGCTATGGAGTCTATGATGATTTAAAATTTTGCCAAAATCGTCTTCAAGGAGGCCAAAGAGTGATGCCCTAGCAAGCACTCTTCAACAATTATTACCCAAGTTTTTATGGATTTTCATGGAAGAAAGATGAATCCCATCCACTAGGAACATTCATCTATTGCCATACAATGAGTAACATGTGCAATTGCCAATAAAATAACATTTTACAATGATTTTCAATAAAACTAGGGCACAAAAGCATTAATTAATTGCAACAATTCCACACATTAGATATTATTCAAGAGAGATTTTCAACAAAATAACAATTACAAGATGACAAGAGATATATCCATCCATAGAACAAGAAGTGGCTCCAAGAAAGAACGAAAATTCTAGCCTCCAAAGATATCGAAATGCATCAATAGAAGTCTCCAATAGTCATCCAAGAAAGAGTGCGAATTCATCAAGAGAATAGATCCAAGTGTGATGATGATGCTCTCACAAATGAGAGTCTCATCTATATATATGGTCCTCTAATAGTTCGAATCAGCCTAAAATTCCCCTAATATTATTTTAATGTGCAAAATAACATGTCGTTGGTGACAAGCCTACCAAGTAGCTCATAAAGTAAAGAATATGCCATCCAAAATAAGCCAAAATGATGAAATCATGGTGTAGAAGGGTCGTTGGAGGGCCTCGTTGAGTCCTCTGTTACCCACCACTAGTGGGTGACCCCTATAGGAGAATTTTTATCCTAGATTTTTCTCCAATTGGTAACCAACAGCCCCTATTGCAGCCACATGATAACTTGATATTGTTAAAATTTGCAACTAGGGCCGAACTTCATGTGGGTCTTCTTATTTATGGCAGCTTATATTTTGGTTGGATTCCTCTCGTCGAGAGGTGTAGGATTGATCTAAAAATCATCCGATTCTGACATGTATTCATGGAGATATGAATTTATTTGTGTTATGGGACAATTCGTCAAGTTTGGCCAACAACGAAATTGCCCCCACTTGTGCTCAACGTTTTAGTATAAAAAGAGGTGGCTTGCTAGTTATTTGCACACACTCTACTTGTGAAATCTTCCTCTCCACTTGTCTTTGGGTTTTGGTGGGAGGAGAGATCCTAAGAGATACACTGCCCTAAGAAGAGTTGCCTTAGATGCTGCCTTGGGGAAGAAGGATCTATGCAGCTCCTTGAAGATGATGCCCTAGTTCTATGCATGCCCTAGACCTAAGACGCAGTCATGTTGAAGCTGCCCTCTATGTTGTCATGAATCTAGGATGCAGTCATGTGGAGAAGACATGCCCTAGATCTAGGACACTGTCATCATGAAGCTGCCTAAGACGCAGTCATGTTGAAGCTGCCATCTACGCTGTCATGGATCCAGGACGTAGTCATGTTGAAGCTGCCCTAAACGAAGTCAAGATGAAGTCCTAAATGCAGTCAAATGGTGAAGACCTTAACGCTGTTCTAGGCCACAGTTTGAGGAGAGTTTATGTGCCCTAAACTGCTGTGAGTGCAAGCCCTATCTGAATGTCCTAATCTGCAGTCTCATGTCTGCCCTAGCCACAGTAAAAGAGAAGGTTACAGTCACCAAAATAAAGGACTATAGCAGCTGTCCTATTGTGCTCCTAACCGCAGTCTTGTGTCATATTGGTGCCCTTAACGCAGTCCATGAGGAGGACTATTTAGGAGGATTGTTAGATTTAGGAGGGTTGTTAGAGGCAGTTAAGGAGGACTGTTAGAGGACTTGGTTGCTGTCCTAGAGAAGCTCTCCACTGCATGAATATGAAAGAAGCCTAAACAACCATAGTCTAGCTGCTTTGCTAGGTTGCAAGCCATAGCAAGCAGCTAAGGCTGATAAGTGTAAATAGGTTGCAGCATATTGGATGCTGTATGTGCAACATAATGATATATATTACAGCAAGCATGGATGAGTGTTTGTTGGATGCAGCATGGTGTTAGAGACAACATGTTTGGTTGCAACAATGATTAGTGCAACATGATGAATGGTGCAACATAGTGCACAATGATAGTGGTGCAGCATATAGGTGACAACAAGGATGGGTGCAGCATGGTGCAGTATGGTGCAGCACAATGGTACAACATGGTGATGATAGGCATGGATGTATAACAGCAATACGATGCATTGCAACAGCTCGTTGATGATGAGTACAACATGATGATGTGGTACTGCTCAGTGATGGGAGCAGCATAGTGATGAGAGCAGCTTAGTGATAGTGGTGCAGCACAATGATGAATAGTGCAACATGATGATGAAGAGCAGCGTGTTGGGTACAACATGATGAGGTACAACTCAGTGATGGTGCAACACATTGATGATAGACATGGTATGATGGTGCAACATGGTGCAACACAGTGATAGGTATAGCAAGGTGATGGAATCACCTGAGTCCATATCAGCTACTTCATGTGACATCTTCTTAGAGAAGATCTCTGCTCTTATTTTGATAAGTCAAAATGTTGACTTCTGATGTATATGTACTATCTCTCTCTCTCTCTATTGAACTATTGAAGAACATATAAGAAGAATTGATCAAGGGTTTCCCCACATTGGCGTTTGTCCCTGGCTGGCGCCACATCTTGTGTCCTCCTGTCATGGCTTCTCTTCTGCGATTTATGTTTATGTTCTATCTGCATTTTACTATCATGCTAAATGTGATTGCTAATCTGGAATTGATATTGAGCTAATATGGAAAATTGAAGTAAATTTGCTATCAACATAGAACATACCTAAAATTAACATGGTATCAAAATTGAGGTGAAGACAAAACCCAAGCAAGTGTGAAAGAGCAATCACCGAAGACAGTTAGACAAAGTCAAAAGACTCAATGGGTTCCTCATCCCACTTCAAATTCACCAAGGGTGAAGTCGAAGCAGAGAAGATTATTAGAGTGGCGCAGCAGAAGCATCTGGCGTCCTACCTAAAGGTCACTTCAATGGGAAGTACAGATCTAAGGATGGAAGGAAAGGCAGATGCCTTGCTTGCAATAAGTTCAGCCATTATGCAAAGGAGCGTCCAAATGATAGGGACACATCACTTGATGATGATAACAATCATTCCAGGGACATCTTCAATGATCAAAGGAATGACAGATAATGCAAGTCATCAAGGAAATGGCCGACTCTTCAAAGAAAGCAAGGAACTGCAGGTATGAAGAATCAAATGTTGTTTCTGATAAGCTAAAGAAGTATTATCTTATATTGGCCCTCTCCACTACTTCTCCTCTAGACTCTTTGGGAATTTGGGTTATTGATTGAAGCGCTTCAAGGCACTTCATCGGATAGAAGGAAGCTCTCTCTAATTTGGTAGAGATAGAAACAATCATGGAGATTATACTTGCAGTCAATGGCACCTATCCCGGAAAGGGTGTAGGGATGCTACCCTTCAATTGAATAAGGGTAGCACGATTCATTAACAAGAAGTTCTTTATGTACCTGATCTCAAGAAGAACCTGGTGTCCATTTCAACAATGGAAATCAAAGGTTTTAAGGCGGGATTCATCGATGGAAAGGTACGTGTTTGAAAAGGAATTTTTCAAGATGCTTTTATTGTTGGGTTCAGGGTTGGCAATTTGTATTAAGTTGCAAGAAGTCCATTGGGGACCATGTTAGTTGACACATCTCTTCTATAGCAGCGAAGGTCTTTTTATTATGGGGCCCTACCCAATGTGAGTTAGATGGTGACAGGGATGCCTGAATTTAAGAAGAGCATGAAGGTACATGTCTGAGATGTACCGAAGGAAAATCTTTGAAGGGGACCATTCCCCTCATGGAGCATGTCCACAGGTTTGGAACAACCTGAGGGGTTTGAGATTCATGATTAGGAATCTCATGTATGTAGGTTGAAGAAAGCTCTCTATGATTTAGAGCTAACACCCCGGGCTTGATATGAGAGGATTGATAGCTGTCTGATGAAGCTGAGATTCACTAGGAGTGAAGCCGATCCAAACCAATGCTTGAAGGTTGTGGATGATAGACCTCTCATACTGGCACTTTATGAGGACGACCTCTTTCTGACAGGTGCAGACCCTCTCATTTGCAAAAGTAAAAGGGAGTTCGATTCCGGATTTGGAATGGTAAACTGCAAGTCTGTGACTACCTCGATGGAGCATAACTTTCAGAAGTTTTGTGGTAGCGATGTTGGACCTGATTTGGGAAATGCCTCTGAGTTTCAAAAACTCATTCTAGCATTGATGTTCTTGGTGAACTCCCGTCCGGATATATGTTTTGCAGTTAGCATGTTGAGCTCATATATGGTTGAGCCTCACTATATTGGTGCCAAGAATCTTCTAAGATATCTTCAGGGCACAATCTCTCATGGATTGAGATACACTGCCAGAAATGTGAAGCTGCATGATTATTCGAATGCTGACTAGGCAGGCAATGTGGAGGATCGCAAGAGCACTTCTGGGTGCTGGTTCTGCTACGATATCCTGGATGAGCAGGAAGTAGAAGTTGGTTGCTTTGAGCACCACTGGGACCAAATACATAGCTACGAGTATGACCTCATGTGAATATTCCTGGTTGAGGAAGCTCTTCAGTGAGCTGTTTGGACCCTTGTTGCGAAAATCGCGATAATATCGGAAAATCGCGATTTTTTGAGTTTGGCGATATTATCGCCTGATTTCTACGTTATTTTGTTTTGTTTTGTTTCTTTCCGCAAAAAATCGCGATAACTTGAAAAAATCGCGATTTTTACAAAAAAATAGAGATTTTTGGGGAAAAAATCTTGTATTTTTTTTTCTCCAATTTTTTGATGAGGAGGAGCAACAGGAGGAGGAGGTGACACAACCTACCCAGGCTACCCCTGTCACTAGTAAGAGGACGTCGTCTACCTCTTGTAGCTCCTAGTTCTTCAGCGTCTAGAGCACAACAGAGTCCACTGCCAACTCCACCAACATCTACATCTAGAGGGAAAGGGAAAGCTATTGCATTTTCTTGCAAGAGGGGCAGAGGAAATCAGTAGTATTAGACTTTAGTTATTTGGTTCATTTCATTGTATATGACATTATGACTCATGATATGAGATACATTATTATATTTTTTGTTGATATTTTGAGGCTGAGTTGGGACTCAGGAGTCAGGACTTACTATTCAGGACATGATTCACTATTATGTGTGATGTAACACTAGAAATGATATTACACATCTTATATATTAGTTCTTTTATCATATTTATGTGTCAATGTATTTATTTTATGTTGTAGATGCTTTAGATATTAAAAAAATTGGAAAAAAAATGAATATTTTTGTATTCTATGATTTTTTTCCCTTGCCGATAATATCCCGATAACGATAACTGCAACATTGGTTTGGACACATGTTGGATACCACTGTGATCTTCTGTGACAACCAGAGGGGGATTCGATTATTGAGGAATCCCGTATACTATGATCGCTCCAAGCATATAGACATCAGGTCTGGGATATGGTACATCGAGGAGCAAGAAGGCTCCATCGCATTGGGACTGATGTGCAGGTTGCCAACATTCTGTCAAAGCCCCTGGGAAGGTCAAATTTGTGACTTTTTGAGAACGATTAGGAGTCGTGGAGAGACTCTCTCCCAAGGGTCCTGTATGATATGGACATTGAGCTCTGGGAGCTCCAGGGGCTTGGGGGTACATCTTGGAGTGATGAACAACCATATGGTGAGTGGTTCAGCCTTCCTCTGTGATTTGTTGTATGTAGGGTGAGTGGTTCAGCCCTCCCTTGGGATACCCCTAGCGACATATAGGCAGGATGAGTGGTTCACCCTTCTCCTATTGAGACATCTTTGAAAATTCTATCACTGCAGCAACTGATTTACTTTTCCTACTTATTCCTCAATAAGTTATTTATGAAATTACTTCAGTAAACATTAAAATAAATACTGCTGCAAATATCACATCGTAATACAGAAACAAACATATGCACAAGAGTCAACACATTGACACAGATATTTTTGACAACAGTGCACGGAAAAACTGAATGTGGGAAAATTGGTGCAGCAAGGGAGGTTTTTATTATTATGCAAGAGAAATATCTGAATACAAATCTAGGATGCTCATCTAGCAATCCTTTACAGAGAAAATATTGGCAAAAAATCTAAGTGAGTTTTACCTCACTTCGCCTGGCAGAATTCCGACTGATTTGGCACAAGACTGGCTAACCCCGACTATTTCTGCGTCACCTCTTTTGCTCTCTGCATCAGCTTTCCTGGCAGTGCCGGCTTTTTCCCTCTACATCAGCTTTCCCGGCAGTTCCGGATTTTTCCCTCTGCGTTAGCTTTCCCGGCTGTTCTGGCAGTTCCCGACAGTTCCGGCTGTTCCCGACAGTTTCGACTTCTGCCCTCTGCATCAGCTTTCCCAGTTGTTCCATCAGTTCCCGACAGTTCCGGCTGTTCTCGGCAATTTCGACTTCTTCCCTCTGCTTTAGCTTTCTCGGCTGTTCCGGCAGTCCCTGGCAGTTCCGGCTGTTAGCATTTCCAGCTTCTGCCCTCTGCGTCAGCTTTCCTGGTTGTTCCGGCTATTCCCGGCAATTTCGGCTTCTGCCCTCGTGACTGCTCACCAGACCACTGGTTCAATTTCTCAGCTAACCTCGCTCTAGAAATTGAACTGACTGGTCTCCCTCAGTATGTTCTCCAAGTGATCCTCCAGCCTCCTCTTATACTTTTCTCGTTGACAAATCAACGGTCGGGATTAAGTCCCTAATTAGCGTCTAAGATTAACTCTGGCTTGATCCATGACTTTTGGACCATTCTAACACAGTTTTATATTAATTCACATTAATATTTTATTTTCTCTAAGTTTAGACTTAGGGACTCCATTAAAAATATTAATTATTTTAATATCTCCCAAACTGTTTAGAATCTACCCAAACCCTTTCTGGGTATTGGAGATCTCATGTGCCTTAGCCTCTCCACCAATTTTCGTGGCTAGAGCACATCCGATGCTACCTCAAATCAACACTCCCTCTTAGCGAGGACTGTGCTCTAGTAGTACTCCTTACTGAGTATCACCCTGATCATCTGGCATCGGTCCCTGTGCTGATGCTAAGCCTCCCTGCCCAACATCCTCTGCACTGCTGTATCCTGTGCTGTTGACCATGGCTCTGGATCTGTACGACAACTCCCTCTGCATCCGTGCTGCTATTGGTCCTCTCTCAACACTACATCTGCACTGCAACTCCCTCTGCATGCATGTTGCTGTTGGTCCTTTCTCCCAATACTGCATTCGCACTGCAACTCCCTCTGCATTCGTGCTGCTATCACTCCCATTTCTGCTTCTGAAACGGTTCTTTACCATCCCCATCTTTTCCGTGAAGTAGTCAAACTTTGTCCTTCCAAGGGCCTTGGTGAGGATGTCCGCCACCTGTTCTCCTGTAGGAGTGTAGCTCAACTGTACAGCTCCTTGTTGGACACAGTCTTTGACAAAGTGACACCGGATATCAATATGCTTCGACCTATCATGAAACACTGGATTCTCAGAGAGTTTGATGAAACTCTGATTATCGCACATGATCCTAGTCGCCTCCATATTCCTTCTGAATAGGTTCACAAGTAGTTTTCTAAGCCATATGGCCTCACATGAAGCTATGCTTGCTGCCATATATTCTGCGTCAGATGAGCTTAGAGCCACGAACTTCTATTTCCCACTGCACCAGCAGGTCATTCCTGATCCAATGTTGAAACAACAACCAGAGGTACTTTTCCGATCCATTGAACGTCCTACCTAATCTGCATCAGTAAATCCACTCAAACTGATATCCTTACCTTTGGTGTACAGGAGCCCATAATCGACTGTTCCCTGTAAATACATGAGAACATGTTTGGGTTCCACCATGAACAGACTGAGGGTGTTGACAACGTAGCAAATGTCTGGCCTGGTATTGACCAGATATGTCAGGGACCCTATGAGCTGCCTGTATAGGGTGGGATCGACATCCTTGTCTTCTGATGCATCAATCTTCTTCTAGTTGGTGACCATTGGCATAGCCATGGGTCTACAGTCCTCCATCCCGAATCTTTTCAGGATTACTGTAGCATACCTCCCTTGCCCAAGGAAGATTTCTCCCCTCTGCTGCCAGACTTCCAACCCTAGGAAGTAATGCATTTGTCCCAAATCTTTCATATCGAATTCTGTGGCTAGATTCTTTTTGCAGTCCCCAATGAGTCTGGATGATCCTATCAAAAAGAGATCATCCACATACAATACTAAGATTAGCGGCTCGTTCTATACAACCAGGTAGTAGAGATTCGGATCTGCGTCACTCTTGACAAATCCCATCTTCTGCAAGTAGCCATCTATTTGACCATACCATGCTCTCGGCGTCTGTTTCAGCCCATACAAGGCTTTCTTCAATTTGCATACATGAGACTTCTTCACATGAGTCTCAAAGCCCTCTGGTTGTTCAATGTATACCTCTTCTTCTATTACCCCATTTAGAAATGCCATTTTGACATCCATCTGATGAATCTCCCATCCCATCTGAGCTGCAAGAGATATCACGGTCCTAATAGATGTATACCTAGTTACCGGGGCGAAGGTCTCTTCATAATCAATTCTTTCCTTTTGAGCATACCCCTTAGCCACAAACTTGGCCTTGTATTTCTCAACACTGTTGTCTACAATGTATTTGATCTTGTAGATCCATCTTGAACCTACCATTGATCTGTCTTGAGGCCTTGACACCACCTCCCAGACATCGTTCACCATTATGGAGTTGTACTCCTCTACTGTCGCATCTAGCCAAACTTGACGTTGAGCTGCCTCCTTGAAATTGGCAGGCTCTCCATCCTGAGCTACTAATGCCTGATATCTATCTAGCTATTTTCGCTCCCTCTTATTGTTTCTTGGCGCACCGATGAAGTCCTCTGCATCTCGCAGAATCTGACGAAGTTCCTTGCTAGTCTTTCCTCTGACAGAAGGTGCTTCTGTTAGCTCCTCCTCCTCATCCTGAGAATCTTCCTGCCCTGAGGAGGAATTCTTTACTTATGTTGGTTGAAGAGGCTTAATCAACGGCTCCTCTTTCGATTGCTCCTTGGAAGGCCTCTCACGAGATCTTCTGAAAGCCCTGTTCTCCATGAACTTTACATCTCGTCGAACTACTACCTTCCTGCTCCCTAGAAGATAGATTCTGTATGCCTTAGCATTCTCGCTATATCCCACTTGATATCCCTTTTCCGCAGTTTGATCCAACTTCTTCCCCTTTTCTTTGGGTATGTGGCAATATCCTAAACTCCCAAATATCCTGAAATGACTGACTTTAGGTGTCTTCCCTGTGAAAAATCTCTGGAGTAATCTTGCCCAATGCCCTGTGAGGAGTCCTGTTCTGAACATAGACTATTGTGTTGCATGCTTCCGCCCACAGGAATTTTGGCATTTCTTGATCATACATCATGGCCCTAGCTTCTTCTACAATAGTCCTGTTCTTTCTTTTTGCTACTCCATTTTGCTTCGAATTGTAGGGAGCTGTCCATTATCTTATGATGCCCTCCTTAGCGCAAAAATCAGTGAAGTCCTTATCGACATACTCTCCACCATTATCTGAGCGCAAAACTTTTATTTTCTTCCCAGACAAATTCTACACCAGAGCCTTGAACTCCTTGAATCGACAGAAAACCTCGTCCTTGGTTTTTAGAAAATAAATCCAAATTTTCCTTGAGTGGTCGTCAATGAAGGTAAGGAAATGCTCGGCACAACTGAGAGCTTTGACGGATATAGGTCCGTAGATATCTGAGTGCATCAATCCTAGTACACTCTTGGCCTTGTGTTTGCTCCTAGGAAATGTTGCCTTGGCATACTTTCTTAGAGCGCATCCCCTGCATACACCATCTCGTTCCGTAGTCAGATCTGGAAGTCCTGTTATAGTGCTCCTGAGAATTATCAGAGCTCCATGGTGCAAGTGACCCATTCTTCTGTGCCATAGTTCATTCAAGTCCTTGTCTCCATGACTGCCTATTAGTGCCATTGGTGATTCTAGTTGTAATCTATACAACCTATTACTTTTGATCCCGATCTGCACTTTCTTTTTCCAGCTTGGGTGTTTGACGTATACGTTCTCCTTGATGAAGTAGACGTCATAGCCCTTGCCTTGAAGTTGCGACACGGAAAGTAAGTTCATCCCCAATCCTGGTACATGCAACACATTTGTAGCACGGAACCGTTCTCCCGATTCTGTTTGAAAAACTATGGTACCCTTCCTTACTGGAGTAC
Organism: Pinus tabuliformis; assembly: GCA_031772625.1. Classification (NCBI taxonomy): domain Eukaryota; kingdom Viridiplantae; phylum Streptophyta; class Pinopsida; order Pinales; family Pinaceae; genus Pinus; species Pinus tabuliformis. The sequence goes on along the minus strand of CM062815.1, from coordinate 1,082,577,857 downwards.
ACTTTGCCTTGTTCGCCATGGTGATCTGAAAGTTCATCTTCTCTTCTTGATATTCTAAGAAACATTCCCCTGATTCCCGTCATATGCCACAAAGCTCCACTGTCTATATACCACACTTCTGACGATGCAGAACTAGTCATACAAGCCACTTCTTCTTCCAGCCTGAAAGCCAACATAGAGAAATCGAAGTCTCTTTCTCTTGTGAAATCTTCTGAAAATCTATGTGAGTCCCCTGACGTGGATGCCTTTGCATCGTGGTCTTGACCCATAACTGATTTTCCCTTCCTGTCTCTGATTATTCCCTCTGATACCATGTGAAAAGTCTATCACTACAACAACTGATTTACTTTTCCTACTTATTCCTTAATAAGTTATTTATGAAATTACTTCAGTAAACATTAAAATAAATACTGCTGCAGATATCACACCGTAATACAGAAACAAACATATGCACAAGAATCAACACATTGACATAGATATTTTGGACAACAGTTCCCAGAATAACCTAATGTGGGAAAACCGGCGCAGCAAGGGAGGATTTTATTATTATGCAGGAGAAATATCTGAATACAAATCTAGGATGCTCATCTATCAATCCTTTACAGAGAAAATACTGGTGGAAAATTTGAGTGAGTTTTACCTCACTTCACCCGGCAACATTCCGGTGGAACTGGCACAAGACTGGCTAACTCGGACTATTTCTGCGTCACCTCTTCTACCCTCTGTGTTAGCTTTCCCAGCAATTTCAGCTTCTACCCTCTGCATCAGCTTTCCCGGCTGTTCCGGCAGTTCTCGACAGTGCCCGCTATTCCCGACCGTTCCAACTTCTGCCCTCTCCGTTAGCTTTCCCGGCTGTTTCGGCAGTTCCGACTGTTCCGGCTGTTTCCGGTAGTTTCGGATTTTGCCCTCTGCGTCAGCTTTCCTGGCAGTTCCAGCAGTTCTGGCTTCTGTGCTCTGTGTCAGCTTTCCCGACTGTTCCGACAGTTCCCAGCAGTTCTCGCTGCTCCTGGCAGTTTCGACTTCTGCCCTCTTGATTGCTCACTAGACGACTGGTGCAATTTCTTAGCTAACCGCGCTCCAAAAATTGAATTGACTAGTCTCCCTCAGTGTGTTCTCCAAGTGACCCTCAAGCCTCCTGTTATACTTTTCTCGTTGACAGATCAATGATTGAGATTAAGTCCTTAATCAGCGGCTAAGATTAACTCTGGCTTGATCCATGACTTTTGGACCATTCTAACACAGTTTTATATTAATTCGCATTAATATTTTATTTTCCCTAAGTTTAGACTTAGGGACTCCATTAAAAATATTAATTATTTTAATATCTCCCAAACTGTTTAGAATCTGCCCAAACCCTTTCTGGGTATTGGAGATTTCATGTGCCTTAGCCTCTCCACCAATTTTCGTGGCTAGAGCACATCCGATGCTACCTCAATTCAACAACATCCTACCTATGCAGTCTGGGACTCATGGGAAGTACCTCTCATCTGGCCAATGAGTAGGGAAATGAGGATAGGGACCATAGTAGTACTGATGGATGTATCGTGTTACTACCGTACTCCCTATGCTAGGATGATATTGATCTGGGATCAATTGGAACTGACTTCGGGTCAGTAAGAGTGATATAACTCACTCTCTTTTGGAATTGATTTCGGATCAGTAAGAGTGGTATGATACACTCTCTTCATTGGGACTGACTTCAGATCAGTAAGAGTGGTATGAGACACTCTCTTTTATATGAGACTGACTTCGGGTCAGTAGAAGATGGTATGATACATTATCGATCACTTCTTCTTCTTCTTAGTTCAGAAGAGCAGAGTAGTGCAGGGCACTGATGACAGAGATAGTATAGTATGACAGATGGATTAGCAGTTGGAGCTCTCCTTAGTTGAGAGGGAGTGTTAAAATTGGCAACTAGGGCCAAACTCCATGTGGGTCATCCTATTTATGGCAATTGATATTTTTGTTGGATTCCTCTCGTTGAGAGGTATAAGATTGATCTAAAGATCATCTGATTCCGACATGTATTCATGGAGATATGAATTTATTTGTGTTATGGGACAATTTGTCAAGGATGGCCAACAACCAAATCGCCGCCACTTGTGCTCAACGTTTTAGTATAAAAAGAGGTGGCTTGCTAGTCATTTGTACACACTCTTCTTGTGATCTCTTCCTCTCCACTTGTCTTTTGGTTTTGGTGGGAGGAGAGATCTTAAGAGATACACTGCCCTAGATGCTGCCATGGGGAAGAAGGATCTACGCAGCTCCTTGAAGATGATGCCCTAGCTCTATGCAGGCCCTAGACCTAAGACACAGTCATGTGAAGATGCCCTCTACGCTGTCATGAATCTATGACACAGTCATGTGGAGAAGACATGCCCTAGATCTAGGACGTTGTCATGATGAAGCTGCCTAAGACGCAGTTATGTTGACGCTGCCCTCTATGATGTCATGAATCAAGGACGCAGTCATGTGGAGCAGACATGCCCTATATCTAGGACGCTGTCATGATGAAGCTTCCTAAGACGTAGTCATGTTGAAGCTGCGGTAAATGCAGTCAAGATGAAGTCCTAAATGTAGTCAAATGGTGAAGACCTTAACGCTATTCTAGGCCACAGTTTGAGGAGGGTTTATGTGCCCTAAACTGCTATGAGTGCAAGCCCTATCTGAATGTCCTAATCTGTAGTCTCATGTCTGACCTAGCCGCAGTAAAAAAGAAGTTTACAGTTACCAAAATAGAGAACTATAGCAGTTGTCCTATTGTGCTCCTAACCGCAGTCTTGTGTCATATTGGTGCCCTTAACGCAGTCCATGAGGAGGACTGTTAGATTTAGGAGGGTTGTTAGAGGCAGCTAAGGAGGACTGTTAGAGGACTTGGTCGCTGTCCTAGAGAAGCTCTCCACTGCTTGAATATGAAAGAAGCCTAAACAACCATAGTCTAGCTGCTTTGCTAGGCTGCAAGCCATAGCAAGCAGCTAAGGCTGATAAGTGTAAATAGGTTGTAGCATATTGGACGCTGTATGTGCAACATAAAAATATATATTACAACAAGCATGGATGAGTGTTTGTTGGATGCAGCATGGTGTTAGAGACAACATGTTTGGTTGCAACAATAATTAGTGCAGCATGATGAATGGTGCAGCATAGTGCACAATGATAGTGGTGCAGCATATAGGTGACAACAAGGATGTATGTAGTGTGGTGCATTATGGTGCAACACAAGTATGGTGCAGCACAATGGTACAACATGGTGATGATAGGTATGGATGTATAGTAGCAACACGATGCATTGCATCAACTTGTTGATGATGAGTACAACATGATGATGTGGTAGTGCTCAGTGATGGGAGCAACATAGTGATGAGAGCAGCTTAGTGACAGTGGTGCAACACAGTGATGAATAGTGCAACACGAAGATGAAGAGCAACATGTTGGGTACAACATGATGAGGTACAACTTAGTGATGGTGCAGAATGGTGCAACATAGTGATGATGGACATGGTATGATGGTGCAACATGGTGCAACACAGTGATACCTATAGCAAGGTATCGGAATCACTTGAGTTCATATCAACTACTTCATGTGACATCTTCTTAGAGAAGATCTCTGCTCTTATTTTGATAAGTCAAAATGTTTACTTCTGATGTATATGTACTATCTCTCTCTCTGTTGAACTATTGAAGAACATATAAGAAGAATTGATCAAGGGTTCCCCACATTGGGGTTTGTCCCTGGCTGGCACTACATCTTGTGTCCTCTTGTCTAGGCTTGTCTTCTGCGATTGATGTTTATGTTCTATCTGCATTTTACTATCATGCTAAATGTGATTGCTAATCTAGAATTGATATTGAGCTAATATGGAAAATTGAAGTAAGTTTTCTATCAGCATAGAACATGCCTAAAATTAACAGATATGCTACTATACATCGCCACCTAAGCCAACCATTGTGTACCCTCGCTCATCTGTTATGATCATATGCTTGAAGGTGGGCCATCCAACCTCGAAGGTATGATTTTTCATTATGTAGTTGGGTATTTATGCTTGTTTTTCTTGGGCACACCCGGGCATGGATTATTGGGTAACTTGGAAGAGTGAAGGGCTTTGGATGGACTCTTGTTCCCTTATCTCATCTTGGCGTTTAATCCTATATCCTAGTCTCGTGGGATCTCATTTATTGGCTACTAGCTTTAGGAGTGGCACTACATGGGAAACCATGATTTTGGTTGCTTGGTCCCGCTTCTCGACACCATATATCTCACTCCCATCTACTCATTACAAGCCCTTTTAATAAAGAAGATTACAGACACTGTATTCAAGGACCTGAAGGATATATGTGAAAAAAAATAGAAGTTTTTTCATTTATGCAACAAAATTCGATGGCCTCATTACAAATCTTTGTGAAGGACAAAGTTACAATTTTTTTCCTTGGTTCAATAGAAGATCACGTTGCCTATGAAGGGACTGAAGATACAAGATAACTAAGGTTTATGAAGCACAACCAAAACAAAACTAGCAACTCAAAGGAATTCCTGTGGTTGAGACTCGAGAGATTCAAGCACTTGTTGGAGAAAGTTGATAGTTGAAAAAGTCAAAATATCCCTGCATAAATGAACAAGGTAAAAATCGAAAAAGGTATGTATATTTTTATCATATCATGCATATAATGTTTGCAAAAGTTGATATAGAAATCCCTAGCATTTTAAGTATCCTCTTGCATATCAACAAAATCTCATGAATAATAAGCATGGTATCTTTAGGGTTTTACAATTAACTCTTTAGTATACAAAACTAAAAAGAAATTGAATTCTAGGGTTTGTAAATTTTTGGTATCTAGGGTTCATAATCCCTAGATGGCTCTTGAATTTGAAAACCCTAAATCCTTATTATTTGTTATAAAGCCCTAGCTCTTAGGGATTGCAGATAGAATCAAGGATATGTAATAAAACCCTAGCAAGGGTTGATGTAAAAGTGAAACCTAGGGCTTGAATGTCAAAACCCTAGGAGAAGTTTTTGCTCAATGATAAAAACTGTAATAAGGGTTAGGGTTTGTAGCCAAAACCTTAGATGCACATTTTTTTTGTAATAATAACCCTAGATTGATAAAATCAACTTCATGCTAATGTTTTTGTATATTTTTTCTTGGTTGTACTTGTCAAGTAAATTTTGCATGGACATAGTAAAGGAAGCAAGATGAGAAGGATGTAAGATCAAATCAAAGCGCACTTGTACTTATTGATTGATTGAAAGTAATGAGCTGAATCATGAAGGAATAATTGATTATGTTTATGCTTGATCAACATCAAGTATAGTCTCCAAAAGAAAATAAGTTAACCTTGACCACTCTAACAAAGATATTACAACTTGGTAATCAAGCTTGATCCTTGGGTAATTTGATGCATGAAGGAAGATTCATATGAATCATAAGGATGCCAATGCTTTAATGAGAAGGTCATCATAATGAGGAATATATATAAAGAATATTGAGGCAAGCTCAACATAAGATGGAAATATAACCTGAAAGAGATCACTTTTTAAAGAAAGCTATGGATCAAATTGAAGTTTGAAAAAGATCATGAAATTCCTTCATTGATGATGACAAGGAGAAAGTGATTGATGACATGAACTCTGTCACAAGTATTAAAAGGAAGGTCGAAGTTCTCCAATGACATGATGATGCTAAAGAAGGAGTTTGTGTAACTACTACTACTATGATCTCCACTAAAAGAACGAAGTAGCTGATGTTTGACACATCTCCCTAGTTGAGAGGGAGCTTGATATATTCCCTTTTGCGTATATCCTCCCTGATTGAGAGAAACTGATAATGGACATACTTCATGTGTCATGCACTAGGCTAGGACTAACAAACGTTTATCTAGTGAAGGCCATGAGGAAAGAATGTGATTCGAAGGATTGGGTAAGCATCTGAAAAAGTTTGACCTTGGTGATGAAAATTTTTACTAGTCTATATGCCATGAGGTTGAAGCACCGATTAGCTCATGGTGACAAGTTGGTGTACCTTTGGCTGAATAGACCGTATGACGGTACTTAGGGTTGGTATCTTGGTAGTTATCCTATACGATACCTAGATCCTTGTTAGGGTGGATATCTTGGTCTAGATGATACCCAGATCCAAGTTAGGTTTGGTATCTTGACCTAGATGATATCCAGATCCATGTTAGGGTTGGGTTCTTGGCAGGTAGCCTAGATGGTACCTAGATCCCTGTTGGTTTCTTGGCAGGTAGCCTAGATGACACTTTGATCCTTATTGAGTTTGTGTCTTGGCAGGTAGCCTAGATGATACGTGGATCCTTGTTGAGTTGGTATCTTGGCAGGTAGCCTAGATGATACTTAGAACCCTATTAGGGTTCGTGTCTTGGTAGGTAGCCTAGATGACACCTAGTGTCTTAGCAAGTAGCCTAGATGACACCTAGATCCTTGTTGGGATGGTACCTTGGCAGATAGCCTAGATGGTACTTATATGGGTTGATACCTTGGCAGTTAGCCTAGATGGTATCTAGATCTCTAACATTCTACATGTTGTTTGTGATACTCTTCTTATGAGAAATTTTCAAAGTGAGTACTGTCCTTGTACTGGTTAAACAATTATGAATACCTCTTTAGTTAAGAGGGAGTGTTGGAAATGTAACTATTAATGGTCTTCATATTTGTTGTTTTGCTCATGACATTATGTAATTCTTATGTAAAGAAAAAAAATATTGTAAAGATCAAAAGAAAAATTATTTTATAGCATGGGTTTCATGCTCAAGTTATTGATCTCTAGGTCAAAGCACCCAATAAGTGCTTCTAGGTTTTTGTCATGAATCATGGTCCATGTCATTATGTAAAAGACCCTTTTGGGCATTTGTATGAACAAGAAAATATTTATCGTGTATTCTAGAAATGTCTATTTGCTCCCAAGAACAAGTCGGCCAACCTTCCACAAGTCGGCCTAGTGTAGGCTTGAAGAGCCATGAGCAAGAATATAAATAAAGGACTTCGACCTCCACTTGGATATAACAAGTTCGGACATCTTGGCATACTGATTTGCAGTTGGTTAAGGACATATGAAGGGCTTAGAAGGCTAGAAGAGCCTTGTGAAGGAAGTAATATATTCTTGAAGAATTCAGAGATCTCTTATCAACTTGAAATAGCTCTCTTATGCAAGGTACCTAGGGTTACCTCAGGTCAAAGTTACAGGAAGTATCATAGTTCGGTCCTGAAGAATCTTGAGGCTCGAAAAGCCTTTGTTTGAAGAAAACCTATCTTGCTATCCTTGGAGACCTTGTGAAGGAAGTCTGGCTGGTTGACTTGGTTGTTGGTGGAAGCAGGGGTCTTGTCTTGGCCTTGGAAGTCTCTTTTGAAACTAATTCTATAAGAAGAGAAGTTCTTGTGGGTTTTCCCCTGGCTTGGAGCCTATATCTTGTGTTCATGTGATCTTTACTGTTTTGGCATTTATTTGATGATGAAAGGATAAGTATAAATAAAAGAAGAATATTCTAATATCACTAGTAAATGTCAAGAAAGGGAAACATTAAATTAATATGTTGCTCTAATGTGTTTTCCAACACCTATGAGTGCCCATTTCATCATTGATGAACCCATGAATGTCCAAACCACTGGTGGGCGATGAACTGCCCAACCTTAAGGGTAATCACTGCTACATCTTACACATCATGCTCTGAGCTCTAAGCAACAAAATGAAGAAAAATCAATAAAAGGCGAAAGAAAAATGAAGAAGGGTGGAAAAACAAAGGTCGAGGTAACTCGTACCATGATTGTGCCCTCCTACATTCATATACTCAAGGTGTGGGCTTCTCTCATCATAGCTACCCTTGTACCATGGCATGTGGCTTGGATCCTTCCCTTGGCCCCACTCCATTCCCTCATCATTGCACATACCACCTGCCACTTGAAAGGTGTACCTTGGACTTGTGATTCCCTTAAAGGTTGAAACTACCTAATAGGGTCCTTCATTAACCTCTCTTGTTGAGTGAGGTAACGCTGGTGCATGTCTAAAGCCCCAAATTTTGAAGGGAAACACCCTATGAAATGTGCACCTCTACCTTTGATTTGCAAGCTTATTTACTCAATTGCACTGATGAATTACTGCATTGGAAGGTGAGGAGACACCTCAGATCTTATATAGGATTGCAGGTGGGTTTCATCTTGGACTTGGCCTCCCTATATGGGATCCAAGCCCTCCAGAGGATTACAATGGCATTTGTAGGGTGAGCCTTGAGAGCCGTGGCCCTCCATTCATGGGGAGCATCGATTGCCACTCCATGGGCTTCTTCAACACCACCACTTGCTTTCTTGTGCCCCAATTATTCAAAGATGATGATGCACTTGGACCACGTTGCCACGCCGACTACACATTGCACCCAACACTAGGCAGCTAATCCAGGGCCTAGAGGAGGTTATGACTTTCCTAGGGAGACATGGGAGGGCATGTGTCATCTTTTAGCCTTCATTGATAGATTGGAGCCCACAGAGCCCAAATGGGGGTTTGGAGATGTTTTGCAGAATATGGAGGGCATCCTCCTCTCCTTCATCATTTTTGAGGCTCCCACTCGCATCCTTAGCACATGAGGCCTCAATGCTGCCCCTCTAGGCCTTGTGTGGACTTAAAAGGGATTTTTTGATTTATTTTTGAGCTATCATGGTTGGCTTGTAACCAGGGGTGGGTTACTTAGCATTTTAGGCATGGAGGGGCCTTGTCTTTTGATTTTTGAACTCATAACTCATTATAAATAGATGAGACCTAGTCTCATTCTAAACATCATCACCTGGGTCTTCGATCTCTCCCTTGAGAATTTCAGGCCTGCAATTGGAGGACGAATTTGGATGTTTTTGATGAACTTTGATGTTTGGATAATTTCGCTATCTTTCTTGGAGCTTCCCTTCGGCAATTTTATGGATGGATATATTCTTAATGTAAGTGCTATTTAATGTTATATTTCTGATTTGATGAATGTCTAATGCATGGAATATTGTCTAATGGTTATTAACCCTAATTGGTGAAAAACTGTCTAAAGCATTGAAACTATTGGGAATTTTGCATGTGGTACTCATAGATAATAAATGAATGAATGTTCCTAGAGGATTCACTGCATACACATCCTTCAAACTCCATTAAATTGTCAATGAAGTGCAAATATCTAGAAGTTGCGTTGTTGTTGCATCCATTACGGGTAGTGAAATTCCTTCTAGGTCTCCTTGAAGAGCGAGTTTCCATATCTTGGTTTATCCTTGACTCCAATTCTCCCAGTAGTTAGGGACTGGGTCTTAAATCCTTGGTGATCACATCTTACTTGAAAATCATACTTCCTTTCAACTTTTCTTCTTTGTCCCTTTAAGGATAGGGAGGCCTCTCTAGGGCTTTGTGCAAATTCCAATAGAGGAGGAGATGTTAAATTTCGTTTGGATAAGATTCTTCCTTAGTGTCTCCTCTAGGCATCCTCAAGTTTTAAAAGAATTTCGACAAGGGAATGTTCATAAAATTGAAGCTATCACTCCAAGTGGGAACCCTAGAAGTTAATCCTTCAACTTGGGGATTCTTTGAAGGCTTGTGCTTTGGTACTTGTTGAAGTATATCACTCATAGCCTTTTCTTTTGACTACCTTGACCTTGGATGAATTCTTATCTCGGTAAATGTCTTAACCCTAGGTTTCGTGTAACCTTCCTTTTAAGGGGTTTTTTGTGGAAAGCTTTACTAGCTTCTCCCAAAGCTTGCACATTTATTGAACCTTTCCATTGAATGAGCCACCTTCCCTCACTTCAAACCTATAATAGACACATATCTATTACAAGTGAATCATATTGGGGCTCCTCTCGTCGATGAAAATTCGAGAAGAGAAAGGTAGTTAGGCTATGGTGACAGTGGGCCTCTCTCCCAAGGTGTTCTTGTGCCCTCTAGCTTTTGCCTCTGCACAAGGCCTACTATTTGTGTAGCAACATCCCCAAGGTACCATAATGAGAGTGAGTGCTCCAGGAATGATAGACAAGGGTGTAGCCCCTTTATCTCTAAGAAAAACATCATGTGGTGCTCCAAGTGGCTCTGGGGCACAAGTAGTGGTCTCATGGGTTTCCTAATGAAAAATAAGCCTGTAGACTGCTCCAAATGAGGGCACAAAAGATGGTGCTTTCCCTCCCATGTCTCAAGGATGAGACAAACCTCCTCTGGGCCTCGAATCAGCTGCCAAACCCTGTATATACTGCTACGCTGGCTGGGGGCACTGTTGGTCCAATTGCATCATCTTGCATATAATGTGTGGTAATGAACAAGCTGCTGAAGGTGCTGAGGCTGCCCATGGCATGAGATAAATGCTTTGTCACGTGATGGAAACCCATAGTTCTCAGTGCTTCCCCTACAAGTGTCAATATGATCCTCTGGTGGGTTTGGGCCCCAATTAAGTTGCCCAACCCATGATGAAACGACCTCCCAATCCTGTATAAGAACTAATGCGTCTTCTCACCAATAGGTACAATAATTCATTAGTGCATCTAAGTGAATCAAGCTTGTTAGTCCAGGACTTGGGGCTTTGAGCATGTAATGGTGTTACCTCCCTAGGTAGGACTTGCTAATAAACAACCCTATTAGGTGTTCCCAACCCCTAAAGGGAAGGACATGTCTTAGGTACATCCTTCAAGTGGTAGGTGTCATATGGATAATGATGTGGTGGATTGGGATACAAGGGTCCTAAGGCCCAATGCCATGGGTTTAAGGGTGGTAATGATGAGGGATGTTGACATATTTGGGCGTATAAATGTAGGAGGGAGCAATCATGGTACATGACTTATCTTGATCTTTGTTTTTCCACCCTTCTTCATTTGCCTTTTTCTTTTATTTTCACAGCTTGGGGCTCTAGGTGATGAGAGCTTTGCTATGTATGATATAGAAGTGATTACCCCTTAAGGTGGGGCAGTTCATCGCCCACTAGGGGTTGGGACATGCATGGGTTCTTTAATGATGTAGGAGGCACTCATAGGGGCCCTAGGAACCAGGGTGATGGCCATAATGATAAGGGGTAGAGATCATGTTTGGCTTTTTCTAACATACTAAATTTCATTGTCCCGATCATCTTTTGCATTATGTGGTATTATTTCCTTTTGTATGTGGCCATGATATGCTCTTATCTTTTCTTTTTTTTTTCGCTGCATCAACCTTCGGGGCATTGTTCCAGGCACGAACCAAACATGTGGACAAGGGGAGGGGGAGCACCAGAGCCTTGTGGACCCAGTGGTCATGTGGACCTAGAGATGGAAGATGATGAAATAGGGCATGTAATGTGTAGAGGAGAGTGAAAAATGTAGAATGGGAAGACGGGACCACGCTACCAAAATCGGGGTTTCCCATGTAGTGCCCATCTTAAAGCTACAAGCCAGTAGGGAGATTCCACGGGACTAGGGTTGAGGATTAACCCCCCATTTAAGGTAAGGGAACAAGACTACAGTTGAAACCCTTTCTCTTTCCAAGTCACCCAATAATCCATACCCAAGTGTGCCCAAGAAAAACAAGCATAAGCACCTGATTGCACAATGAAGAACATACCTTCAGCCTTATAATTAGAACACCCGTATAGGTGAATACAGGGAAGCCCCTTTGTGGGGAAATTCCACTAAACGATAGGAGGAATATTGCTGAGATGACAGTGGTAATCCTTTCTCATCGTTTCCATAAGCTCTGGCCCTTGCCTTGTGATTCCCCTCACAAGGCCTGCTAGATTTTGCGGCAATAGGTACTACACATAACATAAAAATTCACACCCATCTTTGTATGAAGGGGTTTCCATCTCCATGCTCACAACCAATCATTTAAGATGGAATGATGGCATAACATATGAAACTGTAAGCTGGGCTTCAAAAGATTGTTACACAATATGATTTGTTTTAGAAAACATCTCAAAAAATAAATCAGTCCTTCGTTCAAGATCGACTGATCCATCTTCCATGTGTAGTGTTATTGGCTCCATGTTCATCAACATCTCCAACTGTCTTACTTTGTGTTTAAACATGAATTTTGGTTCTTCTTCCTTTAGAAAATAGTAGTATTCCTTTGTTTTCGTCAAATTTTTGTTTCGTTGTGTCACTAAACAGTTCCACTGCAACCAAAATGTTATCAAGTGCGTGTGGTGTTTTGACAACCAGGTGGGTCTAATTTTTGTGTGAAATTCACAACACAGCCTGCCAAAGGCTCCTTAACTGCTATAAATGATGTAGAATCTTAATGATCAAACAATGCAATCGCAAAATCTACAATCATGCATGATAAAAAATATGCAATTTTACTGCTTGTGCAAGAAAAGCACTGCTATCCCTGAACTTTCAACTTGCCTCTGTAAATTCCTTGCCAAATAGAAAAAAACTCTCGTATCCAGTATTTTAATAAGCACAGTTAGCAATCTGTTATTTTGTTTTGGAAGTTCTGAATAAGCACAGCTAGTAACATCGTCTTCTCCTCTGGTTCCGTAATAAGTATGATATAAATTGTAAGTGATTTTTTTGCATGTAACAGGATTATTTGATTCGAGACATGCCATTGAATCGGAAGTGGAATCTTCAAGAGAATTTGATTCAAAAGAACCTACAGATACCCGACAGTTGTATGGTAGCTATAAGAGTAGATCCACGCCTATAGAGAACATACAAATAAGACACGGTAATTCGTTAAGCAGAGCTTCATTTAGAATGATTACAAGTAGAACTTCAAGTTTGTACAGAAAAAATATTATTTTTTTCAAGATAATATCAGAGAATAATAAACTATGTTGAGTTATCATGGCAGTTATTAAGCAATTATCTTCTTGATTTCTTCCTGCTCATCTTACGAGCCAGCATTTTATATATCATTTACAAAGTCACCGTTTTCTTTAATCATTTCAAATAGCCATAAAAAAGGTTCTTCACAAGTTCTATTCGTTTTACTTGTTAATTACGACATTCTATTTAATATTCACAACTTTCCTGGAATCCCAGAACTTAGGACGGAAAAACATTTTTATGCAGATCACAGTCGAGTATGTTGGAATATTAATTCCAACTGCACAGCGGCAGGCGGACGTGGGCAACCAACTCAGCCAGCACGCTGCACCTGAAACCGCCAGAACGAAACCACCCTCTTGTTCGCACCGCCTTTGGCAAAAGGCTGTATCCGCCGGAGGGGCTCCGAACACTTTCACTTGCCGCCACGCGTCCCCAGTACGAACGATGAAACCGCTGTTCCCCGGACGCTAAGGGTCGATTCGTTTGCCCGTGACGTTGTGCGAATTGCGTCGGATCAGCGCAGTGGACCCAGATCCGAGTCAACCTGCGCGGATGTTAACGGCAGTCTCCATGCAGCGCCGTACCAGCAGATGTGGCAGCCAACTCAGCAGTCGTGGCAGCGTCAGGCGTCAAGTCAGAATTTTGCGTGGAGTATAAGGTTTTGTGGTTGACCGCCGTGGAGGAAAATTAATGCATTTACGTAGGATTAGGTGGAGGCCATTTTAAATGGTTATGGGCACGTTATTATATTTTTATGCATGTACGTAGTTTAGGTGTGGGCCTTTAATATTATTATGGGCCACGTTTTTTATATATATGTTTTTATATATATTATGTATGCTTGCGCCCTTATATAGAAGTTTTGTAAAAAAAAGTCAGGGTGTTGTAGTGGCTGCTCGTGTTTTTTTTGGTATTGTAGTGTGTGAAAAGAGGATATGGGGCAGAGTAAAAATGGGAGCAATACGCAGACCATTTTGATAACACGCACACATAAATAAAAGGAGGAACGCAGAAAGGGAATCTAGAATTTGAAGTGTTGCACAGCAGTGCATAAAAAATTAGTTCCTCATTGTAATGAAATGTGAGCCAAATGAAAAGAGCTCGTGGGTTGAATTTTTTTTTTGTGGAGCATTGTAAAATGATGGTGCAGTAAAAGGTGAAACACACAGCAGTGTGTAAAAAGACAAGAACAGGGTTGTAATGTTTAGTGTGGCATTTTTGTGAAACAGAGGTGTAAGAAAAACCATGTGTGGTTTTGCACAGAAGTGCATAAGGAAAATGGTGGAGCGCATTTGTATGCATATGTAAATTTTATTTTACAGCAGTAAAGTGAATGTAAAAGGGGATTTACAGCAGTAAACCCAGCTCAGTAATTTCTCAGGGTGAAAACAGAGTTTTTTTGTTTAATATTGCTTTTGGTGAATTCCTCTCAGCAAAGAGGATGAATGTTTGTATGAGGCTTTATATTTTAAGCAATAGAAATGTTTTTATGCTGTGTAATGGAGTGTTATGAGTCATTTGGTTTTATTAGCTTCGCTGTGCAAAGGTCCTGGAAGAGATGAAACAGAGTATTGTCTCTGTGGTGAATATTTAATTTGTTGGTTTTGGTATTTTCTCCATGTAAAAATACCCAACAGTGGTATCAGAGCTAGTCCAGGCTCTTTGAAGACTCAAAGAAGCTGAAGGAAGGTGTGGTTGCAGCAGTCAAACTTGTCCAGCAGTGAAGGCTCTCCAGCAGTGTGAAGCCTCAGCCAAAGGGATTCAGGTATTCCTCAAAGTTTTTGAGTTACTGTTATAGAGACAGTCAGTTGTTTTAAAAAAAACACAGTCAAGTATTTTGGAGTATAGTTAAGAATGGCAAGGTCAAAGAAGAAAGCCTCCAAGCCTGCTAAAAATGTGTCTCCCTCCTCTACTAAACTAGAAGGAAATCTATTTGAATACATTCTATTTGAAACCCCAAAGTTTGATGGAAACTTTGATGTATGGGAAATAATGATGAGGGCTTTCCTAATGTCTGAGGGGATTGAAGTCTGGGAGTCAGTGATTGATGATAGCAAGATGGATAAAGAATCCATGGAGTATGATGCACAAGCAGCAAAACTAATCTTGGATGGGCTGCCTGATTCTGTGAAAAGGAATCTAGGAAAATACACATCAGCAAAGGATATATGGGACAGACTGCATGACCTTCATGCAAAGGGAGCGCTGACCATGAAAATGAGTCAAGAAGAAAGTCATGAACCCATCATAAAGCTGAGAATGAGAAGGTTGATCTCATTAAGCTTCAAGTAAAAGAAAGGGATGAAGAGCTTGCGAAGCTCAAGAAGGAGCTTGACCAATGCAAGAAGAAACATCATGAAGAAGTCATATCCATGACAAATCAGCTGAATGAAGCAAAGAAGCAGGAAGATGCTTTGACAAGTCAACTTGAACAAAGACACATGAGAGTGAATAAGCTTGTGGAAGAGATTGGACAGTACAAGGAAGAGGTCTCCTCCCTTAAGTCCGAACTAGAAGAAGCCAGGAAGCAGGCACAAGGAGCTGAAAAGAAAATGGAGAGCAGTCAAGCAAAAGATGAAGAAATCTCCAAAATGAAGACAGATATTATCTCCTTCAAAATAGTAGCAGCTGAAGCTACTCGTAGCAAGGAAGAAACTGAGGGACAACTAGCAAAGAAAAATAATGAATGTGAAAAGTTAGAAGAAGAGATTATCCTCCTCAGGAAGAAGGTTGAAGGGATGAACAAGATCATGAAGAGCTCTCAAGCATTGGATGACATGCTTAGCTATCATAGAGCTCCATTTGATAAATCAGGACTTGGGTATGTAGGTGAACCCTCAAACAAGGATGAAGATGCTTTAAGCAAAGGAGATGTGAAGAAGCCAGAAAGAGATGGTGATGCTCCTAGTTCCAGCAAAGGCAAGGAGAAAAATGAAGGCTGCAATAGAAGAGATCCTGCTCCAAGCAGAAAACCAGCTCCAAGAAGAAATGTAGCTGATGGCGAAGAGGCAAGAGGCAATGGTGATCATCAAAGGATCTCAAGGCAGCAAGGCTTCAGAAGTGCATCAAGGAAACCTCCATCTCACAGGTACCAAAGTTCATTTTATGGTTATTGTTATGCTTGTTCAAACTTTGGTCATATGGCAAAACACTGTAGAGCATTTCATAAAGATAAATGTTGTGGTCTTCGACAACCTCCAAGAAACAGTTTTAGAAGAAATCATGAAATGTCATTCATGAAAAATGTAGAATGTTTTAAGTGTCATAACATTGGGCATATGGCACGAGAATGTAACTTAACATGGGCTCCTATGCAAACTAGACCCATGCAAAAGAAGAAAGTCACACAAGTATGGAGAAGGAAGGAAAGGCAATCTGAAAACCCCTTGAACTCCCCAGTGGATCTAAATTTGTTTTGAGAAAACTTGCTAAAAGAAGACAAGCATACATTAAAGGGGAGCTTGTAATTTTTGTTGCTGAACTGTATTAACAGTCATTTGTTGATGGAGGATGTATTGCAGCGCAACAGTTGCAAATGAAATCTTTGTTAATCCCTCTGAAAGGTAATATGCAGCAGTGATGAAATCAACAATGTTTTTGCTTTGTTTTTATGCAATATGCACAGAAATGCATAAAGAAGAAAAGATGGCAGCGCTGAAATGTAAAGAGCAGCAGCGAGATAAGAGAAAAATGCAAAGCATGGAAACCCTCACAGCAGTGGGAAGATAGAACATAAAACAGCAGTTTTGAATTTTTTTTTGGAGCACATGCAAAGAAATGCCTAAAGAAAAACAGGGGCAGCAGATTTTTAATGCTCATGGGTGAATGATAATGTGAGGAAGCAGAAAATTGAAAGGGATTGCACAGCAGTGCGTTGTGAAAATAAAATGAATGAAGCTGAAGATCGTGTGAAGCAAGGGTGCATAAGAAAAGGCAGCAGCCTGTGTTATTTTTTTGTGGAGAATGAAGTGCCAAGAGTATGGGCACACAGCAGTATGATGAAACAAAAGGCAGCGACAGTGCAAATTGCAGAGGCAATGTAGCAGCAAGAAGTTATGGACAACAGCATGATGGCAAGAAGGAGAAGCACACAGCAATGCAAATAAAAAAAAATGCAGCAGCAAGAAGTTTTGGACAACAGCACATGCAATATTTACACACAGCAGTGTAAATTTATAAGTTGGGACAGTGTAATTGTTCCAGAAAAGACAGAGTATTTTGTCTTTGAAAAGTGCACAAGTAGTGCAAGTGTAGACACAGCAGTGTGGGGTAGACACAGTAAAGAAGATGGCACAACAGTGCAGCAGAGAATATGCAGCAGCATAAAAGAAAATTGTAATGAGTTTGCACACACAGCAGTGCAATGGTTGTTTGTTTTGGAACTGCATTTGAGGCAGTCATTTGGTGAAACCCTCTATCAAGAGGATGATGCTTTTCAGCATAGTCATTAGTGAATCCCTCTGTTGAGAGGAAGATGCTCTTTAGCATTGTTTGGTAAATCCCTCTATTAAGAGGAAGATGTTTTTATAACAGGTGAATCCCTCTATCATGAGGAAGGTGCTCTTCAGCACATTGTGATGGTGAACCCCTCTGTCATGAGGAAGGTGCTCTTAAGCACAGTCACATGGTGAATCCCTCTGTCATGAGGAAGGTGCTCTTAAGCACAGTTTCAGGTGAATCCCTCTATGTGAGGATGATGTTTGGGTAAGATTGAATGCCCAGCAGTTGAAATTAAAGGGGAGTGTTGGAATATTAATTCCAACTGCACAGCGGCAGGCGGACGTGGGCAGCCAACTCAGCCAGCACGCTGCACCCGAAACCGCCAAAACGAAACCACCCTCTTGTTCGCACCGCCTTTGGCAAAAGGCTGTATCCGCCAGAGGGGCTCCGAACACTTTCACTTGCCGCCACGCGTCCCCAGTACGAACGATGAAACCGCTGTTCCCCGGACGCTAAGGGTCGATTCGTTTGCCCGTGACGTTGTGCGAATTGCGTCGGATCAGCGCAGTGGACCCAGATCCGAGTCAACCTGCGCGGATGTTAACGGCAATCTCCATGCAGCGCCGTACCAGCAGATGTGGCAGCCAACTCAGCAGTCGTGGCAGCGTCAGGCGTCAAGTCAGAATTTTGCGTGGAGTATAAGGTTTTGTGGTTGACCGCCGTGGAGGAAAATTAATGCATTTACGTAGGATTAGGTGGAGGCCCTTTTAAATGGTTATGGGCACGTTATTATATTTTTATGCATGTACGTAGTTTAGGTGTGGGCCTTTAATATTATTATGGGCCACGTTTTTTATATATATGTTTTTATATATATTATGTATGCTTGCGCCCTTATATAGAAGTTTTGTAAAAAAAAGTCAGGGTGTTGTAGTGGCTGCTCGTGTTTTTTTTGGTATTGTAGTGTGTGAAAAGAGGATATGGGGCAGAGTAAAAATGGGAGCAATACGCAGACCATTTTGATAACACGCACACATGAATAAAAGGAGGAACGCAGAAAGGGAATGTAGAATTTGAAGTGTTGCACAGCAGTGCATAAAAATTAGTTCCTCATTGTAATGAAATGCGAGCAGTGTGAGCCAAATGAAAAGAGCTCGTGGGTTGAATCTTTTTTTTGTGGAGCATTGTAAAAAGATGGTGCAGTAAAAGGTGAAACACACAACAGTGTGTAAAAAGACAAGAACAGGGTTGTAATGTTTAGTGTGGCATTTTTGTGAAACAGAGGTGTAAGAAAAACCATGTGTGGTTTTGCACAGAAGTGCATAAGGAAAATGGTGGAGCGCATTTGTATGCATATGTAAATTTTATTTTACAGCAGTAAAGTGAATGTAAAAGGGGATTTACAGCAGTAAACCCAGCTCAGTAATTTCTCAGGGTGAAAACAGAGTTTTTTTGTTTAATATTGCTTTTGGTGAATTCCTCTCAGCAAAGAGGATGAATGTTTGTATGAGGCTTTATATTTTAAGCAATAGAAATGTTTTTATGCTGTGTAATGGAGTGTTATGAGTCATTTGGTTTTATTAGCTTCGCTGTGCAAAGGTCCTGGAAGAGATGAAACAGAGTATTGTCTCTGTGGTGAATATTTAATTTGTTGGTTTTGGTATTTTCTCCATGTAAAAATACCCAACAGAGTAATACAAGTTTATGGAAAACACAATTTGAAATGCCTTCAAGTTCAGTATGAAATTCACCACATAACCCGGGGAAGACTCCTTACCTGCCATACATGAGGATGCGCAATATTAATGATCAAACAATGCAATTGCAAAGTCTACAATCATGCATGATAAAAAATATGCGATTTTACAGCTTTGTGCAAGAAAAACAATGTTACCCCTGGATTTTCAACTTGCATCTGGAAATTCCTTGCCAAACAAAAAAAATATCGTATCCAGCTTTCTGATAGGCACAGTTAGCCACCTGTTATTTTGTTTTGGAGGTTTTGAATAAGCACTGCTAGTAACATCATCTTCTCCTCTGATTCAGTAATAACATAAGTGATTTCTTCGCATGTAACAGGAATATTTGACTCGAGACACGCCATTGAATCGGAAGTGGAATCTTCAAGAGAATTTGATTCGAAGGATCTCACAGATACCCGACAGTTGTATGGTAGCCATAAGAGTAGATCCACGCCTATACAGAACATACAAAGAAGACATGGTGATTCGTTAAGTGTAGCTTCATTTAGAATGATTAAAATTCGAGCTTCAAGCTTGTATAGAAGAATTTTTTTTTCAAGATGATATCGGAGAACAAAACTGCCTTAGATGTATTATGGAAGTTATTAAGCAATGACGACCTTGTTTTCTTCCTGCTCGTCTTACGAGGCAGCATTTTATATATCATTTGCAAGGTCACAATTTTCTTTTTAATCACATGTCAGATAGCCATAAAATTGGTTCTTTACAAATGCCATTAGTTTTACTTGTTTCTTATGAAATTCTGTTTAATATTCACAAATCTCCTGGAATCCCAGAGCTTAGGATGAAAATACATGTTTATGCAAATCACAGTCGAGTAATACAATTTTATGCAAAACATAATCTACTTGAAATTCCTTAAGTTCAGTGTCTTTGTAATTTATGTACAAAACAAGTAGTTTGTAACATTGTACTAAAATAAAGAAGAAAAAACCTATGCCAAATATTAAGTACTATGCATTGGGCTAAAACTTATGCCAAATATTAAGCACTATGCATTGGGCTAATCGTTGGCATACTGCCTTTCCATTTATCTATTGGATGAGAATAATGTGATATTCAATGGATATGATGGAAAAGCAGTAAACCAATCATTAACTTAGTGTATAGTATGTAATATTTGCTAAAACCTATTGGGGCCTGTATGTGCCTTTACTGTGCAGGGAAATTCCTCTGTTCATGTTTAGGAAGGCTTTATTTCTGTAAATTGAGTCTTCCCATTTTTATTCATTTGAACTGACATTTTTTGCTTGATTGGTCAGTTTTTCCTGAAAAAGCTTGAACCTTTCTTCTCTGCTACCCATCTTCTCTTAAACCTTTTTATGACTTACAAGTTATCTTTCTTCTTCATTTTTTGGAAGACAAAAAACCATGTAAATCTTCTGTGATAATTTTAGGTCCTTTTTTGGGTTGAGGGGTTGAAGTGATCTGCAGAATAATGCTACATCAAATTTGACTTTTCTCTTCTCCCTACGCACCTGAAAGTGAACAGGCACTTCACATGAGTGTATCAAAAGTTTACTATTCTTTATCGCTTTGCTGCTGACTATCCCTTGTTTTAAAGGCGAATGTTACAACTCGATCCATACACTGAATTTTCTTTATTGGTTCAATACTAGCCATCCCTTGTTTTAAAGGTGAAAAACATGTTAAAAAAGATGACAACAAATTAATGTAAATAATAATTATCTGGGCAAATTTACTTTACCGTTAAGTTAGTTTTATAACGAAATGAAGTTATGTAACGAAGTAGCCCATATTAATTGGTGATTGCCTGAGAGGCTGAGTGTAACTTGGAGAATCATTTCTTGAGCAATAAGATTTCCAATCCCTTTCCCTGTGGAGGTTTTCTTGACACATTGTCACGGTTTTACCATGTAACTCCTTGTATTAATTTTTGTGTGATTTCAGTTCCTATTTTTATGGATTTCTTTCTTGTTTGAATGATTAATTACTCCAATTACGAACAAGTGGTATCAGAGCAAAGGTATGAGGGTTGTGAGAGGTTGTAATAAGGGTTTTGCTTGAGTCATTAATGCCGCCGAAGCCATGCCACCACATGCTATGTGTGCAGACCTGAATGTAGTAGAAGAGTCGCGCCTGCCATTCAAACCACTCGAAGTTGAAGAAGAGTTGTTTTTTTTTTAAGCCGTCGGTTGAAGAGGAAGCAACAGTCGCTTGTTAGTCAAACCGGTCGAAGTCGAGAGGAGTTGTTTTTTTTTTTTAAAGCCGTCAGTTGAAGAGGAAGCAACGGTCGATCAATGGAAGTCAAAAGGGAGTTTGTCCGCTGGTTGAAGAGGAAGCAACCATCGTTGGCCGACTAGAGCTTGCAGACTAGCAGTAGGAAGGTGTTAGTGGAGTCCGCTAGCCATTTTTTGAGCCTGTCTAGGTGTGGGGAAATAACTCTGTGTATTTTTTTAAACAATTTTTGAACCGTTGTTGAAGCCACAGGTTGAATAGAAAAGCTGCTGCCGAACGTGCGTACTTGCCAGTGGCGTTGAGAGGGCTGTATAAACCAGTGATTAGTATCTTGGAGAAGCCGCTATCACGAGTCCAGCCAAAAGCCAACAATAGTAAGAAATTCAGGTAATTTTTTTCCAGAAATTTAAAGAATAATTTGGAGTGATATTTGTCATTTATTGGGTTCTGAATTTTCTAGTTAGAGTAAGGAGTTTGATTCGGATATTAGAAAAAGGGAGAACTCTAAAAAAACCAAAAATAAGAAATTTATTGCCTTTGAAATAGAGTTACTCCGATTTTTTTATTTTTTTTAAAGAAACATAATTGTTTTGAAGAAGGTTAAAACATGGTTTCTGTGAAAATTTTAAAGGGAATAGAAAATATCATAATTTCTGAAAGAAACCAAAGGAAAAAAATTCATAAAAACTCTCGCTGAAAGAAGGAAACCCTAGTAGCAATAACCCGTGTAGGAAGAAATGGCAAAAATAAGTAATGCGAAGTTAGAGGTGGAGAAATTCACTGGCAAGAATAATTTTGCATTGTGGAAACTGAAAGTAAAGGACTTGTTGGTCCAACAAGGGTTGCACAAAGTATTAGATGGGGTTAAAAAGAAACCTGTTGGCATGACAAATTTGGATTGGGAGGACTTGGATATCCGAGTTCTCAGTACCATTAGGTTGTGCTTGACAGATGAATTTCTCTTCAATATTGTTGAAGAAACCTCAACATCAAGTTTGTGGGTAAAATTGGAAACATTGTATATGACCAAATCTTTAGCCAACAAAATTTATTTGAAGAGGCAACTGTATAGCCTTCGGATGAAGGAAGGTACTAAAATTGCAAAACAGTTCAATGTTTTTAATACACTTATTTGCCAATTGTCAGATATGGAAGTTAAATTTTAGGAAGAAGACAAAGCTATCACTTTGTTGTGTTCCTTACCCGAGTCTTGTGATCACTTTGTGACTTCTATCAGTTTGAGCACAACTGAATCTTTGGAATTTGATTTCGTTGTGGGAGCTCTGTTATTTGAAGAAGTACGAAGGAAGTCCAACATTGAAACTTTTACACCAGAAGCCATGGTAGCCAGAGGCCGGTCCAAGGAAAGAGGGGAGAAAGCAAGAAATTCTTCTAGATCAAAATCAAAAGGCAAGAAGTGTAAAGCCAAATGCTGGTATTGCAACAAAATAGGGCATCTCAAGAAAGACTGTTGGAAAAGAAAGGAGTCCGTTGAAAACCCAAAGAAGGAAGCAAATCAAGTTGAGTCAAGTATGATTGATGAAGTTTTATCTGTTGAATTAGGTATGGTAGATGAAGCTTTACCTGTTTGCAATGTCTCTCAGAATTATGAAAATTGGTTGTTAGATTTGGTGCTTCTCATCACATGAGTCTACACATAAATTGGTTCACTTCATATGAAGTTGTGAATGGTAGTTTTGTGTTTATGGGTAATAATGTATCTTGTCAGACTGTTGGGATGGGAAATGTCAAAATTAAAACATATGATTATACAGTGAGAATATTGACTGATGTTAGACATACCCCTAAGTTGAGAACGAATTTGATTTCTTTGGGAGTATTGGACTCCAAAGGTTACACGTTTACAGGTCAAAATGGAGTGCTGAAAGTTTCAAAGGGCGTTTTGGTTGTTATGAAGGTAGAGAAGATCAGAAATCTTACAGACTCAAAAGAAGTATTCAGATCAGTGAGGCAACGACTGTATCTGAGAAGGCAGAAGAGGATACTTGCCTATGGCATCAATGACTGGGTCACATGAGCGAGAAGGGTCTTCAGATATTGATGAATTGCAAATTGTTTCCTAATTTGAAATCCTTGAGCTTGGATTTTTGTAAACATTGTGTATATGGAAAACAATGTAAAAAAAAAATTAAAAACTAGAAGTCGTAATAGTAATGAAAATTTGGACTATATTCATTCTGATCTCTGGGGACCATCTCCTACTGTATCTTATGGAGGTGCATTATACTTCGTAACATTTATTGATGATTTCTCTAGGAAAGTCTGGGTTTATATGTTGAAAAGAAAAGTTGATGTATTTAATGTTTTTAAACAATTTAAAGCTATGGTGGAAAAGAAAACAGGCAAATCAATTAAATGTTTAAGAACTGACAATGGTGATGAATTTACTTCCTTAGAATTTGAAAAATATTGCAAGGATGAAGGGATTGTTAGACATAAAACTTCTTTTTTATACTTAGCAAAATGGCGTCGCTGAACGTATCAATCAGTTTGAGCCAGAAGCATGATCAACAATGCTAACCTGTAAAAGGAGCTATGGGCAGAAGCAATGTCTACTGCTTGTTATTTGGTAAGCAGATCACCTTCAATTGTCATTAATTGTAAAATTCTTGAAGAATTTTGGTCGGGTCAGTCTTGTGATTATTCACATTTAAGAATTTTTGGGTGTGATGCCTATGCTCTTATTCCAAAGAATCAACGTTCAAAGTTAGACCCAAAAGAAAAATGTTGTCTTTGTTTGGTATGACTATGCAGTGAAAAGATATAGGTTGTGGGATCCTTTTTCACGAAAAATAATCATTAGTAGAGATGTAACATTTGATTAATGTCTCTTCTAAAATTAGAGGTTGAAAAAGTTGAACAGGGACAGGGATGGCTGAATCAACAAATTTAGTTGGAGGCTAAACCTTTTTTGGAAAGTCAAAAGGAAGGAGAGACTTTTGAAAAAAAGGTGAAGAAGATGCAAATGACACTGTAGAAGTTCAGGACCCAGTTCAATAACCAGTGACTCTAAGGAGGTCTATAAGGGAGATAAGAACACCCAAAATGTATGAAGATTCTGCTTCATCTATTGCATTGGTTACTGAAGATGGGGCACTGTCTTGTTATCAGGAAGCAGTGGATGATGCGAATAGGAAAAGTGAAAAAGGGCTATGGACAAAGAAATGGATTCCTTAGCAAAGAGAAAAAGTTGGGATCTTGTAAAACTTCCTAAAGGGAGAAGTGTTCTTCGATGCAAATGGGTCTTCAAATTGAAGCGAAATGTTGATGGAAGTATCGAAAGGTATAAGGTGAGGTTGGTAGCAAAAGGGTATTCGCAGGCTGAAGGTATTGGCTTTCATGAGATTTTTCTCCAGTTGTAAAACTTGTTTCTATTTGAACTGTGTTAGCATTAACTGCATTACTTGATCTTGAGTTAGAATAGTGAGATGTTAAAACAACTTTTCTTCATGGAGATTTGGATGAAGAGATTCATATGAAACAATTAGAAGGTTTTGTACAAGGTTGCAACAAAATATTAGTTTGCAAGCCCAGGAAATCATTGTATGGCTTAAGGTAGTCTCTTAGGCAATGGTACAAGAAGTTTGACTCCTTCATGGTGAGCCAAAACTTTACTAGAAATGAGTATGATCATTGTGTGTACTTTAAAAGTTTTAATGGCATATTCATTATCTTGGTTTTGTATGTTGATGATATGCTTATTGTGAGCAAAAGTATGGAAGGGATCAACAAATTAAAGGCTCAACTCTCTAGGACGTTTGATATGAAGGATCTTGGAGCGACAAAACATATCTTGGGCATGGAGATACATAGAGACAACAAATGGAAAGCTTTGGTTATCACAACAGAAATATGTGGAGAAAGTACTTGAAAAGTTCGGTATGAACAATGTGAAACTTGTTAATGTTCCATTAGCTTCCCATTTTAAGCTTTCTTCAGTTTTGAGTCCTAGAACTGATGAAGAAAAGAAATGTATGTCTCATGTACCATTTGCAAATGTGGTAGGCAACTTAATGTATGCTTTAGTATCTACAAGACCTGACATTTCACATGCAGTTGGAGTTTTCAGCAGGTTCATGGCAAATCTAGGAAAAGAACATTGACGAGCAGTGAAATGGGTTCTTCGATATTTGAGAGGCACAAGTGACCATTGCATCATCTTTAATGGTAGTGAAGGTTCAGTCTGCAGATATATGGATGCTGATTATGAAGGTGATTTGGGCAAGAAGAGATCTACTACAAGATATGTCTTTACTCTTGCAGAATTAGCTAGATGTCAAAGCTTCAAGAAACAATTACTTTGACTGGATTTAAGACCTCTGTGGTTGAATATTTTTGAATTAGTCACCGGAGAATCCACAGTTAGAACCATTTTCTGCCAACGTTTCGAACCCCAACCGGGATCCATCATCAGGACAACTTGAATGCTTTGATAGAAGAAGAGCAAACTATTAGGGTTTAAATAGAAATGAGGAGGGGAAAGAAGGGAAGAGAAGATCGGCTCTCAATTTTTGAGAAGTCGGCTCCCTCATGATTAAATTGAATAATTAATTTTAATTTAATTTTTTAATTTTTAATTTTTTTTTATTAATATAATAAATAATTATTAGTATATATATATATATATATATATATATAAAAATTAATTAATATAGTAATTTAATTATATTAATTATTTATTATTAATTATATTAATTATTATTAGATAATATAATAGATTATAATTACTTAATATAATTAAATTATTATTAATCACTATATTAATATAATTTATTATTATATTAATTAATATGATTCTAATGAAATGAATATAATTGTTTATTTATTATTATTTATTTAATATAATAATTAATTATATTGATTTATGATTCTAATGAAATGAATATAATTGTTTATTTATTACTATTTATTTAATATAATAATTAATTATATTGATTTATTATTATTAATGTAATAATTAATATAATATTTAATTATTAGTATAAGATTGATAGAAATTAATTAATATAGTAATTAATTATATTAATTATTTATTATTATTAATTTTATTAATTATTATTAATAATTATTAGTTAATATAATTGATTATTATTACTTAATATAATTAATTAATATAATTAATTACTATATTAATATAATTTATTATTTAATTAATGTGATAATAACTATAATTAAATAATATAATTTAATTTAATTAATAAAAATATTAATTATTATTAAATAATATGATTAATTATTATTAATATAATAATTAATTATATTAATATAATAATTAATTATATTAATATAATAATTTAATTATATTGATTTTTATTGACTTATTAATAACTTATATAATTATTAGAAAGAATAAATATTTAATGATTATTATTATTGTGTTTAAAATAAATGTTTTTATAATATGAATTTAATAAGGTTATTAATTATTATTATTATTATATTGATAATGGGTTAATTTTTCTTTGATCAGGGGAAACCAACTTCCACTGATCTCCATACCACTGTCCCTGTTGAGATTATGCGGGTGTTTGATAATTTCAAGAGCTTCTCTGATCTTTCGTTTATGGTGTTGCTCTTCTTTAGCGATAATGGAGGCGTTTTCCAAGAAGACATGGTGCTTAGTTTTCAACGAGTGTTCTGCAAGGGCGGAAGAACGAGACCTTTCATTTTTAATATCAGCTCCATGTTCCTTTAGTCTCGTCTGCAGGGAGCGACCCGTTTCACCAATGTAGCTTTTCCCACATGAGCAATCGATTTTATAGACCCCTTTAAGTTGATGTTTATCAATATTATCTTTAACTGATCTGATACTTTGCCTAATTGTTCCAGGGGTTGAGAATTGCGTGCTTATGTTTTTTCTCCTTAGGACTTTCGCAATCTTATCTGTAACTCCATGAATGTAAGGAAGAAAAACCCTACCACCTTCAGGTTGATCTCGGGCTTTAGGTTCATGAGATAACATCCTCTTCTCGGCTTTCTGAATTGCTTTCTTAATCTCATTTTCTTTGTAGCCTAAACCTTTAAAGGTTGAGACTAAATGCTTCTTTTCTTCATCCAAATGATCAGCGTCAGAAATTCGAAGGGCCCTGATAGCAAGAGTGTTTAGAACACCAAGTTTCTGGGCTGGATGATGGTGGGAGTTAGCGTGGAGGTAGTTCTCTGTATGGGTAGACTTTCTGAAGACTTTGTGCCCCATGGATCCATCATCTTTTCTCATGATGAGGATGTCTAAAAAATGAATGCTCATGTTTTCTTCAAGCTCCATAGTGAATTTTATTTCTGAGGAGATGGAATTTAGGTGAATAAAGAACTTGTCAAGCTCTGCTTTACCATGAGTCCATTTTATATTAGTATCATCGACGAATCGCTTCCCCCATGCTGGCTTCAGGGGGTAAGAATCTAAGGCCTTCTTTTCAAAATATTCCATGTATAGGTTGGCCACGATCGGTGAAAGGGGGGATCCCATTGCCACTCCAGATGTTTGCTCATAGTATGTTCCTTGGAAGGTGAACATTGTTGATCGCAAGCAGATTTCAGCCAATCTTGCAGTCCCTGGATCAGTAACTTCTTTTATAACCTGAATGGCTTCTTCAAGAGGGATCTTGGTAAATAGGGACACAACGTCAAAGCTGACAAGGAGGTCCTCACGCTCTAATTTCTCATTCTTAATGAGCTTCACAAAGTCATGGGAGTCCTTGATGAAAGAGTCAGTGTTTCCAACAAGGGGTCTCAGGATTTTTGCCACGTATTTAGCGAGCTCATAGGTTGGGGATCCAATTGTATTGACAATTGGTCTGAGAGGGACTCCTTCCTTATGGATCTTGGGTAGCCCATAAATCCTGGGGATGCATTCACTGGAGGGAATTAATCTCTTTTTTAATTTTTCATCAAGGTTGGATTCCAAAATTGCCTTTTTCACCTCTTTCATAATCTTGGGGATCGGGTTCTTGTTCAGCTTCTTGTAACTACCACAATTGAGGTGTTCATTCATTTTGCATATATAATCTTCTTTATCTAGGATCACTGCTGCTCCTCCTTTATCTGCCTTGAGAACCACAATTTTTTCATTGTTATGCAGGGATTTGAAGGCCTTTTGTTCTGACTTACTCAAATTGCTTTTGGGGGTTTTGGCCTTTCTCATAATAAGGGAGCTCTCTTGTCTTAATGCTTCCTTATCTTCCAAGGGCAGATTGTTAATCCCATCTTCTATATTACAAATCATTTTCTCAATAGGAAGGTTTTTCGGGGCGACAACAAATCCAAGACCTTTTCTGAGAACATTAATGACCTCAGGTTCTAAACCTTGGGAGGACAAATTTACGACTTTTCTTTTTAGTTTTGATTCTGATGAGTTGACCGAAGAAGTTATTAAATTCTGATCCAATGCATCCTTATTCGAGAATCCAACCACAGCCTGTGAATTATTACCCAACAAATCAACGGAGTCAAGTTGAGTGGGCGCACTAAAAACCTGCTCCAAATCAGAATCGCTCTTGTCCCCAACAGCTACACTCAAGTCTCTATTCACCGAGTCGAAATCAGAGTGCTCCAGCTGAAGGGCCGTATTGTTAACCGAGCTCATTAGACAGTTTTTCGGGCTCCCCAGACAGTCTTCATGTGCATTTTCATTAAGGTAAGTGGAAGCTGCGTTCTTAACGCTACCATTTGCTGTGTTCTTAACGCTACCGTTTCCTGCGTTAGAACCTGCATTCTTAACACTACCATTTGCTGCGTTAGAACCTGAAGCTGCGTTTTTAACGCTACCATCTGGATCATTAATCGAGCTGCAATCATTATGAAATTGCTCCTGCGTTGTTTTGTAGACGGTTACGTTTCTAAAGTCACCATTGAAGACCCACCATGTTCCAAAGATCGATATGAGGAAGTTTGATAGCAAGGATCCCGTAACATGGATACTACAGATGGAGCAATATTTCGATCTCCATAATGTGCAAAACACACAAAAGGTACGCATTGCAAGTTTATATTTGGAACCGAATCAGTTTGTACGGTATCGATGGCTTTTCTCACGTAAAAAAATTGTCACTTCAACAATTTTTATGGAATAAATGATAACACATTATGAGGATACAAAAAGCAACACCATTTTTAGCCAATTAATGAATCTCAAACAAAAGGGTTTAATAATGGAGCACATTGAGGACTTCTAAAAATTGAATACAAGGGTAAAATATATTCCAGAGGAGCATAGGATAGATGTGTTCATAGACTCTAAAGGATACCATCCAACACGAGGTTCGCCTTTGGGAACCTGATTCATTGGAGAAGACATTTAGGTTGGCAAGAAAAATGGAAAGCAAAATTATGGCAACAAGGAAGCCTACCACTCAGAACTATAAACATGGAAGTGTTGTTGCCCCTAGCCTTCCACAATCTACAAGGTTGACACCACAACAATTGGAAAAAAAAGAGCAAAAGGGCTTTGTTAAAGTTGTGATAGCAAATACATTAAAGGTCATAAGTGTGTTGAGAAGAAATTATTTTACATAGATTGTGAAGAGGAGGAAGAAAAAGAATAAGAAATGTCAAAAGAAAAAGATATACACCAGAAACAAACCCTATAGAAAGAAGAAATGAATTCGACCATATCTTGTAATGCATTGGCTAGAATTACCACTCCTCATATTATAAAGATAGAAGGACATATCAAGAAGAAAAATGTAATAGTGTTGATTGATTCAGGCGGTACCCATAATTTTATTCATTGTAAGATAGCCAAGGAATTGAATTGCTTCCTATATCCAGTGTGAGAGTGTCAAGTGATGGTTGCAAGTGGAGGAACCATAAATTTCTCTGGAAAGTGCCATAATATCAAGCTATCCATGTGAGAATATGTATTGAATATCGCAATGTTTTCCATTCCAATGGGTGGAGCTAATGTTGTACTAGGAGTCCAATGGCAACAATCTTTGGGTACGATAACTTTTAATTTTCAAGAACTTTTCTTGATATATATATATATATATATATATTTTTTTTTTTTTTTTAATTTTAATTTTAATTTTTATTTTTTTTACGGAATGAAAGAAAGTTGAATTAATAGGTATCATAGGGAAACCAAGATAGATAATCATCTCTAATGGAATGAAAAATATTCTAAAGAAAGAACAATGAGGCGTAATTGCACAATTATGTTCGCTAGAGGTTCCCACATCGAAATCATCTATTTCTCCAGATCTCCAAAAAGTCTTGGACAATCATTCCAAGGTATTTGAGACTACCAAAGGCCTCCCACCTATTTGTGATCATGATCATGCTATTCATTTGATTCCAGAAAGTGTTCCTCCAAACATCAGGCCTTACAAATATCCCTATGCCCAAAAGAGTGAAATTGAACGTATGGTTGCAGAAATGCTAGAGGCTAGTATAATTCAACCTAGTCAAATTTCTTTCTCTGCTCCAGTAGTATTGGTGCACAAGAATGGTGGATCATGGCGCATGTGTCCGGATTATAGGGAGATCAACAAGCTCACAATTAAATATACATTTCCCATTCTTGTCATTGATGAATTATTGGATAAATTGGATGTGGATCAATTTACTTCCAAGTTGGATCTTTGTTCAGGATATCATCAAATCAGAATGAAGACTGAAGACATTCTAAAAACAACATTTATAACTCATGAGGGTCATTATGAATTTTTGGTCATGCCTTTTGGCCTTACCAATGCACCTTCTACATTTCAAGGTTTGATGAATTCTATTTTCAAACCCTTCCTTAGAAAATCTATGTTAGTATTTTTTGATGATATACTAATCTACAACAAGTCTTGGAAGGATTGTGTTCAACATGTTGACAGGGTGCTCAAACTATTGGAGGAGAAACAATTATATGAAAAAAGCTCCAAATTTTTCTTTGGAGTACAAGAGGTGGAATATCTGGGTCATATTTTATCTCATGAAGGTGTTAAGGTAGACCCTAGCAAAATTAAAGCCATTAAGGAATGGAAAATCCCCACATCCATAAAGCATCTGCGAGGATTTATCGGATTGACATGGTATTATCACAAGTTTGTTAAGAATTATGGGAGCATAGAAGCACCTTTAGCAATATTATTGAAGAAAGATGCATTTTCATGGACACCAGAAGCAACGAAGGCCTTTGAACATCTTAAAGAGGTAATGTGCCAAGCACCGGTTTTAGCTACGTCGGACTTCACAAAAACCTTTATTGTGGAATTTGATGCCTCAGGAAATGGAATTGGTGCTATTTTAATGCAAGAAGAAAGACCCATTGCTTTTGAAAGTCGTCCAATCAAAGGAAAGTATTTACACAAAGCTATTTATGAGAAGTAAATGTTGGCAATACTACATGCACTTAAGAAATAGCGACCCTACCTAATGGGAAGACACTTCAAGGTAAAAAAGGACCTTGATAGTCTTAAATACTTTTAGAGCAAATATTATCTTCAGAAGAGCAACAAAAATGGGTCACAAAGATGTTGAGTTATGACTTTGAAATCATCTACAAAAAAAGGAAGCAAAATGTTGTGGCAGATGCACTCTCTAGAAAGGATGAAGATGTGGAAGCATTGCTTTGCGCCATTTCTATTATTCAACCAGATTGGATAAACGAAGCAAGGGATGAATGGAAGAATGACAAAGAAGTTTGGGCACTCATTCAAAAGATACAACAAGATCCCAGTACATCTAATATGTTTAGCTGGAAAAATGATTCATTATGGTACAAAGATCACTTATACCTATGTAAGAATTCCCAACTCAAACAAAATATCCTTATGGAATTTCACACCTCTCCCTTAGGAGGGCACTCAGGATTTTTAAAAACTTACCACAGGGTTAAGAAGGAATTTTTTTGGGATGGCCTTAAATATGATATTCAAGAGTTTGTGGTAGAGTGTTTGGTTTGCCAACAAAATAAATTTGAAACAATTAAGACCCCAGGTCTATTACAACCTTTATCCATTCCAAGTCAACATTGGGAGGAGGTTTTAATGGATTTTAACACAGGTTTACCCAAGTTCGAAGGAAAGAGTGTCATCATGGTGGTAGTTGGAAGACTTACTAAGTATGCACACTTTTGTGCATTATCTCATCCATTTAAAGCTAGTACAGTTTCTACTTCATTTATGGAAACAATTCAAAAGATAGATGGAAACCCAAAGATATTGTAAGTGAGAGAGATCCCATTTTCACTGGAAATTTTTGGACAAAATTATTTTCTTGTCCTGGTACTCAGTTAGCTCATTGTTCATCTTATCATCCTCAATCTAATGGGAAAATTGAGATAGTAAACAAATGTTTGGAAGGATATCTTTGTTGCTTTGTATCTAATAAACA
This sequence comes from Pinus tabuliformis, assembly GCA_031772625.1. Lineage (NCBI taxonomy): Eukaryota > Viridiplantae > Streptophyta > Pinopsida > Pinales > Pinaceae > Pinus > Pinus tabuliformis. Next base: position 1,082,545,348 of record CM062815.1, on the reverse strand, counting down.
AACACAATGGGTCAAATGGTTGCCTCTCGCTGAATGGTGGTATAACACTTCCTTCCATAATGCAGCAAAAATGACCCCCTTTATTGCACTTTATGGATATCATCTTCTGTCCATCACATCATATTTAATAGAAAATTCTAAGGTTCAAGCAGTGGAAGATCACATCAAGCATCAAGAACAAGTTCTCCAACTCTTAAAGGATAACCTTACTTTGGCAAAGAATATAATGAAACAATAGGCAAATCAACATCGCAGCGAAAGAAGTTTTGATGTAGGTGACTGTGTATTTCTACAACTACAACCATATAAAAAATGTCCCTCAAGCAAGCTAAGAAGGATAATAAATTATCACCAAAGTATTATGGTTCGTACAATGTGTTGCAAAATATTGGTACTATGGCATACAAATTGGAGCTTCCTGCAGCTTCTCGAGTGCACCCAGTTTTCCATGTTTCATGTTTAAAGAAGGTTATAGGTGACAAGCTCCCAGTTCAAATAATATTGCCAGAACTTGACGATGAAGGAAAAATCATATTGGAACCTGAAGTAGTCACATAAAAAAGAACTCGGCAACTACGAAATCGATCAATTTCGGAGTATCTCATCAAGTGGAAGAACTTACCGGTTGAAGATTCCACATGGGAGGATGAGAATTTTATACAGAAGCATCCATAACTACTCAAGCGCTGAGGACAAGACTTTTTTGAAGGAGGGGCATGTTAGGTCCCTATAATACTAGTGATTCCCCTATTACTATTGTCATTGTAGCCCTTATTGTTATTGTTGTGCCCCGATTGTTATTATTGTGCCCCATAAAAGCCCACTATTGTTATTATTGTGCCCTTATATTATTATTGTTATGTCGACTTTGATTATATTGTGACACCTTAGACTCCTATATATAGAAAGGAGGTTTCGTCATTTGTATCATCTAAGAATTGTTCATTTGTGTAATGTAAAGGAGGTTTCCCCCTTGAAGACGTTGGTTTTGAAGTCATTGATCTATCTTTTCTATTTGTTTGTGAGCTAGTTTCTTAACATTTATAGTATGCATATTAGGGACTAGTGAGATTCACCCAGGTTTTTTAACTTCAAGATAATTTTCCATCCATAAAATTTTCCCTGGAAACAAAACCCATGTGCCTAATTTCCTTGTAGAATAGTGCTAATGCCTCGATCATTGAGATGGGTACACTTAGATTGAGCTACTGAAATTGAACTAGTAGACTAGCATTAGTAAAACCAAGCATAATTCTTTTTAATTCATTAAATATTAAAGGAAATAATAATAATAAACTACATGTATGAGATAGTTTTGGTGTGTTTTTGGAGACAAATGTTTAAAATGGTAGTAATAGATAAGTGGGATGATGCGAAAACATATTGTTTAAATTGTAAGATCATGTCAAATTAGAGGCCAAACATCTCGCCCACTCCCGAGTTAAAATATAGTTAATAGATTTATAAAGTTTCATAATCCAACCAGTTCCTGTGATTCCTTTATTTTGGCATTTTGATTGAATCCTTGATCACAACTCCAAGAGATCCATGTTGACCATCTATCTATGTAAGATGTTCTTTTCTCTCTTGGTCAGTGAACAAGGTCTTGTTGAAGAATCTGGGGCAATTATAGTTAATGAGATTCTTCTTAGCATGATAACTATTTGTGAGGTATTTTATCATTAGCTTATTAGCACAACCTTTTCTTGATATCATTAGTGTGTGTATTTCTTACTTCATCAAATAGCTACCAAAACAAAGAGACAAGAACACACGATGTTGGATTTCTGTCAGGGCGAAAATCTCTCCCTCTTGGAGAGGAAAACTGACACAAATTTCTTCTTATAGAGATTCCAATTGACGAATACCAAGACCATGACCCTTGACTTGATATGCCACTCCAAGACCAAGACATCAATCCTCTTTGTTGTCATTGCTAAGATTGTCATTATGTTGCACCATTGAAGCCATTACTACTTTAGCACTAAGATCTTCATTCTTGCTGCTCCATGACTATTCTTTCATCGAGGTTTTCAACATCACAACGAGATATTTATATACATGAATGAGAGATGCAATGAGATCACTGTTGTATCATAGTTGCACCACTAATATCTTCATTGGAATACCACCAAGATCATGATTGCATCATGACTATGTATGTCGAGATAACATCATGTATGCCAAGACTATGACTATGTATACTTCTGCACTGTGCTCTTCACCAAGACTATAACTATGCTCTCCTTGCACCAAGTTCTGCTGCAACTATGTTGGCTGTATGGTTGTGACCTTTTAACTAGGTTGAGACATCAGGGATATATGCGAAGATATCACTATGATACTCATCCTAAATCTATAATAATCCTCCATATGAAATGTTGAATTGTTTCCCTTATCCGAGTGTCCTGTACCACTGTAGCTTGTCTGAGATTCTGAGCTGCCTTCACCCATCCGAAATTACAGAGACTTGTCCGATTTTTTTTGTGTTTCTATGGTGACTTCAACGGGGTATTTATAGTGGTTTTGCGTCCCTAAATACGCTGACATGTCACAGTGAAAGGATGTGCCTATTATTTGAACCGACTTGACATTAATATATATTTGGAGGCCGACATAGCTGCTCTTCTTCATCATTTTGTTGGCTGATTTCTTCAAGAGGATTGTGCTTGCCTTGGAGGGTTGTTCTAGACCTTTATATAGAATTATATATTACACATAGGCTCAAGAAGAGCATGACATTGACTCTTTAAACTAATTCCTAAGACTCTCAATGGGAGCCAACTAAATAAATAAACTTCTTACTCATGAAACCCATGCAGCAAGGAATACATTCATCTTCTTGTTTTACAAAAATCATAATACAATATCATGAAGACCGAACCTAGTTACACTTTTTCCAATAGGTCCAACAAATGAATTTGTTCTCGAAAATTACTCTCTACACATTTGGTAGAACAACTCTCTGTTTCCACACGTGCTTGTTGTGTCATATACAAATTGATCGTTGCAGAATGAGAAAGAAGAGCTATCCATCCTCCTTTTAAAGTCAGATAGGTTGAATTCTTCATGCCATACTATGCTGCTCATGAATGATATGGAGGAAAAGTGATCCCTATTGGTTCAATTTTTTTTTATTTTTTATTTTTTATAAAAGCAATTTAATTTTTTTCTTTATAAAAGAAACCCTGCATTACCTAATAGTCCCAAACATATTATCATATAGAACTTGTACAAAAGGAAAGGGTGCCCACATAGTAACACATCCAAGTAATTGTCACTATTGTCAAAGTCTGTGTAAATTCATGTTATTTAAAATATAGCTCTTTCAATAACTTGAAAATAACTCATGATGTTCTGTCACTACTTAATTATGCACACATTGTTGAATCCTTGGTAGAATATTCAACATGCAAGATTGTGAAGAACACAACAATATTGTAATAAGACTCTTCCTATATCCATATAATGTGATTTCCAACCCTATGAAATGAGTTTTTCAACCAAGGAGGACAAATGTATACTTATGAAATAACCCAACAAGAAATAATATCATTAGTGATGAGACTCATCATTGGGTAATTATATGGGCCTTAATTCACCTCCTAGCTTAGTCAAAACAAATTTTCTCACAACTTCTTACATGTTTTGATTATATTTTGTTTAATGAGATGAGTTAGAGTGAGATATTATTCCTAGTGGACTAATATGCCTTGAATGCAGGTTTGGAAGAGGAAATCAAGGAATTTCGGCAAAGACTAAGGTTTGAAACTCGGATGGGACAAGGGAGAGAGATTGTAGGAGGTAAATCCTCCTCATTTACTCTTCCCCCATTTGAATATTCCTCCATTAATCCCACCAACTCGGAGTGCAAGAAACCAAGTCATGAATATTAGAAGGCATCCGAGCAAGTGATAGACAAAGAGTTAGTTCATCTTGATTTTGGGAGCCGAGCCTCCATAAATTTAAGGAATTCATTGGGGACTTCAGTTGTATAAGTAGAGAGGTCTAGATCCTCATTAGAATTATAATTTTTGCTGTAAAACTCTAGCTATTTTTCGAGCTCCAGACTTGTGGAAGACTTTTGATGTAATTTCTTGTTTTGGTAACAAGAATGAGATTTTTCTTGATTCAGTATTGAGTTAACTCAGATGGCTGAAGCTCTTGGGTTATGGCCTAACCCTAGTAGCAAAGGCTGATCTTCTTGTATCTTTATGCTTAGCTTAGTTTTATAGATTCATGGTTAAACTGTCTTTAGAAGTCTTTCATTACAAGTAGTGTAGATTTGATTAGTTGTTTATTAGTTTGCTTCCATTTGTGCCTTACTTCAGTAGCAGGTTAGAAGGGATAATAGAAGCATCACAAAGCTATCAGTGGGTGTCTTGGCCTCACTTCTTCCATTTGGGATCGTTATTTGAGGAAAAGACCCTTATGCAGCCCAAAAAGACAAATTTCCATTTCTTTCATGATATTTAGAGTTTGATGTACTTAAACTAGCATTTGATCAATTTTGCAAAGTAGGATTTCATTGCCATCTCTTCTATCTTCATTCTTTCAGTAGATCTCATCCATGATTTCATGTTATTCAACAATTTCTTCATGCATAAGGTAGACGGTTAGTTCATTGAATTAGAGGAGTAAGGGCATCCTAAAAAGAGATGCATCTACCATTAATGTCATTGGACAACTGTCCGACTTAATGCTGGGGCAGGTAATCTGTCCAAAGTATTTGGACCCTATAAGCCCTATAGTAGACGTGCACATCAATGGCACCATTATCCCACACACTTTGATTGATCTTGGAGCTGCCATTAATGTGATGACCAAGGACACCATGCTCAAGCTCAACTGCCAAGGTTTTTTGAGAAAGACCACAATAGTCATGCAACTTGCAGACCGCTCCAAAGTGACCCCTAAGGGGATTATGGAGGATGTGATGGTCTCCATTGACTCTTGGGAGTACCCTGCATATTTCCTAGTTCTCCAGCCTAAGGCTAAGCTTACTGGTTACCCTCTCATCCTTGGGAGGCCCTGGTTGACCACTGTTGATGCTTACACCAGCTGCAGAGCTAGGAATATGACCATCAAGAATGGGCATATGTCCAAGCAGTTAGTCCTATACCCTCGTGCTCAACCATCTCTATAACATGATTTACCTTTATGGATGGAAGAGGAGGAAGAAGATGAAGTTTATACTACCCAACTGTATACCTTAGAAACAACCATGGGAGGAGGACAACAAGATGAATATGAGTTGATTGAACACCTACTCCAAAGTCTGACTCCTAGTAAATTGTCCCTAGAAGAAGTAGTAAAGGAAACCCAGAAAAACCATCCAATTGATCTGTACTTGGCCGATTCCAACCTTCTCCGTGTCAAAACCATAGAATTCTTCCCTAAGAGAACTTTGAAAAGCAATCCATGTCTTTCTGTTCTCCAAGAGGAGAAGTTGTGCAACATGCTAAAGGAACATCTGGATGCCTTCGCTTGGAGTTACAAGGAAATGAAGGGAGTACATCCCTCAGTGTGTAGTCACCATATTTATATCAAGGAAGTTTGAAAGCCAGTTCGAAAACCCCAAAGGAGGATGAATCCAACTCTCAAAGATATAGCCAAAGAAGAACTGCAAAAACTGTTGGATCTCCGATAGTGAGTGGGTCTATCCTTTGGTGTTAGTTCCAAAGAAAAATGGTAAGTGGAGGATTTGTGTCGATTACAGGGAGTTGAATAAAGCCACAAAGAAGGACCATTTCCCTCTACCTTTCATCGACCAAGTGCTAGATGACCTGGTAGGGAAATTTTTTTTCTCTTTCCTAGATGGATTCAGTGGGTACAATCAAATCCAGATTAGCCCGGAAGACCAAGATAAAACCACCTTCACTTGTCCTTGGGGTACTCTTTCCCATAGGGTCCTTCATTTTGGCCTATGCAATGCTCCTGCCACTTTTCAGAGATCAGTCCTAAGTATCTTTGTTGAGTTCGTCCATGATGTGGTAGAAATCTATATGGATGATTTCACACCTTATGGGGGTGATTTCGAGGAGGCTTTGTCCAACTTAGGTAAGGTACTGCACAAATGCATTGAAATGAACCTGTCTCTCATTCCCGAAAAATGTGAATTCTTAATGACTACAGGGACCGTATTGGGTCATTCAATATCTCAGCAAGGACTGCAGGTGGACCCCAACAAAATAGCTATCATCCAAAGGGTTCCACCTTCTCAAAAGAAGAGATATGTGAGAAGTTTCCTAGGATTAGCTGGATACTACTGAAGGTTCATAAAGGACTTCAATAAGTTGGACTCTCCCTTATTTGGGTTGTTGGCTAAGGACTCTGAGTTTATATGGTCAAAAAGCTATAAAGATGCCTTGGACATCCTGAAGAACAAGTTAACCACTACCCCGATCCTTCGAGGCCCAAATTGGGCCCTTCCTTTTCACATTCATGCTGATGCCTCACACAAAGCCATAGGAGAAACCCTAGGTTAGATAGATGAAAAATTGCCTTATGCCATTTACTTTATTAGCAATAATCTGTCAAAGGCCAAACTGAACTACATAGTGACCGAAAGGAGCTCCTAGTTGTTGTGCATTCATTGAACAAGTTTAGGCATTATATTACAGGCTATCAAACATTGGTCCATACTAGCCATGCTGCAATCAAATATTCAATGAATAAACCCGATGTGAATGCTCGTATTATAAGATGGTTAATTTTATTACAATAGTTTGATCTAACTATTGTTGATAAGCTTAGTAAGGAAAATGTTGTTGCATATTTTTTGTCCAGATTAAATTTTCCTGCAAGTGAAGAGGGAATGGTTGATGACCAGTTACCGGATGAGCACTTGTTTTCCATTTCAATTCTCTCTCCATGGTTTGCTGACATAGCAAACTATTTGGTATTTGCACAGTTCCCACCGAACTTGTCCTCCAAAGAGAAAAGCAAGATTATAAGGAAGAGCACCCCCTTCACTTGGATTAGGGGAAATCTCGTCAAAGTTGGCCCAGATCAAATCTTGAGAAGGTGTGTCAGGGAGGAGGAAGTCTTTGACATCCTTCTGAACTGTCATGATGGGCCTTGTGGAGGTCATTTGCAGTAAAGAGGACATCATTCAAAGTGTTACAAGAAGGCTATTATTGGCCCACTCTTCATCAAGATGTGAAAATATATACTAGTTTGTGCTAATACCTTGCCTAGATATGTGAGAAGGCCTATAACTAGATCCACCTCATCCAAAGGAAAAGAAATCCTACATGATACATATAAGGACCTACAGGAAGCTGAAGCAATCCTATAGGATACTCTATTAAACCTACAGGAGACTCAAAAATTGGATAAGGAGGGAAGCCTACAACAAGAAACTAAAGAAGAGGACCCAGAGTCAAAGGAACCTATACCCAAACCTAACCTTGACTCCTACTACAGATTTAAGGGAAGGGGGTAGGGTCATTCCACAAAAATTTGCTATTCCACTATTCTTTGAGCTTAAGAAGGAGAGAGACAAAACTCATCAATGGATGCATATTGCCAAATCCAAGGGGGTGGAAGACATTGGTCACATGGAGGAGAAGCTCAAGGAGATCGATAAATTAAGCAGCTTGAGAGACAAAGAGGCCATACTGAGAAATCAGTTAGAGACAGAAAATGCATGGTTGAAAGGAAAACTGCAAGAAAGAGAGAACCAATTGGCATGTATGGTCAGTCTCTCTTTGGAAGCAATCCAATGCAGGATTCCAGCTAAATCCTATGCCCTATACCTTAAGGAATAGTGGTTGCAGTTCCAGATCAAGACCTTAGCACAGAGAGGTATTATGCCATTTCAGGATTATAGACAGTTCATTGATCTTTGTGATCAAAGTACATTGGAAGACAAGGCCAAGATGTCTGAGTTTTATTTGCATAACATGGCCTTAACAGAAATGAATGTATGGGACCCTAATGCCAAGCTAGGAGATTTACAATTGACGGTTTTGGCATCATGGATGAACCATGAGGAAGCAAGGGTTGCAGAAATGAAGAAGATATTGGCAAAAGAACAAACAAAGCCTCTTATGATTAGAGCTGAGCAATCTAATCCAATGGCCCTCATCAGTACACATAATTTAATTGTAAATGATCCTCAGCTTGCACCCAGGTATCTTGCTACCCAAGAGCAAGAAATTTCACATTTTTAGGACATGTTCAGGTTGTTAGGGGATGACAACATACAAGCTTGCTTGAGGAGATGGAACACATTTCCATACAATTTAAAGATAAGAGAGTACCACTCTCCTCAAAGAATGAGAGAAGCAATAAACAAGACACCCATGTACAAGCAATCTATGAAAAGGCTCAAAGTCAATTGGATTGGCTTGAAACTCAGTCCACCACTACTCTTAGGAATGTTAGAAGGAAGAAAGGAAGAAGAAGAAAAGAGGCAGTGGGAGGAGGTAGAAAAGAAATCAGGTTTCTATGAACAAGAAGAGGAAACCACAGCAGAGGCATGGGATGTCAGGGAGGCCACTAGAGCTATGAAAGACATGGGTATTGATTGAGTTTCTCAGAGGATGAGAAACACTTTCAGTAGGGGGTGATGATGAGCCTCATAATTGGGTAATTATATGGTTCTTAATTCACCTCCTAGCTTAGTCAAACCAACTTTTCTCACAACGTATTACATGTTTTGATTATATTTTGTTTAATGAGATGAGTTAGAGTGAGATATTATGCCTAGTGGACTAATATGCCTTGAATGTAGGTTTGGAAGAGAAAATCAAGGAATTTCGGCAAAGACTAAGGTTTGAAACTCGAATGGGACAAGGGAGAGATATTGTAGGAGGTAAATCCTATTCATTTACTCTTTCCCCATTTGAATATTCCTCCATTAATCCCACCAGCTTGGAGTGAAAGCATCCAAGTCATGAAGATTAGAAGGCAGCCGAGCAAGTGATAGACAAAGAGTTAGTTCATCTCGAGTTTGGGAGCCAAGCTGCCCTAAATTTAAGGAACTCGTTATGGAATTCAGTTGTATAAGTAGAGAGGCCTAGAGCCTCGTTAGGATTCTAATTTTTGTTGTAAAACTCTAGCTATTTTCAAGCTCCAAACTTGTGGAAGACTTTTGATGTAATTTATTATTTTGGTAATAAGAATGAGCTTTTTCTTGATTCAGTACTAAGTTAACTCAGAGGGCTGAAGCTCTTGGGTTAGGGCCCAACCCTAGCAGCAAAGGCTCATCTTCTTGTATCTTTATGCTTATCTTAATTTATAGATTCATGGTTAAACTGTCTTTAGAAGTCTTTCATTGCAAGTAGTGTAGATCTGATTAGTTTTTTATTAGTTTGCCTCCAGTTGTGCCTTACTTCAGTAGCAGGTTAGAAGGAATAAAAGAAGCATCAAAAAGCTATCAGTAGGTGTCTTGGCATCACTTCTTCCCTCTGGAATCATGATTTTAGGAAAAAACCCTTATGTAGCCCAAAAAGACAGATTTCCATTTCTTTCATGATATTTAGAGTTTGTTGTACTTAAGCTACCATTTGATCAGTTTTGAAAAGTAGGATTTCATTGCCATCTCTTCTATCTTCATTCTTGTAGTAGATCTCATCCATGATTCCATGTTATTCAATAATTTCTTCAAGCATAAGGTAGAGAGTTAGTTCACTAAATTATGCTTTTCTAGCTCATGAGAATTCTTCTTATTTACATGACTTTTTGGAAATTTCACATGTTTGATGCAGAGTAGGTGCTTCAGAAGTAGACAAAGATCTCATAGCAAGAAACGGCCCTCCAACTTCATTCACCCATAGGCATTCCTAGTTTTCATCAAAACCTTCACCAATTTCATCATTTTACATAAAAAATTCCTCAAGCATTTTGAGCGAATCCAACCATCTCTGAAACTTGGTTTTGGGTTCTAAGTGATACTAGGCCTTTTCTCACTCCATTCCACCCATTAACCACCTTCCCTAAGCCTTCCATCACCTCCAACACCCATTGTTTTGCTCACGGCTACATCCTGTAGAAATACAAGGAATCCTATAGGTTTCTAGTACATCCTATAGGTTTTCCTGTAGTGGCCTGTTTTGAGGCTGAATTGAGGGAAAACCCCTAGGAAGCCTCCCAAGGTCACCCAAGGGTCCCCAAAACCTTCCAACCAACTCCTGAACCTTCTAGCCGTCCACCAACATCCATAAACCACCTGCCACATCACCAAGAGAGATTAGTTTGAACACTTGATTTTTCATGAAAAGCATAAAAAGAAAAAAAAGATTTATTACAATCCTTTACATGCATAACAATTGTGTTTGATGTTTTTAACTTCCATGCTTAGGATAGTAGCATTTTGTTCATATTATTTTAACATCATTAAAAAGCATAGCTCTTATCAGTTAATTAGGAAATAGTGTGCCTTAACATTGAATTTCATTCTTTTTCATTATTGTAGTAGATCAGCTCTCTCTTAGGGTAGATTTCTATTTCTTTAATCAAGGAACCAAGCTTCTTTTGAATCCATAGAAGTCTGGCTTGAAAACCCTAGTGGTCTCTCGCCAGCTGAACAGTGACAAAAGGAAGAACCATCACTTTTACTTGTGTATACTACACTGCCACCTCCAGGTTTGTACGAACCCCGGGTTGATAAAGTAAAGCTGGTAGCCGAAGAGTTGCAGTATTCTTGCTACAATATTGGTGCTCATCAATTAGCATGGTTGGAAATGATCACAAGTTCCAACGAATAACTTGTTTTCTTAGCATCCATGCATATTGAATGAAATGTAAAGGACCATGTAAAAAGATTTTCCACATCAACCAACCTTACCTCAACATTCTAAGTGGGTTGCGGTATTTTATTGTTTGGCTTCATAAATGGTTGTGCAGGCGGTTGAGTTGGAGTAGGTCCTTGTAGTGGTTGTGCATGTGGTATTGGGAGAGGTTGACTAGAGGTCAACTATGGGTGAAATTGAGCTTGTGGTGGAGGAGGATAGTATTGAGATTGGTATTAAGGATACTAAGGAAAATATTGAGGATATTGTAGATTTCTTCCATAAGCTCCTTGCCAACCTTGTTGCCAAGATTGATTTTGAGGTTGGGATTGAGATGGCCAAGGTTCCCAAGGCAAGGGTGTGTTCTAATTATTTTTAGATTTTTGTACTTAAGCTTGAAATTATTGACTAAGATATTGCATCATACCTCGTTGAAGAGGTTTCCAAGGAATTCTTGGAGCTATATAACATAGTTGCTTTGGTGCTTGATTTGCTCCACTATCTTCTTGGTAAACTAATATCAACCATGGTAATGATGGGAAATCCTTGGTAGCTTGTGATTCTGCACAAATGACGCAGATTTTAATATTATCAAGTGAACATTTTCTCAAAGTATGGTTCTTCCTACATTTAGGGAAAAATATAGACAAAACAACATTCTTAAATTTTTTCTTATTTTGGATTCTCAACTTATATATTTGTTCAATTAGATTGCCAAGAATGTTTGTTTTAAAATTATCTAGAAAATTGCCAATTTTAGTTCTACTTACCGATCTTGATGCTAATTTACTTACTCTTACCATGAATGGATCCTGAGGGCTCTTGGCATACTTTGTCCTTCCTCTTGATACATGCTTACATATTTCAAAAATTTCTTCAAATGATAATTGAGATACATCCCCTTTACCTATTAGATTAAGAATATCAATCCACTCATCTTTGATTGCTCTAAGTAAAGGAGTTTTTAGTGTATCAAATCCAAGTTTATGTAATTTTGCCATTTTAACATTATACAAAAATCTTTCTACAAAGTCCTAAAGATTCTCATCTATATTTTGAGTCATTTTAAAGATTTCCTCTTTAAGATCATGTTGTGTACAATAATATTTATATCTTATTATTGCAAGGATCCTAATAAAGCACAAGGTTCCCTCAACCTTTAAGCCACTTAACGCTATTCAAAGTTCCCTAAGATCTGTAAACGATCCGGTGGACCCTAAGAATATGAAAGGTGTTTATGTAATCCGTTGTTCATGTGGAACACCCTATGTTGGTGAAAATGGCCGCTCAATAAATCAGAGGATTTAGGAAGACACGACAAACATCAAACATGGGAGGACCCTCTCCTCAGCATTAGCAGAACATGCAAAAAAGACAAAACACCACATTTGCATTGAAGACACCTGAGTCATTGCTAAGATATATCATTTCCATCACCGTAAGTTTAGGGAAGCTATAGAGATTGAAAGGAGGCCAAGCAATATGAATAGAGACGATGGATGGAAAATTAACAGTTTTTGGTCCCTGCCATTTCTTCTTAAGTTTATATATATATATATATATATATATATATATATATATATATAATTTTATTTTATTTTTCCTAATTTCTTAATTTTTATTATTTAAGTTTGACCATTTATTATTTTTAAGTTTTTAGAATTAATTGTTTTGATTATTTAAGTTTGACCCAAATATTATTTTTATATTATTATATTATTATATTGATTTTATTGTTTTATTGTTTTGATTATTTAGGTTTCACCTAAATATTTTTATTTTTTATATTGTTAGATATTCATTTCATTAAAAATTTCCTTTTGATTAATTATTTTCCTTAATTCAATATTAACAATTATATTCTAACAATTATTTCTTTATATTAAAATATTATTTATTTAGTCAAAACTAACCATTTTATTTATATGAAAATGTTATTTATTAATAATATTATTTATTTAGTCAAATCTAACTGTTATATTATAACATATATATATATATATATATATATATATATATATATATATATATATATATATATATATATATATATATATATATATCTCAAACCAAGATCTTGTTCTTCATCTTGTCTTCACGATGAACCACATTGGATGGTTCAAAATGCATCGATAAAACTCCGATGATGTGATTTTTACTGAAACTTTTCTTACCTTTCACAATGTATATATTTCTAAAAATAATGTTCTCATATCATCCCATGATCTTATAAAGCTAGTATATAGTCCCATAAACCATTTAGGAGCTCCATCTTTCAATGTAGCTGTAAACAATTTCAATTGTTTAGCGTCTAATAAGTAATTACGAGATTTACAAAGTATTTCAAATTAAAAAAGATAGGTTTCTGGGTCTTCTAATCTCCTACCATGTTAGTTGGGAAGTACAAATGGAGGGATGTTCTTCATATTAACATTTATATCAGTATATTGAATGGGAAATCCAAAAGGGTCTTCCTCATTGTCATCATTTCCATTTGTTTTTTCTACCTCCTCTACCACTTCCTCCACCTTCAGGTGGTGGTCTTCTTCTACCTGCGAAAGTGGGAATTCATGATGTGGAAGGTGATGTGGTTCTTATTGCACCACATGATCTAGTGGGGATGGTAGGTGATTGTGGAATTGAAGTTCCTGAAGTTTGTCCTCTAACGAATCTATCTCTAGAATGCACTCTAAAATGATTGAAATTAAACTTATGCAACTGAAAATGGATGCAACTAAAAGAGGTTCAATTCAATAACTAAGATTAAGAGAGACCTCATAATGGTGATGCACAGGTTCTTACCTCTTGTCTTACTATCTCTCTTTTCTAAAGTTGCATAAATTAGAAAACAATCTAAATTGAAGTCTAACCCCTATGTATACTTCCTTGATAACAACAATAAAAATGTTGGGTAATTTAATTGTGTTTTAAATTACTTTACATTAAATTGTCAATCTGGGTAGATAAACTTGAGAACTACACTACACTGTGTGCTAGGAGATTAGTGTTCAATTGTAGAAGTGTTTTAATTTATGAATAAGAAATAAATTATTAAACTATGAAGGTAAATGAAATTGATTCTATGAAAGCATATAAAATGGAAAAAAAACAAAGTATTGTCAATATAAATCATAATTTAAAATGTCATGAGATGCAAACATGATTCTATTCTTCAATGAAACTCTTCTTGGGAAAAGCACATACATTTGATTACTATGAAACTAAAGAAATTTGAAATGTATTCTATGTATCCAAATCATAGATAACTATACTATCAAAGCAAGAGGAATTTTAATATAATGGAAGTAAAGGAAATTATGCTAAGAGAGTAGTTATGAAAGTAAAGACAAATTCTATCCTATTGAAAGTAAATACAACTTATGATAGAAGGAAACAACCTATTCTGATAAAAGAAAAAAAAATATTACTCTATGAAATCAGTGATGACTATTTAAGGAAACAACAACATTTATATATGAAGGCAATAAATCTATCTTGAGAAACTTGAATTGAAAATATTTAGAGGGCGCATGTTTGTTGAGCTATGGTAAGTATGATCGGACTTCATATTATATATTTTGTCACTTGATGTATTTGTACGTATCATTGTAAAGCATATTTATAAATGCTATAGTCAAAAGAAAATTTATTTTGAGTCAAAGTCCCATTGCAGCTTTTTAAAGATGAAAATTTGAATTTTTGAAATGTAATTTTTGGCTCCAAAAGTGACAAGTTGGATTCCCTCCAAGTCAAGTTGGCCATGGCTCCAAAAGACACCCATTTGACCTAGACAAATCACTATATAAAGGCATCTCCTCCTCCTCCACTTGGGAATTTTATTTCTCTCACACAAGGCAATTTCTCAACAATTAAGCGAAGGACAAGAAGGATGAATAGGATGAATAAAAGGATCGATTCTCTCTCTCTCTCTTGTCTCTCATGTAGCTCACACATGCGGATTCGTCTCTCTCTATTTTCAATTTCAGGGCATTCTATTGCAAGGGGTCAAAATTTTCTGGGTTATTGGGCAATTGTTGCAGGGCCGATGTTTCTGGAGCAAATGGTAATTGTAGGAGGGCTGAAATTCTGGGTGAGACATGAAAAAAAAATTACCGGATCAGATTGGGTGACTTGAATTGGAGGAGGAGACCAGGTTTGACCATAGGTCTAGGTGTATCTCTCATTGAACAAGAAGAATTTCTCTATTGAAAAGGGTTGCTAGGTTTTTCTCCTTGGTGAGTTTTCCCAACATTGTGATCTCTACTGTTCTACTATTCTTTATGGTTGAATTTCTGAATTATAATTCCTAAATGATATTGAAATAAGTTAAAAGAAGATCTACATCAAAAGTAATTATCATAATTTCATAAATATTGTGCTAAACTTAATTGCACTAATAAAATCAACAACCACCCATAAAGGAGGGTGGTAGTTTGGGAAAGAAAGTAATGGTATCCACTCACATTGCAAACATCACTTACTATTGATGGCATAGTGTATGCGACTGATCCTTAGTTTTCCAAATGTAAAGTGTATGATCCTTGAGTGTGTAAAGAGCCATTACTCGTTTATCCTATATCATAAGCAAAATCAAGGTTGATATGGATGTACATAACCACAAAAATGTTTTGTACAATAAAAAGAGACAAGTTTCTAGAATGGCTTTCAACCACATACATGTCCTATGATTTTGTGCTCAAATCTTGCAAATGTAATTTTTAACCTAAAATAATGTGAATTAATAAATGGTGCATTTTGATTTTATTGGTCCTCTTACCATAAAATCTTTGATGTGTGAATTGGAATTCATGTAGCAACATACAATTCTTAAAATCTATAGTAAGTCTCTAGGGTTTGGAGTATATTATACTTTTATAGATTGGTTTGCTACTAGTTTGAAAAGAGGTACCTAACCTTCAATTCTTTGTGATACACACACACACACATGCAACTGATGTTTTTTAGAAAATTTGGATTGCGCTGATCTATGACACAAAAATTAGATTGAACCAACTTCCAATGTAGATTGAAATTGAATGAACCTGTGTATCTAATGCCTAAGGCCAAACTCTCTAAGCCTTTATTTTAAAATCAATTTGAAGGGAACCCATTTGGATTGTGTTTGACAATGAATTAGAATCCACCTTGATAGAAGATGGATTCTTTTGTTTGTACAATTGGTGGAGGAGGCCTACCATTAGGGGAGTTTGGAGCTTGAGAAATCATTTCTGAAGCCCATTTTTACACATTGGATAACGCTTGGAAGTTGGATACACATCCTTTATGGAGCAAAGAAACCCTTGGAGAGCCTTTGGAGGTTTGAAAATTCACCTTGGATCCCATGTGTACCTATTCTTGAGGAGACACCCCACCATTTGGAATGTTACTTGAATATTATACATGTGGCTTGAACAACCTATTTTTTGTGTATTTTAGATTAATTAGTTAGAGAAAAATGTTTTTTTACCCCTACCATAGGCTATATCAAAAGATTTTATCTAATATTGAATATTTGAATGTAAAAGAGTTGAACATATCTCTATAAATAGAGATGGACTTCTTCGTTTGCAAATCATGGATGGATGGCGAGAAAAACTGTTAGCCTAAATTATGAAAATTATGAAATTTTGTTAGAGATCTTTTGTCTTTTTATTGAAACTATGGATGGATGATTAAATGTGCTTGATTCAGGAGATGATTTTTAGATGACTTTGTAATTTCTATGGACTTTCATGGTTAGGGTTTATGGATTCACAAATGATTTCTTAAGTGCCTCTCTAATTATTATGGTTTTATTTATGAATGTTATCAAGTGCAAGTGTACTTATCTAGTGGGAAGAGAACATATTATTTCTATTCTTTTTGGATAGATCATTAATTTTAAACCCTAGGAACGTATCTAGTGTATATTCTTCCATCTATTTTATTTTAAATCTTGTGAAAATATTAGGTGGATCTTCTAGGGTTTGTAGTGAACAATTCTCATCATCACCCTAGATCCACTTATATTATTTCAAGGGAGACCTTAGTAGACTCCATATGCCTCATGAAAATGAATTAGTCTCCTATATTCTCATCACCCTTATTTTCTTTGAAAAAACTCCAAACCATTTTGTTGAATTTACTCTTCATATCACCTTGAAACTTATTGCCTAAAATCCCTTCTTGAAATTTTCCTTGAGTTGGGCTAAACTCAAGAAGAGGTTGGTGAGGTGACAATGGCCTCCCTCTTAGATTCACTCAACATGCTCTTGAGCATTTGGACTTTATCTCAAGAAGTGGGAGATTATGTGATAACAATACCGTTAGCTAATAATTGTATTTGAATTCCCAATGATGATTAGGGAATTTATATAGCCTTTTTTTTCTAGGTGTCTACCCTTAAGAAGAGCATATGCCTCTACTTGGTTTTTTGTTGTCCTTCCAAGCCCCTATGCAAATGGATCTTTTGGATTTTCTTTGGGATCCAAAATGATCCTCCCCACACTTACCACTCATAGATTCCAACAATAATTGTTAATGATGTCTACGATGCCAAAAAAATGTCTCAAATTATTTATACATTTATGAAGGAAGAAACCTCAAATTATTTATATTGATTTTCTTGAACAAGGTTGATTGAGGTGGATATTGGTGGCCAACTGCCTATTCCACCTAGACCCCCCAGTCAGTTTCATTTGTTTCCTTAACTGTAACACAATTTATTATTTTTGGCAGTTTTTCAGCTCTTGAACTTTCGAAGCCTTTTTGAGGCCCTAAATGACATTTTTCTGGAAAATAACCTTCAGTGATTGCTATAGCAATCACATTAGAATTTGTATTCCTCAGAGAGATCTTTCCAATGAGGTATCATGTGCATCAAATGGAGATAATATGACCAGGTTACAACCCCGGGAAGTTGGTTGCCCATCTAACCCCAATGGGGCCCATAAACTCTTGGTGTTACATCTCCTTGAGTTAGGGTTTTGGTTATTTAGGGTTTTCCATTATTGTTCAATAATAAAAAGGCCCTTTAGCCTCATTGTAACTCAATTCAGAGGCATGCAGCTGCCACATCTCTTCTCAAAGATATACTACCATCACCCGAGTTATCTTCTTTTCATTCTATTTGTAAGCATATTTCAATATTTTTCTATTAATGAAATGAAGGTTTTTTCTACTGCATCTCTGTGTTTATGATTATATCTATAATTTTTTGCGTTCCTATTTAAGTTCAGATTAGTGGTATTAGAGCGGTTTGCTCTTTCTTTGTTTTTCCTTTGCTTGTCCCCAACGAGGTCAGGGTATAAGGAGTAAGGGTATAGGCGAGGAAGAAAAGAAAGACGGGGGGGCAGGAGATCCTTTCAAAATGTTGCTCAAGGAAGCCCTCGAGTGATGGAAGGACGCGATGATGGATAACTTTAGCTTTGCCCAGATCCTTCGATGTCTACCGACAAGCGATGCATCTTCATCCAACAACCACTTTGGAGGCACCACTGCTTTTAAGGTACGTGTTAACTTCGATATTTCCATATTCGAAGGCCTGATAGATGCAGACGCCATAGATAAATGGTTAAATATGTTGGAAGGATATTTTTCAGTTCATGACTTTTCCAATTGGGAAAATATTATGCTTGCACTTCTCAAAGCCACCCCACACACTAAGGATTGGTGGGAAACCTACTGTGAAAAAATGGACGAGAGTGAACCCTCATTGTTTTCAACTGCACCCACTTGGAATTCTTTTCGAGACCATCAATGAATAATATTACCCTGTTGGCAGCTATGATGATAAATACATAAAGTGGACCATGCTACGACAACGAAGGGACCAAAATGTGATGGAATTCACAAATACTTTCCATACCCTTCGCATAAAGTTGGGTATCAAGGATACTGAGCGACATTTGGTGCTCAAGTACTATGACTCTCTACACAAGTACATCTAGGATGAGATGGAGTTCTTGGACATTTCCTCACTTGGCACGACGTATCGGTACACTGTAAATATAGAGCAGAAGTTTAAATAGAAGAAGTGGGACTTTGGATCTGCGAATCCAAAGCAAGGAGAAGGTGCCCCCAAACCATAGAACAAGGGACCAAGCAAAGGTGGGGCTACCCAAGACAACCCGCTGAAGCAGCAAGCAAAGAACAACACCACGAAGACAAAGAAGGACACGGGAAAATTGTGTGAGTTCCATAAGAGCTCCACTCATAATACAAGTATGTGTCGGGCCAAGGAGTCACTGGTGGCTGAGCTGAAGGCTTCTGAATCAGACGTAGGTTTTGACTCTGAATCAGAACCCGATAAGGGGACTCACAAAGGGAAGAAAATCATTGAAGCAGAGCCCAGTGCCACCGTGGCCACCACAAAGATCCATAAAATTGAGCTTGAAGATCCAGAAGAGGGATTAGGGGATTTTTGAGGTCTAAAATGGGCCTCCTAAGGAAATTATAAAATAATAGTGGAAATAATAAAATAATATTAGATGACATCATCAATTTTAGATGGAAAAAAGGAAAAAAAAAATTCAACTCGTATTTTCAACTTATCTCCCCATGGGTTTACTCAAATTTTGAGCGGAAACACTCATTGGATGTATAATTTGATTCCTCATCCAATGAGTACCCATGTTGCATACTTTTGATGGACCTTGCTACACGAAAACTGAGAAATACATGAAAAACATGATTGCAATCATGTTTTTTCATGTATTTCTCATTTCTCATGTAGTAGGGTTCATCGAAAGTATGCATCATGGGTACTCCTTGGATGAGGAATCAAATTATGCATCCAACAAGTGTTTCCTCTCGAAATTTGAGTAAACCCGTAAAAGTAGTTTCATTATTTTATTATTTTTTAACCTTTTTATTTTTTACTTCAAAAATGGTGAATCATCCCCCATGGTTGACATCATCATCTTGAATCCTATTGGCTCTTATTAAGTTTATTTTGGTTGTAATTTTTTCTTAGGAGGCCCATTTTAGACCTCAAAAGTCCCCTAATGGGGAACGCCTCTTCCACTCATATATGTGGGTGAAGGGTTCTCCGCTACAGTTCATTGTCAACAGCAGGAGCCAAAAGAAACTAATTTCAGCAGAAGTCGTGAAGCGGCTAGACCTCAAGACTACAACACATCCACATCCATACACCATCTAGTGGCTTCACCAAGGATGAGATCTTCTCATCAGTAAGTAGTGCCGCCTTCCCTACAACATCAAGCCCTTCACAAATGAGGTTCTATGTGGCGTTGCTCCTCTTGAAGTTTTTTATGTATTGTTAGGACAACCATACTTGTGAAAGCGACATGTTGTATATGAGTTTAGACCTCTCTCTATGATTATTACTTTGGCTAATAAGTTTTACATGATATCAAAGCCCCACCTACTGCCATCTCTTTGATCACTGCAAAGCAATGTAGTAAGATCATTTCACAGAACACGAAATTCATTTTCCTTATGATTCGCCCACAAGGCAAGAAGAAGGTTGTGGCCACGACTTCCAAGTAGGGCTCCTCTGCACAGCAACAGCAGATGGACAAGTTTATGGAGGAGCACAGGAACATTTTCACCTCACCCATAGGGGTACCTCTACACTATCAGGTCAAGCACTCCATCGATATGACCTTGGGTGTGCCGCTATCCAATGGAATGATCTATCGATGCTTTGTTTTAGAGAACGATGAGATCAAGAGGCAGATTCAGGAACTACTGCAGAAAGGGAACATCAGGCCATGCTCATCACCCTGTGGGAGCATGATTGTATTGGTATAGAAGAAGGATGGGATCTGCAGGCTCTGCATTGACTATCAGGCACTGAAGAAGATCACTGTCCAGAAAGGGTACCCAATCACACAAATTGTTGACGTTCTGGACCAACTCAAGGGGGCCAAATATTTCAACAAGATTGCCTTTAAGTCAGGTTATTACCAGGGGTCTATCGAACCCCCCGATGTGTGGAAGATTACCTTCAAATCCAAGGAGGGCCTTTTCAAATGGTTGGTCATGTTGTTCATATTGACGAATACCATTGCAACCTTCTTGACACTTATGGATGACCTCTTTTGGCCCTTCACCAATGCATTCGTGTTGGTGTATTTAGATGACATCTTGATCTTCAGTTAGAGTTGGGAAGATCACCTCCACCATATTCAACAGGTCCTTCAAACCCTTCGACAACATAAGTTGTGTGCTAACTTGGAGAAATGCACCTTTGGCCTAACCCAGGTTCAATATCTGGGGTACATCATTGATGAGAAGGGTGTACAGGTGGACCCATTGAAGATACAAGTCATTCAGTATTGGCCATCCCCAACCACTCTAACAGAGCTCTGTAGCTATTTGGGTCTTTCCAATTTCTACCATAGGTTCATGTTGGGGTTCTCTCATATCACTTGGACTTTAAGTCAAGTCACCAAGGGCGGAGTGAGAGCAAAGTTCTTTTGGTCAGAAACCCAACAACGAGCATTCTCTGAGTTGAATAATTTCCTCTGTTCAACACCAATGCTCACATTATTAGACCTGCTAATGAGCACTTGTATTGTAGCAAGAATGATGCAACTCCTGGGGCTACCAACTTTACTTAATCAACCCGGGGTTCATACAAATTTGGAGGTGACAGTGTTGTATACACAAATAGATGCAATGGGTCCACTCTTTGTCACTGCTGAGATGGCAATAGACCACTAGGGTTTCTCAAACCAACCTTCTATTGATTTAGAAGAAGTTTGATTACCAATGGAGAAAGGGGAATTTTACCCTGATTGAGAGAATTGAAATATTATTTACTGCAGTAATGAAATATTGAAATAAATGCTTAAAAAACACCACTCATCTATGTATTTGTTAAGTTATCTCACTGTCGAATAATTCTAAACTAACACATGTGGAACCCTAACTGACCTAAGCAGGCAGTATGATCTAATCAAACACTTTACTACTGTGCATATGAATGAACATAACAACCATTTTCTTTTTGTCCTTTTCATGAAAACATGAATGCTAATTATTCTTGATTGTATGGAAGGTGGGTTAGGTGTGGAGAGAGATGGTTATGAAGGGTTAGATGGCTTGAGAGGCAAGCAGGGGCCTTCTCCTATATTTCGTGATGCATTTCTCACAAATCGGCCTCAAAATAGGCCACTACAGGTCGTCCTACAAGATGTCTTAATTCATCTACAGGATCCCTTGTATTCCTACAGGAACAGGCTAAAAGCATAAGGAGTGATTTGGATAGTGGTATAGGGCTTCGGGAAAGTGAGTGATGGGAGGAATAAGGCAAGGAAGTGGTTAGGACTTCCTCAGAACTCAAACCAAAGTTTGTATGATGGTTGGATTTGCTCAACAAGCATGGCAAGTTGTTCTTAGGAAATGATAACTTAGTTTATGGACTAAGTGGATTTTGGCGATCATGGATGGGTGAGGTTAGGTTGGGGCTGCTGATATGAGGTCTTCCTGCACTATTGAAACTCCTACAATACACACATAACTGACATTTACCCATAAATCATGTCAAAGCAAGAGAGATTTCCAACAACATAAGAAAACAAAATTTCATCATTCATTTGCCTAGTTCATGCATGGAAATTCTTGGAACCTATTGTGAAACACCATGAAATATAATACAAATATAGAGATATTAGAAATCACAACTAAAAATGTATCCTTGAAAACTAAAAGATGTTGGCTTAATTAGCATAAAATCCTAAATTTCATAAGAAATCAGAATTCTATCTTTTTGGGGCTGAATGGGAGTTTTCCCTCAAACCATGGTCCCTGAAGGGAGGAGTGAGGCAAGATCCACTTGTTATCATCCTTTTTGGTATTCCTTTATCTCCCTAAAGCTACTACTAAAACTATGCACAAATGGAAGGAAACTAATCAAATTCACCAATACTTGAAATCAAACAATGCCAAAATCAATTCAACAAGTAATCTATGAAATAACATAAGCATACAAGTACACTAA
Organism: Pinus tabuliformis; assembly: GCA_031772625.1. Lineage (NCBI taxonomy): Eukaryota > Viridiplantae > Streptophyta > Pinopsida > Pinales > Pinaceae > Pinus > Pinus tabuliformis. The sequence continues at coordinate 1,082,522,662 of CM062815.1, read as the reverse complement.
GAGGAACCTTTGCTGCTAGGTTTGGGCCCTAACCCAAGAACTTCAACCCTCTGATTCAACTCAGTGCTGGATCAAGGAAATGCTCACTTTCATTAACATATCAAAAAATACATAACAATGTTTTGCCACAATCCTTCAACTCGAAAGTGCTTAGTTATCTTGCATAAAAAATTTGAATCCTAATGAGGCTCTATGCCTCTTTATTTACACAACTGAAGCTGCCAACAAATTCCTTAAATATAGGGAGGCTTGGATCACAATCTCAAGATAAATTGGATCTTAACTATCACTAGCTGGGTTGCCAATGATCCTCATGACTCGACTGCCTGCAACTCTGAGCTGGTGTGATTTGATTGAGGGATCTTCGAATGAGTGAGGACTTAATGAGGAAGATCCATCTCCTATAACCTCTCCTTATTATCTCATTTGAGTTCCTGCACCTTAATTAGCCATAATTTGGCATACTCTTCTCCCAAAAACATGCAATCAATTCACATTAGACCACTAGACATAACATCTTACTTTTACTCATCTCATTAAGAAAAATATAATTAAAACATGAAGGAATCATGAGAAGAGTTTATTTAGTAAGCTTTGGAGGTGTATTAAGGTCCATATATTTACCCAATGATGAGTCTCATCATCACCCCCTACTGAAAGTGTTGCTCATCCTCTGAGCAACTTAATCTATGTCCATGTCCTTCATTGCTCTGGTGGTATCCTTGACATCACATGCTTCTGCTATAGTCTCTTCTTCCTGTGAATAAAATCCTGCCTTCCTCTTTATCTCTTCCCACTACTTTCTTTCTTCTTCTTCTTTCCTTCCTTCCAACATTCCCAAAAGAAATGGTGGACTGAGCCTCAAGCCAATCCAATTGACTTTGAGTCTTTGTAGAGCCTGCTTATACATGGGGGTTCTATTTAGTGCCTCTCTCATTCTATCAAGAGAATGGTATTCTCTAACTTTTAGGCTGTAAGGCAAGGTGTTCCATCTCCTTTGGCAGGCTTGCTGGCTGTCATCACCTAGTAATCTGAACATGTCTTCAAAGTGTGTGACTGCTTGTTCTTGTTCAACAAGGTACCTAGGTTTAAGCTTGGGATCATTTTCAATGAGGTTGTGGGTGTTGATGACAGCCATTGGGTTAGATTGTTCAACTCTGATCATAAGGGGTTCTATCTCTTCTTTTTCCATTACCTTTTTCATCTTTGTAGCTCTTGCCTCCTCATGATTCATCCATGATGCTAAGGCCATCAATTGTAAGTCTCCTAGCTTTGAATTTGGGTCCCACACATTTAAATATGTCAAGGCCAAGTTGTGTAGGTAAAACTCAGATATTTTTTCTCTATCTTCCAAGGTGCTTTGATCACAAAGATTAGTGAATTGTCTATAATCTTGGAAGGGCATAGCTCCTCTTTGTGCTAGGGTCCTTATTCGGAATTGTAGTCATTGTTCCTTGAGAAACAAGGCATAAGACTTTGTTGTCATCCTGCACTAGATTTCCTCCAAGGATAAGCTGGCCATAGTTGCCAAATGGCTTTCCATTTCTTGTAGATGTCCCCTTAGCCATGTGTTCTCAGCTTCCAACTAATATTTCATCATTGCTTCTCTGTCCCTAATGCTACTCAGTTCTTTGCCCATCTCTTGCAATTTCTCCTCCATGTGGCCTACATCCTCCACCCCTTTTGATTTGGAAATTTGCATTCACCTGTGTCCTTGCCCTCTCTTTTTCAAGTTCAAAGAATAGGGGAATGGAAAAATTCTATGGTATTACCCTACCTCCTTCAATGAACCTGTAGTAGGAGCTAAGGTTTGGCTTTGGACTAGGTTCTCTCAGTTCTTTGTCTTCTTTCTTTGTTTCTTATTGAGTGATACCTTCCTAGTCCCTTTTCTGTGTTTCCTGTAGGTTTGACAAAGCTTCCTATAGGATGGCCTCTGCTTCCTGTAAGTTTGTTTGTGTCTCCTGTAGGAGACCTTTTCCCTTTGATGAGGCTGACCTTGTGAAATGCCTCCTAACATAAGTTATTGGAGACTTGGGAGAGGCTTATTCTGATGATCCTTCTCCTTGATTTTTCTCTAGAGGGGTTGCCTTTCCTTGCTACTTTGTTGAATCCTCAATGAAAATTTGAGTTTTGGTGGGTGTTTTAGGTCTCCATTGTATAATCCTAGTGATCTTTCTTGTCCTAAAGTACAGTGGGGTTTGTCTTTGCCTCTTCCCCTTTGATTTGATAGGTATACTTAGGGCAGTAAGAGCAGTTGCTGCCTCTTTCTCTGTGGGCTCTGGAGATACCCTTGGTGATTCTTCTCCTTATCTGTCTTGAGTTGTAGACATTTGTTCATCCTTATGTCCTATTTCCTCCTTTCCATTCTCTTTCTCATCCTCTTCTTTGTCTTCACTTTCCTCTTCTTCTTCTTATTCTTCTTCTTCTTTTATTTCTTCACTCTGCTCATATGTCTCTTGTTTTGTTTCTTCCTCTGTCTCTTCTTCATTCTCCTCCTCTATTTCTTCTTCATTCTCCTCTGTTTCTTATTCATTTTCCTCCTCAGTTTCTTCTTCATTCTCACTAGCAGTGGGGCTTTTGTCATATTCAATAGCTTGAATTGCTCCTTCTGCCTACATGTCTTTAAAGGTTGTCCATGCAATAGGGAGTCTTAGGTTTTGTAGAGAATCTTCAAGGATAAGTTTGATCAACCCACGATGGGATAGTTGTTGACGTTTTCCCTCCTACACTTTCATGCTCATGTCTATCATTGATTGTGGAAGAAAATAGGGTATACTCAATCCGTTTTGAGGAGGTGTGTTCTCTCCAAATCCCAGTTCTTGGAGGAGTTTGAAGTGGTATCCATACACCACACTGTATCTCCCTTCACATGAGATGTATATAATGAGGTGGTAACTGACTTCATTCCAAGGGTATGGAATTCTTTCCCTCCTAACCCCATTTTTGTCCTCCATTGTCTCCTCTCCTTCCAAAAGGAATCTTTTCTTTGCAAGGGTGTTGTTACCCTTGTCTTCTTTCCTCCATGGTAACCCTAAAGGGAATGTAATGATTCTATTTATAACTTCCAGGGTAATTACTACTGATAAGCCCTTCACCACAACAATGGAATTGGTCCTAGTGAGGGGTATGAGTGAGAGGAAAAATTCTCTAGCCACATCATCATCGTATCCTCTCATCCTCTCAAAGAGCCCCATCCATTGGTGCCTTGTGAAAATTTACACTACAGGAGGATGGTGGTGGATTCTTGCTGTGTTTGTGGGTTCTCTCTTGTTGAAACCTCTTGTCATCTTTCCCTAGTAATTGTGGAGGATTGTGTGGATACACTTCAAGAATTCTGGTAGGTGAGGGAGGTTTGAATGTTAACTTTTAGTGACATGCAATACAACTCTCCTATACTGCAATTTCCTTAATCAAATTGAGGATTTTTTCTTCTTTTCAATGGAAAATATGGAAGGTATAGCTCCTACCTCACTTTTCTACGTTCTAGTGAGGATAACCCTTGATTTCACCTCCCTTAGTGCCCACTGACAGTCTTGTAGGTTGATTCCTCTGTATCCTGTAGGCTTCCTATAGGTTTCCAGCGCTGCATATGTTGACTGTTTCCTGTAGGTGCTGCTTTAGGAAGGCCGAGAGCAACTTCTTCGTTCGATGAATCCTTGAAGTTTCTTATGCTCTCTTTGTATGGGAATCAATGTTTTATTTCCATATATGGATGATCGTGTGGGGTGGTGTGCTAGCTGTGTAAGTACGAGCACCTCCTTTTGGACCGTTGGTCCCACTATCAGTCCATCATTCCACCTTACCTCGTAATCATCTCCCACTCCTTTCCTCCATAACTTAACCATTTTTGGCTTTATTCCCTTTTTCTCTTGATTTGAATTTTGCCACGTGTGGAGTGGTCTAACTTTTTTCTTCTCATCGACTGGCCAAAGGTGGCCAAGTTAACTGGCCACCTTTACTTATAAAATCAACTCTCAAATAATCCTACAGTTTTAATCATATCGTACTAATGAGAGAGCATGATTAAGATGACATACCTATGGGTAAGATGATTTGATGATGATGCCTACTGGAGAGTGATGCCTCTTTGCTGCTTATTTTTCTGTGTATTTTCCTCTTTTGATGCTTGTTTCTTTTGATGTGCAGGTGTTTGAGAGTGATGTTGTTGATATTTTTTCTACTGCTGAGCTTTGGAGGAGCTTCTTCATCCTTGGAGTCCTTGTTCTGAAGATGGTTGCAAACTGTGTGGTTTCTTTTCTGTGATAGGCTGCTACATGATTTCCTACAGGATACCTACATGATGTCCTGTAGCTGTCTCTCCTCTAAAATTTCATGTTTTTTCTCAGCTCTGAAGCATAAGGGATATTGAAATGAGTGGAGAAGGGTGATAGGGAATGGTAGGTGAGAGATGTTGTTTCTGGGTATTATTCCTCTTTCCATCTTCTCTCTCTCTCTTTTGTTTGTTTTCTTTTTTCCTTTTTGTAATTTGTATATATATATATATACACACACACACACACAGATATATATATATATATATATATATATATATATATATATATATATATATATATATATATATATATATATATATATATATATATATATATATATATATCTATATATATATCTATATATATATCTATATATATATATATATATTGAATTGATTTCTTTGATGGATGCAGGGGTGACATGGCGATGAAAGGAATGGCTATGATGTGGTGGAGTAAATGGTTTTTCATCCATACATAGGCTTGTGTCATCCTCTTTCTCTCAGACTACCTATCTTGGGATTTTCAAGGTCACTGTAATTCCTACAGGAAACTCCTCTAGGTTTACATGGAATCCTGTAGAAATCACAGAGTTTGTGTAATATGAGCTAGAGGGGTTTATAAGTGGAAGAATAGGTGAATAGTGGAAGATATGAGATGGGTGGATTGAAACATGGCTCTTGTAGGTCCTTCTGTCCCTCTCATGTTGTGCTTATCCTCCTCTTGCTGACCCGCAGAACAAATTTTCCATTTTTTTGCATCCTCTCTCTCTCTATCTCTTTTTTACAACAACTAGTCTGCCTCCAAGGACGTTTTCATCCTAGTTGCCGGACTTGGGTGCCTCAAAAGAGGTTTTCACCTAGAGATATTTTTATTTTTCCTCCTTTTTTTTTAAAACACCCTTGGGCTGCCTCAAGAGGTTTTCAACCCAACAGTGGGACTCAGGTGCCTCATGGAGGTTTTCACCCGAGTCTCTTTATTTTTCAATATTTTTGTTTTGTTTTTGATTTTGTTTTTTTTTTTTCTCTTCAGGGACTTGGTGGGGTGGAAGTTGAGAATTTCTCTACCACCATTATTGTCTTGCTGATGCTATTGATGAATTCTTTCTTTGAAAAGGGCTTCTTGTAGATCTTTAATCTATACCCAATGACAAGCAAAGGGATAGCCTATGCATCAATGGTTCTTATCTGTACAACACCATTATCATGACAATTTTCTATTACATAAGGCCCTAAATATCTATTCCTTAACTTACATTTAAAGTCCTTGTATCGGGAATCATACAACAAAGCCCAATCACCTTCTTGAAACTATTTTTCTTTTATATTCTTGTCATGCCAAATTTTCCTCTGAACTTGAGTCACCTCTGTGTGTAGGAGGGCCTGCATCCTAAATTCATCTAACCCCTTCAGCTAGAGAAATCTTTCTTGTTGTGCCCTAGTGAGTTCTAGATCTAGTTGTGCTGCCATTCTTAAGGTGTTGTATTCAAATTTAATGGAAAATATGGCTTTCTTCCCATAGACCAGCTCATAAGGAGTGAACCCAACGGTGGTCTTCAAGGTGGTATTGTAGGCCCAAGTGGCCTCAACTAATCTGTCTGCCTAATCCTTTCTGTTGCTGCTAATAACTTTGGTCATAATTCATTCTAATGCTCTGTTGGTTACCTCCACTTTCCCATTAGCCTGTGGGTGGTAAGGAGTGGATGTTCTATGCTTGATCTTGTGCTCAATTAACAAATTTTCAATCATGTGAGATGTAAATTGACTGCCTTGATTGGTGACCAATTCTCTAGGGTACCCAAACTTATAAAACACATTTTCCCTTAAGAATTTAGCCACCTTTTCTTCTATTTCTACTTTGATGGCTTTGGCTTCAGCCCACTTGGTTAAGTAGTCAGTGCACACAATGATGTACTGCTTCTGTTTGGATGGAGGGTTAATGGGCCCGATGAAATCCATGCCCCACTTGTCAAATGGCTCGAAAGTCACTTGAGGTTGCAGAGGCATTTCATCCCTTGGGGTAGGTTTCCCCATCCTTTGGCACTGATCACATTGACTGGTATACCTCCTCACATCTTGGTGAAGAGTGGGCCAGTAATAACCAGCTTGTAGTACCTTGAATGTTGTTCTTTTGGATGCAAAGTGACCTCCACAAGGCCCATCATGACAGGTCAGAAGGATGTCGAAGACTTCCTCCTCCCTGACACATATTCTTAGAATTTGATCTGGGCCTAGCTTGAAGAGATTGCCCCCAATCCAAGTGAATGGGGTGCTCTTCCTTATGATCTTTCTCTTTTACTTGGAGGACAAGTTTGGTGGAAACTTTGCAGACATTAAGTAATTTTCTATGTCAGAAAACCATGGAGAGAGAACTAAAATGGCGAATAAGTGTTCATCTGGTAACTGATCATCAACCATTCCTTCCTCCCCTTTAGGAAAAGTCAATCTAGATTAAAAAATGTAACAACATTCTCCTTTCTAAGCTTATCAATAATAGTTAAAACAAACAGTTGCAATAAAAGTAACCATCTAATAATCTGGGCATTTACATCAGGTTTATTCATCAAGTATTTAATTGCAACATAGTCCGTATGTACAAATTTTTGGTAACCAATGATGTAATGCCTAAATTTATTCAATGAATGCACAACAACTAGGAGCTCTTTTTCAGTCACTGTGTAGTTCAGGTTGACTTTCGATAGATTCTTACTGATGAAGTAAATGGCATAAGGTAGCTTGTCATCTATCTGGCCTAGAGCCGCTCCTATGGCTTTGTGAGAGGCATCGACATGTATATGGAAAGGAAGAGCCCAATTTGGGCCTCAGAGAATAGGTACAGTAGTCAGCTTTTCCTTTAGGGTGTCAAAGGCTTCTTGACAACTTTCTGACCATAAAAATTTACAGTCTTTGGCCAATAACCCAAATAAAGGAGAAGCTAACTTGCTGAAATATTTTATAAATCTCCTATAGTATCTGGCTAATCTGAGAAAACTTCTGACATCCCTATGTTTTTGCGAAGTTGGGACGCTTTTGATGATGGCTATCTTATTTGAGTCTACCTACAGTCCTTCCTGGGATATTGAGTGACCTAGAACAATCCATGCAGTCATCAAGAACTCTCATTTTTCGGGACTAAGGGATAAGTTCATTTCAATGCATTTGTTCAACACCTTAACCAGGTTAGAGAGAGCCTCCTGGAAATCACACCCATAGGGTGTAAAGTCATCCATATAAATTTCTACTGCATCATGGACTAGCTCAACAAAGATACTTAGGACTTCCCTCGAGAAAGTGGCAGGGGCATTGTATAGACCAAAAGGAAGGACCATATAAGTGAAAGTACCCCAAGGATAGGTGAAGGTAATTTTATCCTGGTCCTCTAGGCTAATCTGGATTTGATTGTACCCGCTGAACCCATCTAAGAAAGAGAAAAACTTTTTCCCTGCTAGGCCATCTAACACTTGGTCAATGAAAGGCAGAGGGAAATGGTCCTTTTTTGCTTTGTTTAACTCTATGTAACCAACACAAATCCTCCACTTTCCATTTTTCTTTGGGACTAACACCAAAGGAGATACCCACTCACTGTCCAAGATAGGGTATATGAATCCTGCATCTAGCAACTTTTGAACTTCTTCTTTGACTATATCTTTGAGAGCTGGATTAATTCTCCTTTGGGGTTGTTGGAATGGTTTACAACCCTCTTTGATATAAATGTGGTGAGTACACACCGAAGGGTGCACTCCCTTCATATCTTTGTAATTCCAAGCAAAGGCATCCAAATGCTTCCTTAGCATATTACATAACTCTTCTTCTTGGTGTACAAAAAGAGAGGGGTTGATTTTCAGAGTTCTTTCAGGGCCGAATTCTATTGCCTTGACATGAGTAAGATTTGAGTTAGCTAAGCATAGATCAATCCGATGGTTGTTCTTGGTTTCCTTCACTACTTCCTCTAGAGACAAGGTGTTGGGAATTAGATTTTGGAGGATGTGTTCAATCAAATCATCTTCATCTGGATTTCCTCCCATGGCAGTTTCTAGGGTATAGAGTTGGGCGGATTAGACTTCATATTCTTCCTCCTCTTCTAGCCATAAAGGTAAATCATGTTTGAAATATGGCTAAGCAAGAGGGTACAAGACCAACTGCTTGGATAGATGCCCATTTTTGATAATCATGTTTCCAGCCTTGTAGCTGATGTAGGCATCGACAATGGCTAACCAAGGCCTCCCAAGTATGAGAGGATAACCATTAAACCTGGTATGAGGCTGGAGAACTAGGAATTTTGTAGGGTACTCCCATGAGTCAATGGAGACCATCACATCCTCAACTATCCCCTCAGGGGCTACTTTGGATCGGTTTGCAAGCTGCAAGATAGTTGTGGTATTTATTAATGAACCCTGGAGATTCAACCTGAGCATGGTGTCCTTAGTCATTACATTAATGGCAACCCCAATATCAATCAAGGTATGTGAGACAATGGTGCCATTGATGTGCACATCTACTACAGGGATCCCAAGGTCTAATTACTTTGGGAAAATTACCTACCCCATCATTAAGTCAGACAACTTTCCAATGACATTAATGGTAGGGGTGTCTCTTTTTCACCTCCTTGGATGTTTGAAACACTTCTCTTTAATCAGTTTGTTATAAATAGGTACGTCCTTAATGGCTTGGAGAAGTTGAATTTTGACACATAGATTTTTCAATTCACCTAGAATTTCATTCTCTTATGGGGTAGGCTGGAATGGATGAGTTAATATTTTAGGAAAGGGTGGTGGATTCATTCTAGGCATACTTTCCTCTCTTTCCTCCTCATTCTCCCCGGGTGGAGATGGAGGTTGGTTATCCAAGAGTACTCTCCCATACCTCAGGTTGATTTCCTGAATTTCCACATCATAAGAAAGGTAGGATGTCTCTCCACTGTAGACCTATTGTGCCTGTCTGTTGTTCGGGTTCGGATTTGGTTGGGTAGGCATCTGAGGTTGTTTAGGTGGAGTAGGGTGCAAAAGTTGTGGTTGAGTGGGAGGTGAAGGCAATAAAGCTGGAGCATTATTGTATGGGTGCCTCCATCCCTGGGGTGGTGCATTCCACTAAGGTTGTGGAGGAGTATATGGCTGAAATGGCTAGTTGGTTGGCTGGGAATGGTACTGAGGTGTAAAAGACCAGGGAGAAGGTGTAGACCAGGAGGGATGAGCAGGGCCCCCCCAAGGGGGAATGGATGTGTTTTGGTTAGGGTTGTAATATGCATATGATGGCATTTACATGCCCTACTGGTGTGGTCGAGGCCAATGAGGCCTCCTCTAATATATGTAGCAAAGATATTCAGTCACCCCTTCAGTTCCCTGATACACAGCTTTTAGTCTAAGTAGAGAAGGGCAGTTGTCTGTGGAGTGGTTTTCTTCATAGACCGAGAAAATTTATATAAGGTTTAATGGAAATTCATTCTTAGGGTGCCTCCTTGTGCATCTAGGGCATAAGATGGCTAATGCTCTCTCTGCTTCCTCCTGCTTCCTCTTGATTTGCATAGTGTCCATCTGTAGGGAAAGGGTTTGCAACATTTCACTCTTAAATTCTTCCAACATTTTTCCAATTTTACCTTTTGTAGATGTGTTGGAAGAGGATGAGTTGGCCACTATTTGACTACCCCTATCCTTTTCCTAGCTGCCCTAGAATGGTTCTTAAAGACGGTCTTGATATCTTCACAGGGTAGCTGTTAGATGTCCCCTTCTCATAACAGGTTTAGGGTATCCAGAAGATCTTCCTTGGCCCCCTGAGAAGGACTAGATTAAGTGAATCAAGATCAAGTGTGCACATGACCATTTTGTAGCTAAGCTGGAATCTTTCCTCATAATCTTGTAAGGACTAATCATGCCCCAAGGTCATTCTAAAAATTTCCGCTTTAGTGTCTTTGGACCTACAATTGTACATATACTTGTTGTTGAAAGATTGTTTCATTTGAGCCTAGGTGGTGATACTATCCCCAGGTAAACCCATGAACCAATGCAGAGCTGCATCCATGAGAGTGGATGGGAATAATTTCAACTTCTGATCATCAATGGTGTAATCATATGTTCTGCGTATGACAAAAAATTCAAACAAGAAAGTATATGTATCTTCTGAGGTCAGGCCATGGAAGTGAGTGAGAGTAGAGGGGCTTATGTTATTCATCTTGGCATCCCCATTGGTTTCTCTCATGGGAAAATCACCCTCAATTATTTCTATATCTCCCCTTTCATTTCTATTTTCAGACATTATTTCAATTGGAATGGGTTCTTATTCTCCTTCCCCTATAGGCTCCTCAGAAATCTCTGGTTATTCGCCTAAGGGGTCCTCTAATTTACAACCATCGAAGAAGAGGGAAGGTTGGTTGTTTGAAGTGGTGGGGCTATTTGGTAGAAATTTTCCTAAGTTATGCCTATTCCTACGAGGCATGAAAGAACTTTTTTTTTGTCTTGTTTTTCAAGCTTTAAGACTAATTGTAGAATTGAAAAGACAAACTAAATTGAAGCTAACTGTTGAATGAACTCACTTAGAGAATGGAAAAGAAAGCAAACAAACTTACAACTACTTTTGCAAAAATTAAGCTAATAGAAGAATGAAAGAGATAAGAAATGGAAGAAAGAAAGAATATATCACATCTACTCAGACAAATCCCTGGAAACGGTGCCAAAAAGTGATGAGCACCAGTATTGCAACAAGAATGTTGCAACTCCTGGGGCTACCAACTTTAATTCAGCAACCCAGGGTTCATACAAACTTGGAGATGACAATGTTGTATACAAAAATAGATGCAATGGGTCCACTCTTTATCACTGTTGAGATGGAAATAGACCACTAGGGTTTCTCAAACCAACCTTCTATTGATTTAGAAGAAGTTTGATTACCCATGGAGAAAGGGGAATTTTACCCTAATTGAGAGAATTGAAATATTATCTACTGTAGTAATGAAAGACTGAAATAAATGCTTAAAACACACCACTCATCTAGATATTTGTTAAGATATCTCGCTTCAGAAGAATTCTAAGCTAACACATGTGGAACCCTAACTAACCTAAGCAGACAATGTGATCTAATCAAACACTTTAATACTATGCATATGAATGAACATAACAACCTTTTTCTTTTTGTCCTTTTTTGAAAACATGAATGCTAATTCTTCTTGATTGTATGGCAGGTGGGTTAGGTGTGGAGAGAGATGGTTGTGAAGGGTTAGATGGCTTGAGAGGAAAGCAGGGGCATTCTCCTATCTTTCGTGATGCATTTCTCATAAATCAGCCTTGAAATAGGCTAGTACAGGTCATCCTACAGGATGTCCTAATTCACCTACAAGATCCCCTGTATTCCTACAGGAACAGGCTAAAAGAATAAGGACTGATTTGGATAGTGGTATAGGGCTTAGGTAAGGTGAGTGATGGGAGGAATAAGGCAAGGAAGTGGTGAGGGCTTCCTCAAAACTCAAACCAAAGTTTGTATGATGGTTGGATTTTCTTAGCAAGCTTGGCACATTGTTCTTAGGAAATGATAACATGGTTTATGGACTGAGTGGATTTTGGCGATCATGGATGGGTGAGGTTAGGCTGGGGCTACTGATATGAGGTATTCCTTCACTATTGAAACTCTTGCAATACACACATCACTGACATTTATCCATAAATTATGCCAAAACAAGAAAGATTTCCAACAATATAAGAAAACAAAATTTCATCATTCATTTGCCTAGTTCATGCATGGAAATGCTTGAAACCTATTTCGAAACACCATGAAATCTAATAAAAAGTTGGAGATATCAGAAATCACAACTGCAACCTATCCTTGAAAACTGAAAGATGCTGGTCTAATTTGCAGAAAACCCTAAATTTCATAAGAAATCATAATTCTGTCTTTTTGGGGCTGAATGGGAATTTTCCCTCAAGCCATGGTCCCTGAAGGGAGGAGTGAGGCAAGATACACCTGTTATCATGCTTTTTGTTATTCCTTTATCTCTTTAAACCTACTGCTAAAACTATGCACAAATGGAAGCAAACTAATCAAATTCACCAATACTTGCATTCAAACAATGCCAAAATCAATTCAACAAGTAATCTATGAAATAACCTAGGCATACAAGTACAGTAAGAGGAATCTCTATTGCTAGGGTTGGGCCCTAACCCAAGAGCTTCAAGCCTCTGAGTCAAATCAGTGTTGGATCAAGGAAATGTTCATTTTCATTAACATATCAAAAAATACATAACAATGTTTTGCCACAATCCTTCAACTCGAAAGTTCTTAGTTATCTTGCATAGAAAATTTGAATGGATCTAGGCCTATTTATTTATACAAATGAAGTTTCCAACAACTTCCTTAAATCTAGGGAGGCTTGGATCCCAATCTTAAGAAAAACGGGTTCTTAACTATCACTTGCTCAACTACCAATGATCCTCATGACTCGGCCGCTTGCATCTTTGAGTTGGTGTGATTTGATTGAGGGATCTTTGAATGAGTGAGAACTTAATGAGGAAGATCCATATCCTATAATCTCTCATTCTTGTCTCATTCAAGTTCGCACACCTTAATTAGCCATAATTTTCCATAATTTGATCCCAAAAACCTGCAATCAATGCACATTAGACCACTAGACATAACATCTTACTTTTACTCATCTCATTAAGAAAAATATAATTAAAACATGTAAGGAATCATGAGAAGAGTTGATTTTAGTAAGCTTTGGAGGTGTATTAAGGTCCATATATTTACCCAATGATGAGTCTCATCACCTACAAAAACCATTTGAGATTGAGACACATGTCTCCAACTATGCTATTGGTGAAGCTCTTACTCAACATGGGCATCCAGTGGCTTACCACTGTGAGACAATTTTAGACACAGTCTGAAAGTACCCCACTTACGACAAAGAAATGTATTCCATTGTGTAGGTTTGCCATCAATGGAAGCATTACATTCTGGGGAAGTAAATGGTCATCCATATAGACCATCGACCTCTACAGTTCATACAGACACAAGGGAAGTTGCATAACGATAGCCATCAGAAATGGTCCACCTATCTACAACAGTTCCATTTGAACATTAAGTATAAGAAGGGAAGCACCAATAATGTCACTGATTGCCTCAATCGACGACCGATCATGGCGCTAATCACTGTTCTCGACTCCTGTGGGCACAAGACATTTGGGTGGCCTCCTCTTTACAAGAGCGATCCAGAATTCGACATCATATACCTGACACTCATAGAAGGGAATAAAGCTCCAAATTTTCACCTTCAGGATGCACTGTTATGCCACTTGGGACACATATTTTTTCCTTCAAGTGAGCGTGCCAAGATGATTTGGTAGATGCACTACCATTGAGTCGTTGGACACTTCAGAGTAGAGAAAATAGTGGCGGTATTGCAGAAGTATTTTTATTGGCCGAAACTTCATCAGGATGTTGAGAAGTAGATCCTGCACCGCCTGCGCCATTGCGAAACCAACCATCAAGAAGCAAGGCTTGTATGCTCCTCTACCTACTCCTCCTTAGTCTTCAGAATTTGTCTCCATGGATTATATCTCAGGACTTCTTTCTACTAAGCATGAAAACGATTGTGTTTTCATGGTCATTGGTAGATTCTCTAAGATGGCCATCATGGTGGCCTGCAAGAAAAGTATCACTAGAGAGGCCATGACTAAGCTCTTCTTTGAGTGAGTATGGGTACACTTTGGGATCCACCAGTCCATTATCTTAGATCGGGACAACAGATTCCTGAGTGCATTTTGTTCAAGTCTCTGGTTGAGCTTGATACAAAACTCACTAAGTCCATGACTTTCCATCCCCAAACTGATGGCCAAACAAAGGTTGTCAAGAGGATGATCGTATACATTTTGCGCATGTACAACTCGAAGCATCCATGCACATGGGATGAAAACATTCCCTATGTCCAACATAACTACAACATAGCTCTCCACAACTCAACATGCCACAACCCCTTTCAGGTAGGGCTAGGATTTTAGGCATCATGCCCCATTGATGTGGCCATACCATTTGCAGCCACTTAGGTAGATTCGGCTCACATGCAGTCTGAAGCTGAAAGGGCTAACAACTTCATTGAGCATATTCAACATATCCGACAACAGGTCCATGATATATTGGATAGATTCAATGCTAAGTACAAGTAGCGCCATGATCAACATTGAGTGCTGCACAAGTTCTAGGTGGGCGACAAAGTTTGGCTTCATTTGTAGAAAGATTTCCTTACTGGACCCCACCACAAGCTTCACCCACTTCGGTATGGGACATACACCATCACCAAGGCCATCGGTGACAATTCCTTCAAGCTCAACATCCCACCATTCCTTGGTCTGCACCCAGTGTTCAGTGTAGATCGCCTTCGGCCATACTTCCCACCATTGTTGGACACATATGACATTGCAGAACAACTCACACCAACAAAGCTCAACTCATACTGCATGGAACATAGCACAACTGATGAGATCATGGACACATAGATCAAGAACATTTTGCAACAGAGGATACAACTATATCGAGTTGTCAAAGCAGACCAACTCTGTTACTAGGGCAAGTGGTTTAGTAGGGACCACTTTCAATAGAAATTTCCTCACCTCATGGAGGCTCTGCACGCAATGGGGACCATTACTTCCTAAGGGTGGAGGAATGATCTAGGTGGATATTGGTGGCCACCTGCCTATTCCATCTAGACCTCCTTGTTGGTTTCATTTGTTTCCTTAATTGTAGCATAGTTTACTATCTTTGGCAGTTTTTTCGGGTGCTAAACTTTCAGAGCCGTTTTGACGCCTTAAACGACATTTTTTTGATAAATTTCCTTAAGTGATTGCTAAAGCAATCACATCAATAGTTGTAGTTCTCAGAGAGATCTTTCCAATGAGGTATCATACACATCAAACAAAGATAATATGACCATGTTATGCCCCCGAGAAGTTGGTTACCCAACTAACCCCAATGGGGCCCATAAACTCTTGGTGTTACATCTCCTCGAGTTAGGGTTTTGGTTGTTTAGGGTTTTCCCTTATTGTTCAATAATAAAAAGGCCCTTGAGGCTCATTGTAACTTATTTCAGAGGCATGTAGCTACCACATCTCTTCTCAGAGATAATCTATCATCACCTGAGCTATCTTATTTCCATTCCGTTTGTAAGCATAGTTCAATATTTTTCTGTTAATGAAATGAAGTGTTTTTCTGCTGCATTTCTGTGTTTATGATTATATTTGTAATTTTTTGTGTTCATGTTTAAGTTCGGATTAATGGTATTAGAGCTGTCTGCTCTTTCTTTGTTTTTCATTTGAATGTCCCCAATGAGGTTAGGGTATAAGGAGTTAGGGCTTGATCTAGTTTAACCATATCAAAATTAGCCTCGCAAAACCCGACGACCTCCCATGGCAGAAGAAAAGAAAGATGAGGGGGCAGGAGATCCTTTCAAAATGTTGCTCGAGGAAGCCCTCAAGTGATAGAGGGATGTGATGATGGATAACTTTGCCTAGATCCTTTGATGGCTACCCACACACGATGCATCTTCATCCAACAACCACTCTGGAGGCGCCACTCCTTTTAAGGTACAAGTTAAATTCAATATTCCCATATTCGAAGGCCTGATAGATGCAGACGTCGTAGATAAATGGTTAAGTTTGTTGGAAGGATAGTTTTCAGTTCACGACTTTTCTAATTAGGAAAAAATTACGTTTTCACTTTTCAAAGCCACCCCACATGTCAAGGACTGGTGGGAAACCTATTGTGAACAAAAGAACGAGAGTGAACCCTCACTGTTTTCAGATGCACCCAGTTGGAATTCTTTCCGAGATGCCATCAAGGAACAGTATTACCCTATCTGGAGCTATGAAGATAAATACATAGAGTGGACCATGCTACGGCAAGGAAGGGACCAAGTTGTGTTAGAGTTCACAAATACTTTCAATAACCTTCGCACGAAGCTGGGTATCAAGTATACTGAGCGACATTTGGTGCTCAAGTACTGCGGCTGTTTACATAAGTACATCCAAGATGAGATGGAGTTCCTGGACATTTCCTCGCTTGACACGGTGTATTGGTACGCTCTAAATATAGAGAAAAAGTTTAAATAGAAGCAGGACTTTGGATTTTCAAATCCAAAGCAAGGAGAAGGTGCCCCCAAACCACAAAACAAGGGACCAAGCCAAGGTGGGGCTACCCAGGACAACCCACCGAAGCTGCAAGAAAAGAACAACACCACAAAGACGAAGAAGGACATGGGAAAATGGTGTGAGTTCCATAAGAGCTCCACTCACAATACAAGTGAGTGTCGGGCCAAGAAGTCACTAGTGGCTAAGTTGAAGGGTTCTGAATCAGACGTAGGTTCATAATCTAAATCAGAACCTGATAAGGGGACTGACAAAGGGAATCAAATCATTGATGTAGAGCTCAGTGCGACCGCAGACACCACAAAGATCCATAAAATTGAGCCTGAAGATCCAGAGGAGGGGGAATGCCTCATCCACTCATAGATGTGGGTGAAGGGTTCTTTGTTGCAGTTCATTGTCAACAACAGGATCTAAAAGAACCTCATTTCAGCAAAATTCATTAAGCGGCTGGGCCACAAGAATATAACACATCCACAACCGTAGACCATCAGGTTGCTTCACCAAGGACGAGATCTTCACGTCAGCCAGCAGTGTCGCCTCCCCTACAGCATCAAGCCCTTCACGGATGAGGTATTGTGTGATGTTGCTCCTCTTGAAGTGTTGGCTTATTGGGGCTTGACCCAGGTTCAGAGTTAATTAGCCAAACAAATCCTGGTACTACTGGCCCTTTCAGAAATAGTCCACGGAGCGTGGCCTGAGGTCTCACCCGAAGTAGTATGGGAGGGTTCTAGAACCAGGTTTCCGCACCCTAGAGATGTCTGATGAGTTCGACTGGTCCGCGGTTTGACCTTGCGCGTAGGTTGCTTTGGCACTTTCCCGCACTTCGTAGCCTGATATATTGCCTTCGCGCAACCCTACTCAGGGGTTGAATGTCACGCTCTATGTTATTACCCAAGACCTCAATGGTATTCCAACGTTAGTTAATTAGTTTTGCCTACTTGAGTGCTTAAGTATACTTAACAATATAAACCATTCATACAAGTGCGCACAATAAATAAATAGTATATTTGCAAATTATATCAATCCTTCATTAACCCAGGAACAAATACACAAAATTATAACAAAAATTCTCTTTAATAAGTCCTTCCTCAGTTACAGACTCGACTTCACCCTGCGAACTCAATTGCAGGGGTCCATGCACTCAACTGCGGACTACTAGGCCTCTGCGCACTTAGCTGCAGAGCCTTCTCCTACTCTACGACCTAAAGACACACTTTACACTTCGACTCAATCACTTAGACTTCTTACTACTTCTCCTCTTCTCTTTTCTACTTAGAGCCTCACTCTATTTATACAATCCCATGGTCCATGGACCATGGGTAGGTCTATCCAGCCGACATTACATTACAAAACTAGGGCGGACAACCCTGTGACTCTATCATACTTTCAGGCCCCATGCCTGCAATTCGCGGAGCTTTACAAGATTCGGTCAAAACTTGGGCTTTGAGCCCCAAAACATGCCTTGGGGGGATTCCATGCTCAATAGGCCCCCAACACAAACATCGTGACTCACCCTTGAGTCACTCTGTTGGCGCGATGATCTTGGCACGGAGTCCCTCCAACTGTTCTCGAACAACACAGAGGTCAGAAGTGCACTGAGCTACTGCTTACTGGATCTGTTGCATACGCTGCTCTGAGACCTCTGTGTCGGGAGTGCTTCTCTGCATCAATGTGTGCATCCCTTGAATGTGTGCGAGCTTGCCTTCGATGTCTATCATGATGGTGAAGGCCTCATCCATCCAAGGTTGGATGCACGCTTTTAGGACTGCTTCCTTATGTTGTGTCACGTCCACCTGCTCCTTTAGTGCTTTAGCCTTCTACATCTGCGCAAGCCTCTGGGTGAGGACCACCATCTGCGCAATTCCTTGGATACTGTCATACCACTATTGGAGTTCTCGCACCTCTGTCTTTAAGCACTGGATTTTGGGGTCCTCCTGCAGAGTTGTGAGGACCTCAAGTGATTCTTCCAACATGTTGGTGTAGTCTAGCACTGCAACTCTGATTTCCTCCAATCTCACTGTGATAGCGCTAGCGCGCTGTTCCCTGACTTCTGGGGGAGTGGATGGCTGCGCCTTTAACTGCAACTTCACGATCTAAAGGTTCAGCTCTAGCTAAACCTTTGTCATTTCTTCTCTTGCCTCATGAACCCCTACTGCTAACCTATGGATCCGCGTATTTACTGGTAGACCTGCAGGGATGGCCAGCTCCGGGATGCTTCGACAAGCGTCATCGATCACCTGTACCAGTTGTTGATTCTATGACACCAACTCGTTGCGCTGCAAGCTTAGTTGTTCCATATTTATTTTCTGCTCACTAAGGACTTGGAGCGCGCGGCTCTCCCTAGCTCGCAGATCTGAAGTTATCCCATCATGCAATACATATAAGGTCTTGTGTGGGAGTGCAACAAGATTGATACCGAGACCTTTCGGTGCGCTAATAGAAGGCCTATTTGCCTCATTTGATGGCACTAGTGCTCCTTCTAGCAGCACTATGGTGTTTGTTATCCACGCGTGCAACATCTGCTCTACTATTGAGGATCTGTCTGTACCAAGTTGAGGGGGGCATACTTGTAATTCCTACAACTACACTTTGAGGGCCCCCAACACAATCTATTATCTAGTTCTCCTGCATGAAATATTGGAGAAGCTCAGTGGTGACATCGTGCACTGCTTCACTGATGTCGTGTAGATCACCCTCGGTTAGGGTGATCAGGTGAATGGACAATTTCGAGGCCTTGGCCTTCTTCCGCGACCCTGCCTACTCGGCCAGGTGCTAGCGTTTCAGCTGCGTTGATGCGGTTTGTGGGTCCGCACCTCCTTCTTCTGCTCCTGCTTCCTCTGCTTCCTTCCCCTGTGAAAGCATTGTTTGGCCCTCGCCCGCCTTCAAGGATGCTTCCTGTGCTGCTACTACTGCTGTGGCCTTTTCCTGCTCAGCTACTTTTTGTGCTGTGTCCCGCGCTGCCTGTACTTCTGTTTCCGTTGCTTCCTCCCTTCATTTTTCGGCTAACTGTGCGATGCGTAGCTTGGCCTCATCTTTCTTTCTTTGCGTCGTTGACTTCTTGATCGCTGCAATGTCTTGGGTGCGCCACTCTGGTGGCCATGCCTCCAGGACATTGAAAATGACGTCGTCAGTGGCTACGAAGGGTAGCTTTTCCCACTGCTTAGTCAGGTCCTTGCGCGCCCTGATATAGTTGTTATCCATGTCCACTTTAAATTCTGAAAAACCCTGCAAACTATTGTAAACAGTGGGTGACAACCATGGTTTATGTTTGGTCCCCATTCTGAGGTTCATTTCCATGAACAACCAAAAGATTTTGCTGTCGTGTATCTGCTTAGCATCCTTCATGGCCCAGAGCGAAGCATACTTCGCGGCCTCTGGCAGGTCCTTGTCAATTATGGGGAATTTACTATCCTCCGGCAACTCCCCAACCATGAGCACTATGGACAACAAAAACCATGCATAGTGGAATGTTTTTCCTTGTTCCTAGGCTTCGCGACAATTTTCTAAAAATTCTTGGCAGAGGAACTCATACCTGTTAAACTAGACCCCCTCCACGCACTGCTTAGACAATGCTACCACCGGCGTGGGGACTTCGTCCGCGCAACACTTGCACATGATCTTTCCTACCAAGATTTGGGTCGCTACATGCACTGCTTTCTCCTTGATGTTGGAGATGGCATAGCCCCTCTTCTTCTTTTCCAGCTTATACTTTTTCTTCATGGCCTCCGCGATGGCCAAGTCACTGCCCTTCCCTTCCAATATGTCCGCGGGGTCCTCTCCTTTACATGGAAGCTAGGAGACACGGTGAATCAGGTCTGCCATGATGGGGATGGGCTCCTCCAGCCATAAACACCCATCATGCACCAGGTAGAGCAGCTGCCTGATGACGAAAATGGTTATTGGGGCACGGTGGAAGTGCGGCACCCAAAGAAAATTCAACAATCTATCCTTCTCCACTCCACGCAACCACTTCCACGGCTCTAGCTTTGTAACCCCCGCCGCGGTGTTCTGCTTGGGCTTCATGAGGTTCCTTGTCTCTAGGTGAGGGAACTTCTCGTGGTCAGCGAGGTCCCAAGCTTCAAATTTTAGGCTCAGCACGCGTCCCAAGTGCGTGCCCTCAAATATAATGTTATCTGGGAGGAGCAAGTTTTGGAGCGAGCTCTTGGTCTCGTCCAAGTCCTTGGGCACTTTCACCTTCCCTTTTCATGGGGGGACATAGGCGGGCAATTTTGTTACAGAGCACGTAGGTTGAGTGTCCTCCTCCATGCCTTCATCCTCCTCCTCCGAGATGATAAGATCCTCTAGATATTCTTCTTCTTCATCCGTCTCTATGGTGATGGCTTTCCCTTTCTCCTCCATTGATAGTTTGCTACGCAGCAGGTTCTGTAGGGACACACATACGTGGACCATTGCTTGTTTGCCCTTATTAGGTCTTGGCATGCGTGGTGATTTCGAGATTTCTGCCACAATCCTAGTGCCTTTTAGAACATCACCCAAAGTCAGGGTCTGTGCGACCTCCTCAGCGGTCGTTTATGTTATGTCCATAACATCTTAAGCAGTTGCCATCGTACTCATCCGGAAATATAACACTCACGAACTCAGGGGCTCAATCAACGCTCGACTCACAACACTCAGGGCTTTGCTCAATCACTCAATTCACAAATGACCAAGTGTTGTTTGTTGGGCAGCCCTTTGTATTTTATAGCGCTTTTTGAATTCGAATTCAACTGTTCCCCCCAATTCTGGTTCATTAATGCTTTCTTGGCGGTATATTTTCCCAAATCTTGCCCATAAATCGCGTCTTAAATGCCTACTTCCCACTCCATTTGGCCTCAAGTTAAGCATCCCATTGTGAATAGTGACTTCAATGGTCACTTTCTAGGCGACCCACGTATTAGCACAACCCCCCGTGCACAGTCGCGAACCTTGTGACTTTTTTTTTTTGCATGCAGCTCCAACCTCGCACAGCTTCCAAGCAAATTAGTTTATAGTCTTGCGCTTCCTTTCAACTTCTTGGAGTGCTAAGACTGTTCCTTCCTCTGCTAGTCAAGCGGCCGCGCCACCTGTGTAGAGTTCCATCCTGTCCTCCGTCATGGTTCCTGGAGAATCCCCACCTTTTATTGTTATGATCGGCATCGCGCACTTCAACATTTGCAATGCGCTACCCTGGTCACTATGCTTAGAAATGTTCGGTCCAAGCCAAGGCATCAGACTAATCAATTCACGAAGATAGTTCTCAAACTTGTCAGCATGATCATACACACCTTGTCTTACCATCCTAGTTTTTTCGGCGAGAAAATCTTCCTTTATTTCGTCCTCCAGCTTCTTGACTTCCACATCTGCCAACACACTCTTCTTTCTTAATTGTACCCTTTCTTCTTCAAGTTCTTGGAGTCTAAGGTTTCACTGTTGGATTTCAGCTTCCAAGGTTCCACAAACCGTCGTCCCTACCAGTGCTGGATTAGGCCTTTCAAGTACTAGAGGGCTTACAATGTTCGTCTCATATTCCAGCCTTGGTAGTGCCTGCGCGATCAGGTTCTTGCACGTGGTCCTATACACCCATAGAACCGCTGGTATGCACAGGTCCGAGTTAGTCCATTTCGCATTATGGACCCTGTTCAGTACTTCCACACTTTGTCAAAGGCTTCCACACAGATAACCTTCTACGCGCTTGGTTTTATCATACCTACTAGTCCCAAATAGAGGGGTTGTTCACGCCATTTTCTTGCTCGTTCCTGCTTTCCGATCATGTTTCCTATCGTGAGGATGGTGTGCCTTTGTGCAGGTTGTGCACCATAGGCTTGTATCCATCTAGAAAGGTGGGCGCGCAACCCGTTTTGTCTGTCATACTTGGCTTTTACCCGAATCTGAGGCTTCCCAAATCATAGGCGCATCATCCTTCTGTATTCACGCCAGTCCTCAAAACTTTGCTGGTGCGTACCCCACCACCTTGTAGGCGTAGCACACAATACCCATTTTAGAGCATCGAAATGCTGCTGTTCCAGTACTTCTCTTTCAAATTTGTTTAGGAAATCATCAACCTCACTCAACCTATCATACATAGGAAGATCTCTTACCTCTGTTGCCATGCAGCGCAGTGACCATGTCATCATGTTACAGTTGAGTGTGGTTACCTCGTGTATTCGGTTTTGCCATCGTTCTATTTCCTTGTCCGAATCTGAGGTGCAGGAGCTTTTGCGCTCCCATGAAATCCTGCCATCCGTTGTTGGATTTACCCAATCTTGCTCCCGCACAGTTATCTTATAGATACAGTCTAGATCGTTGTCGCTATCGTAGTCGTGCACTGGATCTATGTAGCGCGATCCTTCCGCAGGGTCTAAAGGTACCACTACGCGCAGTGACTTTTTCTCAAAAATCATCTTGCACTTCTTTAGATTTATCACTCTATTCATGTTAGTTTCCCAATCTATTCCTAGTGGCACGAGATAGGGATTGCTATCATCAACAATGTCTATCACTTCAAAATATGCTAGCGCGCTTACTCCTTCGATGTCTACTGTGATTCCCTGCAATCTCCCCATAGGTAGGATCTTTTGCTGCTTTTCCATTCACAGTTGGATAGGATACCATTGTAGCGCAGGCTTGCCCATGCACTCCCATGTCTGCTTTGGCAGGACATTCGCATCCAAACGTAGATCTAGAATCACTTGATTCATTTCATATTCCCCGATCTACGTGGTGAATCTCATCTCCCTTCATGTTCGCGTCGTGTGCTTCCCAAGCTTCCGAACTAAGCGCGGTTCTCCTGGTGCGATCCCAGCACATCTAGTTATGAGTTCTTACAACCCCTTCACAGCCTTGCTGTCACGCAGAAGCTTCATGCATGTCTCCAAAAATGTAGTGAGAATCGATGGGTCCACTTTTGATTCTAGTATGTCTTTACTTCCGGAAGTGGAGGAATCCGCGAAGCTCCTCTTAGCTTCCATGAATGTCTCTTTAGCGCGCTCCAAATCAAATTTAGGTTCCTTCGTTGGAGCCTTGCAAACCCATGTACTTTCTTCGTGATACTTGCCTTTGTCATCCCCTGTTGTGATACCACTCCGGAGCATGATATTTACATTCGAGTCTTCCTCGCACAACTCAGACCTCATCATTTGTAGATTCCGAGTCAGGGGAGGTTGGAGTGCTGCTTTATCGTGCAACCTCGCTATCAGTGTGGGACAGTCCTCTGTCTCATGTTCAAATTGTGTACAATATAAGCATGATGGTCTTGTTGGATTTGTATAATCGTGGGCATAATGCCCCGATCCTCCGTAATGGTAACATATCAGTTGGCCGCAACATCTTCCTGGTCCCATTCCTCCTCGGCCTCGTCTGTGCCCTTGAAATCCAGCGCACGCCATTCCTACATTTTGATCGAGGGGCCATGTTTCAGCCTAAACTCTGTAGGTAGGAGTCCAATCCATCATCAGTTCGTAACTTCTATAGGTGCGCTCATCATGGCTTACTGACCTACATAAATTACAAAACAACTACTGGGAATTCTACATATACTTCTGTAATAGATGGCAGTTATTTGTAGCGTGCTTGTAGGTGCCGCGCTTGGTCCTGCTTATGCCTCGGGTCTCAATGGCATTGGTCCTCCTCCCACCAGGTAGTTCGCGAAGACTAGACAATGGTACTTGTCATGTCCCTGGCCTTTGCACTTTACGCACCATACCTTGTCGCGCACTTCTGGACGAACTGCCCTGTCTTGTTTCAAACTCTGCATCTCAAGGCACAAGTTCTTCAAATTTGCGTGAATATGTTGGACTCCTAGGTTTGGATCTTGTATCGGAGTCTCGTGCAATCTCATTGCGACCTCTAAAGCTTCAGCCTGAGTGGTTAGCCTTTTTTGTGACAACACGTTCCGTAGATGCGATTTTAACGAGGCTACAAACCATTCGTGGTGTTTCCTGTCTGTTACGGTCATATTCACTTCGAGAATTGTGAACTTCAGTCTTTGATCCAACTCCCATGGGGTTTCACCTGGTAACATTGTGATTTCCTTGAATCCAATGATCGATTGTGCCTCCGATTTTGCCCTGCTAAATTCTTTGTTTAGCGCAGTCTGGATATATGCTATCCCCGCATTCATATTTTCATTGGAATGCTTAGTGTACCAAGTTAGCACGCGATCCTGTAGAGCACTGACCAACATTGTCTTCTTTATATTGTCGTCCATGACACCCTGTGCTTCCCATACTGATTTTACCACAAACCAAAATTGGTTCGGATCTTCATTCCCTACTCCCTTGAACACTGGCAGCTTTATCATGCTGGCCATACTGCTTCATGGTGGTGAAGGAGGTGGTATGGGCAAAGTCGGGGGTGAAGATGGTGAAACTGGTGGTGGTGTGGGAGGGGGTGTTATGTGCAGAATTCTCTGCTTTATCAGATTGATCGCACTTCTTGGTGAAACCTTCGTGAGCTCTTCTTCTCCTCCTCGTGGAGGTGATATCAAGGGGCTAGTTTCTAGTTTTGTGCTTCCTTCGTTTTTGTAGATCCTCCCACTTCGCGTAGCCCAAAACATCAATTTATTTTCATAATGCGCTTTTCACACAATAGCATTTTAATCCAAGTGTTCAAAGATTTAACGTACTTACCTCGCGGTCCCTTGAGGAAGCGCCGTTCTGCCTCACTATAGCTGACTGAAGTATCTACCGCGAATTCGGTGATGAACCCTCCTATGATCCAATCCAGCCAGTGATTGACAGCGTGCGTGATCTTGTCTTCCAATGCTTCTAGTCTGCTCACCAATTCTGGAGTCAGCACAATATGTTTGTCGAGTTTACACCTTCCTTGACTGCCTGCTAGCTTTGCGATCCACTCGTACAACTCAGTGGGGAAGGATGCAAAGAAAATTTCGTGAATTTCCATATATAAGTAGCAATATAACCACTCTTCCTTTGATAATCACAGATTCCTGTTTTCCTGCGCCGCGAACTCGTCAATATTTCTGTCCAACCACTCTTCAATTCCTTTCTTTGTCAGATTCCAGTGATACAACATCATACATGTCTATGCAGATCCCGGTCCCGATAACGGAACCATTTGTTGGCTTATTGGGGCCTGAACTAGGTTCGGAGTTAATTAGCCAAAAACATCCTAATACTATTGGCCCTTCGACAATAATCCACGGAGCGCAGACTGAGGTCTCACCCGAAGTAGTATGGGAGGGTGTTAGAACTAGGTTTCTGCACCCTGGAGATGTCTGATGAGTTCGACTGGTCCGCGGTTTGACCCTGTGCGCAGGTTGCTTTGTGCACTTTCCTACACTTCGCATCCTGATATACTGGCTTCGTGTAGCCCTACTCAGGGGCTGAACATCGCGCTCTGCGTTATTATCGAAGACCTAAATGGTATTCCAATGTTAGTTAATTAGATTTTCCTACTTGAGTGCTTAAGTATACTTAACAATATAAACCATTCATACAAGTGTGTGCAGTAAAGAAACAGTATATTTGCAAATTATATCAATCCTTCATTAAACCAGGAACAGATACGCAAAATTATAACAAAACTTCTCTTTATTAAGTACTTTCTTGGTTACAGACTCGACTTTGCCCTGCACACTCAGCTACGGGGGTCCCCACACTCAACTGCGGACTACTAGGCCTCTGGGCACTCAGTTGTAGAGCCTTCTCCTACTTTATGACCCAAAGACACACTTTACACTTCGACTCAATCACTTATACTTCTTCCTACTTCTCCTCTCGTCTTCTCTACTTAGAGCCTCAATCTATTTATACAATCCCATGGTCCGTGGACCATGGGAAGGTCTATCCAGCTGACATTACATTACAAAACTAGGGCGGACAACCCTGTGAATCTATCATACTTTCGTGCCCCGCACCCGCAATTCGTGGAGATTTACAAAAAGATTCGGTCAAAACTTGGGCTTTGAGCCCCAAAACATGCCTTGGGGGGATTCCATGCCCAACTTAAAGTTTTTGATGTATTTTTAGGAAAACCATACTTATGGAAGCGACATGTTGTATATGAGTCTAGACCTCCCTTTGTGATTATTACTTAATAAGTTGTACAGGATACTGAAGGTAGCCCCACCTACCGCCATCTCTTTGTTCACTGCAAAGCAATGCAGTAAGATCATTTCCCAGACCAGGAAATTCATTTTCCTTATGATTCACCCCCAAGGAAAGAAGAAGGTTGTGGCCACGATTTCCAAGCAGGGCTCCTCTGCACAACAACAATAGATGGACAAGGTCATGGAGGAGTACAGGGACATTTTTGCCTCACCCACAAGGGTACCTCTGCACTGTCAGGTCAAGCACTCCATTGATTTGACCTTGGGCGCACCACTACCCAATGGACCAATCTATCAACGCTCTGTTATGGAGAGCGATGAGATCAAGAGGTAGACTCAGGAACTACTGCAAAAAGGGCACATCAGGCAAAGCTCATCACCTTGTGGGAGCCCGATTGTTTTGGTACAGAAGAAGGATGGGACCTGGAGGCTCTGTATTGACTATTGGGCATTGAGAAAGATTGCTGGCTAGAATAGGTACCCAATCCTGCGGATTGATGATCTTTTGGACCAGCTCAAGGGGGAAATATTTCAGCAAGATTGACTTGAAGTTAGGTTATCAATATGTGCCTATCGAACCCTCCGATGTGTGGAAGACTGCCTTCAAATCCAAGGAGGGCCTTTTCGAATGGTTGGTCATGCCATTCGAATTAACGAATGCCCCTACAACCTTCATGAGACTGATGGAAGACATCTTGTGGCCCTTCATCAATGCATTTGTGGTGGTGTATTTATGTGACATCTAGATCTTCAGGCATAGTTGGGAAGAGGACCTCCACCATATTCGACGGGTCCTTCAAACCCTTCGACAACACAAGCTATGTGCTAACATGGAGAAATTCACCTTTGGCCTAACTTAGTAGGGTGTACATGTGGAGCCATCCAAGATAAAAGTCATTCACGATTGGCCAGCCCCAACCACTCTAATAGAGCTCTACAACCTTTTGGGTCTTGCCAATTTCTATTGTAGGTTCGTGTTTGGGTTCTCTCAAATCACTTGGCCTTTAAGTCAAGTCACCAAGGGTGAAGTGAGAGAAAATTTATTTTGGTCGGAAACCCAACAATGAATGTTCTCTAAGTTGAAGAATCACCTCTGCTTTGCACCAGTGCTCACTTTACTAGACCTGCAACAACCTTTTGAGATTGAGACAGATGCCTCTAACTATGCTATTGGTGTAGTTCTACTCAACATGGGCATCCAGTGGCTTACCACAGTGAGACACTTTCAGACATAGTTCGAAAGCACCCCACTTACAACAAAGGAATGTATTCCATTATGTAGGCTTTCCGTCAATGGAAGAATTACATTATGGGGAAGGAAACGATCATCCACATAGACCACCAGCCTCTATAGTTCATACAGACACAAGGGAAGTTGCAGAACAATCACCATCATAAATGGTCCACCTATATGCAATAGTTTCATTCGAACATTCAGTATAAGAAGGGAAGCACCAATAATGTCACTGATTGCCTCAGCCGATGACCGGTCATGGCGCTAAGCACTGTGCTCAACTCCTGTGGGCACGAGACATTGGGGTGGATACATTTTTACAAGAGTGATCTAGAATTCGGCACCATATACCAGACACTCCTCGAAGGGAATAAAGCTCCAAATTTTCACCTTCAGGATGCACTGTTATGCCACTTGGGACACATATGTTTTCCTTCAAGTGAGCATGCTAAGATGATTTGGTACACACACTACAATCGAGTCGCTAGACATTTCGGAGTAGAGAGAATAGTGGCGGTATTGCAGAAGTATTTTTATTGGCCGAAACTTCTTCAGGATGTTGGGAAGTATATTAGATCCTACACCTCCTGCGCCATTTCCAAACCAACCATCAAGAAGCAAGGCCTGTATACTCCTCTACCTACTCCTAGTCAGTCTTTGGAATCTATCTCCACATATTATATCTTAGGCCTTCCTCCTACTGATCATGGAAACGATTGCATTTTTTGTGGTCATCGATAGGTTCTCTAAGATGGCCATCGTGGTGGCCCACAAGAAGAGTATCACTGGAGAGGCCACGATTAAGCTCTTCTTTGAGCGAGTATGGGTACACTTTGGGATCCACTAGTCCATTATCTTAGATCGGGACAACAGATTCCTAAGTGAATTTTGGTCAAGTCTCTAGTCGATGCTTGATACAAAACTCACTAAGTCCATGGCTTTCCATCCCCAAACTGATGGCCAAATAGAGGTTGTCAAGAGGATGATCTTACACATTTTGCGCATGTACAACTCGAAGCATCTGCGCACATGGGATGAAAATATCCCCTATTTCCAACACAACTACAACATAGCTCTCCACAGCTCAACAAGCCACAACCCCTTTCAGGTAGGGCTGGGATTTCAGGCATCATGCCCCATTGATGTGGCCATACCATTTGCAGCCACTTAGGTAGATTCAGATCATGTGCAGTGTGAAGCTGAAAGGACTAACAACTTCATTGAGCACATTCAACACATCTGACAATAGGTCCATGATATATTTTATGGATTGAATGCTAAGTACAAGCAATGCCATGATCAACATCAAGTGTTGCACAAGTTCTAGGTGGGCAACAAAGTTTCGCTTCATTTGTAGAAAGAGCACCTTGCTGGACCCCACCGCAAGCATCGCCCACTCCAATATGGGCCATACACCATCACCAAGGCATTTGGTGACAATTCATTCAAGCTTAGCATCCCACCTTTCCTTGGTCTGCACCCAGTGTTCAATGTAGATCGCCTTCGGCCATACTTCCCACCATTGTTGGACACATCTAACATTGCAGAGAAACTCACACCAACAGAGCTCAACCTGGACTAAATGGAATAGGCCAAAACTAATCAGATCATGGACACATAGATCAAGAAAACTCAACAAAAGAGGATACAACTATATTGAGTTGTCAAATTAGGCCAACTCCGTCACCAGGGCAAGTGGTTCACCAAGGACCAGGTTCAACAGAAATTTCCTCACCTCATGGAGGTTTTGCATGCAATGGGGACCATTCCTTCCTAATGGGGGAGGAATGATCCAGGTGGATATTGGTGGCCGCTAGCCTATTCCACCTAGACCCCCCAGTTAGTTTCATTTTTTTTCTTAATTGTAGCACAATTTACTATTTTTGGAAGTTTTTCTGGTCCTGACCTTTCAGAGCTGTTTTGAGGCCCTAAACGACGTTTTGTTGGCAAAATTCCTTTGATGATTACTATGGAAATCATGTTATCATCTGTAGTCCTTGGAGAGATATTTCCAATGAGGTATCATATGTGCCAAACAGAGATAATATGACCAAGTTACGACCCCGGGAAGTTGGCTACCCAACTAACCCTAGCGGGTCTCATAAACTCTTGGTGTTACATCTCCTTAGGTTAGGGTTTTGGTTGTTTAGGGTTTTCCCTTATTGTTCAATAATAAAAAGGCCCTTGACCCTCATTGTAACTCAGTTCGGAGGCATGTAGCCACCACATCTCTTCTAAGATATGAGCTACCATTGCCTGAGCTATCTTATTTCCATTCTATTTGTAAGCATAGTTCAGGATTTTTCTATTAATGAATGAAGTGTTTTTCTGCTGCATCTTTGCTTTTATGATTATATCTGTAAGTATTTATATTCCTATTTAAGTTTGGATCAAAGGTTCCCTAGTAAGTATTTATAGGTTGTTATACCCTTTGACTTACCTCCAAGAACAAATTGAATAGAAAAACCAAGTTTTCTCATAACCATAGTATCAAGACTTTAGAATTGTGAATTGGATGAGACCATATTTTCTAGAGATGAATATCAAGCAAATTATGTTACAATCACTATAGAAAAGCGAATCTCCATATATTCAAATGTGTTCTATTTATCTTGTGTAATTTGAGTTGTCCATTTCGTAACATGCATATAATATGACGGAATATAAGATAATTTGAATACATTTTGGCATAAAAATCAAATTAAGAAGATATAGATAAAAGAACCTTTATGTAACACCCCACATTTTTGCCATAGGTCACTAGCATTTATTTTAATTTATCTTAGTTTCTCATTTTCCTAATTAGTATCAATTTGGACTTACCTACATTGATGAATACATTTAATATTAAGATAGTTGGACCTATTGTTGTGCATATGTTGTCATTGATGTCAAATCCAAACAACATGGGAGCTTGTTGAATGTGTTGCATAATCTTTGATGTCATTAATATGAGAGCTTGTTATGTAATAACTTGTTGATCATTCATGATTGGAGTGAAGGTTTCAGGAATCTTTCCTTTAGTTATCCTAATCAAATGAAAACAAAAAGTATTTGGATAGATAAGCCTCTAAAATAACTTTTCAACGGTATATGGAACTTAGCCTAACTCCTTAGGAATGCAGAGAAAACTCAGTTTGAAAGTACAATCAAGGTTTCAGACAATTCATGGTTATGGACAAGCTTAAGTATGGAGAGCAGGCCCCTCATTGGCTCAATGCCAAAATCACAAGTTAAAAGTTTAGGAGGAAGCATGACGACTGATAGGTAGTAGGTGTTATAGACATTTTTGTGCCTTACAGCTCTGAGCATGAAATGCGCATAATCCAAGGGATCCAAAGTCCCTAAAAGTGTTGTTCCTGCCCCTAAAGGAACAAGGTCAGCAAACTACAGCTTCTCCCAGAAGTTCTCCACCAGAAACTACTCAGAAACAGTCAAATCAGGATCATTTCAGTGGCTCCACTAGCTACCTGCGTTGCATAGCACCCCAGTACACTAGCTAGGTGCGTTGCAACGCACCTAAATGCACTACCAGGGTGCGCTGAGTGGGAAATGACAAATGGCAGTGCCATTCCGTAAGGTGGAAAGACAATGGAAGCTTCCAGAATCTTCCTCCATGACACTTGCCTCACTGAATTCGACCAAGGATGAGTAAGAGGCTCTCAGTCTCCAAGTGGAAGGCTCTCACTCTCCAAGTGGAAGCAAGAACTGACAGAGAGAAAGGACACTAGTCAGATGACAAGCTGACTCATCCTCTCTGCAAACATCTATATATGGATCCCTCATCCCAAAGATCCAGAGGCTGGAATTTTGTACTTTGCAGAGAATTGCTGTTGGTTTGTGGATTGAGATTATTGGGTGATTTATGCTTTGTTGGAGGTGAAGAAGGGATTCCTTTGCTGGGAGGTTGATGCTGGATTGGGCCTCACTTGGTTGTATCTCCTCCTGAACCTTTATTATTCTACCAATAAAGCTATTTGAGTTTCTCCTACATACTTGTGTATCTTTGATGTATGCTGCATTAGTATGTTTTGCTTATAATCTGATCCTAAGATTTTTATGTATATGAACCTATGTCTTTGTGTAGTCTCTCTCTTCTTTGATCTTGCAGGTATTGTGCTACTGGGCAAGTGAAGGAGAAAAGGGGTTGGAAGCTATCGAAGAGAGGAGGAACTGGGCCAAAGGAACTAGCGGAAGACAATGGTTAGTTCATCCCTTCCTTCTTTGTTCATGATTCATAAAGAAGAATACTCAAGTAGTTACTTTGTTTGTTTCTAAGGCACTGTCACACCTTAGGTGGATAGGGTCGTCCTGCATAGGCACTTTTCCCCACAACAAAATGGCGACTCCGCTGGGGAACGTGTCTAGTTAGTTTATTTGTGTTTCTCTTATTGTTTGTCTCATAAACTTGGAAGCTGCAAATCGAACTGCATTTTCCATTATCAAATGCAAAGTAGGCAGCTGCTCCTTCAATCCAATCACTGGATTTGTTTATGATTTGAACAGTGGATTCACAAATGATCTGATTTCCCTTTGTGATAGCTCTTAGTCCTCCTTTAAATCATCCCTCTAATTGTACCTTACTGATTGCTTTTACTCGGCCAAAAGCCATAGATTAAACTGCAAACTGTGACCCAGGACCCAGATAGAAGTCTCATTTCTGCCCCAGCGCAGGCTCTGTGAAGAGATTTTTCATTTCAACGCAGGTCCCGAAGGGGCTACCTGCGCTGCAATTCAGTTTCTATGTGCTGCAGGTGCACTGATCAGCCTTGCCCTGTGCAGCTGAGGTTCTTTGCTCCATTTTGCCTAGTTTTCATCTCTGATTTTTGCAGCCTGTGACCAGTGTGTGTACCTATCTGAAAACCCTTTTTCTCTGCCTTAATTCTGCCTCCTTTGCACAAAAAGACTGTAGGTGTTTTTGTGTTTTTGTGGCATCATTTACAGTTTTCCATTGCAAAAGTGAAATAGTCATACTGTCGTCCTTTGATTCAGATCTATCATGAGTGTCGATTTTGGTCTTAGGAGAAAGATTATTTGGTGTTGACGGTCGATTATACTTTTACTTTTGCCTTTGGTTTGAATTTGTCACTTTCTAGTGTCGAAACAAGTGTTTATTTCGAAAATCGTAAAGTGTCGTAATCTTCTCTACCTTTTGTTTTCGAAAAGAAGCTTGTTTGTGTTTTTCACTTGAAAGCGAATTCAGATTTGTACATCAACTTTCTTTTTAGGCATCAATATTAAGAAAGTGAAAAACAAATACATGCACTTGTGCATTTGCATATTGATAGTTTGTATGGTTTGATTTAGGAAAAAGTGCATTTACAGTGTGCTCTTTACTCTTTGAGAAAAGATGTTGTCTTTCTTTTCCCCTTGTAGCTATGATTTTCATTGTCGAAAAGAGATAAAAGATTTGCTTATCATATTTAGATTGCATTTAGGGATTACATCTACATCTCGTGGTGAACCCAAGAGGCAAACTTCTAAGAAAGATCAACTTAAAATAAATTGAATGAATCTAACAACGCTTTGTAACTTAACGCACAACATAGAGGTCTAGGCTAGAGACGTGTTCCGGCATCGTAAAGCCTGGTATCTTACCGTTGAGTGGTTGGGTGATTCCTCCACTGTGAGACGATAAGTGCCAGTATGGATTGTGCTCCCACGTACCGTCGATTATATATTGGGAGACCCCTATAGGCTTAAATCCTTTTATCCATAGGAAGCCGTGTCGGCCGCCCTACTGATCGCAATGCACCGAACACAGCATTCGGGAAGATTGACTGTTGTACCGTAAAACATATTCTGCAGTTTTGTGATTAGTTTGGTACACCCTCTACCTAGATCTCCAGAGTAGTCCCTTTCGTTCCTTTTTAGACTCCTTAACGGAAAAGGTCCATCTGAGCACTTGTCACTTCAGGCTCATTAAAAATCGAAGGAGACTAGAGTCATCTTTTGTTTTTTCTCGACTCTTAAAAACTGAAAAAACAAGTTGTGTCTAAAGCGTCTAAAATTTATTTTAATTGGAATAACATCAATGTTCCCTCGTTGGTCTTAGAAGTTAGTCTCCCTTCATTGCAAAGTTCTTGTAGAATCGCTAGAAAATCTTGTGGATAGACTAGATATGTCTGAACGACCATCGACATCTAGGACTATGTCATCTGACACACCAGCAGTAGAACCTCCT
Organism: Pinus tabuliformis; assembly: GCA_031772625.1. Taxonomy (NCBI): domain Eukaryota; kingdom Viridiplantae; phylum Streptophyta; class Pinopsida; order Pinales; family Pinaceae; genus Pinus; species Pinus tabuliformis. Next base: position 1,082,488,804 of record CM062815.1, on the reverse strand, counting down.
GCTGCTACTCCAACAATGTTCGCCGGTATACCATCTGTCCCGGAAAGTTATCAACAACAAGCCGGAGTCCAATCAGGGACTACTTCGACGACATGGTTAGTTCCTATTTCTTCATCCGGATTATCATCTGGTATTTCTTATGTTGAAACTCAACAAATTGATCCAATGTGTCTTCAAAGGCCAATCTACCCTTTAAGTACTGGATTGCCACCATATGGAGGGCAGTATGGTTTTTCATTGTTCCCTCCAAGAGAACAACCATATGGGAGTTTGCAACAAAGTTTAGGTCAAACTGGAATTACATCCAGTGGTTGGGTACCAATACTGCCTCAACAACCAAGGGTTGTATATTCAATGCAACCAGTCCACCCTGTGTCGGATATTCCCACTATACCTACTATGGTGACTGCATCGCAAGTACAAGCGCTACCTGTTGTATGTCAACCCCAAGTTTCTCAGGTTGCAATACAACAACCTCTTGTCTCAATGACTCAATCACAACCTCAGGTTAGTGACTCCTTATCTGGAGCGAATCAGGCTCAAACAAGTACTATGACTCCTCATCTTGGTCAATCATCCAGTATTGGACAACAACAAATGGTCCAACAACCAGGGTTGGTTCAATCTCAACAACCGCAATTCCAGCAATCATATCAAGGACCTGAGCAACAAGTCTTTGTAAGTAATGGGCAACTGCATTTCCAAAGCGGTTATCAACAACCATACTATAATGGTTATGCCCATCAACCTTGTCAAAGCTACCATCATAAAATACATTATACTGGTATGCAAAGACCCATTGCTCAGGCGATTCCATCTTATCCTGGGTATGTTTCGCCTAACCTGAATCAATAGTTGCCCTTTGTAGCAACTCTAGAATTACCAGATCTAAACCGGCTGATGAATGATCCAATTGCTTATGCCCCTTGGTGGCCAGCGATTCCGCATAAACTTCCGTCAGATATTCCCAAATTTAATGAAAATCTGGGTGAAGATCCGTCGAATCATGTGATGACATTTCATCTGTGGTGTTCATCAAACACCCTAAACAATGATTCGATTAGGCTTCGCCTTTTTCACAGGACGTTAACTGGTCCGGCAGCAAAATGGTATATAGAATTGCCTAGAGCTTCGTTCGACAACTTCAGTACCTTAGCCACAACCTTTTTAACCCATTTTCAATTACCAATAAGGTATGAAACGGGAACATAACTTCTTACCAATTTCAAACAGACAACGGAAACTCACATATCTGATCATATACATGAGTGGCGACGTCGTCGTAGAATGGTAAAAACGTATGTCCCCGATTAGCTGTTAGCTGAATGGTTTATCAAGTCATTACTGCCTTCCATCACGAAAGATGTGGCAAAGGGGGGGGGGTCGTAACAGAAGAGCAAGTTATCGCTCGTGCGCAATATTTGGACTTGATTTACACTCAGTCCGGCACGCTCTATGATAAAATATCTGACGCCCCTAGACCGGAATTCTCAGTTCCTCCTCCTCCTAAATCAAACAATGACTCTCATGCCGGTGATGGCGTGATTGGCACAACAGACACGAAATCGACAAAGGCTACATCTAAAAAGGCCCGTAAGATTTCTAGTCAAAATGCAAATGAGGAACTTCTTGCCTCGGAAGTAAATGCCGTGTCGACCGACAAGGGAAAACAACTGAAGCAACCAGGAGGCAAGAAGAAAAAGAAAGGGAGAAAAAGGAAACCCCCTGCGGGGTGTCATATATGCGATGAGGATCATTGGACGAGAGATTGTCCACATATAGCTGAAGTTAAGAAACTCTTTAAGAGTTCAAAAACCTCAGCAGTTTTCACTGATCCGTTTCCAAGCCCGGGAACCAAACTGGTTGCTAATCAAAATGCTTCCCGATCCCAAGTGCTTATGTTGTCTATCTCAAAGCAGCAAAATGATGCTTTGGCAAGGAATAAAGATTACGGGAATCCACAGGTGTCGAATAACAAGGCTAATGAACAACCTAGTAGTTCGACAACAACTTTGACCAAAGTTGTGCCACCCATCATTCTTGAACAAATGATAAAGTTGCCAAAGGGAGTAGTGCACAAATCCACATTTAATCCTCGTGCAAAAATAGCACAGAATTATAATATAATAGAGGACCTGGCCCAATCGCCGTCCGCTATGTCGACACTTGAGGTACCGCAAAATTGCCTCTCCCAAGAGCAAGCTTTATTATCAGCAATAGGTGGGATTGACCCAATGGATTCCAATCTTGTGGCCTTTAATCATAAAGGATATGACCCTCAGTTACCAGCTCAACTAGCTTTCCTTATTCAAGTGAAAGCCCTCAACAAAACTGTTCATCGAACAATTATTGATGAGGGGGCATCTACATGCATTATGTCGATGAGTTGCTGGAAAACTTTAGGATCTCCAACCTTGTCGCGATCTTCGACGACATTAAAAGCATTCGACGAAAGGACATATACACCATATGGTATCCTAAGTAACTTGAAAGTTGAACTAGGAGGGAAAACAGTAGAAATTGATGTTGAAGTAATCGACGGAAACCTTGATTACAACATCCTATTGGGAAGACCCTGGATATATGCCATGGCCGCAGTTGTGTCGACCTACTTCAAGAAGATTGCATTTCCCTTCCAACAGTTCACAAGTTACAGGAGGCATTCCAATGATCCATGGAAGCAATCATTCGCTCCAAAATATCGGAGTAGGTCTCCTAAAAGACCTTGCGTTAATGGTTACTTTTTCCCTACCGCCTCCGAGTAATCTGGCGGAAGTGGCCACAGTGGAATATGAAACCTTCTATATCTAATGGATTTGGACTCCGAGGACGGTTCTTATCTCGTGTCAACCTCGTTAAAAGATGAAACAAGGAGTCATGAGGATAGTTCTTTTACTATGTCAACCTCATTAAAAAATGAAACAAATCCCCTTTTCAAATCTCAAAGGTAAACCTTCATTCCAACCACCGAGTTGAATGCAATGAAGCTTGGGGGGGGGCATGCAAACTTATCATCGAGCAGTTTTAGCGCATGGTTCAAGCTCGTTAAAAAATAAACATAAGATCGAGCAAGTGTTTCAATCCGCGTTTAAGCTCGTTAAAAAATGAACTTTCTTCCGGTAAATAACCACCGTGAATGTAGCCTTATCAGCCATTAAAGCCTTGGTCGTGTTTGCACCGTCACCTCCACTTTTCATTGGCCGATCATTCACCTCCATTTGATTGTTTACCCATTTTGAGGAACAACTGCGAAGAGTGATTTCACTAGCCATCCTTGTGACACTTCCATGATTGGAAAATTCCAAACCGTACCTGGAATCAGCTGCTACCCTGTTTATCACTCGTTCCTCAAAAGATGAGTCTTCTTTAAGCTCTTTTCATCTGACTCATAAAATATGAAAAGATTTCCGAGTTTTGGCCTTCCAGCTCATTAAAGCGATCGGAAGTGCTATACCTCCTCTAGATTTTAATCTTTTTGGACCTGAGGGATTATTGCACAAAAAGATCGAGCGCTTGTTTTGTTCGGCTCGTTAAAACTATCGAAAATTCATCCCTTCTGTATTGTTTTATACTTTTTCGGGCTTAAGGGATTAGATGACGAAAAAGGAATTTCGGAGTTAACTTTACGTACCTTTTCAGACTCTCTAAAATTGAAAAGGACCGAGTTATCTTTTTCGTTAGACTCGTTAAAAGCATTAATAGCGACAAACTTGTCTTTAGACGAGAACGAGTTTCACTATCGCTAGGCTCGTTAAAACATAGCGATGGGTTTACCCGAAGGGTAAATTATAGAACAAGCATATGCTATCCTCCTCAAGCTTGAAAAAAATAAAGAGGTACTGGTCAGCAATGACTGGGGAAAAATTTGGAAAAACTCAAAGAAACTTTATTGGTAGCAAGTCGCTCTTGAACATGACACTTCCACTCCGTGCCCGAGTCGGGTTGGGTTGTTTCATTCACCGGTCACATCGCCATGGTTACGCCATACCGTCCACATTTGGGGTAAATTCTACCAATCCATCACATAAGTGTTTCCGATATGTTCAAGAGAAGTCATTCAGAAGGATTCAACCGTGTCCCATCCACTACCATACATCATACTTCATTCTTTCCATGACCGCCACCCTGAACCATATATCATCAGATTGTTTTCACCTCCATCAAAATCATTTGCTCCGTTCCGTGTCATTGATGTGGGATTCATTAAGGCCCTCCTTTGACGGATCACTTCTTGTCGACATCAGATCATTATCCAAGAAGTTGATCTAGGGACACCCCCCTCAGTACTTTGAAGCTTGCATGCCTCAATGGCAAGTTTCTCACTTCCGGCGACAGGTATACATCAATGACCTTCGACCAAAATATTTTGCGTGGTGTTCGACACCAAGTCCTCTATTCACACAACGTGAATTGTACTGCAGTACCTTGAGGGTCATCATCATTATCGGTGATTCCTCTCGCGCTTGTTAACATTTTACATCATTGACTGGTAATCAAGCGATGTCTTTCCATGTTCGACTTCAACACATTTCTCACATGGATCGACTTGTACTTAGAGTGAAGATCGGACGAGATTGAAGACCCCGGATCTAGTTTCATCCATCCGGGCTGCGATATATATTCAGGAAAATAAAGACATTGAAATGTACAGCATTGCAGCACAGATAATCATCCTACCAAAAGGATGATGGCTCTATCAGAATCATCAGTCTACCATCAGATGATTGTCTGTCCTATGTACATGTAAATGAATTTATAAAGTTGAGCATGGGAATGCCCGCCTCAGCTAGATCATGAGAAAAGTATGAAAATAATGTATTGTATTGTATCTTATTACAGGTCTCCTCCCAGCATTGAAAGAACTTCGGATCCTCCTAATAAAGCATTTCACCCGATAAACGACCTCATACTTTAGGGGGCAACTGTTATAGACATTTTTGTGCCTTACAGCTCTGAGCATGAAATGTCCATAATCCTCCATAGTCCCTAAAAGTGTTGTTTCTGCCCCTAAAGGAACAAGGTCAGCAAACTACAGCTTCTCCCAGAAGTTCTCCACCAGAAACTACTCAGAAACAGTCAAATCAGGATCATTTCAATGGCTCCACTAGCTACTTGCGTTGCATAGCACCCCAGTACACTAGCTAGGTGTGTTGCAATGCACCTAAATGCACTACCAGGCTGCGCTGAGCGGGAAATGAAAAATGGCAGTGCCATTCCGCAAGGTGGAAAGACAATGGAAGCTTCCAGAATCTTCCTCCATGACACTTGCCTCACTGAATTCGACCAAGGATGAGTAAGAGGCTCTCAGTCTCCAAGTGGAAGGCTCTCAGTCTCCAAGTGGAAGCAAGAACTGACAGAGAGAAAGGACACTAGTCAGATGACAAGCTGACTCATCCTCTCTGCAAACATCTATATATGGATCCCTCATCCCAGAGATCCAGAGGCTGGAATTTTGTACTTTGCAGAGAATTGTTGTTGGTTTGTGGATTGAGATTATTGGGTGATTTATGCTTTGTTGGATGTGAAGAAGGGATTCCTTTTCTGGGAGGTTGATGTTGGATCGGGCCTCACTTGGTTGTATCTCCTCCTGAACCTTTATTATTCTATCAATAAAGCTATTTGAGTTTCTCCTACATACTTGTGTATCTTTGATGTATGTTGCATTAGTATGTTTTGCTTATAATCTGATCCTAAGCTTTTTATGTATATGAACCTATGTCTTTGTGTAGTCTCTCTCTTCTTTGATCTTGTAGGTATTGTGCTGCTGGGCAAGTGAAGGAGCAAAGGGGTTGGAAGCTATCGAAGAGAGGAGGAACTGGGCCAAAAGAACTAGCGGAAGACAATGGTTAGTTCATCCCTTCCTTCTTTGTTCATGATTCATAAAGAAGAATACTCAAGTAGTTACTTTGTTTGTTGCTAAGGCACTGTCACACCTTAGGTGGATAGGGTCGTCCTGCATAGGCACTTTTCCCCACAACAGTAGGGCGACAAGGCCCCTAGTCAGAGCGCCTGGTCACATGGAGTTTGGCATAAGCGCCCATTCTCTTATCGGATCACCAAGCCAGAGGTGTTGTTGCAACCGTTAAACATAGCTGACAAAGCGACAGGTGATAAGCAATAGACTGATAGGATGACATGACATGTCAACTCAAATCAGACATGATAGGTGGAAGGCTAGTGACGTCGCACCAATGAGAAGATGACTCATGGTGGTGATGTATACAATGATGACCCGTCACCTTTAGATGAGGACATGTGGCAAGTGGATTTGGCCTTTTTGGGTGGCCAAGTGGATCTTTGTGAAGTAGGTAAGTTCCCTCTACAGATAGAGGCAACCCCTCTAGCCCTACAGTGGGTCTAGGCACAACAAGAAAAATATCAAAGAAAATTCCCTTAGATAGTTAATGTCATGAAGGCCTACCTTCAAATCCTCATTTGATGAAGTTCTCATTGTGTTGATCCAGCTCTCGTTCTAATCACTTTTGTACCTAAAACAACATACAGAGAACAACAACAAATGTAATAGAATACAACAAAAACGATCTACTTAAAGGGTCAAGGAACTTCAAGCTATCAATATGCAATTTGACATAAGATATAGGAAATAAATTGTTGATTTGTATTAATATGAACTGAAGTAAAACTTACAACCATGCCGTGATGTTGTAAGTCTCCTTGAAGGGTCCTATCAGCATGTCTCCGAAATAATTCACTCATGAATTGTCTCCCAAGAGGATGAATAACTCTCTCTCCTACCCAAAAGGAAAAATTATGATACTAGAACACTCATACAATCAAGTCGAATCCTCACAAAACTATCCCAGGCTAAGTTACATTAGAATCTACTTCCAAACTGAACTCTCTCTCTCTCCCCTCTCTAACCTGCAGATCTCAGCTATGAAGGAGGTATTTATAGGAGGAGGAGCCTCCATAAAATATGTGAGAAAGAGCTTATCCCTTTGGGAGGTTGCACAAAGGGTGGAACAACCATCCCAAAGGAGGGAAACGAGCTCATCTGATTCAACAACTAACCCTAGGACCGCCGCTCAGAATCTTCGACAATTTGTTAAAAACAAACTCACCAAAAGTAGCTCATCACGAGTGAAACATAGGGACAGGGCGACAACGTCACTAGGATTAGTTAAATCTTGGCCATCTTTGCAGGTGGAGTAACTGATGACCCGCGATGACCCAAAAACAAAGGTTAAAAAGGGTCTGATCTAGGAGTAATGAACTGAGGTATTCTTCTTGATATGACAAGGAAGACACTGGCACATATTTTGCAACATGACACAAAGAAGATGTCAATAACACGGACTGACAATGTCTGGGATTAGGGAATGCGGGGTCAGTGACAAAATATTGTGTAATAGATGCCCCCTAAAGCATGAAGGCCAAGAGAGTGGGAGGGGTGAAATTCTTTACGAATCCATAAATGAAACAAAACACCATCACAGAGAACTTGCAAATGTAAGTACAACTCATATCTCTGATACATAAGTACATAGTGAAAGGAAATACGTGTGCATAAGGCATGGGCGCAGCCATCCAGAAGATAAACATAAATGATTTATGGTATGGATGCAGCCATCTAATCAAAAGAGTCATGTATACAATCATGAACCAATCCACACAAATTAGACTTGTGTAATCTAAGCCCAGGGTCTTGAATCCCAACCCGATGAAGGTACAAATTCTAATATGCGAATAGATGTGCTGAAGTCGAGCATACTAGAAAATCCGCTTGATTACCGAACAATGATTTAAATCGTTAACAAGTGTGAGAGAGACCACCAATAATGTGAATGGTTCTCAAGGTATTGCTAGTACAATCCACGAAGTGTGAAGAATGATATGAAGTTGAACGCCTTGGAAATCACCCGATCAAAGGTGAATAATGAAAGCTTGTCGTCGAATGCGAAGAAATTGCCATTAAAGCATGCAAGCTCTAAGGTACCAGAAAGGAGTCTCTAGATTAACTTCCCGGATAATGAGCTGAAGTCGACAAGAAACGATTAGTCAAAGGAGGGCCATAATGTTTCCCACATCATCGACATGAGACAAAGGAACAAGATGAATGTGGATGAGACAAAGAATCTGAGGAAGGTGTGTAAGGATACAAATTGCAGAAGGATTAAGCTCTTGAACTTATCGGTGACACGACTCCGGAGTTTGGTAGCATTTTGGTACCAAGGGATCAAAGGTCATGATGATGAAGCAAGGATTAGATGGAATGATGCAAAATGGATAACCCAAAACCCGAAAGGCCAACGATAAAGTGAGGATATCCCAACCTGAAATGAAGCAGAAAGAGTATTGATGTTCAAGAGCGACAAGCTACCGTAATAATTAATACAACCGACATAATACTTCCAAATTTCCCCCCACCATTTCTGGCGAGTACCCCAATTATTTTTGAAACATAAGCTTGAAGGGGATAGCATATGGTTGTAATATAAGTTTGTCCATCGAAAAATCCGAAATAGTAAATTTTAACGAGCCCTAGGAAGGAGAAGATCGATCTCATCATGATGACAAGTCTAATGTCGTCAGAGTTTAATGAGTCTGACATAGGCAAAAATCAGAGTCTTTTCATATTTAGAGAGTTTGAAAAAGACACGTAAAAGAAAACTCCACATGGTCCCTTTTCAAACGTTTGTGTCTCTTGAGCCTGAAAAGGTAGAAAACAATACTTGAGAGAACTACTTGACCATTTCATCCAAGGAGTACCTTTTTCGTAAATAGTGCCTTCTAGCCTAAAAAGGGGTAAACTTATACTGGGCGCATGACGTTTCACATTCGTTAACGAGTTCAAAATGACAAGGGCTTGACCATATTTTCGTTTTTAAAGGGTTGGAAAAGATCTGAAAGCAGACCCCCCCCCCCCATTTTTATTCTCTTTAACGAGTAAAAAAGGGAAAAATACTCGATAATCTTTTCATATTTTATGAGTCAGAGAAGAGATTAAAGGTGACTCGTCCTAGAGGAATGAGTGGTATAAAAGGTAGCAACTGGTTCTGGCAATGGTGGAACTGCTCAAAACATGTAATGGTCAAGAGGTTGTCTAATAAAACCACTCATCGCTGCAGTCCCTCAGGAAAGGAAAAACAACCAAGTGAAAGCATATGATTGGCCAAACAGATAATGACGATGGAAAGAGAAAAACCAAGGCTCATCGAATGTAAGAGGCTGATAGAATGGCAATCACGAGGGTTAAAATGGAGATGGGTTCATTTTTACACAAGCTTAAACCATAACAAACTATGCTTGAATTCAGTTTCATGTTTACACAAGCTTGAAATGAAGAACTATGCTTGAGATTGGTTTACATGCCCCCAACATGATTAAAGGGAGAGTCTCCTGTAACCAGATGGAAGTCACTGCGGTGAAGCAGGACAGTTATCCAAAACCTTTTTGGCTTCATCCAGATAGCAACAAAGGTGAATGGGGTGATTCCCTTCACATAACCTACAGGAAAATTAACTTTACCACGAGGTGCATGCCCCCCAAGCCTCATTACATTAACCTAAGTAAACTACTCATGGCTATCAAGTGGATGGAATGAAGGTTCGTTTATGAGATCAAGTGAAAGACTCGACTGGGATTTTACGAGATCTAATCAAAGACTCGAATTGGAACTTTTCTCCAGGGGACCTTGTTTCATTTTTTAATGAGCTTGACACAAGACCAGGAACTCTGCTCAGATTCCCTGCTTCACTTTTTAACGAGCTTCACACAAGATAAGGAACTATGCTCATAGCCTTTGTTTCATTTTTTAACGAGGGTGACACAAGAAAAGAACTATCCTCATCAGCCCTTGTTTCATTTTTTAACGAGGTTGACACAAGACTAGGAACTATCCTCATGACCCCTTGTTTCATATTTTAATGAGGTTGACACAAGAAAAGAAACTCTCCTCATCTCTTGTTTCATTTTTTAATGAGGTTGACACAAGACCAAGAACTATCCTCATGACCTCTTGTTTCATTTTTTAACGAGGTTCACGCATGAAAAGGAACTCTCCTCATCTCTTGTTTCATATTTTAATGAGGTTGACACAAGACCAAGAACTATCCTCATAACATCTGTTCATGGACCATACGAGAACATGGTTCCCAAGAGATCCTTACTAGATGGAAGAACCATTCTCTGGGAGGAATACATGTCATTTCGTACCATAGACAGATAAGGTTCCAATTCTCCCAGTACATATTGTACAATCCCATCTGTGTAATCATCAGCAGATGTAGAGACGAAACGGCTAGCCAGATAATTTACCTGTGGCGAGGAAGGTAATGCTTGCAAACAAGAGCCAATAGGGGATGATGGTTGCAAATGAGACGTTTGGTGACCAATGAGCAAAAGTTTATCAATAGTCACAATTATTCCTTCGTGTGGAAAACAAACCACATGAAAAAGTGAAGAAACAAGAGCTCCCATGACATACACATAGTTGCGTCCAAGGAGAAGATTGAAATCTAACGGAACTTAAACTACCATCACGTCTATATAGATGGTATTTCCTCCCAAAGTAATAGGGAACTTCGGAAGGATCCCTAAGGGTTGATTGGTTCTATTAACACCCAGGTTGTTCCCTTTGACTCCCAAGGGAATATGGCCAGGGTAACCACTAACCAAGCTTTGGATCACAGGTTCTAGCCAACCTGTAATCAGAGAGGGCTCTCTCTTTTGATGTTTAACTTTGTTCTTAAGAATCTTAGGCTAGATATGAGGTGAGGGTTTGGTTTGAAATTTGGTTGGATGATGTCTTTGAGTACCTAAGATGAGATCTTCAGACAGTTTTAGTCCATCGAGCAATGGAGTCTATGGTTGTAGGTTGTTTGAAATGTTGAGTGGGATTGTTTAGACTGCAGGGCCATTTAAATATTCCATGAAACAAACTTAAAATTGTGATGATGAAGTATGATTAGCCAGTGGAAGGCAATTAAGAGTTTCCCACTAAACTGGTGGTGTGAGGATGAGATATATTGCATAGGAGCAGGCTTGAATTCCTGAACAACGATCACTGTGAAAATTATAGTCCGAAGGTGCAGCAATTAAGAATTACACTATCATAACTATAACCGAGGAAAACATTCATAACAACATAGATTGAGTTCAGGGTATTCCATGAATAAATCCTGAGGCTATTCTTTTTCTTTGCTATCAAACTGTAGAACATAGAACACGAATGGATTATGAAGGAATGAAATACATAACGAAGAGGTTAAAGAAACTTATTGTATCATGAAATATACAGGAATCCTGCAGCATTCAGCAAACACACCATAACGCATCAAACAACCGAGAACTTTCGAAATTCCATCAACTCTTTGTATTAAACTCTGAATATTTACAACATAGGATGTCTTCAAGAGAAAATCAACAACCCATGCAAGCTTATGCGAGGGGGAATATATACAATCAGTTATACAAAATATCTGAACCGTTGAGTCACTTGATAAATAAATACGCTCACCAACTTTACAAAAATAGCAGATAAGGAAGTTATTGCTGCTCTAAATACAAAATGAATACTCTTTAATTCTGTCAGAAGTCTTTTTGACCTTTGGAGGCCACTGAGTCGGTTGAGCGTTCTGCATTAATGCTGAATGATGTGTCTTTATGGCTTTGTCATGCTGTAGCTTTCTCGGCCCTGTCATCTGTAGCTGTCAGTGTTGCTTTAGTGGCCGAATCTTTCTGCTGAGTTGGCTCAGTCCATTCTTCTCCAGTCATACTGAAATGCATCAAATTTTTCTAAACATGATGACTTATGTTTTTGATGAAAAAACTTGATGAAAGCCTCTTGTTTATAGTAACAACTGTATCATTCTGGTCCACCATTCCTGTGTAGGCAATTGATGTCTCAAAATTGCATCTAAGGTTTCATCCGCCTCTGTATATTTGTAGAATTTTGGAGGCAGTTCAAACAAATGTCTGATCTCATTCATAATAAAAAATAAGTTCTCTACTCTGTCGTAGAGACTTTGCCCAAATGCTGGCCCCGTTTCCTCTGAGGTACTTGATCCTACAGTGATCTGATTGGTCGCAAATGTATTCACCCTTTTTGCATAGTTCTCATGTGATAGTAGCCTCCCTGCGCTGTTCAGCAAGCCAGGAAGGCCTCTGCTCTGTAATGCTGCAAACTTATCCATGAATTTATTTACTTCTGTTTGCATGTCCTGGCTTCTTCTATCCAATGTTTTTACCAGGCTCCTCAATGTGAGGACCCTCTTTATCAGCAGGATGGTTTCAGTTCTATTGGGGATTCCCATTGCTGCCAGCTGAGGACCTGTGCGGTTGTTGAGAACATTGATCATTCTATTGGCTATCTCAGGCATATTGCCTAGAGATGCCCTTGCTCTTTGGACTTCCTTGTGTGCTTTGCCTATGAGCTCCATTTGCTCATGAATGGTCTCTATATACTGCCATTGATCTGTTATTGATTGGCCAATGTTGGCCCATAAAACTTTCTTGATCTCAGCCACCACTTTGTCAAGGGTGAGCTCTTTCTCCAGCTCCTTTATCTTCTCCTTAAGAGCTTTTATTTCTCTTCCTTTTTCAGCTACATTTTGCTTAGATTTGTCATATTTTTCATTCAGCTTAGCTAAATTCTCCTTGGCTTCGTTAAGCTCTGTCATCTGGGCTTCTAGGACTTGAATCTCATTCATCAATTTCTGCATGTCAAGGCTTGGAGCCTGCTCTGATGTTGGTGCTGGTGCTGATGTTGATGGAGCTGTCTCAACTGTCTGCACTGTAGGAGGAGTGACAATTTGAGGGGGTTCCTCAAGGTTGATTACTTGTGGAGGGGGCTGAGATGTTTGGCCTCCTTCTTTCTGCTGTAGGGCTGCCTACAATGCAGCCTCTGTCTCTACCAGCTTTCCTTCTGTTTGCACCAGTTGTTTATGTAGCGTTACCAGCAATGTTGCTACATCCTAGTCCTTTCTTTGCTGGGCAACCTCCTCTGTTTGAGGGTGAAGGGTTGCTGGGATCTTCACCATCTTTCTTAGAGCTGCAATGTCTGCATCTCTTACTTTTAGCAACGCTTGTATAACTTTTGGATCCTTTGGGTCATGCCCAAGCTCTATGATTATATCCTCCAAAGACCTGATCCTGTTGTCTTTGGCTTGAGAGGATGCCTTCTCCAACTCAAGTTGGGCAGTTGTATTGTTCAGGCTGTTTTCCAACCTATGTGCCAAGAAGGTTTTGTCTGCAAGTGTTGAATAAACCATCTCACCCGTTTGCTTGTGAAGTTCTATTTGGTCCATAGGGTGGATGTCTTTGGCAAGAACCTCAAGGTTGGTTCTTATATAGTCTGCAGTTGACTGTAGCTGTAGCATGGTTGGCATGAAATGACTCATGGCCATTTTCCCCTCTGTTATGTCATAAGCTGACATAAGCCTTTGCTGGTTGGTAGGGGCCATCTTAAGCAACTGATTGTAGAGTTGGAGCCTAAGTGGCTCATTTCTCCTTTTGATGTCAATGAATTGTTGCTTGATGCCTGTTTCAGCTCTCCTTTGTTGACTTGAGGAGCTAACCTCTCCTCCTAGGGTTCTTTCTTGTTCCTGCTGAAAGGAACTGGCAGATGCCTCCATGCTTGGTGGGCCCATGCCCAATGCTTGCCCAATAGGCATTTCTTCTTCGGAGAGGGGATTTATTCTCTGCCTTTTCTCCCCTTGATTTGTGGATGTGGTGAGGGGAGTCTCCTGCTCTCTATCCCTCTTCCCGCCCTTTTCCTCATTTTGTGGAGTTTGTAGCACCGAGGCCTCCACTGTCGTTTCCTGCCTCGGAGGCACATTCTCTTGAGCCTGTTGCTCAGTGGATATTGGGGCTTCAGCTGTTTGTTCTTGCTGTATTGGATGCTGTTCTTTTTGCTGTTCTCCTTGCTGTTCTTCTTGCTGCTCTTCTGCATGAGGTGGTTGTTCCTGCTCCATTTTCTTTTCTTTACCCTTGCTTGATACCTGGTGAATAGTTCCGGCTGCTTGCTGGTGGGCTGTAGAGGATGAGGCAGCTGCTCCAAGTTGTCTTTGATAGGAAGAGGAAACCTGCCCACAAGTTTCCAAGTCAGCCTCTTTCTCAATATTCTTTGCCTCTCTTTGTAGCATTTGCTCTCTAGTAATTGGCTCTTCTAGAGTTCCCTCTTTCCAACTTAACGAATTGGCATATTTCTCAATATGAGGCAGTCTGATGTGAGCATAGCCACCCAATTTGTATTTTACCCTCTTGAGAGAAATGAAATGATTAGGGTCATAAGGTACCCATGAGAAACTGGTTTGCAATTGGAGGGTCTCTAGGATCCTATCTGCTTCCTTCCATCCCTCCTCCCTTTTGTTGTAAAGAAATGGGCCTATCTGGTTCCTGACTTTTAGTTGCACCTTCTTGTTTTTACTGTGGAAATGGACCTGGTCTGCATTTCCAAACTGCCTGAAATACTCTAAGGCAAAGAGTCTCATAGGGACATATCTTGGCAGCCTATAAGGGTTCAACTCATAGCCATATATTCTGATTACTGTATGGTGTTGGTAAAAGTACCAATCACCAATGCTGTAGGACTTTGAGAGCTGGAGTATCCTTTGCATCTCATCTGTCAATCTTGGAGGAGGGGTACCCAATAACAAGGTCATAGCTGGATGGATGAAAAGGTCTATGAATTCACAGTAGGTGTATGGTGAAAAAGCTGTATGATGAAAGACTGAAGACCAAAATACCACAGACCTTGGGTTTCCCTGGGCATTTAGCTTCATGAGAGGAGCAGGGAAGCCATTGGGTTGATAAAATAGGAACAAGTGATAGATGTATCTAGTGTATTTGAACACCTTTTCCCTTTCTAGATTCATCAATTGTTCATGAATCTTATTGGCAATGTATGTGGCATAATCATAGTGCACAGCAGGAGGCATTCCAGGGGAGAATATGGACAGCATGGCCATAATGGTTTCATCAACATCCTCATGTGACTCGTAACCCAGGATGTAACTGATCAAATCCACAAGAATTTTGCCCAAGTCATTGAGATATGGATTTCCAATAGGAGGTGTTCTCACAGCTTCAGAGCTTGGCTGAACAAATAATTGATTAATCTTGATGATCTGGGAACTGGACAACTTGCCCCCTTTCTTTAACAAGTCCATGATGGAAAGAGGAGTTAGTGGCTTTGCAGTGTGAAAGTGCAGCATCTCATTTATGGCCTCAGGGGTGATATGGAACAAGACTGACCCTGAGGGGCTGAGAACAACTCTTTGACATAGATCATAGTTGGCACAGCATCTATAGATCAAATCTGGAAGGACATTGACTTGAGGAAGGTTAAAAATGGGCAAATTGGAGTCCCAAATCCCTAAAATATCAGCTCCACTGAGGTATTGGGCCTTTAACTCATTTAGCATATGAATGTTAAACTTGGAATTCATTGCGAATGAGTCTATCATCTGGTAATCTCTATCACCCAGGGCCTTCCACTCTAGCTCTCTGTGTGGGGCATTCAAAGGTGGAATATTCAGTGCTACTGGTGCTTCCATGGTTAACTAGTACTATGACTTGTACTAGAACTGGTTTCACTGGGCAGAACAACACAGAGGGGTATTTTTGCAAAAGTAAGGCAAATTGGAGGGGGAAACAGGGTAAATTTTGGTGAGAACAATTGAAATGCTCCAGAGAGAGGTGAATGAGCAAATGCTGGGAATAGTAACGCTGTTTACCCGGTGAATTAGTACAGCAAGGTTTCAAGTTCACGAATGCGCGAATTGACTGTGAATTTATAGAAATTTGACTAAATGTGGGCTCAGCAGGTGAGTTTCGACCCTACAACTGAAAATGAATGCTGGTCACCGGGGATTTGCTCGTAAATGCACTGTTCTTCACTCTTTTTAAGCTAGCTTTGGAGAATTATGGACACAACCAAGCGCGGAGGGAATGTTTTGGATAAATACCTGGTGAATTGCCAGAAATGGTTACAAATGCAGGTGGATTGGAAGCGCCCACGGTCTTTGGATCGATTTTTGCAGGTTGGCGACGTAATGGTCGTAATTCGCATGCAAAGGGGAGTAATAGTTCTTTAGGCAAAAGTGACAAAAAACACAAATTTTGGCGAAAATATGGACTTTTTGGGTTATTGGCGCTTTTTTGGATGATGTCATCGGGTGGGGTCGGGTATGGAAGGGTGACGTGGCGGCCTGCGAGTGGTCCACGGGGACTGCTGAGGTGGCGGACAGATTGGAACAGTGGCGGGCGGAGCGCTGACACGGCGCTAAGTTGAAATGACGTGGGCGTGACGTAACGATGATGTGGGCAGGCGGTTTACGAAGGGCGGTAAGCGGTTCCATCGGACCGCTTATGATACAGTGGTGGTAATGGCAGGTGGCCTCCTGATGAGATTTAGGAGTGACGTGTGGCAGAGGCCTGACGTCACCCTCTGACAATTTCTCGGGAGGTAACGTCCGGTCATCGGGGCCGACCTGATATGGATGTGGGCCGTCGGATGGGAAAGCCCAGATCCGACGGTCGAAGGGTCAATAAAAAGCAAGGACAATACGGCAGCAAGGCGCGAATATTTTATTGTTTTTTCTTGAAGTGCGCGCCCAACGGGGACTTTGGAAATCGACGGAAGTATGGGTTTTTCAATGTATTTTTTGTGAAAATGCGCATGGCAACAAACTTAGGATAAAGCGGGGAAATGGGTTTATTTGTAAAAATAGGGTTAGGCTATTAAACCAAGCGGATCTTGGTTTAATCCCAAAAATTAAACTCTCGGTGCCCTTTGCATCGCGCTCTAATGTTTAGCGCTCCAACCTTTTGGACCATATGTAAAGCCATAGCGCTTGGGAAAGGGATATGTACATATTTGGGATTTTTCTATAGGATTAACTTAATAATAGGGGAAATGGAGTATTAGGGAGTTTAAATAATAAGGAATTAGGAATTAATATGAGTGGAAGAAGGGGATGAGGGGGTAAAAACACTAAGTTTATGTGAAATCAACTTAGTTTAGGAAGTAGATCAAAATGAAAAGAATTTTACACAAGAAATGTGGCTCTTAAAGAAACAAGAATCAACAAAAGATTTTGACTTCTTTCATGAACATAGGTAGTATTGGGATGTTAGTAATGAATGTAATGGGGGATAATCAGGGAGTTAGACATGCTTCATTGTATTGCTGCAAAACTGCTGAATAAGAGACCTGCACTGGCACCATGTTTTTCCTTTGCTTAGGCCAGTGAACAGTCATAAATCATGCTTCTGCAACCCCATCTACCTACCCACTCTATTGCCTAGCATTTTTTGTTACTCCAAAGAGGGTGCACTTAGACTTGCAAACCCTTATGTGCCTTTTCTTTTCCTTTGGCTTTTTCTTTTGATTTTCTATCTAGAACTACCCTTATTTCTTCCAAGGCCCCAGATTAAGCAGTTGGGAACCTTCATTCTCTACCTAACTACTTTATCTACCAAGATTAAACTGTTACCACAGATTTCTCTCTAATCTATAACAAGAAATTGAAATATGGCATGACCCAGCTTAGACTGTTGGATCACCCATTCAGAAGTAGGGCAGCATCAACCAAATGTAAATATGTGTCTTCCACAAGAATATGAGATCTTTGCATCACCAAAGTAGATCATATTGGCACTTCCCCTGCCAATCATGAAACATGAAACCTATTGGTATAGGTAGCCAACAGTGGCTCCACTTGGGGATGGTTTTTCTTCTTGAAAGACCAAGAACAACAGGTCAGACTGCCTTGGCTTCTGACTTCTCTTCAAAATTTGAAAACTTCCTCTTTGTAATTCAAAACTGGAGGCTGTCACCTCTGTGGAACTTCTGGAATATAAAGCCTTTTTCTACTTATTTACAGCAACTTCTTAGACTGAACTATTTGTATGCTGAAAGAAAATATATACAACTGATTATGTACAGAAGGAGAGACCCTGCTATATGCATGGAAAGTATTCAAAATAGTGCTTCAACATCCGGCCATTCACAGGGCCTTCTTCAGCTTCAGTGCCATCCAAAGTTTCCAAGAAATAAGTGTTATTTCCTTGTAGTGATTGAATGACAAAAGGCCCTCTCCAAAGGGAGTCAAATTTGCCATGCTTACCTTGTCTTCTCTTCTTGAATCCCACTTAAGCACTTTGTCCCCAATGAAGAAATCTTTAGCCTTGGTTCTTCTATCAAAGGCTTTCTTCAGCTTCTCTTGTAGGATTTGAACTCTGTTATACACTTGATCTCTGGTTTGCTGCAGACATATAGTTTGGTTTACTCTTCTTTGCATGTCATTTGGTTCAGCTTGACTCTCTTGGAGTAACTTCATGACAGGGACCCCTAATGATGAAGGGAACTTGGCTTCCATTCCATAAACCAATTCATATGGGCTGACCCCTATAGGTCTCTTGGTTGTTAGCTTGTCTGCCCATAAGGCATTTACAAGCTTCTTGTGCCAATTTTTCTTATTCTCTTCTAGTACCTTCTTAATGATATTGATAAGGCTTTTGTTAGATGATTCAGCTAGGCCGTTTACCTGAGGGTAATATGCAGTAGAATGGCCCAAAGTAATGTGGTACTTGTGGCAAAAGTTCACCATTTTCTTGGATCTAAAAGCAGCAACATTGTCTGTTATAATCTTGTCCGGACAACCAAATCTAGAGAGGATATTGGTCTCAAGGAACTGAATAATGGTAGAGTCATTTTCTTGTCTACATGGAACAGCCTCAATCCATTTAGTAAAGTAATCTGTGGCTGTTAGTATCCATCTATGTTGGCCTGAGGATGAAGGATGAATTTCCCCAATGAAGTCCAAGCCCCATTGCTGAAAGGGTTTTTCTGTTGCAATAGGCTTTAAAGGAAGTGGTAGTAACTTCCTTTTTCCCTCAAACACTTGACATTTGTGACATGAAGTGGTAAATTTTTTAACATCAGAGAATAGAGTAGGCCAATAGTAACCAGCGCTCAATATCTTATCCACAGTGGACTTCCAGTACAAATGTCCACCACAATCACCTGCATGAAATTCCTTCATAACAGTGTTAGTTTCATTCATATTCAAACAGTTCAGCAATATACCTTCATGATTTTTCCATAGTAAATTACCATTTATAACACAAAATCTTGAAGCTTTCATTTTTAGGAATCTAGATTTGGTTCTGGACAATCCTGGGGGAGCACACAGGTTTTGCAATATATAATAGATATCAGAATACCACAGGGATTGTTCAAAGGCTACATTGATCTTTGGAGTCGCCAGCTCCGGTTCATTGTCCAGTTGGTTAATGTCTAAGGCTTGGAAATTTGTTTCAGACATTAATTTAGCCAAACCTTGCCCTTTTATCAGTTTTGTAGGTTTTATTTCAATGTCAAACTCTGAAATGTTGGCAATCCATTTTCCTCTTCTCCCCTCTAAGTTTTCTTGAGTGAGTATGTCTTTCATAATGGGACTTGGTACATAAGCTATAACATGGGAGTATAGGATGTAAATCCTAAAGTCTTTGATGGCTTTGACCAAAGCATAAGCTTGCTTTTCCATGATCTGATATTTCAGGGGTGCATCTCTGAGAGCTCTACTAAAGAAAGCAATAGGTTTCTCATTTCCTTGGTCATCTTTCTGTAATAAGACAACAACAATAGTATGCTGGGAGGCAAAAGAGAAAATGATAAACTCTTTATCAAATTGAGGATTTGTTAAGACTGGAGTTTGGGTAAGGGCCAATTTGATACCTTCAAAAGCTTGATTTGCTTCTACTGTCCATTTTACTTTTGAATCCTTTTTTAGCATGTTATTTAGTAATCTGATCAATTCTGCTAAGTTTGGGATAAACCTCCTTAAGAAGTTGATCTTTCCCAAGAAGGCTTGTAATTCTTTGATGTTTCTTGGATGGGGAATTTTCAAGATGGCCTGTATTCTATCTGGGTCAATTCTAATGACATCCTTTGAAATGATGTGACCTAACAACTTACCTTCTTCCAAGGCAAATAGAGACTTCTTAGGATTTAAGGAGATCCCATACTTCCTGCATGTTATGAATATTTGTCTTAAGTGTTTCAGATGTTCTTGGTCAGATTTTGAGAAAGGTGTGAGGTCATCTAAGTAAATGAAAAGAAAGTCATGAATCTCTTTGGCAAACGCAATATCCATTGCTCTTTGAAACGCAGCTCCTGCATTTTTCAACCCAAAAGGCATTTTAACATATTTGAAAGTTCCCCATGGGGTTGTGAATGCTGTTTTGTCTTGATGATCAGGGTGAACTAGGATCTGATTGAAGCCTGAGAAACCATCAAGTAATGAGATTCTTGAAGCCCCCACCACTCTTTGGAGAATGTGGTCCATTTTTGGTAAGGGATAGTTGTCTTTAAGGGATGCTTGGTTCAAATTCCTTAGATCAACACAAAGCCTAATCTCACCAGTTTTCTTTCTTGTGGGCACCAAATTTGAAATCCAGTCTGAGAACCTGATTGGTGCTATGATACCAGCTTTAAACATTTTCTGTACTTCCTTCTCAATTGAAGGGAGAAGCATAGGATTGATCCTTCTCAATTTTTGCTTGAATGGCTTTTGATTAGGCTTGAGAGGGATGGTGTGTTGGATAATCGAGGTGTCATAAGATTTTAAATCCTCATAACTCCATGCAAAGACATCTTGGAACTCTTTAAAGAGGTCAATGTATTTAGGCTTCTGGTCAAGTGGTAAAGATGTAGACAATTTTATTATTTTGGGTTTTTCAATGGTTCCAATGTTGCATTCTTCAATGGAAGCATTGAGGGGCTGCAATTTTGGTTTTCTAGGGACATCATTTGAGTAAAAAATGTCCTCCAATGGAGCTAGGTCTGTTGGTAGAAATTTGTCCTTTAGCTCTATGATATCAGCCTCTGTACCAGCTACTTCCTCAGAATGTAATTTTTCAAGTTCTTGTATTTTCTCCTTGTCAAAGTCTGTTGGACAAAGCATTTGACTGGCTGTTTTGGGTGATATTGCTGTTTGGTCCTGTTTACTCAAGGGCTGTGTGTCTTTTGCAGAATCAACATCAATGTTTAACCCTGAAAATTCATGCTGCAAGGTTAAGAAACTGTTTATTTGTGTGTCATCCTCAAATACCTGCCAGTCTTTAACATTGTTTGGGACATATGGTCTATGTTTTATCTCAGCTGTGAAACAATGGTCAGGTTCAAAAGGCAATTTGCATGTACTCGCAAATGTAGCCAAGCTATGAGCATGGAGGTTGTGAGTCCTGGGTATTTTGGTTATTTGAAATTCAGCAAAAGTTTTAAGTATTTCAGTAGCAGCAGACCTGTATGACCTTAATCTTTTGTCATTGGTTACAAAATTGCCTTTCACTTGTTGGATAATAAGGTCTGAATCTCCCATGATTAAAACTTTTGTGGCCTGAAATGATTTCACTAGTTTGAGTCCTAGCAGAAGAGCCTCATATTCTGCCATATTGTTAGTGCATTTGAAATTAAGCCTATAGGCTCTACCTTCTACATGTTTGCTTTGCTTGTTATGAATCCATACTCCAGCTCCTGCCCCTAATTTGTTGACAGATCCATCAAATTCAAGAAACCAAAGGATCTCTTGATTTAAGGGATTTTCAGCATTTTGTCTATGATTTGGGATTATAAGTTGGAGTTCTCGTCTATTATCTGGTTTGTCTTTTAGGATTGCCTCATCATTTGGTTGCTCAATCTTGATTTCTTGGGAACTTGATTGCTCACTCATGTGTAGATCTTGTTCAACATGATAGATTTGTTATCACTCATTGGACTTACATCATCATTGAACAGAATGAAGGAGTCCATATCTGAATGGACTGCATAAATGGGGAAATTTTGAGGTTTCTCTTCACTGCTCACCATGTATTTCATAAGTGACTCTCTATATAGCCTCTTGGGTTGACCAAAGACTGAGATGGTGGCATATGACATGTCTAATTGCAGGGAACCTTGGAGTTTAGCCCCCCATGATCTTGATAACAACATTCCATATTTGGGTGGGATATCAGCAACTACAACATCCATTAAGATTGTTTTATTTGGGTACTGAACAAGGGACACACATAAGTCTTTTATTAAGCCTAAACACTTAACTTGGCTGGAGTCAAATGAAAATAGGTCCTTATATGGTCTTGTAATATCTAGATTCAACCTTTCCATGACTGATTTGGGCATCAGGTTGTGAGAGGCACCTGAGTCAAACATTGCATTATGTAATATCTTATCATGAACATGCAAACTGACATAAAAAGGTAATATTCCCGTAATTGTTGTCTTTCCATCAACCTCTGGACCAAAAAGTAGTTATGGGGTATCATCCAATACATTAACATCATCTTTATTAGGAGTAAGTTGAAGGGACTTCTTGATTTGTTGTTTATAAATGTCATGCTTCGCTAGCTCTGAAAGAGGAATGGCTATCTTTAATTTTCCAATTTCAGCTTCTAAGTCAAAAGGTTTCTCAGATTGGATCTTGGTGTTATGGTTAACAACCCTTTCTTTTTCAATTGAATTCTTAGAGCTTTCTTCCTAATTCTTATCCTAATCTTGAAGTTTGTCCTTTTTACTCATCTTTTGAGAAGTATTACTTGGATTAGGCTGCAAGGGTGATGTGGCCATCGACTGTTGATTTGAGGGAGATGGTTTAGTTATTTCTTCAACTGTTACTTCATTTGTAACTGAATCGGTTTTGTCAATTTGCTCTGTGACAATGGCCTTTTTGGGTTGCAAGCTATCCTTTGTTTTCTCAGGCTGTGTCATATTTACAATTCTGCTCCTTAGCTTGTATTGCTTATGAACTTCATAAACAGCTGTGTCATAGCCTTGTTTAAAGTCAAATGACTCACCTGACTTGGTCTGGAACTGCTTAATGTCATCATCCTTATGATCTTCTTGACTCAGAAAAACTTGCTGCTCATCATTCAGGCCCATCAGGTTAATGTGGGTGTCATCTAGCTGCTCATTTGAAGTGGATGCTTCAGTATAGTTTTCCTGGAACGGAGGTCTTATCTCTGGTTCAGAACTGGCCTTGCCAACGTTAGGGTTTTAATTCCTCCTAAAGTTGGGATTCCTGATAGGGTTATTTTGTGGTGCCTCCCATGATGACTTCCTCTCAACTGATTCTACTCTATCACCTAATCTCTTCATACCAGTGATTATTGCATCCAGTTTCTGATCAAAGCCTGAGGGTTCTTCTTTAAAGGTGGTTCTCTTTTCCATTCTTGCTCTATTTCTTTTGGCAATTAGGTTAGCCTCCACCGTGATAGCAACCTTTTGGGCGTCTTCAATGGTTTCAGGGGCTCTTTCTTTTAACTGATATGCCATATCAGGGTCAAAACCGGCGGGAAATTTGTACAAGGCTAAATCAGGAGGAGGTCTTAAATTATGTGGTATCGCGTTATATACATTGTTGAATCTTGCACAGTACTCCAAAACGGTTTCTTTAGGACCTCGTTTGATTGTATCATATTCACCGAGTATGTGCAAGGGATCTTTCTTTTTCTCCCATCTGTTAGTAAAGGCTAGATAAAGCTCATCAGGTGTGGTTATGGTATTTACAGCAAGTGATCTGAACCAAGTTCTTACATCACCTGTGAGGCTCTGAACAAAAATTCTCATTCTCACACTGTCATCATCTATTTCGTAGTTCTCAAAATGGTCTTGCATATTTTTGGCATGCTGAATAGCTGTGAAAGGGCCAGTGGAATCAAAATATGAGATTTTGGATTGGTAGTCCTGAGGTAAAGCTGCAGCATTAGCGGGCAACTGCAGGGGTGCATATCTATTAGCCATATTTGCAGGGTTTATAGGATTGACAGGGATAACTGGGACAACAGGAACGACAGGTACAACAGGGCTAATAGGAACGGTAGAAACTAGAGTATTGGTAAAGGGAATATGTGTAGTGGATGATGGTGTGAAAGGAGGGCTTTGAGATGTAGATGATGAACTAGGGGAAGCAGGGGTAGACCGGAATAAAACCTTGACTGGAGTTGGGACAAGGTTAGGGTAAACTGCCTCAGGACTGAGATCAGCAAGATTTTCCTGTCCTTGCTGCTTCCTAATGGTTTTAGGGATTATATTAGGGTTTTCAAAAACAGCTGGAGGATTAGGGTCAGGGTTTGACCTTGTATATCGTGGATTTTCTTGGGAGCCAACTTCTGAACTTGTTTTTTGAGTATGTTTTTGAAATATTTTTGTATCTACAAGGGCCAACCAAGATTTTGGAACGACTATGTATATCTTAAAGCTAGCATGAAGATTGACTGAAGCAACTTTTATCTAAACCTGTTAATGTAAAACAGAAACAATCTTGAAGGCTTCCTGGCTGACATTCAGGCTTCATCTGTAGCTTTAGGAAATATACAACAATTAGAAAATCCTGAGGAATTCCCTAGTGGAGTCGCCATTTATGTTAACACCCAGGTTGTTCCCTTTGACTCCCAAGGGAATACGGCCGGGGTAACCACTAACCAAGCTTTGGATCACAGGTTCTAGCCAACCTGTAATCAGAGAGGGCTCTCTATTTTGATGTTTAACTTTGTTCTTAAGAATCTTAGGCTAGATATGAGGTGAGGGTTTGGTTTGAAATTTGGTTGGATGATGTCTTTCAGTACCTAAGATGAGATCTTCAGACAATTTTAGTCCATCGGGAAATGGAGTCTATGGCTGTAGGTTGTTTGAAATGTTGAGTGGGATTGTTTAGACTGCAGGGCCATTTAAATATTCCATGAAACAAACTTAAAATTGTGATGATGAAATATGATTAGCCAATGGAAGGCAATTAAGAGTTTCCCACTAAATTGGTGGTGTGAGGATTAGATATATTGCATAGGAGCAGGCTTGAATTCCTGAACAACGATCACTGTGAAAATTATAGTCCGAAGGTGTAGAAATTAAGAATTACACTATCATAACTATAACTGAGGAAAACATTCATAACAACATAGATTGAGTTCAGGGTATTCCATGAATAAATCCTGAGGCTATTATTTTTCTTTGCTATTAAACTGTAGAACATAGAACACGAATGGATTATGAAGGAATGAAATACATAACGAAGAGGTTAAAGAAACTTATTGTATCATGAAATATACAGGAATCCTGCAGCATTCAGCAAACACACCATAACGCATCAAACAACCCAGAACTTTCGAAATTCCATCAACTCTTTGTATTAAACTCTGAATATTTACAACATAGGATGTCTTCAAGAGAAAATCAACAACCCCTGCAAGCTTATGCGAGGGGGAATATATACAATCGGTTATACAAAATATCTGAACTGCTGAGTCACTTGATAAATAATACGCTCACCAACTTTACAAAAATAGCAGATAAGGAAGTTATTGCGGCTCTAAATACAAAATGAATACTCTTTAATTCTGTCAGAAGTCTTTTTGACCTTTGGAGGCCACTGAGTCGGTTGAGCGTTCTGCATTAATGCTGAATGATGTGTCTTTATGGCTTTGTCATGCTGTAGCTTTCTCGGCGCTGTCATCTATAGTTGTCAGTGTTGCTTTAGTGGCCGAATCTTTCTGCTGAGTTGGCTCAGTCCATTCTTCTCCAGTCATACTGAAATGCATCAAATTTTTCTAAACATGATGACTTATGTTTTTGATGAAAAAACTTGATGAAAGCCTCTTGTTTATAGTCAAAATTGTATCATTCTGGTCCACCATTCCTGTGTAGGCAATTGATGTCTCAAAATTGCATCTAAGGTTTCATCTGCCTCTGTATATTTGTAGAATTTTGGAGGCACTTCAAACAAATGTCTGATCTCATTCATAATAAAAAATAAGTTCTCTACTCTGTCGTAGAGACTTTGCCCAGATGCTGGCCCTGTTTCCTCTGAGGTATTTGATCCTACAGTGATCTGATTGGTGGCAAATGTATTCGCCCTTTTTGCATAGTTCTCATGTGATAGTAGCCTCCCTGCACTGTTCAGCAAGCCAGGAAGGCCTCTGCTCTGTAATGCTGCAAACTTATCCATGAATTTATTTACTTCTGTTTGCATGTCCTGGCTTCTTCTATCCAATGTTTGTACCAGGCTCCTCAATGTGAGGACCCTCTTTATCAACAGGATGGTTTCAGTTCTATTGGGGATTCCCATTGCTGCCAGCTGAGGACCTGTGCGGTTGTTGAGAACATTGATCATTCTATTGGCTATCTCAGGCATATTGCCTAGAGATGCCCTTGATCTTTGGACTTCCTTGTGTGCTTTGCCTATGAGCTCCATTTGCTCATGAATGGTCTCTATATACTGCCATTGATCTGTTATTGATTGGCCAATGTTGGCCCATAAAACTTTCTTGATCTCAGCCACCACTTTGTCAAGGGTGAGCTCTTTCTCCAACTCCTTTATCTTCTCCTTAAGAGCTTTTATTTCTCTTCCTTTTTCAGCTACATTTTGCTTAGATTTGTCATATTTTTCATTCAGCTTAGCTAAATTCTCCTTGGCTTCATTCAGCTCTGTCATCTGGGCTTCTAGGACTTGAATCTCATTCATCAATTTCTGCATGTCAAGGCTTGGAGCCTGCTCTGATGTTGGTGTTGGTGCTGATGTTGATGGAGCTGTCTCAACTGTCTACACTTACGAATTCTAAAACCTGAAAATAAACAATAGCAAGAGCATAACACATAAAAAAAATATACACAGATATTTTCCCCTAGATCCCAAAACCGGGACTACTAGATTGACTTTTCATTATGTTCCTTTCAATGTTACAATACATATATATACATGCCGAATCATCCAATACCATGAACCGAAAACCATCGTGCCCAAAACCATG
Organism: Pinus tabuliformis; assembly: GCA_031772625.1. Lineage (NCBI taxonomy): Eukaryota > Viridiplantae > Streptophyta > Pinopsida > Pinales > Pinaceae > Pinus > Pinus tabuliformis. Next base: position 1,082,462,035 of record CM062815.1, on the reverse strand, counting down.
TGCGAAAACCATGCACAAAACCATAGGTAGGTTCACCCACCTAATATAGGGTCCAAAAAAAAAAAATCCCGGGGCGCTGCCCCGGACCCCGTAAAGGGGGGCTAACCACCCCCCTCAAACCCCCTGTGACCCCCCACTATGAAATTGGCACAACAAAGGGGGGACTCCACCCCCCCTCTAATCCCTCAGTTAACTAGGGTGGCTAGTCGTGGAAATAATATAACACAACACACATTCTCACACTTGTTGTTTTCTTTCCACAGGAGAGCTTAGTCATTTATCCACCCCTGCAACGCACATTGTTTCTCTACACCAAGAGAACTTATCATAGATCAAAAATTTTGTCAATGCATCTACAGTATTCTTCAAAGTGTCAAACTTTACCAGCAACACCTTTTTGTCTTCTATCATATCCCTCACAAAGTGGTAATGAACATCAATGTGCTTTGTCTTTGAATGGTAAGCAGGGTTCTTTTATAAGAAAATTGCACTTTGGCTATCATAGTCTATCCTTAAAGATCCCAGTACTAACCCCATACTTGAACACAATCTCTGCAACCAAACTGCTTCCTTGCTTGCATGAGTGGCTGCCATGTATTTTGCCTCTATAGTTGATAGTGCCACTACAGATTATTTCTTACTCATCCAACTGAATGCACCTCCAAATAGGTTAAACACATACCCACTTGTAGATCTTATCTGATCCAGATCTCCAAGCCAGTCTGCATCAACAAAGCCACAAATATCCAAAACTCCATCCAATCCTAGTCTTCCTTGGTAGCACAAACCATAATCACTAGTGCCATCCAAATACCTGAAAACCCGCTTCACTGTTATCTAGTGCTCCTTCCCTAGTTTTGAGATAAACCTGCTCAATACTCGCACTGCATGTGCAATGTCTGTCTTAGTACATACCATTTCCTACATTATTCTACCAACTGCACTTGCATATCGAGCACGAGACATGTCCTCTTCCTCTTCTTGTGTCTTGGGACATTGTTCAGCAGATAACTTCACACCTATAAGAATAGGAACCTTGACCAGTTTAATATCCTGCATATTAAACCTCTACAATATTTTCTCGACATACTTCCTCTGGTTTAACGAGAGCTTCCTTTTTTCCCGATCACTTAATTTCCATGCCCAAAATATAGTTTGAACCACCAAGATATTTCATGTCGAATTTGGAGGACAATTGGGTCTTCAAAATCCTGGATAATTTCTTTGTCATTTCCAACCAGCAACATATCATCCACATACAAGTCCAAATAAATAACATGGTCACCAATTAGTTTAAAATACACATAATGATCTTCTTTTCTTCTTGTGAATCCAAGTCGCCGTATAAATGTATCAAATTTTTGATACCAAATCCTTGGTGACTGTTTTAACCCATATAGAGACTTCTTTAACTTGCATACCAGTTCTTTCTTACCCTTCACCGCAAAGCCTTCAGGTTGCTTCATGTAGATCTCTTCTTCCAGATCCCCGTGAAGAAACGTTGTCTTCACATCCATCTGTTCTACCTGAAAATCAAAAGCAACAACAACATATAAAAGTAATCTAATAGAAGCTACCTTGGTAACAGGAGAAAAAATATCACCAAAATCAATTCCCAACACCTCAAAATAACCTTTTGCTTCCAACCGAGCTTTGTATTTCTCCACCTTTCCTTCTGCATTCATCTTCTTCTTGAACATCCATTTTCTGCCAATGGGTTTCCTTCTAGCTGGCAACTCCGCCAGATCCCAAGCCTCATTTTTGTGCGAAGATGCCATTTCATCAACCATGGCCTCTTTCCAGAGTTTCCCATCCTCTGAATCTATTGCTTCCTTCACAGTTATGGGATCATCATTAGTAATAGATAAAGCAAAATTTGAACAGAAAGGAGATGGACTATACCTTTTTGGCTGCCTTCTTTCTCAAACTGATCTTCTCACAACCGGAGTTTTTGGATGTTCATCTTCTGATTCCTCTTCTGCTATAGAGTCTAATTCTTCCTCCTTTAGCTCAAACTCTATCTTCTCAGGTGTTGGGCATGGAATACCCACAAGGCATGTTTTGGGGCTTAAAGCCCAAGTTTTGACCAAGTCTTTTGTAAAAGCTCTGCAAATTATGGGCGTGGAGCGTGAAGTTATAATAGAGTCATAGGGTTGTCTTCCCTTGGTTTTGTAATGTAACATTGACTTGATAGACCTACCCATGGTTCAGGGACCATGGGATTGTATAAATAGAGCGAGGCTCTAAGTGTAAAGATAGCTAATAGAGAATAGAATGGAAGCATGATGAGTCTAAGAGATTGTGTCGAAGTGTAAAGTGTGTCTTTGGGTTGTAGAGTAGGAGAAGGCTCTACAGCTGAGTGCGCAGAGGCCTAGTAGTCCGCAACTGAGTGCGCGGACCCCTGCAGCTGAGTGCGCAGGGCAGGTCAAGTCCATAACCGTTGGAAGAATTAATAAAGAGAAGTTTACCATATTTTTGTGTATGTTTACCTGTTTTAATGTATGATTGGGTTTAAATTGCAAGTATATTGTTTATTTGCTACTCGAACTCTTATGAATGTGTTGTATAAATAAACATAACATAAGACATCCATTTATGCGAAGATCATTGACTAGGCGTAGGAATATAAGTAAGATCTCAGGTGCGACTTAGGGGAATAGCGCCGAGCACTGCTCCAGTAGTGTAAAAGCTCCTCAGCCCCTGGTTAGGGCTACGTGAAGGCAAGTATATCATGGCGTGAAGGCCTAGGAAGTGCGCGAAGAAACCTGCATGAAGGGACTAACCGTTGGACCAGTTCAACCTCTCAGTCATCTCAAGGGTGTGGAAACCTGGTTCCAGCACCCCGCCATACTACTTCGGGTGAGACCTCAGTTTGCTCTCTGTGTACTATTGCTGAAAGGGCCAGTAGTATAGGGATTTGTTTGGATAATTAACTCCAAACCTATTTCAGGCCCCAAAAAGCCAATAAATGGTTCCGTTTCCAGGACTGGGATTTCCATAGAGATGTCTGATGTCGTATCACTAGAATCTGACAAAGAAAGGAATTGAAGATTGGTTGGACAGAAATATTCACGAGTTCATGGTGCAGGAAAATAGGAATCCGCGACTATCAAAGGAAGAGTGGTTAGACTACTACTTATATACAAAGATCCACGAAATTTTCTTCGCATCTTTCCCACTGAGCTATACGAGTGGATCGCGAAGCTAGCAGATAGCCAAGGAAGGTGTAAGCTCGACAAACCTATTATGTGGACTCTAGAATTGGTGCATAGATTGGAAGCATCGGAGGATAATATTGCGCGCATTGTTGATCACTGGCTCGATCAAATCATAGGAGGATTCATCACCGAGTTCATGGTAGATACTTCAGTCAGCTATAGTGAGGCAGAACGACGCTTCCTCAAAGGGCTGTGAGGTAAGTACATTAAATATTTGAACACTTGGATTAAAATGCTACTGTGTGAAAAATGGGTTATGCGAATAAATTGATGTTTGGGGCTACGCGAAGTGGGAGAATCTACAGAAACGAAGGTAGTACAGAACTAGAAACTAGCCCCTTGATTTCACCTATACGAGGGGGTGAAGAAGAGTTTGCAAAGGTCTCACCAAGAAGTGTGATCAATCTTATAAGGCAGATAATTCCACGCATACCACCCCCACTCACACCACCACCAGTTTCATCATCTTCACCCCCATCTTCACCCATACCATCTCTACCACCACCGCGAAGCAATATGGAAAGCGCAATAAAGTTGCTAGTGTTCAAGGGAGCAGGGAATGAAGATCCACACCAGTTTTGGTTCATGATAAAAGTTGTATGGGAAGCACAGGGAGTCACGGATGACAATATAAAGAAGGAAACGTTGGTTAGCGCTTTGCAGGATCGCGTGCTAACCTGGTACATTAAGCATTCCAATGACAATCTGAATGCGGGGATCGCAGATATCCAAGCTGCGCTAAACAAAGAATTTAGCAGGCCAAAGTCAGAGGCACAGTCGATCATTGGGTTTAAGGAAATCACAATGCTACCAAGCAAGACCCCTTGGGAGTTGGATCAAAAACTGAAGTGCACAATTCACGAAGCTAACATGACATTGATAGATGGACAACACTGTGAATGGTTTGTAACATCGTTAACACCGCATCTAAGGAACATGCTCTCACAACAGAGGATATCAAGTAAATTCGAGGCCTTGGAGGTCGCAATGAGATTACACGAGACCCCGATACAAGATCCCAACCTAGGAGTTCAGTAGATTCACGCACAGTTGAAAAACTTGTGCCTTGAGATGCAGAGTTTGAAACAAGACAGGACAGCTCACTTAGAAGTGCGCAATGAGATATGGTGTGTAAAGTGCAAGGGCTAGGGACATGGCAAGGACCACTTCCTGGTGTTCATGAATTACCTCAGGGGAAGAGGGCCAATTCCATTGAGACCGAAGGCACAAGCAGGACCGAGCGCTATGATTGCACTATGGTGCACTATTTGTCAGATAGGAGGAAAGCATGCTACAGATAATTTCCATTTATTGTATAAGTACACACAAAATTCACAACAATTGTTCTGTAATTTTTGTAGATCAGTAGGCCATGATGAGCGCACTTGTAGAAGTTACAAGCTAATGATGGATCGAAATCCTAGCTACAGGACATATGCCCGAGATTTTATGAATCCAACGCGGCCATCATGTTTGTATTGTACATTGTTTGATCATGAGACAGAAGATTGTCCCACGTTGATAGCAAGTTTGCGTGATAAAGGAGCACTCCAACATCCCTCGACTCAAAACCTTCAAATGATTCGGTCTAAGACGTGCGAGGAAGACCCTAATGTGAATATTGTGCTCTGAATTGGGATTACCATAGGAGCTGACAAAGGCAAGCAGCCTGAAGAAAGTACTTGGGTTCGCACGGCTCCAACGAAGGAACCAGAGTTTGATTTGGAGCATGCTAAGGAAACCTTCATGGAAGCCAAGAAGAGCTTCGTTGATGCCTCTTCAGAAAGTAAAGATAGATTGGAGCCGGAAATGGACCCGTCGATGCTCACCACGTTCCTGGAAACATGCATGAAGCTGTTGCGCGATAGCAAGGAGAACCGCGCAAGGAGAACCACGCATAGTTCGGAAGCTCGGAAAGCACACAACATGAATGGGAAGGGAGATGAGATTGACCATGTAAATTGGAGAATATGAGATGGACCAAGTGATTCTGGATCTAGGATCAGACGCAAACATCCTACCGAAGCAGACATGGGAGCGCATGGGAAGGCCTACACTGCAATGGTCTCTTATCCAACTACGAATGGTGAACCAAGAAAAGATCCTACCTATGGGGAGATTGCAGGGAATCACAATAGATATCGAATGAGAAAGTGTGTTAGCAGATTTTGAAGTGATAGAGATTGTTGATGGCAGCAATCCCTACCCTGCCTATTAGGAATAGATTGGGCCACTGACATGAATGGGGTGATAAATTTGAAGAAGCACAAGATGATTTTTGAAAAGAAGTCTTTGCGCATAGTTGTACCTTTGGACCCTGCAAAAGGATTGCGCTACACAGTGACGATGACTTGGACTGCATATACAAGATAACCACGCAAGAGAAAGACTAGGTGAATTTGACTACGGATGGATGAATCACATGGGAGGGTGAAAGCTCCTCCACATCGGATTCAGACGAGGAAATAAAATGATGGTAGAATTGGTTACACGAGGTAACCACACTGAATTGTAACATGAAGACGAGGTCGTTGCGCTGCGTATCGATGAAGGTGAGGGACCTGCCTACGTATGATGGGTTAAGTGAGGTGGATGACTTCTTGAGAAAATTTGAAAGAGAAGTGCTGGAACAAAAAAATTTCAAAGCTTTGAAATGGGTACTGTGCGCTGCGCCCGCGAGGTGATGGGGTATGCACCAAAGAAGTTTTGAGGACTGGCGTGAATGCAGAAGGATGATGCGCATGTGGTTTGGGAAGCCTCAGATGCAATTTACGGACAGGATTGATGGAAGAAGTGGTCTACACACCCACCTATTCTGATGGATGCAGGCATATGGTGTGAAACTTGCGCAGATGCACACAGTCTTCACATTAGGAGACACGGTCAGTAAGCAGGTATGGGCAAGGAAATGGCGCGAACGACCCCTCCAGTTGATACCATGGAGTATGGAAAGAAAAAGTGCGCAGAAGCCTTTAACAAAGTATGTAAAGCACTAAACAAGGTCCACAACACGAAGCGGACTGACTGGGACCTGTGCATACCAACGATTCTATGGGCTTATAGGACCGCATGAAAGAACCTGTCGGCGCAGGCACCACCGAGGCTGGCGTGTGAAGCGAGCACTGTAAGCCCCATAGAACATGAAATGCCTAGTCTGCGGATGGCAGCACTGGTAAATACAATGGTTCGCGGAACCTTGGAAGAAGAAATCCAACAGGGAAATTTTAGGCTCCAAGAACTTGAGAAAGAAAGGGGGCGATTAAGGAAAAAAAGCGCTTTGGTAGAAGCGGAAGTCAAAACGCTGGAGGACGAGATAAAGGAAGATTTTCTTGATAAGAAGACCTAAGTGATAAAGCAGGATGCACACGATCACGCTAAAAATTTTGAGGACTATCGCCACAAATTGATCAGTCTGATGCCTTGGCTTGGACCGCACACTACTAAGCAAATCAATCAGGGTGGCACGCTGCAAATGATAAAGTGCATGATGCCACTAGTAACAATAAAAGGTGGGTGTTTTCTAGGAAAAGTGATGGATGACCGGATGACACCCTATACAGGTGGCGGCCACCTAACTAGCCAAGGGAAGTACATTCTTAGCGATCCAGGCAGTTGAAAGGACGTGCAGACTGTTAGTGCTTGAATTTGTCCTCACGCTGAAAAAGACAAAATCCAAGGCATCATCAAACCACTTAGCCTCGTAGCTAGCCCTACGGGGACAGGAGAGGGCTCTCTCCGAGTCTATCTTGGAAAAAGGTTTTCAAATGACTGAGATGACCAATAAAGAACACTGATTTTATGCTAGTAAACTGATAGGGAAAGTTTGATTTTAAATTTTTAGGGTTTTGTTGGAAAACTGAGCACAACAATTTTGGGTGCGGGGATGAGACACAGTTTTTGCAGAGGTCTTTTTGCGGCAAGGTAGGAGATTGTCTTGATGCCTTTGAAGGAAGTGAATGGATAGGTATGACTGGTGAGGAGCTAAGGAGAGCAAGAAACCATCAGGAGTTCTCCTTAAACAGATGAAAACATAAATATTAAGCAAACTTAAAGGCAGAGCATAGAAACCATGAATTCTACCTTAACACTTCATTTACTTAATTTGGAGAAGAGAAGAGTAGGAAAATGATACACATAACAAACTTACAAGTACATGAGAGAAACACACCATCAACAAAAATAACCACAGGAATCCCAAATAGTGCTGCAAAACCCTGGTCTTTCCTTTGCCAAAATTGCAGAGATACAAAGAGTAATACAGTCTAAGCTTATCCCTCAAGAGTCCAACCTCTCCAACCATGAAAATGATTTAGAAAATACATAATATAGACCATGCCAACCCATTCCCTAGCCTCTAGCAGTCGAGCTCATCATCTTAGGAGCTATTTCAACCAATTCTAAACTGAGCACTACAAAATAGGCAATCAAAACAACTTGCCTCTATAAGCTAGGAAACCAATTCATTCATTAATTTTTTGCCATTTTATGAATGAATCTTCTAGAATAGGTAAATAAGTGTCATGTCAACATGAAATTACATCAATTACATCAAGGAGGGTGAAAAATCCCACCAAAAAGTCAAAACTGGTCAAATGCTGTGTTTTCCTGAGCTGAAGATGCAAAACTGGCCAATTTCCCCAACGCGTAGCGCACCATTTCCCAACACGTAGCGCGCCTTTCAGGCCATTTTTGAGGCACTTCCCGGCATCCAAATGAGGCACAAGTGGGCTTGTTGGAAATTTCTGGATGTCTACTCTCCCGCCCAAGTGTAATTTCTCAATTTGGTGGTAATTTGCCCCTCTAAAATTGCAATCTCCCAAGACTACTTCCTGTGTGTCCAAAAAGTGGCAGAAGGTCATTTTTTGACCTTTTGGGGGCTCAAATCTTCATGAAATTTCTTGGAAGTGGCTGAGCAAGTGTAATTTGTCATGAAAAATCCAAAAATGCTGAGTTTTCCTGAAATGGACCTCCCCAACTTAAGGGTAGCGCGCGGCGCGCTATGCGTTGAGCCAAAACCTTGACGCGTAGCGTGCCTGAGCCCTACGCGTAGCGCGACTTTCAGATGCTTTTTGGAGGTCTTCTTGGTGTCCAAATTGGGATAAAGATAGATTGTTGGAAAGGTCTTTGAGTATAATTTCCAACACAACTGGAATTTTTCAATTTGGAGTTCATTTTCCTTGTCAAAAATCAAATCTCCCAAGACTGGTCAAAATGTGCCAAATGAGGCTGCCTCAAGGCAGAGTGTTGTTGCATTCAACGTTTGAATGCCTTCCGCAACTCAAAATTGAGCTCATGATAGCTCATTGGAAAGATATTTGTGTCTAGTTATCATTTGACGCATCATGAAAGCCATTTGGCCAACCAAGCTAGGAGAAAATTTGATTTTCCCAAGGTCACTTCGGAGGTGCATTCGATTCTCCTAAGGCAACGATATTTTTGACATTTCTCTAAAACCATGATACCTGTGTAAAACGTGAAGGAGGGTTTTCTTCCTTGGCATGTTGTGGACAAAAAACTCTCATTTTTCCCAAATTCATCTGTTATTGCTTAGAAACATCATTTGAGTAAAACTACCCCGATGTGTGGAACAAGAGATTTTGTCGAAATGAAGCGAAATGAAGGGGATAGGGGGCTTCTAAATTCTTGAGGAAATTTTGGGGAGTAGGGAGGGATGTTAGGAAGTAGGGAAAAGTAGAATCTTAGAGATTGAGTGACGGGAAGGGGTCGAAAAGGGAAAAACACAGGCCCAACCTAGAAAATTGCCAAGTTGTGGCAAGAAACTAGGGTTTGTGCAAAAATGAGGAATTTGGGAAATCTCAGTGATGGGAAGCATTTGATAACGTACTTTAAGGATAGGGGAAGGTGTATGAACATCTGGATACAAGTTTTTCTAATGATTTGACCATCCAAGAGAAATTGCCTTCAAAACCCTAGGAGAGGGAAATGAACCTTGCCTAGGCGCAACTGAAGCATGAACAAGGTGTAAAATGACCTAATGGAACTTGACATGATGATGAAAACCCTATGAATGATGATAGACTCAGCTGAATAGTGAAATAGACTGAAATTTGGGCAATTTTGAAAGGAGTGAAAGCAAACCCTAGACCTAATGCCTAGTGACCAAATTTTGCTTGAAGACTCACTGAAATGACAAAATTTGACCTTGACACTCTGAGACCACTTTGTAAGAGCATATTTGATCACTGGAGGAAGGTTGGAAAGACTGACACTAACATTGGCTCTAATGGGGATGGTAGCTCCTTGGAGGTGCCAAGAACAGTAGATCTTTGGGAGAGCAGACCAGTGCTTTCATCCATTGGGCGTTGGAGTCATTATTTCCACCTTTGACACAAAACTTTGACACATTTATTGAATGAAAACTTGACTGAAACTTAACTAAAGCTTGACTCAAACCGACTCGATGGCAAACTGAAATAACTTGAAAAACTCACTCAACATACCAAACACAAATGACTCATGACTGACTTAAAACAAGACTTTTCAAAGCTTTTTGAGGGGCCACAGTCCATCAAGATTTGAAATCATGATGACAACCACATGTGTTTCTTACAAGACAATATACATCAAACTATATCAAAATGCCAATGCAACCAATCAAGCAGATTCCTTCTTGATTGATTCTCCTGATTAGATCTTCTGGTCAACAGTACAAACCTATCACTGGGCATCCAAAAACATAGTTGACCATGGCTGCAACAAAACACTGTAATAAACACTTTCACTACTGGCCGCAACAAACTTGCTAGAGGATCGTAAAAAACATGAAGATTTGCCATGGCCACCTCCTGCTGAAAGAACAAGGTGTCCTTTGTTTCAAATTCTGATCTGCCTTCATCATGTGCTTCGGTAAAAGTATGCTCATGGGCTTCAAAAAACTAAGAACAAATGGATGAGCAAATCTCTTCTTGGAAAAACATTTCAGCACATGAAACATATGAAGAATCTGAAAGGTAATCCTGTATGCTCTGATTGTCTGTAGTCTGACAATATGGTAGGTCATCTTCAAATGATATGATAGCTGGATTATCATCTTTGTGAAGGAAAACGTTATCTGTTTGCTGATCTACAAGACAGTCATTTTTTTCAATAGAGGAAGAAGTTTTCCCAACACTTTCCTGACTATGTGTGCACTACAAATCTGTTGTAGCTTGGGCTGTCACAAGACCTTTCAAGAGCTGATCTATCTCCTCTTCAGACAAAGGAGACAATGCCTTTTGTTTTCTTCTGCTTAAACAATAATTATCTTCATATGACAGGGCACTCAGACTATCATTTATTACTGAGTTATTGAAAGGAGATTCATCACTTGCACAAAGATCTCATTCTGTTTTTTATGAACATCTGAATCCACAACTCTGTCTATGACCTCAACAACAAAACTCTCCTTTTCAGGATTCAGCACAAGGTATGCTTGGTCATCACAATCTGAATGTAGTTCTGAAGTAGCTGTCCTAACATTATCACATGCTACAATCTAGTCTTCTTCTGTGGGCAGATCTGAAACAAGCTCTTCTCTTTCATCAATTACAGCCATTTGACCATCTTCAACCTGCTGATCTTGATTCTGCTGCAAAATATCCTGATCATTTTGATGGGTATCCACTAGGTTCTCATCATGTTGCTGAAATGGATTCTCATACAAAGCCTCCATGATCTCATCATCCATAAAATTATCATCTTCATAATATTTCTCAAGGCTTTCAATAAAACTATAAGCATGCTTGCAGCAATCTTGAACTAAATTTAATGATGGATAAGAGTCCTTATATCTTTCAATGAACATAGCATGAAAATCCTTTAAACAATAAATACAAGCAGGCGGAAAACTTTCATACCAAGATTGGGCTTCACCTTCAAGAGTGGCCAGGAATATCTTCATCAAGCAATGTTCAGGAAAATCCACCTTCAACTTGCGAATATGCATATGAAATCTAACTAGATGTAAAGCAACATCCTTCTTACCATCATCTTTAAATGTAGGCAGATTCCTTGACCAATCTACCTTTGGAATTTTATTCAGAAAAACTGGAATGTGATCTCGGCTCATGGGAGCATATCTTCTTGTGATTCAGTCCATCTTGAAAATCTCACATCTACTGATCTCTCTACAGCGAAGTCACCATGAAGCATTAATCTCTAGAGTTTTTAGTGAAGGAGTCGCCAGTGAATGATTTCAGCCTTGTCAGTGTCTGATCATTGTCCACCAGCAACAATCAGATCTGAACTTGATACATGTACTGGGGTAATTAACAAGTTAAATGTCATGTTTACAAGCTAGACCGGAGATTGACTGAAGCAACGTTTATCTACTTTCGCTAATGCAAAGCAAAAGCGTTTCGAAAGCTACCTGGCATAACTTCAGGCTCTGTCTGTAGCTTATAAAACAAATGACATCAACAAGCAAACCATTTTTTCTTCCCCAGTATGGTCGCCAATATGTTAGCGCTTGAATTTGGCCTCAGGCTAAAAAAGACAAAATCTAAGGCAACATCAAACCACTTAGCCTCGTAGCTAGCCCTACGGGGACAGGAGAGGGCTCTCTCCGGGTCTATCTTGGAAAAAGGTTTTCAAATGACTGAGATGACCAATAAAGAACACTGATTTTAGGCTAGTAAACTGATAGGGAAAGTTTGATTTTAAATTTTTAGGGTTTTGTTGGAAAACTGAGCACAACAATTTTGGGTGCAGGGATGAGACACAGTTTTTGCAGAGGTCTTTTTGGGGCAAGGTAGGAGATTGTCTTGATGCCTTTGAAGGAAGTGAATGGATAGGTATGACTGGTGAGGAGCTAAGGAGAGCAAGAAACCATCAGGAGTTCTCCTTAAACAGATGAAAACATAAATATTAAGCAAACTTAAAGGCAGAGCATAGAAACCATGAATTCTACCTTAACACTTCATTTACTTAATTTGCAGAAGAGAAGAGTAGGAAAATGATACACATAACAAACTTACAAGTACATGAGAGAAACACACCATCAACACAAATAACCACAGGAATCCCAAATAGTGCTGCAAAACCATGGTCTTTCCTTCGCCAAAATGGCAAAGATACAAAGAGTAATACAGTCTAAGCTTATCCCTCAAGAGTCCAACCTCTCCAACCATGAAAATGATTTAGAAAATACATAATATAGACCATACCAATCCATTCCCTAGCCTCTAGGGGTCGAGCTCATCATCTTAGGAGTTGTTTCAACTAATTCTAAACTGAGCACTACAAACTAAGCAATCAAAACAACTTGCCTCTATAAGCTAGGAAACCAATTCATTCATTAATTTTTTGCCATTTTATGAATGAATCTTCTAGAATAGGTAAATAAGTGTTATGTCAACATGAAATTACATCAAGGAGGATGAAAAATCCCACCAAAAATTCAAAACTGGTCAAATGTTGTGTTTTCGTGAGCTAAAGATGCAAAACTGGCCAATTTCCCCAACGCGTAGCGCGCCATTTCCCAACGCGTAGCGCGCCTTTCAGGCCATTTTTGAGGCACTTCCAGACATCCAAATGAGGAAAAAGTGGGCTTTCTAGAAAGTGCTGGATGTCTACTCTCCATCCCAAGTGGAATTTTTCAATTTGGTGGTCATTTTCCCCTCCCAAATTGCAATCTCCCAAGATTTCTTCCTGTGTGTCCAAAAAGTGGCAGAAGGTCATTTTTTGCTTGTTTTTTGACCTTTTGGGGGCTCAAATCTTCATGAAATTTCTTGGCAGTGGCTGAGCAAGTGTAATCTATCATGAAAAATCCAAAAATGCTGAGTTGTCCTGAAATGGACCTCCCCAACTTAAGGGTAGCGCACGGCGCGCTATGCGTTGAGCCAAAACCTTGACGCGTAGCGCGCCTGAGCCCTACGCGTAGTGCGACTTTCAGATGCTTTTTGGAGGCCTTCCTAGTGTCCAAATTGGGCGCAGAATAGCTCGTTGGAAATTTCTTTGAGTATAATTTCGAACACAACTAGAATGTTTCAATTTTGAGTTCATTTGCCTTGGCAAAAATCAAATCTCCCAAGACTGGTCAAACTGTGCCAAATGAGGCTGCCTCAAGGCAGAGTGCCGTTGCAGTCAACTTTGGAATGCCTTCCTCAACTCCAAATTGAGCTCATGATAGCTCATTGGAAAGATATTTGTGTCTCGTTATCATTTGACGCATCATGAAAGTCATTTGGCCAACCAAGCTAGGAGAAAATTTGATTTTCCCAATGTCACTTCAGAGGTGCATTCGATTCTCCTGAGGCAACGATATTGTTGACATTTCTCTAAAACCGTGACACCTGTGTAAAAAGTGAAGGAGTTTTTTCTTCCTTGGCAGTTGGGTACAAAAACCTCTCTTAGTTTTCCCAAATTCATCTGTTATTGCTTAGAAACATCATTTGAGTAAAACCTACCCCGATGTGTGGAACAAGAGATTTTGTCGAAATGAAGCGAAATGAAGGGGATAGGGGGCTTCTAAATTCTTGAGGAAATTTTTGGGAGTAGGGAGGGATGTTAGGAAGTAGGGGAAAGTGGAATCTCAGAGTTTGAGTGAGGGGAAGGGGTCGAAAAGGGAAAAACACAGGCCCAACCTAGAAAATTGCCAAGTTGTGGCAAGAAACTAGGGTTTGTGCAAAAATGAGGAATTTGGGGAATCTAAGTGATGGGAAGCATTTGATAAGGTACTTTAAGGATAGAGGAAGGTGTATGAACATCTGGATACAAGTATTTCTAATGATTTGACCATCCAAGAGAAATTGCCTTCAAAACCCTAGGAGAGGGAAATGAACCTTGCCTAGGCGCAACTGAAGCATGAACAAGGTGTAAAATGACCTAATGGAACTTGACATGATGATGAAAACCCTATGAATGATGATAGACTCAGCTGAATAGTGAAATAGACTGAAATTTGGGCAATTTTGAAAGGAGTGAAAGCAAACCCTAGACCTAATGCCTAGTGACCAAATTTTGCTTGAAGACTCACTGAAATGACAAAATTTGACCTTGACACTCTGAGACCACTTTGTAAGAGCATATTTGATCACTGGAGGAAGGCTAGAAAGACTGACACTAACACGGACTATACACTACTCTGCCCGGGAGCTACGCGATGTTGGAGCTGCAGAGAAGCAAAGTGTCACAAGGTCCACGACCACGCAAGGGGGGTTGTGTTGCCACGCGGGTTGGCCCAAAAGTGATCATTGGAGTCATTTTTCACAATGGGATGCTCAACTTAAGACCAAATGGAGTGGGCGGAAGGAATTTAAGACGCGATTTATTGGTAAGATTTGGGAAAATCTGCCGCCAAGGGAGCATTAATGATCTAGATTTTGGGGTAGCAGTTGAATTCAAATTCAAAAGGCACTATAAATTACAAAGGGTTGCCCAGCAGACAACACTTGGCCATTTGCAAATTGAGTAGTTGTATACCCCGCGTAGCCGGAGTAGAGCCTTGTTTGACCTATGCTGAGCGTTCATTGAGCCCTCAAATACGCGAGCGATATATTTATGGTCGACCATAATGGTAGAATCTGAAGAAGTTATGGATTTCACAGAGGTGACCACCGAAGAGGCCGCGCAGGCCCTAACTATGGGGGATACCCCTAAAGTCGTCGGATCGTGGCAGAAATCCTGAAATCACCACGCACGCCAAGACCAAAGAAAGATAAACAGGTGATGGTTCCTGTACGTGTGTCCCCGAAAAACCCGCTGTGCACCAGGCTGACAATGGAGGAGAAGGGGAAAGTCGTTAACATAGAAACCGATGAGGAGGAGGAAGACCTGGAGGACCTTATCATTGAAGAAGACAAGGACGAAGGAATGGAGGAGGAAACTGAGCCTGCGCACCCTCCAACAAAGATGCCAGCCTATATCCCCCCATGAAAAGGGAAGGCTAAAGTGCCAAAGGATCTTGACAAGAGTAAGAACTCTCTCCAGACCCCACTCCTCCCAGACAACATCATTTTTGAGGGCACGCACCTAGGACGGGTGCCTAGCTTAAAATTTGAATATTGGGACCTTGTTGACCATGAGAAGTTCCCTCACTTAGAGACCGCGCAGCTTATGAAGACTAAGCAAAACACCACGGCGGGGGTTACCTAGTTAGAGCCGCAAAAATGGTTGTGCGGAGTGGAAAAGGTGGGGTTACTAAACCTGCTTTAGGTGCCGCATTTCCACCATTCCCCAATAGCAATTTTCGTCATCAGGCAGTTGATCTACCTAGTGCATGGTAGGTGTTCGTGGCTAGAGGAACCCATCCCCATCACGGAACAATGTATTCACTACATCACCCGGCTGCCATGCAAAGGAGAGGACCCTATGGATATCTTGGAGGGGAAAAGAAGTGACTTGGCCATCGCGGAGGCCATGAAGAAGAAGTATAAACTCGAGAAGAAGAAGAGGGGATATCCCATATCCAACATCAATGACAAAGCAGTAAGAGTGGTGACCCAAATACTCGCAGGTAAGGTTATGCGCAAGTGCTGCGTGGATGAGGTACCTATGATGGTGGTACCACTTGTTGAGTAGTGTGCAGAGGGGGTCCAGTTTAATTGGTCTGAGTTCCTCTGCAAGGAATTCTTGGAGAATTGCTGCAAAGCTTAGGAACAAGGAAAAACATTCCACTATGCATTTCTTCTGCTTTCCATAGTGCTCGTGGCAGGGGAATTTCCGGAGGATAGCCAATTCCCCATAATTGACAGGGATCTATCGGAGGCCACGAATTATGCTTTTCTCTAGGCCACAAAGGATGCAAATAGGATCCACGACAGTAAGATATTTTTGGTGTTCATGGAGATGAACCTCAGAATGAGGATCAACCGCAAGCCATGGTTATCACCCATTGTCTACAACATCCTACAAAGTTTTGTAGAGTTTAAGTGGGACCTCCACAGCATATACATCAGAGCGTGAAAGGACCCAGTGAAGCAATGGAGAGAGCTACCCTTTGTAGCCACAGATATTGTAATCTTTAATGTACTGGGGACATGGCCGCCGATGTGGCACATTGTAGACATCCCACGATAGAGAAGTCTATGGTGCAGAGGAAGAAAGAGGAGGCCAAACTGTGCATAGCGCAGTTGGCAGAGAAAAGAAGGAAGGAAGCAGTGGCAGCAGAAGTGCAGGAGGCATGGGATGCTACAAAAATAGCAGCTGAACAGAAAAAGGCAGTAGCAGCGTAGGAGGCAGCCGCAAAGGCACACGAGGGCCAAAAGTCACCTTCGCATGGGCAGGAAGTAGAGGAAGAAGAGGGAGGCATGAACCCACAAACCATGTCAACATAGTTGAAGCACCAACACCCGACTGAGTGGACAAGGCCACGTAAGAAGGTCAAGGCATCGAAGTTGTCGATTGACTCGATCAACCTTACCGAGGGTGATCTGCATGACATCAGCAAGACAGTGAGTGATGTCACCTCTGAGGCCCTCTATAATTTTATGCAGGGGAACCAGATTGTGTTAGGGGCCCTCAAAGTGCAGCTGTAGGAGTTGCAGGTACACACTCCTTAGGCTAGTATCCTTTCAACCAACCTTGTAGTCAGGACAATGGCAACAAAGCAGATGTTGCGCGCTTGGGTGAAAAATACCATAGTGCTACCAGAAGGGGCACTGGTGACAGCAAATGAGGCCGACAAGCCTATGATTAGTGCACTGAAGGGTACTAACATCAACATGACTGCACTCCCACGGGAGACATTATACGTTCTGCAGGATGGGATTACTATAGAACTGCGAGTTAGGGAGAGCCGCGCGCTATAAGGACTAAGCGAGCATAAAATAAACATTGAATAGTTGAGCTTGCAGCACGAAAAAGTGGTGCCACAGAATCGGCAGCTGGTACAGGTACTAGAAGAAGCTTGTCAAAGTGTCCCTGAGATGGCCATCCCAGCAGACACATCGACAGAGGCGCGCATCCATAGGCTAGCAGCAGGGGTGCACGAGGTGTGGGAGGAAATGACAAAGGTTCAGTTAGAGTTGAACCTTCAGATCATAGAGCTGCGGTTGAAGGCGCAACCATCCACCCCTTCGGAAGTAGGAGAACAACACGCTAGTGCTATTACAGTGGGACTAGACAAGATCAACAGTGCAGTATGAGACTGCACCAGAATGTTGGAGGCTTCCTTTGAGGTCCTCACGAACCTATAGGAGGACCCCAACATCCAGTGTTTAGAGACAAGGGCGTGAGAACTCCAGTAGTAATATGATAGTGCGAAAGGAAATATGCAGATGGTGGCCCTCACTCAGAGGCTCATGCGGATGTAGCAGGCCAAAGCACTGAAAGAATAGGTGGACGTGGCACAACACAAAGAAGCAGTCCTGAAGGTGCACGTTCAGCCTTGGATCGACGAGGCCTTCACCATCACAGCAGCAATAGAAGGCAAGCTTGCACAGATGCATGGAACACAGGCACATATGCAAGGAAGCAGTTTCGACAACGCAGTCTTAGAACAACATGTATAGGAGACCCAGTAGGAAGTCGCTCAACGCGTTGCCGACCTTGCAGCATTTTAGACAGAGTTAGAGGGACTTCGTGCGAAGATCTCTACACCGATAGAGTGACTTGAGGGTGAGTCATGATGTTTTTGTTGGGGGCCTGTTGGGCATGGAATCCCCCCAAGGCATGTTTTGGGGCTTAAAGCCCAAGTTTTGACCAAGTATTTTGTAAAAGCTCCGCGAATTATGCACGTGGAACACGAATTTATAATAGAGTCATAGGGTTTTCAACCCTTGGTTTTGTAATGTAATGTCAGATTGATAGACCTGGATTGTATAAGTAGAGTGAGGCTCTAAGTGTAGAGATAGCTAATAGAGAATAGAATGGATGCATGATGAGTCTAAGAGACTGAGTCGAAGTGTAAAGTGCGTATTTGGGTCGTAGAGAAGGAGAAGGCTCTGCAGTTGAGTGCACAGAGGCCTAGTAGTCTACAACTGAGTGCGCGGATCCCTGCAGCTGAGTGTGCAGGGCAGGTTGAGTCTATAACTGTTGGAAGAATTAATAAAGAGAAGTTTACCATATTTTTGTGTATCTTTTACTATTTTAATGTATGATTAGGTTTAAATTGCAAGTATACTGTTTATTTGTTGCACGTACTCTTATGAATGTGTTGTATAAATAAATATAACATAAGACGTCCATTTACGCGAAGATCATTGACTAGGCGTAGGAATATAAGTAAGATCTCAAGTACAACTTAGGGGAATAGTGTCGAGAGAAGCGCAGAAGCTCCTCAGCCCCTGGTTAGGGCTGCTCAAAGGCAAGTATATCAGGGTGTGAAGGCGTGGGAAGTGCGCGAAGCAACCTGCATGAAGGGACTAACCATTGGACCAGTTCAACCTCTTAGACATCTCAAGGGTGCGGAAACCTGGTTCCATCACCCCGCCATACTACTTCGGGTGAGACCTCAGTCTGCGCTCTGCGGAATGTTGTCGAAAGGGCTAGTAGTACATGGATTTCTTTGGCTAATTAACTCCGAACCTGGGTCAGGCCCCAACAAGCCAACATCAGGTTCCTTTGGTTGGATTTCATGTTTAATAACATCTTTAACCTATTTGAACACAACATCTCAGTTGTACACAACCTTCCTTGTTACTAGGTTCCAAAGTTTATAATCCTTTAAACCATCCTTATACCCAATAAAGATGCACTTTTCAGATTTACTATCCAACTTTATTATTTTCTCCTTTGGAACATGTACATATGCATCACATCCAAATACCCTCAGATGTGAAAGAGAAGGTTTCTTACTAGTCCATACCTCTTGTGGACTCTTATCTTCCAACGCTGATGAAGGTGATATGTTGACCAGGTAACATGCAGTCTCCACCGCCTCTGCCCAGAATTCCTATCCTAACATGACACCACTGAGCATGCTTCTTGTGCTTTCCATTAACGTCTTGTTCATTCTTTCTGCAACTCCATTTTTCTCAGGTGTGTATGTAGTATTCTGCTATGCTATACCACACTTCTTACAGAATTCTTCAAATTCCTTCTTGCAAAACTCTCCACCATTATCTGTCCTCAGCACCTTTATCTTCTTCTCTGTATAGTTTTCCACCATAGCCTTAAATTCTTTAAACCTATCAAAGACTTCAAATTTCTTCTTAAGGAAATATATCTATGTATTCCTTGAGAAGTCATCTATAAAGATACATAGTACACAGACTTACCCAGTGATGGAACCTTCACAAGTCCAAATACATCACTGTGCATGAGCTCTAATATCTATTTCGCCCTCTTACCACCAGAGGGGAAACTCACCCGATTTTGCTTCCCATATACACAATTTTCACAGAAATCAAAATCAAGAGAGCTATTAGTCATACCTTCTACCATACATTTACCATGAAGTATTCGAAGGCCCTTCTCTCCAATATCTCCAATCCTTTGATGCCATAGCATGGTCTTTTCTTCAGATACCACTAGATTTTCTGCTCCACTTTCAGGAACCACAGAACTGTTGAGCCCATCAACAACGGTGCTACCTTGTAGCTTGAACAGAGTTCCAATATGAACTCCCCGCATCAATACCAGTGATCCTCGAACCATCTTGCAGGTATCCTTCTTGAACACTGTTTTTACACATGCATTATCCAACCGGGTTACATAAATCAAATTTTTGGCCAATGCAGGAATATGCAGAACACTTGGAAGTGTTCTAATCCTTCCACCTTGCAAATTCAAATTAACTTTTCTGCGACCAATGGTTTTAGCCTTCCTGTCATCCCATAAGAAGACATCACCACCATCATATTTATCATACTTGAAGAACCACTCTCTATGGGGAGTGACGTGAAAGGATGAACCTGAGTCAATCAACCATGCCTCATGATCTACATGTGTACTTGAAGAAGCCAAGTAAACATCCCCACCTTCATCTGAGGTAGTTTTTGCCTCTACAAAGGGAGCATCATCAGATCCATTTCCTTTGTCAGGAGCTTTAGATTTACAGTCCCTTTTGTAGTGCCCTTCCTTTCAGCATTTCCAACACACATTTACAGTTTTTCCTAGAGATTTAGATCTCCCTCTAGATTTATATCTCCCACTCGGTGACTTATTTTTGTTTCTATTCTAGGACCTTCCTTGTATAAACAAGGCATAACCAATCTAGCTCTCCATATTTTTCCGTCTCATCTCCTCCGTTAGTAAGGATGAGACTATTTCATCAAATTGTAAGGCAGTTGCATTGCTACCTATTGCAATAACCAGACTATCCCACGAATCTAGTAGAGAACACAACAAACTAATGCACTTATCCTCATCTGAAATTTTAATATCAATAGATAATAACTGACTTACCACAGTATTAAATGTGTTCAGATGCTCTATCACCAAGTCTCCATCTTTCATCCTCAGGTTATACAACATTTTCCGTAGGAACATTTTATTCACCAGAGACTTAGATTGGTACAAAGTCCCTAACTTGTCCCACAAATCCTTAGCCATAGATGCCCCTGACACATTCAGAAACATCGAATCTGATACACATAATCATATTGTGCTCTTTTCCTTTCGATCCAACTTCTTCCATTCTTCATCAGACATTCCCATTCGTTTAGTACCCGAATCTACTGCGATCCACGGATCTTTATCTACCAATAGATCCTCCATCTTGAGTTTCCAAAACTCAAAAATTTGACCATTAAATTTCTTGTTCTCTATCTTTCCATTGCTCGCCATCTTCTTTCACTACAAGAATCGATCCCATAGATCTCCCATTGAACAGGGTCTACCACAGGCCCGAGTGAAACCCCTTAGCAACAAAGGCGTCCCCTTGAAGCGAAAACAGCTCTGATACCAAATGTAGGTTTTAACCCCGTACATAAATTACCTGCATATGAATTTTAAAACATGAAAATAAAAAATAGCAAGAGCATAACACATAAAAAAAATATACATAGAGATTTTCCCCTAGATCCCAAAACCAAGACTACCAAATTGATTTCTCATTATGTTCCTTTCAATGTTACAATACACATATATATACATGTCGAAGCATCCAATACCATGGACCAAAAACCATCGCACCCAAAACAATGTGCAAAAACCATGCACAAAACCATAGGTAGATTCGCCCCACCTAATATAGGGTCCAAAAAACAAATTTCTCCGAGGAACTGCCCCAAACCCTGTAGAGGGGGGCTGACCGCCACCCTCAAACCCCCTGTGACCCCTCCACTGTGAAAACAATGCAACGAAGGGGGGGCTCTGCCCCCCCTCTAACTCCTTAATTAACTAAGGTGGTGATCTAGGTCCAGGTGCGACAAAGGACCCTTCTAAGACTTTTTACTTTCATGACGTGTTAAATTTCATTTTTAAAAGAGCATAAATGAATACATCTACATGCGGTAAAGAAGAGGAACAAGACAATCATCAGCACATGAAAACATAAGCCATTGATAACAGAGTTCATCTAGGAGGGACTACGTGTCTGGGCTCCAGTGTCAAGATGGTGTAGTCCGTTGCATTAAGTGTTGTCAATAGTGATGTACGTAAGAGATGATGTCACAATCATACAAGGAAAAATTCCCCCATGCAGGAGTGGCTCCAAGAGATGTTCCGCTACAGGAACTCTCAATTAAAAGACTCCTATCAGTATGACACAAACTCATGCATGATGAGCATCCCACCAACATGGCATAAAAGGGATCTCAATGCAAAACATGCATGACGACAACATGAGTATCCCATCAACATACAACAAAGGGATCTCAAAACATAACATGAAGAATCATGACAACAAGTACATCATGCATATGATTTTGCGTCACATCAAGTAGGAATCATGAAAATGAGTAAGAAAAAAGATCCCACATCAAGCATCAATAGGGACCTGTCCAGCACAATGCATAGAAAAAGAAGAACATGAACACACTGCATATACCTCACAACCAAGGCCCATCTGAAGAAGTGGGTGTCAAACTGCTGAAGTTGCTCGAACCATCAATCTCACAGCATCAATTGCATGGAAATGGATGCTCACACAGGAATGCTGACACCTGCATTCCACTTAGAAAAGAGGTTGAAGAATAGAATAAGAAAATTAGAAATCTGAATGCACCATCAGATTTGTGACGTTGAATAGTGAAAAATTGACTGTCCAATTTTTGAATTTTGAGAAATTGAAAATATGGGGCTTAAGGAATCTTTTAGATTCCTCAAAGATTCTGCTCCATAGGTGGACTATAAATCTGCCACTTCAAAAGGTGAATCTAACCTCACCATTGCAATCCCTGCAAAAAACTGTGAAAAACGATTATAATCTTGACTATATTCCGACAAGGAGAAAAATTACCTCGGGAAAATTTCAAGGATCATGGTTCTGCTCCCTGTTTCTGTAGCAGTCATAGTTCCACTCTCATACTAAAAATTACTGAAAAATACCGAACTTTGATGGAGAAACAAACAACACCATTGTGTTCGTGGTGTCGAGAAGTGCTGAAACCATATAAAATTTGTCAAATTTTGGCAAAATGAAATTTCGGCCCTCCTACAAAATTTTGTCTCGAACAACGTGCAGTGCCTCCTCCTGCCTCGAAATCCCTGCCGCGCTCTCTATGAAAATGAAATGAGGAAGGTTCATATAAACGTTTCCGGTAGATCTCTCAAAGTGCTGCCCGTTGGCGCCATGGAAATTTTCAGAAATGACAAGCATGGGGTCGGGGGATCAAATCCCGCCCATGCCAAACTTGGCACTTGTTTATTTTTAATACATAACCTTTTGAATATTTTTTTGGGTTGTAGTTGGAACGGGTGGTTCGATGGGGTCATGTCCCTGACTCTGCCATTAAATACATATAATATTTGTTTATGCTGTTGGGGAGGGTGGAGGTCATGGCCCACCCTCCAACTAATTTTTTTTTTTTTTTACTTTTAAAAATAATATATATTTTTAAAATATTCGAAAATAGGCCAAAGGATTGCTTTTTAATGAGGCTAAAAATTCACCTAGAATTCAGCCTAGGTTGGCCGGAATCCAGTGGCTGGGTTCTATCCAAATTGTGGCCTCTTTAAGCCTGTCCAGTCAGCAAAAAGTCAACCCAACTTTGACTGCTTCTATATCCTTCATCCAGACTCGAATTGACGAACCGTTCACACCACTATGATTATGAAGACGAGATCTTTAACATGAACCTAGTTCGAGAATAATCCAAACACTTTGATTTTTTACCTTTCATAAGCCCTCTTTGTCCTATGTGTGTCTCTAGAGACACCTGGATCAATCCTCCCCACTAAGGAGCTTTTGGTCCTCCAAAAGCATGAAAAACAATCTGCAACCTTTCTGTACCTTGTCTACATCACAAGCATTCTAAAAGGCCTCACTTCCATCTCCTTCACCTTTGTTCTTCGAAGCCTTAAGTGATGAGCCGACACCTGCAACCTTTGTAACCTATAGTACATTGTTTCTCAAATTAAATGCTTGACTTTCATGACCAACTAATGACCCAAGTGTCCCACACTTTCCATGAGTTTATAACACATACTCGATGTTCAAGTTTACAATAATATGGACACAACACCCCAGCTACTAAATCAAGACCAACATATCATTGTTGCTTCAACAAGTGATGGAAAACACATCATCACTGCAACACATGATTTACAAGCATAAAACACTATTGTTTTGACCAGTGATGGAAACACAACATCACTTTCACAGTTCATCATGCAACACAAAACAAAGACCAAAAATCATTGTTGTTGAACAAGTGATGAAAAACGCATCATCACTTTTACATTTTAAAATGCAACAAATGATTACAAAAGAATGACCATGAAATGCTAACATTTATAAAAACCATTTTTCACTTATCAAGGTGAATGGGTCACCTCCTTGTGGTGGTTTTTCTTGTTGAACAACTCCTTCATCAGGTTCATGTATCGACATTTTGTCTTTAAGGCGCTGCTCTGGATGGAGCCTCCAACAAGTGGCTCTTTGGTGACCACTTATGTCGCAATGACTGCAATAGGTTTTCTTCCTCCAGATTTGTTTAACATGTTTCTTTACTTGTTGTTGAGAGGGTCTTTCACACCTCATCCTTTTGAGTGCTTCCATTCTTTTCCAGCACTTGGAAAATGTATGGTTATGTAATCTGTAAAAGGTGCATGTTTTTCGATGCCATGTTTTACGTTCATCTCTAACAACATGATTATAATGAACATTCAAAGATCGAAAGTGGTTATACCTTCCCTTGCCGTCTCTGATTTCATTATGGTGATGAGAGCTTGCCTTAGATCTTTCCTTGCCATGGAAACTTCCATGGGATGATGGCGATGTGTTCCCATCATTCTCTTTCCTCGACAATTTCGACAATGTCTCAGAAGCACATGACACCTTCGAGCATTATCCTTTGGTGTATCTCGAGCCTGTAAATTGAGGTCTTTGGACAACCTCCAAAGGTTGAGTTATGCCGTGGTTATTAACACCAAGTTCTTCTTCCTTCTCATGCTTCATCCTGGTAAGGAGCCTCATGTTTGTCCCTATAATTGGGATCTCCAAATCTCCAACAGAAATCATGCTATGTGACGACGAAACCGAAAGGAAATCAACATCTTTTACCTCCTCTGTCGACTTGGAAATAACTGATGAGGGCTGCTCATCATCCGTTGTTGGTGGTTCGCTAACTGTTGTGGCGCATTCCCCAACATCCTTTCTAACATATCCAAGTCCTATTCGATAGGGTAATTCTTCCACTTTGATGGGCTTGATAATGCCTTGGCCATTGACGCCCAAGCCCTTTCCTTCATACCCCATTTTCTTCAACAGTTTGGAGCCAATTCCTGTGGTATGATTTTTGAAAACAACGAAATCATAATCAAGAAACATACATGAAGATGGAGAACTACTTTTTACCTCACATGGGTCTCACTACAGCTTTTCCAAGGCCTTGTCCTTTTCTTGCAACTGTCATAGCAAACTTTGTTTCTCCTCTTCCTCTTCATATAGACGCATTTTCAATTTATCGCTCTCTATTTGAATATTATGTTTGTTTTTCTTCAATTCTTCCATGGCCTCTTCTGTGGCTTGCAACTGAAGCTGCAATCGCTCCTTTTCCTTTGTCTCTTTCTGTAGAGTTTCATACATTATCTCTACCCTTTTGGAAATTTTGAGCATGGTCTTGTACATCTCTTTTTCATCCTTTATCGTTGCATGTTCCATTGTTCACACTTGCAATTCACATCAACACAAAGACCGCTCCCATACCATTTTATCCAGGTCCAGGTGTGACAAAGGACCCTTCCAAGACCTTTTACTTTCGTGATGTGTTAAATTGATTTTTTAAAAGAACATAAATGAATATATCTACATGTTGTAAATAAGAGGAACAAGACAATCATCAACACATGAAAACATAAGCCGTTGATAACAAAGTTCATCTAGGAGGGACTATGTCTCCAAGCCTCGGTGTCAAGACGGTGTAAGTCGCTGCATTAAGTGCTGTCAATAGTGATGTACATAAGAGATGTTGTCGCGATCATACAAGGAAAAATTCCCCCACACAGGAGTGGCCCCAAGAGATGTTCCACTACAGGAACCCTCAATCAAAAGACTCCTACCAGTATGACACAAACTCATGCATTATGAGCATCCCGCCAACATGGCATAAAAGGGATCTCAACGCAAAACATGCATGATGACAACATGAGTATCCCATCAACATACAACAAAGGGATCTCAAAACATAACATGAAGAATCATGACAATAAGTACATCACGCATATGATTTCGCATCACATCAAGCAGGAATCATGAAAACGAGTAAGAAACAAGATCCCACATCAAGCATCAACAGGGATCTGTGAGTACAATGCATAGAAAAAGAAGTACATGAACGCACTGCATATACCTCACAACCAAGGGCCATCTAAAGAAGTGGATTTTAAACTGCTGAAGCTGCTCGGACCATCGATCTCATGGCATCAATCGCATGGAAATGGCTACTCGAACATGAATGCTGACACCTGCATTCCAGTTAGAAAAGTGGTTGAAGAATAGAATGAGAAAATGAGAAATCTGAATGCACCATCATATTTGTGACGTCGAATGGTGCAAAATCGACTATCCATTTTTTGAATTCTAAGAAATTGAAAATCTGGGGCTTAAGGAATCTTTTAGATTCCCCCTAGATTCCTCAAAGATTTTGCTCCATAGGTGGACTGGAAATCTGCAACTCCAAAAGGAAAATATGACCTCGCCATTGCAATCCCTGCAGAAAACCGTGAAAAAGGACTATAAACTTGACTATATTCCGACATGGAGAAAAATTACCTCCTTGGGAAAATTTCAAGGATCATGGTTCTGCTCCCTATTTCTGCAGCAATCATGGTTCCACCCTCATATTGAAAATGGCAGAAAAATCCAAAACTTTGATGGAGAAACAGAAAGTTCCATTGCGTTCGTGGCGTCGAGAAGTGCTGAAACCATATAAAATTTGTCAAATTTTGACAAAATGAAATTTCGGCCCTCCTGCAAAATTTTGTCTCAAACAGCGTGCACTGACTCCTCCTACCTCAAAATCTGTGCCACGATCTTTGTGTAAACGAAATGAGGAAGATTTATATAAACATCTCGGGTAGATCTATCAAAGCACTGGCCATTGGCGCCATGGCAATTTTCGGAAATGAGAAGCATGGGGTCGGGGGATCAAGTCTTGCCCATGCCAAACTTGGCGCTTGTTTC
This sequence comes from Pinus tabuliformis, assembly GCA_031772625.1. Lineage (NCBI taxonomy): Eukaryota > Viridiplantae > Streptophyta > Pinopsida > Pinales > Pinaceae > Pinus > Pinus tabuliformis. Next base: position 1,082,435,149 of record CM062815.1, on the reverse strand, counting down.
TTTTTAATACATAACCGTTTGAATACTTTTTTGCATTGTAGTTGGAGCAGGTGGTTCAGTGGGGTCATGTTCCTGACCCTACCATTAAATACATATAATATTTTTTTATGCGGTTGGGGAGGGCAGAGGTCATGGCCCGCCCTCCATATATATATATATATATATATATATATATATATATATATATATATACTATATTAAAAAGTAATATATATTTTTAAAATATTCGAAAATAGAACGAAGGAGTGCTTTTTAACGAGGCCAAAAATTTTCTCGAAATCTGGCCCAAGTTGGTCGGAATTCGGTGGCCGGGTTTTGTCCAAACTGTGGCCCCCTTAAGCTTGCACAGTCAGCAAAAAGTCAACCCAACTTTGATTGCTTCTATATCCTTCATCTAGACTCGGATTGACGAACCGTTCACACCACCACAATCCCGACGACGAGATATTTAACATGAACCTGGTTCGAGCATAATCTAAACAATTTGATTTTTGACCTTTCATAAGCCCTCTTTGTCTTGTGTGTATCTAGAGCCACCTAGATCAGGTGGCTAGTTGTGGAAAGAACATAACACAACCCAACATCAACAATATTCCTCTTTCCCTTTTCCTATATGAGATTTTTGCCTTCTATTGCTACTACTTTCGAAGCTGTCTATGGAGTAGCCTGTGAAGTCCTTGTAAAAATGAACAGCTCATAAAGTCTAGAGGCATTGTAGAAATACCTCCAAGGATCCTCCTCTAGCCAATGAAATTCCCTATCAATCCATGGAATGTAAACTCTCATACAGTGGTCATTGAAAATACCACATGGATCATACGAAGTAAAGTCCTTAGTGTCGAATTAAAATCTCACTATTTCCTTAGCCTCAACCTCTACGACTTTCAAGTTCTTTATCTTGAATAATATGATTTGCAGAGTGTTATCACTCAGATTTTCCTTCAATTTGTTGGAAAAGGAAAGGGGTCTGAGGTAACCACAAACCAATCTTTTAGATACAATATCTAGCCAATCTGTATCCAGAGAGGGGTCTCTCTTTAAGTTTTAGCTTTGTTTTGTAAGGTTTTAGGCTAGTTGTGAAGTTTAGGGGTTTTGTTTGAGTTTGGGTGGTGAGATTCAATAGCAGAGGGGTAAAATTGAGTAGTTCAGGCCATTGGACTAATGGAGTCAAAGAAGATGGCTTAACTGGACTTGGTTTTTTAACAAAAGATGGTTTCACAGAGCAAGGTGGTCAAACAGGGAACAAATGGCAACTTGAGATAGATGGAATGGGTGTAAAATGGTTGAAGGGAATTTGAGAATCCTTCAACATATTTAGAGAGGGAAATTGAATGATTACTACTAAAGAGCAGTTAAGAATTCTTTAATAAATAATCAGAATGAATGAACTAGAAAATAGGAGCAATGAAGATTTCACTGTTTATACTAATTTAGAAGAAAACATGAAGAACAAGAACGATTGAGAACAGAGTGCAATCAAGCATATTCTGAATTATTCTTTTTCGTTTATCATTCAGATGTGAAACATAGGTGATATAATAACTAGGAAAACATTAAAACATAAGGTATAGAGGACTTATTGATCCGATGTTTGCTTCAAGAAATCTGTGAAAAGTCCTTTGCTTCAATTCTTTATCCATAAAGCCATACAAAATCTGGTCCAATCAACACTTTATTCCAAAATAATAAATATTACAACAATGTCTAAGAATCCACCATCAATACTCCAATTGAGGGGTATTTATACAAAATATTTTACACAAAATATCTCTTAACAGAGTGATATACATTCTAGTAATGACTAATCATTTTTTACAAGAAAATAGAGACAACTAGTCTTGAAAATAGGAGAAAGGTAAATTGATGTTGTGTTGTTCCTTTTCTTGCTGAGTGTGCTGGAGGCAAGCCCTTTTATTTGGCTTGCTGTTATCTTCTTTAGTAACTTTGTGCTGGTTGCCCTGTTTTGATTGATACTCTTTACCTGTTCTGATACACTTCGACCTGTTTTGACCTTTGTTCATCTCTGTTCATCTTACCACAGTAAATAGTCCAAAATTTACATTTTACCAGGGATAAATTTACAAAATTTCCAACATGTCTTCCCACCATTTTTGTTCTGGTATTCTGTGTTTATGAAGTTTCCTTAGGGTTTCATCAGTTTCTGTATATCTGAAAAAGGTAGGATGGATTGGGAACAAGTGCTTAATCTCATGCTCAACATAGAACAAGTTCCCTAAGCTATCATAGAGAACTCGGCCTATGGCGAGTGCTTTTATTCCTAATGCACTTGTTGATGAACTAGCTTGATTGCCAGCATACCTGTTCAATTTGTTCACATAATCTATATGCTTCATTAATCTATCATTAATCACCAAAGGACTTGGTAGTCCTTTATTCTGCGAAATAGTGAACTTCTCCATAAAAGAATTAGTTTCCACCTGCATATCTTGACATCTTCTCTCCAAATTCTGCATCAAAGTTTTCTTGGTTAGCACCCTTTTGATTTCCAAAATAGCCTTTGTCCTGTCTGAGATGCCAAGTACTTCCAGTTGTTCCTTATTTCTGTTATTCAAAAGATGTATGAACCGGTTGGCTTGGTCAGGGATTTGTCCTAACAGAGCTTTGGTCTTTTGAATTTCTCCCTGTGCCACTTTTACTAGATCAATCTATTCATAGATCACTTGGATGCATGGCCAAACATTATTTATGGACTGAGTGATGCTGGCCCAGAGAATTTTCTTGATCTCTGCAAGAGGCTTGTCAAAAGTGAGATCTTTTTCTAATGTTTTCACTTTATTCTCTAATTCTTTGATCTCCCTTGTTTTTTCCACAACATTTATTTTGGAGATATCATAATTTCTTTCTACCTTAGCCAACTTCTCTTTTACCTGTTTTAATTCTGAAACTTGTAATCTCATATCCTCCATTTCCTTTCTCAGCTCTTCTATGCTCAAATTAGCACTGCTGCCCTGTCCTGTTCCTGCAGTTGCTGTACCTGTGACCACCTCTGCTGTGACTGCTGGGATGTTTGGAGATGATGTTGTTCCAAGTGTAGAAGGGAATGTTGTTGATACTATGGTGTTATAGAAATTTTTGGGCACTGCAACCCCAAGCATAAATTTCCATAAACCAAGGGCTCCTAAGTCCCTAAAGGTGTTGTTCCAACCCCTAAAAGAACAAGGTCAACTGATTACAGCATCTCCCAGGAGTTCTCCATGAAAAACTACTCAGAACTGGTCAAAACTGGGCCATTTCACCTGCTCCATAGGCAAAGTGCGTTGCATCCCACCTAAATACACACAGTAGGTGTGTTTCATTTCAAAAAGCTCTTCTATGGGGTGCGATGGGCGAGAAGGGACAAATGGCAGGGTCAATCCGCAAGGTGGAGAAGCATGGAATCTTCCAGAAACTTCTCTTGTGACACTTGCCTCTCTGAATTCGACCAGGGATGAGTAAGATATCATCAATCTCCAAGTGGAATCAAGAACTATCAGAGGGAAGACACTAATCAAATCTCAAGCTAACTCACCTCCCTTGCAGACATCTATATATGGATCCCTCATCCTAGAGATATAGAGTCTAGAATTTTGCATCTTGTAAGGAAGTGCTGTTGGTTTCTTGGTGCAACATCATAGTGTTGGGTGATCTAAGCTTTTCATGAGGTGAAGAAGGGCTTACTTGCTAAGAGGATGATGCTGGATTAGAACAATTGGTTGTAATTCTCTTGGCTCTTTCTTGATTATCAATAAAACTATTCAAGTTTTCCTCCATACACTTGTGTGATTGATGTTTTATGCATTTGTGTGGTTAATATACATCTGATCCTATATTGCTTATGATAATAGATCCATGTTCTCGTATAGTGTTATGCTGCTTTGATTCTATAGGTATTCTGTGAAGCTGGGTACGAAATCAAGTAGCAAAAGACTATCAGAAGAGAGAGGAATCGAGCAAGGAACCAAGCACAAGATAGAGGTTGGTCTCCTTTATTTTTCTCTCATCTATCTTTCATAAAGGAAAATGAAAGTATTTTTAGTTTGTTTATTTCTAAGGTAGCTACCAACCTTAGTGGGATTAGCAGTTCTACATAGACACTATTCCCCGTAACAAAATGGCGACTCCACTGGGGAAGATGTGGAAAAAGGAGTCATCACCGAGGAGCAAGTTATTGCTCGTGCGTAATATTTAGACTTGATTTACACTCAGTCTGGCACGCTCTACGATAAAATACCTGACGCTCCCAGACCGGAATTTTCGGTCCCCCCTCCTCCTAAATCAAACAATGACTCTCATGCTGGTGATGGCGTGATTGGCACCACAAACATGAAATCGATAAAGGATACATCTAAAAAGGCACATAATATTTCCAGTCAAAATGCGAAAGAAGAACTTCTCGCCTGGGAAGTAAATGCCATCTCGACTAATAAAGGCAAAGAAACCAAGAAACCAGGAGGCAAGAAGAAAAACAAAGGGAAGAAGAAGAAACAGGAGGAATCGTCACCTGAAAAAGCTTCTACAAACCCTACTGGAAATAGGAAACCAAAAAATACATGCATAATATGTGATGAGGATCATTGGACAAAAGACTGTCCATTTAAAGCTGAGCTTAAAAAATTCAGTAAGAATTCAAAAACCTCGGCAGTATTAACTGATCCGTTTTCGAATCCAGGAACAAATCTGGTTGACAGTGGAAATGATTCCCCGTCCCAAGTGCTGATGTTGTCGGTTTCCAAACAACAAAGTGATGCTTTGATATCGACAAGGAACAAAGATTACGGGAATCCATAGCTGTCGAACGACAAGGATAAAGATCAACCTAGTAGTTTGACAACAACTTCGACAGAAGTTGCGCCGCCCATCATTCCTGAGCTAACAATAAAACTGTCAAAGGGAGTAGTACATAAGTTGACATTTAATCCTTGTGCCAGAGCAACACAGCATTATAATATAGTGGAATATCTGGCCCAATCACCATCCGCTATGTCGACACTTGAGGTACTACAAAATTGCCCATCCTGAAAGCAGGCTTTATTATCAGCTATCGGTGGGATAGACCCAAACGATTCTAATCTTGTGTCCTTTAATCATTAAGGATACGATCCTCAGTTACCAGCTCGACTATCTTTCCTCATTCAAGTGAAAGCCCTCAACAAAACTGTTCATCGAAAAATTATTGATGAGGGTGCATCTACATGTATTATGTCGATGAGTTGCTGGAAAGCTTTAGGATCTCCAACCTTGTCGCAATCTTCGACAACATTAAAAGCATTCGACGGACGAACGTACACCCCGTATGGTATTCTAAGTAACTTGCAAGTCGAACTAGGAGGGAAAACAATAGAAATAGATGTCAAAGTAATCGACGAAAACCCCGATTACAACATCCTACTGGGAAGACCATGGATATATGCTATGGTTGTTGTTATGTCGACCTATTTTAGGAAGATTGCATTTCCCTTTCAAGGAGGGATTACAATCGTCAATCAACAAACTTTCCTCCCCAATGGTTCCCAAGTTATGGGAAGCATTCTGATGATCCATGGAAGCTCCCATTCGCTTCAAAATATCGGAGTAGGCCTACTAAAAGACCCTATATTAATGGGGACATTTTCCCTTCCGCCTCCAATCGATCTGGTGGAAGTGGCAATGATAGGAACCTGCAATATGATATCTTCTATTAACAAGATCTCAGAAAATGATATTAACATGGATCATTTATTGGTATTGTCTCCAAGCCAAATAGAAATATTGTAGCAATCAATGTTTTCAAGCGTTTGGATAGATAGGTCTAAGGAATATGGAACCCCTTCAGATCCTTGGTCGCAAGTGCATTACACCGACGAAGGAATCATTCAATCAATGGTAATTGAAGGGGCGCCATGGGAAGATTACCACCATCATTCCCATCTTCCGACTTGTAAAGAAGATACTCCTGATGACCTTCATCATCAGTCAGTTTTTGATTTCCTATCAAATAATGTAAACACGGTGGATTCCGAGCAAAACTTGTCCAACATTGAAGAGACTATCACCATAAATATCTTGACCAAAACAGATGTTGTAGAGAATATTTATGTTGGAAAATGTTGTTCTCCTTCAGAACTGGAAATATATAACGCTCTTTTTCGCGAATTCAGAGATGTCTTTGCTTGTTCATATGATGAAATGCCAGGCATTGACTCGAGTATAGTTGAACACGAAATTAATATGTATCCAGATGTCAAACCGGTATGACAACGACTACGGCAGGTGCACCCCAAGAAAGCCGTTGCCATCAAGGCAGAAGTTGAAAAGCTTCTCCATGCTAGTTTCATTTACCCGGTTCCTCTAACCGATTGGGTATCCAACATTATTCTTGTTATGAAAAAACAAGGAACAATTAGAGTGTGCGTCGATTATAGGGATGTAAATCAAGCTTGTCCAAAAGACAACTACCCTATTATTGACAAGATAATTGATGAATGTGCCGGATGCAAAATCATTTCATTCATGGATGGATTCTCCGGGTATAATCAACTAAATATCCACCCACAGGACCAGTCAAAGACTGAATTTATTTTTCCATGGGGCACATTCGCGTACCGCAAATTACCCTTTGGTTTAAAGAAAATAGGGGTAACATTTCAGAGGGAAATGAATTATGCCTTCCATGACATCAAAAACATCGTTCAACCATATCTCGACGACCTTCTGGCTCATTCGCAAAAGCGGATCGATCATCCGCAGCATTTGAGAGCGATATTTCTATGTTGCTGACATTACAAGATATGACTCAATCCACACAAATGTGTGTTTTGTGTCAGTTTTGGTCATTTACTTGGCTTTTTAGTCTCAAAGGACAGGATTCGTCTTGACCCATGTAAGGTTCAGGCAATCATAAATTTGCCTCCACCTTCAAATTTGCTTCAGATTCAGAAACTCCAAGGGAAAACAAACTTTCTGAGGAGGTTCTTTCCAAATTACGTCGAACTTGCTAATGGTTACAAACGTCTATTGAAAAAGGAAGTGCCCTTTGTCTGGGATCAGGTCGCGCAAGCTTCCTTTGATGCTTTAAAGAAATCCCTAATGAAAGCATCATTAATGTATGCTCCTGATTATCAAAAAGACTTTAACCTGTATCTGGCTGCAGCGGATACAACCATCGCAATGGTTTTAGTTCAAGAAGACAATGGAATTGAACATCCTATATATTATTTAAGTAGGAACTTAAATGATATAGAAAGTAAATATTCTTATGTTGAAAATCTAGCGCTCGCAGCTGTTCAAGCGATACAGAGATTTCGACACTATGTCCTCTTTCGAAAAACTAACATTCTGTCAGATTGCAACCCCATGAATTATATATTGTCGCAACAGTTGCTGGGGGGGAAATATTCAAAATGGATAGAAATTCTACAAAAGTTTGATCTGGAATTTGTAAAATCCAAGTCAAAGAAAGCCTTGGCTTTCGCGGAATTATTATGCGATCTCCCATCGTCGTCCAACGATGAAACATCTGAAGAAACAATCGTGGATGAATCTTTGTTTCTGATATCTTCAAGCAATCCGTGGTATGGAGATATAATCATTTATCTCCAAACCCAAAAATATAGGCCTAACACGTCCCGCTCCGAACAAAAATGTATTCGATACCAATCAAAAGACTACATGATCGTTGGTGACACGCTTTACCGTCGTGGTGTCGATATAGTTATGAGGAGGTTCCTCACCCATGAGGAAGCCAAAAAAGTCCTGAATGATTGCCATTCAGGCGCGTGTGGGGGGCATCAATCCGGTTACGCTACGGCGCAAAATTTTTTACGAGCAGGATACTTCTGGCCAACAATGTTCAAAGATTGCATAACCGCAGTCAGAAGTTGCCATGCCTGTCAAATTTTCGATAGCAAAACCAGAAGACCACCCGCACCTCTGCAGCAAATAGTTGTTATTGGGCCATTCGCCAAATGGGGCATCAATTTCATGACATGTAGCCCCACATCGATCGAGGGGCATGGGTATATCATAGTTGCAGTGGACTATTTTACCAAATGGGCCGAGGCGATGCCTACATTAGATAACACTGGTGAAACAACTGCCCTTTTATTTTTCAATCATGTAGTCGCCAGACTCGGCGTTCCACAGGCTATAGTCACAGATCATGGATCACATTTTCGCAATCACATGATGGCCGAATTAGTTTCCAAATTAGGGTTGTCTCATGACAGCTTTACTCCATACTACCCGCAGGCCAACGGACAAGTTGAAGCAAACAACAAAGTCTTGAAGCGTATGCTGCAAAGGATGATTGGAGTCCACAAAAGGAGTTGGCACCTGATCCTGTACTCAGCCTTGTCGGCATACCGAAAATTAGTAAGGAATGCAACCGGGTTTACACCCTTCCAACTGGTGTATGGCCTAGGAGCAATCTTACCAGTTCAGTGTGAAATCTCGTCCCTCAAACTCGCAATCGACCTTCTCCCCGGAACTTCAGAAGAGGAGGCTCGTTTGTTGGAACTAATCCAGTTGGATGAAACCCATCGTGATGCCGATTTGGCTAACGAAGCCCATAAGAAATGAGTCAAGGCACAGTTCGACAAGAATGTCAAACCCCGTGTCTTCTGAGAAGGTGACCTGGTCTTTCTTTATGACCAAGAATCCGATAAATTGGGAGCAGGTAAATTCAAATCTTTATGGATGGGCCCCTATATTGTTAAACATGTATTAGCGAAAGGAGCCTGTGAGTTAATGGATTACGACGGAATTCCACTCGCGCAACCTCGTAACGGGTTGTACCTTAAGTGTTACTATGCATAATCAGTATGGTAACCTATATGCTTTTGTTACATTTTTGTTTTCGCTAAGGGTAATCGTTTTGGTCAAGTAAATCCACTTTTTAATAGATGTCGAACCTATTGGAATCTTTTGTTGGATATGCCGATGGAGCAAGTCGTAGTTCGCGGAACCTATCTTCTGCAGCTTGGGCCATTTTTTATCCAAGCGGCGAGTTAGTAAGTTTCAAAGGGGTATGTATTGGTCGATCAACGAATAACATCACTGAATATAGCGCGTTGATAGAAATTCTCTCTGATGCCATCACACATGGCATACGCCGACTTGGCGTTAGGCTAGACTCACAACTCGTCATACTACAACTCACTGGTATATACTCCATCAGAAATCCAGCTATCTATCGCATGTTCCTAAGGATCAAGATTTTGAAAAGGCAATTTGATTTTATTCAATATCAGCATATTTCCAGAAGCTTAAACACATTAACTGACTCATTGGAAAATTATGTGTTAGATAGACATTTGCAACATTTATAAAGAGAAGCATTTCATCAATATTTTCATTCGGATTATGTAACTTAACCAAAATAAAACTCTGAAAATAAATAATATATATATATATATAGATATATATATATATATATATATATATATATATATATATATATATATATATATATATATATATATATATATATATATATATATATATATATATATATATATATATAACTGTTTATGGTTTACACATAATGTTCTGTAACCAAGACAAAATTGGTCAAATGACCCAAAACTCAAAACGATAGGGGGCACCCTAGTCTAATGATGCTGGTGATAACAAGTCACCGCATGTGCAATCATGCGTAAAAGCCTAGTCCATCGACTTGGCACGCTAGTGGTATGTCGCTGCAACCTCAGAGGCAGCTCGTCAGTCCTCACATCTAGAATACCGAGAGTGAGGCCCTTGACCTGATATTGTAATGCTGAAAGAGTCTCAGCCACATCAAGGTCGCGAAGGATAGCCCTTCCCACAGCCTCTCCTACTAGAGCGGCGACCGACACTCTCAGGCATACTACTGGCCGGACGGGACCAATATCTGCATGAGCACATGAGTTCTGATTAGTCTTGATAGAATAAAACACAAGGAAATTATAAAGAGAAACGATAAACAGAAAAATGGTCAAAGAATTTACCAATGGCACCCCACTGCTCGCCAGCCGGCAGTACCAAATCCGGGTCACCCCGGAAGTCCATACCAGCATATGGATACTCGGAAAAAACCATCTCCTGACGATCGAACCACCCGAAGAAGGTATCAGAAAAGGAAATCTGAGACTGACCAACATGTCTGGACATATGGTCGACCCATCTCTGCATCCGTGGTTCAGTCGGTGGAGGTAAACCAAGTGAAATATACTGCAACTGCATCAGTGGTATCTTTTCCAAGGTGAAGGTGGTCAAAATAGAACCATATCCAAAGTTATTCAATCTTTCATTTTTCACCTTGGTCAACTGTTCTTTCATCACAAGGAGTACTGCATCACACCAGTTGAACACCTTCGGTTCGAGACATTCTAAGGCGTACTGCATATAAGACCGATTGGCCACATGAAGAGCCGCACCACCAGCCATCCTACCAAAGGTGAACAGAATGGTCCTCAAAGACATGTCAGTGACATCCCGGATGATGATCTTGCCATCCTTACTTGGCTGAGATCCCTCTCTGCAATACCTGCAAACGTAATCTCTCACAGATTCACCTCCACGGGTCGAACCTGATAAAGAGATAGGGGCACCCCACCTCGATAAGCCGGTCAAAAAATAGATGTCCATGACAGTCAAGGGGATGGATTTGCCCCTAATCTGGAACACCAGGATGGTAGGGTCCCAAGCATCGAGAAAATACTGCAGCAAGTTGATTTGTTGTCTCATGCTAGAGATGCGGAAAAACTTCAACAGGCCACAGTTCCGCAGTGCGTTTACTGTAACCGGATCATGTAAAGCAAGCATGTCCTCTTCTTCATGCTCACGTTCTCGCGATGTAATAGTCATTTTGCTCCAATAAATCTCTGAAAACAAACAAGAGAGGAGTTAGATCCTGATTTGGTGAGAAATAGGCAAGAATTTCCATTGAAGACCGTGCACAAATTTCCTTCCTTGCGCCCATCGCACCTCCAGCAGTGTTCTGGGTGCGTTGCATGCTAACTGTCCAGTGGGTAGACCAACATGCAACGCACCTTTCGATATAGAAAGGGTGCGATCGAGCCAGGGCGTGTTTTTCAAACCCCAGGGGCTTAGAAAAACCAAAAATCAGGCTCAGAATGCAAAATGGAAAGGATGAAATGAAAGAGCTTAGGTTTAGCTCCTACCTGGTCCAGACAGCCCAAGAATCATCCACAGAATCTCCCGGAATCAGCTGGTGAAAATAAAAGGGGGAAAGCACCTCCAAAGCTCCAACAAGCCAAGTTCAAATGAAATGGTAAAATGAGGGGTAAAAGCACTTTTAAATTACTTTTTACGTAATTCAAGTAAAATATTAGTCTTAACTCATTTTCCAAACATGTATTGTTCATTTCTAACTAGTTTTATGAAGCAATTGAGAATGCAGCGCAACCTTTGAAGGAACAAATTCATTAATGGTAAAGTCAAGAAATGACCATTATATCGAGCAGTTTTAATGCAGACTTCATGCTCGTTAAAAAATAAACATAAGCAATGAGAAAGTGTTTCCCCTAACGTTTAAGCTCATTTTAAAATAAAAAATGAACCAATTTCCGGTAAATAACCATCGTGAATGTAGTACTTCAGCCTTTGAAGCCTTGGTCGTGTTCTCATCATCACCTCCACTCTGTATTGGCTGATCATTCACCTCCACTTGATTTTTTACCCCTTTTGAGGAACAGCTGCGAAGAGTGATCTTATTAGCCATCCTTGTGACACTGCCATGATTGGAAAATTCCAAACCTTACTTGGAATCAGCTGCTACCTGAATTTATCACTTGTTCTTCAAAAACGAGTCTCCTTTAAGCTCTTTTCAACTGACTCGTAAAATATGAAAATATTTCCGAGCTATTGGCCTCTCCAGCTCATTAAAGCGACCGGAAGTGTTATCCCTCCTTTAGATTTTAATCTTTTTGGACCTGAGGGATTATTACACAAAAAGATCAAGTGCTTGTTTTGTTCGGCTCATTAAAAGTACCGAAAATTCATCCCTTCTGTATTATTTTATACTTTTTCGGATTTAAGGAATTAGATGACGAAAAAGGATTTTGGAGTTTCCTTTACGTTCCTTTTCAGACTCTCTAAAATTGAAAAGGACCGAGTTATCTTTGTCGTTAAACTCGTTAAAACCTAATAGCAACAAACTTGTCCATAGCAGACAAGAACGAGTTTCGCTATCGCTAGGCTCGTTAAAACATAGCGATGGGTTTGCCCGAAGGGAAAATTATAGAACAAGCATATGTTATCCTCCTCAAGCTTGACAAAAATAAAGAGGTACTGGTCAACAATGACTGGGGAAAAATTGGGAAGAAAACTTGAAGAAACTTTGTTGGTAGCAAGTCGCTCTTGAACATGACACTTTCACTCCGCATCCTAGTCGGGTTGGGTTGTTCCATTCATTGGTCATATCACCATGGTTCCATCACACCATCCACATTTGGGGTTAATGCTACCAATCCATCATGTCAGTGTCACCGATATGTTCAAGAGAATTCGCTCAGAGAATTCACCTGTGTCTCACCCACTATAATACATTTTCGCTCCATTCTTTCATGACCTCCACCCTGAACCATATATCACCAGATCGTTTTCACCTCCATTAAAATCATTTTCTCCCTTTCGTGTCATTGATGTGGGATTAATTAAGGCCCTCCTATGACGGATCACTTCTTGTCGACATCATCTCATTATCCAAGAAGTCGATCTAGGAACAACCCTTTCAGTACTTTGAAGCTTGCATGCCTCAATGGCAAGCTTCTCACTTCAGGCGACAGGTTTACATCAATGGCCTTCGACCGAAAGATTTTACATAGTTTTCGATGCCAAGTCCCTTATTCACACCACGTGAATTGTACTGCAGTACCTTGAGGATCATTATCATTATTGGTGATTCCTCTCACGCTTGTTAACAACTTACATCATTGGTTGGTAATCATGCGATGTCTTTCCATGTTTGACTCCAGAACATCTCTCACATGGATCAACTTGTACTTTGAGTGAAGATCGAACGAGATTGAAGACCCCAGATCTAGTTTCATCCATCCAGGCTGCGATATATATTCAGGAAAATAAAGACATCAAATGTACATCATTGTTGCACAGATAATCATCCAATCTAAGGGATGATGACTCTACCAGAATCATCAGTATACACTCAGATGATTTTCTGTCTCATGTACATGAAAAATGAACTTATAAAGCTGAGCATGGGAATGCCCGCCTCAGCTAGATCATGAAAATATTATGAAGATAATGTATTGTATTCTATCTTATTACAGGTCTCCTTCCAGCTTGAAAGAACTTTGGATCCTCATGATAAAGCATTTCACCCGACATCAAAAGATTAACGACCTCATGCTTTAGGAGGCAACTATTATAGAAATTTTTGGGCACTGCAACCCCAAGCATAAATGTCCATAAAACAAGGGCTCCTAAGTCCCTAAATGTGTTGTTCCAACCCCTAAAAGAATAAGGTCAACTGATTACAACATCTCCCAGAAGTTCTCCATGTAAAACTACTCAGAAATGGTCAAAACTAGACCATTTCACCTGCTCCATAGGCAAAGTGCGTTGCATCCCACCTAAATACACACAGTAGGTGTGTTTCATTTCAAAAATCCCTTATATGGGGTGCGATGGGCGAGAAGGGACAAATGGCAGGGTCAATCCGCAAGGTGGAGAAGCATGGAATCTTCTAGAAACTTCTCCTGTGACATTTGCCTCTCTGAATTTGACCAGGGATGAGTAAGAGATCATCAATATCCAAGTGGAATCAAGAACTATCAGAGGGAAGACACTAATCAAATCTCAAGCTGACTCACCTCCCTTGCAGACATCTATATATGGATCCCTCATCCCAGAGATCCAGAGGCTAGAATTTTGCATCTTGTAAGGAAGTGTTGTTGGTTTCTTGGTGCAACATCATAGTGTTGGGTGATCTAAGCTTTTCATGAGGTGAAGAAGGGCTTACTTGCTGAGAGGATGACAATTGGTTGTAATTCTCTTGGCTCTTTCTTGATTATCGATAAAACTATTCAAGTTTTCCTCCATACACTCGTGTGATTGATGTTTTATGCATTTGTGTGGTTAATATACATATGATCCTATATTGCTTATGATAATAGATCCATGTTCTCGTATAGTGTTATGATGCTTTGATTCTACAGGTATTCTGTGAAGCTGGGTACGAAAACAAGTAGCAAAAGACTATCAGAAGAGAGAGGAATGGAGCAAGGAACCAAGCGCAAGACAGAGGTTGGTCTCCTTTATTCTTCTCTCATCGATCTTTCATAAAGGAAAATGAAAGTAGTTTTAGTTTGTTTGTTTCTAAGGAAGCTACCAGCCTTAGTGGGATTAGTAGTTCTGCATAGACACTATTCCCGGTAACATATGGGGATTACATCAGGGGGCTGAGAGGTCGACTCTCCCTGCCTTTCCTTTAATGCTTTTTCCAATGCTTGCTCTATGTCATTTAATCTTTCATTGAGTTTCAAGAGAAGGTCCATCATCTCTTCTTCAGATTTCTGTTTTATAACTTCAACAGTCTGTGGATGACTTGAAGGAGGCAGCTTTTAGCTGCTTCCTCAGGGCAGCAATGTCTTCTTCTTTCTTCTTGATTAGTGCTTCTACACCTTTTGCATCCTTAGGATCATTTCCCAATCCAATGATGATTTATTCTAATGATTTTATTATGATATCTTTGGCCAGGGAGGAGGCTCTTTCTAAGTTCAGCTCGGCAATAGTGTTATCCAAAGAATTTTGTAACCTGTGGGACATCATTGCTTTGCCAGTCAAAGTTGAGTAAATCGTTTCTCATGTTTTCTTATGTAACTCAATTTTATCCAAAGGATGAATATCCTTTGACATAACTTCAAAGTTTGTCCTGAGATAATCTACTGCTGATCTAGGTGGCTGCATCTTGGGCTTAAAATGGCTCATTATCATCTTGCCTTCTTTGATGTCATAGGCTGACATCAATATTTGTTGATTTGTAGGAGCCATCTTCAAATATTGGTTATAGACCTACATCCTCAGTGAAACATTTCTGGCTTTTATTTCTGTGAATGTTTTCTTGATGTCTGAAGCATCAGTACTTGGTGGCTTGGAAGAAGATATCTCTACGCTTTTTTGCCTTTCTAGCTTCTGCCTCTGAGAGGTAGTGGATGTTCCTCCTGTTGGGAAAGTTTGCTAGCTTTCCACTCTTTCTTCCCTCTGACTATCTGTATTTTTTTCACCAATTTCCTCTTTTGAAAAAGGATTCAGTATTTGCCTTTTTGTCCCAGGCTGTCATGTAGTTTCACTGGAAAGGGTGGTGGTTTGCAAAACTGGGCTTTCTGCTACATTGGTTTGAGCTGAAGGAGTTGGCAATTGACCCTGTCCTTTGGATATTCTAGGTTGATCTGTCATTGTGGGTTTTTCTATGGTATCTATTTCCTTGCCTTTGGTCATTCCTGTGGCTAGTATACTTGTTTCCTATGAAGGTTGCTGAGAAGTTCCAGCACTAGAAGCACCAACTCCCGATCTTTGAGACAACTTAAAAGATACCTGCCCAAAAGAATCCAAGTCAAGTGTTTTCTCAAGATCTTTCATAACTCCCTCAAAATTGACCTGTTCACTATCATGCTCTACTAGGGCACCTTCCTTCCATTCATCCATATTTTCATATTTTTCAATTTATGGGATTCTATGGTGGATATATGGGGACAACCTGTTCTTCATTCTCCTATCACATATAAAACTGTTAGGATCATATGGTTTCCACCCAAAACTCTTTTGTAACTCAAGTTTCTCTTCTAGAATTATTTCTGCTTCTTTCCATGCTTCCCTAGAGTTGATGATAATAGGGCCTAGTTGGTTCTTAGTTCTTAGATGAGCCTTCTTCTTGGTAGCACAAAAATGGACTAAATCTGCATTTATGATCTATCTCAAATATTCTAATGCAAATAATCTCATGGGAACATACTTGTGTAGTTTAAAAGGCAAAGTTCACACCCATACATCCTGATTTCTGTGTGATTTTTGTATAGGTACCAGTCACCTATCTTGTACTGCTTGGAGAGCTGGAGGATATTCTTCATGTCACCATTTATCCTAGGAGGGGAAACTCCTATCAATAAATTAGTTTTTGGATGGAAAAATAGATCAATGAACTCATTATAAATGTAAGGGGACTCAAGGGCATGATGGAAAATGGGACTCCAAAAGATAACAGAACTTGGATTACCTCTTGTGTCAAGTTTCTTGACTGGGAAAGGGAAGCTATATGACTGATAATACAACAGAAGATGATAGATGAAGAAAGTGTATTTGAAGACTCATTCATTGTCTAGTCTTAGGAGTTGGTCTTGAATTTTTTTGGCAATATAAGAGGCATAAACATACTTAACAGCAGGGGGTTGTCTAGGAGTAAAGATTGACAACAAAACTAAGGTTATCTCATCAACATATTCTTCGGAGTTGAATCCCATGATTGAGGCTATCATATCAATAATAATTTTCCCTGCATCTGTAAAGAAAGTCCGTAGATAAGGAGGTGGGCCTTGGGGCTGATGTTTAGGGTCTATAAACATCTGACAGATGCGAGTCAGTTCTGCTTGAGACAATTGAGGAGCTCTTTCAAGTAAGTATCCCATAGAAAGGGGAGTGAGAGCATAACTGGAATGGAATTGCAGCATTTCATTGATGGACTGAGCAGTGATGGGAAAAATGACTGTTTGATTTGGGGATATGACTGCTCTTTGGTTAAGGTCATAATTGGCACAATAGTGATGAATGATATCTGGGAAGACATGGAATGAAAGGAGGAAATACATGGGGAGGTTGGATTCCCATAGTCCTACGATGTCAGAGCCATTAAGATAATTGTCTCTGGTTTGGCAAAAGATCTTAAGGTGGTTTTCATGACCTGAAAAGTCTTTTACCTGAAAATATCTATCGGCGACAGGTAGATAATATAAATCTTTGTGAGGGGCATTCATAGGTGCAACATTCGGTGCTATTGGGGTTTCCATATTTGGTTCTTGTGGATTCAAAATAGAATTTAGGCTTCCTGTGGGAAAATAGACCAAACAGCAGGTTTGGGAACTTTTTATGGCAACCACAGATTGTTCTTAGACTTGAATTTGGCCCTATCTGGTAGAATTTTGAGTAAAAAACGAAATTACAGGGTTACAAGGTTAACTGGATAAATACCCATGTTTAGGAGGTAGACTGTATAATGGCAGGTTGGATGACAGGCTGCGGAGCACGTCGTTGTAGATTTTCTGGTCAGATGGTGGCTGGGAAACTGGAATAGTTGACTCGAATGTTGTTTTGCATGGGAACACGGGTCGTAGCATATTACAGTGAAAATGACACTTTGTTCGTTTATTTAACAAAACTGAGGTTGGCAGGTCTTTTTGGTTTTATCGGGCGTATGACGTAAGCAGGATGTGACATTTTGTCACTTGTGGAGGGTGGTAAGCAGTTTGTATTGCTCCACTTTTGAGTCTGGGTGGTTTTGGGTTGGGGGCGAGCGAGCATATGAACAACGCAATGCGTGGCTGGAGTACGGGCGGAAAACCGCCTGGTGATCATGCATTAAAGCGCAGTCACCAGGGGGGTGCGATATTAGCGATAGCCGTCGAATGAATGGGGAAAGATCGGACGACGGATGGGGAGCGGGGTATGGCAGGCTTTACGTGCGGCGGGCCCGAATTAATTAACATATTTTAATGGTATCAGGGTCATTGCAATTGGTTAGGGTGTGGTTGTTAATTAACCTTGAGGGTTAATTAAGTCCAATTTGTGGAGCGGGGGGTGGGGGGGGGGGGGTTAGGTTATTAATAAATTTCAAATAAATTCATTAATCCCTTTTGAATGATTATTATGGTTGTGTTCAATAGGGGCGAGATATATAATAATTTGGGGATTTATGTATAATTAAATAATACGGGAAGGGGAATGTTTTTTCGGGATTTATATAATATAAGTTAAAAGGTTAATATGACATATGAAGTGTAAAAGTGCCAAGTAAAACATTTATAGAGTATATTTAACTTAGGCTAAAGATAAAAAGGGGTTTTTTAGTTGATATTGTGCATTATTTCTAAGTAAAATAGGATTTTACTTAGGAAACTTTATGAAATGAAATGAATGGTTTATGGATGATACTAAGTACTCAGGTTTTTAAATCACTGGGTCGAGTGTCCGGTCCCTCCAAAAGTCAGAGAAATGATCTGAGCCCCTTTAATTTTCAAAGACCTTAATACTTCAGGGGGAATTAGTAAAGTCTTTAGGGAAAAAAATGAAGGGAAGTTAATTATTTAACCTTATTTTTCTTGAACTGCATCAAGTGTAGTGTCTGCCTTGCACTTGTGATAAAAATAAAGTTTAACACATTTAGAGACATGATCCATCACAAGTATCATTCTACAACACCATCTACCTACCCTACCTACTTTAGCCTGACATTTTTTCTTCTTTATTAGGGTGCACTTGGACTGGAAAACCCTTATCACATTTTTTCTTTTGCATATGGAAATATATCTAAGTCTAACCTTATTACATCCAAGGGCTCAGATTAAACTGTTGAGCTCCTTTTATTCACTCTACCTATCTACTTATCTGCCAAGATTAAACAGTTTGGTCAGATTTTATTCTCTATCTCTATAGCATGAAATTGAAAAATGAATGAGCCAAGTTTAAATAGTTTGACTCTTCATCGCTTGTGGCATAAGTTTTAACAAGCTGCACACAATTGCTTATTACAGAAAATGAAATAGTAGTGGCGTTTTAGACTTGCACACTTTCTTTGGTCTTTCTTTTGGTGGGGTTCCTTTTTCTTTATTTTTTTGACCATTTTATTTATTTTCACCCTTTGATTTTTCTTTTAGGGTATACCTTCTTTATATTTTTTAAATTTTTTTATTTTTTTGAAAATATGGAAAACCTTTGCAACAAGAAAAGGTGTGAACATATTATAGAGCTCATCAAGTCAATCATGAAATATGACACCTATTGGTATAGGAGCATAACACTGGCTCCACTTGGGGATGGATTTTCCTGGTGGAAAGTCAAGAACAGCAAGTCAGATAGCCTTTTGAATGACTTTGACTGTGCCATGAAAACTCCTTCTGCTAGTTTCTTTATTGTATATATGACAGTAATCCTTTTGAAGCTTAGGGCCTTCTCTTCGGGCTTCAACTCCAGCAAGTTACTATCTAATCCAAACTGTGACATTACCAAGGATATAGTATTTACATGTTAAAATCAAAATACATTAAAAAGTGGGATCATAATAATGTTTCAGCATCTGACCATTAATTGGCCCTTCTTCTATTTTTGTGTCATCCAAGTTTTTGAGATAGTAAGTATTGTTCCCTTGTAAAACATGGATAACAAAAGGTCCTTTCCATAGAAAGTCAAATTTCCCATGTTTCCCCTTGTCCTCTCTCTTGGAATCCCATATTAAAACTGTCTCCAATATAGAAGTCTTCTACCTTGGTTCTTTTATCAAACATGTTCTTAAGTTTCTCTTGTACCACTTGGGATCTCTGATATACTTCTTCTCTGGTCTACTGTAGATGGATGGTCTGGTTTATTCTCCTTTGAATATCATTGGGTTCCACTTGAGCTTCTTGAAGTACTTTCATTACAGGAACTCCTAAAGATGAAGGAATACAACTTTCATGCCATAGACTAATTCATAAGGACTAGTTCCAATAGATTTCTTTGTAGTGAGTCGGTCTGCCCATAGTGCATTGGTAAGTTTCTTGTGCCAATTTTTCTTGTTCTCTTCCAATAATTTTTTAATAATATTAATTAGGCTTTTGTTGGAAGACTCAGCTAGACCATTACCTTGAGGGTAATAGGGTGTAGAATGGCCTAAAGTGATATGGTACTTATTACAGAAACTTATCATTTTCTTGGATTTAAAGGCAGCAACATTATCAGTAATGATCTTCTCGGGACAGCCAAATCTAGACAATATGTTGGTTTCTAAGAATCCTATAATCACTGTATCATTGGCTTGTCTAGAAGGAATGGCTTCTATCCATTTGGTGAAATAATTTGTGGCAGTGAAAATCCATTTATGTTGGCCAGAAGAGGGAGGATGGATTTCTCCATTGAAGTCCAGGCCCCATTGTTGGAAGGGTTTTTCTGTGGAAATTAGTCTCGGAGGTAAAGGTAATAGTTTTCTCTTGCCTTCAAAAATTTGACATTTATGGCAAGCACTGACAAATTTCTTTACATTAGTAAAAAAGGTTGGCCAATAAAATCAAACCCTCAGGATCTTATCTGCAGTTGATTTTCAGTAAAGGTGTCCACCACAGTCTCCTGCGTGAAATTCTTTGAGAACCTTATCAGCTTCTTCTTTTAATAAACAATTTAATAGAATACCTTCATGATTTTTCCAAAAAAGAGCATTATCTAAAACAAAAAAATTTAAAGCTTTCATTTTTAAAAACATTTTATTTGTTCTGGATAACCCTGGAGGAACCTGCAGGTTTAATAATACATAAGTTATATCAGCATACCAAGGTGAATCTAAGAAGGCCTTGCTGATTTGTGGAGTCGCCATCTCTTGCTCATTGTCCAGTTCATTAATGTCTAGGGCTTGACAATTTGTTTCAGTCATAAGTTTGGCCAATCCCTGCCGTTTTATAAGATTTGTGGGTTTTATTTTAATATCATACTCCAATATAGTAGCGATCCATTTACCTCTTTTACTCTCAATTCCATCTTGAGTTAGGATATCTTTGACAACAACATTTGGTACATAGGCTATTACATGGGAATACAATATGTAGACTCTAAAGTCTTTAACGACTTTTACAAGTGCAAAATCTTGTTTTTCCATGATTTTGTATTTTAGTGGTGCATCTCTAAGTGCTTTGCTAAAAAAGGCTATGGTTTTCTCACATCCTTGATCGTCCTTTTGTAGTAAAACAACAACTATGGTGTTTTCTGATGCAAAGGAAAATATTATAAAGTCTCTATCAAACATTGGACTTGTAAGGACTGGGGTTTTGGTCAAAGCCATTTTAATTTTTTCAAAGGCTTGCTTGGCTTCAACTGTCCATCTAATACTAGAATCCTTTTTTAACATATTATTAAGCAATCTAATTAATTCAGCCAAATTAGATATGAATCTTCTCAAAAATTTAATCTTTCCTAGGAAAGCTTGAAGTTCTTTGACATTTCTAGGGTGGGGTATTTGCAGAATGGCTTCTATCCTGGCAGGATCAATCCTAATGCCATCTTTGGAGATAATATGGCCTAAAATTTTGCCTTCCTCTAGACCAAATAAGGACTTCTTAGTATTTAAAGAAATACCATATTTTCTACATTTCAATAATACTTGTCTCAGATGATCCAAATGTTGTTGATCTGATTTGGAAAAAAACAGTCAGATCATCTAGATAAATAACCAAAAATTCATGAATTTCTTTTGCGAATGCTATGTCCATGGCTTGTTGGAAGGTTTCCCCTGCATTTTTAAGTCCAAATGGAATTTTTACATATTTGAATGTGCCCCATGGTGTTGTAAAAGCAGTCTTTTCCTGGTCATCAAGATGAACCAAAATTTGGTTATAGCCTGAGAACCCATCCAAGAGTGAAATCCTAGAAGCACCTACTACCCTCTGTAAAATGTGATCCATCTTGGGTAAAGGGTAGTTTTCCTTCAGAGAAACTTTGTTAACATTTTTTAAATCAACACAAAATCTGATTTCTCCAGTTTTCTTCCTAATCAGTACTAAATTAGACACCCACTCTAAAAACCTGATAGGAGCGATTATCCCTGCTTCATACATTCATTTGATTTATTTTTCAATTAAGGGAAGTAGTACAGGGTTAATTCTTCTAAGATTTTTCTTGAATGGTATCTGGTTTTCCTTCAGAGGTATTGTATGCTGAATTATGGAGGTATCATAAGATTTCAGGTCTTCATAACTCCAGGCAAAGACATCCTAGAACTCTCTCATTAGTTCAACATATTTGAGTTTTCGGTCAGGGGGCAAAGACTTAGACAACTTTACCATTTTAGGATCATCCTCAGTTCCCAAATTATAGTCCTCAATATCTGCTTTTAAGGGCTCCATCTTGGGTTTCTTTGGAATATCATTGAAATCAAAAAGATCTTCCAAAGGAGTTAATCCCTGAGGCAAATGATTGTCTTTTAAATTAATTGCCTCAGATTCTCCTCCAATAATTTCATCAATATCCATTTCTTTAATATCCTGCATTTCTTTCTTGGTAAATTTTGTGAGATGGAGCATTTGAGTTGCACTTTCTGCTAAAATGTCTATTTCTATTTTGTTTGTTTGATCAAATTCACTAATTGTATCTACATCTATGTTCATGTTAGAAAATTCTTCATCTAATGTCAAGAAATTGTTAACCTGCTTATCACTGTCAAACACTTGCCAATTCTTCAAATTATCAAGTATAGCTGGCCTATGTCTAATCTCAGCTGTGAACTGATGATTAGGTTCTAATGGTAATTTGCAGGTGCTAGCAAACATTGCCAGACTATGAGCTTGCAAGTTATGTTTTCTTTGGATTTTGGCAAGCTTAGTTTCTAGAAATGTGTTGAGAATATTTATCATTGTATCTTTGTAATACTTCAGTCTGTGATCATTTGTTGAATATTGTCCTTTAATCTGTTGAACTATTAACTCAGAATCCCCTAAGACAGACACCCTAATTGCTCCTAATTTTTTAATCAACTTAAGACCTAGCAACAGAGCTTCATATTCTTCCATATTGTTGGTGCATCTAAAGTTTAATCTGTAGGCATGGCCTTTAGCATGATCGTTTTCAAGATTTTGCACCCAAACTCCTGCTCTTGCTCCTAATTTGTTAACTGAACCATCGAATTCTAAGTGCCAGAGAATTTCATGTTCATAATTTGTGTCAGGAGTCTTAGGAATTTGTTTAATAGTAAGATCTGGTTTTTGAATTTCTTTTGGTTCTACTGCTAAAACTTCCAATTCATTTGAGGAATCACTTCCAGTATTGTAAAGAATGAAAGAATCCATATCAGAGTGTACTGAGTAGATAGGGAAATTTTGGGGCTTCTCCTTACTGCTCACAACGTATTTCATTAAAGTCTCTTTGTATAGTTTCTTAGGCTGACCAAATAATGAAATAGTAGCATAAGACATGTCTAGTTGTAGAGATCCTTCAAGTTTTTCACCCCAAGACCTGGACAATAACATGCCATACTTTGGTGGAATATCAACTACTACTATGTCCATTAAGATTGTTTTGGTAGGATATTGAACTAGTGATACACATAAGTCTTTGATTAGTCCTAAACATCTGACTTGACTTGAATCGAAAGAAAAGAGGTCTTTATACGGCCTAGTGATGTCTAGGTCCAATTTTTCCATTACGGATTTAGGCATCAAGTTATGAGATGCACCAGAATCAAACATGGCATTATGAAGTATTTTATCATGTATGTTCAAACTTACATAGAAAGGAGGGATTCCTCCATCTACTGATTTCCCATTCACTTCAGGGCCATAAATTAATTCAAGTTGATCATCAAAAACATTTACTGAATCTTCATTCACAGAAATTTTGAGTGACTTGTTGATTTGGCTTCTATAGACATCATGTTTAGCTAATGCAGACAATGGAACAACTATTTTTAATTTTCCTACTTCAGCTTCCAGATTAAAAGGTTTTTCAGTCTAGGATCTTGCATTTTGGACAGTTGGATTCTCTTTTTCTTCAGTGTTCTCTGTGTTTCTCTCCTTTTTAGGAGTGGGATTATGGGCTGAAGTTTTTTCCACATCAACTTTTGGAGGTTCTTCCACGTTTCCTTTGGAAGGAATAGAAATGGAAGGTTGTCTATTATTTGGTTGATTATCGGATACATCTTCAATAATTAGGTTCGCTGGATTAGGATCTATTCTGGAAAGAATGTGTACAAGGGTGGTATTGGTATTACCTTTGGTAGGTTGCTTTGTAGCTTTCTATTTATTGGTTTCAGGAATATCTATTCTTCTACTCCTTAGGTTATATTGTTTGTGGACTTCAAAAATGGCTGTATCATATCCCTCCCTAAAGTCAAATGATTCACCTGACTGAGTTTGGAATTGTTTAAGAATGTGAGCTTCTTGGTCTTCTTGGGTCAAGAAAACTTGTTGCTCATTGCCAAGTCCCATAAAATTGATTTGTGTCTTCTGTTGGTTCATCAAAAGTTGAGGATTCAGCATAATTTTCATGGAATGGGGGCCTAAGGTTTTGATCAAGGCCAGTGTTTCCAGTGTTCTGGTTCTGGTTTTTCCTGAAATTTGGATTTCTCCCAGTGTTGCTTGGTTGACCATCCCAAGGGGATTTCCTTTCGATTGTTTCTACTCTGTCTCCTAACCTCTCCATACCTTTAATAATAGCATCCAATTTTTGTTCAAAGGTTGAGGGTTCTTCTTTCAAAGCTATCCTCCTTTCAGCTTTGGCTCTAGCTCATTTGGATATTAGGTTTGCTTCAACACTAACAGCTATACTTCGCGTCTCTTCTAAGGTTCGAGGAGCTCTTTCCCTAAGTTGCTATGCCATATCAGAATCATATCCATTAGGGAATTTGATTAATGCCAAATATGGAGGATGTCTAAGGTTTTGAGGGATAGCATTGTAAACATTATTGAACTTAGTGCAGTAATCTTGTACAGTTTCTTGTGTTCCCCTCTTCAAGTTTTCATATTCTGACAAAATATGGAGAGGATTTTTTTTCTTTTCCCATCTGTTCAAGAATGTTGTATAAAGGTTTGCTAGGTCATTGATACTGTTTGCAGGGAGAGCTCTAAACCATGTTCTAACATCACCAGTTAGACTTTGAACAAATACCCTCATTCTAACATCATCAGCATCAACTTCATATATCTCAAAGTAGTCTGTCATATTTTTAGTATTTTTTTGTGCAGTGTAAGTGCTAGAGCCATTGAAAGGAGTGATTTTACTTTGATAGTCTTGGGGCATGGCCCCTGGGTTGGCAGGTAAATGCAGGGGGCCATACATGTTTTCCATTGTAGAAGATTGGATAGAAACAACAGCTGGGGTTGGTCTTGGAGTGGTGGATGGAGGGGTGGAAGGGGTGGTTTGGGGTTGGGATGTTTGAGGTGTTGTTGATGAACTAGGAGAAGATGAAGTTATTACAGAAAGTTTTGGTGTTCCTACAGAGGTAATTTCAGATTGAATGGAATTCTACAAATGTCTGTCAAGATGTGAAGTGACAATCTCAAGTTGTAAATCTTCGATAAATAATGGGTCATGAACTGTGCGGGCTAACCCAAAGTCAGAAAAGGTTACAAATAAAGAGGTCTCAAAAAACTCATAAAAGGGCTCTTCCTCAAGGTAAATCCACTTCATAGGATAAGAGTTTGATCTGTGTAAAGGCCGAGAACTAGCAGAACTCTCTTGGCTTTCTTGTCTCCTGAGAATCCTAGGGATCAGATTACGATTTTCAAACACTTCTGGTGGGTTTTGATCAGGGTTAGCTCTACTGTAATGAGTCCTTTCCGAAGCGAGGTTTCTAGGTATGTTTTGATTTTTTCTTTATATGATTTGAAAATACAACTTCTTACAGTTTATTTAAGAGGTTTTAAGTATGTGATTTGAACTTTCCTAAAGACTTATTTGATAAGAGGAACTGATCAAGAATTTGAAACGAGATGTTCAATCCATAAGCTAGACTAGAGATAGACTGAAGAAACATTCATTTACTTATGCAATTGCAAAGCAAGAGCAGTTCAAAGGCTACCTAGCTAACTTCAGGCTCCGTCTGTAGCTTATAAAGTAAACAATAGTAACAAACAAATTATTCAGATCACCAGCGGAGTCACCACTATGTTATCACTCAGGTTTTCCTTGAAGTTGTTGGGAAAGGAAAGGGGTCCGAAGTAACCACAAACCAATCTTTTAGATACAGAATCTAGCCAATCTGTATCCAGAGAGGGCTCTCTCTTTAAGTTTTAGCTTTGTTTTATAAGGTTTTAGGCTAGTTTTGAAGTTTAGGGGTTTTGTTTGAGTTTGGGTGGTGAGATTCAATAGCAGAGGGGTAAAACTGAGTATTTTAGGCCATTGGGCTAATGGATTCAAAGAAGATGGCTTAACTGGACTTGGTTTCTTAACAAAAGATGGTTTCACAGAGCAAGGTGGTCAAGCAGGGAACAAATGGCAACTTGAGATAGATGGAATGGGTGTAAAATGGTTGAAGGGCATTTAAGAATCCTTCAACATATTTATAGAGGGAAATTGAATGATTACTACTAAAGAGCAGTTAAGAACTCTTTAATAAATGATCAGAATGAATGAACTAGAAAACAGGAGCAATGAAGATTTCACTGTTTATACTAATTCAGAAGAAAACATGAAGAACAATAAAGATTGAGAACGTAGTGCAATCAAGCATATTTTGAATTATTCTTTTTGTTTATCATTCAGATGTGAAACATAGGTGATATAATAACTAGGAAAACTTTAAAACATAAGGTGTAGAGGACTTATTGATCTGGTGTTTGCTTCAAGAAATCTGTGAAAACTCCTTTGCTTCAATTATTTATCCAGCAAGCAATACAAAATTTGGTCCAATCAGCACTTTACTCCAAAATAATCAATATTACAACAATGTCTAAAAATCCACCCTCAATACTCCAATTGAGGGGGTATTTATACAAAGTATTTTACACAAAATATCTCTTAATAGAGTGAGATATATTCTAGTAATGACTAATCATTTTTTACAAGAAAATAGAGACAACTAGTCTCGAAAATAGGAGAAAGGTAAACTGATGTTGTGTTTTTCCTTTTCTTGCTGAGTCTGCTGGAGGCAGGCCCTTTTATTTGGCTTTCTGTTGTCTTCTTTAGTAACTATGTGCTAGTTGCCCTGTTTTGACTGATACTCTTTACCTATTCTAATACACTTCGACCTGTTTGAGATTTGTTCATCTCTGCTCACCTTTATTCATCTTACCACAGTAAATAGTCCAAAATTTACATTTTACCAGGGATAAATTTACAAAATTTCCAACATGTCTTCCCACCATTTTTGCTCTAGTAATCTGTGTTTTTGAAGTTTCCTTAGGGTTTCATCAACTTTTGTGTATCTGAAAAAGGTAGGATGGATTGGTAACAAGTGTTTAATCTCATGCTCAACATAGAATAAGTTCTCTAAGATGTCATAGAGAACTCGGCCTGTGGGGAGTGCTTTTATTCCTGATGCACTTGTTGATGAACTAGTTTGATTGCCAGCATACTTGTTCAATTTGTTCACATAATCTATATGCTTCATTAATCTGTCATTAATCACCAAAGGACTTGGTAGTCCTTTATTCTGTAAAATAGTGAACTTCTCCATAAAAGAATTAATTTCCACCTGCATATCTTGACATCTTCTCTCCAAATTCTGCATCAAAGTTTTCTTGGTTAGCACCCTTTTGATTTCCAAAATAGTGTCTGTCCTGTCTGAGATGCCAAGTACTTCCAGTTGTTCCTTATTTCTGTTATTCAAAAGATGTATGAACCGGTTGGCTTGGTCAGGCATTTGTCCTAACAGACCTTTGGTCTTTTGAATTTCTCCCTGTGTTGCTTTTACTAGATCAATATGTTCATAGATCACTTGGATGCATGTCCAAACATCATTTATGGACTGAGTGATGTTGGTCCAGATATTTTTCTTGATCTCTGCAAGAGGCTTGTCAAAGGTGAGAATTTTTCTAATGTTTTCACTTTATTCTCTAATTCTTTGATCTCCCTTGTTTTTTCCACAACATTTATTTTGGAGATATCATAATTTCTTTCTACCTTAGCCAACTTCTCTTTTACCTGTTTTAATTCTGAAACTTGTAATCTCATATCCTCCATTGCCTTTCTCAGCTCTTCTGTGCTCAAATTAGCACTGCTGCCCTGTCCTGTTCCTGCAGTTGTTGTACCTGTGACCACCTCTGATGTGACTGCTGGGATGTTTGGAGCTGATGTTGTTCTAAGTGTAGAAGGGACTGCTGTTGAGACTATGGGGATTACATTAGGGGGCTAAGAGGTTGACTCTTCCTGCCTTTCCTTTAATGATTTTTCTAATGCCTGCTCTGTGTCATTTAATCTTTCATTGAGTTTCAAGAGAAGGTCCATCATCTCTTCTTCAGATTTCTGTTTTATAACTTCAGCAGTCTGTGGATGCCTTGAAGGAGGCAGCTTTTAGTTGCTTCCTCATGGCAGCAATGTCTTCTTCTTTCTTCTTGATTAGTGCTTCTACACCTTTTGAATCTTTGGGATCATTTCCCAATCCAATGATGATTTCTTCTAATGATTTTATTCTGTTATCTTTGGCCAGGGAGGAGGCTGTTTGTAAGTTCAGTTGGGCAATAGTGTTATCCAAAGAATTTTGTAATTTGTGGGACATCATTGCTTTTCCAGTCAAAGTTGAGTAAATCATTTCTCCTGTTTGCTTATGCAACTCAATTTGATCCAAAGGATGAATATCCTTTGCCATAACTTCAAAGTTTGTCCTAAGATAATATGCGATTAATCTAGGCTGTTGCATCTTGGGCTTAAAATTGCTCATTATCATCTTTCCTTCTTTGATGTCATAGGTTGACATCAATCTCTGTTGATTTGTAGGAGGCATCTTCAAATATTGGTTATAGACCTGCATCCTCAGTGGATCATTTCTGGATTTTATTTCTGTGAATGTTTTCTTGATGTCTGAAGCATCAATACCTAGTGGCTTGGAACAAGATATCTCTACGCTTTTTTGCCTTTCTAGCTTCTGCCTCTGAGAACTAGTGGATGTTCCTCCTATTGGGAAAGTTTTCTAGCTTTCCACTCTTTCTTCCCTCTGACTATCTGTATTTTATTGACCAATTTCCTCTTCTGAAAAAGGATTCAGTCTTTGCCTTTTTGTCCCAGGTTGTCCTGTAGTTTCACTGGCAGGGGTAGTGGTTTCCCTTTCCCTCTTTTTGTTTCTTTCCTCATTTAGAGGAGTTTGCAAAACTAGGCTTTCTGGTACATTGGTTTGAGCTGGAGGAGTTGGCAATTGACCTTGTCCTTTGGATATTCTAGGCTGATATGTCATTGTGGGCTATTCTGTGGTATCTATTTCCTTGCCTTTGGTCATTCCTGTGGCTGGTATACTTGTTTCCTGTGAAGGTTGCTGAGAAGTTCCATCACTAGAAGCACCAACTCCCGATCTTTGAGACAACTTAAAAGATACTTGCCCAAAAGAATCCAAGTCAAGTGTTTTCTCAATATCTTTCATAACTCCCTCAAAATTTACCTATTCACTATCATGCTCTACTAGGGTACCTTCCTTCCATTTATCCATATTTGCATATTTTTCAATTTCTGGGATTTTATGGTGGATATATGGGGACAACCTGTTCTTCATTCTCCTATCACATATAAAACTGTTAGGATCATATGGTTTCCACCCAAAACTCTTTTGTAACTTAAATTACTCTATTAGAATTTTTTCTGCTTCTTTCCATGCTTCCCTAGAGTTGATGACAATAGGGCCTAGCTGGTTCTTAATTCTTGGCTAAGCCTTCTTCTTGGCAGCACAAAAATGGACTAAATCTGCATTTATGATCTGTCTGAAATATTCTAATGCAAATAATCTCATGGGAACATACTTGGGTAGTTTAAAAGGGCAAAGTTCACACCCATACATCCTGTTTTCTGTGTGATTTTTGTATAGGTACCAGTCACCTATCCTGTACTACTTGGAGAGCTGGAGGATTTTCTTCATGTCACCATCTATCCTAGGAGGGGAAACTCCTATCAATAAAGTAGTTTCTGGATGGACAAATAGATCAATGAACTCATTATAAATGTAAGGGGACTTAAGGGCATGATGGAAAATGGGACTCTAGAAGATAACAGACCATGGATTGCCTCTTGTGTCAAGTTTATTGACTCGGAAAGGGAAGTTATCTTACTAATAATACAACAGAAGATGATAGATGAAGAAAGTGTATTTGAAGACTCCTTCATTGTCCAGTCTTAGGATTTGGTCATAAATTTTGTTGGCAATATAAGAGGCATAATCATACTTAATAGTAGGGGGTTGTCCAGGAGTAAATATTGACAACAAAACTAAGGTTATCTCATCAACATATTCTCCAGAGTTGAATCCCATGATTGAGGCTATGATATCAATAATAATTTTCCTTGCATTTGTAAATAAAGTCCATAGATAAGAATGTGGGCCTTGGGGCTAATTTTTAGGGTCTATAAACATCTGACAAATGCGAGTCAGTTCTGCTTGAGACAATTGAGGAGCTCTTTCAAGTAAGTATCCCATAGAAAAGGGAGTGAGAGCATAACTAGAATGGAATTGTAGCATTTCATTGATGGACTGAGCAGTTATGGGAAAAAGGACTGTTTGACTTGGGGAT
Source organism: Pinus tabuliformis (assembly GCA_031772625.1). Classification (NCBI taxonomy): domain Eukaryota; kingdom Viridiplantae; phylum Streptophyta; class Pinopsida; order Pinales; family Pinaceae; genus Pinus; species Pinus tabuliformis. The sequence continues at coordinate 1,082,404,778 of CM062815.1, read as the reverse complement.
ATGATTGCTCTTTGGTTAAGGTAATAATTGGCACAACAGTGATGAATGATATCTGGGAAGACATGGACTGAAGGGAGGAAATACATGTGGAGGTTGGATTCCCACTGTCCTAAGATGTCAGAGCCATTAAGATAACTATCTCTGGTTTGGCAAAAGATCTTAAGGTGGTTTTCATGACCTGAAAAGTCTTTTATCTAAAAATATCTATCGGCGAGGGGTGGATAATCTAAATCTTTGTGAGGGGTGTTCACAGGTGCGACATTCAAGGCTATAGGAGTTTCCATCTTTGGTTCTTGTGGATTCAAAATGGAATTTAGGCTTCCTATGGGAAAATATACCAAACAGCAGGTTTGGGAAATTTTTATGGCAACCAAAGATTGTTCTTAGACCTGAATTTGGCCGTCTCTGGTAGAATTTTCAGTAGAAAACTGAAATTACAGGGTTGCAGGGTAAACTGGATAAATACCTGTGTTTAGGAGGTAGATTGTACAATGGCAGGTTGGAAGACAGGCTGCGGAGCACGTCGTTGTAGATTTTCTGGTCAGGTGGCGGCTGGGAAACTGGAATAGTTGACTCGGACGTTGTTTTGCATGGGAGCGTGGGTCGCAGCATATTACAGTGAAAATGAAACTTTGTTCGTTTATTTAACAAAACTGAGGTTGGCGGGTCTTTTTGGTTTTATTGGGAATATGACGTAAGCAGGATGTGATGGTTTGTCGCTTGTGGAAGGTGGTAAGTGGTTTGTATCGCACCGCTTTTGAGGCTGGGCGGTTTTGGGCTGGGGGCGAGCAAGCATATGGACAGTGCGACGCGTGGCGGGAGTATGGGCAGAAAACCGCTTGGTGATCACGCGTTAAAGCGTGGTCACCAGGAGGCGCGATATCAACGATAGTCGTTGGATGAATGGGGGATGATCGGATGGTGTACAGGGAGCGAGGTACGACGAGATTTACGTGCGGTAGGCCTAACTTAATTAACATATTTTAATTGTATCAGGGTCATTGCAATTGGTTAGGGTGTGGTTGTTAATTAACCTTGAGGGTTAATTAAGTCCAATTTGTTGAACGGGGGGGGGGGGGGTTAGGTTATTAATAAATTTCAAATAAATTCATTAATCCCTTTTGAACGATAATTATGGTTGTATTCAACCGGGGCGGGATATAATAATTTGGGGATTTATGTATAATTAAATAATACGGAAAGGGGAATGTTTTTTCAGGATTTATATAATATAAGTTAAAAGGTAATTATGACATATGAAGTGTAAAAGTGCCAAGTAAAACATTTATAGAGTATATTTAACTTAGGCTAAAGATAAAAAGGGGTTTTTAGGTGATAAATTGTGCATTATCTCTAAGTAAAATAGGATTTTACTTGGGAAACTTTATGAAATGAAATGAACGGTTTATGGATGATACAAAGTACTCAAGTTTTTAAATCAATGGGCCGAGGATCCGGTCCCTCAAAAAGTCAGAGAAATGCTCTCAGCCCCTTTAATGTTTAAAGACCTTAATACTCCAAGACGAATTAGTAAAGTTTTTAGGGAAAAATATGAAGGGAAGTTAATTATTTAACCTTATTTTGCTTGAACTACATCAAGTGTAATGTATGCCTTGCACTTGTGATAAAAATAAAGTTTAACACATTTAGAGACATGATCCATCACAAGTATCATTCTACAACACCATCTACCTACCCTACCTACTTTAGCCTAACATTTTTTCTCCTTTATTAGGGTGCACTTGGACTGGCAAACCCTTATCACATTTTTTTCTTTTACATATGGAAATCTATCTAAGTCTAACCTTATTACATCCAAGGGCTCAGATTAAACTATTGAGATCCTTTTATTCGCTCTACCTATCTACTTATCTACCAAGATTAAACAGTTTGGTATAGGAGCATAACACAGAGGAAGAGTTGGCCACGGTGATTTCTTATTCTTGTGTAGCACTACTGACAACCCTATAGCGAGATGGTATGATACTTCTTGTATCATTAGTTTTTTAGTGGCATACATTGGTAAGACAAGTGGAGGCTTCTCTCCACCAAAAACTCTAATGAAGGTGCCACCTGAGTAGGCATGCTAATCTGTGAAGTCTATTATCTCCTCCGTTTCCTCTCATAACATGCAAGGTGGATCTTATTCAAAGATAAGCTTGTACAGTGGGATGATAAAGTGGCTAGTTAGTCGTGCCATTACTCCTTGATAACTACGTTCTGAAAGCAACTTGCAATAGATGCTCTTGGCGTTCGCTCGTGGTGACCATGTCCAGTTCATGCCAGGGAACTACTGTTGTGCAAATATTGCATCCAATAAGTATGCAGACATATAGAACCTTTCTTGCTCACCCTTGGGTGAATTTCGAGCCTATGCTACATAGGCCTTGAATTATTGAGCCAACAGATCTATCTAGTTGAATGAACTCCCATCATTCACCAACTGGTCCAATAAGACTAGGTGCCCTTCAGGAAAGGTTTATGTGATCTCTTGATCATGGATTCTACAAGAAATATGACCAAGGGCTGATAAGACTTCTTGAGGGACTTTTTCTTGTACACATTGCTATAGGATAAAATTCATGGTGTATGGAGAATGGAGATACCCTCAAAGGTCTTCCCGGGACCTCTGGCAGACTATAAGATTATCTGCAACCATCACAAAGTTACATGCATGTTCATAAACAATAACTAACTATCAAAGTAGGAGAGCACAATGCAGCTAGGAGGAAGTCCCCTGAGCCAGCTCCAGATCAAGTCCTACACATAGGAGAGACAAGCATAATCACAACAGACAACCTTGATAACTAATACATGAATACATAAAAGAACATCTATTTACACATAACTAAACTACTCATGCTAAAAGGTATTGGACAAACAAGCTAATGAATGATAGTACCAACACCATGGAGTAGATAGTACAACTACAGTTCTATGTTAATTTCAGAAGAGTGATTACAACCATCTGTTGCATCAGCCTTCCCTTACCCCTCCAACTTCTCTCTCTCTCTCCCTTCTTACCAACTTCTTCTGATTTGAGACAATTCTCAACAATCAAGTATGCTATCCTTTCAAATGATCTGACATCTATCACCATGCCCTAGCTTTGGTTATGTATAAATTGAGTTAGGGTTGCCAAGTTCCTCCATGAGTTCCTTAGGGTAAAAGCAATGAAGTTGGCATGCTTTTCTGCTCTTTCCCATTTGCCTCCTTCATTAGGATTAGAAATCCCCCAAATAGGTCAAACTTGAGATGTTTCCTTGCTTTTCTTGAGTAGATTTAGGAGAAAATATCTAGATATTTATGAGTCAATTTTCTCCTTTGACCTTTAGAACTTCATTGGGATCCACTAACGTTGTTCCTGAACTAAAACGTAGAGTTAGTAGGGTCACTAACGCACCCTTAGGCTTACAGAGAAGCTTTATAAAGCAGTTTGTCAATGTATAGCCAGCGTTAGTATGGAAACAAGGCATGTGATCTTGGTCTTTGCTTCAGCTATCATGGCTTTCCCCTCTGAGCTGATGAGGGGGTCATTTTTCTATATAACATATTCCCCCTAAAGTGTGAGATCAAAGGCTATGACGATGACCGAAATACTTTACTTAACTATAATTTTTCCTTCTTCGACAAAAAGAGAGAGAGGATCGGAGCTTTGGGTGGTACAGAAAACCTGATACAACACATATATATATAACTACTAAAATCATGTCTTGAGTTGGGCATTCCCATGCTCAGTAGCTATGTCAGAGTAATTTTCTCATAAAAGAGATATGATGATGTTGGCCGCCGATAAGCACAATGTGGATCCAGTGTCATAATAGGATCATTTTGATGAGCTGTCTTCAGAAAACAATATATAAAACTTGAGAGAGGAAGCAAGGCTAATTGATGCAAGCCTCTAGCAAAAGGTCTTGATTTCTGCTTCACCGAATAGCATAGATAGATACATGTGAATATATGAGTTGATGTCGAACATGCACGAAATCATCTGATTACCAGTCAATAATGGAGAGCATTAACAGATGCGAGGAAGGTCACCAATAATGGCGATGGTCTCCAAGATGCACAATACAATCTGATGAGTGCGAAAGATGTTTTTATTGTCAAACACCCGTAGAATTGCTTAACCAGGAGCCAATAATGAGAACCCCTGATCAAACACAAGGCAACTTGTCACTAATGTCTGCAACTACCAAGGCACTGAATGTGTTTCTGGGTTGTCTTCCTAGATAGAGTGTTGAAGTCGATAGGAAGATACCTGTCGAAAGGTAGGCAATAATGTGTCTTACGTCAATCGACACGAAACGAGACAAGAATGATTTTTTTTTTAGGAATATTTGAGCATTGGGTCTAAACAACAGAGGGAATGATGAAAGCATATGCTTGATGGGTTGATGGAGGAAACAAAAGGTTAACCCTGGAACAATAGAAGGCACGACAATGGTTTTAACCATGCAGCACTAGACTCATGAACACCAAAGAGTGTTAGGATACAGAGATGCATGAACATAGAGGTATTTAGGCTAAACTCATAGGATGGTAGGATTCATATTAAGAGGCTGTCACAAGGAAGGATTATCTAAGGGAGTGCCATGTTCAAGGAAATGAATGCTACCAAAACATGCTTTCTAATACTGAATGTAGCTGTATTGTCTACTTTCCCCGTCTAATTAGTTTAGTGAGTCCAGACGGGTAAACTTGTCGATCTTTTCATATTTTAAGAGTCTGAAAAGGACCGTGAAAAGAGCGGCTCTATGCCCTATCCGATTAGTTTAATGAGTCCAGACATGCAAACTCGTCGATCTTTTCATGTTTTGAGATGTTGAAAAGGATTGTAAAAAGAGCGACTCTATATCTTGTCCATGTAATTTAATGAGTCCAGACTAGACAATTCGGTGGTATTTTCATATTTAGAGAGTCTGAAAAGATCGTAAAGAACGAATCCATGGTGGTCCCTTTGTCATAGTTGTTAACCGGGTGTAACAAAAGGTTAATAGTATACCCGGATTGGTTACTTTTCAGTGAGTTAATCTATTGAATCTGGATAAAGAGAAACCTATGTTCAATAGTGTTGACCTAATTTTGTTATGAGTACGAGGAGACAGACTAAACTTGTTTTTCATCGTGAACTTTTAATGAGTCACGCGACGACAAAATCAATACCTTCATCAAATTTTAACGAGTCAAATGAAGAAAAATCAAGGAATCTTTTTCAGTTTAGTAAGCAAGTAAAAATAGGGAAAAGAACTGCTCATACCTTCTTCATAGATTCAACAAGCCCGAAGAAGGAGAAAAACTCGAGGATTTTTCGATTTAAGAGCGAGAAATGGTCCCAAAAACGCAAGTGCTCTTGTTGCTGCTGTAGATTTTTAATGATCCCGGCGACAAAAACTTGGGATTTTTCAGTTTAACGAGTGAGTAAAGTACCTAAAATAATGCTCGGGTTATCTTTATAAATATTTAACGAGCCTAAAGAAAAAACTCGGTATTTTTTCAGTTTTATGAGCGAGAAAAAAGCGCCTAAAAAGAATGATCTAATGGTCTTTTTGAATAAGTTTAATGAGCTAGAAAAAGAGCGAGAAAGAGTTTCTCAGACCATCATCGTATGTGTTTAACAAGCCCAATGATGACAAAATCGGGGATTTTCAGTTGAAGAGCAAGAAAAAGTACCAAAAAAGAACATGCTCATATCTTCTTTGTAGTAGTTTAACGAGCCCAAAGAAGAGACTTGAGGTTTTTAGGATTAATGAGCAAGAAAAATACCATAAAAAGAATGCTCGATATTCTTCATGGTAGTTTAATGAGCCCAAAGAAGGAGATTTGAGGATTTTTCGGATTAACGAGCAAGAAAAATACCATAAAAAGAATGCTTGATCTTTCTTGATCTCATTCTTGACAATATAAGGCTCTATGCCATGCATTTCCTCATAAGACCAAGGGAAAACATCACAGAAGTCCTTAAAAGGGTAGGTGAAGCTCATAATTTCCTCAGTATTGTGATTGGCTCCAATCTATATGTGTTCCACGATGCCTGTCGTGACACAAATATCGATGAGCAATGTCTTTGAAATATTGCCCATGTTTCGTTCCACCTCCAAAGTTTGGATAGTCGTATATGGTAAGGAAACGATTTCAAGTGCGTCAGATGACATGATTTGTAGAGGCAACATGTCTAAATCAGATATCAAAACACGATGGTGCAAGTCCTCCCAAGGTCGCTCTTCTAAACTCATGATCTCTCTAATAGTTTTGTCCATAGGAAGGACTTGATGGAGGGGATCGAAAGAAGGAGTTGTTATGGGGGGGCGGTGGTACTGTTGGGTGTAACCAAAGTGACCGGAGACTCTGATGCAAATTGAATGGATTGGTAGGCCAATTTAGCTGGTGACAGCGACATTTGTTCTCTGTAAGTGTCAATGTCTGAAGGGGCCGAGAGGATCCAAGGATCAGTCGGTTCGTGAGGAATAGATGAAAGCATATTGACCGTCTGTGAAACCTTGGGCAGCTGAAGAGGGAAAAAACCCATGAGGGGAGAAGCCTTTAGAAGACTGGTACCAATACTGACGTAAGATTCAGGTACACCACCTACTAGGGGTACAGAGCTGCTTGGCAACGGGGAATAATTAGGGGTGCAGAAAGACAATTGGTCCACTGTAACTATCTTGCCATCCAATGGAAATAGGATGTTGCAAAGATAGTAGATACAATGGTCGTCATGGCATATGTCCAACTGTGACCCAGCAAGAGATTATAGTCGAGTTTCTTATCTATGACTTCTATGTCCACCGTTACCGTTTTCCCATACAAAGCGATGGGGTAGCTAGCTAGGTAACCTTTTGGGATGAAAGTGTGGCTGTCGAAATCTTTAAGGGAATTCGATGGCCGGGATAGGGTTAGAAAACCCAAAGCGAGACAACATGAAGCCAACATGATGCAGATAGAAGCACCTTTGTTGATGATAGTTCTGTATATACCTTTACCTTTCGAAAAAAATTTCACTTGAAATGCAAGCTGGTGGGAAAGGGGAGGTTTACACTTTTCCATGTTGAAAATTGCAAGCACGCAATCCTGTGGGTCAATACCACCAATAGCTGAAAGAAAAGATGTCCTTTGTGCTGGGCATGTTTGTAATACTTCGAGCACTGACATAGCCGATGGCGCTTGTGCCAAGTCTTCTACAATGCTTTATTTTTGGGCGGCACGTGCTGATGTGTTGTGTGTTGTGCATCGAAGTTCCCCTTTGGGGGCGAGAATTACAAGGTCAGCAACCGATCGTTCGATATGAAAATCGTTGGGTGGCGATGGGTTTTGACTTGAGGAAGGTTCCTCTGCATGAGCGACAAGAGCTCCATAGGATTTGGCTCTTGTTTGTAGATCTAACATTTCAAAGGTGTAAACGATAGAAGATCCTTCACCAGCTGAAGGATGTTGCGAACCACCTTTGCCCCCTTGCGGGGGTTGGGGTTGGCTTGGAATAAGATTTTGCTGCAGCTGAGTGGGGAAAGGATTATTAAGGACAGTGGGAGACCTACCAGTATCCTTTTTAGAAATGTATTTTGTGCATTCCTGAAGACGCAGGCAGCAATAGGTCATGTGGTCTTCAGCACCTATTTTTCAAGGGAATCGGCGGGTTTATTCTTTCCATCGTCAGGAGGTGTAGCAACCTTCTATTTTTGGTTTTACTACTTTGTTGACTACTCCTCAGAAGGAGCAGTATTTTTCTTATTCTTCTTGTTCTTACCACCAGGTTTTTGCATAGAATACATAGAGTTTATCGCAGTGATAGGAAGAGCAGTCGATTTGGTAGAGGGGTCCACTGACATCTGGGAAATGTGACCGCTGAGTTATTTTACAGCAGCCCGAGAGGTTGCACTGATAATCCCATCGACGTGCGCTCCGGGGTGCTGAGTAGCGGAAACATTGGAGTTACGAGGGGCATTGGGGATTACGTCATAAAGAGTGCCAGACTGTGAATATATCAGATCTAAGTGTTGGGCACAACGTATGGATTGGTCTTTTGTGACCGCACCACCTAAAGTGACATCTTTAGAGATTTGTGGGAGTAGGGACTTGCAAAACCAGTCCACTAAGAGATAGTCTAGGAGGGGAGCTTTGACTAACCTCCGCCTACGTCTCCATTCATGTATATGATCAGAGATGTGGGTGGCGATATCCTAATGTAATGAAGTGAGGAGCTCTGTCCCAGTCTCATAGCAGATGGGTAGCTGGAAGTGCTTTAAGAATTCCATTGCTAGAGCGTCGAAGGTATTTACTGATGCATGTGGTAACTCAATGTACCACTTAGCTACGTTGCCAGTGAGAGTGTGAGGGAAAAGACGTAACCGGACACTATCATCCACCATGGAGTTGGAAACACACCAAATATGATAGGTGGTAATATGAGTGCCCAGATCCTCCCCTTGTTTCCCTTCGAACTTGGGGATGTCTGTTGGTATTTTATGCGAGATCAGTGGCCAAAGTAAGTTATGATAGATGGGGTCATTTATACATTTGTACAAGTCGAGGATATCCAACGTTGCCAAGAAAGGCAAAGTGTGTGGTGCCCCCGATCCAGACCAAGGCGATGACATATGACTTGAGGAACCCTACGGTCCTCCCATCGTTTGAGTCCCAATATTATACATAGGCTGTGTGGTATAGTAGTTGCCTTGGGGTATGGTGTTGTAGTGTGGATTTCCATGGGGAATCTGATGTTGGGGTATAGAATTGCCCCCAAGAAAAGCAGTGCCCCCTTCACTCATTTGAATTTGTGAGTAGGTTTCCCCCATGGATTGGTTGGGACCTCCTTGAGGATTCCCGCCCACCATAGAACTAACCATATGTCCTTGATTGACATAAGGAATGCTCATGTCAATCAATGACTGACCATGCATGCCTGAGAATGGAGGGGGAACTGTTACGTTCCCGACCAGTATGTGCATATTGGGAATGCCCCCAAATACTTGAATCTAGGGGTTTGAACTGTACAATGGCTGCCAAACATATTGTTGGTGGATGGGAACCACGCTAATAGTGCTATATTGAGCATTATAAGGAGCGATGTATGTAGCACTTGTCAAAGGTATACAATTTGAGCATTGGCTGGGTTCCACTCATGGAGGGTGTCATGTGAGTGGTTGTACCTGGGACAAATGGGATAGCGGGGTTCACCATCAATGGTGTGGTGGTGACTGTCGACTAGGGAAGTGGTGGAGGACCAAAAGTGTCCACAAATTTCCACTACCCATTAGTCATCGACAGGATGGATGGAAATGTTCCAACTAAAGAGACAGGGAGTATAGGTGCCATAGGAACCAAGAGTGGGTCCAACATATTTGTGAGCGGAGGGTTAAAGGGAGGAAGAAATCCTTCGGTAAAGAAATCCTCTGGAAAACTTGAATTGTCAGTTGTCCAAATAAATTCCGTGTGAGATCTAGGAGATTGATTCCCCGAAGATGGGGAATCCGGTTCACTGGAGCTCAGCGGATCTTCCACAATGAGTGGAGGAAGTCCTAACAATCATCTAGATTGACGACGAGGGCCGGATGTAGCCATGGTGACTATTAATTTTTATCAATAAATTTTATCGTGATATTTTTTAAAGTCTCAATGATAGCACACAGGTACCTAAAAAATATGAAAAATACACTAAGTTTATCAATCAACAAACAGAAGGAAATGACCTTGTCTGATAAGCATCGATCACTGGAGATGAAACCCAGTATCACAATGAATAACGGAGAGGGATGGAAAAATGTACAGTTACAGTTACTCTAGAGCTTTGCCCGAACCTCAAATTGAGGGGCCAAGTACTCTCGTGAAGACGAGCACCCTCCCAAAAACTGAAGACAGAGTAGGTCCGTCTGTGTTAGGTACCAGGGCAGCCCGCCCCAGTCACCTTGTGTAAGTCCCTAAAATCTTGGCCACTAAGGATACCTCAGATCATAGACACTACCGAGGGGGACATAGTTGCAGATAGTACGCTGTGTGGGTAGGATACCTGAGTCCCCGACTCAGCTCCGAAATCCCCGAAGGGATCCCCAATACACAGAATACCAAAAGGAGTTGCAAGTGAAGGCAAGTTACCTTCACTTACAGTCTGATGTTGTCTCGTATTTAGCTCCGCTTTGACTATAGTGGTCTCGGTAGTATTACTGTAGAAGGAATTTTCTCTCTTTTAATGACACTAGTTTTGGTTTCCGATCTTGCGCAGTTTACTCACACTGCCTATCTCAAGATCCTAGCCTGAACTAATGTTTGTTTTCTCAATAAAGAGTTACTGATTGATTTTAGGTAAATTTTATGTGTACTTTTTTAGTGTCTTCGTTAGGGGAGTTGACGTATGAAATGTGATGGAACTCTGACTCAAAATCATGCACAAGACAATGCTTTAAAAAATATTCAATTCGATGAAAACAAGTTGTATTCTACAGGTGAGTCTTTCACATATTCATATTTTTTCCATGCATCCTAGTCATTATAACACATGCATAACCAATATAAATCTTTCCAATGCTTTCCTAACAACTACTTGAAACCAAAATAAAACAACTTTTAACCAGCTAAACAGAAGAACAAATAAAAAATGTGGATCTTTTTTTCATAAAAAAAGTTTTAAGAAAGAAAAAAAAACTTATTTCCTAAAAAAAAAATCTTTTAGGACATGGATCTTGCTAACAAAATGCAGTTGCAAACCCTCTTTCAGTCCATGAGCAGGCTTCCTATCCCCTTGAGTTTGCAGATACAGTTGTATATCAAGATTTAAGGGACTAGCACTCTGTAGAAGTGGCCACAAAGAGTCACTGGGTCCACTAACACTCTGTGTATGCAGACATAGAGATTTATAAAGAACTGTGTAGTCTGCTAACCTATGTTAGTGTGGGAAAATAGCTCAAAACAAGGCCTTTTGGATCATATTCAAGGCCGAATATGTGAAGGCAGAATGCAGCAAGTTTTTGGTGGGTCAGAAAGGGAATGCAGAAGTACAGGGAACTCTTAGAAGGAGGAGGAAACTGAGAACTTTCTGGGTAAACCAGGAACTAGATGTATAGTCCCCAGTGGAGTCGCCAATTTTGCTATAGGATGAAATGCACAGTGTATGGAGAATGGCGATACCCTCAAAGGTCTTCCCACGACCTTTGGAAGACTGTAAGATTATCTGCAACCATCACAAAGTTACATGCATGTTCATAAACAATAACTAACTATCAAAGTAGGACAAATAGATTACCTCAAGCCTCCATGTAGATTTTCTGGAGAGCACAATGCAACTAGGTGGAAGTCCCCTAAGTCGGCTCCAGATCAAGTCCTGCACATAGAAGAGACAAGCATAATCACAACATACAACCTTGATAACTAATACATGAATACATAAAAGAACATCTATTTACACATAACTAAGCTACTCATGCTAAAAGGTATTGGAAAAACAAGCTAATGAATGATAGTACCAACACCACGGAGTAGACAGTACAACTGCAGTTCTATATTAATGTCGGAAGAGTGATTACAACCATCTGTTGCATCAGCCTTCCCTTACCCCTCCAGCTTCTCTCTCTCTCTCCCTTCTTACCAACTTCTTCTGATTTGAGACAATGCTCAACAATCAAGTATGCTATCCTTTCAAATGATCTAACCTCTATCACCATAGCCCTAGCTTTGCTTATGTAGCGATTGAGTTAGGGTTTCCAAGTTCCTCCATGAGTTCCTTAGGGTAAAAGAAATGAATTTTCCATGATTTTCAACTCTTTCCCATTTTCCTCCTTCATTAGGATTAGAAATCCCCCAAATAGGTCGAACTTGAGATGTTTCCTTACTTTTCTTGAGTAGATTTAGGAGCAAATATCTATATATTTATGAGTCAATTCAATCCTTTGACCTTTAGAGCTTCATTAGGATCCACTAACATTGTTCCCAAACTAACAACTAGAGTTAGTAGGGTCACTAACGCACCCTTAGGCTTACAGAGAAGCTTTATAAAGCAGGTTGTTAGTGTATAGCTAGCATTAGTATGGAAACAAGGCATGTGATCTTGGTCTTTGCTTTAGCTATCATGTATTTCCCCTCTGAGCTGATGAGGGGGTCATTTTGCTGTATAACATACATGGGTGGGTGTCTGTCAAAACTTTGATGGATCTTTCACCCAACATTGACAATGTCTCTTGTGATCACATAGTTGTGGGTGGCATAGAAGAGTGAGTCCATGTGGTCTATTGGCTATGGAAAGTGATACATTTGTTGAAAGTCTTCTTCCCAGAAGGTGGAAAGCTTTCACCCGTTGGAACTGCTCAATGTCATGGTCTTCTCATCCATGTGTGAGACAGTCCAACTGATGATATATAAACATGAGAAGGAGGGATACCTGCATTCATCCTTTTATAACCCTTACTGTTGGATGCTGAGATAAACATGTCAGCCCTCTAAGTTTGCCTCAAAGTCTTTTGCAAACGAATCTTTAATATGCTTCCATGTTAGTGATGATCCTTTCTCTATAAACAACTGAGTATTTTTATACACTAGAAAATCAACTGATGTTTGCTCAACTGCTTCCCCAATACTTCTCTCAGTGGTTTCCTTTGATGCAACTCTCTTAAATCCCATGATAATAGTGACTATTGGAGAGATGCTCAACAAATGTTGTACCTGTGGGACAAAAAGGACATTCATGACAAGAAAATGTTAGTTTTAATCAAAACAAATTTCAAGGTAAGAAGAAGAAGCAAATTTGGCACTAGATGGGGAGGATTACACATTTTTTTCTAACAAGGGATCTGGTTACTTATGGGAATTGTGCACTGTGTAGTCCCAACAACAAAGGTGGAAGCCTAATGGTTGAAACTATGCAATGCGCAGTTCAGCCTAGGCAAAGGACTATGAGAGACTTTGCATTGAGAAGTCTTAGTGGCCAAGCTGAAAAACTAGCTCCTTGAACTGTGTAGTGTGCAGTTGGAGCCAGCTTGGACTATGCACCATGCAATTCCAGTGGCCAATCTTGTGGCTTCAGCCTTAATATTGTGTAGTGCCAGCTGTGAAAAGTGAAAATCAGTTAAGGGAAACCCATATATGTCCAAGGGAAGTGTGGAAAACAAGAAGATCTGAGAGATAGCATGAAGATGAGTGCAGATATGTCTAAGTGTAGATAAATGCATGTGAATCAAGTGCAATGATTAATCAAATGGAAGGAAAACGAAGTATGTGAGGAGATTCGTCGGTACAACAACCATTCATGCAAAAACTAGAAAACTAATGCAACACTTGGGAAAGGTAATCTAAAACTTAAAAAAACACTTCTCCAAGTTAAAGCAAGTTAAAACGCCAGCAAGCGTGAAGAAAAACAAGTGAAAAAGCACTCACACAAACCAAACGATGAAAAGTGATAGAAAAAGTGGCAAAAGACAATAAAAGAGAAACTCACCTGGAAAAGCAACGACGATAGCACCGAAGGTTCCTTAGTCTCCTCATGAATTATAGAGCTCCAAGATCAAGTGTGCAAATGATCTCTAGAAGCATCGATTAAATAGATTTGTACAAATGATGGTTTATGACACACATGCCAAAACTCAAGGAAAATGTGACACTTGGCAAATGTTTCTAAAAATAACGCAAGTAGCTCGTTCTAGAAACTAAAAATTGATAACTATTTTTTAGGGATGCTTTTTCACTTTTTTTTCTTTTCGGGGAAAATTTCCATGCACACTACCAGGAAAGACTGCGCAGTTCTGGGGAATTGAGAAACTCTCAAGCTTAGTGCACTGCACAGTTTTTGAGCTCGGTAAGGTTTGCATAATTTTTTCACTTAGTGTTGGGTTGTCTCCCATGATTGCATAGTTTCTTATCTCAAGGCTCATTGGTATTCAAGGCTGCACAATTCCCATCAATAAGGGTGCTTGCCCTCAAGGATTGCACAATTTCTAGAGGCAAGCCCAGAACTACTATGAGACTAAGTTGGGAGATCAACTTGTGACTTAGAAGAATTAGATAAGTGAAAAAACAGAAGCAGAAAGAAAATATAAGTCTCATTCAAAGCGTGAATACTTGGATCAATGCGAGATGAGCTATTTTGGTTATGAAGGGAAGGCTCCAAAATCGAAGCATAGGAAAAATTTTGGAGGGTGGTTGTAGTTGCTACAACATTGGTGACACACTGGTAGAACTCCAACTCTCTGTATGGACCTTGTATCATGCAAATCAAGTCTAACTCTTTCGGAATTATTGTTCAGTTCTTTGATTATCATAGTTACTTCACTTATCTTGAGTTAAATATGTAGTCCCTACCACTCTCTTCATCAGCAACACACATACCAAGCTAACTCAAATTGAGATGTTTCGATTGGGGATAAGGAGTATATATATGCACAAGCAAAACAGATTGTCATAGTTTTAGTTTCATCTCTGGTGTTTCTCTACTGCCAGCAAGCCTGGATAGCACCTTGGTGGATTCACTACAGGAACACAAGCATTTCTCTGCTTCCAATGAGCTTGGATAGTACCCCAATGAAGTTACTTGCTTCACCTCCTTATGCAGGAAGCCTTTCACTTCTTTCGTCCTTTATTTCCTTATTTTTTTTCAATTTCATATGTTCAAAGAACTGTGGATAGGAACTTATTTATTTCTTGGGGCGGAAGAGGGATCTTGAATTATTGATAGTAGAAGAGGTTTTCTATTCAGAGAAGGATATTTGTATGTACCTCTAACATACTTGTTAACGTTTTCCCCTTCTCCTTACTCTACTCGACTTAGTTGACAAGGGTTAACTGAAAAATACAAAACTAATTAGAGTAGGCAATACTAGTTTAAAGGGAAAGCATCATGATTTCACCATGACTCTCTCTAAAAGGAACATATTTTCCATCATGGTATCTATTGTACCTTAAGAAACCAATTTCCTGGCTGTGGAGAAATTGTGCTTAAGACATTAATGTTTGTAATTATTGTCACTTATTTGTCACTTTATTTTTTGTTGTATTCTCAAATGAAGGACTTGGAAAACTTGGTCTTTAACCCTTAATACATATGTGACTGGAAAATCTCAGAATTCTATTTGTTGCTAAATATAAATGATGAATGAAGAAATCTTGAAGGAGAAGTTTAAGATAATACGCTGCTTAACACAAAACGTACTATCCGTCACTTAGAAGAATTATGAAAATGAGAACTGAATCATAGACAACATGTTACTTGACACAGAAACTATTATTTGCAACCCTTGGAGAAGTTAAAGATAATATGTTGCCTTACACAGAAACTATTATCTATAACTTAGAAATCAAGTATATGAGCGCTCTTTTAGGGGATTTTGACTTTATCTACATAAGAAAATAAATACCTGCAGCTTTCTATACTTGAAAGAAGAAAACATAAGATGACACATGACAGAGAAGTTACAAAATTATACCTAACAATTCATGGAAACTTCTGATTCTTTCATTAATCAACAACTATACTAGGAATACAGTGGCTTAGTCTCTAGGTTCTCCAAAATTCCAACAATTCCATTACAATTCCCTTTTCGGGCTTTTATCTCTTCCCTCTATGATTAACTATCAGATCAGTTTTGGAAACTGATTTCTCGAAACAACTAATAAACTGCTTTATAACAGTTATAAAACTATTTCCTATTTGAAATTATTCAACTTTATTACATATAAAATATTGAAACTCATAACATATGTAAAACTGTGCCAAAATCTTTGGAAGGGGTCCACATATATGGCGGGAGTGTTCAGATTGGCGGAAACACAAAGAAACCCGAGCAATCACCTTTTCTTTGTATTCGTCTCTAACACTGATTTTCCCTTTATACAACAAAATCGGCGCAAACCTTTGGTTACTTTGAAACTCAAAAGAATTAACTCTGATTTACTGACCCATTGGATCCACCTATTAAATGTTTCATTGACTTCCCATTGCAAATTGCAATCGGTGCTTTAAATTGTTGTATTGACCCAATCCTTAACAAACCATGATATGATGGATGCACCGAAGTTATAAAACATGGCATAAATAATATCAGGTCCGACCCATCGCACATCACAATTGGCGGAACCATATACATATATATAACTATGGACTCGTCGGAATTATAAAACACCATATATATTTCCGGGTCTGGCCCATTGCAAATCGCAATCGTCAGAACCCACACATATGCAAAGGCCATTTGCAGACCCACTGGGACTTCTAAAATGCAACATATAATTTTTTGGGTCCAAGGGTGATTTCATATAAGTACCGCTGCATTTAACACACACACACACACACACACACATATATATATATATATATATATATATTGGGTCCATTCTCCACCATAGATTTTCAACCCCAGGATCCGACCTCTGATATCGATTTTGGGTGGACTACTTGCATGAGAGTTACCCACCAGAAATGAGTGGTTTTTCTCTCTCCCCTAGTTGCTATGTATCAACCATTGAATGGAATCAGGCGCTTTCCTCTAAATACCATTTACCATTTTGCATCCGCCTGAAATCCCGCTTATAGCTTTAAATCTGCCCTTCGTCTTGGTTAACGCCAGGACTTGTCCACACCCGATGATCGTAGATCTTCGACCATCGAAGGCGGCAATGCCCCTTCAGATTTCTCTTCCATCAGCGCTTCTGGTTAATCTCTGTCGCTCATTCCTTGTTTTATCACAAAATCAGTACTAAGGGCTGCAGCCAAGCAAGATTTCATGTAACTCTTTCAACCAGACTTTAGACCAAAGATTAGCCTCCTTGGTCAGAGAGGGCTCTCTCACAGACTTTTGATAAAAATCAATCACAACAACAGATGGCTAACTCTTCACAAATTTATAAAAAACAAAGCTGGTTGGACACATATCAAATAAGTCTTCATTGGGCTATGGAGTCTCACACATTTAATAAACAAAAGCACATTCATTTCATGGAAGTCAAGGCTCTTTGCATTAGATGTTCAAACATACTTCACAAAAACCACAGCTTGCCAAACACACAGGAAGTCAGAGCATAAGATATGAATTCTGAGTGATTGTGCTGTAACAAGGCTGTAAAAGAACATTAAGAAAATAAACCACTATCACATTTGAACAATATAATCCATTGAGAATCTTGAGAAGAAACAACCACTGTTTTACTATTACTGTAATAAGTCTTTACATTGGCCCAAATAAACTCCGTTTTTGTATAAAATCTCCAACCTTTTTTACATCAGAGTCATTTCTATATATAGGAAAACAAAACTACAACTACTTGAGACTCCTCAACAAGCATGAAGGGAGCTCGAAATTCTATCATTAATTGCCTTATCCATATCTAAACAAACTAATTAATTACAAAGGTATTGCGCTGTGAAAACATAGAGTCCCATTCCCATTGAACTCTAAGTCTATCTCCTCGTGTGCATTGATGATTTCTTGAACTTTGACACCTGTACCATTTCAGTAATAGCTAATACATGCTGGAGAAACATTCACTGAACGAGCAGCTTCGGATACTTGTTGTGTGGATGACTCATCAGTTGATGAAGATCTGTGCCCTATTTTCACGGTCTCTGCTTCCTATTAGTCTTTATGCACTAAAAGACTATGCTCCAAGCCATTTAATTCCTTTAATAACCACGCATAATCCAATATGCCTTATGATCTGGACACTTTGTGAGCTAAACAGGTGTACCACTCAAAATTTCGGTAACCCTACCAGAACCCTAAAAATTCGGCTATAAAGTAACTTTAGGAAGACTTTAACAAAAATTTCATCTTTTTCTTCACTACTTACACCTGTCACCTTTTGAATATCTGTATAGCTTTGTATAATCTCCATGCTGGCCTCGAGTCATCCCTTTCAAGATTTGCTGACCTCAGCATCAATTTCATTTTTTCACATAAACAGTCATCTACAACAGTTTCGTAGTGCGCTACGAAACTGCTGTAGGTAATCAAAACAGAACATATGAATCTTAAAGCACTGATGACTTAACTTCGTGATTTCTTCAGCTACTTTGTACAGGTGTAAGGGATCCAAAAAGTTTCAAAATGATGACAACCAAAATTTATCAAAACTTGAAAAGCAAATTTCCCCTTGGATTAATCAGCTAGTTTACCTAGCTTCTTCTTCAAACTGTTAACTTCTTCCTTCAAAGCCTTGTTTTCTGCTCTTAAGCTTGTATTCATCTGTTTCATGATTTTTTCCTGCTTCAGAGCTGGCACAGTCCACACATATGCATCAGCCACTGAGTCAGTTTGGCTCATTAGACTTGTTCTGCCTTTTATTACAGCCTTTTTATAATTTGCATATCTCACTGCCCTTTCTTAGAAACATTTTTAATCTGAGGCATTTCTTCTTGTGTTGTTCCTGCTTGTTGCTTGATAGCAATGAAATTTCCACCTTGGCTGATGATGACCCTATTACCCTTGTTTTTACTTTTGGCTGCATGAACTGTTCTGGTCAAAACCTCAAGTACATCTGTACTAGGCACTTCTAAAGGTGCCTTCTCTTTCTGCGCTTTCTCCACCTCTTTCATTTGTCCTCTTGTGACTGGCCTACGTGGCTTGAAAGCATATTCTTTACTAGGCTCCTCAAATTTCAACCTTTTTGAAGCTCTTGGTTTTTTAGTACTTTCGGGTGAAGATTGAGTGAGGTCAATATGCATTGGCTGCACTGGGTGATCTTGCTCAAACTCTATTGGTTCAATCTGTATTGGCTGATCTTGCTCAAGTTCAATAGCTTCAAGTAAGTCATTTAAACTGCCTTTTGAAATAGGGCTTTCTTCCACAGTAATTGACTTACCCTTCTCCTTGTTTAGTTGACCTCTGGTTTTCACCCTTGAAATCTTTTCAACTTCACTTGGTTTAGCTTCATCCTTCTTTTTCTGGATCTTCTGCTTTGATGACTGAGGTGTCTCCTTAGATGATGACTTAGGTGTTTCCTTTGCTGATGATTTAGGTGTCTCCTTTGCTGCCACAGACTTCTCTGAGTTCCTTAACTTGGTTTTAGGCTTCTTTTGGTCTGTCACCTCTTTTCTGAGCTCATCCAGAGTAGGTTCTTCACTCCTTTCTTCCCTTTCCCTCACAGGCAATGGAGTGAGGCCTGTTTTGCTTGGAAAGCCGGCCATAAAAACAAATGAATCCCAATCTCTGCCAATCTTTTGTAAACCATCCAACACCAGCAACTTTACTAAACCATGATGAAACAAGGATGTTTCACAACCATCTTTCTTTAACTGGATTTTATCACACATTTTACTAATGATTCTGAACAAATAGAAAGGTATATCTATTGAAGCCTTACCTGTGAAATGCAACAAAAGTTTGAAGTGGTAGGAGTAAACTTTATTGTACCTTCCCTCGCATGTTAGGTATTTCTGGATGCATGTGAGGAGCATAGCATAATGTTCTTTTATGTAACTCCTTGGCACCGCTTTGGTGAGGTCCTCATTTACATACGGTTCCTTCAAAAATTCTTTACAGGGACTCATGTCGAATCTAAAGTTTTTGAACCATTCTTGACCTCCCCTCGGAATTTCAGTGACCATGGAAATGGTTTCAGGAGACACAGGAAATTCTAACATTGACACCTTTGAATTCAATCCAGTAAAATTCAATGCGAAAGCCTTTGTTACCTCTGCATGTCCTCCCTTCAACTTCTCGCAGAACCTCCAGCAACCAGCATTTCGAAAGGCTCTTGCTACACCTTCATCCCTGAGTGTAACATCAAGCCCCTCTGGCTCTGTCCTCAGGCACTTACCGGATCGATGTTCCCTCTTTTCCATCTTGCTTCGAATATCTTCACACAGGGAACTAATAGCAGCTACAGCTCGAAAACAATCTCGACTTTGGAGTGCAAGCTCGCTTGCAATGATCCCTTTAAATGAGAACTCGGGCTTCTCATACAGCAGACATGTTCACACATTATGAAAAACACATCATGACACAACCATACCTCATAAAATCCCTTAAGATGATATTCATATGCGTGATTCTGGACCTTATGGCGGAATGATGATTTATCATGACCTGGAGAGGACATCAACTGACAAACATGAACGGACCTATGACTCACCCCTCCCAGATTTTGACATTGCAAGAAAAAGCGCTACAAAAAACCCCGAAACCCCGATTTCGTAGCACGGACAGTTCAAATTTAACAAAACGCGCTACGAAATGGCTGATAAACAGTACGCTGCGAAAAGACGGAAACATCATTGCGCAGCTCAATTGACCAAACAGACTGCGCTGCGAAACTGCGCAAAGTACTAATGACATGACATACCTTAACTGACAATGATGGAGGGTATCTAACGATTTTTTTACACGAACTTACATCAAAACCTTTTGAAATTCAAATTTCAAAGTGACACACACACATATAAACCTATTTACAAAACTGAAGACTTTTATATGAAACTTGTGGACAACATTACATACATGAAATATGGTTCTTAGTGATAACACCTTGATTCCAATCTACATGATTTAATCTGGATCATTCATTTCCTTCGACCTCATCTGTTGATCTCCAAGTTCCAATGGTTCCTGTGCGTTCATTCTTCATCAGTCCACTCACTTTGACTTTGCGCCATTTCTTCAGTATTTTGTGGTTCCAAGGTTTTCTTCATGGTTTTTTCCTTTCATTTTCCCACTACTCAACTCTCTCAGAGCTTGAATTTTGTGAATTCTTACTTCGCTGTTATTCTCGGGCTTTACAACATAGTATATATATATATTTCGGTTATGGCTCTATATAACCATTTATATTATGCTTTAACTTGATTGCATGGGTATACTGGGACCGCTTCTTTTATACTTCTTTCTTTTGTGATTTCGAAAATAATAAACACAATACTTCATTTCCCTTAGACTCTGTGGATGTAAAGAAAATAAGGGAGCTTCATTAAGGTTGAACCCTTGCAGTGATTTTTAGACCATGCATTATGATAAAAGTGATAAATAAGCTTAAACACAATATAAGCTACAATAGTATCATCGACTACAAGAAATGCAATATTCTCATAAAGAGAGGGAATAGACAGATAACCAAACATTGATAGCAGTACAACTTCCTCTTGGGTTTCACCCTACTTGTCTAAGAAGCCAAACATGGTTTCATGTGAAAACTAAACTACAGTTGTAAAAGAAAACAAACTAAAGGAAAAAAGTGGGGTAAACGTGAATGAACTAAAATCAAGGAATCAAACAAGAAAAGAAAAAACCTACTCCTACTCCTAACCTAAACAGAGCATATGCCAACTTACGTAAAGTGATACTTCCAATGAAACCATCGACGCATTGGCTAGTCTATGTAGGTGAGAGTATGCATGTTAAAAAGGGTAACCAAGAAAAACAAAAAACAAGAAACACAAGACAATACAAACCAAAATGCTCAAATTTTGAATGCACCTGCAAAAAAGAAAAAATGGAAAGTGCATGAAAGGCACTCTATAGATGTACCATGGTGTTCAAACACATTGCAAGTTGAAGGCAAGCAAGTACAAACTTTTGAACTTGTAAAACGAGAAAACATGAAGAAAGAAATTTTTTTTGTTTTGCAGTAGTGCTCACTACATACGTCTCCTCCAATGACTGAGTGATAGGATCGTGTGATACAGATGGAGGATGTGAATATTGAAAATATAGATTATTTTCAATGTTTACAACAGAGTGATGAAGATCCTGGAAAGATTTAGCACAACTTTGATCAGAAGTGGAACTGACCTCAAGGTTACAAGAACCTGACATAACCATTATCTCGGGCTAAAGTTCCTTAACAACTTGCGGAGGTTCCAATTCATCAGAAGATGGGTCATCAAAGACTGGTGGCTTAGAAATATCAATAGTGGAAGAATCAGAATCGTGATCAAATGATTCAATAAAAAGATCAGGACAACCACGATAAAAAATCTAAAGATTACAGACAAAGGAATCCTCATGATCTGATGAATCATAAAGAGGGGATAATGAAGAATGAGGAATTTCACCTTCTATGTTTCCATAAAGGTAAGATGAGATATTGGGAGGATTAGGTAGAAAATATTTGTCCTCTCTGCATTCAAATGAAAAACTGGCATTCCACGTGCTCTATGAATGATCAAAAGTAGTAACATATGAAACTGAATTTTCACAAGATTGAATAGAAATGAAAAAATTGTGAAAAATGTCAAGATAATGCAGAAGAGGTGCGGACGGAAGGAGGTCATCCTTCACCACAAATTCTCATTCAAACTCCCACACATACTAATAAAAAATAATATTGCAGGTTGGTTATTCAATACCAATTCCATCCACAACTTGATGCTCGTGAACATCACAAGATAAATTTGAAACAGGTGAACACAACACATCAAAATATGGAAGCTCGAAGGGACCAAAGGATGGAGGATGAGGAGATAGCACTTCATCACAACCATCAGAGTCACAATCCAAATCTGCACAGAAATTATGAGTAAGTGGGGTAGGAGGAGATGGTGGCAAATCAACAGGTGAATTCTCAACTTCCCCCACCTCGGCCTACAGGACTAGAGTTTTTTTATAAAAAGGGGATGGAGAGTCACTTGGAACAAAAACCTTGTCCATCATCGATTTAGAAGCTCTAACACTGAGGTATGTTGGGATAGGTTCAAAAGATTCTAGCTCATGTGGATTTTCAGAAATGTGAATAAGATATAGAAATTTGTCTACCAAGAAAGTCCAATCAACTTCATCTTCAGGAAATTCAAAGCAGTAATGTTCATTCAGGAAATGTGTACCATGATCACTCATCAGGATATTTAGAAATCCAAATCGTGTCAATATGTGTTCAAATAGAAACTTTGTGGCCTTGGCAGTCGTGCAATCTCTTACCGGCTACGCCTCTGCCCACCGAGTTAAGTACTCTATCGCAGTGATAATGTATCTCGCACCCATTTTTCCCTGAGGTTTGATAGGTCCTACAAAGTCAATTGTCCACTTTTCAAAGGGTTGCAGCATCATTTGTGGATTCAAAGGCATCTTGCCCCTCCGTGATGGCTTGCCTATTCTTTGGCATACATCACAGGCCTTGCACTGTGCTTTTGAATCCTGATGAAGGGTTGGTCACCACAACCCTGCGCGGAGAATCTTTTTCACAGTCACTCACCCTGCATAGTGTCCTCCTACAGTGCTCCCATGCACGTCCATGAGGATTTGAATTTGTTCGAATTTAGGTACATACCTTCGCAATATCTCATCATTTCCCATCTTAAATAGGTGCCCCGTGATGACAGAAAAATCTACCACGCGCACCACCAGTTCCTTCTTCTGCTGGACGGAGTATTCTTTCAGCGCAGTTCACATCATCAGCAAGAGGATTATATCTTCAAAGTGTCCATCCGCTACACACACAGAAAAGAGTTGTGCTTCAGGTAATCCTTCCTCCAAACTAGTAGGTTCCTCTCCCATCTCAATGCACAACAAGTGATCTGGTCTCGCGTTCAGGCATCTAGGCTTCACAACGACCTCAAAATCATATTCTTGGAATAATAAGAGCCATCTGCATATGCCCCCCCCCAACACAGGCTTGTTGACCAAGTATTTCAGCATGGAATGATCTGTATACATCTTGAAGTGTCCACCTAGCAAATAGTGTCAATATTTTTGGAGCACGTATACCATAGCCAATCCCTTGCATTCAGTTGTGGAATAGTTATTTTCTTCTTTAGACAACCTGCGAATCACTAACGCGATAGGGTGATCCAAGCCCTCTCCACCCTCTTGTGTCAGTACTTCTCCCAGTGCTATACATGACACATCAACATGGACATGAAACTCCTCGTCCCATTTCGAGAACACCAGGATCGACATAGAGGCCAATTTTTCTTTTAGTACATCCAGGCGCTTCATGCAGTCATCATTCCAGTAGAACGTGACATCCTTTTTCAACAACGTTTCCATTGGCATGGTGATCTAGGCATAGATTTTGATGAACTTCCTATAATACCCCATGTGTCCGAGGGTAGCGCGCAGCTATTTGACACTTCATGGTGCTTCCAAATTTAGAATCACTACAATATTTGCGGGTTCTACCATCAGTCCCTATTTTCAAACCACATGTCCCAACAGGTTCCCAAAGGGAAAGAGGAACGTACACTTCTTGAGGTTCAATGCGATTTGGTGTCATTGGCAGGTATCTAGCATCAAGCGTAAGCTCGCTACATGGTGCTTAACCAATCCAAATATAGTCAAGTCGTCCAGATAAACCTTTAGGAACTTGTGGATATATTCCTTGAATATTGCAAAAACAATGCACGAAAAGATGGTTGGCACGTTCTTCAATCCAAATGGCATAACAATGTATTGAAAGCAGCCCCATTCAGTCACAAAGATTGTCTTACTCCTATCTTCCGATGTGATTTTGATCTGGTGGTGCCCTGAGAATCCATTAGTGAAATAATATGCTTCCTGCCCACCGACATTTTCCAGTACTTCATTTATGAACGAAGTTGGGAATGGGTCATGCACACATGCGTCATTCAATTTTCTGAGGTCCATGCATATTCTTATCTCGCCCTTCTACTTCTTTACCTGCACTACCATAGGGCTTACCCAATTGGATTCTTCCACTAGCTCAATGTTTCCAGCTCCGAGCATCTTATCTAGTTCTATGCAAACCTTCTCCTTGTACTTTGGATTCAAGTGGTAAGGCCTCTGCTTAACTAGCTTCACGTCGGGCTTTAATGTGATCGGCATCATTCCTAAATATCCAATGATTCCTTTTAAGTATGTGATATTGGTGGAGAATAGGTCCTGGTACTCATGGAGTAACTCAGCAACTTTATCCACCGTCACGTCAGCCAAGTAGTCACCAAGCGTTGTGTACTTAGGTTCGACTTTGTACCAATGTTCACCTAACTGGTGCGGTTATGTCAGGGTCTTCAATCAGTGGCCCTTGAACCTCACGATAGCCTTTAGTTTCTGGAATGTTAACTTTTTGCGGATCCTTGTTGTCTTCTTTAGTTTTTATGTTATAACACTCCAGCGCACAGCTCAGCTGAGTCGCCCATTCAGGTTGAATCAATTCTATTGGCTCCTAGGGTATTTTAAAGATAGCTTCTTTTACTACTTGTAGTGCGTCATCAACAGTATCCCACCAACGATCCTCAAATGTGAAGGTTAACAGGAACCCTTCACGCAGGATATTCCATTCACTTGTCCCATGGCAGAGCTCTGTCTCTATATACCAGCTCATGGGTATAACATCTAGGGTATGACAGAATAGGTGTACCCACTCAGGTTGTGGCTCTTCCTCATATAACTTTGTCCACTTGGCGAGGTGCGCGCGGATCATCCCGTCCATCATACTTGTCTTTTAGACACATCTGAGGTTTCTCAAACTACATGCACATCATTCTCTTACATTCGCTCCAGTCCTCAAAGCTTCCTTGGTGCATACCCCACCACCTCGCGGGCGTAGCACGTAGCACCCATTTCAGAGCTTCGAAACATTGCTGTTCCAACACCTCCCTTTCAAATCTATTCAAGAAGCCTCGACCTCGCTTAACCCATCATACATAGGCAAATCCTTTACTTCCGTTGATATGCAGCGTACTGATCTTGTCATCATGTTGTAGTTTAGCGTGGTTACCTCATGTAACCAATTCTTCCATCACTCTATATCTTCATCCGATTCCGATGTACAGGAGCTTTCGCGCTCCCATGATATTTGTCCATCTGCAGTGGGATTTACCCCATCCTTCTCTCATGCGGTTATCTTGTAGATGCAATCTAAGTCCTCGTCGCTTTCATAGTCGCGCATTAGATTCGTGTAGTGCGATCCTTCTATAGGGTCCAAAGGTACAACTACGCACAAAGACTTTTTCTCAAAAATCATCATGCACTTCTTCATATTTATCACCCTGTTCATGTTAGTGGCCTAATCTATTCCTAATACTGTGGGGTAGGGATTTTCTTCATCAATAATCTCTATCACTTCAAAATCTTCCAGCGCGCTTGCTCCTTCAATATCTACGGTGGTTCCATGCAATCTTCCCATCGGTAGGATCTTTTGCTGGTTTGCCGTTCACAGTTGAATAGGAGACCATTGCAGCGTAGGCCTGCCCATGCGCTCCCATGTCTGCTTTGGCAGAACGTTCGCGTTCGATTGTTGCATCTAAAATGCAGATGCAAATTATAGTTTCATTTACTATCAATCCGGGTAAGTAAACTTCGAGGATCATCCAATATATATGGACTTAGAGACAAACTAGACTAAGCTAGGTGAAGAAATGCCAAAGCTTCCTTACAGAGATTTTTCATTGGGATATCCAACATCTATTTAGTCATTTAACAAAATGAAATCTAAAAATTAAAATACATTGTGATAAGTGTAAGAAATATTAAAGCTCCCTTACAGGAGACCGCTCATTAATATTTATAATCATCTTAATCAACAAAACCTAATTCTGATTGATTGCATGAAATATTAAAGCTCTCTTACAAGAGACTATTCATTTATATCTCAAGGATATAAATCAAAAACTTAAACTAATGAAATCAAACATTAAATAACAAAACATATTCATTGAAGGAAACATTAATACTTTCTTACGAAAGATCATTTGTTAATATTTCAAACATATGAACCTAATGATTTAATCTAATGAAATTCACAAACAAACATAAAATAAAAGCCTACCAAAATAAAAGTGTACTTGCTAGGCAATGGGGATCCTTCCAAAGATTCACAAGCACACCAAAAGAGAAGTCAAATGTAGAGGATCAAAGAAGATATGTTTTATTCATCATCAATTGCAAATTGCAATTACAACCATTACAATGATTCTCCAAATCTAACTTCTCATTACCAACCTATAAGATACTAAGATTCTAAATTACAAATGAAGGACTAGGTTCTAAAATTCTAAATTTAAGATTAGAAAATGAAGATTACAAAAAATGAAGATTACAAATGAAGGAGATAACACTCCTATTTATACAAAAGCTATGATAACAAACTCATAAATGTAGACCCACTATTCCCTCCTTTGTTCCACATATTTCTCAACCAATGGTAACACGTAACCCTATCCTCCATGATTTCCACCATGAGGTCCATGAGGTCCATGATCTCCTCAAATTCGAATTTGAACATAGAGTGCCACATAAATATGCCTTGGAAGCTTCCTTCGTACCTACACATGTCAACAAACTCATTCTAATTGTTAGGTATAACTATATGATATTATTTTCTAAAGTTTAACCACAAATTCACTTAAAAATACTAAGAATTAATAATGTTTTGGAAAACACAAGGATAAACCATATAATGATGAAAGTGAAGCTAATGTGATGACATGGTGGTGGAATAGAGGTGAGAAAATGTGTGAATGGAGTGAAAGTGGATGTATTTTAAGGATAATTCTTAGGCCCAACACTGATCCTAGGTCCAAAATCACTTGGTCCATATCATATACCCCAATCTGCGTAGTCAATCTCATTTCTCTTACCGTCCTCGTTGCATGCTTTCGAATCTTCCGGACTACACGTGGTTCTCCTGGCGCGGTCCAAACACATCTATTTATGAGTTCCTATAGTCCCTTTACAGCCTTGCTATCGTGCAACAGCTTCATGCATGTTTCTAGGAATGTTGTGAGCATCGATGGATCCATTTCCAACTCTGGTCTGTCTTTGCTTTCTGAAGTGTAGGCATCAGCAAAGCTCTTCTTGGCTTCCATGAAGGTTTCCTTAGCGCGCTCCAAAAAAAACTTTGGTTCTTTCGTCGAAGCCTTGCGAACCCAAGTACTATCTACAGGTTTCTTTCCTTTGTCATCCCCTGTCATAATTCCACTTCGGAGCACAATATTTATGTTAGGGTCTTCATCACGCGGCTCAAACCTCATCATTTGTAGGTTCTGAGTCGGCGGAGGTTGCAGTGCTCCTTTGTTGCACAGCCTCGCTATCAGTGTGGGAAAATCCTCCATCTCATGATCAAACAATGTACAATACAAGCATGAGGGGCATGTCGGATTCGTACAATCACGGGCATAATGTCTTGGCCCTCTGCAATTGTAACATAGTTGTTCGCAACCTATTCCAGGTCCTCCTCCACCTCGGCCTCATCCGCGCCCCTGAAATATAGTTCGTGCCATCCTTGCATTCTGGTCAAGGGGTTGCGTTTCAACCTGAACTTTGTATGTGGGAGTCCCATCCATCATCAGTTCATAGCTTCTACAGGTGCACTCATCATGTCCTATTGATCTACAGAAATTACAGAACAACTGTTTTGAATTCTGCGTGTACTTCTGCAACAAATGGTAGTTGTCCATAGCATGCTTTCCTCCTATTTTACAAATCACGCACCACAACATAGGCGCTGCGCTAGGTCCTGCTTGTGCCTCTAGTCTTAATGGCATCGGTCCTCCTCCCATGAGGTAATTTACAAACACTGGGTAGTGGTCCTTGTCATGACCCTGACCGTTATATTTAACACACCATACCTAGACACGCACTTCTGGGCGAGCTGTCCTATGCAGTTTTAGACTCTGCATCTCAAGGCACAAGTTTTTCAACTGCGCGTGGCTCTGCTAAAATCCCAGGTTAGGATCCTGTATCGAGGTTTCATGCAGCCTCATCATGATCTCCAAGGCCTTGCCCTGAGGTTTTAGCCTTTTTGTGATAGAGCATTCCTTAAATGTGGCGTTAGCGATGCTACAAACCATTCGCGGTGTTGTCCATCTATCAAAGTCATATTAGCTTCACGAATTATGCACTTCAGTCTCTGATCCAAATCCCAAGGAGTCTCACCTAGTAGCATAGTGATCTTTTTGAATCCAATGATTGACTGCACCTCTGACTTCGGCCTGCTAAATTCTTTGTTCAGCGCAGTTTGGATATCTGCAATCCCAGCATTCAGATTGTCACTAGAATGCTTAATATACCAGGTCAGTGTGCGATCCTACAGAGTGCTGACCAATGTTTCTTTCTTTATTTTTTCATCTATAACTCCCTACGCTTCCAATACATCTTTTATCACGAACCAAAACAAGTCCAGATCTTCATTTCCTACTCCCTTGAACACCGGCAAATTTATTGCGCTTGCCATATTGACTCGCGGTGGTGGCGGAGGTGGTATGGGTGAAGATGGGGTTGAAGGCAGTGAAACTAGTGGTGGTGTGGGTGGTGGTGGTATGCATGGAATCCTATGCCTTATCAAATTGATCACACTTCTTAGTGAGGCCTTCGCGAGCTCTTCCTCATTCCCTCACAGAGGTGAAATCAAGGGGCTAGTTTCTAGTTCTGCACTACCTTCGTTTCTGTAAATTCTCCCACTTTACGTAGCCCCGAACATCAATGTATTTGCATAACCCACTTCATAGTAGCATTTTAATCCAGGTTTTCAGAGACTTAACGTACTTACCTCGCGGTCCTTTGAGAAAGCGGCGTTCTGCCTTGCTGTAGCTGACTGAAGTATCTAGCGCAAACTCAGTAATGAATCCTCTTATAGTTCAATCGAACCAGTGATCAAGTGCGTGTGCGATCTTATCCTCTAATGCTTCCAATCTGTGCACCAATTTTGGAGTCCACACAATAGGTCTGTCAAGCTTGCACCTTCCTTGGCTATCTGCTAGCTTTGTGATCCACTCGTATAGCTCAGTTGGGAAAGATGTGAAGAAAATTTCGTGGATCTCTGTGTACAGGTAACATTCTAACCACTCTTCTTTTGATAGTCACATATTCCTATTCCCATGCACTGTGAACTCGTGAATCTTCCTATCCAACCAATCTTAAATTTCTTTCTTAGTTGGATTCCGGTGATACGACATCAGACATCTCTATGCAGATCCTAGTCCTAGCAACGGAACCAGTTGTTGGCTAGTTAGGGCCTGACCCAGGTTCGGAGTTAATTAGCCAAACAAATCCCTATACTATTGGCCCTTTCGGCAAGAGTCCATGTAGCGCAGACTAAGGTCTCACCTGAAGTAGTATGGGGGGGTGATGGAACTAGGTTTTCGCTCCCTTGAGATGTCTGAGGGGTTGATTTGGTCCAACTGTGAGTCCCTTCACGCAAGTTACTTCCTGCACTTCCCTGGCCTTCGCACCCTGATATATTCACCTTCACACAACCCTAACCAGGGGTTGTGGGGCTTTCACGCTATTGGAGCAACAATCTGCACTATTTCTCTAAGTCACACCAGAGATCTTTACTTATATTCTTATAACATTTAGTTATATTCACGTAAATAGATATTTATTCAACACATTCATATGAGTTTACGCAGTGAATAAACAGTAAACTTGAAATTATACCCAATAATACAAAAAAAAAAGAAAAGATACACAAAAATATGGTAAAACTTCTCTTTTATTACTTCTTCCAATGGTTATAGACTCGACCTTCCCTGCGCACTCAGCTGAAAGGTTCCACGTAGTCAGCTGCAAACTAGTAGACCTCTACGCACTTAGCTACAGAGCCTTCTCCTACTCTATGACCCAAAGACATGACTTACACTTCGACTCAATGCTTCTATTCCATTCCATCAGATTCTTCTATTCCATTCTTCTATTCGATTTTTCTTTAAACTTAGAGCCTAGCTCGATTCATACAATACCATGGTTCGTGGACCATGGGCAGATATTTCAGGTCGACATTACATTAAAAAAACAAGGGCGGATAACCCTATGACTCGATTACGAATTCGTGCTCTGTGCCCACAATTCGCGGAGCCTTTACAGTGGACTTAGCTGAAACTTGGGCTTTAAGCCCCAAAACATGTCTTGGGGGGATTCCACACCCAAAAAAGTTTCAAAGATGATACATGATGTGCTTGATGGTGTAGCTATGGATGGATATTGGAAGGCGGAATTAATACCTAGTTGAGACGAAGTGTTAAAGTTGGAAACTAGGGATAAATTCCCTCATTTGGAAACTCCTCTTCTGATGACACTCTTCACCCTTGAAGCACACTTGATGGAATATTTATTCATTTGAAATTTTGGAATTTTTGTCCACCTACAAATGCCTCTTTTTCATGTTGGCTTAGGCATTCCCTTATTAATGTCAGCCCTCTTGGTGAAAATACATGTCTCTTCACCCATGCCAACCATGATAAATATAGCCTCGTGTTCACTTCATCTGGTGCATTCACATCACAACATCTCATCACAAGAAGCTCAAATATGAGGCATAAGAAGATGATTTTTATGAAGTAGAATAAGACAAATTCTTTGTGTCATCTGTAAAGAAAATTGATCAATTGAACAACATTATCTCTCCACTGACTTTTCTTAACTTAGGATTTTTTGACTAAGTTCAGGAAGGCAGTTTGTGGAGGCTAATTTGACTGAATTCCTGGACTGATTAACCAAGTTTTTGGGAATTATTTCACAAGTTCAAACCCTCTTGTCGACATGTGTTGACCACAAGTCAAATATGCACATTCGATCGAATTGTAGAGGTTTGCAACACTTCGAAATTTTGACCTCTTGCGACATTTCAGAGCTGACACTTGATAGTGTTTGATTGGTCTATTTTTTATCCTTTTGTCAGTTGTTGGTTGGAATTTTGGTGGAAATTTTGATAGTCAAAGGTTTGAATTTGACTTCATTATCATTGTACATTATTTAATTTTCTCTCTCTCTAAACATTTGATACTTAGTAAGAAGAAAAGATTAGTTGTGTTTTCCCCTTGTGTGTTTTTACCTGGCATTTGCCTAAATATATGTGTTCTCCTATGTTGGCTTGTCTTCTTCATTTTATTTATTATGTTTTATCTACAGTTACTGCCAATGTTGATCTAATGGTTAATGTGATTGTTATTCAAATCTAAGTGGAAATTGTCATAGGGCTAATGAAAGTACATTGAAGTAATTATTGTAAGAATAGAACATACCATTATCAAAATTAACATCTACATACCTGATATGATAAAATTGTGACTTTATGAGGGTTTTAAAATCCTCCAACTTTGTCATTGAAGGATCTCCCTCCAACCTCAAGGTCTCTATGTGGCTTTCCAACTAGGTCGGGGCATGGTGCTCTAATTTTAGTCATGCAAATGAAATTTTTGTTCTTCCCCAATATCATGAACAATGAAATACACTTCTAATTGTTTCAAGTAGTGAATTATCTTTAGAGAGTCGGCCTCACCTTGGTACAACTTGATATAAACCTTCATTTCCATTTTTAACAAGGATTGTGAATGGTTCATGACATTTGAACTCGATTGATTTATTTCAAGTCCTTTCTTCGATTGGTTCTATGTTTCTTCATGATCTCCCCTTTGATGTGTCCTCAATGTTAGAACCACCATATTCTTTGAATAGCCCAAGATTATTTTTCAGGTCTAACATGAGGAGATCTAAATTACAACTTATATTTGCAACTTGTGCTTTCATCCAAAAAATAATATTCCCTACAGGATCAAGATGGTTATTCAGATATTCATTGGCCATGACTAGAGTTTTCTAAATTTTAGCTTAGTCGATCTAGATCCCCTGCAAATATCCACAATATACCCAAATACGACTACAATGATACCAATATAATCTGTAATTTGTCATGGATATTCCACATGACAATTTGTCACAACAAATCCAATAAAACTATATTTAAAAATATGGAAACTACACTATTAAGGTTTATTTCTTTTTAGATTTATGGATCTAAAGGTTATTGTTTATTTCATATGAACACAAATTAAAATTATGGAAAAAATAGAGAACAATGAAATAAAAACTCACAAAACATGATTTTACACAAGATATAACTTGGGAAACCTGTTCGAGAGAAGACCCAGTTGGAAGGTGGGGCCTCTTAGCTATCTTTCTCTTAATAGAAAATGGTTGTGAGTACAAACAAGTATATCTTGTGTCCTGTGGGATACTACCATGAAAAAATATTTTCTGTGTGCTCTCTCCCTATCCCTCTTGGCTATTTTTCTTATATATTAAACAAATGCACTCGAAAGGAATGGAACCCCTTTTCCTCCTAGTGTCTTGGTTATAACACAACCCCATAACCTACTGGTGGTTAGGTATGAATCCCTCAACTCTTAACTAGAGTTACAATATGGACTATTATGGAGTCTTATTCATCGTAATCACATGGCTAGTCCCTTTTCCATGAAAAATGGAGGTTTATGTGGCATCTTCTCGAATTCTGGTGGTGAAAACAAGAAGGCCAATTTTCAAGTGACATAAATTTTGCATAAAAACTGTGATTGAGGTGATTCTTGTGTTGTTATAAAAGTTTGAGTGTGTAGAATATGTAAAAAAGGTGAGGCGCTAAAAAAAAAAAAAAAAAAATTGACCCCAAAAAGTGTCATTCGATGCCTCAAAATCAGATGTAGGTTTTGAATTTTAACTAGACCTTGAAAAGATGAAATAGATCATTGAATTAGAAGCTAGCACCACCATTTCCACCACCAAGGTACAACATAGTGAGCTTGAAGATTCAGAAGAAGGTCAATGACTCTTTCACTCATAAATGTGGGTGAAGCGTGCTCCACTGCATTTCATTGTCGATAGTGGGAACCAAAATAACTTCATATAATTAGATATCATTAAACAAATAGTTATGCCAACTACACCACACTCGTAACCATACACCATCGGGTGGCTCCACCAAGGACGAGATCTTCACGTTAGCCAACAATGTCGTCTGCCCTATACCATCAAGCCTTTCAAGGATCGGGTATTATGTGATGTTTCTCCCCTTGAAGTTTGTGATATTCTATTGGGCCAACCATACTTGTGGAAGTGTCATGCTATATATGATTCTAGACCTCATATTGTTTCATGTCATATAGTTGAAATCAATGAAAAACTAACTACATGAATGCAACCATTTTTACTTCGATGAAAATAGATCTCTATATGGGTTCTACGAAACTTCTACAAAGAAAAGTACTTTTTCTCTTATTTTCTTGAAACACACTTCACATACCCAAAAACTAAATGACTACGAATGATTTAACAATGCAAACTACCCTAATGCAAGATATAATGGAGATGCAAGACCCTAAATAACACCCAAAAAGCAAAAGAAATTGTTTATAACCAACAATGAGCCAACTTAAGTATTGAAGAGGATACAAATTTTGAACACAGAATTATCTCCAAACAAGAAGGACAAACTGCAAAAGATCGCAATTCACCTTCAACAACAAAAAGAAACCATAAACCAAACTTGGCAAAAGAAAAGAAAAAAACAATGTTTTTTGAGATCTTTTCTTTTTTAAAGAAGCAACCAAAATAACTTTTTTAAATCACCAAAATTCTACTAAAACTCAAACGATCGAAAAAAGAGCACAAGGAGTCTTTGCAAGTCACAAACTCGAAAATGAACAAAAACTTGAGCAAAAAGACTTCAACTGATACAAAACGACCCAAATAGCAGCAAAGCGTTTGACAAACTGACCAAGAAGCTAGGAAAGAAATACTTCCAAACTTGTCAAAAAGACTTTCAAAAAGAAAGAAAAGCTATGAGGCCACAAAAAAAGGAGAGCAAAGCAAGCAGATTTGAAATCCGGGCTTGACACTGAAACTGAAAACAATATCATGCTCTGGAGGACCAGAACAATCAAGAACTTCAGGATGAAGTCTTGTGTGCCAAAACACAAATTACAAACTCAATAAAGAAGCAAACCTATGCCAAATCTTTTCAATGAGGAAGAGACTTCGAAATAGTAAGCTTACAGAATAATTAAATTCTTCAGACAACAATTGACCACACAGAGACTGAAAAGACTAGGCAACAAATCTATCTGGGCTGAAAGATTTGAAAAAACAATGCAAAAATTTGCATACGCGACTGTGTGCAAACACAGAGGCGTGCACACGCGCTCCTGACATAGGAAACTCGCGTATACACGAGTTCACTTTACAAAAACAAGCGTGTATATGCGACTGTAAACAAAGTAAAGAGCATATACAAAGCTTTGCAAGAAAAAATAAAAGACAAAGTCTGATCCAAAAGATTAGACTTGAGGCATGGGACTCTAGTAGACCAAATAACACTGCAACCATAAGCAAACCAAATTCTGAGCTCTAATTGAGAATGAACAACCCAAACTAGGTATAACAAGATTGGTATCCCCAGCGGAAGAAAATTATACATGATACCAAAGGTTGTCCCTCCCATTTCCTTTTCTTTGATCTTTGTTAAGAAATTCAATAAGGTCATCTCTTAGACTATGCAATTTTTCTTCTTCCTGATTCACTCTCAAAATAAGTAGAATATTGTTGCCACATCCATGACCTCCACACAGGACTCCTCCACATACAAGAGGCAAGTGGATAAGGTCGTAGAAGAATACAAACACATCTTCTCTTCACCCACTAGGCTACCTATGCTGATGGACCTCCAAACTAGACATAAATTAAGGCCCATCTGACCATCCTTCAACACATTAAACCTATCTTTTTTGCATTAGATAATGTATTTTTAACTTTAATATGTTCATTAGGAAGGTTTATGGATAATTTCATATTTTTGCCTAATATTATTTATGTTTGTGCAAAATTGTGAGAATATTGGGTAGAATATGAAGATTTGGAGGAGGATATAATTTAGGGGCTTTGTCCCTACTAAAAGAGGATCAATATTAAATAATAAATCAAGAAGATATTTTGAAATTATTCCACAGATTTTGGAGCTCCAATGATTGAGAAAATCCAGGGACGTGTTCCCTGTCATTTGATTCAGATTCCTAGTATTGAGAACCAAATCCACTATTTGAAGGATTTTGGTTGGGAAAGCTTCCTCCTTTCATGGGGAATGCTTCCTAATCATTTCTTATAAGTACCAAGTCGAATTTGCCTCTAGGGGTGGATTTTTCTTAGTCTTCTTGTGGAGAGAACTCATATTTTTGCAACTCCACTTTCATTTCTTGCAGGGATGTAATTATATTGATGGAAATAATGAAGATTGGTGCCATTTCCAGCTTCTAAATCTTGGTATCCTTCATAGGACTCTGTATTTCCTTGGGCTTGGCCATGCCTCAAAGCCCTTTTGTATTATTTACTTTTTTTCTTTTCACTTCTTATTCACATGCATCTCTTTTTTTTTTTTCCCCTGGGAAAAAGTCGTAATTTCCATTAGTGATTAAGAAAATTACATTCTGCAGATGCCGAGGCATATTCAAATGCAGGCAGTGTGCCTGTCGAGTTCACTATTCCTGTTTATATCTCCACGCAGGGAGCATGTTATAACAGTCAAAAAAAGAAGCAAAATTTGATGTCATGCTCTTCGCAGAGAGCAAATATATACTATATATATCAAAAGATGTACAGTAAGGTCTTTATCTACAAAACTGTAAATAAACAAAAAACTATCAGCATATATATGGGCTATATAGCCCATCAATCATGATGTTCTTCAAAAGGGCGATGATAGTACTGGTAATAAGTGCCGTCTGTGTCCTCCTGTATCCACCAGTCCTCTCCTATTCTGTGCGCAGCCTCTTTGGAGAGTTGATCTGCAATGGTGTTCTGCTCCCTGTATATATGATGACAGGTAAAAGATTCAAAGGACATAGTCAGTCTCTTGGCTTCCTCCAAAATATGTCTTAAAGCAAATGCATGGCAATGAGATGCATTGTTAAGCCAATTGCAAACAACTTTTGAGTCTCCAAATAGCTGTAAGTGACGGCATCGTTTAAGAATAGCAAAATGAATAATATGTTTAGCTGTAATGAGTTCAGAGTAATTGTTAGTGCCTCTGCCAAGATATATTTGAATCTTAAAACTATGCCTGTCATTTAAATGAAGTGTGGCACCCCCCCCACAGCCATCAGGTTGGGCCGATCCATCAAAAAAAGCCCAAGGTTTTGAGTGATCAATGGGAATCGGGGAGAGAGTTCGAGGAGTAGGAACGGTTACTTCTTCAGGTATTAGATTGTAATCAGCAACCGTGGAAAGGATGACCGAGGGCCAGTGGGTTCTCTTCAATTGAAAAATCGATAAATTGCGAGCTATCCAAATAGCCCAGCAGATCAGCAAAGGGAGGTTTTTGGCTTTGCCAGAATGATCAGTGCACCAGGAAGACCATGCCTCCTGAAGGGATGCCCCACGCCAAGGATTCAGATGAGGAATATGAGAGGTAATGTCTTGCCAAATATGTGTGGTCACGGTGCAAGAGAGGAAAAGGTGCTCCGTTGTTTCTTCAGCATTTAAACAGAGGTGACAACGATATGGCCCGTGGAAAGATCGCTTGATGAGGTTGGAACCAGTCGGGACTTTGTCAAAAATGATATTCCACATTAAGAGTCTAGTCCTAGGAGCAACCTTTAACTTCCAGATCGTCTTCCATGCGCTGTGAGTATCAGGTGGCATGAATGTCTCCATAAGTTTGAGATAACCTAACTTAGGAGTGTATGCACCATGTTTGGCGTGTGCCCATATAATTTCATCCGGTCCATCCAGGAGTCTGATATTGGCCTGACTGAGCGCAGAGATAAAACCCTTCCAATCATCTATCCACTGGTGTGGCAAGTTCAATGCTCTGTCTGTAATCCAAGCCTGCTGAAGAAATGTGGTGTTATCTTGGTCCCCGATATGTTTAATATATACGATGCCTCTGTCATTGAGATAGCGCACCAGTCCCGCCGGGAGTCTGTGTGCATTCCCACAGCCTACCCAGGGATCCACCCCTATCCTAACAACATTCCCCTCTTTGATACGCCATGTAATGCCTTCTCTTAGTAGGGGGATAGAATCAATGACAGCTTTCCAAATGTTTGAATATTGCGTGCTATGCCCAGGTCTGGTGCAAAGCCAATCAAGAGTAGATAATGGCTTTATATATTTAGAATGTGCCACCCTGGTCCAGAGACTGTCCGCTGTTAGAAGGCTCCAACCTAGCTTGGCTGCCAGCGCTTTGGAGAATATGGCCAATCTCTTGATTCCCCATCCTCCCCATCTCTTAGGTTTAGTGATAGTTTCCCATTTGACCCATGCAAAAATACGGCCTGTTTGGTGCCCCTTCCACAGAAAACGACAGCATATGTTCTGTAGACGGTGCAGGATACCTCTAGGTATCTAGGCCAAGGCCATCCAATACACCGGAGTTGCTTCTATGACTGCCTTTATGAGAACAAGTCTGCCAGCTCTCGAGAGGTATTTGTGGTACCAGACTTGTAGTCTTTTTTCCACCTTGGCAATGAGCCATAACCAATTTGCAATCTTGTAACCTGCAGGCTTCAGTCTGAAACCCAGATACTTAATACCATCCGACAGCTCCAAACTAGCAAATGGGAAACGCTGTGAGGCATAGATTACTTCATGTGCCGAGCATCCAACAGTGGTGATAGAAGATTTGTTATTATTAATTTGCATACCCGTAGCCTGTTGGAAGAGTCGGAAGGAGTTATGAAGGGAGGTAGAGTCACCAAGGCTGCCATTGAGAAATATGAGGATGTCATCCACGAATAGAAGGTGTGTAAGGAAGAGTTCATCCACAATTTTGATACCAGTGAGCTGTCGACGAGCTTTGGTGGATGAGATAATCCTGCTCAGCCCCTCCATGATCAGCAAGAACAGTAAAGGAGATAGGGGGCATCCCTGTCGAAGCCCTCTCTCTGCTGTGAAGAAAGGTGTAGCTTCTCCATTGAGGAGCACACTGTATGAGACATCCAAAATGCAGCTCATAATCCATTTGATAAAGTCAAAAGGGAAGCCGATATGTGTGAGCAGAAGCCTAAGGTACAACCAATTGGCTCGGTCGAAAGCCTTTGAAAGGTCGACTTTGAGGATCATACCCTTTTGTTTCTTGGTGTGTAAGGAATGCAAGAGCTCCTGGGCCGTAGCTATGGCCTCATGTATCTGCCTGTGATGTAAGAATGCAAATTGTTCAGAAGATATATGCTGAGAGAGTATGGGCTTGATACGGTTGGCGATTATCTTAGCAATAATCTTATAAAGGCAGTTGCATAATGATATAGGTCTGAAGTCATCAAATGTGGCAGGGTTATCTGTCTTAGGTATGAGAGCGATGAAAGTAGATTTAATGGCAGATGATATTCTACCTCTTTTCCTGCTGTCCTCCACAATACCCAATAAGTCCTGACCCAATATGTCAAAAAAGGAGATATAAAATTCGATTGTCCACCCATCTGGCCCAGGACTTTTGTCCTTTTTGAACCATTTCAGGGTTGCCTCAAGTTCCTCCATGGTCACCTCCTTGAGAATCTCTTCCGAATCTTCCTGGTCCACAAATCTGGGGAAGAGCTCTGCAATGCGCATGATCTCCAGTATATTAGCATTCCTTGGAGCCTTGTAAATGCCCCGGAAATGATCAGATGCCAGTCTTGCCAAATCACGTTGTTCTGATATAGTGTGTCCCCGCTCATCTTTAAGTTCCCAGATTGTGTTGATAGCTTTGCGCCCATTGGCGAATTTATGATAGAATTTAGTGTTATCATCACCCTCTGTGAGCCATATACCCTGCTTCTCAACCTCATACTTTCTTCTCTTCCCTTCAGGATTCGTGTGCGCTGGGCTATCAGAAGATTATACTGCTCCTTGTCCTCAGGCGTGTTAAAGTTCCCTGAAGAAGAGGTTTCATATTCAGATATGATTCTCTCTGCCTCCGTTAGAGTGTGGTTATCTTGTAGCCTCTTCTGATGAGCCCATTTCTTAGTGACCAGCTTGAGCTCAGATAACTTCCGGACAAAACCCGAAGGTAAGTCTTCCTCCTCCCTAATAGGGTTATTATGCCAGAAATCTTGTACCAGTTGAATATAAGCTGGGTCTCGAAGCCATGCTGCATTGAATTTGAAGGGACTTTTTATCTTGTGAGTGAGGCCATCTAGCTCCAGATAGATGGGCCTGTGATCTGATAGACCCCCTGTTCCAACCCATTGTCTAGTTCTGGGTAGATCACTATATAATTGTTCTTTAATAAGGAAGCGATCCAATCTCCTAGCCAGACTCTGATCTCCACTTCTATTATTAGTCCAGGTATACTGGAGTCTGGCTGACGGGATGTCGACCCAGTGGTGGTCTTCCAATAGAGAGGAAAGTGTTTCTGAGAGGGAGTCCACTTGTGCCATATGCCCCCAAGATTCACTATATCCCAGAGAGAAGTTAAGATCACCTCCCAGAATAATGTTGTTAGCTTGCAGCAGTTGCCTCTCAAATAAGGATCTCCAGAATGTGAGTCTATCAGTGCAGGGTCCATAGACGTTAATCAGACGAAGTTCCCGATCCAGAGTGTGAATGTGAATGTCAATACCAATGTAACCCTTACCACCCCAATAATTACTGATATCTATGGATTTGTTGCAGACACCGACGGCAAGGCCCCCAGAACGGCCTGCAGCATCAAGAGCATGAAAGGTCCAATGCGGAAGCCATGAAGATAGGGTACGAACAAGTATATCCATAGGGCAGAGGGTCTCTTGTAGGAATATGATTTCCAGATGGTCTGAGGTAATAAGCCTCCTGAGCGCTAGTTTTTTAGAGGAACTAGCAAACCCTCTACAATTGAAGGAGAGGATTTTCATAACGAAGGCGGGGGAGGGCCATCCTTTGCTCTAAGGGCCCCAATAATAGTATGCTGTCGCCCGAGGGCAACCTCCTCATTAGCCGTCTTCCTGGCTTTAGTAATACGGGATGGACGACCACGGCCTAATTTGTAATGCGAGGGAGGATTAATAGGATCAAGGCCGATCACATCAGGTCCCCTATCTTTGTTCTGGGGACGAAGGGCGTAACGAGGTGATAGCTTAATTATAGAAGAGGTCGATGAGATCAGGGATGGTGGAGCCAAGGGAGGGGGAGGAGGAATCGAGCAAGTGAGAGATGTATGAGTCAGCTGATGAGGGGAGTGAGAAACAAGCGGTTCAGCAAGTGAGATGTCAGATGATGTGCAGGATGCTTGTAAATTCAAAGAGATAGGAGAAGAAAATAAACACATACCCGTAACCGCAGTGTCCTTTGGAGGGTTCAGTGAGTGCTCCTGAGCCTCTGTGGACGAAGGCGGTACCGGGGGCAGAGGATCCTGTGCAGTCTGAAAGTGACCATTTCCTTCAGCCGTCTCAGCATCCCCTGAATTGCATTGTGGGGCAGCAGGAGGCTGTTCAGGCTGTTCTGGCTGCGAATTCGAAGGATTCGAATTGTCTATCTCCGTGGCCTGTTCCTGTGCTTTCCTAGGGGATTTCCGAAGGAGTGGGCAGTCTCTGTAAAGGTGCCCCACTTTGTGGCATCTGCGAAAACGATATGGAATGCCCTCGTAGTCAATGATCTGCCTTCGTGCAGAATCTCTCCATTGAATGATAATGTATTCATATAGTCCTCCCCGAGTATCCATATAAATAAGAATCCTGGCATAGGCCATCATACCAGTCTGGAGGTATGAATTGTCATAACCCATATAGGATCCCAGAGCGTTGCCAATGCGCTTGAAAATCTCCTCTGACCAATATTGTAGGGGGAGACCTGGAAGCCGAATCCAAATAGGGCCAATCCCAATTTGCTCCGTCTCAGGATCAAATAACGGAGTCCACCGCTTGAGTAACACAGGTGCATGGTCAAAATGCCAGTGAGAAGACAAAACCCAGTTTGTGTGGTCGGCACGCGCGAAACGAAGTGCAAACCATCCCCTCACAAATGTCTGTACAAACGGTAGATCAACCAAGTGGTGACCCCAGACTTCAGTAACCCATGCCTTCAAGCGTGCCGCCGTGTAGTTCCGGCCCCTTATGCGACCAACTAAGACCCGGTCCGCAAAATCCATAGCTTCGCCCCACTGAATGTCCTCTTCCAGCCTGAGGAAGTAGTCAGCCTCCCGAGATTTAAAACATTTAGTTTTCTTTCTAGGGCCTCCATAATGAGAAGGGATCCTCTGCGCGTGTGGAGCCGATGGAGGCGTATGGGAAGGTATGGAAGAAGGTAAGGATGCAGGGATACCAGCGAAGGGGGCAAGATAAATGCCAGATAGGGGATCCGAGAGGGGAGGTACGGATGAGAAACAACCAGACGAGGGACCAAAATAACCCGCAGAACCAGAGGTGGCCAAAACAAGGTTAGGGTTATGCGCAAGGTGTGATGAGCCAATAGTCGGTGGAGTTAACCCGAGGGATGGGTTTATCGAACCAGCCACAAACCCTAGAGTCGTCGGGGAATGAGTAGGCGTCGAGAGGGCCGGCCAGGTGGGTGGGTCCTCCGGAAGAACCACAGGCATAGATCTGGAGGATTCTCCATGCACATACTGAGAGTAAATCCCAGATAAATCACCATACAACATTCCGTCTGAGCTGGCATTGGGAGTTCTCCAGATGGAGACCCCTTCCAAGGGATCCGCGGAGTAGTCCACACTCTCCAAGTCATCCATGGTAACGGCTTCTCGAAACGGTGAGCGAGTCAAGCGGTGGAGAAATCCCGGCAGTATGACACGGCACAGTAAAAAACCCCCAGGTAAAATAAACAAAATGCTGGTGCAGTTAACGGCAGTAGGTTACCTGACTGCGAACAACCTCAAGGTAAACGGAAGACCTGAAGGTAAGAACCAAACGGCAGCATCGAACGGCAGCATCGAACGGCGGATGTACAGGCAGCTGTAACGGAGAGAGACCAGCGTCGAAATGTAGCAAAGGGAAAGCGTTGTATGAAACAGGGCCTGTAGGGTTCTGAAAACCCTACCCAAACCCTGACCGCACGGATGGTCTACACGCGAGCCGCTCCCACATCATCGTTCCCCCACACGTATTCACATGCATCTCTTGTTCTTGTCTTTTTTCTATTTCTGCATTTAGTATTAATGATTTCTCGTTGTAAGATTGGGTTAAGTGGTTGATGTAAGTTATTTTACAGGATTTCAAGAATAATTTCATCATTGAAACAACTTTGGAAAGTCATAGTAATCATTGAGCTACTTGGATTAGTTTGCTTATTCACAAATCTAGATTTCTGGAAATCCCTTGTGGCAAATAACACTAAATCTATGCTGTTTTTTAGAGCATGCTAACTAGCTTCAATCAAGTTGATTCCACTTTCATTAGATCACAGAAACATTCTAATTAATAATAAAAAAATTACCCCATTGCATTTTCACTTTATTAGGTTATGTTAGTAAATTATATATTACGGAGCAATGGAACACATAAAATATTGCAGAAATATAAACACAGAAAACGCACAAAACAAGAGAGACACAGATATACGTGGTTCACCCAGTTTGGGCTACGTCCACCCCGAACAGCTAGTCCTTCCTTTCTATTATCCAGCAAAATGAAGAGACACAACCTACAACAATTCCGCTGTAATATCCTCTGTTTTCTCTCACAGTCTCACCTCTCTGTTTCTCGCTCACAGAATACACATCTATCACACAGCCTCAAATACAATACCCTCATACAAAGAGAGGGGTTGCCTTCTAGGGAAAAAAACCCTAAACTAAACATAAGTTCTACCGTCAGATCATCCGCCTAATGAACGGCCCAGATTGACTAGAAATTACTATACTTTTACAAGGCAATTTTACAGCTGTTTTTAGCTTCGGGGGCGCTGCCCCCGAAACCCCCCGCTAGGGGGGGGCTCCCAAAGGCCGCAGCCGCCCCCCCCCCCGGACCCCCCCTGCAGCGAATATTTTACGAGCGGCGTTGCCGCCCCCATTTCGAACTGGGGTCCTATGTGGCGATACCTTTGAATATAGAAGATAATCAGGCTCCACACCCAACAGGTTAAGTATTTGATAGATTTACTAGCTCACTAGTTCTCGAATTTCTAGATTTTACACTAGAAATTTTCTGTTATTTTTTAGCATGGGTTAAAAAATGTATTTTTGAGTGATTCCACTTGGAATGGTGACCTAATACATCCTATTAAATAAAAAAATTTGTCCCATACATTTTGGATTTTATTTTCTTGGTCATTCAATGAATTATATCTTCTTGTAGTAAATCTGTAACATCCTGTAGTTTCATGTAGTACTCTTCCAGTGTGTATATACTTGCCTAATTTGTTCAAAAAGATTGGTTTTGGTCCCTTAGGATTGAATTATTACCCCTAGGTTCTAAATAAATGGTTGAGGAGGGATAAACACCATTTATAACTTTCCCTTTTACCCATGCAAAATATCTTAGCTATTTGGGTTAATGGACAAATTTATGAATTGGATAATACAATGATGATTTTCTTGATTTCCACATCTAATGAACTTTGTGAATGGATCTAAAATATTTAAAATGCAATGGTTGAAATTTATTTCATGATATTTACTTTATGAAATTATAATAGGTTTATTTCCTTGTATTTTCTTTCTTGTACTAGGTTAAGATTTCCATATCAAGCATTTCATTTTATACAATTAGTTTAGGATTTGATTTCATTGCATGCACTCCATTACATCATGAGAGCAAAGGGAGGACACATTATATGGTGCACATATGGTTTGGGTACCTCTTAAGTTTGGACAAACCCGGGTTGATAATTAAAGTTGGTAGCCTTGGGAGTTGCAGCATTATTTTTGCAATACCGAGGCTCATCATATGCACTCTTAGGTCAAGCATTCAATCAATCTAACTCCTCATGCACCTATACCAAATGAGATAATTTATCACTACTCTATTATGGTAAATGAGGAAATAAAGTGATAGATCCAATAATTACTCCAAAACTGGAACATCTGACCAAGTTCCTCACCCCGCAGAAGCTCAATTTACTCGTGCAGAAGAAATATGGGACCTAAGGACTCTGCATTGATTATCAGACCTTGAACAAAATCATAGTCAAGAATTGGTAACTGATTCTTTGGATTGAAGACCTTCTTGACCAACTCAAGGGTTCTAAGTACTTCAATAATATTTATTTGAAGTCTGGGTACCACCAAGTCCTATTAGAACAAATTGATTTGTGGAAGACTGCTTTCAATTCCAAGGAGGGTATTTTTGAATGGTTGGTCATGCACTTTGGTTTGAAGAATGCCCCAACAACTTTCATGAGGCAGATGGATGATATATTGCATCCTTTCACCAAATTTTTTATGGTTGTATATCTAGATGATA
Source organism: Pinus tabuliformis (assembly GCA_031772625.1). Taxonomy (NCBI): domain Eukaryota; kingdom Viridiplantae; phylum Streptophyta; class Pinopsida; order Pinales; family Pinaceae; genus Pinus; species Pinus tabuliformis. The sequence goes on along the minus strand of CM062815.1, from coordinate 1,082,359,846 downwards.
TCCTCATTTTCAACAAGAGTTGGGCAGAACACTTGCAACATATTTAGCAAGCCCTTCAAACTTTGTGGAAGCACAAGCTATGTGCTAAATTGGAAAAATGTTCATTTTTCATGGACATGGTCCCTTCCTAGGCTACATTATTTATGAGAAAGGTGTGCATGTGGATATAGATAAGATTTAAGTAATTCAGGATTGACCAACCCTGATGCTTTGTAGCTTCCCGGGCCTTGCTAACTTCTACCAAATATTAGTGTTGGGGTTCTCTTATATTGCTTGGCCCTTAAGTCAAGTGACCATGGGTAGGGATTTTTTTTTTTTTTTGGCCTGAGTCATAACAAAAGGAATTCGATGAAATGAAACACTATATTTTCTTTCCACCAATCCTTACCCCACTAAACTTGTAACAACCATTTGAGATTGATACAAATTCCTCTAACTATGCTATTGGTGCAATCATCATTCAGTAAGGACATCTGGGTACTGATCATAGTGAAAGACTCTAATATTGTTCAAAGATACCCCACATATGACAAGGAGATGTATTCCATAATGTAGGCCTACCAACAATGGAAACATTATATTATGGGAAAGGATACCATCATCCACATGAATCATAGGCCTCTATAATTTGTGCATACAAAAGGGAAGTTATAGAACAACCACCATTATATTGTGGCCAGCAACAACCCCCCTTCTTATTTAGTTTTATCACTAATGCTAAATAAGTGGGGACCCTTATTCAAAAATTTAAAAAATCGATTAATTCTTGTATTTCCTTTTTTCAATAAAACTTACTATCATAAACTTAGGAGAATACCGTCGAAAAATCTAAAAAGACTTAAGTTTTATGATAAGTTAGAATAAAATCACTCCTTAAAGTGCTTCACATCGCAAAAAGGGTAATGGATGCCTTCCTACAAGCGGAATTCTAAAAGTCTGAAATTGCGATGCGAAATCACGCATCAAAAGACCCTCATCGCATCACATGCCTCAAACATCACTTATGCTGAAATGCCTTAAACCACTGATATGCGATGGCGCATATCGCAAATCGCATTTCACATAAAACACATTGACGGATGATTACCACATGAAATGGATTTGCGATGTTGTGATCTGCAATACTGTGATCTACGATATTGCGAAGCAAATCACAAAATCGCCTTATCGCAGATCTGCAGGGCTCATTGTTCGAGAAATATTTTTCCATAAACCAATGCTTGGTTATGCACGTTAATGTTAATCAATGAGTTAGTTGGAAATCATTAATGAAATATGGTTTTTATCTGATCGAGGAGCCATTTCACGTAAGATGGTATATTTTATATGTTTTCTGCATTTAAAGCTTTCCCGTCACCTTTCTTCTTATCATTATTCTTACCTCATTCGTAAACTACAGGAGCAAAGAGAAAAGAAGTATACAAAGTAGTGTTCATGATATTATGGGAAAGAAGGGTAAAGCTCCGAGTTCTAAAGATAAAGATGACGCCCTTGTACACAGACACCACCTGTAACAAAGATGTCGGTATTACTACTTGGGAAGGCATGTATAGTTTACTTGAGGAAGAAGATCCCAAGGTAATGGAGGTTACAGATACTACAGCCTCACACAGGTCTTCTGAGGCATCTATTAGAGACTCAACATGTTCATTCTTGCACAGGATAGCGGCGAGGCCCAAAATTCTTCCATACACAGACATGGCTAAATGAGTACTAGATAATGTTGATATCACGTATAGAGAATTTAAAGCTCAGAACCAAAGGCAGTTTCGCTAGGCGCGCATCACCAGGAAAAACCCCTCAAGATGGAAAGCCTCTAATTGCTCAATCGCCTGCAAGCTCGAAAATTTGTAGGAAAAAAGTGTTGAAGATATCTAAGGTAAAACCGGAACTCAAAACCAGTGGTATTTATCTTCAAATAGTATGTAAATATCTACCAAATGTGCAACATCTACAAACAAGCTAGAGACAGAAGGCTCAAGAAAGAGTAGAGTCAATCAAAAGGTTAACCAAGTTGAATTGGGATTCTTATTGAACGTACTTGGTAAAACCACATAGCCAATGCATGACTCTCAAAAGTATCATCAATTATGCCAAGAAAATGGCGCCAACTCTTACTGATTTCGTTTTCGCAGGACAACTAAAGTCGGAAGTCGGCCAGCCAACTCTCCTCAAGAAAATGCTGAACACTTGTGACTATAAGGAACATATACATAGATAGTTAGTTATTAGTTTTAGTTTTAGATTCAGTTTTAGTTTTAATTTTTCTTTATTTTTGCCTCAAATGAGGACGGTCATTTAAACCGCATCCTACATTTTTGTAATAAATTATTTTTAGAATTAGTTAGTAGTATTTAAACCCTTCTCATGCATTTAGAGAAGGGTCTAGAAATTTATCAAAAAACTTGTCCTCTGAACATGCACTTTTGCACCCTCCGAGGAGGTTTTGATGAATGAATGGAACATTATTTATTTATATCTGCGTTTAATATTTACTACTGATGTTGCACTTTTGTACTCTTAGTGGATGTTGGATTAAGAAGAGATAGATCATTATTGCTTGAAGCTCAAGAGTAGAACTAGTTATAAATGGTACTTTTATCTCTTAACTATTTATGCTTATGTGTTAAGCTGATATTCATGTTCAGTTATTTCTATATGAATGCGTGAATGCCTGAGTTATCATTTGGCACTTTTGTACGATGATAATTATTTATTTATGTTGAATATATGAGTAGCTTATTATGCGATATGTTTTTCACAACTGTCTCGTATAACTTTTTATACGAAATGGTTTATCTTTATTGAATTCTTTTCTCATACTAGTTGAATGATATTTATTACCAACTGTTATTTGAAATCATTTTAGATTGAATAACGGAAAGATTACATCCCGGGTTAGTTTAGAATTAGATATTTTTGTTTATTAGAATACAATTGCGTGTTGTTAGATTAGATTTAAAATAAAGGCATTTTTCTTAGGAATTATTAAAAAGTAAATATCAATTCTCAACACACACACATATATATTGAGAAACTGGTCCCATATCCCCAGTCAAACCCACTATACCAAACGGAAAAGGAGCTGCTAACCAAGGTCTGGACCGGGTGGGTATCCCCCTTGTTGTAGACCCGATTTTCGGGGCTTCAACACATTACAAAATGGTCCACATACTTGTATTAATTCCATTTTAACATCAAATACAAGAAGGGTAGCACCAATCATGTCGTAGACTATCTTATTTGGGCCCTGGTTGTGGCATTGACCACAATGCTCAACTCTTATGGGCATGAGAGCTCTGGATGGCTACAACTATACCAAAGTGACTCAAAATTCACTTCCACATACCATATGTTAATGGAAGGAAAGAGAGTTATAGATTTTCACTTCTACGATGCACTATTTTGCTACTTGGGACACCTTTTTGTTCCTTCATGTGAGTGTGCCAAGTTGACTTAAGAGGAACATTAAAAGTTGGGTAACATGGCACCTTGGTGTGGAGAATATAGTGGTAATACTACAAAATTAATTTTATTGGCCGAAACTTTGATAACATGTTTCCAAGTATATCGGGCCCTACATCACTTGCACCATTGCCAAACCAACCATTAAGAAGAAAGCCTTGTACACCCCTCTTCCTACTCATAACTAGCCTTGGGAATCCATCTTGATGGACTATGGCCTTCCTTCTACCATGCATGGTATTGACTGTGTGTTTGTGGTCGTCAATAGATTTTCTAAGATGACAATTCTAGACTGCCAAGCTCTTCTTCAAATGGGCATGGGTACATTTTGGGATCCCACGGAACATCATATATTATTAATATTAAATGTTCCTAAGTATTTTCTAATTGAGCCTGTAGTCATTGTTGGAAACCAAGCTCATCAAATCAACTACCTTCAACCCCTAGATTGATGGCCAGAAAAAGGTCGTCAACGAGATGACCATGCAAATTTTGTACACGTAAAACTCTAAGAATCCATAAGTAGGGGATAAGATTATCCACTATGTTCAATGCATAAACAACATATCTCTCCACAGCTCAACTAGCCATAACCCCTTTTAGGTGGGCTTTGGATTTCAACCATTGGGTCACATTGATGTCACACTACCCCTTGTAACTAGAGAGGCGTAATAAACACATGTTTGATCTGAAGTTGAAATGACTACCAGGTTCATTGAACAAATTTAACACATCCACCAATAGGTCCATAATATCTTGCAAAAAGTTAGTACGAAGTACAAAACAATGCCATTATCATCACCGAGTGTCATACAAGTTTCAAGTGGGGGGGAATGTTTGGTTACATTTACAGAAGGAATGCCTTGCAGGGGCCCATCGAAACATTTGGCCACTTTCCTATGTACCTTACGCCATCGCCAAGCTATGCGTGATAACTCTTTTGAGCTAAGTATCCCCTCCTTCCTTGGCCAACACCCAGTGTTAAATGTGGACCACCTTCAGCCATACTTTCCACCATTGTTGGAGACATAAGAAGTCACAAAGAAACTAACAATGACACATTTCAACCTAGATTGCCTTAAATCAAACACAATTTATCAGATCATGGAAACATTGATTAATAGTAGTTGCCAACAGAGGATCCAATTATATTAGGCTGTCAAAGCAGGCCAGCTACTGCACTAGGGAAAGTGGTTCACTAGGGGCCAAGTTCGACATAAGTTTTACCATATCATGGAGGCACTCAACGTAATGGAGACCATTTCTTCCTAAGTGGGGAGGATTGATCTAAGTGGATATTGGTGGCCACTGACCTATTCCACTGGCTCATAGCAAAATTTTTCTATTTTGGCAGTTTTTAGGTCCTAAACTTTCAAAGTTGTTTTAAGGAAAAAATGTTTTTTAGGGAAAAAATCTAACAATTTTCATAGGCTATTATTGGAAATCAGAAATGTACTTCTCAGATAGAACTTTTGAATGGGCTACCATGCACACCAAAACAATGATCGTATGCCAAAGTTATGATCCCAGGAAGTTGACATTCCAACTTGTCCCATCGGGGCCCAAAAGCCTTTGATGATTCATCTCCTAGGGTTAGTTGTTTAGATGTTTATGGTTTATCGTTACTTCTTTATGATAAAAAGACCTTTGAGCCTCATTGTAACACAATTTGATGCAGGCACATAACTATCACATATCTTCTTAGAGCTAATATACCACCATTCGAGTTAGTTTGTTTCATTTTGCATGTATACATTTTAAACATTTTCCATTTATTAATAGAAGTTGAGTTTCACTGTATCTTTGTGTTTTGGTTACAAATCTCTATATCATTTCATTCCTTTCGTAAATTTAGATCACCACCTCAACTAACGTCACCTTCCATATGGTCAATGTGCCAGATGTCCACTACTCATGTTATCAACTATCCTATACAAATTCCATGTGTCATTTCATATGGATTCCACATGTTCTCCCGAGGGAATATCACATGGTACCTCTATTCCCTTTTTTAATGGTTTCGTAAAAATTCAGAATGTGATATCTTTCTCATACAGAGTCTGTTTGATCCTATTCAACCATTGTTGGAAAGGTCTCATCGAGCTCTACATCATGGTGGCCTTTGCATTGAGTTTTGAGACCTTTGAATTTAGATCCTCCCATATCACTTACTAATAAGATGATCGAAATATTCTACTTCTAAGACACGAAAGGCAGATTTGGACTACTTGAGAAAGAGTTAATAAAGAGAGAGAATTTCTAATGTAGGATCCATGTGTAACATGGACTGGCCAAGTTTTACTATTTTAGGATGTCATTAGAAAATATGAGGAAAAAATGACATAGAAATGATTTAAATATGTAATTCATCAATGGGCCAAGGCTAAGATTTTAGAGTGAGAGAAACATCATCATATTCTAACATGTTTTCTACAACGTCCATAAAATGTTTCTACTCCTTACATTGTGTCCACGAAAATATTTTTCACCAAAATAATAGCAAAGGCCCTGAAGTTGATGTTTTTCCATTTCAGCATGATTAATGTGTGGATCTTAAGAAGAGAGAGAGGAGAGGTATTGGTGGGACACACACAATGAATATAGGGCAGTTTTTAGTTTGAGAATTAATAATCTGTTGTGCTTCTTGGGGTTACTAAGTGGCTAAGAGGCAAGTGGGAAGGTAACCCATAAAACTTGGGCGCAAATTTCTTCCTTTATACCACTAACAAAGGATTCTCAGAAGAAGGTATCAAACATGCCTTCAATGCAAAAATAGGTTGCTCAAAAGCAAAGATGTACTCTTCAACTCTACTTATTTGGTTAAGCTTGGTTAAGTGGTCCAAGTCATACGCATCGATGTCAAAATGTTCATAAACATCAATGAAAAATTGAGTCTAAATAATATAACTTTTGTGGGAGTCAATATGTCATTTCCACCATTTGTTTTCACCTGGGGTCTAAATACAATATGACATGAAGTTTCATTAAGTCCTCAATGATTCCTTATACTAAAAGCTAGTGTTTCATTTAAGTAACCTAGCCTGTGGGATTAGAGCCATCAAATTTATTCACATACAATTTAGGAAGGCACAAATCATGAACAAAGGAGTTAGAGTGAAATCCCATGGAATTGGAGGATTCAAATCCCTCTTCATGTATAGGATGTTTCAAGGAGTGATTAGCCATGAATTCACTAAAAATGCCAGCCATTTGGTTATACAGGTAGAATAGTTTGGTAAGTAAAACATTAATAGTAGAAAGATGGGTGTTGAATGTAGTAATTTTTTACAAGAAACAACTTGATCTTGTGTTAATTTTTCTTACAAGTCACCATATAACGTTTCCAATCTACCAATGTGGTTCCCATAATGTTGGTTTCAGGTTGCCATATGGATGGGGTGTACATGACAAGGTGAGTAGAGGGTGATGATCAAGTATGGGTGTAGTGGAATGGGACTAGTGGGTCCACAAAAAAAGACTTGTTAAATAGTTACATGAATGTGATGAATGAAACTTTCTAGAGTTATTGAGATAGGAAGTCAATTATGGGGTGAGTAGGTCCACACATAAAAATTCTTATGGAAGAAATGGACCATTGCCATCAACATTACACAAGGAGTCTACTAAGACAGGTATCAAATAAGGGTGCCAATAGATCAAATATATTATCTTTTTTTAACTCCTATAGAATTATACTTCCAATTGAAGAATATTGCATTGATATAATGCTTAAATTCTTATTATTGAAGATATTATAGAATTTCCTAAAATGGAAGCAAGATATGGGATTTTCAATAATTGAATTGTAACAACCCCATTTTGATCCTCTATTAATATTGTAATGAAACATGGTAATGTTTCATATATTATCATGTATATGTGGAATTGGAAGAATCAAGCAACAATATATATGTAATTTAATTGCTTGAGTAGAAATATGTTAACACAACTAAACATACAAATACTAATATAGACTATGGTACTACAAGTGGGAATGAGTGAGAATAGCGAGGGGGCTATGAGAATTGATTTTCCCTAAGTTGTGGAGACCCAGTTAAAGATATGTTAAGAGATTTGAATTTGAAACAATTCCATTGCTTTTTCCCACTTATTGAAAACTGGTTGAATGAGGTAGTTGTGGGAGCTCCCTTCCAAAATAATAAAGGTCGAGTGGTAGTTGAGAAGTTCCTTCAAGAATTAACGGAGATATGGGTGAGAGTACTAAGTTGGAGAAAACTTTGGATGACGAAGGATTGCCTTGGAAAATGGGTTAATGGAGTAAGAGTTGCATGAGGGGGGAGATAGAACAAAAGGAAGAATTGGGCACCCATGGGAAAATTCAAAGTCAATCAAAGACCCATGAATGGAAAGATGTATTTGGAAACACACGAGATTGCATGTGTTCCTATAGAAAAGGAATTATGAGTAGAGTTATGAAAATCTTGAGTGGAGTTATGGCAACCATTTTTGGGACAAGTAGAACTTGATTTTGATACATAGACATGTCCAATGCAATGCCATTCATGAATTATATCCGTTGAGAAGTGAAGGAGTTTCCTTTGTTTCCTTGCAAGCTAGTGGAGGTTTATTTGGAGATAATAAAGGCCCCAAGGCTTAGTAGGGTAGGAGATTTCTCTGTTGATCTATGTTTGTGAAGGAAAATTGCCTTCACCTAGTCATTTTCATGAGAGTTGAAAGCTTCCCTTAGTGATATCATAGCCTGCGATGGCCAGCTATAGAAAAGTGTAATGTGCAACTAAGGCTATGGTTGGGTGGAAAATAACTCATTTCCAATTAGTTGGCAACTCATTTTTCACATAAGTGTTCCCTATCTCATAACTTGTGTAAATGTATGAATAATTGGTGTTTACGGATTCTCCATTTAAGAGATTAAAATATATCTATTGTGATATATCTCTGAATGGAAGTAAATGTATTTACATGCTAATTATATATAGCTCATGAGTATGTTTGCACGAGAAGTTTCTAAGTTCATGTATGAGACTTTGTACACTGAGTTGTGATGACTTAGAATAATATATGAAGTATATGTATAATTGCATGATAAATGTTATATTAAAGAAACTCGATGGAGATAGCGAACTTAGCTTGAGGAGCAAACAAGCTTGGTTTAAATACCTTTTGATTTATTTGAAGTCATTAGTGGAACAACCTTAATGGTTTATGGGTGGCTTGAACTAGAGTCCCTACTTTAGTAGGATAAACCTACGAAAGTTTGATTTATGCATGGCATGGCTACTTCTCTGGTTGACTTTATACCCGAAAAATATATGAAAGTAATTTGTGAGTTGATGCTTGGTAATCACTTGTAAGAGGATCATTGGTACATCAAGATTAATAGTTTATAAGATCCAGTTGAGAATTGGTTGTAAGTAAAGGAAACATTTAAGCGCATTCTATAGCTAAATAAAAATAGGTGAACATCTGTAAATCTATATCCCTATATACATATGCGTTAAAAATAGGAATGCTGGACTGAATAAAGAGGGCACTGTATAGTTTATTCACGCTTACGATTATCTAAAGCTTAGACAAAATATTGTGAAAAGCCTACGACATTCTAAATACCGATTTCCGTGTAAGTTGAACAGAATTTTCAGAACTGAAAATCCATTTCTCATGGTAAGATTGGAATAGTATTGAATTTAAGGCTATGGGGAGAGAAATTTCCCGAATATGAGATGCAATTTGCCTCTGAAAAATGAAGTTTTTCTAAGTCTAAGTGAAACTTCAAGTAATTTTTATTATTCATGGAGGCGCACACCATTGCAGGACACTATACTCAATGAGATTTGAACCTTGGCCTAACAGGTTTCACCCAACAAACCCAGTGATCAAACCATACATCACTGTATATATGTTTTTGTAAACTTAGCAATCAAATCGCTATCCAAAAATAAGTCCCTTATCCCACCAACAAAAAAAAATCTCATACATCAATTTGGTGTCTAACTTAACAATGACCTTAAAATTAAATAATAAAAATAATGTTAGAACCAGACCTGGTTATACCAAATTTAATGTGGTTAATATAAATATAAATATAACCTTGGTATATATTGATATTCATATTGTTAAAGAATTTATAAGAATATTAATATTTCTTATTACTCAACAATTAATATAAGGCCAATATATTTTAATAATTATTAAATAATTCTTTAACGACCAGTTATAAACCCTGTTAATATCCTTATTTATATTAGGTATAAACGGGTTTATATTAGGGTTCTGATACGGTATAAACCAAGATTCTTATAACTTGAAATTGAAATTGCGCAATGAGGTCTTTAAAGTCTCCAGAAAACATTTCTTGTGAAGGCACACACTTCGCTGATCACTATTTCACATTTTAAAGACCCCTCGCTTACCCCTCACTTTTCAATCGCTGCACATGTTAAACATGTCCTTTAATAACATATTCGCGGCTTACTGTCTTACCCTAACTCAATTAAAACAGTAAATTAAAAGTCATTTCTAATTAATAAATATTTTATTTTTTAAAGTCTAAATTAATCACATAATTCAGGAATTAGCATTTTTATGGTTTGAAATATTGTTTTCTTGTTGAATATGTAATTTCAACGCAGATGTACCAACGTCCAAACTGTGCAGCAAAACCACAAACCACCTTGAGGGATATCGGACCGCTTTTGCCTGAAGGTAGTTTCCGTATATTTGAGCCCGATACAACATAGTGTTGACGTGTGGCTCTCCCATACGTCAGCATACGTAAAATTTCGGAACGTAATGGTCAGTCATGTAATGGCTCCCGATATCTCCGTCCACCGTCCGATTGTTTCCATCGCTCTCCACCGTCGATTGCTCCAAACTTGCATACGAACCAACATTAAAGTTTTTGCGGGGAGTAAAAGTCAAGTCTCGTTGACCGCAGACTGTGTTATCAATACATTTAATAAATTGTCATAGGTGTAGGTAATGCATTTAGTCTTCATATACGGCATATATTATATGTATTTTTTTTAAAAAAGAGCGTTGACCATATGTATTAAAAAAAAACCCACGGTAGTAGAATGTTTTTGTATTAAGTTTTTAATATTACGAGCCAAGTGAAATATATGCTCGTTGTTGTATTGGTTGCACATGGGAGAGTTGTTGCACGTAGCCCATAAAAACAGGGGAGCACACATGAAGCATGGAATTAATTTTGCACAGCAGTGCATAAAAGAAAAGCAGAGGAGCGCATTTGTTTTGTAAGCATGTGTAAATTTTGTTTTTACAGTAGTATGTAAAAGAAGGTTTTTACACCAGTAAGAAAAATGTTTTCACAGCAGTGAATGTAAATGAGAATTTTATCCAGCACAGTAAATTCTCAGGTGGAAACAGAGTTTAGTTTTTGATGGATGAATGTAATTTTTGGTGAATCCCTCTCAGTAAAGAGGATGAAGTTTGTATCAGACATTTTGTTTTAATGAATAGAAATGTTTTTATGGTGATGTAATACTCTGTTCTTCAGTCATTTTTTTTAAAGCTTCCCTGTACACAAAAGATCATGTGGAAAGGAAACTCTGTGTGTTGTGTTCAGTTTTTATTCGTGTGTTTTTGGGATTTTGCCAGAAAAATCCCCAACAGTGGTATTAGAGCAGGCTTAGGCTCTTTGAAGCTGTTCAAGAAGCTGAAAGGAGGAGTCTTTTGTTGCAGCAGTAAATCTTCTCCAGCAAAGTGAAGTCTCAAGCAAAGGATTCAGGTATTTCACAAAGCTTTTTTTGTGTTGCTGAAGAAGCAGTCAGTTGTTTTAAACACACAGTCAAGGATTTAGAGGCATAGATCAGAATGCAAGGAATGGCCAGCACAAGCACTGGTATGGGTATGTTTAACACCCAGTGCCCACAGTTTAATGGGAAGAACTATGACTACTCGTCAATAACCATGAGAGCTTTATTTATCTCTCAAGATTTATGGGAATTAGTTGAATCTGGGTTTGAAGAAGTAGCAGATGAAAATGAGTTCAATGCATTAACTGCTGAAGAGCAATAAGAAGAAGGATGCAAAAGCTATTGTATTGTTGTATCAAGCAGTGGACCAGAGTGTGTTTCCAAGGATAGCAGCAGCTAAGACATCAAATGAAGCATGGAAAACCCTCAAAGCATCCTATCAAGGCATGGAGAGAGTGAAGACAGCAAAACTACAATTGCTGAGGAAGGATTTTGAAAATCTGAACATGAAGGAGTCAGACACCATTGACTCATTCTTCACACATGTGATTGGTCTGGTCACACAGATAAGGACTCATGGAGAAACCCTTGAAGAAAGGAGGATTGTGGAGAAAATATTGAGGGTCTTACCCTCAAAGTTTGATGTGATTGTCACCACCATTGAAGAGACAAAAGATCTCTCAAACTTTTCAGTTGATGAGCTACATGCATCACTGATAACACATGAGCAGAGATTGAGTAGGAATGAAAACTCATCTCTAGAGCAAGCCTTCAAGACCCAGATTTCCTTTGGAAGAGGAAGAGGTCAAGGCGGAGGAAACAAGAGAGGAAGAGGCATAAGCCAGAACAGAGGTGGAAGGAACAGCCCAGCAAATGCTCAAGGAAGAGGCAGCAATCCAAATCAGAACCAAGGCCAAGGCAGCAGCCAACAAAGAGGACAACATCATGCTCAAGGACAAAGGTATGAAAAATCCAATGTCCAATGCTATTATTGTAAAAAATATGGGCATTATGCCAGTGAATGTAGGAAGAAGCAGCATGATATGAGTAATAGACAAAATGCAAATGTCACTATAGAAAACAGTAGTCAAGATAATGTGTTGTTAGCTTGTAACATGGCTGAAACAAACAGTGAAGACATATGGTTTTTAGACTCAGGTTGCAGCAACCATATGATAGGAAATATAGCTCTCTTTTCTGCCCTTGATAAAAATATGAAATCAGAAGTCACACTAGGAACTGATAGCAAAGTCTCTGTTATGGGAAAAGGAGAGGTAAAAATATTTACAAAGAAGGGTGAGAAGAAAACCATAGCAGATGTCTACTATGTCCCTGGAATGAGATGTAACCTCTTGAGTATTGGACGGCTTGTTCAAAAGGGTTACAATGTTTTCTTTGAGAATGATGTGTGCACCATCATGGATATAGCACCCAGCAAACGATGCATTGCTGAAGTGAAGATGACAAGGAACAGGATGTTCCCTCTTAGAATAAGGGCAGATTTGAAAAACAAAGGAGAAATTGCAGCAGTCACCCAAGAGGCTTTCCAAAGCGTGCCAAAGGATGAAAATTGGTTGTGGCACTTGAGATTTGGACATCTCAACTTTGGAGGTCTAAACGTGTTGAGTAGGAAAGGAATGGTAAGAGGATTACTATTGATAGAGAAACTGGACAGCCTTTGTGAACGTTACATTTTGGGAAAACAACACAGAGAAAGTTTTCCATCAGGGAAGAGCATAAGGGCAAAGGCACCTTTAGAGATCATCCACTCAGATTTATGTGGACCGATGCAAACTCCATCATTAGCAGGCAACCGATATTTCCTAACATTCATTGATGATTTTACAAGAAAAACTTGGGTATATTTCCTTAAAAACAAAAGTGAAGTGTCTGAGAAATTCCGAAATTTCAAGGCACTTGTGGAAAACCAAAGCGGGCTGCATATAAAAGTTTTGAGAACTGATAGAGGAGGTGAGTATATCTCCAAGGAATTCCTAAGATTTTGCAGAGAAAATGAAATACACAAACAATTTACAGCTAGGTACACTCCGCAGCAAAATGGAGTTGCTGAAAGGAAGAACAGGACCATCATGGATATGGCGAGGAGCATGCTAAAGGAAAAGCATTTTCCAAATGATTATTGGGCTGAAGCTGTAAAATGTGCAGTGTATATTTTGAACAGGTGTCCTACAAAAACAGTGATGAACAAAGTGTCGGAAGAAGCATGGAGTGGGAGAAAGCAAGGAGTCACCCACATGAGAGTTTTTGGATGTGTGGCCTATGCACACATACCAGATCAGCTAAGGAAGAAGTTGGACAGCAAAGGGGAGAAATGTATCTTCATTAGATACAGTGAGGAATCCAAAGCCTACAGGTTGTATATCCCATCTACCAAGAAGTTTTTTGTCAGCAGAGATGTTCAATTCATTGAGGAGGAAGCTTGGGATGGAAGCATAGAGAAAAGAGTGAATGTTAAAAACTGTTTGTCTCATGATGAAGATGATGAGGAGGTGGCTGAAATACATCCCCAAACAGCAGTGCCAACACAAGGACAGCAAGGGACACCATTGAGGATAAATGAAAGTGCTTCTCCAAGCACACCACAAGGAGGAAATTCAAGTGCATCTTCAAGCACTTGCACACCAAATGAAAGAGGTAAGAAATTTAGAAATTTAAGTGACATTTATGATGAAGGAATGAATTCCTTATTTGCCTTGTATTGTCATGTTGATGATCCTATTCATTTCGAAGATGCAATTAAAGATAAGAAATCGATAGAAGCTATGGATGAGGAGATGAGTGCCATAGAGAGAAACAAAACATGGGATTTGGTTGAGCTACCAAAAGGCAAAGAAGTCATTGGAGTCAAATGGGTTTATAAGACCAAGAGTAATGTTGAAGGCAAGATAAAAAGGCACAAGGCAAGACTGGTTGTCAAAGGGTACAAGCAGCAGTATGGGAGAGATTATGAGGAGACTTTCGCACCAGTTGAAAGAATGGAAACCGTGAGAGCAGTGTTGTCCATAGCAGCTCAAAACAAATGGAAAGTCTACCAAATGGACGTGAAGTCAGCATTCCTAAATGGAGTGTTAATGGAAGAGGTTTATGTTGAACAGCCTCTAGGCTATGAGAAGAAAGGTGAAGAGCACAAAGTGTGCAAATTGAAGAAAGCTCTTTATGGGCTGAAGCAAGCGCCAAGAGCATGGTACAACAGGGTAGATTCATATCTATTGGATAATGAATTCGACAAGTGTGAAGGAGAACCCACTGTCTATATCAAAGAAAATGATGGTAAAATTTTAATTGTTGTCTTATATGTTGATGATGTTATTTTCACAGGTAATGATGATCAGCTCATTGAGAATTTTAAATTAGTCATGAAGGAGGAATTTGAAATGACTGACATGGGTTTGTTGAGATACTTCTTAGGCATAGAAGTAGATCAAAATGAAAAAGGAATTTTTATCTCACAAGATAGATATGTAAATCAAGTGTTGGGCAGATTTAACATGCAAGAATGCAAGGCAGCAACCACTCCCACAGTAATGGGATTAAAACTCAGCAGAGAGGACAGTAGCAAGGATTTTGATCCTAGTTTGTACAAGAGTATTGTAGGCAGCCTTATGTATTTAACAGCTACTAGGCCTGACATTATGTATGCTGTTAGTTTAATTTCCAGATTCATGGAGAGGCCAAAGGAGGCACATTGGCAGGTAGCAAAAAGAATTTTGAGGTATGTCAAAGGTACCAAAATGTTTGGAATTTTATATAATGTCTCAGAACATTCAGATTTAATTGGATACACTGACAGTGATTGGGCTGGAAGTGTAGATGATCGGAAAAGCACTTTCGGTTATGTTTTTCATATGGGTTCAAGAGCCATTTCATGGGCTTCTAAGAAGCAGTCCATTGTAGCATTGTCTACAGCAGAGGCTGAATGTGTGGCAGCTACAGCAGCAGCATGTCAAGCAGTTTGGATGAGAAGAATGTTGAGGAGCTTAGGCCAAGAGCAGGCAAAAGCGACAGTGATTTTTTGTGACAATAGCTCAGCTATTGCATTGTCAAAGAATTCAGTGTTTCATAAGAGAACGAAACACATTGATACAAGGTTTCACTACATCAGAGAATTGGTGAACAATGGGGAAATTGTCCTAGAACATTGCAGGACTCAAGAACAGGTTGCAGACATCTTGACAAAGCCACTGGATCAGAAAAGCTTTGAATTTTTGAGGAAGTGTTTGGGTATGACCGAATGCCCAGCAGTTGAAATTAAAGGGGAGTGTTGAATATGTAATTTCAACACAGCCGTACCAACGCCCAAACCGCGCAGCAAAACCACAAACCACCTTGAGGGATATCGGACCGCTTTTGCGTGAAGGTAGTTTCCGTATATTTGAGCCCGATACAACATAGTTTTGACGCGTGGCTCTCCCCATACGTCAGCATACGTAAAATTTCGGAACGTAATGGTCAGTCATGTAATGGCTCCCGATATCTCCGTCCACCGTCCGATTGTTTCCATCGCTCTCCACCGTCGATTGCTCCAAACTTGCATACGAACCAACATTAAAGTTTTTGCGTGGAGTAAAAGTCAAGTCTCGTTGACCGCAGACTGTGTTATCAATACATTTAATAAATTGTCATAGGTGTAGGTAATGCATTTAGTCTTCATATACGACATATATTATATGTATTTTTTTTTAAAAAGAGCGTTGACCATATGTATTAAAAAAAAACCCATGGTAGTAGAATGTTTTTGTATTAAGTTTTTAATATTACGAGCCAAGTGAAATATATGCTCGTTGTTGTATTGGTTGCACATGGGAGAGTTGTTGCACGTAGCCCATAAAAACAGGGGAGCACACATGAAGCATGGAATTAATTTTGCACAGCAGTGCATAAAAGAAAAGCAGAGGAGCGCATTTGTTTTGTAAGCATGTGTAAATTTTGTTTTTACAGTAGTATGTAAAAGAAGGTTTTTACACCAGTAAGAAAAAAAATTTCACAGCAGTGAATGTAAATGAGAATTTTATCCAGCACAGTAAATTCTCAGGTGGAAACAGAGTTTAGTTTTTGATGGCTGAATGTAATTTTTGGTGAATCCCTCTCAGTAAAGAGGATGAAGTTTGTATCAGACATTTTGTTTTAATGAATAGAAATGTTTTTATGGTGATGTAATACTCTGTTCTTCAGTCATTTTTTTTAAAGCTTCCCTGTGCACAAAAGATCCTGTGGAAAGGAAACTCTGTGTGTTGTGTTCAGTTTTTATTCGTGTGTTTTTGGGATTTTGCCAGAAAAATCCCCAACATTTCTTATATAGATAAATTTAATACCTTAAAAAACTCAATTTAATTAATAAATTGTTTGCTTTTTTTTAAATGCAAATTAATTATATAATTGAGAAAAAATATAATTTTTATTATTTAAAATATTTATTATTATTAAAAAAAATTAATATCTTAAAAAATTTAACTTACTATTTTAGAAAAATTATGTTTATTTTAAAATAAGGTATTTAGATTTTTAAATTAATATTTACAAAATATTTATCTCACTATTTTTGTTTATTTTATAATTCAGTTTCGAAAATTTTAATATACTTATCAACCATTAAAAGTTAGTATGAATTTAAATTTTATAAAATATTTTAGAATATTTTTAATAATCGTTAACGACATAGTCTAACTTATAGATGAGATAGTCATTTTCACCAGAATTCACTAAAATTCGGCAATACAATTTCAATATTTTTTGTTATTTAAAATACATTTTGGCCGTAAAATCACATACATCGAAGAATCTGTTGCGCGCTCTGCAACCCCGCACCCTGCTGCCGTTGTGAGCGTTTCCTGCTGCGTGCCTGCGCCTGGCAGCGCTGCTGCTGGGCTGCCTCCCCCTCCTGCTCGTCCCCTCTCTCACCCTGGGGTCTCCTGCCCGTCTTCCTTGGGGGCCTGCAGCCCTTCCCCTCTGCCCTTCGCTGGAGCGCCCCCTGCGCTTCTGACCTTTCCTGCTATGGATCCGCCAATCCAAGATCAGGATGATCTGGAAAAGATGTTTGCCTCTCTCACTAAAGAGATTACCTCAGAGAAAATCCGCCCTACAGCCTCAAAGTTTATTAAGAAGCTCGATGAAATCCCGGAAGTTTCGCTCCCTCCCGCCCTCCCGAGGAGAGCTGCGGTAGCTTTAGCAGATTGTGGCCTGGTTGGCCAGTTCACCGGACTATGGCCCTCACCCCGCACAGTCCAACGCTGGGTGGAAAGAAACTGGAACTCAATGGTCCAAGGAAAGATAGCAATAAGGTTCTGTGGGAGGGGTTTCTTCACCTTCCTCTTCGAATCGGTGGAAGACCGTAATCTCATCTTCAGGAATGGTCCATACTTCATGGACACGAGAGGCCTGTATCTCAACAGATGGACCCCCGACTTTGACCCTGAGATGGATGTTCACAGTGCTGTCTCGGTCTAGGTCCGCCTCCCCCATCTGCCTCTTCACTGTTGGGGAGATGAATCGGTGAGAGCAATAGGAAACGATGTGGGGAAATATATTGACAGATCGGAGCCAAGGGAGAACATGCATGCATGTGCCCGGATATGTGTAGAAGTGGATTTGGGGAAAGGATTACCGGAAGCAATCAAACTCAAGGTAGACCAGTGGACGCACATACAGCAAGTGGACTACGAGAAGCTGTCGTTCAAATGCAAGGTATGTCATGAATACGGGCATTTTGCTAATAGATGCAGTAAAAATAAACCAATAGACTCTGATAATGCTGAAGGCCCGGAAGAAACATGGGAAAAAGTCAAGAAGAAGAAGTCAAATCCACCCCCTGGATCTCTCTCAAAACCCCTTCATGAATCCCCACCCCCCCGCTCCCATCCCTCCGGATCTGGCCCCTCTATTCCCTCTTCCTCCAACCCTTTCGAGTCCCTATCGGCAGAGGATCCCCCATCCCCCCCCCCCCCCCCCCCTCTCCGAGAGGCCCTATAGTAACCCCTCCTTCTCCCCCCCCGTCCTCCCCTCCCCCAACTGTTGAAAGAATCCTAACAAGGAACAAGACAAAGGAAAATATCACATCCACCGATCCACCCAGAAAAGTAGGAAGGAAGTCAAACAAAGAGATAAGGGATGAGAACGCAGCAAAGGAAATGGCCACAGGGACCCAGCAGCCAATGGATACTTATCTAGACAAGACCAAAGGGAGCGGGGAGAAGATGAAGGAGAAAAGTGGATCACACAACAAACAAAGTAAATGATGAATCTGGTCTCTTGGAACTGTAGGGGGATGGGCTCCTCCCTAAAAATCAACGCAGTCCGCGACCTTATCAAATCGGAACACCCAGACTTTCTACTACTTCAAGAGACCAAAATCAATGAACAGGACTTTCAAAGCACTGTAAAACGAAGCAGAAGATATGAAGGAATAGGATTGAGTGCAGTAGGTGCCTCAGGTGGAATAGGAACAACATGGGACAAAAGTAAATGGAAACTGAAAGATAGCAGGCAGAACAATTGGTGGCTAAGAACAGATATGCAAAACATATCCAATACTGAAGAATACACAATATACAATGTCTACGCCCCCCCCCACTACAGAGAAAAAGCCACTTGCTGGGAGTCAATCATCATGGACTTAATGAACACCCAGGACAGAAATATCTTCCTGGGAGGAGACCTGAATTTAATAAGAAATGTGGAAGAGAAGATGGGGGGGAATTTTTTTGCAGATCCTTCAAGGGAAGCATTACAAAAAATCATCCAAATCCACAGCCTTGTTGATATTCCCCCTCAGAACGGGCGCTTCTGATCCAGGTGGATGTTGGTGGCCACCCACCAACCCATTTGGACCCCCACAACTGTCTCTTTCAGTCTTTTCAGTTTCCTAAGTTGTAGCACAGTTTACTATTTTTAGCAGTTTTTCGGGTCCTGAACTTCCGGAGCCGTTTTGAGGCCCTAAACGACGTTTTTTTGGGATTCTGGGGCAACATGGGTCCATGGACCGATGTTGCCTCCCAAAGTGGTAGTACTCGGATAGATCTTTCTAACGAGCTATCGTGCGCGTCAAACGGAGATCGTATGCCAAAGTTACGACCC
Organism: Pinus tabuliformis; assembly: GCA_031772625.1. Lineage (NCBI taxonomy): Eukaryota > Viridiplantae > Streptophyta > Pinopsida > Pinales > Pinaceae > Pinus > Pinus tabuliformis. The sequence continues at coordinate 1,082,340,593 of CM062815.1, read as the reverse complement.
CGGGAAATTGATGTACCAATTTACCCAAACGGGGCCCACAATTTGGCGTTTCATCTTCTAGGGCTAGGTTTTGGAATGTGAAGGGTTTTCCGTTGTTTCTCAACAATAAATAGGCCTTCGAGCCTCATTGTAACTCAGTTCGGAACAGTTCAGAGGCATGTAGCCGCCACATCTCTTCTCAGAGATAAGCTACCATCGCCCTAGCTGGTTTCTTTCCATTTCTGTTTGTAAGCATATTTCAGTATTTTACAGTAATGAAATGAAGTATTATTTCCGCTGCATCTTTCTATATATGGTTATCGCATCTCTGTATTTAGGGTTATCTCTGTAATCTATTGCGTTCCCATTTAAATCCGGATCAGCTTCACATGGTCAAACAAGAGAACTGGCAAAAACAACATCAAAGAGAGGCTGGACCGTATATTGGTTCAAGAGAGAATCGTGGCCAACTTCTCAAGGATACAAACCACAATAATACAAGGATATATTTCAGACCATAAACCAGTGGCACTGCATCTGGTTAAAGGAGAAAACATGGGACCAATACCCTTTAAATATAATAGAGCGTGGGAAAACAGTGAAGACTTCATGAACTTGGTAAAGGAGAAATGGGCAACAGAAATTGTGGGCTCCCCGCACTACATATGGGAGACAAAGATCAAAATTCTACGGACAGCTATCAAGCAATGGGCAAGAAATTTCGCAACTGAGGAAAGAAAAAGGAAAATCGACCTCCAAAAGAAACTTGTGGAGTGGAACCAAGAAAAAGAGAAGGCCCAAGATACAGCAGAGGACTTAAGGAAGGAAAACGAATTGTACATGGAGCTGTACAATCAGAACCGAGCGGAAGAGGAAGAGCAGAGGCAAAAATCGAGGTGCCTCTGGCTCAAATCAGGCGATAAGAACACCACATTCTTCCATAACAGTATCAAACTGAGGAGAGCAGGGAACAATATTGGGAAAATTGCAATGGAAGGCAGAGTTCTAACAGAACAATGGGAGATCAAGGAAGCAGCGTCTAGTCACTTTCAAAATCTTCTATCTGCTGATCCCTATTACATGGAAAATCCGGAATTTCTAAATATAATAGAGAATAAAATATCAGAGGAACAAAATGCAGAACTAGAAAAGGAGATCACGAAGGAAGAAATAGAAAGGTCTATTCATAGCATGCCATTGGATAAGGCTCCAGACCCTGATGGATTTACAGTGGCCTTTTACAAAACCCATTGGGAAGTTATTAAGAAATATTATATTAGAATGGCAAAAAACTTCTTTACAAAATGCAAACTGGGCAGCAGCATTAAGTCCTCTCATTTAGCTCTTATTCCCAAAGACCCAAATCCCCAATCTTTTGATAGATTCCGCCCTATTTCTTTGTGTAACGTTTCCTACAAAATCATCACTAAAATCTTGGCGCACATGTTAAAAAAATCCTTCCCTCCCTCATATCCGAGAATCAAGGAGGTTTTGTCCCTAAGCGACACATAACGGACAATGTCATTCTCATCCAGGAGGCAATCCATAGCAGTTTATCCAGAAAGGAGAGCGGTATGATCATCAAGCTGGACATGGCGAACGCCTTTGACCGGGTAAACCACTCATTCCTCCAGGCAGTGCTAATGAAATTTGGCATTTCAGAGTTCTTCACAAGCAGGGTCATGGAATGCATCTCCCACAACTGGACAGCTCCCCTCATTAATGGAAGGCCCTGCACTGCCTTCAAGAGTTCAAGAGGACTGAGCCAGGGATGCCCTTTGTCACCCTTTCTCTACATTATTATGGCTGAAACCCTCAGCTTACATTTAGAGAACAAGCACAAATTAAAAGAAATCACAGGGGTGGATATAATCAGAGGATCTAAGGGAATCAATCACTCCCTTTTTGCAGATGACACTCTGCTAATAGGGGGAGCTTCCAGCATTATAGCTCGAAGGTTCAAAAGAACTCTGGAACTCTTCCTCCAAGCTTCAGGAGGCAAACTAAACAACAACAAGTGCATGATATACACTTGGAATGTGCCAAGAAATATAACCCAGAGAATCTCCACAATCATGGAAATCCCTACCCAAGGGAATTGGTCCCACTTCATGTACTTAGGACCTCCCTTAGCCAAGGATACAATCAAGGCTGAGATCTGGGCGAAAATAATCGAGAAATTGAGAGGGAAACTTCAGAACTGGGGAGTGTATTGGTTAAACTTGGCAGGTAGAACCATTCTTATAAAGGCCATTCTATCAGCCCTCCCAATCTATCAATTTGCTACCACCCTCGCCCCGGCAGGCATTCACAAGCACATGGAGTTGATCATCAGAAGTTTTCTGTGGCAAGGAGGAAAGCAAGACACAAAGAAGTTCAGCTTGGTGAAGTGGGATAAGGTCACTCTTCCCCTAGAAAAAGGAGGGCACGGAATCAGGATACCAAGACTAGCAAACATGGCAATGGGTTACAAATTGGTTTGGAGAATTCTCAATGAGAAAGGGACCTGGTGGACAGAGGTCATCAAGAGGAAGTACTTAAATGGAAGCAAAAGCAACATCCTTGCAGAAAACATCATTGAAAGACAGTGCACCCCTGTTTGGAAGCTGATCAAAAGGACTCTCCCTCATTTTAAATCTTGCATATCAAGAGCTCCGGGGAATGGTAAGGATATCAATATATGGGAGGACAGGATAATGGGCTCGGAGGCTAGGGCAACGCTCATTAACTACAGGCCACTGCAAAGGTGGATGGTAGAGGCAAAGATCAAAACTCTCTATGATATCTCCCTTTGGGATCAGAACTTCTGGTCTGGTTGGAGACCTCTTCCCCTCCCTGATGACCTCAAGAGCCTCTGGGATGAGCTCAAGAATTCGCTAATTGGCTCTGCCCCCACAAATAGAATGGAGGAAGACAAATTTGTTTGGGATCCTAATGGGGGTAACTACACAGCCAAAGAAGGCTACAAAGTTTTGCAAAACGCCTCAGCAATTAACAATTGGCCACTCCAGAGAGCAATATGGAGAACTGAGTGTCTACCTAAGGTAAAGATATTTAATTGGACCCTTCTGCACTGTAAAATTATTACTGCTGAAAATCTCAGGAAGAAGGGCATACAAGGCCCTTCAATTTGCTGCATGTGCAAGGATGCAGAGGAAAGTATTAACCACCTCTTTATAGACTGCTCCTTTGCAAAAGCTTGCTGGAATCTTATCACAAACCCCCTGAGCATCAGCAACCTCCCCAATCAGATCACTATCCTACAGAAGCAATGGGGAAATAGCTTTCCTCATTCCGGCAAATGCAAAGGTCTTGTCAAAAGGATATGGAACAGCATCCCCGCCAATCTTTGCTGGCAAATATGGATTGCCAGAAATAAGTGTATTTTCAAGAGAAAAAAGCCAAGCATCTCCAGCGTTCTAGCCAAAACGATGGCTCTTATCACCGAGACCATTGAGGCAAACGGCATTAACCAGGCAGAAATGGAACCAACGGATACAAGAGTCAAAGAGTGGATCAGAAAATTCAAATATGGAAGAGGATCTCAGAAGAAAGAAAATACAGGGAGGAGGAATATGGACTGGAAACTAAGAGGGACTAGAGAAGAAGTTAACAACTGGATTCATAACCAAAACCGCCCTACCCTCCACTTTGATGGGGCCTCAAAGAACAACCCAGGCCAAGCGGGAGCAGGTGGAGTTATCAAGGACTGTCAAGGGAGGAGTATAGTTACATTCGAATGGGGTCTGGGCATCATGACAAATAATAGGGCAGAGGCATACAGCCTCCTTCTGGGGACCTCCATTGCCAGGAGTCTTGGTCTGAGAAATCTTTTAGTCCTTGGCGACTCTGCAATCATCATAGCAGCCTTGACCACCAGGAAGGACTTCAGACAAACAACATTAAACAACATCAAAGCAAGGATAATGGAAAATATCAGGTCTCTTGGCGATGTCACCTTCAAACATATCCTCAGAGCAAACAACGTGGAAGCAGATGATCAAGCGAACAAGGCTACTGAAGGCAAACAGGTGAAGTCAAGGAGAATGACAAGGTTTATAGGAAAGACATCCCCTAAGCAGGCCTCCTTCATTGCCCCTCCCAAGAAACCCAGACACCACAGGTATAATCTCCTCTGTATTTGGCCCAAATCTCCCATCTGCTCTACCTGGTACCATCGAAATCTGAATCGCCCTCATGACCTGAACTACATCATTGAATCATATCTCTTTGGGATTCACTATCTGACATGCGCAGCCTTTCTCAGGGTATGGGACTGTGTTCTCTTCCTTCGCACACTCCTTGTCAGCAGCCAAATCAAATCAGCAGACCTCTCCCCTCCCAAGAACAGATCCTTTCGGTATCGAACCACGCATATGTGTATCCTCCATGATATTATATATGGCAGTTGGGCTCCAAGTAATCACACAGATCAGGGGAAAGCATCGCATCCTCATTTCGGCTCCAGCAACAGAAGGCAACCAGTGGAAGGCCTCATCCCTCGCCAGGATTCAGAGATTCGCAACGCGCTCTTGGTAACTGCAGTTTTATTCTCTGTTGGTTTATACTCACTAACTCTTTTGTTTCTGGATCACAGCAGTGTCTCAGGTATATCCCCGAAGCTTACCCTTGGCCCTCTGAGCTTGTCGCATCTCTCTCTTCTGTGTTAGCATTTCAGTGTCTTCCCTTCCGCTTCCTCTATAGCCCTGCTCATAGTCCTTCATCGGTCCTCCCAGCCCACAAGTTTCGACCCTCTGTGCGAAAGAATGGCTGATCAGCAGAATCCCCCAGCTGAGCAGGCTCAACCCAGCAACTTTTTGGACAACATTTTCAACAACAAGGAATGCACCATGTGTAAGGCCCACACTTTCATGATTAACAGCCTGACCAAGCAGCTGAAAGAGCAGCAAGATGACTATCACTCAGACAGGAACTCAAAGCGCAGAAAACTGGACAAAAGGAAGAATGAGATTGAAGCATTGAATGAGAGATGCAGCCACTTGGAGGCGGCCATGGAGCACATCCGCTCCCTTACCCAGAGCTACCAGGCGGAAGCTTCAACCAAGGCAAGTGTCAGGAATCCGGATGACTCAGTCACTCAACATTTCCCATAAGAAATGCATTGTAAATTTAGCTGGATAGGAGGTTCCTTTGTTAGGCAATATAGTCGCCTTTGTTTTGCTTTCTGTTTAAATCAAAAGAAGCAACGAGGAATATGGGTCTGCGAACCCACTTTTGATCCTCAGCCTTCAGAAATATCTCCCGTAGGTATTAGAAACTCTGTAATGCTGATTTTATAATACATAAGTACCCGACTTTGTTAAAAAAAAAAAAAAAAAAAACATTTTGAATGCATAAATGGATTCAACGCCCTAAAAACCCCTCGTGTACTCGAATTATGCAGATTAAACTATTTAAACTCAAGCTTTTAAAAATCTCCACACGATTTTGATTAAAATTAACTAGAAAAAATGTCATGGAAAAGGCAATTTCGTCTATAAGTTAGACTACGCATAGTTAACAAATCAAAGATTAAGATTTCTCTTAATATTAATCTTAAGTTTTAATAATATGATATTATTAATCTTAGCTTTAGTATTAATCTTAAGATTTAATAATATGATAAAATTGTTAATATTGTCAATAATATAATAAACCCAAAGACTTATGGATATTATAAACACAAAGGATTTATATTATAAAACCAAGGGATTAAAAATGTCTCATTTCAATAACCCAAGGAATTAATATGAAGCCCAAGGGATTAATATTATGAACGCAAGATATTATAAACTTAAAGAAATAACGTTAAACCCAAAGGATCGATACACCCAAGGGATTATTAATATTATAGACCCAAGGGATTGATAAACCCAATGGATTAATATAAAAAACCTTAGGGATTAATATTATAGACCCATGGAATAAATGTGGTTGACTGTTTTAGGGTTCATAATATTTATACATTCACACATGTTAACTATGATTTACTATTGTTAACATGGTCAACTATAGTCAACATGAGCATCATAATCAACTATAATCAACATGAATACCATGGTGAACCATAGTGTATGGTCGTGGTTGACCATGGAGGCTTACAGTGGATGGCCACGACTAACAATATTACTCTTGGGGCTTATAATATTAATCTTATGGTTTATAATCCTACCCAAGAGATTATTAATATTATAAACCCAACGGATTAATAAACCAAAGAGATTAATATTATAGACACAAGGGATTATTAATATTATAAATACAAGGGATTAATATCGTAAACCCTTGGGATTAATATTATAAATCCAAGGGATTAATAAACCTAATGAATTAATATTTTTTTCGCGAAAAAAAGCTCGTATTTTCATTCATTTATAAAGAATTCCAAAAATACATTCTGCATATGCAATCATATGTGCATTCCTTGGAAATTTCCATGTCCCCACATGGAGCTGCAATGAAAAAACAAAAAATATGTCCGCAAAATGCAGTGACTCATAATAAAAGTACCATTGAATTAATGTTATTAACCTAAGGGATTAATATATCCAATGAATTAATATAAAAAACCCAAAAGATTAATATTATAAACCCAAAAGATCAATGCAATTGACCATTTTAGGGTTCATAATATTTATACATTAACACATGTTAACTATGGTTTACTATTGTTACCATGGTCAACTATAGTCAACATGGGATTCATAATCAACAATAGTCAACATGAATACCATGGTGTACCATACTTACCTTGGGATTCATGGTCTATCTATAAGTGACCTACAGTGAACCATAGTGTATGTTCATGGCTGACCATGGAGGCTTACAGTGGATGGTCAAGGTTGACAATCATAATCTTGAGGTTTATAATACCAATCCTAGGGTTTATAAACCTATCATTTAATATATTAAACTTATGGTTTATAATGATATGATTTATAATATTAATCCTTTGGGTTTATTATATTGAGTTTTATAATGTTAGGGTTTTCTATTAAAGTTTAATATTGTGACATTGGGATGGCACAAAAATCTATCGAACGTCGCATTACGACAAACATTGTCTCAATGTGACAATCAATCTTGCAATCATGGTCGCAATGTTAGATTACATTACAATTTATTCAATGTCGCATTGCGAGAGTACAAAATTAGGATTTAATATATGATATTTGAGTTTTTAATATTGGGTTTATAATATTAGTGTTTAATATTGTGTTTATTGCACCAAGAGGCATTCTACAACCCAATATGAGGTAGTTGTCAAGCATAAATTCTTGACATTTAAAATTTAACAATTTTAATATAATATCAACGTCGGACCTAATTAAAAATCAATATAATTATTATGTATAAATAAAATATAAATTCAAAATTGATTTTACGGAAAGTGAAGTGGAATTCTGCCTGTGAGAAAGGGTGAAATAATTAAAGTAAAATAGTTAATTTAACGTTGGTGGACTCTAGATTTTGGATATAATATTTTAAAAAATAATATTTTTATTTTAAAACATAATATAATAATTTTTATTATTTTTTAATAAAATTACTCGTTTTTTATTAGGTTGAGAGGTTCTCTCATGCTAGAGACGTGTAACATTAATGTAAACATTTTAACTCAATAAAAAAAAATATGGTAGATATGTGTAGCTTAATGTAACATAATATAATGTAAACATTTTAACTCGATGAAAATAAAATAAAAACAACTCTATAAAAATTAATAATAAAGAAACAAAAATGACCCGTGATATTCATGTGGCATATAACCTATTTAAAGGGGAAATTAAACTAGCCTATATCCATCTTAGTTTGATGTTATATTTAGATACATAATTAGTTGTAGAAAATGATGGCATTGAATCACTTTAATATAATATACATTATATATTCTCTTAATTTATGTGTAATAATGTGCTATAAAAATAAAACTATGATAGATCTAGGATGTTCAATTTAGAAATGAATAAGCTTAACTATTTAAGAGAGTTGGGGTGAGGGGAGGAGGTGGGAGAAATATTAGGTAAAATGTAATAATATTACATTTTAATTAGTAATTCCCCCCACCCCATGTCACTTTTTATTGGGTAGTAATAGTAATATATATTGGGCTAAAAATATAATACTATAATATTATATTTTATCCAATATTTCCTCGGAGTTGTCTATAATGCGACTTTTTGGAGATTCCGGTGATGGAATCCGGCGGAAGAAATTGAGGTTAAATCTTGATTTGTTGTAGTTAAAATGGTTTTTTAACTGCATATTTGGATTCAGCACCCTGGAAAACCCCTGGGACGCTTTCATTGTGCAGAAACTACCTATCAAACTTGCGATTCCAATAAATTCCTGCCGGATTTCGACCGGAAAAACCCGCCGGAAAAGCTTTCAAAAAGTCGCGTTATAGACAACTGCTATTTCCTCTAACACGTCAATTTTTTTATCAAAAAATTTCTTTATATTTGTGGTTCATAAAAAACTTAGCTCCTATGTAAACATTTGATCCCAATATGGTAGAGATGTTGTAATGCTTAACATTTTGACTAGGTCAAAATAAAATAAAAAACACAAAATTAATATTTATAATTATAATTAATAATTAAACCAACGTTGATCCATCTTAACTCTCAATCTACTAAGCGCCAAAAAGAATCAAATTTCTTGAGACGCAAATCTAACTTAAAGTGAAAAGAGATTTGATCCCTCTCGGCGCTTGGTAGATCCAGAGTTAAGATGGATCTAGACTAATAATTTATAATAATGAGGTTTAATATTAGAGATGATAATATTAATCTTAGGATTTATTATATTGGGTTTTATAATTTTATGGTTTTATATTAGGATCTAATATTGTGATGTTGGAATGGCACAAAAAAAATTAACATCACATTGTGACAAACATTGTCTCAATATGACAATCAATATGATAATTTGATAATCTTAGGGTTTATATTCTTAGGGTTCAATATTAACCTTAGGTTTTAATATTAATCCATTTGGTTTATTAACCCCTTAGGTTTATAATATTCATATTCCCTTGGGTTTATAATCTTAATCCTAAGGTTTCATATTACTACATTGGGTTTATTAATCCCTTAAGTTTATAATATTGTCTTGAGTTTATAATATTAATCCTTTGGGGCTATAATATTAATAATCACTTGGGTTTATGAATCCCTTAATTTTATAATATTAATCTTTTGGGTTTATAGTATTATTTTAGGTTTATAATATTAATCCCTTGGGCTTATGATATTAGGTTTTACATTTTGGTTTAATATCACGACATTGGAATGATACAAAAATATATCAAATGTTGCATTGCAACACACATTTTCTTAGTGTGACAATTAATCTGATAAATCATTGTTGCAATGTTACATTGAATTGAAATTTATTCAGCATCGCATTGCATCATTACCAATTTGAGGTTTAATATTAGTGTTTATGATATTTTGGTTTTTAATATTATGTTTGTAATATTAGGGTTAATATTGGGTTTATAATCTATAATAGTGAGGTTTAATATTAGGTTTATAATATTAATTTTAGGGTTTATTATTTTGGGTTTTATAATGTTAGGGTTTATGAGTAACAAGCACTATGACAATCATTGTTGGAATGTTACATTACATTACAAAATTTTCAACATCACATTGTGACATTACAACGAGGCTTCATATTGTGATGTTTGAATGGTATAAAAATCAATCCAACATCGCATTGTGACAAACATTATCACAAGATAACAGTAAATCTGATACTAATTATTACAATGTTGCATTACATTATAATTGATTCAATGTCCCTATTAACATTACAAAATTGGGGTTTAAAATTAGGGCTTTTAGTATTCGGTTCCATATTGGGTTTATAATATTAAGGTTTAATATTAATGTTCACTGTATTGGGTTTAATATTAGGATTTATAATTTTGGGTTTATTAATCCCTAAGGTTTATAATATTAATCCTTTGGGTTTAAAATATTCATAATTCCTTAGGTTTATAGTATTAATAATTCCATGGGTTTATTAAACTTTTGGGTTTGTAATATTAATCCCTTGGGTTTATTAATCCTTCATATTTTTAATATTAATCCCTTAGGTTTATAATATCTTGGGTTTATACCCCGAATGCGGGTGGTTGATGGGAAGTTAATGTGGATATGATTCTGGCCTGGCAGGTGGCTGAGCCACATGGTCGTCTGCGCTCTCACCTATGGGAATTTAAGGCAGGCCTATGCCTCTTGGCCAGCATCATTAATCCACTGCACGGATCGAGATCTCCCTAGTAAGCTTAAAATAATGGCTTCGAGCCCTCCACAGACCTCCATTCTTCCTTTGAATTGATCTTGCTACCCTGTTGCAGCAGAGCCAAGCTCTCGCACCACTACAGGGAGGCGTTGCAGGCTTCTCTGCTGCGTCGACCTGGGAAATGGTCTTCACTTCTCCCAATCTATCCACTGCACCTTGCAATTTGATTCCTCGACCCCTGCCTCTGTCCCTGATTTGAATCCCTCTGTCATCTATAGTATTACCTCTGATGCTCTTGCCCCGCTCCCTGCCATCTCAACTCACTCTTCACTATAGCATCCCTCTCAGAGCAATATGCCTCATCGTCATCACCGCATGAGAAGCAGCCGTGGTGGTAGCCGCGGAAGAGCCAACCACCCCACTTCACCGCTTCCCTCTGCTTTGACTCCCCTTCGGCCTCCCTGCCCCCTAGCCCTTCCTCTTCCCGCTTCCTTGGCAGTCATCCGGCTACCCGTAGTGGAGGAGATCGAGATCATCCCTATGAGACTCTTTAGATTAATGAGGATAGCCAGATGCCCATTCTAAATGATACCACCGAGTCCGCTCAATTTCGTTTCCTTTGCTCCATGGACAAACCTGTAGTCATTGCCACTGTCTCGGTGGATTTCAGGGAGGAAGCTGGCATGCGCATTGAACCAGACCACAGCCCAACGAAGAACCTAGTTATTCCACCTCACAACACTGTTCAGAGGGTGCCGAGCACAAGCCATCAGCCGGAAGCCAAGGATCAGCCAACCACCAGCAGAACGAAGGCGTCGGGCAGCAAGGCCATTAACAAAGCCAAAGGCGTTCAAGAGGAGGCCAAAGCACCACACAACACTATGGGTGGAAAGCAAGCAGAGGATACTAATTTAGGTGAGTATGGGTGTCCGATTGTGGAAGAGAAGCCACCGTCCTAAGACACTTAGCATTCGCATGCAGACAGGTCACATGTCTAGCTTGGTATTTTGAGTTTTTTGTCTTTTCACTGTGGTTATTTTTGGCTATTAATTTTGAAAGTCACCATGACAGTAAATTTTGAGTTTTGGAGATGCAACCCCTGCATGGGCAAAATAAAATTGTCATTATCTCGTCTTCGGACTGGTTTCCCCACCCGGGTATTCTTGTTTTAGTTTTGTTATTTAAACTGGTCATATGGATGTCGGATTGGTTTCCCAACCTGGGGCAGTCTCATTTTAGTTTTGTTGTTTAAACTAGTCATATGGATGTTCTAGACCCGCAGAGTCCAGGGCCTCACTATACATTATGTTTCCATTAATAGATTTAGTCTTACAGAGAAAAAAAAATATCTTGGGTTTATAATATCAATTCCCTAGGTTTATTAACCTCTTCGGTTCATAATATTAATCCCTTAATTTTTTTATCCCTAGGGTTTATAATATTAATCCCTTGGGTTTATTTATGTCTTGGGTTTACAATATTAATCCATTGGGTTTATAATTTTAATCCCTCAAGCTTTTAATCTCTAAGATTTATTAATATCTTAGAGATTAAAAATAATATTAATAAATGTGGATACAACAAACCCTTCTAATTGTCCATTTGTTTCTAATATTAACCCCTTAGGTTTATAATATTAATCCCTTGAGTATTTAATCCCTAGGGTTTATAATATTAATGCATTCAATTTAGTAATCGCTTGGGTTTAAAATATGAATTTATAATATTGATCATTTTGGTTTATTAATCCCTTGGGTTTATTAATTCCTTGAGTTTATAATATTAATCCATAGGCTTTGTAATCCCTATGGTTTATAATATTAATCCCTGGGGTTTAATCGTCCCCTGGGTTTTTAATATTAATCCCTTGTGTTTATAATATTAATCCACGGGGTTTATTAATCCCTTGTGTTTATAATATTAATAATTTTTTGTGTTCATTTTCCCCTTCGGTTTATAATATTAATGCCTTTGGTTTTTAATCCCTTTGGTTTAATAATATTAATAGTCCCTTGGGTTTATAATCTTAATCCTTTGGTTTAATATTAATCCCTTGGGTTTATAAAATTAATAATCACTTGGGTTTATGAATACCTTGAGTTTATAGTATTGATTCCTTGGTTTTATTTATCCCTTGGATTTATAATATTTTTTTGCGTTTATAATATTAATCCCTTAGGCTTATAATATTAATAATCACATGGGTTTATCAATCCCTTGAGTTTATAATATTAATCCCTTGGGTTTATAATATTAGGTTTTATATTTTGGTTTAATATCGTGAAATTGGAATGATACAACAATATATCAAACATCACATTGCAACAAACCTTGTCTTAGTGCGACAATCAATCTGACAAATCATTGTCGCAATGTTACATTACATTCCAATTTATTCAACGTCGCATTGTGAATTACCAATTTGGAGTTTAATATTAGCGTTTATAATATTTTGGTTTTTAATATTAGGGCTTGATATTGGGTTTATAATTCACAATAGTGAGTTTTAATATTAAGGTTTATATAGGTAATAGAAAATTTATTATGGGCTTTATAATGTTAGGTTTTATGTTGAGTAACAAGCAATATGACAATCATTGTTGGAACATTACATAACATTGCATTTTTTTTCAACGTCGCATCGTGACAAACGTTGTCACAATATAATAATCAATATTATCCTCATTGTCACAATGTCACATTACATTACAATTTATAATATTAAAGTTTAGTATTATGGTTTATTATATTGGTTTAATATTAGGGTTTATAATGTTGGGTTTATTAATCTATAGGGTTTATAATATTAATCCTTTGGGCTTAAAATATTCATAATAGATGAACCTCCAAATTAGACACAAATTTAGGCCCACCTAACCTTTCCTAAGAACATAAAGGATATATTAAATCTTTCCTTCTACACTTAATAATGTATTTTTTAGCTTTAATATGTTTTTAGGAAGGTTTAGAGATAATTGCATATTATGTGCCTACTATTTCTTATTTTTGTATAATATTATGAGAATATTGGGCAAACTATGAATATTTGGAGGAGGCGATAATATAGGGACTTTCTCCCTACTACATGATGGAACAAGATTGGATAATAAATTAACTGAATATCATGAATTTATTGACAAATTCTAGAACTCCATTGATTGAGAAAATGTAGGGATGTGTTCCCTGCCATTTAATGAAGATTCCTATTGTTGGGAACCAGATCCACTTTTTGAGGGATTTTGGAGGGAAAGTTGGCTCTGCTTCCTAATCTATTTGTATGAGTACCAATTCAAATTTCCCTATAGCGACATGTATTTTTTAGTCTTCTTATGGAGAAAACTTGTTATTTAGCAGCTCCACTTTCATTTCTAGCAAGGATGTACTTCGAATGATTCAAATAATGAAGTTGGGTGCCATTTTTAGCCTCTAAAGCTTGGCTTCCTCCATAGGAATCTGGGTTTCCTTGGGCTTGGCCATCCCAGGAGCCACAAAGCCCTCTTGTACAATTTTTTTATTTCCTTTGAATGTGTTTTTCACTTACATCTCTTATTTATGCATTTACTATTCATGTTTCTTTTGTTGTAGGTCATATTGGTTAAATGATTGAAGTGAGTTATTTTGAAGGCTATTTACAAAGTCACAAGAATGTGCATCCTTATAAAAACTTTTAAAATTCATATTCATCATTAAGATACTTGGATTGGTTTACTAGTTCACAAATATAGAATTTTTGGAAGTCCCTTGTGGCAAAATAGTATTATTGTTTTGCTATTTTTTAGAACATGTTTATGAGCTTCATTTGAGTTTTTCCTCTTGTAGTGGGTCATAAACAAATTCAAGTTAAAATTAATTACCCCATAGAATTTTCACTTTATTAGATTAGGCATTTGGTAGGTTAACTGGCCCACTAGTTCTTGAATTTTAGGTTTTTAGAGTAGTAATTTTATGTTATTTTGTTTCATGTGTTAACATGAGTATTTTGGAGTGGTTCCACTTGGAATGGAGTCCTATGACATCCTAATTAATAATAATAATTTTCCCATCTCATTTTCATTTGATTTACTTGGGAATTCAGTAAGTTATCTCACTCCTATAAACAAATAGGGTCTCCTATAGCACCTCTCGTAGCACCTCTTGTAGCACTCCTATGGCATGTGTAAACTTGACTAGATCTGCTCCAAAGGCTTGCTTTTTGTCTCTTAGGCTTGAATAATGACTACTAGGCTCCAAAACCATGAGCAAGTAATACCAAAAACATCTTAACCCTTGCCTCTTTTCCATTTCAATTCACCTCTGTAATTATGGTTAGTGGACAAATTCATGACTTGAAGAGCATAATGATGATTTTCATTATTACTTTATGAATCACCTTGTGAACTTTGTTGAAAAATATATATCTTGAATGCAGTGATTGAAGAATGATTTCATTTCATTTCATACATCTTAAGTTATGGTTTCCATTTCCAACATTGTTATTTCTATTACATAGACTAGGCTTCCTTTTGATGTACCATTTACACTCTGAAAATAGGTTAATTTGTACATTTATACAAATAGGATTAACATTTACATTCATGCAAAGTAGAATAATCTTTCTTTTATGCAAAAGTAACTAGGAATTACTCTCTGCAAAACATTTCCATTTCTGCAATTAGTTTAGGCTTGGATTTCATGGCATCCACTTCATTGCATTAGATCAATGAAAGAAGGACACATTGCATGTTGCACATATAGTGTCTACACCTCTTAATTTTGTACGATCCCCGAGTTGATAATTTAATTTTGTAGCCTTATGAATTGCAACATTCTTTTTGCAATACTAGGGTTCTTCATGTTTTGGCATTGTTGTCAAGGAGGTGTTAAAGCATGCATTGTTTTATTCCCTAGTTGATTCATTCCTTTAAATTTTTTCCAAAAAAAGAAAAAAATAGGAATATTTCATTACATCATTCTTATTCAAAAAATTCTCTGACACCAAACCCCCCATTTGACCATGTGGTGCAATAAGAACCACATCACCATCCACTTTTGTAGGTAGAATAAGAACAAGTGGCAGAGAAGGTAGAAGAAATGGATGGAGATGATGACAATAAAGAAGATACTCTTGTATTTCCCATTCAATATACTGATGTCAGTGTGCATATGAAGAACATCGCTTCATATTTCCTTCCCAACTTCCATGGTATGGGGTTAAAGGATCCCAAAACCTTTCTCTTTGAATTTGAAATCCTTTGTAGATCTTATGGTTACTTACTAAACACTCAAAAATTGATATTGTTTCTGGAAAAATTGAAGGATATAGCTCTTAAATGGTTCATGAGTTTAGGGAATAATTCGATAAGATAATGGAATGATATGCAAAATATATTTCTAGAAAAATATAAAGATCATGATACTAAAGATGAATATTTAGAATGACTCAAAAAAAATATGAGAGCCTTGAGGATCTAATAGAGAGATTTATATATAATGTTAAGAGGGAAAACTACTTGATCTCATGAGTATAGGTGTGTATACCATTTATCATTTGAAGAAATTTGTGAAATATGAAAGTGCATATCAAGAGGAAGGGAAAGAGTAAGTAAATCAACATCAAGATCGATAAGTCAAGTTGAACTTGGAAATTTGCTTGATATCTTTAAAACATAAATTCGTAGCAATCTAAGCAAATAAGTAGATGTTAAGAATACAAGATGAGCAAAAGGAATATGTTGATATATGTGTTTTCCATGCAGAATCACATGCTATTAAATATTATCCATCACTACCAAGGTTGAGGGAATTTTACCAAGATGACATTGAAGAAAGTCAATCACCAAAGCAATTATGTTATGTAGCTCTAGAAGACCATGGGAGCCTAGTCAAATTGATATTATGCAAGAACCTAATTCACAATTTCAAGTTCATGCAAATCCATCTCAAGGTAATTGGAAAACACTCTTTCCTTGGCAACCTTGACCCTCTCAACCCCAAAACTAATCTTGGAAACAAGGTTGGAAAGGAACTTATGGGAGTGATTTGCAATATCCTAAATATTTTCCTCAATATCCTCCATACTCAACTCCATGTTATCCCTACCATCCACCTCCACCACAACCACAAACTCAACTACATCCATCTCAAAGATCCACTCCCACTCAACTACATGTACCACCATTTCTAAACCCACAAAGGGAAGTAGCTCAACCCACTTACAATGTTGAGGTAAAGTACTTCCAAACAATTCATCTAGATCTAAATTTTATTCATCTTAGATCAAGAAAAGTATTGCAGAAAATGCATTCTCTTGATTTCATTAAAGGAAAACATTAAAAAATATAAGATTCATATGAGATTAAGAAAGTTTTATCATTTTTACAATTAGATCTTCTATATGTTCAAGAGAATGATCAGAAAATAGTAGAATATTTGAATGGAACATAAAAATAAGGCATGAAGAATAATCTAGATGAGAAAACGAACCAAGGGTATTAAATATATATTGAGTTTTGCTTCCATAAAATCAACAAGATGGAGCATCACACTCTTCTTCAACAATTATTGGATCTCATCTCAATAAAATCAGTTGGTCTCTCATATTCAGGTACATTTCAAAGCATATATTTCATGCCTAAACATGATTTTATCTGTCACAATGATGTGCACATGGCTCCATTAGAAGTATTCCTATACTTGAAAGAGATTTTGTTTTTTCAAGTAGAGTAGGTAAAAAAAATAAAAAATGAACAAGAGGAAAAGAATAAGATCTCAGGTGAAAACCTCTTTTGAATCGCAATAACTTAGCTCATAGATTGAAAACCTCCTAGAGAAGGAAAGTGGGTTGGAAAGAAAAAGGAAAAAAAAAGGAAAATGTTCTAGGTGAAAACCTCCTTTCAAGTGCCTAGGTAGACCTACTAGTTGAAAACCTCATTGAGGGAACTAGTAGGCCTAAGAAGAAAGAAAAATAAAATAAAAAATGAAAAGTAAAAATAAAATATTTGCTCCATGTATCTCTCTCTGATGAATGCAGATGCTCTCCAACCTTTGCAAGAAACAAAAACAAGTTAGCTACCAAAACAAAATTTGATCAAAAACCTAGTCAAAGAAAGTCAAACTTGGGCTTTCTCCTCCTTTTCTCAGATGCTCCAATAAGACCAAGGCCATGTCAATCCATCACTCTCATCCATTTCCAACATCCACCCATCATTCCCAATCCTTTCCCATTCATTTTCCTCATTGTCCTAAAATTCTACAGGAAGGTTATGTTTTGCTACAGGACTCGCAAAATACACAGGGTAAAAATTGTTTTGACCATATATCAAAACACATGCATAATTTTTCCGAGTTGCTTCATGTGGAGATGTATAAGGATTACGGTATCATTCTCAAGGGATTTCAGCAAATTCCAATGCATATTTTTCATGAAATTGGCCTCCAATATCACGTACAACCATTTTAAATTTTTTTCGTGATTCGTTCATCCATTGGACAAGATTTTTTATGGGGAGGTGCATAAGGATTATGGAAAAATTCTCAAAACAATTTAGGTTAATGTAATTTACCATTTGGGATATATGGATAAAACACTTCTACTATAGGAGCATTCTAGAATTTCTACAGGAATTTTCCATAATTCCTATAGAAAGTTACTGAGCATGAGAAAGGGAGACATATTTGAACTTTTTTATCTAGGGGAAATAGGAGTCTATAGAAGCCCTTGATATCTATCCACTACATCAACCTTCATTTTACCTCCTCTGTCCCACTAAACATCCATAAAATCTAACCCTCCACCTTTATTTTTACCCATTACCATCACTAAAAAGCTCTCAAACTATCACCAAAAATTTTCCCATGAATTATCAATATTTCTGAAGCCCATAATCAAATAAATTTATGAACCTGAGGGGCCTATGTGGCTACTACAGGAAGACATGCAGTCTTGTAGCAACTTTCACAGACCCCAAAGGACACAGTTTGAAGCACCAGATTAAAGAACCAACCATCGTGAAGGAAATGGAGAGTCATTTACTTGATTTTGAGTAGCTAAAGGACCCTTTGTCAACTGCTACCATATTCTTGATCACTCAACAAATAGCGGCATCTGATTCAAAGAGAATCTTCATGAGGGACAAACCTTCATCATCAAGAATCAGTAAAAAATAAAACATAAAAAAGGACATATCTTTCTCAAGAAATTGCAAAAGAAATGCACAACAACCTTACCCCTATTTAGAAATGGCATATGATTAGCTACAATGCTCACATCAAAAGCATCTCAATGGAAAAGAAATAAAGGAAACAAGAAAACTTGGAGGACCTATACCATATTATCACATGTAGCTTCAGGATCATCAAAGGCAATCACCACAACTACAACATATTGCAGAAAAAAACACTCATGTAAGGCACAAGTACGCAACTCTCTAATCCCACCCTTTGAACCTATTCTAGCTTGAGAAAACATTAGAAGTGTGAGAAGGAAAGGTATTTTATAACCAAAATTAATAACAAGAAGCATCAATATTATCTATCAAGTCACTTAACAACCACTCATGTGGGATATAAATGAGACAAAAGTGAAAAAAGGACTTAAGAAAGTGGGATGTTATCATGGAGTTCAAAAAGTAGTTAGGGGCCAAATCATATAACTCAAAACAATTTGAGTTTATTTTGCATGCAATGAAAATAAAAGAGAAAAAATAATGAAAAAGTAAATAAAATTAAGAATAAAATAATAGAAAGGTGGAAACACCACCTCTGGGCATGCAAATAATAGTTTCTATAGGATTTAGGTTGGTTGCTACAGGAGTACCATAAGTGCTACATGATTACCATAAGTTCTACAGGAGCACCAAAACTGCTACATAAGTACCAACAATGCTATAGGAAGCTAATAAAGAGTTACATGAAGAAAAATATTTCCTAGAATAGTCATTAGAGCCTTGGGAAGCAAGAAAATATTCAAAGGAAATGGCAAGGTTGCAAATAGAGATGCTACAGGACCAAAACAAAACTGCTACAGAAAGAAAAAGAAATGCCATAGGAGAAACAAGGAATGTTACAAGAAGGGGCAGCCACATCAAAAGGGAGAGAAGAAGACCTCTAAGGACTTTAGGAGCCTGATCCACAACCTGACCTTGAATCCTAATACAAATTCATTAAGGATGGGAGAATTATACCCACCAAATTTGCAATACCAATATTCTTTGAGTTAGAAAGGGAAAGAGGTAGAACTCACATATGGGTGAAAATTGTAAAATACAATAAGGTGGAGGATGTGGGCCTCATGGAAAAAAAAAGTGCAATAAATGGGTAAGGAATTGGATGAATTGAGGCTAAAGGAATTAGTCATGAAGTAGCAACTGCATTTAGACAACAAAACACTTAGAGATAAAATATAGGAAAAGGACGCACAACTTGCCACCATGGCAAGTTTTTCCATGAAGGCCATCCAACGAAAGAAGCCATCCAAATCATATTCCATTGATCTATGGAAGGAAATTGCATGAAAATACGTCCTGAGGCACAAAATAAGAACAACAGGGAAAGAAGTTGGATAGGTTTCTTAGAGGATGAGCAAGAATTTCAATAAGGGGGTATGGTGGGCCTCCAAATTAGACACAAATTAAGGCCCATCTAACCTTTCATAGGCACATTAAGGCATTAAGGGTCATTTTCAGTGCTTTACTTAGGTATTTGGCAAGTTATCTCACTCATGTAGCAAAACAGGTCCTGATGTTGCACCTCCTGTAGCACTCATGTAGCATGTGTAAACTTGACCAAATCTGCTCCAAAATCTTAGGCTTGAATAATGACCCCTAGGCTCCAAAACCATTATCCAGTAAGACTAAAAACCTCTTAATCCTTTCCTCTTCTCCATTCCAATTTACCTCTAAAGTTATGGTTAGTGGACAAATTCATGACTTGAAGAGCATAATGATGTTTTTCATGATTACTTTATGAAGCACCTTATGAACTTTGCTGACAAATTCTATCTTGAATGTAGTGATTGAAGAATGAATTCATTTTTTTTCATACATCTTAAGTTATGGTTTCCATTTCCAACATTGTTATTTCTATTGCATAGACTAGGCTTCCTTTTGATGTACCATTTACACTCTGCAAATAGGTTAATGTTTACATTTTTGCAAATAGGATTAACATTGACATTCATGCAAAGTAGAAGAGTCTTTCCTTTCTACAAAAATAACTAGGATTTCATCTCTGCAAAAGTAATTAGGTTTCCTTTCTACAAATAGAGTAATGTTTCTATTTCTGCAGTGAGTTTAGGCTTGGATTTGATGGCATTCACTTTATTGCATCATATCAACGAATGAAGGACACATTGCATGCTACATATATAGTGCGAACACCTCTTAAGTTTGTATGAACCTCGTGTTGATAATTTAAGTTGGTAGCCTTGGGAATTGTAAAATTCTTGTTGCAATACCACGGCTCATAAATAATATTAATCCCTTGGGTTTATAGTATTAATGATTCCTCGTGTTTATTAATCCCTTGGGTTTGTAATATTAATCCCTTGGCTTTCTAATATTAATCCCTTAGGCTTATAATATTAATCCCTTGGGTTTTTAATCCCTAAGGTTTATAATATTAATTCCTTGTGTTTATTTATGCCTTGGATTTATAATATTAATCCCTTGGGTTTATTTATTTTTGTAAGCTTGGTTGGACTACACCTTCATCATGTCCAATATATCACCCCAGTTGGGGCAGGGAATTGAACTTGTGACTTCACATCAAGGAGTGCCTTAACAGAGCATCCGATCACCATCTATCCAAAACCCTGTAGACAATCCCTTGGGTTTATTAATATCTTGGGCTCATAATATTAATCCCTTGGATTTTTAATTTCTAAGGTTTATTAATACCTTCAGTTTATTAATAATATTAATAAATGTGGATTTAGAAGATCCTTCCAATTTTCCATCTATTTCTAATATTAATCACTTGGGTTTATAATGTTAATAATTCCTTGGCCTTATTAATCCTTTGGGTTTGTAATATTAATCCCTTGTGTTTATAATCCCTAGGGTTTATAATATCAATCCCTTGGGCTTTTAATCCCTAGGGTTCATAATATTAATCCCTTGGGTTGATTAAGCCTTCATATTTATAATATTAATCCATTGCATTTATTAATCCCTTGGGTTTATAATATTGATAATTCATTGGGCTCATTAATCTCTTAGGTTTATAATATTAATCACTTGGGTCGATTAATCCCTTGTGTTTATAATATTAATTCCTTGGGTTTTTAATCCCTTTGGTTTATCAATCGCTTGTGTTTTTAATCCCTATGGTTTATAATATTAATCCCTTGGGTTTGTACTATTGATCCCTTGGGTTTCTAACATTAATCCCATGGGTTTATAATATTTATTCCTTCGGTTTATTGATCCATTGGATATATAATATTAATCCATCGAGTTTATAATATTGATCCCTTTACGAATGATATAATTAATCCTTAAGTTTATAAATCCCTTTGGTTTATAATATTGATAATCCATTAGGTTTATTAATCCCTTGGGTTTATAATATTAATTACAAGGGTTTTTAATATAAATACCTTGGCTTTATTATATCATATTATTATAATATAATAATTAATATTAATAACTATTATTATAATTGATAATTATTATCATAATTATAATATAATAATATTAAAAATATGTTATAATATAATATTTATTTTATAATTTTATTATTATTGTCATATATTTATTAATATCAATATTAATTTTAATATTAAATCCATACCATTAATGCCTATCGGCATATTGCAACTACGTTTACTAACATGGTTGTACATGTGATTGTTATATGCCTATCGACATATGTCAACCATATCTATTAATGTGTAGTGCTAGTTAACTTGAACTTGATTTTTGAGGTTCTACCATCTTTTTCTTATCGATAATTTTTAGGTGATATAAATTGTTGAAAATGAAACAAGATGATGGAGCTTAGTGGAAAGGAGTCGCCTTCACTAAGTGGGCCCGCAGGCTATTTTTGGCGCAGAGTCTATTTTTAGACTATGTCTATTTTTAGACATATGGATCATGGTCTATGAGTTGTAGGATGCTATTTGTGGATGATTGGTCATGTTGGTAAAAATAGATGGACTTCTATTTTTAGACATATGGGCGGAGTCTATTTTTAGACTGCCAGGCTAAAAATAGAACAGTCGAATATTATTAGCTCTTAATAATATTTGGACTATAAACATTATCTTATCCTCTTGGAGCACTTCAATTCGAGCTACGGATGTGGCACATGCAACTATCAGAAGGAAATACACTTTTCTTATGGGTCAGTTGAGCTATCCCATGATGGACTTTAGTTAGAACTCAAGTGATTGAGTTTGGTGGAGTTGATTGAGGAGTTGATGGAGTTGTGTTCAGTTTGACTTGGTTGAACTAGTTGTATTTAGTCTAACTGCAGAATACACTAGTGATGAGTGATGTGAATTAATTATTAATTAATTCACTAATTATTAACTCATAAAGCAACTAAAGAATACATCAGTTAACTCAGTGCATGGACAGTTCAGTGGAGACAAGTGTTAGAGTTGAGTGAAAGGGCAAGACAGCTGTCAGTTGTGACTGTAGTTGTGCATGAGATTTGCACAATCAATGGATTGAGTATTGCCAATGAGGATTGCGTGGTTCAGCCAAGGGAAATACGAGTTTGGATCAGCCATTCTCATCTATTCTCATGCAGGATTGCGCAGTGGAGGCAGGCAAGTAGCGGAGGAGATTTGAACCGGTGATTGATTCAGATCTGAGCTAGTTTGTGTGTAACAGGTGGAGATAGTACTGAGTACTTGTGAGGAGTATTGTACTATGTATTGTTACATGTTCTAAATCAATATAATATACATATAGTTGGGGGTTTTCAGTTGTATTCTTTCCCAGTGATATACTGTGTTGATAGGTGTGATTGATGCTTCAATGTGCGCATGCGATTGTTTCTAAATACTACAAATTGATGATCAATGGTAGAGGAGGTTATGTATTATGCATGCATTCCGGAAATAGTGTATAATCAGGATAATCTCTGTGAAAAAGTGTCATATTATTCAAAATTTCTACATGGTATCATAGCAGAGTTGATCATCAGATCTATTATTCAGAAAGTGGTTACATTTTATTTCTTCAAGCAGAGTCTGTAATCGGGCCAGGTAGCCTCTAGATTCATCCTTCCTTTGGAAGGTGAGATATCTGGTAAAAGACCATACAGTCAATCTCTGTACGAGAAATACTTTGTTCTCACGAATCTTAGATCAGAAGCGGTTGACTTTTGAGCTGGTGGAATTCGAATTTGCAGCAGTGTTTTCTTGGTGTCAACGTTGCAATGTCTTTCAACGGATTGTGATCGGAGTATGCTCTTGAAGGTAGCTCAAATTATATTGCATGGAAAGACAGGATGGAGGCGGTGTTAGATGACAATGGGTTGAAGGAGTTCATAGAGGCTGAGGTCCCAAAGCCTACTAATGCTGCTCACGTTGAGGTTTGGCAAAAGAAGACAGAAAATTGTCGAAGGATTCTGTTGGAGGGCATGAAGGATCACATTTTATCCAGCCTGCATGGAAAGGCTTCTCCATACTTGATGTGGAAAGCATTGACAGATTTATTCTAAAGCAAGAGCGACCAGAG
The DNA here is from genome assembly GCA_031772625.1 of Pinus tabuliformis. Classification (NCBI taxonomy): domain Eukaryota; kingdom Viridiplantae; phylum Streptophyta; class Pinopsida; order Pinales; family Pinaceae; genus Pinus; species Pinus tabuliformis. The sequence continues at coordinate 1,082,316,693 of CM062815.1, read as the reverse complement.
GAAGTTGGCGCTCAAGGATAAACTCAGAAACATTAAGTGTGAGAATGGAGATAGTATGCCCAAGTATCTCACGAAGTTCACCCAATGTCGGGATGAGTTGGGAAGTGTGGGGGTGACTGTCGATGGTGAGGACTTAGTGAGCTTGGCTCTTCTTGGTCTTCTGAAGAGTTGGCATTCCTATCAAGACTCTGTCAATGGTCAGGAGAAATTTCCAGGATGGGAGAGACTTTGGTCAGATCTTGTGCAAGAGGAGATCAGGCAGAATACCAGGGATGGATCTTCATCAAAGGCATCTGATGAAGAAAATTGTGCTTTGGCTGCCAAAGCAAAGAAGGGGAAGGAGAAGGGTTCTCTTTCCGAATCTAGTTCTTCCAATGATGGGAAGAAGGTTGACAAATCAAAAGTGTGATGCTTTCATTGTCATGAGGTGGGCCATTATGCTGCAAATTGTCCACGGAGGAAATCCAAGAAGGGATCTGGGGAAGGATCTGAAGGTGAGGCACTTGCTTCACAGTTTGAGTTGGATTTCACACTCTTCGCATGCATGGTTTCATCCATGGTGGGAAGTGGTTGGTTTCTTGACAGTGGAGCTTCTTTCCACATGACCGGTGACAAGAGTTTGTTTAGTACTTTGGAGAAGAAAGATCTCCAGATACTCATAGCGATGGGTAATGATGAGAAGTATAGTGTCTCAGGTGTAGGCACGGTTATTTTTCAGAGGGAGCATGGAGCTCGCCTTACCTTGACCGATGTCAAGTATGTACCAGGACTAAAGAGAAACTTGGTGTCGATCGCGATGCTAGAAGACAGAGGCTGTGATGTAGTCTTCTGTAAGGGAAAGGTTTTCCTTAGACATGTCATCACTAGACAGGTGAAGCAGATTGGTTCACGGGTCAAGAACCTATATGTTCTTGAGGTTCAAGATGCATGCAAATCCTTGAGCAGCGAGGCAACTAATGGAGACTTGGTGGTTGAGAGGGATCGTATATTACCTCTCAACATGCAGAGCTAGAAGAAGTCTCAGACGATTGTGGAGGAGCCACGATTGGTGCAGCAGCTTTAGGAGGTTGTGGAGCAGCCACAACAAGGGAAGATGAGAGGAGATCGAATAGAGACATCTACTCATGTAGAGACCTCCATGATGGCGAAAGTGCAGACGTTAGAGACAATCTCCCTAATCTGCCAGCAAGCTCTTCAATGTCTTGATCAACTTCCCTTTCTTCTGATCTGGGCGCATCAGTCATTAAACTGATATTTCATTTCATTAAAAAAAAAAAACCACTATCTGGCTTTATTAACAAACAATGACTCTTCAGGGAATTCTTAAAAAAAATATCCCATTGGTGGACTTACGCACACAATATATATATATCCACGTTAAATATACCCACGGTATATTCTCCCCTTCCTCTTTGGCATCGGCGACGGTTATAGGCTAGGATTTACAATGGACAAAGGCTCGTATATTATGGACCGATGGCTATATATATATATATATATATATATATATATATATCTTCTCTCTATACTGTTTTCGGTTGGTTTCGGTCGATGTATATAAAAGTCAGCAATCGCTCAAGCAATGATCTTCATTCCTCCGAATCAACGGACCCGATACACTTATATGTAGCCTTTAATACTTTGGCAGTTCCGCTATTCGGTGGTCGATTCAATTAACAACTTCCCTGCCTCCAAAATAACAGACTCGACGATATATATACATCGCAGTTTATATCATTTCGGCTCCTAAATTCGGAACTCGGCCCTTGTTGCGTTATGGCTCCTTTCGATCAGAAAGACTTTGTAAACCGAGCATACAACTAACAGTTCCAAGGATCTCCCTACGCCGATATAGTCTCGGAACCAAGACTGCAAGAACTTACAGTTGTAAAGTTTCAAATCCGCTACATCCACTTAATGGGAATTTGCAAGAGTTCTTAGGATAACAAAGACATATGCGCAATTATAAAACCAAGCCTGTATAAACATAAAACGAAAGGGAAAATTATTTCAAGGATTAATATACAGTATTTTCCGCGTGATGAAATAGGAACCATTCAACACCGTCGGCACTATCCAATAATCTATGCATGCATATTACAGAGTCATTAATAAGAGACGCCGAGAGAGTAGATTTTCTTCTTTAAAATAATGCTAAGGTGCTCACTTCTCTCCTCTCCTCTGTCTCTGAGAGCTTTGCTGCCTCTTTATTTATAACTAAGGATAGGCCCTCTCGGTCCTTATCCGATACAAAGAAAAGCATGCTTTACAGAATGATTTAAAGCTTGAAGGCTTTGTTACAAATAGCATGATTTATTGCTAGAATTTATTCTATTTTTAACTAAGAAAGCATATAAATCGCAGGCTAAAGGACCCCACTCTCTTGCCTGTAGATTTTTTTTTGGATTTTTGGATTTTTGGAAGATTTTTCCCCTCTGAGTCACATGCTCCCGCATCAGAATCCTGAGGACAAAATTCTTCATGGGCTCCTGTCCATGAGCTCATCTACAAATTTGCCCACAATTTCTGTAGAATGTCTTCTGTAACCCAAGTAGCTTCAGCGATCGGCTATCCCTTCCATTTCACCAGATACTGGAAATATTCTCGTCCCCTTGTCTTTTTATACACTTTCTTATCCATAATTCTTTCTAGTTGTAAATCCTTGGCTATGGGTAACTGTTTTACCCAGTCAATCTCTGGAGTCTCTTGATCCTGTGTTGTATCATCTGCAACTTCATTCTCATACTTGTACAAGTCTGCAACATTAAAAATTGGTGATATTCCCACACCAGGTGGTAATTCAATCTCATAAGCATTTGCAGAGAATTTCCTTAGTATCCTGCATGGTCCAATTTTCTTGGATTTTAACTTATTATACTTTCCCTTTGGAAATCTCTCCTTTCTGAGGTGTGCTAAAACCAATTCTCCAACTTCAAAGTTCATTTCTCTTCTCCTCATGTCTGCACTGGTTTTATATTGAATGTTGCTATCCTGTAGCTGTTGTTTCACCTGTTCATGTATCGCCTGCATTCTTGAAGCAAAGTCTTCACCTTCTGCACTTATCACTTCTTCTTTTCCCAAATTCCTTAATTCAGATATTCCCCTTGGGTGCATTCCATAAAAAATATGGAATGGTCTCTGTCCTATGCTCCTGTTTGGTGAGTCATTATATGCATATTCCACTTGTGGTAACACTTGATCCCATTGCTTTGGATGTTCTGCAGTAAAGCTCCTCAAAAGATTGCCTAAACTTATGTTCACAACTTCACTCTGTCCATCAGTTTGTGGATGATAGGCAGAACTGAAACTTAATTTAGTTCCCAGCTTCTTCCATAGCGTTCTCCAGAAATGTCCAATGAACTTTGAATCCCTGTCTGAAACAATGCTTTTGGGCAATCCATGTAATCTTACAATTTCTTTAAAAAACAAGTTAGCAATGTGAGAAGCATCACTAGTTTTATAACATGGAATAAAGTGTGCCATTTTTGAAAATCTATCCACTACAACGAAAATTGAATCATAGCCCCTTTTAGTCTTTGGAAATCATAGCACAAAATCCATACTTACCATATCCCAAGGCCTATCTGGAATTGGCAATGGAATATACAACCCTGTGTTCTGGCTCCTTCCTTTTGCATACTGGCAGACTTTACAATTTCTTACATACTTCTCTACTTCAGATTTCATTTTCGGCCAGAAGTAAAATCTGTTGAGCTGTTCAAAGGTCTTTTCTCTACCAAAATGTCCTGCAAGTCCTCCACTATGCTTCTCTTTGATTAAATTTTCTCTCATTGAACAGTTTGGTATGCACAGCTGATTTTTCTTAAATAACAATCCATCTTGTATAAAATAATCTAGCCACTTGCTCCTGTCCGCCAAAACAGGATTTTTACAAGCCTCAAATGCCTCTTTAAAATCTGAATCGATCTCATATAATTCCTTAAGAAAATCAAACCCCAACACTTGGATTTGACTTTCTTGCAGCAATACACTTCTCCTACTTAAGGCATCTGTGACTTTGTTTGATTGTCCAGTTATATGCTTCAACACAAAATGAAAGCCTTGGAGATACTCTACCCATTTAGCATGTCTCTGGCTGAGTTTTGGCTGCTGCATTATAAACTGCAATGCATGGTTATCTGAATAAAGAATAAATTCTTTCGACATTAAATAATTCCTCCACTTCTTTAGTGCCTGCACAACTGCGTAAAACTCCTTATCATAAGAAGAATACTTCCTTTTTGCATCATTTAGCTTTTCACTGAAATAAGCTATTGGTCTATCGTTTTGGCTTAAAACTCCTCCAATTGCTTTTGCGCTGGCATCACACTTAACTTGAAAAGTTTTGTTAAAATCAGGAAGAACCAAAACAGGCTTTTTAGTTATTTTCTTCTTTAACAGCTGAAAATTTCTCTCTGCTTCAGCAGTCCACTTAAATGGTTGTTTATCTTTCTTTATGGTCTCAATAATAGGTGCATTAATCTTACTAAAATTCTTAATGAATTTTCTGTAAAAACTAGCAAGACCATGAAAACTCCTTACCTCAAAAATACTCTTGGGTGAAGGCCACTCCACAATTGCTTTGATCTTTTCTGGATCCATCTTCAATCCTTCAGCTGAGATAACAAATCCCAAGTACACCAGCTCCTCTTTCATAAATAAACACTTCTTCAGATTCAACAATAATTTTTCTTGCTGCAGCTTCTGTAAAACATAATTTAAATGCCTCAAGTGTTCCTCCTTGGATCTGCTATAGACTAATATGTCGTCCAGATATACTATTACAAATTTACCAATGAATTCTTTAAGAACTTCATTCATAAGCCTCATGAATGTACTTGGTGCATTGGACAACCCAAAAGGCATCACTCTCCACTCATACAATCCCTCATTTGTCTTAAAAGCAGTTTTCCATTCATCCCCTTCTCTTATCCTTATCTGATGATAGCCACTTTTAAGATCTAACTTTGAAAAATATTTTGCGCCAGATAAGCAATCCATTAAATCTACAATTCTAGGTAATGGAAATCTATACCTGATTGTAATCTTATTGATGGCTCTTGAATCTGTACACATTCTCCAGCCTCCATCTTTCTTTGGGCTCAGTACTGTTGGCACTGCACAAGGACTCAGGCTTTCTTTGATCAACCCCTTGTCAAGAAATTCTTGCACCTATTTCTTAACTTCTTCATTTTCTGCAGGAGTCATTCTATATGCTGCTTTGTTAGGTAGGCTTGCTCCAGGAATCAAGTCTATATGATGACTGATTTTTCGAATTGGCGGTAATTCGTTAGGCAAATCATCAACAATAATATCATAATAATTCTCCAGCATTTCTTGAATTTCAATGGGTAATTCAGAAATTTTAGTAGAAGTCAATATTACCTTGGGCTTGCAAATCACAGCAAAATTTACCTCATTTTCTTCAATCTGCTTCAAGTATTCCTTCCCTCCAAGTAACAGAGTTTTTGGACCAGTCTTCTGTCCCGATGCGTCTTCTTCTTGCAGAGGCAACAATGTATCATTAACACCATCTTTTCCAAACTTGTAGGTGTTTCTCTTCCCGTCATGTATGGCTCCTCTGTCATATTGCCAAGGCCTTCCAAGCAATATGTGACACACGTCCATAGGCATCACATCACAAAAATTTTTATCTTTGTACTTGCCCACTTGAAATTCCACTTCACACTGCTCACTTACCAACAGTTGATGTCCCTTTTGTAACCATGACACCTTATAAGGTGTTGGATGCTTCCTTATCTTCAGCTTTAGTTTCTCCACTACTTTTGTAGAGACCAAATTATCAGTGTTGCCACTATCAATGATCATCTGGCAACATTTTCCTTGGACTTTGCACACTGTCCTGAATAAAGTTTTCCTTTGTGGCGGTTCAGCCACCTCCTTCACTGGCTTAAGTAAGACTTTATTAACCACCAAAGATTCTCCTCTTTTGGTGTATTTTCTTCTTCTGCTACCGCTGCCACTGATGCTTCTTCTTCAGCTGGAGCAACAATTGCATTCCTCTTCTTTATGTCTACATTCTCTAGGCACTCAAAAGCTCTATGTCCCAGCTTGTTACATCTGTAACATCTTATTTCTCTGTCTCTTCCTCTGCCTCCTCTTCCTTTGGAAAAACTCCCTCTACCTCTTGCATCACCTTCTTTGGATGCATGCTGGGTTGAGCTACTGCTAGCTCCATCTCTAGGTGCTGTAGATCTCCCTCTACCACCTTGACTTCCTTTTCCTCTGAAATTCCCTCTCCCTTTGGCAAACTGCTTCCTTATGAGTTTTTCCTCTGCTTTCAGCGCTATCTGATAAGCTTCCTCTACTGTTTTAGGAGACAGCAGACTTATCTCATCTTGAATGTCCATCCTGAGGCCATTCATATATCTAGCCACCTTCTCATCTGTGTCTTGGGCTTCTCCAGCTCTTATGCTTACTTTATAAAACTCTTTTGTATATTCTTTTACTGTTAAAGCTCTCTGTCTAAGATTTTGCATTTGTCTAAACAATGTTTGCTGATAATTACTTGGCAAGAACTTACCTCTTAACTTTGCTACCATTCGGCTCCAGTTCTTGATTGGCTGCTTACCAAGTCTCTTCCTTTCCGCCTGCACACCATCCCACTAGAGTGCTGCATGGCCTTTTAACTTGGTGACAGCAAACTTTACTTTCTTCTCATCTTTTGTTTCCTCGTAATCGAAGAATTTCTCCATGCTGTTAATCCAGACGATCAATTCTTCTGGGTTCAGTCCTCCTTGATATACCGGTACTAATTGGTTCCATGGTCTGGCTGTGGATTTTAACACTAACTAAAAGAACCTCATCTCAGGAGTAACCTGTATAGCTTCCTCCTCTCCAGCAGCTTCAATTTCGTGCTCACTGACATCTCCATCATCTATATTTCTATCTGAAGTTAATGCATCCACTCTAGCTTGCAGCTCTTCTACTGTTTCCATTAGTTCAGCATTTGCAACAGGCTGTCCTCTTCCACCACGTCCTCGTCCTCTTCCAACTCTGAAAGCCATCCTTCTTCTGCTCCTGAGATTCAATTCAATGTCAGTTGATGGCTCTGATACCACTAATGATGGCGAAAGTGCAGACGTTAGAGACAATCTCCCTAATCTTCCAGCAAGCTCTTCAATGTCTTGATCAACTTCCCTTTCTTCTGATCTGGGCGCATCAATCATTAAACTGATATTTCATTTCATTAAAAAAAAAACCCACTATCTGGCTTTATTAACAAACAATGACTCTTCAGGGAATTCTTAAAAAAAATATCCCATTGGTGAACTTACGCAAACAATATATATATATATATGTATATATCCACGTTATATATACCCACGGTATATTCTCCCCTTCCTCTTTGGCATCGGCGACGGTTATAGGCTAGACTTTACCATGGACAAAGGCTCGTATATTATGGACCGACGGCTATATATATATATATATATATATATATATATATATATATATATATATATATATATATATATATCTCTGCTCTCTATACTGTTTTCGGTTGGTTTCGGTCGATGTATATACAAGTCGGCAATCGCTCAAACAATGATCTTCTTTCCTCCGAATCAACGGACCCGATACACTTATATGCAGCCTTTAATACTTCGGCAGTTCCGCTATTCGGTGGTCGATTCAATTAACAACTTCCCTGCCTCCGAAATAACGGACTCGACGATATGTATATATCGCAGTTTATATCATTTCGGCTCCTAAATTCGGAACTCGGCCCTTGTTGCGCTATGGCTCCTTTCGATCAGAAAGACTTTGTAAACCGAGCATACAACTAACAGTTCCAAGGATCTCCCTACGCCGATATAGTCTCGGAACCAAGACTGTAAGAACTTACAGTTGTAAAGTTTCAAATCCGCTACATCCACTTAATGGGAATTTGCAAGAGTTCTTAGGATAACAAAGACATATGCGCAATTATAAAACCAAGCCTATATAAACATAAAACGAAAGGGAAAATGATTTCAAGGATTAATATACAATATTTTCCGCGTGATGAAATAGGAACCATTCAACACCGTCGGCACTATCCAATAATCTATGCATGCATATTACAGAGTCGTTCATAAGAGACGCCGAGAGAGTAGATTTTCTTCTTTAAAATAATGCTAAGGCACTCGCTCCTCTCCTCTCCTCTATCTCTGAGAGCTTTGCTGCCTCTTTATTTATAACTAAGGATAGGCCCTCTCGGTCCTTATCCGATACAAAGAAAAGCATGCTTTACAGAATGATTTAAAGCTTGAAGGCTTTGTTACAAATAGCATGATTTATTGCTAGAATTTATTCTATTTTTAACTAAGAAAGCATAGAAATCGCAGGCTAAAGAACCCCACTCCCTTGCCTGTAGATTTTTTTTAGATTTTTGGAATAATTTGGAAGATTTTTCCCCTCTGAGTCACATGCTCCCGCATCACTCCAGTAGGGGGAAACTTCGAGCCAAGTGGGCTGAGGGATCACATGCAGCTATACCTCCAGGTAGGAGGTGGGGCGATATAGAGTGATTATCCCAAGGAGGAGGGGCAGGATCCTTGAGGTACCCAACCTTTTGGATGAGACCTTGCTATGGGAGCCCCAATGTGGAGTAGCAGGAACTGACTGATTGGGTAGAGATAGATGTGGATGGAGTGGCAGAGAGATCGATAGTGTAGGGAATCCCAGGACAGCGCATAGCTAGCAGGCTGCAGAAATGCGAGAGGCACAAGTGTTTTGCACAGTGCTAGGTGGCACAGAGAAGTGTGCAATGGTGCGAGATGCATGGAGATGTTGCAGTAGTGCAGATGTCAAAGAGGGAGCACTTGTCAGCAGCGGGTAGAGCTTCAACATCAGAGTATGTTCCTAGCCCAACAAAGTGGTCAGTTGGGAGTGTTTTTGTTCCAAGTGTTGTTGGAGCAAGTGGACCAGGAAAATGTGTTGCATGAAGAACATTCCAAAGTTGTAGGATAGGGGTTGAGATAATCCATATCTTGTTGAGAGGGAGTGTTGAAAATGCAACAAGATGATGGAGATTAGTGGAAAGGAATCGCCTTCACTAAGTGGGCCCGCAGGCTATTTTGGCGCAGAGTCTATTTTTAGACAATGTTTATTTTTAGACATATGGGCAGAGTCTATTTTTTAGACTGTCAGGCTAAAAATAGAACAGTCGAATATTATTAGCTCTTAATAAAATTTGGACTATAAAGTTATCACCATTTTATTTTTTATTTTTTGCTGTTGAATTGTTTTTTTTTTTACAATATTTTTGTTTGTGAAGTTAGTGTCGATAATTTGTAAGTGTTAATTTTAGATAAAAATGGTATGTTCTATGCTTTAGAACAATTTACTTCAATGTTCCTTATCAGTCCAATCAATAATTTCCAGTAGAAATCACATTAACTTAATCACATTGACATTAAATGTAGATAGAACATAAAAACATGTGTAGAAGACAAACCAAGACAAGAGGACACAAGATTTGGCGGATGTCAGGGAAAAACCCCAATGTGGGGACAACCCTTTGACCAAATCTTCTTATTATTATTCAATAGTTCAGTACAAAGAGAGAGAGTACATAGATCAAATTCACTTTCCCAACACATAGTCAAAACAATCTGTCAAAATCAACGATCAACAATAGTCAACTGCATCCATAACTAGAAATTCAACGCTAGTCAAATCAACACCAAAATTTCCTCCAAGAAACTCGGTCAAAAATGGTCCAATTTGGCCTTCAAGGAGAGTCAAAGTCAGCCCAAAAGAGTTCAGTTAAACCTAGTCAAAAGAGAGAGAAACATTGTTGTAATTTTCTGCATTCAAATATGAAGTCAACCTGAAGTCAACATTGGTCAAACTATCCCAAACACCTCAATTTCTATGCCAATAAATGTGGCCTCAAAAGATCAAAATTATGTCCTGAAAACTGAAGTCAAAGAAGGTGAAAAGAGCCCTGGTCAAAGCTGGTTTATTTCTCGGAAATTCGGCCTGCACTTAACCTTGAAATTTTCGACCTCCTGCCACACATGCGAAGAAGAGAGAGAAGTTTCCCAAGCTGTATGAACCAATCAAGAGAGGAGAGAGATGATGAAATGATGTGTTGAGGGATGTCCAAATGAGAAGATAGGTCACTCCTATTTATAAAATTCATTGAGGGTGAGGAGACACATCCATTGGGCTTCTTGAGCGTACATTTCACTGAGGCTGACCTTGACAATTTGTGCATGAGAGAGAATAAATTCAAAATTCCACTTCTGCTTGTCAGAATGAGATGATCTTTATATCAGAAATGGACCTCTTGAAAAGAGTAATCCAATGGAATAATCATAGCCATCATATGAGTTGTCACGAGGTGGAATTTGGCCCTAGTTTCCAATTTTAACACTCCCTCTCAACTAGGGAAAATTACACCTGCCCATCCATTTGTCATCATCATGCCATCCTGTCATCATGTACCATCCCAGTCATTACTGCTTTGCTTTGTTGAACCATGAAGTCATAATGAAGAAGAAGTGATCGAGAGTGAGTCACAAGAATTTACCACTCTCCATTAACAAAATCCAGTCCTTGATCCCAGATCAAGTTGTTGAATACCATGCATCCTAGTAATAGGGAGTACAACAATACACGATGCATCCATCGATATTGTTATGGTCCCTAACCATCTTTTCCCAACTCATTGGCCAAATGAGAGGTACTTCCCATGAGTCTCTGACTCCATGGGTAGGATGTGTTTGGGGCATCAGCAGGAGAAGGTGAAACACTCATCTTTCTCATATGCCATAGGAGAAGGTGAACCACTCATCCTATGCATATGTCAATCATAGGGGAAGCTGAGCCACTCACCCTACATACATGTGTCCACAATCGTAAGGGAAGGTGAACCACTCACCCTACACACATGTCAACCATCTTGGGGTATCACAAGGGAAGGTGAACCACTCACCCTGTATCTAGTGCACCACTAGGAGAAGGTGAACTGCTCACCCTATGGTCATTCATAGCTCCAAGAAGTACCCCAAGCCCCCAGGAGCTCCGAGAGCTCAGTGTCCAACTCATACGGGACCCTCATAGGAGGCTCGTTCCATGACTCCAAGTCTCTATCTAAAGGTTAAGAATTTGACCTTCCCCAAAGGCTTCATGAGAATTTCTACGACTTGCTCATCCGTCCTGATGTGATGAAGCCTTATTGCTCCCTGTTGTACCATATACTAGATAAAGTGGTACCTAATATCAACATGCTTGGAGAATTCATGGAACGCAAGATTCTCTGAAAGGTGAATCCCACTCTGGTTGTCACAGAAGATCACGGTGGTATCTAGCACATGCGTCAATGTATTCGGCCTCGGCGGTCCTTAAAGCAACTGATTTCTACTTCCTACGCATCCAAGAAATTGAAGAAAACCCCAAAGAGAAGCAACACCCAGATGTGCTCTTATGATCCACCACACTACCAACCCATTCATCATTTGAATATCCATGTAGCCTCAAGTTCCCAACAATGTATCTTAGTCCATAGTGGATTGTGCCTTGGAGATATCTCAAGAGAATCTTAGCAGTAATCCAATCAATGTGATGAGGCTTGACCATAAATTGACTCAACATGTTCATAGGGAAGCATATGTCACGACGGAAGCTGACCAATAACATCAGGCCCCCCACAAATTAATGATACTTAGAAGGGTTTGCTAATCCAGGCTCAACAACATATCAACATAACTTATTGAAGTTGAGCTCCACCGGAGTAGACACGAACTTGGAATCCACCATCCCACATCTCTCAAAAATCTTCACAATATATTTTCCTTGAGAAAGGAACATCTCACATGGCTTTTGCTAGACCTCCAATCCTAGGAAGTAGTGCATTAGTTCTAGGTCCTTCATCTCAAGCTCATAAGCCAAATCCCTCTTACATTGATGAATGAGAGGGTCATCACTTGTCCGAAAGAGATCATCCACATAAAAGACTAGAATAAGAGACATGTTCTTTTTGACCTTGAAGTATAGGTTCAAGTCAACATTGCTTGTTGGCTTGAGGGGGCCTGACCCAAGTTCAGCGTTAGTTAGCCAAACAAATCCCTACACTATTGGCCATTTCGGCATTATTCCATGGAGCGTGGACTAAAGTCTCACTTGAAGCAGTATGGGGGGATGTTGGAACCAAGTTTCCGCACCCTTGAGATCGTTGTGATGTTAGTTTATCCCGACTATACCTGCCTACGTGCAGGTTGCTTAGCCCTTTGTTCCACCCTTCAGTACCTTCGCAAAAGGATACAATTAGCTTTCACACAAACCTAACCTGGGGTTGATATACTTTCGCACTACTAGGGAAACGAACTGTGATATTTCCCAAGCTAGGCTAAGTGTCTTACTTATATTATTAACAGATATTAGTTAGCTTCGTGTAAACAAATGTTCTTACTTGCGTTCACTTAACCCATACATTTACATATATTCACGCATTATATAAGCATTATAAGCGAAATTCATACCCAACATAACAAGATGCATAAACAAGAAATAATGATGCAAGAATTATAGAATACTTCTCTTTATTGATAATTCCAGACAATTACAGACTCGACCTGCCCTGCGCACTCAACTGCAAGGGTCTGCGCACCCAGCTGCAGAGCCTCTACCTATGCTACGACCCAAGACTTAGACTTCTACTTCAAAGCTATCATTCTTGCTTGATTGATTCATTATTCTTACTACTTAGAGCTTAGATCTATTTATACAATCCCATGGTCCGCGGACCATGGGTAGATCTTTTATAGCTGACATTACATTTCCAAAATAAGGGCGGACAACCCTATGACTCTTTAATACCAACGCGCTCCGCGACCACAAAATGCGGAGTCTTTACACTTGCATTACAAAATTTGACCAAAATATGGGCTTTTAGCCCCAAAACTGCCCTTGGGGGATCTTGTGCCCAACAAGACCCCAACACAAACATCATGACTTTCCCTTGAGTCACTATGTAGGTGCCGAGATCTTAACACGAAGACCTCCCAGCTCCGTTTGGATAATCGCAACCTCGGCAACGTGCTGAGCAGCCGCCTGCTGGACTTCTTCCACTCGTTGCACAGTGACTGCTGCCCTGAATCTTCTGCTGAGCTGCCTGCAATTGCACAAGCTTTCCTTCAATGGAGGCTATGATTGCATATGCCTTGTCTATCCATGGTTTTTGGCGTGCTTTTAAGATTGCTTCTTTGTGTTGAGCAGCATCCACCTGTTCCTTGAGCACCTTTGCCTCCTGCATCCGTGCGAGCCTCTGTGTAAGAGAAACCATCTGCGTGGTCCCTTTGACCTCGTCATACCTTTGCTATAGCTCACACGGCTCTATCTCTAGGAACTCTACATTCATCTCCTCCTGTAGGGTGGTTAGGACTTCAAATGACTGCTCAAAAAGCTGCATGCAGTCTTCTACTGCACTGTCGACCATCGCTATTGCTATTGTAACAATGGTGGTACATTGTTCCCTGACTTCCGGCGGAGTTGAAGGTTGAGCCTTCAACTACAATTCTACGATTTGCAGGTTCAGCCACCGCTGATCCCTGGCCATTTATACTCGAGCATTACGCACCCGTATGGCCAACTTGTGGAGGCACACCTCTACCGGTTCTTCTACCTGAATGTCCAACTCCTGGACCATTCGGTAGGCTTCATCCACTACCAGCATTACCATGGGCTCTCGATGTTGATGCGCTGCTTGCTCATCACCTGTAGAGCGCGACTCTCCTGGGCTCGAAGTTCCGCGATGACTCCATCTTGCAAGAGGTAGAGCGCCTCTCGAGGGAGTGCGGTCATGTTCAATCCCACCCGTTTTAGGCTACTGACCGTGGGCATGTTGGCCTCATTCTCTGTAGTAAGTGCGCCATCTAGTAGCACTATCGTGTTGGTCACCCTTGTACGCAACATCTCCTTAGCAACTGAAGTGCCGATCGCGAGGCTGGTGGACATTGTGCCAGCCTATGGAGTGCGAACCTACAACTCCTGCAGCTCTGTCTAGAGGGCCCCCAATACCAACTGTTGTTGTTCTTAAAACTATTGGAGGGTCTCCATGGTGACATCCCTCACCGTTTCTCCAATGTCGTGCAAATTCCCCTCAGTGAGGGTGATTAGGTCCAAGGATGTCTTTGAAGCCTTGGTTTTCTTCTGCGAGGATACCTTCTCTTGTGGGCACAGATGCTTTAGTTGGGTGGACTTCATTTGAGGTTCTGATCCACCTTTTTCTATCTTTGTTTCTGCCTTAGCCCCGGGTGAAGGTGACTTATGTCCTTCGTGCTCTTCTCCTCCTCTTTTCTGCTGTTCTGCCAGTTTCGTGGTGGCGTGCACTACCTGGGCCTCAGCATCCACTTCATCCTTTCTACACCTCTCAGCCAACTCTGCCATTCGGAGCTTTGTTTCTTCCTTCTTATGCTTCGATACGGACTTGTCCATTTCCACCGCGGACCTTGCTGGAGTGCGCCACTCTAGCGGCCAAGACTCAAGGAATGCAAAAATAACATCATCAGTCGCCAGATATGGTAGGTTATGCGCTGTCTTCGTAGTGTCCTTCCACGCCCTGATAAAGACATGGTGGAAATCTGCTTTGAAATCTTCAAAGCTCTACAAACTGGTGTATATTGTGGGCGACAATCGCAGCTTTTGTTTGATCCACATCCGGATACTCATCTCCATCAAGATCCAAAAGATATTTCTTTCTTTTATTCGTTGCATGTCCTTGGTTTCCCACAACGAAGCATACTTAGCTTCCTCTGAAAGGTTCGACGTGACCGAAGGAAATTGGCTGTCTTTTGGCTTCTCCCATGCCACCATTATGATCGACACCAGGAGCCACATGTAGTGAAATGTCTTGCCCTGCTCCTATGCCTCGTGACAGTTCGCAAGGAACTCGCTTCAAAGATAATTCACCCAATTGAATTGGACCCCTTTAGCGCATTGGGCCGCTAGTGCAATCACGGGCGTGGGCACCTCATCCGCGTAGAATTTTTGCATCACCTTCCCTGCTAATATTTGTGCTGTGACCTTGACTACAGGTTTGTTAATGCTGGAGATGGCATATCCCTACTTCTTCTTCTCCAACTTGAACTTCTTCTTCATGGCTTCTTCGAGCACCAACTCACCACATTTTCCTTTTGATATATTGGTTGGATCCTCCCCTGAGTAAGGCATCCATGTGATTCGATGAATCAAGTGGTTTGTGATGGGAATGGGTTCCTCTAGCCACAAACATCCATCATTCACCAAGCAAAGTAGCTGCCTGATGACGAAGAAGGTCACTGGGGTGCGGTGGTAATGCGGTACCTAGGGTAGGTTGAGAAACCCGGCTTTCTCTACACCCTTGAGCCATGTCCATGGCTCCAATTCAATCATTCCAGTCATCGCGTCAATCCATCGACGCATTAGTTGCTCAGTCGCTAAATGCAGGAATTTCTCATGATCAGCGAGGTCCCATCTTCAAAATTTAATACAGGAACTTGCCCTAAGTGTAGCCCTTCAAACACAATGTCATTCTGGAGCAACGAAGTTTGCAGGGAGCTCTTGCTCTCATCTATGTCCTTCGGAACCTTGGATTTACGCTTGCGTGGAGGAACATATTCACGTAACTTGGTAATAGGGTCCACACCTTGGGTTTCAACTTCCATTTCCATGTCCTCCTCATCCACCAGGATTTCTTTAGATTCTTCCTCGTCAACCTCTAGATTAATGGCCTTCCCCTTTTCTTGCAAAGTGAGCTTGGTCCTCTTTGGTTTTCTTGGTGAGACGCGCACCGGGATCATAATCTACTTATCCTTATTTGGTCTTGGTGTTCTGGGTGATTTAGGGACTTCAACTATCACTCTGACACCCTCTGTGGCTTCTACTACCACAATTTCCTGTGCAGCTTCATCGAGTGCAAGGTTAATTTTAGGGGCGAATAATAGCCCATTGGCGAAATTTAAGGCTTTTTATATTTTAATGGGGCGAATTTTTAATTAAAATAATAAAAAAAAATTATATAATTAGCCCATATTTTATTTAAAAATTAATTTATTTTTTTATTTTAGCCCAGGGCGGATAAACTAACCGAATCGTATTTGATCAAAATAGCCCCATTTTGATATTTGCGGAATCGTATTTGATCAAAATCGCCCCCATTTTGATTTACAGTTTGGGTTTTCTGGTCTGGGAGTGGTTTGTCAGGGTCGATTTGGTCCCGGGAGTGGTTTGTGAGGGTCGATTTGGTCATGGGATGTTAGATTTATTTTGAAATGGAGGGCGGAGCAAGGGCGGCTCCCTGTTTTGACGGATTCAGCCCGTTGTTTTGGTGTATATGGCTCCCTGGGTCCCTGTATAAAAATGGTTTTGAAATAGGTTTTTTCATCCTAGTTCACAAATCTAGCAGCAGCAGTTTCGGTGGGATATTCTTGCATTTTCAGATTTCAATCCGCTTATTCTTCTCTGGTTTCGGTATCCATTGTTTCTTGGATTTGAACGACTCACGATTTCTTTTCTCAGGGATTGCAATTGCTTTCTGGAAGATGGGGTATACATGTTCATGGTACTTCTTTCGACATCAAGTTGATAAACCTTCCCTTAGACTTGAGTTTTGTTTGGTTCTTGTTCGTTGGGTGATGATAAAAAATGTAATATTCATTTGTATTTGTTGATTTTATACTCATGGAACTTGTTTCTTATTTGCAACGGTTTATAATTCACCAAGTACTCGGTATAACCCACGCATTCATGTACAAACCAGTGTAGACGAAATAACACGAATATCTCCGGTAGAGTGTCCATTTCCATCAGCCGGCCGGTGGGAGCGGTAAGTGTCTTTTGGTTTCTTTTATGTGATAGCTAGTTGATGTTCTGTTGATTGTTTATCGATGGTAGTCTAGTGGATTCAATCTCTCTAGTCAATGAGATGGTCTGATCAGATGTAAGTGATGATTTTAGAGTTGATGTAGGTTTGCTCTTTCAAACCAGCAGCACCCAGCCGGGATAGCCTTTCCTTAATGCTTCTTCTATGAAGTGCCAGGACACAGATATAGGGTTGGTTTCAGGGCATAGGAAGTGAAGATCTGAGATTGCATTACACGATCTAAAAGAGCTAAAGGCTTCCTAGTGGGCTCGGGTTCCTGGTATAGGTATAAGAAAGCCAGTAGAGCTAAATAGAGAATGGCTGGAACATAAGGTGGTGTGTCTGCTTGAACCACCTCCTATCTAGTAACATTTGCCTGCCGTTGTACTCAGTTCTTTAGTGCTCTCGTTCTCCTTTTGGACCAGTTGTCCATTCTCCTCACATGCAAAGCATGCATTCACATAAAATTCACCAATTTTAAAAATAAAAGGTTACCTGGCCTCTTCTGATGCCTCCAACATCAAATTTTGTCTTCCTTCCATGCTTTAGGAAGGTACTCCTTCTCTTTCTTCTATTCTTATGACAACTATGAATGATTGTCCCTCTTGAAAATCCTTATCATCTGCATCTATACACATAGCATCAGTATCATAATCACCAAGCTCTTTAGCCCCATATGGTATATATGTTAGTGTTACGAGCACTTCTAGCTAACCTCCCATGAGACTTTCATTTATTGTCTCATCGACATCCTCTTTGTGTAGCTCCCTCTACTGTTATGATGCTTTTTCCACCATATCTTCTATCAACAAATCCATATGTTGATTTGAACTCTTTATGCAGTCCATGAGACTCTCTGATAGTCTCTCTTCAACATCTTCCTCATCATCAAGGACTATTCCCTGCTCTGGTTCAAAATAGTGAACTAATTCAACTTTAGGCTCAACAAGTGCTTCATCTTCCTCCCTAGCTTTCTAGCTTTAGGGGGCTTCCTCTTAAAATATTTTTTCTGACAAGTAATTTGGCCTTCTTCCTTAGGTCCCATCTCTACCTTTGGTATTCTCTTTCAAGCCTCATTTTGACTATGTTGAATCTCTCCTTCAACTCATAAATCTCCTTTTCAATTTCTTCTTTACTCATGCCATTTTCCTTGGCATGCTTCTCCCTTTTGTTATGGCCTCTCTTTGAATTATGTCCATCAGTAGCCATCTTCTTTCCTCCTTTCTTGTGAGCTTTCTCTTGCTCATTGTGAGCTACACTCAAGCCCCTTTAACAATTCTTCTCCATCACTTGTTACCCAATATCTCACCCACTTCACCTCAACCTAGGCTTTTGGTATTCCTCTGGAACCCACTTGAGCATGCTCTGGTCTTCTATGGCTTCTACACTTTTCTCACCTTTTGAGAACTCCACTTGTTCTCTTCTCTTTGAGGACCTCAGCTAGAAGCCTTCTATGTTTTGTTTTGTAGCCTATTTGTCGTAAGTTTCTTGCCATACACTTTAAGAACTTTATTGGTCCTCTGTTACCACTCCTTCTACTATTACCATTGTAAGGATTAACTCCTTGTATACATTTAAAAAAAAATACAAACCAGTTACCTACTAGTTCCTTAACCTCTGAGGTCTCAATATCTCAGTTCTTCCTAGCTCTACACTTGGTTGGTACTTCTTTAATATGCTCCAATCCTGTATTCCATTCTCAATCTCTTTCTCTCCTCACTTTTTTTCTTAGGTTCCTCTTGCCCAAAATTTTCTTGGTTTCTTTGTCTCAACTTTGATGTCTCTTCTTCACGAGCAATCTTATAAATCTTTTTGGTTCACTGCAGAAACCTCCTCAATCACTTGTCAATCCCCAAGAGCATCAATATTGCTCTAGTACCACTTAATGCATACCTTTTGGCTACTCTCATATTTCCATCATTCAACGTAGTCCATCTCATTCATTCACCTTCCCATTTTTTGCTCTTCCAGTCCCTTTTTCTAGCAGCCTTAACTGTGGAACCTTACGTTATGACCCACTAGTCAATTGCTCTATTCCTTTGACCTTTGACATAATAAACAATCTTGATTTTCCCAGATTTTCCACAAGTTCTTTCTCACAGTGACTATACTCGCCCCTGTCTTGCATTCTAAACCTCCCTACTACCTTCAACACAACCACCCTTAATAAATATCTTCGCATAACCCACTTAGTTGTTCTAGGTCACTAGACAGTTCTCAACCTCCTTAGTTGAAGATTTGTTCCCACTGTGCCTTGAAACCTCACAGAATCTGCTTAAAGTGTGTAATAATTCTCCCAGGCCAAACTTGAAGTCAACACACACACCTGTCTCCTGGTATTTGAAAGCACTCAATCTCAATAATAAAGGTGCTTAGGCCTAACTTTACTCATATTACACTTGAGGTACTTGAAGCGGCAGCAGCTCTCTTCTCAAGCGGTATGTGTTCTAGTTCTCAAGTGTAATATGAGTAAATTTAGAATGTACTGCCGTTTGACAATACTTGTAAGCACTTTGAAGCAAATGTGGCCTGAATGCTGTTTGAAACTGGAGATACTGATGACCTCAATGATGTGAAAAATTGGAGATACCGTATGGCCTCAATGGTGTTTGTAATCAAAATCTGGATTGAACACAGTGTCTGTATAGACTGTTGTATAGACTGTAGTCTAATTATGTATAGACTATTGGTCTTAAGAGCATGCGATCATTGATCAAGCCATCATGACCCATGGCAGCTTTGAAGGGATAAAAGGAAGACGTGTTGAAGCCAATGCTGCCATTGGAGTTTGATTCTTGAATATCATGGAGATTAAGCAGAATTATGTTCCATGCTCAAGGTTAATTACAGTAACGTTTTATGTGCTTACTCTACAAATGAATTTGAACAAGTTTTTCATGGAAACCTTTCGAAAAGAGAAAAAAGACCTTGCATTATAGTTTATTGGTGGATTCCTATATTTTCTTGGTTGTTGTTACATGTTGACTATTGGAAGATCTGTTTATATTACTGAGAATCTTTCACCTGAAAATGGAGCAGTAAAGGACATATTAATTGTTATACGCTTTTGATTTTTCTGCCTTTGAGAACCTTGTGAGTTGTATGTCATTGAAGGGTGACTTGGTTTCAATAGTTAGCTTTGGAGAGCAGTTAGAGGAAGAAATAACTCAAACCCAAACTCAACAATGGAATTTTTATCAATGTGTCCATTCCAATAGATTATTATTCTAAATCTGGATGATGTGGCAACAATAATTATATATTTTTTGGAATGTACCTCAGTGAATGATCACCTTTTGTAATATTTTAAGTGCCGCTACATAGAGATGTTATTTCTATGCTTAATTAATTGCATTGATGTGCCATAGAGCAATGCAATGCATCTGGATACTTGAAGTCTTGGAATTGCAGAGCAGCATTTGCTTGATTCCTTGGTAGCTGTTTGAAGATCCTAACCAAACTGATGTTTCTTTCAGAATTGTGGTTCTTTGTCATAGTAGTATAGTACGTTGTTCCTGAGATTACCTTTGGTTCTGTTCTGAGATCTGTAGAGAATTGTTGAGCAAGGGGGAGGATAGCTTCATCTTAAAGCATCCCTCTACCCAACGTTAAGCTTGATGGGAAGAATTATCCTATCTTCAAGTGAAGGGTGCTAAACATATAATTGAAGAATTGATTGTTAAGACTTGTGGAGGGTAAGAAGACAAATTGCACTGTTGCTAAAGAATTAGTAAAGCTATAAGACAAATTGCACTGTTATATAGAGTGTCTATACAACAGTCTATATATTACAACTAAGTACAATGTGGAGAATAGGAAATGGAGAGAAAGTGAGAATAGGTGAAGATCCCTAGGTGAGGTTTAAAAGGCTCCATGAGATTAATGAAGAAACTATTGAGACCCTGCATAACAATGGCACACAATCAAGCTGATATTGTGGATCCAAATTTGACCACCATGCAGAAACAACACTAGATATCAGCAAGGTCAACAGGTTTGGAAGGATATTCGTTTGACAATCGAGTTGGCTATGTTAACAACTTAACATATTGCAACTAAGTACAATCAAAATTAGAGATAAGGAGGATGAATTAAATTGGTCTAACAACCTTGATTCAGTCGGCTACACAGCAAAGCTTGGTTACAAAGCAGTGCTCACAGAGAAAACACAAGGGGAGCCAGTATGCTGGTAGAGAAGCATATGGAAAATCAAAGACTAAGTCAAAACTAAGTTGTGTTTAGAAAAAAGATATTGAAATTTAACTGAGGATATAAACCTAGGATACCTACCACAGTCCGGGTAGAATTTGAATATTTTTCTAAATTCTTAACCAGACCATATAAGGGTTCCCCTACATATTAGCATCACTAGTTTTACTTTGTAGTCCCATTTACCTATCTGTCAGACTTTATTTAGACTTAAATAAAATTATCTTGCCTTATCTACATTGTTTCTCAGCCTTATATCTTATGCTACAAAATTAGATAGAACTTTGTAATAAAGGCAGGACAACCTTTCAATCTGAGTCTTGACTTGCAGCATCCTACAAGTTGGTCAGGCTTAAATTTTTTTGTTGGCAGGTATTGAACGATGATACTATATCTATAAAATATATTTCTTTTGTACTAACTGTATTGCCTAGAATATTTTGGTCATTGAAGTTGTGGGTTGGCAGGCTCTAATAGCCCACTTGGAGCACAACCCCTTGAAAAATTCGGCTTTAAGAAGAATTACATGAGAAAATTGTTGTCACTTAGATGTCAGTAAAAACAGGTAGGTCTTTAGACTTTTGATCATAGTTGAGAACATTTCTGAGATAAATTTCTTTGATACTCCAGACTATAAAATTTCTGAGAATGCTGCAAAATGGAAAAACTGGAACTAGACATGCTTAAACCTTCTGCACTCCTCAAAATAGTTCCGCTTACACTGTTTGATTTATAAAACAGAGAATGCCAAGCCAACTGAGCAATGGCATTCATCAACTCCTATATCTTCAGACTTGATTGTTTCTCTTGAAGTCTCATCTTCCTAAGGCTAGTGATTGGTCAGAAAGAAGCCCTGACTTTCAGTAGATGAGATTTTCTCTAAACAAACCTCTTGATGTGGAAGTAATAGTGGCTTTCCTTGACCCTGTCAAGACTTCCAAATTAAGCTTTCCATCTTATTATATTTTAACCATTTATTTTTCACATGCTAAGGGATGGAGGCTCTACCCTTTCCATACTTAGGTTTCTGGTTGTTCAAATTTCTTCCTCAGGTAGCAATACCCTTTCATTTGGCTTAGCATTAGCTTTTGAGTTTTGGGCATGGTAGACATACTGTAAGCTGGCTTGGGAGGAGGGGACCAGGTCCTGAATCCTGTCAACCAACTTCTGTAGGGAATTAGGAATAATTCAAAGAAAGTGATGTTGTTTCAATGTTATACAAATGAATTATTATATTTTATGTCTTAAAATTTAATAGTTTCCCATTATCATTGTTAAATAATTTTTGTGAAATTCCATTTTGCCTCAAAATTCAATTTCTGATATATGTTCTTTCAATGTTGACTCAACAATTATTTTGCAAAGTATAATTCTATTTTCTATGAACAAGTGAATTTATATGAAGCATATCTCAACGCTTGAAAACTGTTGATGCAGGTTTGCAGATCGATTGGAAATTTTACTTGTGGAATATTTAGTGAGATGTCAAAAGATAATCATGGGAAGAAACCATTAAGGCAAACAGATGTATTATCATACTTTCAAAAGGCTCCATCCAAAAATACACATTCTCTTCATGATTCAAGCTCCTTTGAACAATCTGTTACTGAGAGAGAGGTTAACTCTTGTGGAAATGCATTTGATATCCATACGATGGATGAAGAAATAGGTTCCTCAAGTGGTCAGGGTGAGATAAATGCAGTTTCAACAGAAATTGGTGATGAAAATGTTAAAGATTTTTCCTTGGAAAGTGACACAATCCATTCGCAGAAAAGGAAAAGAGGCCAGTGGGCCATAGGAAGACGATTCCAAGAAAATTGGGTCTCAAGTTTTCCATTTATTGAAGAAATGCCTCCTACAAATGAGAAAGAGCTTTTCCGACAAGTTAGATGTATTGCGTGTAGTTGGAAAACTCAAAAGGAAGTGAAATTTCAGATGAAGCTAGATACGGTACAAAAGCATGCAGGAAAGGTGTATGAAAAGAAAATTGTAAATGGTAAAGAGAAATCTATTGTTAGATGGAAATCTTCCAAGGAATGTCGACATGTTGAATATGCAGAAGAATATAAAAAATATTTATTATGTAAGAGGAAACTTGAGGCGGACGGAGGAACCATCATATCTCTATTTGAAAAGACGATGGAAAGAAATTTGTTATCCAAGACGATACAATTGAGCACTGTATTTCACATCTTATCTAAAGGTCGTCCTATGACAGATTATCCAGATCACATGAAATTACTATCTTTTCTTCAAGTGCCAAACTTTCCATCTTCTCATTGGTCTGTAACTAGTGGTTGGGGATGGGCAGGATATCTAGCTCAAGTAGCACAGGATGATTTGAAAGAGAAGATTGCAAATGCTAGGTTTTTGGCATTGTCTTTAGATGAGGTTACAGCTATAGATAATACTTCATGGATTTGCATGAGCATTTATATGGTTAATGACCATATTAGACATTCCTATCTACTTGGGATTAATAAGATGAGAGAGACTTCTACAGCTGAAAATATTTATGAACTTGTTCTTAATGGATTGAAGGAAAGTGGTATGGATGAATTAATGATTGCAAAAAAGTTGGTATGTGTTGGAGCAGATGGAGCAGCGGTAATGAAAGGACAAAGGAATGGCCTTTGTGTTAGGCTACAACTATCAGCTTCACCATATATGCTTAATATTCATTGTATGGCTCATAGGATGAATCTTGCATTTAAAATAGTAAGCAAGTTTCCATCAGTTTCAAAAGTTGAAGATCTTGTACGTGAGACTCATGCATACTTTTCTCGTAGTCCCAAACGATATTTAGAGTTTCAACAATTTGCAGATGGTATTAGAGATGGAAAAAAACTAATGAAAGATGTTGATACAAGATGGATCTCATTAAATGGACCAGCTCAAAGACTATTTAGTGAGTTCAAATCTTTGGTAGGGTTGATGTATGAAAATCGCTATAATGTAGACAAAGCTCAAGATATTCTTTCTCAACTAACTAATATAGAGACATTATTGACATTGGCTGGAAATATTCCTATGCTACATGAAATGAATGTCCTCGTGAAAATGTCTCAGAATCGCACAATGTATATTGCGGAATACACAAATGCAAGAAAGTCAGCATGTCTTGCATTGGATAATTTGTATATGATGCCAGACTCTTTTACTGGTCCAGAGTTTAAAAGTTGGACTGAGATCATCAATATAGAAAATACTAAAAAAAAATTGACCTTTGATGAAAAAGGGATACTATGTATCGTAGTGCGTGGGTATATGGTTCCCTTTCATTATATTAGTAAGACAGGACGAATCACCAAAGATTGCCCCGTGTCAAGAGACCAATTTGATAATATTGTGATTTCAGTGAGACAAAATTTGATAGAAATTGCAAGATCACTATCATTAGAGATAAGAGAACGATTTCCTCGAGATGAATTGTTGGAGGCCATGTGTGTGGTATACCCTCAATATTGGAACAATTGTCAATGTCGAAGAACTTTAAAAGCTGAATTTCAAAAAAGATTAAAATGTTTAGTAGACCATTTTTGCAAGAAAGTCTGGATACATGGAGAACAAATTGAAGGTATTTTAGATTCATCAAAATTGTATTAACAAGGTGGACGCTTTGCTGAAACAATGTGGAAGCAATATCCTTTTTTGGAGAATCCTAATGAAAATGGTGCTATAACAAGATTATGGACTACTTTAAGTGCTAGCCAATACCTGCAAGAAAACATATCAGAATATTTCAAATTAGCAGATTTGTGTCAAACCATGATTTTGGGATCAGTGGAGGATGAGAGAATGTTTAGTGCATTATCATTCTTGAAGTCAAAGTTGAGGAACAAGCTTGATAAACATGTGGATACATGTTTAAGATTATATGTAACAAAGTATGACATTGACAATTTTCCATATGAAAGAGAGCTAACTCTTTGGCGATCAGATTGTGATAGAAGGGGAGAAAACAATATAATAAATCTATCTAATGAACTTGATATAGAACATAATGTTTTGGAGGCTCATAATGACAGTTCATTTAGAGAAGATCATGTTCACAATTTAGAAAATGAGGACCAAGATGAGAACTGGGAAATTGAAATACCCTAGGACTCTTATTTTGGTATACATGTTCCATTGATCATGCAAAATTACTATATGTCAACTTCAGGTAAAAATAGGTTCTATATTTGTATTTTTCATTGTAACATTGCAGCAACATTATTTTGATGTGTGTTATTTTAAGATTGATGTTTCATATTTAATCATTACATTGTTTGTTTCTTATCTGTGACAGGAAATAAAGTTGGATTTGGTGAGGTTGGGACCTATTTCTTTTCACATAGATAGTGTCTGACTATTATTAAATGATAAATAACAAATTTAACAAGACTTTCAAGTCATTTGCTAGCCATTTCTTGTCAGTGATTTGTCAGCCATGTTTTCAAGTCTTTTAGGTACTAAGTTGTTCGGGTCCCCACATGTCCTTAGGACCATTAAGGGATGAGATAACATGAGTCAGTCCAACTCATGCCCCGAATTTACTTTTTACCTATTGATGTAAGTGTTTTGTTACCACTTATCACCAACAAAATTCTACCATAACATAAACCAACTTGAAGACGACACTTCTCATCTTCCTTTTACATAAATGCTCTATGGATCTCCCTACTATACTTTTCCGAGACCAACATCCCTTCTTGGTAGGTCTCTCCACCATACCACTAATCACACAATAGTAACTACTGCCTTCTATAAATCTCTCTAGTCTCAGTTATTTGTGTCCCTGTCACACTCGACCAATATAATCTTGCAGGTCTACTTTTTTATCATATCTTTATTTTTTGTTATTTTGTGTATTTAACATTAGTACCATCCAAGAGTAACGAGTTAGTGTCCTTTGGATTTGATCTTTGATTTGAAATGAAGTCAGATTTGATGAAGCTGGGACCTATTTCTTTTCACATAGACAGTGTCCTAGTATTAAATGATAAATAACTAATTTAAGAAGTCTAACGCTAAGCAACAATGGGCTTATTCAAGTACATGAAATTGCGTTGATGTCTAGCTATAATATCTTAGAAAATTTTAGCAGTTTGTTTGCTGCTTGTTTAGAGGATTTTGTCAAGTTTGAAATTTTTGGTTTATTTTGGTCATATTTTTTTAGTCGCTTGACTCATTTCATGCATAGATCGACAGATCTAGTTTTATTTTTATAATTATTGTTGTTTTCTTTATATATTTGGTGGTTTGAGGAAAGATATTTGATTTCCTTTCACTTTGTGGCATGATTTCAACATCTTCACCTTTTAGAATATAGTAAAATATTATTCTTATTTTATGTTTTCTTGGAAAAGAATTATTGATATTTGGAAAGGGAAATAAGCCCTAGGTAGCTAAGCGAAGAGAAAAATGGTCTATGTACTAGGTTCCTGCGCATTCATCTTAGGAGACCTATTGGCATGAGACCGACATTCCTTTTATGCAATTACACTTTTTCAAGGCGGAGCTGAGTTTGCTGACTTGGGAAGAACACTGACAGCTGATCATAATGCTAAGGAGATTATAATGTTGGTTTCAAAAACAGGATTGTGAAAATTGTTTGCACTAGTTCTTCTTTTGGTCATATTTACTACCAAATTTGTGTCTTGCTGATTTTTTACATTTGTAATGACCTTGTGCAGAGATGGTTTGAAGAGCCCGATGTTAGAGTGTGAAGACTCTCTACAAACCACAAGGACTACATTTTCTTGGAGGGCACTCAATGTTCTTGGTGTTGCTGAGTCTCTTCGCTCGAAGCGTAAATGGATACAATGGTATGGCCATAACATCACTTAATTTGATCCTCTTTACTAATCTCCTAATATCATTTCAATACATCAAATTGCTTTGTTTTCATGGAATCCAAAGATACATCAGTAATGTTATTTTGTCTTGGAAATACTAAATTATTTTGTTTTGATATCACCCAGTTTGATTTGTTCTTTGCAACTACCACTTGATCATTTAACAAGCATTTGAAATTCAAAGTGAAATAAAGCTCTTTTAGTTTTTTTCCAGAAGAAGATTATATGTTGCACTTGGTACCATAGGCCTTGTAAAAGGGTTGTACTCCATTTCAGTCTATGACAGTAGACTGATTTCTAACTGCTCCATGTACCCACATATGATATAATATTTTTCATTTTTGGCTTGCTGAATATACAAAGAGAAAATTGCTTAACAATATTGCTTAATTTGACAACAATTTTACTTTTATTTGATACAAGAGTGGAGGTAGTCTTAGATTTTACCTATTTCTCAGTAGTTGTTCTCCTTCGACAACAACATCATCCTTCAACAAATACATTCTAGCTTGTACAGATGAAAGTCGATCTTTAGTAGAGGGCACATAAGATATCCTCTAATGGAGGCGCAATAGTTTAGTAGGATCACTGGATGAAGCACATGTATGAATGTATTGTCTTCAATTAGGAAGGCACAGTTACCCATCGAGGGGAGGGCATGCATGAATGTAACAAAATCACAACATCACAAAGATGTGGTATTTGTTTTACAACATCACAAAGCTCTCGCTGATCTAACAAAATCCAAAGCAAGGTTTGTTTAGCTGAAATCTTTGAGATATTTTATATTTGACAGAGATCTGTTTTGGAAAGATACAGGAGGAAGTTTGTAGATATTTTGTTCCTTCAATTGA
This sequence comes from Pinus tabuliformis, assembly GCA_031772625.1. Taxonomy (NCBI): domain Eukaryota; kingdom Viridiplantae; phylum Streptophyta; class Pinopsida; order Pinales; family Pinaceae; genus Pinus; species Pinus tabuliformis. The sequence continues at coordinate 1,082,288,938 of CM062815.1, read as the reverse complement.
TCAACTTGTAGATATTTTCACCAAAATCTTGTTGGATTCCACCTTCACTAGTTTGTGACATTGTATTTCCATTTAGGGGTGATATTGTTTTATAATAACATCTCTCTACACTCTTATATAGTTTGTTGCCTTTGAAAATGTATGGGTCATGTAGATTTTTCATGGGTTTTTCTTTCACACTGAGCACAGGAGAAGACTCATGGAGTTCAAGGGTAGTTGTAGGATGCAAGAGACTCTTGGGTTTTTTTGAAATTACATCTCACCATGAAGTTTCACTTGGGCACACTTGACACATATTTGAACTAGGGTTATGATTACATTACCTTTTGTTGCATCACTGAGGGAGAGCCTTGTTCCTATGTTCAAGCTAAGGCTCTGGATCCCATTGGTGAATAATATGAGGAAGGGAGCCCTAGAATAGGAGCCTCCTATCACATTAGGAGCCTAGAACATGATTTATGGTAAGGGGGGTCATAAACAACCAAAAGGAGGAATCCCCTTGCACATTGGAGGTCCAAAGTATGAAAAATGGTAGGGAGAGTAACACACCCTATCTAGGACGATGCCTAGAGCATGATAGGTGGAAAGGAAAGAGGCTAGAGGATGAAAACCCTTACTTGAATGATGCCATGTGGTGGTAGAAGCTCTTGTATGGTTAAAAGGATGACACTTGATGAGAAATGTTCTACTTCAAGGGTGAAAAGAGGAACATTTTGGTAACCACCCCTTTGAATAGGGATGTCTTCTGCATGAAGGCTATTAAAGTATTCTAAATCACCTTTACAGGGTGTTACATATTATTTGTGGCATATTCCACATATTTGGAGGTGTCTTTCAATTTTTAGATATCTGGGGCAAGGGCACTTTGCTCGAGACACATTCTACATTAAAGGATGTTAAAGCTCCTTTATGAGGTTTTTATGTATTATTCAAGGCATATTATGCATATTTGGAGGTGTGTTTCACCTTTGATATATTTGGGGCAAGGACACTTTGTTTGAGGCTACATATTTGAAGGAAAGCCCTTTGCATGAGGAGATACCATGTGGTGTGGTTGACATGGTCCAAGCCCCTAACAACAAATGCATACTATAAGGAAATGAGGAGACGGGAAGTGGCAAGTGGATCTATGCATTGGAGAAAGAGGTCCCAAGGCAAATTTGTACTTGTGAGCCAAAGAAAGATCATATTAGAACATCATTATCACTCTAGAATAGGAGCAACTAGGGTTTGGAGAGCTCTCTAGAGAGAGTGCTAGGGTCAAAGAGGTCCTAAAGTGTCTAGGAAAACCTTAGGGAGATTCCCAAATTGGGAGGTGAATCAAATAAACTATAACTTACCCTCTCTAAACCCTAAAAGAGACCAAGCCTTAGTTTGGGAGGATGGAAGCCTATAAATGTCAACCTTTTGGCTTAGTCATGACTCCTAATCTTAAGTCCTTGAACATCTTCATGTGTATCTTGTAATACAGTTTTTATCCTATGTATTATGAACTTGGTCACATGTTAGGGTTGACTATTATAAGGTGGCTATGATTAATATCCTATATAATCAAGGGCACTTGCTCGATTTGATTTTGGGCCTTTTACACCACTTTCTTTCTTCTTCTCGTTTCTAGATAATTATTTATTTCTTTCAATTGGTATTAGGGTGTGTATGGTCTTAAGAGCATGCGATCATTGATCAAGCCATCATGACCCATGGCAGCTTTGAAGGGATAAAAGGAAGACGTGTTGAAGCCAATGCTGCCATTGGAGTTTGATTCTTGAATATCATGGAGATTAAGAAGAATTATGTTCCATGCTCAAGGTTAATTAATTGCATAGAAATGAAAGGGTAAGGCTTACAATATTAGAACTTCTGTAAATGTTTTCCCTTGGTTAGTTTTTAAAGGTAATGGCTAAACCAGCAATTACCTTTAAAAAGATCCAATTCATTTCTCAGAGTGGTGCAAGTATTGCACTAGGCCCTCTTTATTTTGCATGGCCACATTTTTGTTCAGGCTAAAGTTGGATTTTTGATCTTCTTTTTTTGGTTTTTTCTTTCTTCTTGTTAACCCGTAACAGGGTTTCTGCAATATAAGAGGGGCTGTGTATTCTTCCTGACCAGTTGGCCATTGCGGTGGCACATTGATGACAACCAATCTATGTTCTGAAGGACACAATTACATTATATACCACCTCTATGCCATTTCTGTAGATCAAAGTGCCAGACATTATGCACAGATTGAAGTCAAGGACCATGTAGGCTGGTGCCACTTGTTCGAGATTCAACTCTTGGGAAGAACACCATTTCCAAGGTCCTCCAAACTTGTAAGCAGCGGCCTACAGTTCAACTCTTCATTTAGTTGAACAACACTGTTGGTGGACCATCCTTAGCATTAACCATTTTCTTACAGTGAGCTACTTGGTTCTTGATATTCCTGACAAGTAGAGCTACCCTTACTAGCACTCAACTGTGTAAAGCACCTTTTCCAATTTTTCCTGAATCACTGCCATGTTAACTCTGTCCATTGAAGGAATGCATGCAGAAGTTTTTATATCCTTTGTTTTATGTTAAAGTGTTTGGATCAAACAGTAAACATGCAGGTATCCTCCTTTTTTTGTTAAGGGCTTTGTAGTCCCTCATACCCTAGTCTACCCAGATTGTGGAACATGTAGTTTAAGGGGTTAATTACTCTGTCTAGTGAGGCATTTTGTTAATTACTCTGCCTAGTGAGGCATTAACAGTAAACATGCAGGTATCCTCCTTTTTTTGTTAAGGGCTTTGTAGTCCCTCATACCCTAGTCTACCCAGATTGTGGAACATGAAGTTTAAGGGGTTAATTACTCTGCCTAATATTGTAAGCCTTACCATTAGAAGGCTTACCTTTAATTGCATTGATGTGCCATAGAGCAATGCAATGCATCTGGATACTTGAAGTCTTGGAATTGCAGAGCAGCATTTACTTGATTCCTTGGTAGTTGTTTGAAGATCCTAACCAAACTGATGTTTCTTTCAGAATTGTGGTTCTTTGTCATAGTAGTATAGTACGTTGTTCCTGAGATTACCTTTGGTTCTGTTCTGAGATCTGTAGAGAATTGTTGAGCAAGGGGGAGGATAGCTTCATCTTAATTTTAAAGCATCCCTCTACCCAACGTTAAGCTTGATGGGAAGAATTATCCTATCTTCAAGTGAAGGGTGCTAAACATATAATTGAAGAATTGATTGTTAAGACTTGTGGAGGGTAAGAAGACAAATTGCACTGTTGCTAAAGAATTAGTAAAGCTTTTGGCGCACAATGAAGATGTGCAGTACATTATAAGTTTTACTATTGCAGATCATATTGGTCCTCAAATTAGAAGTTTGATTAGTTCTTGTAAGATTTGGACTAGGATTCTCTAACAGAACAAGGATTCTCTATTCTAGGAAATGATTGTATGCATTTTAAATGATTGGTTGTGTATATCACTGTTTATACGATACGTATTCAGGATGTGCAAGATCAATTTGGAGCAGTTGATGATAGAATTGATCCTAAAGTTCGTAGTGCCACTGTTCCAATGGTTGAAAAAAATGTTTCAGCCATTTGTGACCAGTGTGAATGCCACTGATAAAGTGGCTAACTTTCTTGGTGGAATGTTACTGCAGAAAGAACATTGCTGGAACAGATTCACTTAAAAGAGTGTATACCGAGCACTTACACTGAAATCACTAAGAAGAAAGGGAAGAAGTCTGCATAGAAAATTTTAAAGGAAACTTCACAAAAAACCCTTGAAAAATGATGTTGTATCAAGCAGGGCCATTATTGCAGAGATTGTGTCAAGGCCCATTACCACAGTAAATATATATTATTTAGAACTATGTTGTAATTTTTGTCAGGGTTCATGTTTAGGTTCAACTATCACTGGCTACCCTATTCTGGAAGAGCTTTTGCTCTCCTGAAGACATCTTGATCTAACTCTTCATTCTTTGTTTTCACCTCCATAAAAAATCTCTAGTGGATTCATAAATTTTCCTTTTATTGTGACAGACTATTTTATGTGGTATTGTTGGCATACCTCCTTCAAATGGTGTTATTCCTGAATCTCCAATGCACATGAAAGGCTTAGCTACCCTCAAACATCAGGTACTAATATATTGGAATTATCAATTGCAGCTTCTCAGGGAAAAGACACAATTCAGACATTTTATAGACGAGTAACTTACAAGTACTTTTGTTACAGTTGGTGCTTAGCAAGTTAGTGACAACAATCTGGAAAAGTATGCAGAAAAATTCAACCTTAGGGCAATTATACAGAAACATGCAAGAAGCCTATGAGCAAATGCAGACCCCAATGGTTTATCAGCCTCCACCTGCCTTGGTAATGGTCTTATTTTTGAGTTTGGGTGTTTCATTTTATCTAATTTTCCTCTCCCTTTATTTATTTGTCTTGTCATGTCCCAACCATTTATGCAGGCACTTAAGGAATTGAAAGAGTCCACAATTCAGTTGGCCGCAAGTACTGGGAATATGGATACCCCAGTTGATGAATCAATTTTTAATGTTGACAAGGACGTGGATGACCTGCTTCTTGTTGAGGTCAAAGAACAGCAATTGATTAATTTGTTGCAATCTCTGATGGTGGTTGGCTGCCTTGCAGTAATGCCTATCATTAGAAAGATCCCAACTTCTGTGCTTTGGGGTTACTTTGCCTTCATGGCCATAGAGAGTTTGCCAGGAAATCAATTTTGGGAAAGGCTATTGTTTCTTTTCACTGCTCCAAGCCGTAGATACAAGTATGAACTTTATTCAAACTATAATGTGATTGAATTTAATGCTTGTAATATAGTTTTCAAAGCTGATCAATGTTGAACTGATGGTTACAGAGAACTTTAGGAGTATCATGCTACATTTCTTGAAACGGTGCCTTTCAAGACAATTGCCACTTTCACCATTTTCCAGACATGTTATTTGTTGGCATGTTTTGGTATCACATGGGTGCCTATAGATGGTGTTCTCTTCCCACTACTAATCATGTTGTAACTTGTTAGTCCCAGCGAGGCAGTATATCCTTCCCAAGTTTTTCAAAGGAGCACATCTTCAAGAATTGGATGCAGCAGAGTATGAAGAAGCCCCTGGAATGCCATGCAATATAACAGTGAGTGCAAGACACATATCAAACAAATTTTAAAAATATTACTCAATTCTATTTCATAAGCCCCGCAACATGAACAATAATAAATTGAACTGTAACATATATTGATTGCAGGAAGCTGGAATTCAGGGGTTTGGACTAGGAAGCATGGGAACAGGTGCAAATGATGGCGAAGTTTTGGATGAGATGATTACATGAAGTCGCGGTGAGGTCAAACACACATATAGTCCACGGATAACTAGCTTGAGTGATTGCACACCAATTCATGGATCTGAGTCTGCATTAAGTCCCCAAGTTGCAGAAGCTAAACAAATATATAGCCCCCGTATAAGTGAGATCAGACAGACACATAGCCCTCACAGAGGGGAAAAGCATTCGGGCATTCCCCTGGTTAGTCAAGGAAAAAATATGAGTCCAAGTGCATTTGGTTTGAGGCCACATAAACCAACTTCCAATTAGGTGTTTGGAGTATAAATCCTCGGCTAGTAATCTTTCCCTTGAGTGAGCATATCTTATGTTTAATAGTACATATTTTGTTGGCTTATCATTATTTAATCATTGTGCCATAAATCACTCGGTTGTATTTGGTGTGTCTTCACAAAGAACCTCTGTCCATCTCAGAGGATAGGGTAGACCATATAGTGCGTGTAAAAAAATGTAATGGAAGTCAAGCTTGAAGTATTTCTGTTTTCTTGAAGCATGAAATCTATTATGTCAGTCTTGTGGTTTTGTAGACCCCGTGGTATTAAAGGGTCCTGTGAGTGGTTTGAGCTTCATAGAAAGCCATCCTTATTCTACCAGTTGGATCATAACCACAAAGTTTGCAGCCTTTAATGTTTCATTGAAATAAAAAATGTGGAAATTAAACTTGACAAATGAAAAGGAAATGGTAAGGCTTACAATATTAGAACTTCTGTAAATGTTTTCCCTTGGTTAGTTTTTAAAGGTAATGGCTAAACCAGCAATTACCTTTAAAAAGATCCAATTCATTTCTCAGAGTGGTGCAAGTATTGCACTAGGCCCTCTTTATTTTGCATGGCCACATTTTTGTTCAGGCTAAAGTTGGATTTTTGATCTTCTTTTTTTGGTTTTTTCTTTCTTCTTGTTAACCCGTAACAGGGTTTCTGCAATAGAAGAGGGGCTGTGTATTCTTCCTGACCAGTTGGCCATTGCGGTGGCACATTGATGACAACCAATCTATGTTCTGAAGGACACAATTACATTATATACCACCTCTATGCCATTTCTGTAGATCAAAGTGCCAGACATTATGCACAGATTGAAGTCAAGGACCATGTAGGCTGGTGCCACTTGTTCGAGATTCAACTCTTGGGAAGAACACCATTTCCAAGGTCCTCCAAACTTGTAAGCAGCGGCCTACAGTTCAACTCTTCATTTAGTTGAACAACACTGTTGGTGGACCATCCTTAGCATTAACCATTTTCTTACAGTGAGCTACTTGGTTCTTGATATTCCTGACAAGTAGAGCTACCCTTACTAGCACTCAACTGTGTAAAGCGCCTTTTCCAATTTTTCCTGAATCACTGCCATGTTAACTCTGTCCATTGAAGGAATGCATGCAGAAGTTTTTATATCCTTTGTTTTATGTTAAAGTGTTTGGATCAAACAGTAAACATGTAGGTATCCTCCTTTTTTTGTTAAGGGCTTTGTAGTCCCTCATACCCTAGTCTACCCAGATTGTGGAACATGTAGTTTAAGGGGTTAATTACTCTGCCTAGTGAGGCATTTTGTTGGCAACAAAGCTTGAGGTTTGGCAGTCTCAGAATTCAGTCATACATTTTAATAGAAAAATAGAGAGGCAGCATAATGTTTCAACATTAATAGAAGTCTAGTTTCCAATGAAAAGTGTTGAACAAAGAAAGCATTAAACATTCATAGCACAATTTGCCGAATATGAACTTGCCAACTTAACAAAGATTCAAATAGGTGAGATGAGATGATGAAGAGATATTCTAAAAATGTACATACACTGGCCTCACAAAGAAAGTAGGAGAGAGAATAGGAGAATTACATTAAGATTTTCAGAATGAATGTACAGAAGATTCGATGCCTATATCTATGTGCCATCCTCTTACATATTGAAGAATAATTATGATTGAACTACATAAATAGTAATAGGTTAACAATAATATATGTATGACCAATAACATAAGAGATTATATATGAATGACTAGAATAAAACGCTGAAATAAACTAAATACAAACTGTCAATATCCAATTAACATAAAATGATATCATGAGTAGAATTTTTTTTATACGGATAGAGAGAAATGCTATCCTCTTCAAGTAACAAGTAGCCCCTATTTTATCCTAAGATAACAGCTATAATTCAAATCATGTTTTGCTAGATTCAATACCCTAGATTTAGAAATAAATGACTAAATACTACAAGGAAATAGCATTACTCCATAAGCTTTTTCAGATGCAACAATATGCTCCTTTTGTGGTTCATTGTTGGCTCCTTCATCCACTATATCATGTTACATACAGGCACTCTTGCTAGCTCATGTTGAGATGGAAATATATATTTTTCATGACAGTAAAACATTTAGATAATGGAAATAAATAATATGTGCATTCAAGTTAAATCAGATTTATCTTGAATGGTTGGGAAGATTTGTTATTATCTTTAATAATTTAAGTCTTGTAAAACAAATTCAGAAGGAATAATTTAAGTCTTGTAAAGCAACAAACTTGAAGAAAAACAAAGAATATGAAGCCATATACAAGGAATATGAAGCTTGTGTGTTATGTTAATTTATCAGCAGTTTTATGCTCTGCAGTATAATCTGTGAGAAAATTGGCTACAATATTCAACAGACAGGACATTATGAGTTTCTCAATTTGTGCTATTATATGCTATGGATTTTCTAACCGATATCTTGAAAACGCGGTCTGCACTTGCCATCTATGCCTGAGTTCTACAGTGGTTTGTTACTTTCAAGCCATGCCTAATGTCATATTGTTTGTTGCAACTTTAATGTAGAAAACTAACCAGGAAGGCATTGGGTCATTCATAGAGGATGCTTAGGCATGATTCCAGGATTTTGAAAATAATTGTGATTTCCATCACTAGTCATAGAACTTGATAGAAAGTTGGGATATTCATGAGTGTGAATTTATGTTTGTGTGTTTACATACTTTCTTATGAATTAACTAATGCTCAGTAGCAGTAGACATTGGACAAGTATATTTGTATACTTCTGTTTTAAACTGAAACAAATCCAGTTGGACAAGTATATTTGTATACTTCTGTTCCACGCAGTTGGCGAAATAAATCTTCTGAAAACTCACTTAAAGCCACGTCACATGAGAATATGATCTCATCAGAGAAGGATAAATCTAAAGGAGGCCCTTGGTGGAAATTTTGGTTAAAAGAACCTGCTAATGTGAAGGTATGCTCTCTCTGCTGCAACAACTTTCATGGCTAAAAAGAGATTGCAGAAGAAGAAAGTTGCTGGACTGGCCTGTGACGCCTTTTATCTATTGCTTAACAAGGCTTGCCAAAAGCTCTGGAACATCCAATGGTGCCACATCCTTCACATCTTGGGAATCTGTTGGAGTCGCCTTCAGACTCCTCTTCAAATTTTCACGAACTCCGTCGGCTTGATATTGTCGAAAAACTCGGAAGCCGACTGATTGCTTTTACAGCTTCATCTTTTCTTTTGTTATTTGTCTAAGTTCTTTTTCAAGCTCTCTGGCCTCCTCAGGAAGCTGTGCATGCCTCAATCTCACTCGAGAACCAGCCTCATCAATCAGATCAATTGCTTTGTCAGGAAGGAAACGATCACTGATATATTGATACGACAACTTTGCAGTAGCCACCAAAGACTTATCAGTATAACGAAGCTTGTGATGAATCTCATATCGCCCATGAAACTTTCATGCCATATTTTCTTTCAGGTGAAACATTCTGCTAATTCAGAACTGACACAGGCTATTTTGCTAACAGATATCGAATTAATCTCCAATGGGGGGTCTCGCATTTGATTGCTTGATAAATCCTCTGGGTGCCGTAAGATTCATGTTTGATAAAGCCGTCTCCGCAGGGGTTGATCCCTCTAAGCTTGGAATCTGCTTATCGATGTTCTTGGCAATAACAAGATGTTTGATGCAATGTGGGATGCAGAAAAATCCATGAAGGCCGATGGGATTCTCTCCCGCTCAGGAAAAAACTGATGCGCAGATAATGGGCAGCGATACATTCAAAGATTCATGCTCAGAGGGACAGTAGGAGAACGCTCAGGAAAAAACTGATGCGCAGATAATGGGCAGCGATACATTCAAAGATTCATGCTCAGAGGGACAGTAGGAGAACGCTCAGGAAAATCAAGGTAAAACGGATGCACAGAGAATCATGAGGCGCAGTCAATCAATGATGCCCAGAGAATCAGTAATACTCTGGACGGATGCAGCGCTCAGGACAGAGGAGCGATAGACTCAGCAGTGGCAGCGCTATGTCAGGCATATGCGCAGAGACAGAATGACAGATGCGTTTATGCAGACAAAGGCATTATAAGGAACCGTTTGAAAAGATTAGGGCAGAGGGCCAGGACTGCCAGGCACATAACAGGCCACAGAAAAACAAGCGGCTCTGATACCATGTTAAACACACATGGTCAGCAAACAATATGAAAGATAAATCAGTGAATTCGTTTTTTATTAACATAAGATACACATTTATAGTACAATAGGTGACTCTTGGGTTTTAGATCCCAAGGTCTCTTGGACTGCTTTTGTCCATTCGAATTCCACACTAACCCTTTAGGATTAGGTGTCCAACATATAACTTTCCAACATAGGTTGGAGTAAATAGATTGTAATTTGGGTAATTTTTCTAACTGCAAACAAGAACATACTTGTGTATTGGCAGGGAAGCTACGATGGCCATTATGTCAGGCCAGGTGATCGCACTCCCTTGATCGTGAGCACGATTGTGATCAAGATGGAAGACTTCATAGTCTAGATTGATTGTTTAGCAGTGATAGTTAGTGGGCTCATTCACAAAAGCTTCTGTTTCACTAATCCTTTTTATAGAGTTGTCAGATTCAATTTCCAAAGGTTTTAAGTACACTATAGAGTTGAGTTCTGAGAGATTTGTGATTCACAGTGTTAAGTATAGCAGCTATGACACTTGAATGAAGACAAGCATAATAGAGGTATCAGACTCTGTTATAAGCTTACCTACATATTATAAGGGACTTGGTTGGTTTTTTTATAATTTTATAGACAAGTTCCATGTCGTGGAAATGTGGAAAAAAATAGTGATATTGCCACCATGTGGTTCTTATCATATATGGTTTTATACTTCTTCAAAAAATTCTCTAAGAGTTCACAATGCTAAAATTCACTAGGACTTTACAAAGTTTTATTATTTAGTGAAAGACTTGCCAAGTTCTTACAAGATTTTATAATTGAGTAAAATATTCGCCATGCCTGGTGAGAGATTCGCCAGAAAATTATATATACATATTATATTATTGATAAAATCGCCTTCCATTTTTCCTATAAACCATGGAGATTCGCCCAATTATTATATTTATAAATTTAGGGGGGGTTCTTAAAATTTTCCCTGAAGAAATTGCTCAGCTAGAGCAGAGGATAATTGATGTTTTTGATGAGAAAATGAGTTCAACAAACCGATGGAACAAATAGAGGAAGTTAAACAAAAAGTATATTAGCTTGCATTGAAAGATCAAAGGGATACGTTGCACTTATTTGACCAATTGAATTTTTTTTATCGTGTCATTGAAAAGGCCAAACATAAGTTGAAGTGGACCTTTCCTCTGCATAGGCAAGTGAGAAATATGTATACACAAAATTTGGTCTTAAAAGGGAGACTTAGACTAGTAAAACAACATCTAACTGAAGCTAGGCAATTTAGAAGAAAGAGGAAGAGAGGAAAGTTAGATATACTTGCATAAGTAGCACAAAGTTGTGTTTCATCAGGTGGATGCCACTAAGCTTTGAATTTTTTCTTTTTGACCATGAAACTCTCACAGGAGAAATCAAAATTTGGAGATGTTCCAGTGTTGCGAAAGTTGTTATGAATCTGATAAGAAAGGGAGATAAGGTTTTGGAGGATTTTTTTTTCGTTTGGGATTGTTTCATAGGTTCATAAGCTTCATAGGGACATTCTAGGATGACCCATCAATTTCATTTTTTTATAGATAGGTCAGAAATATAACTTGAAATGTTGCGAAAGTTGTTACGAAACTAGAAGATTCACAGCGGTTACTGCTTTTTTGACATAGTCCTCAATTCGAGTTGTGAATTCTAGTTTTTGGGTTCCAAAAGTTGTTTAGTAATGATTTTAGGTGCCATTAATCCTTAGGATGGTATGGTTAATGATTTTTTATGAATATTCCAATTTTGATGGTGTATCAAGCTAAAAACTGCATTAAGTAATTAGTTCTTATTTTTCTGCAAAGTAGGTGACAATTTGATATATCAAGATGACGAATGGTTTTTCCTTTGAGGAGTTCAACCCTGCTAGGTGGGAGTAGAATATTGTTATGTATATAATATGTAAAAAACTAAGAAAAGTTTTATGTTGGTTAGTATGCTGAAGCAAGGCTGCTATTTTATATTTTGTATTAATTTCTCAAGTGAGTAGAAGAAAGGCAGAAGGAATTTGATAGGGATTCTTGTGTCATACCTTTTTTGGTATGTTTTCCTATGTGTTATCAACTTTATCTTATGGTTCCATGGTTTAAACATATTTCTTCATGTTTTAGCTTGCAGAATTCACTGTTGTACTCTGTTTTATATAAGCTGAACATTTTATCTGTATTTTTCCTCTTAATGGCAATTTGAATTCATCTGTAACTTGATGCTCTGATTTTCATCCTCATGATTCTTCACTCACTCTCCCTACAACGAAATTAAGTTATATTATCAGAAAAGCTACCTATCCTACCCCTTCATAAATCACCTTCACTATACCTATTCACTTGAAATCATTAGCTAAAACTAGTTCTATGTTGAGCGGGTCTTTCTCATCTTACCTACCTTCAAAACAATAAATAAAATATTCTCTTATGATCCTCATAACCAACCCAAGATAAAAAATCATTTAGTCAACAAGTTGAACGAGAAAAACCCTAGTGAGAGAGCCTTCTCCAAGGCTAGTAGGGTTGGATCCTAGCCTAAAAGTGGTCTATGGTTATCTTTCTCATCCTAAAGGAAAATACAGAGTGCTAACATTCTAGCTCCATTTTCGGGGAGTGAAGGATAAATTTTCCTTGGTAAAATCTTTGTTTGAGAAGCCTAATCCTAGTTATTGTGGGTGAGAGTGAGTTAGGAATCAATCAGGTTTAATTTTGACCTAGAAGTTATGTTTAAACCTAGTTTTAATCATATTTCTTGGAAATATGGCTTCTAAAAAGATCCATACAAGATCACATCCAGATCCCGATCCCCCTGAAGTTGTAAGTGACCCTGAGAAATTTCTTAGAAAGAAGAGGTTTGAAGAAGTTGAAGCAAGTAACAACCCTCTCCAAGGCTAGTAGGGTTGAATCCTAGCCTAAAAGTGGTATGTGGTTACCTTTGTAATCCTTTCTTAGCCTAAAGGAAATCACAAAGTGTTAACAATGTGTAGGTTGATTTCTCTAACAAATGGCGTCATATTGTCCACAAAGCTATGGTTCTTATTAAGGGTGTTTTTGTTGGTAAATTGTTCCAACTTGATGTGTGCACTATCAATTCTAATAGTTCTTTGATTTCTATGGTATTTATATCTATAAAATATAGATCTCCACAATTAGAAGGATATACACCTACTTTTGATGATCTTACTTTCTCAATAACTAAACAATATATCACTTCAGAAACAAACTTACCTATAGTGAAGATAATGCTATGACACCAAAAATTGGGCCATATAGGTGAGCACGGCCTACACTCCTTGAAAAACAAAATATTGTCAATGGATTGGATGATTTTTCTCTCAAATTTGATATTTGTGTGCACCACATATATGGAGAACAAAATTGTCTTCAATTTTATTTTTCTCACAAAGCTTTGAGGTTGTTGGACTTAGTATTTTCTAAAGTATTTGGTCTAGTTAAAGTTCCTTCAATTTTTAAGGCTTTCTATTATGTATCATTCATTGAAGATTATTCTAGAAGGACATGGGCATATTTTTCTAGAACACAATATGAGATTTTTAGTTAGTTTAAGAAGTTTAAATCTCTCTTGGAAAATTAGACCAGTAGGAAGTTTAAGGTGTTGAGGAATAATAGTGGTGGTGAGTTTCACTGTGTAGAGTCAGCAATTTTTTTAATAAGAATTCCATTGTAATACATAATGAAACTCCATATACCCCTTACTAAAATTAATGAATAGAGTGCTAACTGAGAGAGATAGGAGTATGCTTAATGCAACTATCTTAGAGAATAAATTTTGTGTATAATTGGTTTCTATTTCATGTTTAATGATTAGCGGGTATCCCATGTTAGCTCTTATATATAAGACCCCTATGGAGGTCTATACAATCAAGAAACCCTTACTTTAACATCTTCAAGTTTTTGTTTATGAGCAATATGCATTATTCCTAGGGAGAAGCAATTGAAATCAGATCACAAGTTTTTGAAATGCATTTTCACTACCTATATCATTTGCATGAAGGAGTACAAGCTTTGGGAATCTATGGCTAGAAATGTTTTGTATCTTAGGAATGTTATTTGTAGATAAGTTAAATATCCTCCCACAATGGTGTAATTAGAAGAGGATAGAAATAAATCACTAGTTCAATACCATCCAAGGCCAAGAAAAATGACTTAGGAATTCAACAAGAAGTTCACAATGGAACTAATGAGGAGGAAGGCTTAGAGAGTTTGCAAGAGGAGGAAGAAATTCCACCTCAATGTTAAAGGAGGTCCACTTGGTAAATAAGGTATCCAAACAAGTATAATTACAATCCATATAGTTTCATATGTATATTTTATTTATTTGGTAACACTGATGCAGAGAAAATTGTGAAACATGTAATGGAGATGGATGATATTGAATCCTAGAGATTGGATGTGGATGAGGAAATTGAAGTACTTAGAAAGAGTGATAGAAGGGACTTGGTATCATTGCATTATGGATGAAGACCCATTATATGTAAATGGGTGATACAAAATATGATCAATTTAGATGTAAATGGTTGTTCAAAGAGATGATCAATCTATATGGAAATGTTGAAAAGCACAAGGAAAATTTGATTGTGAAATGATATTACCAAATTGAGCAAATAAAGTTTGGTGAGATATTTTACCTAGTTTCAAATTTAACATATATTAAGTTTCTATTATCTATATAAATGTCATTTGATTTAGAGATAGAATAGATGTACGTGAAAACATAGTTTCTAAATGGTGCCTTAAGGAGGAGATCCATAAGGCACAACAAAAGTACTACATTAACAAAGGTAAAGAGTGATTGATTTGAAAAAAAAAAAAATCTTAATAGGGTTTTAAATAATCTCCCAAGGTGTGTACCAAGAGTTTTATTATTTTGTATTCGATTGGGATTTATAATATCCAAATCATATCACCATGTTATTACAAACATGATGGTGGTCATTTACTTCTTATATCTCTATATTTAAGATGATATGTTATTCTATGGAAATAGTGAGGATCTTATTTGTTATTTGAAGTCTCAACTTTCAACACAATTTGATATGGAGGATTTGGAGGCTGCAATATATATCTGAGGAATGGAGATTAATAGAGATAGAGAAAATAAAAATATTTAGTTAAGCCAATGTATGCAAAGCTTATGTTATAATGTATTCACGTGGAATATTGATGATCATTGAGTGTTATTATTTATGTGGGAACCGAGCTTTCAATTGTTTATCATCCTACAACACCAACAAAGATGAAGGATACATATTTTTTTTTATGCTCATGCAATTAATAGTTTTATGTATGCAATGGTTTATACTAAGCCAAATATTTCCCAAGTAGTGGTAGTATTGAGTTGATACATGGCTAATCGTAGATGGGAACATCGGGCTATAATAGAGAAGGTATTTTTGTATTTCAGAAATACTTCTAAATATTTCATTTTCTATAATAGTGATGTTTTAGTGGGCCCACATTCAGTGGATATATAATGAACTAAGCATATTTTATTAGGTAGGAGATGTAGATAGAACAAGATCTACAAGTGGACATGTGTTTCAATTGTTTGGTGGAGCAATAATTTGGATGATAAGCATTAAGTTATGGTTCCTTTTTCCACTACAAAGGTAGAGTATACGGAAGCAACTCATGCTTCTAAGGAGGCCATTTGGCTTATGAAATTATGTTTAAAATTAGGGCTAAGTGCTAAAGCTATTGCAATTCAATGTGATAATAAAAGTGTTATTTTCCTGCTAAGAACCTAACCTTTTATGTGAAGACAAATCATATAGATATCTACTACCATTTCATGAGGGACATGGTAGAGGATGGAAAGGAAATACTAGATAAGGTTGACAATTTTACCTAATGTTGCGACGCATTGAAAAAAATGGCGAGCATCAATAAATTTTAGTGGTGCTATGACTCTATGTGCCTTATGGCCCCTAATACTTGGCTTAATGTTTGATACATTCTCCCTTATACTCTTGGAATATATATGACAAGTGGAACAATGTCGTTATAGGTGTAGTACACCTTGTAGTCTTATAGTAGAGTAGGTAATGATTGTTAAGTTGTAGCAAGACATAAACATTTAGCTATAGTAGGGAGTAAATGCATATTGCTAGTTAGCAATGAATCCCAAGTGGCAGTAGTTATCCAATTAATTTTTTATGGTTTCCAACACGTAGAATTAGAAAATCATAAATGGTTTATCATTTTTCTCTGCCTATTTATTGAGTGCCAGAGTTGGAAGAAAACATAATGTGTGTTTTAAGTTACTATGATACTATTGAAATTTCTTTGAAATCCTTATGCTACTACTAAATGCTCCTGTTGAGAGAAATAAGATTGTAGTATATTGTAACAATTTAGTTGTTGAATAATACATGCTTTAGAGTGTGGGGTTTTCCTCTTGGAAAGGTCCTTTTGAGAAAATCATTGTGTAATATTTATATGTTTCTATGTTGCGCATTATTAAAACTACATTTAATTAATTTTTGCACATTGTCTTCTCTCCTTAAATAATGTAGGAAGCATTTTTGCATTTTTGTTTTCATCGATAGGTGCTGTCCTTTTATTCTTTATTTTCATATATTTGGATTCTTCCATAGCTATGTTGTCCTCTTCCGCTACCTTAACGTCTACCTTTGTTTGATCGTTGCTTCTTTATTTCCAGTTTCTCTTATGCTCACAAGGCCTATTGATAGGTATCCTCAACTGAATGAAATCATATCAAATTGAATATTCATTTTAAATGTCCAACCTTAGGCCATTAATATATCTAGTGTTTTTTATTTATTGTTTCCACATGACTAGATATAATGTTCAATTTTAAAATTCCTTAGTAGACTTTATCACACTCATCTCTTTCAACCTTAGGTTTTATAACCTCCTCAACAAACTTGAGGAATAATAATAAGCCATAACTTTTTCCCTTTTTTCTTTAACTTGGCTTATGTCCACTTCCACGGCATCAAGCCTACGTTGTATTTCCCTTAACATCTATGTAATGTCATCACCAACTCATCCATGTGAAGTTTCTTTTATCCCATCTAATTTGAATGCCACCTTTTTCTGTAAGTAGTCTTCTTCATTTTCATATTAATTCTTACAATTTCTCGATGTTTTATTTATACAATTCTCCTGTAGACTCTTCATGGTCCTCACACTCTCTACTCAATCACTCAAGTTGATGTTTTTTTCCCATAGATGATTAAGCTTTATTTATGACCAATTAATCTAGCAATGTTAGAGGTTTATTAAAGTGCACACTCATTTCAAAAGAATCCACTACAGTCCACAAACACTAAATTTAAGAACCCTATCTAGAGAAATTTTTTACATGTTTAACTTTTATTTTTTCATACTTAGTAAGATTAATATTTACATAGAGTTACTTCCTCAAGGACAAGAAATCATACAATCACAGGTTATCCTATTTAATACTCTCTTGCAACATCAAATTTGAAATCATATAATCATAGGCCAAAGTCAATATTCTCTTAGTGGTAACAATTTGATATAGTAAGTAGTTGTGCATTATCTATTCCAAAGTTATTTGTATGCAAACAAATAAATCCTTACTAACATCATATTTTCCAATTAATTATTCTCGTTGCTAACATATTTCCATAACTGCCTTCTAATAGACCCATTAAAGTTGTATATGGTGTATTTATAAAACATATACAACATTAATGTGTGTAGTAATGGGTGCATGAGGCTTATCTTTAGTTACAAGTCCTCACACCAAGATTGGTATTATGGTGGTTCTGGTTGTTTTTAGGAAGTTATATTAATGGATCATTATTGATTCAATGAATTCCATTGTTGTGGAATAAATGAATATCAAGATGATATGTTAATGATGCCTATAACCAACTAGAATTTGTAATTAATTCTCTATGTGTGGTTCTTTTGTATCCACATGGAGGTCAAATACATTTGTGGATCTAACTCATATTGAACAATCTACAATCACTGACTATCTTAAACCATCAACAATGCTAAATGTAACCCCTATGATGAGGTTGAATTCTACATATAAGCTTTTGTTGGAATTTAATTCCAACTGCAACAATGAACAGCTGTACATGAATCTGATTTGCAGTAAATGTTAAAGGTGTTCGGTGCAGCAAAGTCATCTTTGATATTTTTGCACATAAATATGCATTAAAGTTTCAGCTGATTTCCCATGCAGACAGCCGACTTGATTTTGATAAAGGCATCACCGCCTTGCTGCAATAAATTCTGAGATAAACATTAGAAGATATTTTGTAATATTTTATTGTTTTAATCAGATATTTTTCAGCCTATAAATACCGCACAGCAGTTCTGTTTTAAAGTGAGCGTTAGCGTAAGAGTTAGCAGCGTGAGAAGCAGCAGCAGCCGCTGAAGAATTACACAGAGCAGAGGAAAGCACGCAGCAGCGTGAAGAGGAAGAAGAATAATTTCAGAACAGTGAAATGCACAGCAGTGCAGAAATTTGAATGTAATTTGTTTTTTTTTTATGTTCATCTGTGTGGAACAGAATCGTTCCTTAGTGAATTTCTGAAGTAGATGTTCAGCAATAGAAGTTTTGAAATTCCCTCTATATGAGGAAAACAAATCTGTAACAGTTAGTTTATTTTGATAAATACAAGTTAATTTCTTCCTGTTGTTGTTATACCGTCACCGTTGCTGAAACACCTCGTAACTCAAAAATTACTTGACGTCAAATATTTACGTTGCTGAAACACGACGATCAGCGTTGCTGAAACACCTGTTTCAACAACTGAAAAAAAATCTGTGTTGCTGAAACACCGTTTCCAGCAAGCGAATTTTTCTGTTTTTCTGTGTAAAAACAGAGTGCGTTTTTTGTCTGTTTGTTATGGGATTTATCAGAAAATTCCAACATGGTATCAGAGCTAGTCTAGGCACTCAGTGAGTCAAAAACATAGATTGTTTTTCACTGTAGGAGCTGTAAGAAGTTAGTTAAGTAGATTTTTCTAGCAGAGAAAGTTTTTGCTTGTTTTTCAAAATACAGTCAGTATCTTTTCTTTACCAGTACAGGTTAAGATGGCAGATGCTGGAACAGGTTTGACAAATCCCCAACTACCTCAGTTTAATGGGAAAAATCACAGTTATTGGTCCATAACAATGAAAGCATTGTTTGCTTCTCAAGGAATATGGGAGTTGGTTGAAACAGGGTATGCTGAACCTGCAGATGCAACAGCGTTGGCTGCTTTGACAGCAGCAGAAAGAGACCAGTTGAAGAGTGACAAGAAGAAGGATGCCAAAGCCCTCTTTTTCCTCTTCCAATCTGTACATGAAAGTGTTTTTCCACGGATTGCAGCAGCAACAAAGTCTAAAGAGGCATGGGATACTCTCCAAACTGCCTATCAAGGCATGGAGAAGGTGAAGACTGCAAAGTTGCAGATGTTGAGGAGAGACTTTGAAAATCTCAGCATGAAGGAATCTGATACAATAGATTCATTCTTCACCCAGGTTATTGGCTTGATAACCCAGATAAGATCTCATGGTGAGATTCTTGAAGATAGAAGGGTTGTAGAGAAAATCTTGAGATGTTTACCCTCAAGGTTTGAATCTATTGTGGTAGCAATAGAAGAAACAAAAGATCTCTCACAGTTCACGGTAGATGAGCTGAGTGCTTCTCTGTTGTCTCATGAACACAGACTGAGTAGAGGAACAGATTCCTCTTTTGAGCAAGCATTCAAGACTCAGATGTCTTTTGGCCAAAGAAGAGGTGGAGGCAGAGCAAATTACAGAGGTCATGGAAGAAGCCAAAACAGAGGCAGAAATTATCCAGCTAGCACAAGCGGAAGGAGCTGCAATCAGAACCAAGCTGAAGGTTCAAGCAAACAGCAAGCTCATGGACAAAGGTATGACAAATCCCAAGTCCAATGTCATTATTGTAAAAAATTTGGACACTATGCCAATGAATGCAAGAAAAAACAAAATGACATGAACAATAGGCAGAATGTTAATTTTGCAAATGAAGAAGATAAGAACCCAAAGAATGTGCTGTTAACATGTAACATAGCACAAGACAAACAAGATGATTTTTGGTTCTTAGACTCAGGTTGTAGTAATCACATGACTGGAAATATTGAAATGTTTGCCAATCTGGATGAAAATGTGAAATCTGAGGTAACAACAGGGACTGATGATAAG
Source organism: Pinus tabuliformis (assembly GCA_031772625.1). Lineage (NCBI taxonomy): Eukaryota > Viridiplantae > Streptophyta > Pinopsida > Pinales > Pinaceae > Pinus > Pinus tabuliformis. The sequence goes on along the minus strand of CM062815.1, from coordinate 1,082,269,008 downwards.
ATATCTGTCAAGGGTAAGGGCAGAGTCAGTATTAGAGCAAAAAATGGAGAACAGATGATTGTGCCAGAGGTATACTATGTACCTGGTCTGAAATGTAATCTTTTGAGCATTGGACAGCTCATGAACAAAGGTTACAACGTGTTCTTCAAAGATGATTTGTGTACTATCAGAGACATACCTCCAAGTAAGAAGATCATTGCACAGGTGCAGATGACCAGCAATAGAATGTTTCCTCTCAAACTCAGGGCAGATTTGAAGGAAGGCAGAACTATTGCGGCTGTAACACAAGAAGTCTTTCAAGAACAGGTGAAAGATGTGAATTGGTTGTGGCATTTGAGATTTGGACATCTCAATTTCGGAGGCCTGAATTTGTTGCACAGAAAGGGCATGGTAAAGGGATTGCCGTTGATTGAGAAACCGGACAGCCTTTGTGAAGGCTGCATCTTGGGCAAGCAACATAAAGAAAGCTTTCCAGCAGGAAAGAGTATAAGGGCAAAAGCACCCTTGGAAATTGTTCACTCTGATGTGTGTGGACCGATGCAAATACCATCATTTGCTGGAAATAGATATGTTTTAACTTTTATTGATGATTACACCAGAAAGACATGGGTGTATATGCTGAAACAGAAGAGTGAAGTGTTTGAGAAATTCCGCCACTTCAAAACTCTTGTTGAAAAGCAAAGTGGGCATTATATCAAAGTGCTCAGAACAGATAGAGGAGGAGAGTACATCTCCCAAGAATTTCTGCGTTTTTGCAGAGAGAACGGCATACAAAAGCAGTTCACAGCAAGGTATACACCTCAGCAAAACGGTGTTGCTGAAAGAAAGAATAGGACCATTCTTGACATGGTCAGAAGTATGCTGAAGGCAAAACACTTGCCGTATGAGTATTGGGCAGAAGCTGTTACTTGCGCAGTTTACATCTTGAATAGATGCCCAACTAAAACTGTCATGAACAGAATACCAGAAGAGGCATGGAGTGGTCAAAAGCAAACTGTCACTCACATGAGAGTATTCGGTTGTGTGGCATATGCACATGTACCAGATCAGCTAAGAAAAAAACTTGATAGTAAGGGGGAGAAGTGTGTCTTTATTGGCTATTGTGATGAGTCAAAAGCATACAAACTCTATAATCCATCCACCAAGAAGTTAATAGTAAGCAGAGATGTGCAGTTCATTGAAGATGAAGCTTGGGATGGAAGCTTGGAAAAAACAGTGAATGTGAAGACAATAGTGTCTCATGAAGAAGAAGAGGAAGGGACAGCAGCAAATAATCCTTCCTTGGTGGCTCCTCCTACACCACAGCAAGTACAACAAACCACACCACAAGCTGGAATCCGAACAGCCTTGAGAAGTCAAGGAAGAACAGTTGCTGTTACACCACAAACAGCTACTGCTGAAACACCACAGGGATCAAATACACCCTCAAGTTCGGATGGAACTCCAAGTACACCAAGAAGACCAAGATTCAGAAATCTGAATGAGATTTATGAACAAGGAGAGGTAAGTAACAATACCGGTCTGAATTCATTATTTGCTTTGTATTGTCATATTGATGACCCAATCCATTTTGAAGATGCTGTAAATGAAGATAAATGGATTGAAGCAATGAATGAAGAAATTGGTGCAATTGAGAAGAGTAAAACATGGGAGTTAGTGGACCTCCCTGAAGGCAAGGATGCCATTGGAGTTAAGTGGGTCTATAAGACCAAAAGTAATGCTGAAGGTAAGATTGACAGGCACAAAGCAAGGCTTGTTGTGAAAGGCTACAAGCAGCAACAAGGCAGAGACTATGATGAAACCTTTGCACCAGTAGCAAGGATGGAAACAGTCAGAACAGTGTTGTCTATTGCAGCACAACACAAATGGAAGATTTATCAGATGGATGTTAAATCTGCATTCCTGAATGGAGTGTTAAAAGAAGAGGTTTATGTTGATCAACCTCCGGGCTATGAAGTTGAAGGACAAGAGCATAAAGTTTGTAAACTGAAGAAGGCTCTTTATGGGCTGAAGCAAGCTCCAAGAGCATGGTACAGCAGAATTGATGCTTATCTGATTGAGAATGGGTTTGCTAAGTGTGATGGTGAACCCACACTCTACATAAAGCAGAATGACGGTAAGATTATTATTGTTGTTTTATATGTAGATGATCTGATTTTTACTAGCAATGATGCTTCTCTCATTGCTGATTTTAAAGCAGTCATGAAGAGTGAATTTGAAATGACTGACTTGGGCTTCTTAAGATATTTTCTTGGAATTGAAGTAGACCAAAGTGAAAATGGTGTTTTCATTTCTCAAGATAAATATGTAGAAGCTGTTTTGAAGAGATTTAACATGCAGAACAGCAAGGCTGCTGTGACTCCAACAGTAGTGGGGCTGAAATTAACCAAAGAAGACAGCAGCAAATATTTTGATCCAAAATTGTACAAGAGCATAGTTGGCAGCCTTATGTACTTGACTGCAACTAGGCCGGACATTATGCACGCTGTGAGTTTAATCTCCAGATTTATGGAAAGACCGAAAGAGACTCATTGGCAGGCAGCCAAGAGGATTCTAAGGTATGTGAATGGAACGAAGGGGTTTGGTATTTTGTACTCCTCTTCTGAAAGTTTCATGTTGACAGGTTACACTGACAGTGATTGGGCTGGAAGTGTTGATGATAGGAAAAGCACATCGGGATATGTGTTTCATATGGGATCGGGAGCCATCTCATGGGCTTCCAAGAAGCAACCAGTTGTGGCTTTGTCAACAGCAGAGGCAGAGTATGTGGCAGCAACAGCAGCAACATGCCAAGCAGTATGGCTGAGAAGAGTTCTCAAAGATTTGTGTCATGAACAAGAAAATGGCAAAACCATTTACTGTGACAATAGCTCAGCAATAGCATTGTCTAAAAACTCTGTTTTTCATAAAAGAACAAAGCACATAGACACCAAATATCACTTCATACGTGAATTGGTTAACAATGGTGAGATTGTTTTGCAGCACTGCAAAACAGAGGATCAGCTTGCAGACATCTTGACAAAACCATTAGCAAAGAAAGGTTTTGATCATTTCAGAAAATGTTTGGGTATGCAGCAGTTGAAATTAAGGGGGAGTGTTGGAATTTAATTCCAACTGCAACAATGAACAGCTGTACATGAATCTGATTTGCAGTAAATGTTAAAGGTGTTCGGTGCAGCAAAGTCGTCTTTGATATTTTTGCACATAAATATGCATTAAAGTTTCAGCTGATTTCCCCTGCAGACAGCCGACTTGATTTTGATAAAGGCATCACCGCCTTGCTGCAATAAATTCTGAGATAAACATTAGAAGATATTTTGTAATATTTTATTGTTTTAATCAGATATTTTTCAGCCTATAAATACCGCACAGCAGTTCTGTTTTAAAGTGAGCGTTAGCGTAAGAGTTAGCAGCGTGAGAAGCAGCAGCAGCCGCTGAAGAATTACACAGAGCAGAGGAAAGCACGCAGCAGCGTGAAGAGGAAGAAGAATAATTTCAGAACAGTGAAATGCACAGCAGTGCAGAAATTTGAATGTAATTTGTTTTTTTTTATGTTCATCTGTGTGGAACAGAATCGTTCCTTAGTGAATTTCTGAAGTAGATGTTCAGCAATAGAAGTTTTGAAATTCCCTCTGTATGAGGAAAACAAATCTGTAACAGTTAGTTTATTTTGATAAATACAAGTTAATTTCTTCCTGTTGTTGTTATACCGTCACCGTTGCTGAAACACCTCGTAACTCAAAAATTACTTGACGTCAAATATTTACGTTGCTGAAACACGACGATCAGCGTTGCTGAAACACCTGTTTCAACAACTGAAAAAAATCTGTGTTGCTGAAACACCGTTTCCAGCAAGCGAATTTTTCTGTTTTTCTGTGTAAAAACAGAGTGCGTTTTTTGTCTGTTTGTTATGGGATTTATCAGAAAATTCCAACAGCTTTGGGGAACTAATGTCCACCCTCCTCCTTGAATTCCACAAGAAAATATGCCAAATTAGATTCTAGGCCAACAACATTACATGTTGTTTGATTCCATCAATGAAAATGAAAGGAAAAAAATTTCCTAATTTTAAAGAAAAGTTTACTAAAAATTATAATTTTACATAACTAAAGTGAAATTTAACAATGAAACTTTCCTTTTAGGAGTTTAAGTCCATTTTAAAATGAGCCAAATCATAAGAATTTCATGAAAAATAATCTAAATGTAACTTCACTTAACTAGAAAAAAGAACTAAAATGCAAATTTACCTTGCAAAATAATAAATTCAATAAAAAATTGAGTCTGCCAACTTGTTAACTTACTATATACATATTGAAATCATCACTTACAAAAATAGAATTGAGTCTGCCAACTTGTTAATTTGCTATAAACATTAAAATCATCACTTACAAAAATAAAATCTTTAGTAACAACAGAATTCAAAACTAATAATTAAAAAAAATAAAATTCAAACACAATCTACTAATAATAAAATAAAAAATAAAAGAAAATAAATATATATATATATACTAATTAAAACAGGTTCATAGACAAAATGTTAAATGTTCCTGAACGGATGCAGCGCTCAGGACAGAGGAGCGATAGACTCAGCAGTGGCAGCGCTATGTCAGGCATATGCGCAGAGACAGAACGACAGATGCGTTTATGCAGACAAAGGCATTATAAGGAACCGTTTGAAAAGATTAGGGCAGAGGGCCAGGACTGCCAGGCACATAACAGGCCACAGAAAAACAAGCGGCTCTGATACCATGTTAAACACCCTTGGGGCCACCAAGGACGATGATTTTGTAGTTGATATGTCTGAGGTGTAGTTGATATGTCTGAGATTTTGTAGTTGATATGATTTTGTAGTTGATATGTCTGAGGTGTTTGTAGCTCTACAGAAGAGAATACCCTTAATAGCAGTTCCCGCACAAGGACTGCCTATTAATCTTTACTAGACAGGATTATATAGGGTGGATTGCCCTCTCTGCAAACTTTCTTAGAGGAACAACATAGATAAGACATTTGCAAGGTATTAATACTAGAAAATATATATGGTACATTATATATATATAGAATATGTTGTATATTTCATGTGAGAATTATAAGCTTTTATATATATATATATCTATATATATATATATATATATTTATATATATATATATATTTTAATATATCAACATAGATTTATTTTAAATACGGATCTAATATCACTGGTTAGTTTAGAATAAGTCTCTAGGCTCAAAAATCAAAAGTAAGTTTCAAAAACAATAAAAAAATCAAAAGTAAGTTTCAAAAACATTAAAAAATCAAAAATAAGTTTCAAAAACACTAAAAAAAACACTAGTATAATGTAAAATATCTAATATTAAAAAAATACTTTAAATTTGTTAATATATATGTTATGAGTGATTAAAAATGAATAATAATTATAAATAGTTGAGAAGTTAAGTGTATATAATAGTTTAATGTACACTTTTATAATAAGAAAATTTCCATTTTTTTAATATATCTATTTAATATAGGAGTTGTCTATAATGCGACTTTTTAAGATTCCGGTGACGGAATCCGGCGGAAGAAATTGAGATGAAATCATGATTTGTTGCAGTTAAAATGGTTTTTTAACTGCATATTCGGATTCAGCACCATGAAAAACCCCTGGGACGGTTTCATTGTGCAGAAATTAGCTATCAAACTTGGATTCCAATAAATTACTGCCGGATTTTCACTGGAAAAAATCGCCGGAAAGGCTTTCAAAAAGTCGCGTTAAAGACTACGTCTTTAATATATATGTGACGAGTAATTAAAAATGAATAATAATTATAAATAGTTTAGAAGTTAAGTGTATATAATAGTTTAATGTACACTTTTATTAAAAAAAAAAATCGAATTTACTATGTGATATTTAGGTTTTTTATTTCAGAAAATGATATTAAAAAAAATATGTTATAGTAAGTTTATTTTTTATATATTATTTAAATTAAATTTAAAAAATGTAAAATAGATGTTTTAGGTTATGGTTTTTTTTATTTTTTCATTATTTTTTTAATTTTTATTTGTTTATTTTGTATTGTTGTTGTATTACTTCAAATTTTTACGTCCAGAGGAGCATTTTGCATTCAGCTGACGTGATGTGTAAGTATGTCATGTCTTCAAAAAATAATAATTTTTTTTTTTCTTTCTAATGTTAGCCAATCTTAAATTATATATAAATTTTTAATCTTATTAAAGGATGGAGATTAATTATTAAATATAGTTATGTATTTAAATGACTAGTAAATTATTTCATGCTTTTAATAGTTCCTTTATCATATACTTGAATTTGAATGGATCATAAATTTACCCTTAACAAATTTTTTGACCACAATAAAATTCCAAATTAAGTAAAAATTTAAACATTTTTACTCTTTACGAAAGTCAGTCTCATTTCTTAAATCAAAGGAAAAAGGTTAATTCAAGACAAAGATTCGAAAATCTTGCTCCAAAATCTTTTAATATTTCTTTTAACTAAACATTTGTAAAATGAATCTTTAAAAGGAAAAACCATATCTTAGGGATATATTAAAATCTTTAAAGGCATAAATATTCCACATCAAAGTTGTAATATTTGAAAATATTAATTTGATGTAGTTTTACTATAAATTTTGTTATCATGCCATGTAAAAAATATCATCAAATCTAATATTGATATGATAATATTAATGTCAATATATTATAGTATTAATATTGTTAAATTTAATAGCTTTGGATTAATGCAATATTAAATTTAATACAATACTCAATTTGTTATATTATAATATATATTAATATATCACGATATATGTTAACTCTAGATATATATAGAGCGAAGAACAAATGCATAGAATGATAGAGGTGGAGAGATGGGGAAGTGACAAGGGAGAGGAGGAGATACAATGAAGGAGAGGGAAGAGGAGGAATGAAGAGAGAGAAAAATAGAGTGAGAGAGGGAGAGAATGGTAAGAGAGAGAGAGAGGGGGAAACACAAAGATGGAGGGGGGGAGAGATAGTGACAAGGTTAGAGGGAAGATAGAGAGGGAGAGAGATAGTGACAAGGTTAGAGGGAAGAGAGAGAGAGAGAGAGGAAGGACCAAAGAAAGGACTTGAGAGAGACGAACATAGAGATGGAGTTGGAGGGGGAGAGAGGGAGTTAAGAAGAAATACATAGAGAGAGAAAAGTGGAGAGGGAGAGAGAGGGAGTGACAAGAGAGATATGGAGAGAGAGAGTGTATTTTTAGGGAAGAGAGAGAGAGGCAAAGAAGGAGAGATCGAAGAAAGGGGGGAGAGAAGGATAGAGGAGAGAGGGAGGGAGATAGTGATAGAGTTGGAGGGCGGAGAGAGAGGGGGGATGGTGAGCACCAGTATTGCAGCAATAATGTTGCAACTCCTGGGCTGCCTACTTTACTCTTATCAACCCGGTAGTTCGTAACAAACTTGGAAGCGACGGTGCTGTATGCACAAATACTAGTTCTTACTGTAGGCTGTCACTTGGCCAATTGGCGCAAGATCACTAGGAGCTCAAGCCATCTTCTATAGATTCCAGAAGAAGCTCTATATGTGATGAAAGGAAAGCTTACTCTATAGAGGCTACTCTAATTGCAGAAAGGAAAAAGAATAAAATGTGAAGTAAACCTAGCAAACCCTACTTAACCAACTAATCCTACTTTTGCAGAAAGCACTATGAAAACCATGAAATAAATGCCATTACCTACTCAAGGAAGTAAACAACATCTACTCAAGCTATTTCTAGAAGTAAATGAGCAAAAAACATCTTTTTGGATTTTTATGTATTTTTATGTGAAATTGACATGCATGTATTTTATTGTGTGTGAAGGTGGAAGCAAATAGGTGGTGTTGAAGGGCGACTTTGGGGTTTGAAGAGATGTAAGATGGTATAGATGGGTCCTAGGAGGTCTCGGGTGGCCTTCTGGAGGCTTTTCCCACACTCGACCTTCAAAAGAAAGCCTACAGGAAAATCTAACAGGAGGACACAGGGGATCTACAAGAGGATGCCGAGAGCAGTTTTGAAGGTTTTGAGGGTGTGAGAGCGGGTGGAAAAGGTAGCTGAAGGTTGGGATGATGTGTTAGGGTGCCTAGGGTCCACCAAGGATCACTAGGAGAGGGAAAGATGATCGGGAGAGAGGAAGAAATCCTATGGAAAAATGCAGAAAACTAAGGCAGATTTGAGGTGAACTTTGGGCGACCTATAGGGCATGGATCAGGGAGAGAATGTGATGGCTGATAGGCTGACCTAATGTGAGAATAGATCTGTTGCAAAAGAACTGACAGTCAACCAATGAGATCAAGCAAGCAAGGAAATGAGTACATAAAAAAAACAAAATTTTGCATCAAGCTAGTCTAAATTATGAGCTATGGAAGTAAATGTTGAAAAAATGCTACAAGGAGAGAGAGCATGGAAGAAGAATTATTGCAAAGACAGAAATGAGCATGGTGAAAAAGATCTAAAGCAAAACATTAACCTTCTAACAAACTGCAAACACTAGAAATCCTATGGAGAAGGAAAATCTGTGTTTTTGGGGCAGCAAGAGGGTCTTTGCCTCAATTCATGGTCGCAAAGGGAGGAAAAGAGGCCAAGGCACTATTGCTAGCCTTTTGAATCTTCTTTCTATCACTACTTAACCTGTTACAAAAAACACAAATGGAACCAACCTTCTAAATCACCAAAAGCAACCTATTCTTAACCAATAAAAAAATCATCTAACAACAACTAATCCATAAACTGAAACAAAGCATATAAATACAAACAAGAGGAGCTTGGCTACTTGGATTGGGCCCTAACCGAAGAGTTAAGCCCTCTGAGGTAACTCAATGCTAGCTCAAAAAGGATCTCATCTTTATTATCAAAATAGTAATAGGATTACATGAAACTGTCACCAAAAGTAAACTCGAAGTTGAGCATAGTTTTACAATAGAAAAAGTACAACAAAAATCCAAAAAAAAATTGACCCTAGTGAGGCCCTAGGCCTCTCTACTTATACAATTGAAGCTCCCAACAGCTTCCTTAAAATCAGGGAGGCTTGGCTCCCAAAACTCGAGATAAACATAAGTTATCCTCCACTTGCTCAGCTGCCTCCTAGTGCATTGATTTGGTTGTTTGTACTCCGAGTTGCATGAAGGGGAATTCGAAGTGGGGAGCAATAAATGAGGGGGATTCCATCCTATAAATCCTCTCCTTTGTCCACTTTGAATTATTGCTGCCAATTGTCCATTGAATCTTTGACTTTGTCTTCAAAATTCAACAAAAATATGCATTAAACACATATTAGACCTCATGGCATCATAACTAACTCAACTCACTCCATAAGCATAAATATAATAAAAAAACATGCAATAAGCTAAGAGAATGGTTGATTTAACTATGTTAGGAAGCAAAATGAGCCCATATAATTACCCATTTATGGGGCTCATCATCACCCCCCTACTGAAGGTGTTGCTCATCCTCTGAGCAACTTAGTCCATCTCCTCATCTTTGATGGCCCTGGTGGCCTCTCTAGCATCCCAAGATTTTGATGTTGTTTCCTCTTCCTTGTCATAGAAACATGCTTTTCTGTTTATCTCTTCCCATTGCCTCTGCTCTTCTTCTTCGGTTCTCCCTTCTAGTATGCCTAACAGCAGTGGTGGACTTAGTTTGAGGCCAATCCAATTGACCTGCAGCCTTTGCATTGAGTGCTTGTACATTGGCACTCTCCTTAGTGCCTCCTTCATCCTCATTGGAGAATGATATTCCTTGATCTTCAGACTGTGTGGTAAGGTGTTCCATCTCCTCATACATGCATGCACACAGTCATCCCCAAGTAACCTTTCCATGTCCTCAAAATGTGCAATAGCCTATGCTTGATCACTTATATATCTGGGGGAAATTTGAGGATTATTTGCAAGCAACTGGTGTGTGTTGATGAGAGCCATGGGATCTGATGGCGTAGCTCTGATCATTAGTGGCTCATTTTGCTCTCTGATCATCAACCTTTTTACTTCAGTTGCCCTTAACTCCTCATGGTTCATCCATGAAGCCATGGCCATTATTTGTAGGTCCCATAGCCTAGCATTGGGGTCCCACACATTCATGTCTGTGAGGGCCATGTTATGCAGGTAAAATTCTGCCATTTTTTCCTTATCTTCTGTTGTGCTCTGGTCACACAAGTCCATAAATTGTCTGTAATCTTGAAAAGGCATTGTGCCTCTTTGTGCCAAAGTCTTGATCTGAAATTGTAGCCCTTGGTCCTTGAGGTATAATCCATAGAATTTGCTGGTTTTCTACATTGCAGTGCCTCCATGGATAAGCTAGCCATGCATGCCAGTTGGGTCTCTTTCTCCTTCAGCTGCCTTCTTAGCAATTCATTTTCAGTTTGGAGTTGGCTTCTTGCAATTGCCTCCCTGTGTCTAATAGCACTTAACTCCCTTCTCATTTCTCTAAGCTTGTTCTCCATGTGGCCAACATCCTCAACTCCCTTGGATTTGGATATTTTCATCCACGTATGTGTTCTTATTCTTTCCTTATCTAGTTCAAAGAATAGTGGAATTGCAAATGTTTGTGGAATTATCCCTCCTCCTTCAAGAAGATGGTAATAGGAGGCAAGGCTGGGCTGGGAATCAGGTTCTTGTGGCTCTGTAGCTTCCTCCTTCCCCTTTGGCTGCTCTTCCATTGTTTTCTCAAGCTATTGGGTCTCTTGTAGCCTTGACAGTGTCTCCTGTAGAACTGTCTGTGCCTCCTATAGGACCTTTTTTTGCTCCTGTAGTTGCACTTTTTCCTTCCAGGTGGAAGATCTAGGAGTCCCTCTTTCGTATCTAATAGGGGTTTTAGAGGGAGATTCTTCCCCTTTGATAGTGGGTGAATCTTTAATTGTAATGGGCACTGTTGAAGATGGTTGTGGTTTCCCTTATTGATCCTTGTGCTTTTCCTGGCCTTGAAATACATGGAGGCCTGCCTTTTTCTATTTTCTTTTGGATTAATTGGTGTGCTCAGGGCTATGAGGGCAGCTGCTGCCTCCCTTTCCAGGGTCTCAGGGGACCCTTCTCTTTTTTTTGCCTCTGCTGCCTCTTTTTCTCCTCCTTTTGCCTCCTTTTCTTTCTCTATTTGCTATGTTTCTTCCTTTTTTGTCTCTTCATCCTTCTCCTCTATATCTTAGTTTCTTCCTCCTCCCTTTCTTGTCCTGTTGAGTCATCAGTTGCTTCACCTTCTCCCCATTTTTGCTCTTCTTCCTCACTGCCAAAAGGACTGATGTCATAGGTGAGGGCCTTTATGTCATCTTCTGCTGTCATGTTTATGAAGACTTCCCATGCTATAGGGAGTGTGAATGTATGGAGGGCTTCTTCTACTAAAGTTTTGATTAACCCATGGTGAGCCAGCTGATTTGGACTCCCTACCTTAAACTTAATGCTGGAGTCTATGAGGGACTACAGGAGGAAATAGGGGATGCTGAGTCTCTGGGGTGTTGGAGTGTCCATGCCATATCTTAGCTCATAAAGGATTCTAAAATGTTAGCCATAGACTATGCTATACCTCCCCTCACATGAGATATATTTGATGATTTGGTAACTAACTTCATCCCAATGGTAGGGTACGCTTGTCCTTCTAATGCCATTTTTATCTTCTACAAGATGTTCATTGTTTTCGAAGAAGTTTTTCTTGGCAGCCTGTCCAATTGGTTTTTCATCTTTGCTCCAAGGTAATCCAAGAGGAAGGGTAGTAACCCTACTGATAAATTATGGGGTTATTTCCATGGAAATACATCTAAAAGTGACAATGGCATGGGTTTTTGAGTGAGGAACTAAAGAAAGAAAAATTTCTGAGAAATTTTCTCATCAAACCCTCGAAATTTCTCAAAAAAGGTCATCTAATTTGCCCTTGTGAAAATGGCTACTACTTGGGGATATTCATGGAGCCTGGTTGAATTAGTGGGCTCCTTCCTCATGAATCCTCCTGTCATTGTGCTTATTTCCCTTTTGAGCACCAAATATAGAGATGGAGACAATAATTTTGAAGAAACAGGAAAACAGAAGAACACTGCGTTTTTTTTTTTAAACAGGCAGAATTTTTTTTATGTAATTCCTCTTCTTCTATGGACCCAATTCCTCCTTAAAATGATATCATTCCTTGCACATATTGATAATCAAGGTGGGTATGTAGGGAACCTACCTCCTCAAGCCAGAAATCAATCAAAAAACTCATGTTTTCTTCTTAAAAACAACTGACTTTCCCTCCTGTAGAACTGCTTGTAGGTGCTCCTGTAGAACCTATAAGTGCTCCTATAGACAACTCCGAGAGTAAGAGGATGGGTGAGATTGATGGAAAAAAATGGTTTCGAGGCTGTGGGGTGGCAAAGAGTTTGCTGCAGCTAAGTTTACGAGGAGAGAATGAGAGAAAAGGTGGTGAGAGTGCTCGAGGAGGAGTACTTATTACTTCTTTTAGATATTTCTGGTGATGGGGGTGAGCTGGCAAAAATGTACGTTGGCCATATTTGGACCGTTGGTCCCCACCTGCCTTGTCATCATGGTTTCTTCCCGCAATCACCTCTCATTATTGCATCGGAGTTTGCATACCCTCCACTAACTGTCCTTGGTATCTTTCTCTGAGTTGACTATGCGCACGTGTGGGTGACATCTTCGGATGAGTGCAGTCAACTAGATGAAGGTGGCCAAGTTATCTGGCCACCTTTTTCTTGTTCAACCTCAACCATCTCATTTTCTCATGCATATCTTTCAATTACACAAATGCAAACAGAGGAGCGGGTTAGTCACTTACCTGTGAGTTGAATGTATGTGTTGTGAGGTATTTTGGCTCCTTTTACTGCTGCATGCTTGTTATAGACATATTTGGGCACTGCAACCCCAAACTCATATGTCCATAAACTAAGGGATCCTTAAGTCCCTAAAAGTGTTGTTTCATACCCTAAAGGATCATGGTCAACTGATTACATCATTTCCCAGAAGTTCCACCTGAAAAACTACTTAGAACTGGCCAAAACTGGACCATACAGACTGCTCCATGGGCAAGGTGCGATGCATACTGACTGCCTAACTGGCCAGGTGTGATGCATACTCAAATGGCCTTCTGTGGGGTGTGATGAGCAAGAATAGACAAATGGCAGAGACAGTTTGCAAGGTGGATGATCATGGAATCTTCCAGAAACTTCTCCTGTGACACTTGCCTCTCTGAATTCACCCAGGGATGAGTAAGAGATCATGAAATCTCCAAGTGGAACCAAGAACTATCAGTGGAATGACACTAATAAAAAACCCAAAGTTGACTCACACCCTTGCAAGACATCTATAAATGGATCCCTCATCTGAGAGATCTGGAGGCTGGAATTTTGTATTTTGTAAGGAAGTGTTGTTGGTTTGCTGAGAAGAGACATTGCATTGTTGGGTGATTTGTTTGTTCATGAGGTGAAGAGGGCTTATACAATTGGGAGGATGATGCTGGATCAGATAGCTGGGTTGTAATCCTCTCTTACATTACTATTAATAAAGTTCTTTGAGTTGTCCTCCATATGATTTTGTATTTGTGAATCTTATTGTTTATGAATGCAATTGTATGGTCAATGTGTTTTTGATTCCACATTGTTTATGATGCTTTAGATAGAGATGCTTTGATAGTTTACTGCTACTTTGACTCTATAGGCACTCTTTAAAGCGGGACAAGTAGGAGAGGAGTGGAAAATTCTATCAAGGAAAGGAGAAATCAAGATAGGATCAAAGCGAAAGATCCAGGTTGGTCCTCTCTTCTTCTCTTCCATCTATCACACTTAAAGGAACTCTTGAAAAGCTTTCATTGTTTGTTTCTAAGATAGCTACCCATCTTAGTGGGACTAGCAGTTCGAATCGACACTAGTTTTCCCTGAAACAAAATGGCGACTCTGTTGGGGAACAAATAGTTTGTTTTGTTTGTTAATTGCTTGCTTTATAAACTACAGAAGGAGCCTGAAGTTAGCCAGCTAGCCTTCAAAACGCTTTTTCTATGCAATTGCGAAGTAGATAAACGCTGCTTCAGTCAATCTCCGGGTTGATTTATGAACTGAACATTTGACTTACAAAGCATCCTAAGTGCCTTTGTGGTAGCTCAGAACCTCATCAGATCCTACCCTTTTGCTTTGTGTTTACTATCCATCATTACTCAGCCTAAATCACTGAACTTAGCTGCAAGTTTTGAGCAAAAACCAAGCTTAGTTTCGCTCCCTGGCCCATCGCACTATCTGTAACTGTGCAACCTGGATGCATCGCACCTCCCGTGTGTTGCAGGTGAGATGCATCCCTATTTCCCTGTGTTGCAGGTGCGATGATTGAGTGAACTATTTTTTCTTCTCTGAAATTTGGTTTTTTCTCTTTGTTTTCAGCTTTATTCAGTAGTTTTGTTGTTCATGATCAGTACCTTCTTGCTGTAACCATCTTCCTTCACATTATTTCAGCCTCCATCAGTTAGGAATTGTAAATGTTTGTGTGTATGTGTCAATGATTTACAATCTTCCTTTGTCGAAAGTAGCCTAATTGAACTGTCATTTTTTATGCAAGTGTCATACTTGTCATTCTGAATCAAAAGAAGAGTGTCGTAAAGTCTTCCTCTTCTATATAGTTGATTGTACTTTTGTCATTGTAATTGATTTTGAAATTATTATTATTTCAAGTGTCGAAAATAGTTTTAAATTCGAAATCGAAAAGTGTCGTCTTAGTCTTCCTTTCGTTTTGAAAAGAAAAATTGTTAGTACTTTCGCTTTGAAAGAAAATAGTTCAGATTTGTACTTAGCTTTCTTTCTTGTCATTCACACATTAAGAAAGCTGAAAACAAATACATGCATGTGCATATGCATTTTGACTGCTTGCGAAATTTGATTTACGAAAGTGCATTTAGTGTGTGCTCTATGCTCTCTGCTGAAAGAAAAATATCTTCTTTCCTTTGTAGCTAGGATTTTTCATTGTTAAGAGAACATAAAAAAATTGTTTATCATTTTAGATTGCATATTTAGGAATTTCACATCTACATCACGTGGTGAACCTTGAAAGACAAACTTCTAAGCAAGATCAACTCTAAAATAAACCTCAATGAACATAAAAACGCTTTGGAATCTAACGCAACACATCTAGAAGTCTAGGCTAGAGACGTGTTCCGGTGTTGTAAAACCTGGTAAATATTGTTTTCATCAAAGGTTGGGTGATTCCTACTCTTTGATATGACAAGTGCCAGTACGGACTTGTGCTCCCCGTATCGTCGAGTATACATTGGGAGATCAAAATAGGTTGATATCCTTTATCCTTAGGAATCTGTGTCTGCCGCCCTATCAATCATAATTCACTGAACACAACATTCGGGAAGATTGACTGCCATACATAATTCCTTGGTAATTTCTCTATCATTTATCACCAAGGTGTATTTTGTAGTTTTACGATCGATTTGGTAAACCCTCTGTCTAGACTTCCAGAGCAATCACTTTCGTTCCTTTTCGACTCCTTAAAATAAAAGGTCCATCTGAGCATTTGTCACTTCAGGCTCATTAAAAATCGAAGGTGACTAGAGTCACCTTTAGCTTTTTCTCGACTCTTAAAAATTGAAAAAGCAAGTTGCGTCAAAACATCTTAAAATTTATTTTAAACAGAATAACATCCTTGTTCCTACGTTGATCTGAGGTTGAGATAACGGAGTCTACCAATCAAGGAATCCCCCTTGGAGGGAATCCTAGTCCTTTCTCCTCTTCGGGAGATATTGGTTCTCCATATATGGCTACATTGTCCCTTCCAGGAATCACAATCGGTCTGCTGGTAGGGCTTTTCTCAACCTCTATCGTTCAAAACACCGCAATTCCTCAACAATCTAATCAGCAACCAAATGATATTGAAGTTATCCCTTCGCCTTCTACTTCATTTGTTTCTCCTTCCCCTTCTTCCTCTTCGCTTGGTGAAACTAGTGACACTAAAAACCAAGTAACTGAGAAGAAAAAGAAAGGGAAGGAGAAGAAGAAGAAGCCAGCTAAACAAGGGAACACCAATGCATCATCTGGCGAAAATCCACGCACTAAAGTTTCCAAACCAAAATCTCCATGCACAATTTGCAAGGAGAACCATTACCATCGAGATTTCCCTTTCATTCCGCAGATCTTGAGAGAATGGTCTCCCCAGTTGCACCATTCAGTGTCATCAACCCATGACAGTCAGGTTGACAGTGCACCATCAACTAGTGAAAACAAAGTCAATCGACAGAAAGGAAAAGCTAGAGTTCCATGTAGGTTATGTGAGGGTGATCATACTCTTCACCATTGTCCTTTTCTGGATGAAGCCAAAAGCATTTTGGATAACCGTCCTGCTTCACCGCATCAACTTCCACCCGGATACAAGAAACTCTTGCCAAATCCTTTGCTAGTTGAAAACCCGATTGACATAACTCAATTGTCGATCGAATCGCCTATCATTGAAAGTGAACCTTCTGAGTCCATACCAAATCAAAGTCAACTGGTCAAGATGGCAGTCGACCCAGTCTTGCTTTTATAAGATCCACCTTCAGATGATATAGTTTCCAAAGAGGATGATAACGACACTGTTCAAATTCTTTTTGTCGATATAGAGTCTAATGAACTTGGAGGAAATCTGCCCATTCCTTCACAACAGGAAGAGAGCCCCCCAGTTCATGAAACTTATCTGGACATTTATCCGGTACCTCCTCCGAGCAGTCTAGTCGTTTTCTTTGATTGGAATCAACTAGTGAAACCTCGCCTTCCATCTAATGTACCATTTCGAATCATAGTACAAGTTTACAAAATGATCGTGTCTTGCACAATTATAGATGGAGGGGCTTCAGTGAGTATCCTTTCCTCAACTGCTTGGAAAGTGTTTGGTTCACCATCGCTTTTGCCTGAAAAAAAAATAAAAAATAAAAAATAAAATAAAAAATAAATCTATAAATAAATAAATTGTCGGGCTTCAACAAAGGAACCAGTCGACCATTAGGGATCCTTCCAAGGTTACCGATAACTTTGAGAAAGAAAACCGTTTATTTGAACGTGATGGTAGTCCAAGGTCCACTAGATTACAATCTACTCCTTGGACGTGATTATATATCTAGCATGGAAGCCATTGTTTCCACATTCTTTCGAGTGATGTGTTTTCCACATGAAGGCAGACTGGTGCAACTTGTCGACCAGCTTTCATTTCCTGGTTCAAACACAGCTATAAATCAACCATCATCCCTAAATGGTCTCTTCGCATCAACAATGTCTCTTCCATCTTCATCCCATCCACCTGATTACCACGAGTAGTTCGGTGAGTGTGATGAAGATTAGGGGGCATGCACCCTAGTCTGCTTTGGTAGGCGAACCTAGAGGAAAAGAGAGATTTTCTTGAAAGGTCATAATACTTGGACCGAATAACATTCCCGTATAGGTTATGTGATCAGTCTGATGTGATTATTTCCTTTGTATGATTGTGAAGCTTACAACATTCATCTTTGTACGTTATGTGATTGGGGCTTACAACAATCACCTTCGTCCATTTCGATGGGCAAAGCAAAGGAAGAGTTTTGTCGGTCGACAGAAACAATCCTGCCTAACCGCAAGAAATTCCATTTGGTAACCTAGAAACTCTCCTTTTACTGAAAGACTTGGGGGCATGCAAACCTTTGCATGCAAGTAAAAAGCGACCTTTTATTTTCGTAGTTTGTAGGTTCTTAACCCTTTAACCTCATAGCTCGGTCATTTCTAGCTTACATAAAAAGGTCATGAGCACATGTTATAGTAGTGATCAAGCTCATTAAAAAATAAATCTACCAAGAGACATTATCAAAAGACTAGTAAGAGCAATGTTCCCGCAAGGTTCAAGCTTGTTAAAAAATCAACCTACACTGAGCACATGTTGGCACAAGGTTCAAGCTCATTAAAAAATAAACTCGCCTTTGGTAAATAACCTTTTGTGATCGCTTTGCTATCTGCGCTTTTGAACTTTGGTTGTGTTCCTTCCATCATCTCCATTTCATTCGACCGACCATATGCTTCCACTTGATTGTTTACCCTTTTAAGAAACATCTTCGATGAGTGATTCTGATTGCCACCCTCTTCACACTACCATGTTTTGAGAAGTTCCAAACTTACCTAGAACCAGCTGCTACCCAGAAATATCACTCATTCCTAAAAAACGAGCCTCTTTTAAACTCTTTTTAGACTCGTTAAATATAAAAAGATTGTCGAGCTATTGGCCTTCCCAGCTTGTTAAAGTAAGGGGAATGCTATCCCTCTCATATATTTTAATATTTTTGGACTTGAGGGATTATTAAACAAAAAGATCGAGTGCTTGTCTTTGTCGGCTCGTTAAAACTATCGAAAAGTCATCCCTTTTGTATTATTTTACACTTTTTCGGACTTAAGGGATTATGCCACGAAAAAGGACTATTGGAGTCTCCTTTTCGTCCATTTTCAGACTCTCTAAACAAGAAAAGGACCAAGTTATCTTTATCGTTAAACTCGTTAAAACAATAGCGACAAACTTGTCCACCCAGACAAGAACGAGTCTCACTGACGCTAGGCTCGCTAAACACAAAGCGACAGGTTTTCCTGAAGGGAAAATTATAGACCAAGCATATGTTATCCTCCTCAATCTTGTCAAAAATAAAGAGGTACTGGTCAGCAATGACTGGGGAAAAATGGGAAGAAAACTTGAAGAACTATATTGGTAGCAAGTCACTCTTGAACATGACACTTTCACTCCATCACCGTGATTGAGTTGGGTTGGGTTTTCGTTCACTATCACCATTGGTCTGCCGCGCCATCCATGGGGTTAACGCTATCAGTCCATATCAGTGTCGCCAATGTGTTCAAGAGAAGTCATTCAGAGAATTCACCATCCAACAAACACCTCATCCACTGCATTACACCCACGCTTCATTTTTCATGACCACCATTCCTGAACCTCATATCATCATATCGTTTTCACCTCCACAAAAATCATTTGCTCCGTTTCATGTTGTAGAAGTGGGATACATCAAGGCCCTCCTACGACAGGTCACTTCTTGTCGAAATCAGCTCATTATCCAAGAAGTTGACTTAGAAACAACCCTTTCAGTAATTTGAAGCTTGCATGCCTCAATGGCAAGTTTCGCACTTCCGACGACAGGTTTACATCAATGACCTTCGACCGAAAGACTTTGCGTGGTGTTCGACGTTGGCTCATATATTCACACCACATGAATTGTACTGTAGTACCTTGAGGGTCATCATCATTATCGGTGACTCCTCTCGTGTCTGTTAATAGATTACATCGCTGGCTGGTAATTAGGCGATGTCTTTCCATGTTCGACTTCAGCGCATCTTTTCACATGGATCGACTTGTACATCTGGTGAAGATTGGACGAGTTTTGAAGACCCCAGATCTAGTTTCATCCATCTGGGGTGTGATATATTTAGGAAAATAAAGACATCAATTGTACACAAAAGCTGCACAAATAGTCATCTAAGCCAGGGAAGATGACGCTTCATGTGAAGAATCACAAATCTGCAACAACAAACGATTGTCTGTCCTATGTACATGAAAATGAAGTTATAAAGATGAGCATGGGAATGCCCACCTCAGCTATATCATGAAAATAATATGATGATGATGTATTGTATTGTATCTTATACAGGTCACCTTCAAGTTCGAATACCTCATATCCTCATGAATAAAGCATTTCACCCGACATCAGAAGATTTATGACCTCATGCTTTAGGGGGCAGCTGTTATAGACATATTTGGGAACTACAACCCCAAACTCATATGTTCATAAAATAAGGGCTCCTTAAGTCCCTAAAAGTGTTGTTTCATACCCTAAAGGATCATGGTCAACTGATTACATCATTTCCCAGAAGTTCCACCTGAAAAACTACTCAGAACTGGCCAAAACTAGACCATACAGACTGCTCCATGGGCAAGGTGTGATGCATACTGACTGCCTAACTGGCCAGGTGTGATGCATACTCAAATGGCCTTCTGTGGGGTGCGATGAGCGAGAATAGACAAATGGAAGAGACAGTTTGCAAGGTGGATGATCATGGAATCTTCTAGAAACTTCTCCTATGACACTTGCCTCTCTGAATTCACCCAGGGATGAGTAAGAGATCATGAAATCTCCAAGTGGAACCAAGAAATATCAGTGGAATGACACTAATCAAAAACCCAGAGCTGACTCACACCCTTGCAAGACATCTATAAATGGATCCCTCATCTGAGAGATCTGGAGGCTGGAATTTTGTATTTTGTAAGGAAGTGTTGTTGGTTTGCTGAGAAGAGACATTGCATTGTTGGGTGATTTGCTTGTTCATGAGGTGAAGAGGGCTTCTACAACTGGGAGGATGATGCTAGATCAGACAGCTGGGTTGTAATCCTCTCTTACATTACTATTAATAAAGTTCTTTGAGTTTTCCTCCATATGATTTTGTATTTGTGAATATTATTGTTTATGAATGCAATTGTATGGTCAATGTGTTTCTGATTCCACATTGTTTATGATGTTTTAGATAGAGATGCTTTGGTAGTTTGCTGTTACTTTGACTCTACGGGTACTCTTTGAAGTGGGACAAGTAGGAGAGGAGTGGCAAATTCTATCAAGGAAAGGAGAAATAAAACTAGGATCAAAGCGAAAGATCCAGGTTGGTCCTCTCTTCTTCTCTTCCATCTATCACACTTAAAGGAAATCTTGAAAATCTTTCATTGTTTGTTTCTAAGATAGCTACCCATCTGAGTGGGACTAAGAGTTCGAATCGACACTAGCTTTCCCTGAAACAATGCTTGTATTTCGTTTGCTACATGCTATCTGCTGCCTAATGTGTGGCTGTTTGCCTTGTGTAGGTTTCCTCTTGCTGGATCTAAGCTTTAGATGTCTCCTTCAATCCTTGTGGCTGCACTTCTTTTACTGTTGTAGCTTGATTTTAATGGGATCAGTTGTTACAAGAATTCCTACATGTGCTCCTGTAGCTGCTTCTCCCTTTAAAATTTCAGCTTATTTCTGTGCTAGGAGCTGTGAGGATGATGCCAGAGATTTAGATGGAGATGGAGAGATACTAGGTAAGCTGCAGGTGAGATTTGAGGTGTTGCTTCCTCTCTTATTTTTATTTTTTTTCTTTTACTAAAAACTGGTTTTCTGTGTTTTTCTCTGATAGGAAGGGAAGAAAATGATGATGATGATGATGTGATGCAGGTGTGGAATGGATGGCAAGGAGGGTTGATAGCTATAGGAGGGTTTACATGTCTTTTATGAAGCTTCCCAGCCCCTTAAACTTCTTTTTGGAACCATTTCTGGCTCTTTGTAATTCCTATAGGAGCCTCCTGTAGAACACACAGTTTGCGGAAAAAACATAGTGGGGTGGAAGAAAGGTCATAAATGATGGAGAAGAGTGTGGAGGAGATGAAATAGGTGTTGGTGTGAATGTCAGGGCTCTGTGGCATCTCCTCTTGCTCTCTGTGGTCCTCCTGCAAACCTGCAATGCACATTAAAATTCAGTTTTCTTTTTCTTTTTCTCTCTCTCTCTTTTTTTTTTTGAAAACAACTAGGGCACCTCAAGGAGGTTTTCACCCTAATTGCTTGCCCTGGGCACCTCCAAGGGAGGTTTTCACTCAGGGATCTTATTCTTCTTCTTTTTTTTTTTAATTTATTTTTTAATTTATTTATTTTTATATTTTTTTTGACATCACTGGGCCACCTCAGGAGAGGTTTTCAACCCAATGATGGGACTTCAAGCGCCTCATGGAGGTTTTCACTTGAGTCCTTATTTTTCTTTTTTCTTTTCCTTCAGTAAGTGGGTGAAGTGGAGGCTAAGACATGCTCCACTACCATCACTGTCTTATTCAAATCTTCAATGAACTCTCGCTTGGAGAGGGGCTTCTTGTAAATTTTCAACCGATGTCCATTGACAAGCATGGGGATGGCTTCCTCATCAATGGTTCTGATCAGAACTGAACCATTGTCATTGCATTTTTCCACAGTGTAGGGTCCCAACCATCTTTTCCTCAGCTTGCTTTTGAAGTCTTTATACCTTGAATCATAGAGCAGTGCCCAATCTCCTTCTTGGAATTTCTTCTTGATATTTTTGTCATGCCATATCTTCCTTTCAAGCTGAACTACCTCTGTGTGGAGAAGGGCCTATAATATTTGTTCATCCAATCCATTGAGCTGGAGTAATCTTTCCTTCTGTGCATGGCTGAGGTCTAGGTCCAGCTGAGCTGCCATCCTTAGTGTATTGAATTCAAATTCTATTGACAGCAAAGCCTTCTTCCCATAGACTAGTTCATAGAGTGTGAACCCTGTGGTGGTCTTACATGTTGTGTTGTAGGCCCAGGTGGCCTTAACTAATCTGTCCGCCCAATATTTTCTGCTGCTGCTCACTACCTTGGTCAGAATTCCTTCCAAAGCTCTGTTAGTGACTTCCACCTGCCCATTGGCTTGTGGATGGTAAGGGGTGGAAGTCCTGTGCTTGATTTTATGATGTGTGAGCAGATCTTCGATCAAATTGGAAGTGAACTGACTGCCTTGATCTGTGACCAATTCTCTTGGATACCCGAACTTGTAGAATATGTTTTCCCTCAAAAAATCAGCTACTTTTTCCTCTGTTGCTGCTTTGATTGCTTTTGTTTCTGCCCACTTTGTCAGGTAATCGGTGCACACAATGATGTATTGCTTTTTTTTGAAGGAGGGTTGATAAGACCCACAAAGTCCATGCCCCACTTCTCAAATGGCTCAAAGGTCACTTGAGGTTGCATGGGCATCTCATCCTTTGGAGTAGGTTTCCCCATCCTTTGACACCGATCACATTGGCTAGTGTATCTCCTCACATCTTGATGAAGAGTGGGCCAATAGTAGCCTGCTTGCAATATTTTGAAGGCAGTTCTCTTTGCTGCAAAATGACCTCCACAAGGCCCATCATGACAGGTCAGGAGAATGTCAAAGACTTCCTCCTCCCTGACACATCTTCTCAAGATCTGATCTGGGCCAAGTTTGAAGAGATTACCCCCAATCCATGTGAAAGGGGTGCTTTTCCTTACTATATTGTTCTTCTCTTTTGAGGATAGGTGTGGTGGAAACTGTGCTGAAACCAAGTAGTTTGCTATATCAGAAAACCATGGAGCGAGTACTGAAATAGAAAACATATGTTCATCTGGAATTTGGTCATCCACCATTCCTTCTTCACCTGTAGGCAAATTTACTCTAGACAAAAAGTCAGCAACAACATTTTCTTTACCAGGCTTATTAATAATGGTTAGATCAAACTACTGTATTAGAATCAACCATCTAATAATGCGAGCATTTACATCTGGATTGTTCATTAAATATCTAATTGCAGCATGATCAGTGTGCATGAAGGTTTGATAGCCTGTGATATAATGTCTGAATTTGTTTAAAGAATGCACGACAACTAGGAGTTCCTTCTCGGTCACTGTGTAATTTAACTCTACTTTTGACAAAATTTTTCTTATAAAGTATATGGCATAAGGTAACTTTTCATCAATTTGTCCTAAGGCTACTCCTATTGCTTTGTTCGAGGCATCTATGTGAATGTGAAAGGGTAGGGCCCAGTTTGGGCCTCTGAGAATTGGGGCAGTTACTAACTTGCTCTTCAGGGTATCTAGGGCTTCTTGACAGTTTTTGGACCATATGAACTCAACATATTTGCCTAAAAGGCCAAACAAAGGAGAGGCTAGCTTACTGAAATCTTTAATGAATCTTCGGTAATATCCAGCTAAGCCTAGGAAACTTTTGACATCTCTCACCTTTTGAGGAGGTGGGACCCTTTGGATGATGGCAATCTTGTTGGGGTCCACTTGCAGTCCTTGTTGAGATATTGCATGACCTAACACGGTCCCTTCAGTCATCAAAAATTCGCATTTTTCCAGACTGAGGGATAGGTTCATCTCAATACACTTGTCTAGAACTTTTCCTAGGTTAGATAAAGCTTCCTGAAAGTCAGAACCATAAGGAGTAAAATCATCCATATATATTTCCACTGCATCATGAACTAGTTCAGAAAATATACTCAATACCGCTCACTGGAAAGTGGCTGGAGTGTTGCACAAACCAAAAGGAAGGACCCGATATGTAAAGGTACCCCAAGGACAAGTGAAAGTGGTCTTATCTTGGTCTTCCAGGCTGATTTGAATCTGATTGTACCCGCTAAACCCATCTAGGAAGGAGAAAAACTTCTTCCCCGCCAGACCATCTAACACTTGATCTATGAAAGGCAAAGGAAAATGGTCCTTTTTAGTGGCTTTGTTCAATTCCCAATAGTTG
Organism: Pinus tabuliformis; assembly: GCA_031772625.1. Taxonomy (NCBI): domain Eukaryota; kingdom Viridiplantae; phylum Streptophyta; class Pinopsida; order Pinales; family Pinaceae; genus Pinus; species Pinus tabuliformis. The sequence goes on along the minus strand of CM062815.1, from coordinate 1,082,244,757 downwards.
ACACAAATTCTCCACTTTCCTTTTTTCTTTTGCACTAGCACCAAAGGAGAGACCCATTCACTGTCAGAGATGGGGTAGATGAATCCTGCATCAAGCAATTTTTGCAATGCTTCCTTAACAATGTCTTTAAGTGTTGGATTCATCCTCCTTTGAGGTTGCCTGACTGGTTTGCAATCTTCCTTAATGTATATGTGATGAGTACATACTAAAGGTTGCACTTCCTTCATCTCCTTATAACTCCAGGCGAAGGCATCTAAATGCTTTCTCAATAAGCTGCACAACTCTTTCTCATGGGAAGTGGATAGGGATGGATTGATTTTCAAGGTTCTTTCAGGGCCGAACTCTATATTCTTAACATGAAGAGAGGTCGGGTTGGCCACACAAATATCAGTTGAGGGGTTGTTTTGGGTTCTTCTCACTATGTCCTCTAATGGTAAGACACTGGGGGGTGGATTCTGAATCAAATTTCAATCATATCATCCTCATCTTGCAGTTTTCCCCCATGGCAGTTTCTAATGCACAAAGTGGTGCATAATAGACCTCATCCTCATCCTCCTCCTCCAACCAGAGAGGTAGATCATGTTCAAGCAAGGGTTGGGCGGGAGGGTATAGGATTAACTGCTTAGACATATGCCCGTTCTTTATGGTCATGTTCCCAGCGCGATAGCTGATGTAGGCATCGACAGTAGCCAACCAGGGCCTTCCCAGGATGAGAGGATACCCAGTGAGCTTTGCCTTTGGCTGGAGAACTAAGAAATCAGCAGGGTACTCCCAAGAATCAATGGAGACCATCACATCTTCCACAATCCCTTCAGGGGTCACGGTGGAGCGGTTTGCTAGTTGTAGTACTGTCATGGTCTTCCTCAAGGAGCCTTGGAGGTTAAGTTTGAGCATTGTGTCCTTTGTCATCACATTAATGGAAGCTACCAAATCAATCAAGGTATGTGGGATCATGGTGCCATTGATGTGGACATAAACTATTGGGCTTCCAGGGTCCAGATATTTCGAACAGATTACCTGCCCCAACATCAGGTCGGACAATTGTCCTATGACATTGATGGTTGGGGCATCTCTCTTGCACCTTCCTAGATGCTTAAAGAACTTCTCTTTGATCAACCTATTGTATATAGGCACATCTTTTATGGCTTGGAGAAGTCATATCTTTACACATAACTATTTCAATTCTCCCAAAAGTTCAGTTTCTTCTGGGGCAAGCTGTGTTGTCCCGGATAGTCTCTCAGGAAAGGGTGGAATTGCTTTAGGTTCACTTTCCTCTTTATCTTCCTCAACCTCCCTAGGTGGAGTTTGGCTATCTGGGAGAACCTTCCGAGATCGCAGGTTAATCTCCTGAATCAGGGGATATAGAGTGAGGTGGGAGAGAAAGGGACAAAGAGAAAGAAAGAGAGAGAGGACATGACAGAGAGGAGAGAGGGAGGTAGAGAGAGAGGTAGGTAAGAAGAAATACATAAAGAGAGAAGAGTGGAGAGAGAGAGAGGGAGTGATAAGGAAGAGAGAGAGGGAGAGAGGAGAGAAGGAGGGAAGATAAATAGAAGGGGGAGAGAGGGATAGGGCGAGTAAGAGGGAGGGAGAGATAGATAGATATGGAGAGAGAGTATATATGATTTGGGAGTGATATAAAGAGACAAAGGAGAGGCAAAGGGAGATAGAGATATAGATGGGAGGTGAAGAGAGGGAAGAAGAGAGAGATAGAGAGAGGGAGGGAGGGAGAGATAGATATATATGGACAGAGAGAGTGTGTGTGTTTTGGGGGAGGTGAGATAAAGATACAAAGGAGGAGAGATAAAGGAAGATATAGATATAGACAGAGGGGGGAGAGAGGGAAGAATATTTCTTGCACAAGATGCATTAATTTCAGTGTAGAAGATGACTTATAATCCTATTTCATTGCTTGCATTAGGTGCATTGATTTCAGTGTAGATGTTGATTTTTAATTATATTTTATTATTTTCACTAGATGCATTGATTTTAGCGTGGATGATTATTTCTAATCCTATTTGATTGCTTTCTCTAAATGCATTGATTTTAGTGTAGATGATGATTTCTAATCCTATTTGATTGCTTTGACTAGATGCATTGATTTCAATGTAGATGTTGATTTCTACTTATATTTGATTTCTTGCACTAGATGCATTGATTTTAGTGTAGATTTTTGTTTCTAATCTTATTTGATTGCTTGCATTAGAATATTTAATTTTAGTGTAGATGTTTTTTACTAACCCTATTTGATTGCTCACATTAAATGGATTGGGTGTTGTTAATCTTGAGACTGTAAAATATTAAAAATATTTTTCAAGATTAGATGGAAGGGAGAGACAAGGAAGAATAATTCTTGCACTACATGCATTGATTTCAATATAGATGATGTTTTCTTAGAATTCTATTCAGTTGCTTGCACTAGATGCATTGATTTCAGTGTAGATGTTGAATTCTAATCCTATTTGATTGCTTGCTCTAGATTCATTGATTTCAATGTAGATGTTCATTTCTAATCATTTTTTATTGCTTGCACTAGATGCATTTATTTCAATGTAGATTTGGATTTCTAATCCTATTTTATTGCTTTCACTGTATGCATTGATTTTAGTGTAGATGTTGATTTCTAATCTCATTTGATTGCTTGCATTTGATGCATTGATTTCAGTGTAGATGTTTTTTGTAATCTTATTTGATTGCTTACGTTAGATGCATTAGATGTTGTTAATATTGACATTGTAGATTATTAAGAAAAAGTAATTTCAATATATATAGTAATACCTAAAAGGAAACTATTAAGAATTAATTATTTTTCAAAAGTTGTGATACCTAGAATTAAAATGAAATATATGTGCAGAATCAATCCTCCTGCAAACTACAAATTAATCGTTGATAAGATCGTCTCCATTCTACATCACCAACTAATTACTAATAGATAATTGCATATAATAATGTATTCATAACATTTATAAGAGGAAAAAATATATTTATAAACATTAAAAAAAACAAAATATTCTTGAAGGAGATGTGATAATTGTTTTGGAGAAACAAATAATGTAAAGATTTTATAATTCTAGCCACTCGTTAAAAAAAATAAAAAATACATTATTTCTTGACTTTGTTGAATAGACTATAGATAAAAAATCATCAAAATATTCTTGAAGGAAATAAATTATTTCAAACATTATCAATTTTATTTTATTTTATTTCAAGAGTAATCTTGACGCAATAAATTATTAAAACTACTCTTTAAGATATATTTAGTAATACCTGGAGCGACACTATTGAGAATTAATTAGTTGTCAGAAGTTGTGATACCTAAAATTAAATGAAATAGATGTGTAGTATCAATCCTACTGCAATCTATTGACAAGATTGTCCCCCTTCTTCATCACCAACTAATTACTAATAGACAATTACATACACATATAAAAATATAGCACAACAACTGTAACATTCAAAAATATTATCATCCAAATCCAAACACATAAACACATAAACCACTCAAAGCATCCAAACAAAGTTTTACAAACCATTCAATGCAAGAAACACAAGCTAAATTAAAGAAGAGAATTATATGGTCATGCCAAGCAAAGAGAACGTAATGTCAATTTTGAAGTTAATCTCAAACATATACGTAATAATGATAATCTAAAAATGTGAGATTGCTGCCCTCAACTGAAATCATCTTAGATCCATCTAACACTGAATCTATCTTGCGCCGAGAGGGATCAAACCCCTCAAGGTGCAAACCTTTCTTCAAGTTCTACACTCCAAAAAGAAGGTTTGCACCTTGAGGGGTTTTATCCCTCTCGATGCATGATAGATCCAGTGTTAGATGGATCTAAGTTGGTTTATAGAATTTGCATCCCTTGTATATATCTATGCAAAAAAATACAAATGGATACAACAAGGAAAAATACAATTAGAAAAATAATGTATAAAGGCCAAACATATAGAAAGGTCAACCCAAGGAAGTCACGATTTCCATTTTTAAGGTTGTGCATGCCATTTCAAAGTCATACATTACATTTGTATTATAGTAATGTAGCATAATTATAACATTAACATATTACTTACTAACCTAGTGCATTACTAATTATTTACTACCAAAGTTGGTAAGTGGGAGGGTAATTATCATTTTCATAGTAATGTAGTTCATTATAAAGTATCCTTAGAGATAATCTAAGTTTTTTGGATGGAAAAGGTATATAACTTTATTAATGTAGAATTACAATGTTGCAATGCTTGCAACATTTCTAAAAAAATATTGTTATAGCCTTAGTTTGATATGGAAAATATTATTGAAGTTTATCAACTTATTGAATAACTATATTTTTTAAAAGTTTCATAACTTCTTTTAACTGATTGAAAATAGCTTTCATTCAACAACTCAATTTTTTTTTACAAAGTCGTATTCCTAATGATTGTTCGAAATGGAATTATCCGATATTTATACATGGAAAAGGTATAAAATAAAAATAAAAAACATCTTTAGAGCCATATATCATGAGTATATTTGGAGACAGTTCCCTTCAACTATTAGGAGGCCAACCAAGTTCCACATTAAAAGTTTGTCCCATCTCACAAAAGCCCATCTATAATCATGTTTCTATCCCCATAGATATGAGAAATGGAATTGTGTGAGAAGGCTAATATAATAAACTAAATATCATTATAAAGAGGTTGTAATGTGAAGCTTATAAGAGCATTTTCCTTTTGCATACATTGAATAACTAGCAAATAATTTCCAAAGATTTAAATCTTTGAGACTCCAACCTCATGACCTAGTATTAGGAACAAATTTAGTTCCATTAGTTAAGAAAAAATATTGGTTTCTTGGAAAATTCTTGCTTTAAATGGAATGTTGTGTGTAGGGGTTATAAATAGTATTACACTTGCTCCACCCCTATATGGATTTTCTTGTGACGTTGCATCTAAGAAAACCCAATGAATGGACTTTTTAATTTCCATTTCTTTGGATCTATGAAAATGAAGTTTATCTTGAGATTTTAAATTCCGAGAAATCCAAACTCGCCATGTAGTTTTAAGGGTAAATCTCTAACATGCTTTAAGGCCTTGTTTTCATACCAAATCTAAAAATCCACTTCAATTCTTACGCCTACCCAAAAATTTTGGTTCCATGTTAAACTTTTCACTTGTTTAGTAAACTTATAACATAAAAGCACAGATAATGAAGAGATGAGCATTTGTCTCTTCTTCCTAGTGGCATAAACTACACCATCCATGCCCAATAAAAGTATTTTTTTGCAAAATATCTCAGGTAGTAGCCATTTTGTTCAAGATAAATTACATGAAGGATTTTTATTTTGAGGGATCTTAAGTTTCCATACGCATTCTTACCACTAAGCATATATACCTTTTATATCCTCCTTAGCTGGAGCATTATATCGTAATTTTGGTACATAATATCTTAATTGGAATATATACAAATCTAATTGGCCTTCCTCCTCTCTAGTTCTAACATTGCTATTTTTTAAAGTAAATGTGTGTATATATACCATTCCCTTTCATTTTCTTTCCTAATTACTAAGTCCCTCCAAGACAACCAAGGTTGGTTCTATGTTCTTGTCTTGTCGTGGTTCACAACCTATCATAACATATAATATTTTTTTTTATTTCATAACTTATATGCCAGCTGGTGTGATAACCTATGCCTACAATTTCTACCAAGCCAAGGGTGTAAACTAATTTCCCACCAAATACAAAGAGAAAGTATTGTTTTCACACATTTAAGGTATTATGTAATTAATTATTCGAATTTCCAATCCGTTCCTCTACACTCTCTGGAGAAATATATATATATATATGTGTGTGTGTGTGTGTGTGTGTGTGTGTGTGTGTGACCTTTACACATGTAGTAGATCCTTAAGTCAATATCTAGAGTATTTTTATTCTATGGATTTTGAGAAGAAAAAAATGATTCTTCAAGCCCTAATCAACCTTTGCCTTTGGAAATGTTAGCTTCTTCCTTTATGTAAGGGAAATACCCCATTTTTTTGTATTTCCCCAATCAAAGGAACCTATAACATAACCTTCTAATAATTTAATGTATTCCTTTTGATATTCATCCAATGGACATCATGTATAATTTAGTTGCTTCTAGTACCAATTTGATAAAAAATAGCCTCCCTCCATGGGATATTCATCTATTGCACCATAAATTAACCAATTATCCCTCATACATTGTGAGTCTTCATTTTTGTACATATTTGGTTTTAAACCTAGGCATTCCATCCTTGTTCTATGTCTACATATTGGTAAGGAATCATTTATGAAACAAAGTTTTTCTCCTTTCATGAAAATCCCCACATTGAAATTGTTAATTTTAAAATATTTATGTCATGTTCATTGCTTTGCAAAATAGTGCCATAATGTCTCTAAAATTTTCAATTATCTTTTTATATCCTTAATAGAAAATCAAGATTTCATCCACAAATAGTAAATGAGTGATATATATGAAGTTCTTATTCAAACTCCTTTGAAATTACCATTGCCTACAACCTCCTTAGATCTTAATCAATCCTTCAGAAAAATAGAAGAAAAAGGAGGGGGGGAAGGGGGCATCCTTGTCTAAGGCTCTTCTAGGACTAAGGAAATTTATGATGTTTCCCCATTTATTAAAACAAAAAAACATGGAAAAGTGATTTCATTCATCATCCATCTTACAAATTGATTACAAAAAGCCCCATGAATAAGGACAATCTTGAGATATAACTAGCTTACTCGATCATAAGCATTGGAGAGGTCCACTTTGATGGCCATTAACCTTTGAGTCCTAATTTTAATTGTTTTTGGACCTTCTTGAGTGATCCATATAAACTCATGAATTTTTCTTCCCTCTAAATGTCTAGATTGTTCTCTTGATATTTTTCATGACAAGATTATTTTCAGTCTTCTTGCAATCACCTTGGAGAAGGTTTTATTTATAGAATTGCATAGGGATATTGGCTTGAATTACCAAAAGGATGTTCTATTTCCATCCTTTGGGATAAGAGCAATAAATTTGGTTATAAAGGCTCCTAAAACCTTCTCGTTTGTTCTAGTTACTTCTACCACCATTATTAAATAATATCCTAGAAAATCAAAGAAACCTAAAACGAATTCCATTGGGAGGCTATATGGCCCTCAACTTTTGTCCTATAGAAACTTTGGAGACAACTAAGAAACTCTTATTTTCCCACTTCCTCCATCAAATCTTTATTGTCTTTAGGACTAGAAAATCTTGGAAAATATTTTGATAATTTATTACCTCAGCTATAATGACATGGTAGTCTTCTTTTTTTTCTTTGTGGTTCACAAACCTCGGAGATCGGTAACTGCTATGTCCATAGAATATTTGTACCAGGTTCCTATCAACTCAACCACATAGCCTAACCCTGAGATTGTTGAGAAAATTGAACCTGTGACCGCTCAATAGTAAAGGTGCTTTAACGACGGGGGCTGAACCAATTGAGCTAACCCTTGGGCTACATCAGAATTTTATTTGAAGGAAGTTGTGAAATAATTTATTAAAGACTTCCTTCAAGAGCTTCTCTTGACGAATCATTGTGGAAGATTCCACCAAATTGTTCTTCTGTATTCCTTATCAGATTTAAGTCTCCTCCCAGGATTAAGTTCCCACTTTGTCTCTCTACTATTTCTTCTTTCACTGATTTCCAGCATTGTTCTTTCTCTCTATCGTGATTTGGGGAGTACACATTTATAATGCTATACTATTCTTTTGTATTGAGATTTCTCAACTCTGTTCGAATCCAGTGTCTGCTGATTTTTTGGGTCATTAATTCCCACTTTCTTTTATCCCATATGGTGTTGATTCCTCCTGATGCTCCTATGGCTTCTAACGCTACTCCTTCATAACTTTTTAGTTTTTGAATCATTTTTTGATTTTCTTTCTTGTTTAGTTTGGTTTCTTGGATAATATATATGTTTGGTTGTTCCTTGGCTAAAATGTCTCAAGCTGCATTAACTTTAAAGGAGGTGCCAAGGCCGTGATAATTCCAAGAGACCACTATCATTATTTACTGTTGTGTTGGTGTGGTCCTCCCTTTCCTCTTTGCTGAGTTTTTTCATGACTTCCTGTTTGTTTCCCGAGGAATGAATCCATTGGTTGTTACGTTCCTAGGGCCATTTCTTTAGTTGCTGCCTCATCTCTAATTTCTTTATTGGATTTCCTTCCCACTTTTTTTTTCTGATCCCAGGCTTGGGGGATTTCTTTGGCTTTGTTTCTAGTTAGAATGTGGTCCACTAAGGGAGGAGGTGGAGAGGATATAGGGTTGGGGGAGGATATGAGAGCTAAAGAGATGGGGTTTGAAGGTGGGGATCTGGGAGAGGGTGGATCAAAGGAGTCTTCTAATGGCTCAAAATGATTCGGAGTTGTGTGATCAGGAGGAGAAACTTTTTCTGGAGGCTGAGAGGTTGTTTCATTTGCTTCTTGGGACTGATAGATATTTGATGTGGTTTGCTTATTGGTAGGTTTTTTCCTTTTCACTTTTTCCCATGTAGGTTCTTGCTCTTCTGCATTTTCATGCTCTATTTTTTTAAGACACCTATTTGCAAAATGACCATACTTGTGACATACCTTGCATTTAAATGGTATTTTCTCGTAGTCCAGCTGCAAAATGTGTGTCCACTAGTCAACCTTGATCTTTATTGCCTCTAGGAGGCCTTTCTCGAGATCTACTTCCACACATATTCTTGCACACGCGTGCATGTTGTCTTTTATCTCACGTCTGTCAATATATTTACCCACTACCTTTCCTATATCCTTTACAGATTTGTCTCCCTAGTAGTGAAGAGGAAGATGCGGGAGCCTGACTCACACAGGCATTGCATTTGGGACATCCATCTCCAGATCAAAGCCTGGCGTCCACCTGTTCAGGTATAAACCTCTCGAGTCCATGAAGTAACGTCTATTTATAAATATCAAATCTCTGTCCTCCTTTGTTTCAAAGAGAAAGGTGTAGTATCCCCTTCCACATAATCATATTGCTATCTTCCCCTATGTGGTTGCATTCCAGTTTCTTTCCACCCATTTTTGCACTGATTTGGGTGAAAGCTATAGCTTTGTGAACTGTCAAACAAGTCCGTGTTCTACCAAAGAGATGGCTACTCTTCTTGGAAGTGCTGGAGGGAGAGAAATCTCTGGGATACTTTCAAGTTTATTTACAAATTTATTGACTGATGGCCTGTTCCTTGGAGCTCCATTCTCTGCGATCAGAGATGCGAAGGCTTCTGCATTTTCTTCATTCCCTGGCTGCATGGAAGAGTGAGGATCTCCCTCCTCAGAGGGTTGCATGGTCTGGTTGGCCTCAGCAGCAGGAGGCTACCGAGAGAGGGATTTGCAGGGGCAACAGCAGCTAGGTCAGTGTAGGCTTAGGCTGGGTTGTTGCGCCTGCGATTTTGAAGATGTATTCAACATGAATGCATCACTATTACAACAAAGATAAGTTAGATGAATCCAATAAAAATGTATATATAATCCAAATTCTTAATTAATTATTATTTTAACACATTCAATTGGGAACATACAAGCACTAATTTAGGGTGTTATACCACAAGTGGAAAAACGATGAGGTGGTTGGGGGAATTTTTTCTTGCCAAATCCTTTCCATGAAATTCAAATTTAGATATGAGATTTTTCCCTCTTTCCTCATAGCCCATTGATTATGAGTGACCAACTTGTTGGAATATCCACCCTTGTAAATGTGGAAGTTGGGGTGACTAAGATGGTGCTTAAAATTTTAATGAAAAATGGAATACGATCATTACTTGGAATTGAAAAATGGCCCATAGATATACCTAAAAGACAAAAGTAGACATGGAAAATGTACAACAATGGATTATATTGAATGTGAAAAATTTTGGAATTGGGTAGAGACCCATGAATAGGAAATGAGGTGAACCAATCACTCACTCGTAAATACCAATACACACAGAGAGAAAAGGCCCAAGAGTCTTAGAATTAATAGAAATCAATAATGGAATGTTGCGATTCTTGACTGGAATGTTGGATAAAACATGTTGGGTGATTGAACTAAGTTTTGATTGCCCAAACCCATAAAAGTGAAAATTGCATATTGAATCAATATTGGGGTGCTTTAGGCCCTCTAAAATTGATTTTTTCAGGGTCATATCTTGATGCATGTTGGATGAGAACGATAAGCAATAGGAAAGGAAATAACTAAATGACTATAGAATAATAAAGAGTTTTTAGTAATTTCTCTGATATCCAACTAAGACGAATTTGGTATTTGTGGAGACCTAATCTCTGTAGATAGAAGAGTTCTCTAATGCTTTAATATTTATAATGGAGAGTTATCTTCACCAATCCCAAATTTTTGGGTGTTAATAGTTTTTCCCCTTGTGTGATCATGGTTTTTCTAGGTGGTGGCTAATTATATAAAGTTAATGTCCAACTAAGCCTATGGTTGGGTGGAAAAGACTTGTTCCTAGATAAACTATTGGAAACAAGTAATTTTTAGATAGGTATCCCCATGTTTTAATTGGCAATGTAATGATTCATTAATTAACATGTAAATGATGTTCATGGATGTGTATTTAATATATTTTCCTACTAGAATGAAATCTAAGATTGCATGTACATGGTTGTACATTTGAGTTATAACAGGATGTTAATGTATGTGGGTGTATGCCTGAAATTTTTAAATAGAAATGATGACATAGGATTTTTAGATGCCTTGACCACCTATCATCCTTAGAGACAACGTTGAAACAAGCCTCTTGAATGAGAATTTAAGGCTAGAATGATATAAGAAAATTATATATTTCAATCTCTTGAGTAGGGCAGATGCCTACCTTGTTGGGAGACCCTAATAGATCTCAAATATGAAGGTTATGCTTGCACTAGCCATGCTAAAGGAGTTTTAGGCATGATGCTCAAGGGAAATATGTATAAGTAATTTTAAAATTCTAGTTACAAGAATTAATTTCTAAGTTTTCATGATGAAGACTAAACAGTATGAGCGTTCATAGAATATAGTAAGTTGATTGTCAAAATAATCTCGAAGGAATCCATGAAATTGTATAAACTATTTAAAGGACTAAATTGAAGGTTCCTAAATATTCTACTTATTTTGAATACCCTTTTGGGGACAATTGTGGTGTTCATAGAGTGAAAATCTATTTAATTTTGGCTTAAGAGGACTTGAAGGTCCTCTCCGCAAATGGATTTCAAGGAATGGCTAGCCTTAAAGCCATTTGGCCATATAGCCTCAATAAATTCAATTGATGAATTCTAGTTCTTTGCTTCAATGCATGCAAGCCAATGACTTCATTTCTACCATATGTTTGTTCATTAACATGGGAAAGTTCAAGTAGTTTTCTATGGCATGAGCCATTGGTTAAGCGTGGAAAAGAAACTCACTTTATATGATTATGAATATATACATATAGATGTTGTATACCTAATTAGACTAGAAATATACCATATATTATCTAAATATAATCATATGCATAGATTTGTGTATATGAGAAAGATTAGTAATTCTGAGTAAGAATTTAATTATTTACTAAAATTCAATGAATTCTGGTGAAAAATATTTTCAAGGAATAAGAATTCAAAATGATAAATCATAATATAAAATTATTTGCAAGAATTTTTAGGTATATTAAAGCTTTAGCAATTCTTGGTAAGAATTTTTTAATTTACTAAAATTGGGAAAAATCTTCTAATACTTATTTTTTGGTAAATGAGAGTTCATTTGTACATATTGTATTTATATATTTATGTGCATGATATGTTAGTATAATTGAGTTTTAGTAACTATCGATAAGATTGTGTTGATTTACTAGAAGTTACAACATTCTTGTGAAGTTATTGTATGAAGATAATAGTTCAATTGTATATTTTTCTTAATTATTTTTATGCAAATATGTGCATGAGTATTGAAGTTGTGGTAATTTCTGGTTAAAAAAATGCTTATTCGATGAAATTAATGAATTCTTAAAATTTACCTATTTGTCACAAGTAAGACTTTCTATTTACTACTAGTAAAATTTAATTATTTCCTATAACTATTTCCTATAACTAATGAATTTTTGTAAGTGAAAATTATTTTATATATTATTGACCTATATAATTATATGTGTTAGTTTGCTAATATGTTCGAGTTTCAATAATTTTAAGTAACCTTTTACTTATTACCTTAAAAAAATCACCTTATTGTAAAAAGATATATTTTGTAAATTCAGATAATTTCATTAATGGAATTTAAGACTGTGGAAATTTAAAAAAATCTACTTAAATTGGTTGCAAAGCAATGGTAACCCTTCTTCATATGCGGTTCGAGAGAATTCATTATTTTTTCTCTATTAGAAACCATCGATAATTTATAGAGTTTTCTCCATGATATTTTTTTATTTTACACTATTCTGATGAAGCCGTCGATGGTTAGGGAATGGATTAAGATTTCATAAAATATTTTATAGAAGCGCAATGAAACCATCAACAATGGGTAAAACAAGTAATCACCATGAGCAATTAAACCATTGGAACTTAGGTATTTTGGATGTCATATATAGATATATAGATATAATTTTAACCTTGTACAGAAATTATTTGTAAACGAATTTTAAAACCAGAAAATATATAATGATGAGAATATAAAACAAATTGACAAATATTTTCTTCTGGATCTCAAAACCTGGACTACCAAATTGATTTTTCATTATGTTATTTTCAATGTTATAATACATATATATATACATGTCGAAGCATTCATAAGCCCCAATCCATTAACCCTAGATTAGAACATAATCTTAGTCCCCTTGAATGGATCTACAAAATACCATGGGGAAAAAACCATCATGCCCAAAACCATGTGCAAAACCCATGCAAAAAACCATAGGTAGGTCTGCCCACCTAATATAGGGTCCAAAAAAAAATCGTGCAGGGGGATACCTCCCCCCTAAAACCCCCCGACAAGGGGGGATGCGCCCCCCTCGTATGCCCTACACAAACAACAGAGGGGGGCTTTCTCCCCCCTAACTAGTTGTGGAAAGAATATAACACACATCGAACAATATATCCCAAATTTAGTGGGAAAGATAAAGAATGATTTTTACCAAACATCCAAAATAAATTCAATTGAACATACATACATAATTAGGCATAAAGTTAATTTAACTTAAATCCTACACATAATTTAACATAAAAAAATGTAATTAGAGCTAGTGGATGTCATCATAGGGTTATGAAATCTTAGTGCTGAATTGGCACAACCCCCATAGTGGCACGTGAATCTAGGGTGCCACATCATCTAATAAATATTAATAGTACCATCACGATGATGTGGCACTAAGCATTGAATCTTCAACGGACCATAAGTTGGGCATCCAAAATTGAAATCCGATAAAATTTATGTAGAATTTTTGAATAATATGACACTTATTCACAGAGATTATCTTGATTATACACTATTTGCGGAATGCATGCATAATACATAACCTCCTCTACCATTGATCATCAATTTGCAGTATTCAGAAAAAATCGCATGCGCACATTGAAGCATCAATCACACATATCGACACAGTATATCACGGGGAAAGCATACATCTGAAAACCCCCAACTATCTGTATATTATATTGATTGAGAACATGTAACAATACATAGTACAATACTCCTCACAAGTACTCAGTACTATCTCCACCTGTTACACACAAACTAGCTCAGATCTGAATCAATCACAGGTTCAAATCTCCTCTGCTGCTTGCTTGCCTCCTTTGCATAATCCTGCATGAGAATAGATGAGAATGGCTGATCCAAACTCGTATTTCCCTTGGCTGAACCACGCAATCCTCATTGGCAATACTTAATCCATTGATTGTGCAAATCTCATGCACAACTATAGTCACAACTGACAGCTGTCTTGCCCTTTCACTCACCTCTAACACTTGTCTCCACTGAACTGTCCATGCACTAAGTTAACTGATGTATTCTTTAGTTGCTTTATGAGTTAATAATTAGTGAATTAATTAATAATTAATTCACATCACTCATCACTAGTGTATTCTGCAGTTATACTAAATACAACTAGTTCAACCAAGTCAAACTGAACACAACTCCATCAACTCCTCAATCAACTCCACCTAACTCAATCCATCATGAATAGCTCAACTGACCCATAAGAAAAGCATATTTCCTTCTGACAGTTGCATGTGCCACATCCGTAGCTCGAACTGAAGTGCTCAAAGAGGATAAGATAATGTTTATAGCAGGGAAAATTTTAAGAACCCCCCCCCCCCAAATTTATAAATATAATAATTGGGCGAATCTCCATGGTTTATAGGAAAAATGGAAGGCGATTTTATCAATAATATAATATGTATATATAATTTTCTGGCGAATCTCTCACCAGGCATGGCGAATATTTTACTCAATTATAAAATCTTGTAAGAACTTGGCAAGTCTTTCACTAAATAATAAAACTTTGTAAAGTCCTAGTGAATTTTAGCATTGTGAACTCTTAGAGAATTTTTTGAAGAAGTATAAAACCATATATGATAAGAACCACATGGTGGCAATATCACTATTTTTTTTCACATTTCCACGACATGGAACTTGTCTATAAAATTATAAAAAAACCAACCAAGTCCCTTATAATATGTAGGTAAGCTTATAACAGAGTCTGATACCTCTATTATGCTTGTCTTCATTCAAGTGTCATAGCTGCTATACTTAACACTGTGAATCACAACTCTCTCAGAACTCAACTCTATAGTGTACTTAAAACCTTTGGAAATTGAATCTGACAACTCTATAAAAAGGATTAGTGAAATAGAAGCTTTTGTGAATGAGCCCACTAACTATCACTGCTAAACAATCAATCTAGACTATGAAGTCTTCCATCTTGATCACAATCGTGCTCACGATCAAGGGAGTGCGATCACCTGGCCTGACATAATGGCCATCATAGCTTCCCTGCCAATACACAAGTATGTTCCTGTTTGCAGTTAGAAAAATTACCCAAATTACAATCTATTTACTCCAGCCTATGTTGGAAAGTTATATGTTGGACACCTAATCCTAAAGGGTTAGTGTGGAATTCGAATGGACAAAAGCAGTCCAAGAGACCTTGGGATCTGAAACCCAAGAGTCACCTATTGTACTATAAATGTGTATCTTATGTTAATAAAAAACGAATTCACTGATTTATCTTTCATATTGTTTGTTGACCATGTGTGTTTAACATGGTATCAGAGCCGCTTGTTTTTCTGTGGCCTGTTATGTGCCTGGCAGTCCTGGCCCTCTGCCCTATTCTTTTCAAACGCTGCCTTATAATGCCTTTGTCTGCATAAACGCATCTGTCGTTCTGTCTATGCGCATATGCCTGACATAGCGCTGCCACTGCTGAGTCTATCGCTCCTCTGTCCTGAGCGCTGCATCCGTCCAGAGTATTACTGATTCTCTGGGTATCATTGATTGACTGCGCCTCATGATTCTCTGTGCATCTGTTTTACCTTGATTTTCCTGAGCGTTCTCCTACTGTCCCTCTGAGCATGAATCTTTGAATGTATCGCTGCCCATTATCTGCGCATCAGTTTTTTCCTGAGCGGGAGAGAATCCCATCGGCCTTCATGGATTTTGCTGCATCCCACATTGCATCAAACATCTTGTTATTGCCAAGAACATCGACAAGCAGATTCCAAGCTTAGAGGGATCAGCACCTACGGAGACGGCTTTATCAAACATGAATCTTACGGCACCCAGAGGATTTCTCAAGCAATCAAATGCGGGACCCCCCATTGGAGATTAATTCGATATCTGGTAGCAAAACAGCCTGTGTCAGTTCTGAATTAGCAGAATGTTTCGCCTGAAAGAAAATATGGCATGAAAGTTTCGTGGGCGATATGAGATTCATCACAAGCTTCGTTATACTGATGAGTCTTTGGTGGCTACTGCAAAGTTGTCGTATCAATATATCAGTGATCGTTTCCTTCCTGACAAAGCAATTGATCTGATTGATGAGGCTGGTTCTCGAGTGAGATTGAGGCATGCACAGCTTCCTGAGGAGGCCAGAGAGCTTGAAAAAGAACTTAGACAAATAACAAAAGAAAAGATGAAGCTGTAAAAGCAATCAGTCGGCTTCCGAGTTTTTCGACAATATCAAGTCGGCGGAGTTCGTGAAAATTTGAAGAGGAGTCTGAAGGCGACTCCAACAGATTCCCAAGATGTGAAGGATGTGGCACCATTGGATGTTCCAGAGCTTTTGGCAAGTCTTGTTAAGCAATAGATAAAAGGCGTCACAGGCCAGTCCAGCGACTTTCTTCTTCTGCAATCTCTTTTTAGCCATGAAAGTTGTTGCAGCAGAGAGAGCATACCTTCACATTAGCAGGTTCTTTTAACCAAAATTTCCACCAAGGGCCTCCTTTAGATTTATCCTTCTCTGATGAGATCATATTCTCATGTGACGTGGCTTTAAGTGAGTTTTCAGAAGATTTATTTCGCCAACTGCGTGGAACAGAAGTATACAAATATACTTGTCCAACTGGATTTGTTTCAGTTTAAAACAGAAGTATACAAATATACTTGTCCAATGTCTACTGCTACTGAGCATTAGTTAATTCATAAGAAAGTATGTAAACACACAAACATAAATTCACACTCATGAATATCCCAACTTTCTATCAAGTTCTATGACTAGTGATGGAAATCACAATTATTTTCAAAATCCTGGAATCATGCCTAAGCATCCTCTATGAATGACCCAATGCCTTCCTGGTTAGTTTTCTACATTAAAGTTGCAACAAACAATATGACATTAGGCATGGCTTGAAAGTAACAAACCGCTGCAGAACTCAGGCATAGATGGCAAGTGCAGACCGTGTTTTCAAGATATCGGTTAGAAAATCCATAGCATATAATAGCACAAATTGAGAAACTCATAATGTCCTGTCTGTTGAATATTGTAGCCAATTTTCTCACAGATTATACTGCAGAGCATAAAACTGCTGATAAATTAACATAACACACAGGCTTCATATTCCTTGTATATGGCTTCATATTCTTTGTTTTTCTTCAAGTTTGTTGCTTTACAAGACTTAAATTATTCCTTCTGAATTTGTTTTACAAGACTTAAATTATTAAAGATAATAACAAATCTTCCCAACCATTCAAGATAAATCTGATTTAACTTGAATGCACATATTCTTTATTTCCATTATCTAAATGTTTTACTGTCATGAAAAATATATATTTCCATCTCAACATGAGCTAGCAAGAGTGCCTGTATGTAACATGATATAGTGGATGAAGGAGCCAACAATGAACCACAAAAGGAGCATATTGTTGCATCTGAAAAAGCTTATGGAGTAATGCTATTTCCTTGTAGTATTTAGTCATTTATTTCTAAATCTAGGGTATTGAATCTAGCAAAACATGATTTGAATTATAGCTGTTATCTTAGGATAAAATAGGGGCTACTTGTTACTTGAAGAGGATAGCATTTCTCTCTATCCGTATAAAAAAAATTCTACTCATGATATCATTTTATGTTAATTGGATATTGACAGTTTGTATTTAGTTTATTTCAGCGTTTTATTCTAGTCATTCATATATAATCTCTTATGTTATTGGTCATACATATATTATTGTTAACCTATTACTATTTATGTAGTTCAATCATAATTATTCTTCAATATGTAAGAGGATGGCACATAGATATAGGCATCGAATATTCTGTACATTCATTCTGAAAATCTTAATATAATTCTCCTATTCTCTCTCCTACTTTCTTTGTGAGGCCAGTGTATGTACATTTTTAGAATATCTCTTCATCATCTCATCTCACCTATTTGAATCTTTGTTAAGTTGGCAAGTTCATATTCAGCAAATTGTGCTATGAATGTTTAATGCTTTCTTTGTTCAACACTTTTCATTGGAAACTAGACTTCTATTAATGTTGAAACGTTATGCTGCCTCTCTATTTTTCTATTAAAATGTATGACTGAATTCTGAGACTGCCAAACCTCAAGCTTTGTTGCCAACAAAATGCCTCACTAGGCAGAGTAATTAACCCCTTAAACTACATGTTCCACAATCTGGGTAGACTAGGGTATGAGGGACTACAAAGCCCTTAACAAAAAAAGGAGGATACCTGCATGTTTACTGTTTGATCCAAACACTTTAACATAAAACAAAGGATATAAAAACTTCTGCATGCATTCCTTCAATGGACAGAGTTAACATGGCAGTGATTCAGGAAAAATTGGAAAAGGCACTTTACACAGTTGAGTGCTAGTAAGGGTAGCTCTACTTGTCAGGAATATCAAGAACCAAGTAGCTCACTGTAAGAAAATGGTTAATGCTAAGGATGGTCCACCAACAGTGTTGTTCAACTAAATGAAGAGTTGAACTGTAGGCCGCTGCTTACAAGTTTGGAGGACCTTGGAAATGGTGTTCTTCCCAAGAGTTGAATCTCGAACAAGTGGCACCAGCCTACATGGTCCTTGACTTCAATCTGTGCATAATGTCTGGCACTTTGATCTACAGAAATGGCATAGAGGTGGTATATAATGTAATTGTGTCCTTCAGAACATAGATTGGTTGTCATCAATGTGCCACCGCAATGGCCAACTCGTCAGGAAGAATACACAGCCCCTCTTCTATTGCAGAAACCCTGTTACGGGTTAACAAGAAGAAAGAAAAAACCAAAAAAAGAAGATCAAAAATCCAACTTTAGCCTGAACAAAAATGTGGCCATGCAAAATAAAGAGGGCCTAGTGCAATACTTGCACCACTCTGAGAAATGAATTGGATCTTTTTAAAGGTAATTGCTGGTTTAGCCATTACCTTTAAAAACTAACCAAGGGAAAACATTTACAGAAGTTCTAATATTGTAAGCCTTACCATTTCCTTTTCATTTGTCAAGTTTAATTTCCACATTTTTTATTTCAATGAAACATTAAAGGCTGCAAACTTTGTGGTTATGATCCAACTGGTAGAATAAGGATGGCTTTCTATGAAGCTCAAACCACTCACAGGACCCTTTAATACCACGGGGTCTACAAAACCACAAGACTGATATAATAGATTTCATGCTTCAAGAAAACAGAAATACTTCAAGCTTGACTTCCATTACATTTTTTTACACGCACTATATGGTCTACCCTGTCCTCTGAGATGGACAGAGGTTCTTTGTGAAGACACACCAAATACAACCGAGTGATTTATGGCACAATGATTAAATAATGATAAGCCAACAAAATATGTACTATTAAACATAAGATATGCTCACTCAAGGGAAAGATTACTAGCCGAGGATTTATACTCCAAACACCTAATTGGAAGTTGGTTTATGTGGCCTCAAAACAAATGCACTTGGACTCATATTTTTTCCTTGACTAACCAGGGGAATGCCCGAATGCTTTTCCCCTCTGTGAGGGCTATGTGTCTGTCTGATCTCACTTATACGGGGGCTATATATTTGTTTAGCTTCTGCAACTTGGGGACTTAATGCAGACTCAGATCCATGAATTGGTGTGCAATCACTCAAGCTAGTTATCCGTGGACTATATGTGTGTTTGACCTCACCGCGACTTCATGTAATCATCTCATCCAAAACTTCGCCATCATTTGCACCTGTTCCCATGCTTCCTAGTCCGAACCCCTGAATTCCAGCTTCCTGCAATCAATATATGTTACAGTTCAATTTATTATTGTTCATGTTGCAGGGCTTATGAAATAGAATTGAGTAATATTTTTAAAATTTGTTTGATATGTGTCTTGCACTCACTGTTATATTGCATGGCATTCCAGGGGCTTCTTCATACTCTGCTGCATCCAATTCTTGAAGATGTGCTCCTTTGAAAAACTTGGGAAGGATATACTGCCTCGCTGGGACTAACAAGTTACAACATGATTAGTAGTGGGAAGAGAACACCATCTATAGGCACCCATGTGATACCAAAACATGCCAACAAATAACATGTCTGGAAAATGGTGAAAGTGGCAATTGTCTTGAAAGGCACCGTTTCAAGAAATGTAGCATGATACTCCTAAAGTTCTCTGTAACCATCAGTTCAACATTGATCAGCTTTGAAAACTATATTACAAGCATTAAATTCAATCACATTATAGTTTGAATAAAGTTCATACTTGTATCTACGGCTTGGAGCAGTGAAAAGAAACAATAGCCTTTCCCAAAATTGATTTCCTGGCAAACTCTCTATGGCCATGAAGGCAAAGTAACCCCAAAGCACAGAAGTTGGGATCTTTCTAATGATAGGCATTACTGCAAGGCAGCCAACCACCATCAGAGATTGCAACAAATTACTCAATTGTTGTTCTTTCACCTCAACAAGAAGCAGGTTATCCACGTCCTTGTCAACATTAAAAATTGATTCATCAACTGGGGTATCCATATTCCCAGTACTTGCGGCCAACTGAATTGTGGACTCTTTCAATTCCTTAAGTGCCTGCATAAATGGTTGGGACATGACAAGACAAATAAATAAAGGGAGAGGAAAATTAGATAAAATGAAACACCCAAACTCAAAAATAAGACCATTACCAAGGCAGGTGGAGGCTGATAAACCATTGGGGTCTGCATTTGCTCATAGGCTTCTTGCATGTTTCTGTATAATTGCCCTAAGGTTGAATTTTTCTGCATACTTTTCCAGATTGTTGTCACTAACTTGCTAAGCACCAACTGTAACAAAAGTACTTGTAAGTTACTCGTCTATAAAATGTCTGAATTGTGTCTTTTCCCTGAGAAGCTGCAATTGATAATTCCAATATATTAGTACCTGATGTTTGAGGGTAGCTAAGCCTTTCATGTGCATTGGAGATTCAGGAATAACACCATTTGAAGGAGGTATGCCAACAATACCACATAAAATAGTCTGTCACAATAAAAGGAAAATTTATGAATCCACTAGAGATTTTTTATGGAGGTGAAAACAAAGAATGAAGAGTTAGATCAAGATGTCTTCAGGAGAGCAAAAGCTCTTCCAGAATAGGGTAGCCAGTGATAGTTGAACCTAAACATGAACCCTGACAAAAATTACAACATAGTTCTAAATAATATATATTTACTGTGGTAATGGGCCTTGACACAATCTCTACAATAATGGCCCTGCTTGATACAACATCATTTTTCAAGGGTTTTTTGTGAAGTTTCCTTTAAACTTTTCTATGCAGACTTCTTCCCTTTCTTCTTAGTGATTTCAGTGTAAGTGCTCGGTATACACTCTTTTAAGTGAATCTGTTCCAGCAATGTTCTTTCTGCAGTAACATTCCACCAAGAAAGTTAGCCACTTTATCAGTGGCATTCACACTGGTCACAAATGGCTGAAACATTTTTTTCAACCATTGGAACAGTGGCACTACGAACTTTAAGATCAATTCTATCATCAACTGCTCCAAATTGATCTTGCACATCCTGAATACGTATCGTATAAACAGTGATATACACAACCAATCATTTAAAATGCATACAGTCATTTCCTAGAATAGAGAATCCTTGTTCTGTTAGAGAATCCTAGTCCAAATCTTACAAGAACTAATCAAACTTCTAATTTGAGGACCAATATGATCTGCAATAGTAAAACTTATAATGTACTGCACATCTTCATTGTGCGCCAAAAGCTTTACTAATTCTTTAGCAACAGTGCAATTTGTCTTCTTACCCTCCACAAGTCTTAACAATCAATTCTTCAATTATATGTTTAGCACCCTTCACTTGAAGATAGGATAATTCTTCCCATCAAGCTTAACGTTGGGTAGAGGGATGCTTTAAAATTAAGATGAAGCTATCCTCCCCCTTGCTCAACAATTCTCTACAGATCTCAGAACAGAACCAAAGGTAATCTCAGGAACAGCGTACTATACTACTATGACAAAGAACCACAATTATGAAAGAAACATCAGTTTGGTTAGGATCTTCAAACAGCTACCAAGGAATCAAGTAAATGCTGCTCTGCAATTCCAAGACTTCAAGTATCCAGATGCATTGCATTGCTCTATGGCACATCAATGCAATTAAAGGTAAGCCTTCTAATGGTAAGGCTTACAATATTAGGCAGAGTAATTAACTCCTTAAACTTCATGTTCCACAATCTGGGTAGACTAGGGTATGAGGGACTACAAAGCCCTTAACAAAAAAAGGAGGATACCTGCATGTTTACTGTTAATGCCTCACTAGGCAGAGTAATTAACAAAATGCCTCACTAGACAGAGTAATTAACCCCTTAAACTACATGTTCCACAATCTGGGTAGACTAGGGTATGAGGGACTACAAAGCCCTTAACAAAAAAAGGAGGATACCTGCATGTTTACTGTTTGATCCAAACACTTTAACATAAAACAAAGGATATAAAAACTTCTGCATGCATTCCTTCAATGGACAGAGTTAACATGGCAGTGATTCAGGAAAAATTGGAAAAGGCGCTTTACACAGTTGAGTGCTAGTAAGGGTAGCTCGACTTGTCAGGAATATCAAGAACCAAGTAGCTCACTGTAAGAAAATGGTTAATGCTAAGGATGGTCCACCAACAGTGTTGTTCAACTAAATGAAGAGTTGAACTGTAGGCCGCTGCTTACAAGTTTGGAGGACCTTGGAAATGGTGTTCTTCCCAAGAGTTGAATCTCGAACAAGTGGCACCAGCCTACATGGTCCTTGACTTCAATCTGTGCATAACGTCTGGCACTTTGATCTACAGAAATGGCATAGAGGTGGTATATAATGTAATTGTGTCCTTCAGAACATAGATTGGTTGTCATCAATGTGCCACCGCAATGGCCAACTGGTCAGGAAGAATACACAGCCCCTCTTCTATTGCAAAAACCCTGTTACGGGTTAACAAGAAGAAAGAAAAAACCAAAAAAAGAAGATCAAAAATCCAACTTTAGCCTGAACAAAAATGTGGCCATGCAAAATAAAGAGGGCCTAGTGCAATACTTGCACCACTCTGAGAAATGAATTGGATCTTTTTAAAGGTAATTGCTGATTTAGCCATTACCTTTAAAAACTAACCAAGGGAAAACATTTACAGAAGTTCTAATATTGTAAGCCTTACCCTTTCATTTCTATGCAATTAATTAACCTTGAGCATGGAACATAATTCTTCTTAATCTCCATGATATTCAAGAATCAAACTCCAATGGCAGCATTGGCTTCAACACGTCTTCCTTTTATCCCTTCAAAGCTGCCATGGGTCATGATGGCTTGATCAATGATCGCATGCTCTTAAGACCATACACACCCTAATACCAATTGAAAGAAATAAATAATGATCTAGAAACGAGAAGAAGAAAGAAAGTGGTGTAAAAGGCCCAAAATCAAATCGAGCAAGTGCCCTTGATTATATAGGATATTAATCATAACCACCTTATAATAGTCAACCCTAACATGTGACCAAGTTCATAATACATAGGATAAAAACTGTATTACAAGATACACATGAAGATGTTCAAGGACTTAAGATTAGGAGTCATGACTAAGCCAAAAGGTTGACATTTATAGGCTTCCATCCTCCCAAACTAAGGCTTGGTCCCTTTTAGGGTTTAGAGAGGGTAAGTTATAGTTTATTTGATTCACCTCCCAATTTGGGGAATCTCCCTAAGGTTTTCCTAGACACTTTAGGACCTCTTTGACCCTAGCACTCTCTCTAGAGAGCTCTCCAAACCCTAGTTGCTCCTATTCTAGAGTGATAATGATGTTCTAATATGATCTTTCTTTGGCTCACAAGTACAAATTTGCCTTGGGACCTCTTTCTCCAATGCATAGATCCACTTGCCACTTCCCGTCTCCTCATTTCCTTATAGTATACATTTGTTGTTAGGGGCTTGGACCATGTCAACCACACCACATGGTATCTCCTCATGCAAAGGGCTTTCCTTCAAATATGTAGCCTCAAACAAAGTGTCCTTGCCCCAAATATATCAAAGGTGAAACACACCTCCAAATATGCATAATATGCCTTGAATAATACATAAAAACCTCATAAAGGAGCTTTAACATCCTTTAATGTAGAATGTGTCTCGAGCAAAGTGCCCTTGCCCCAGATATCTAAAAATTGAAAGACACCTCCAAATATGTGGAATATGCCACAAATAATATGTAACACCCTGTAAAGGTGATTTAGAATACTTTAATAGCCTTCATGCAGAAGACATCCCTATTCAAAGGGGTGGTTACCAAAATGTTCCTCTTTTCACCCTTGAAGTAGAACATTTCTCATCAAGTGTCATCCTTTTAACCATACAAGAGCTTCTACCACCACATGGCATCATTCAAGTAAGGGTTTTCATCCTCTAGCCTCTTTCCTTTCCACCTATCATGCTCTAGGCATCGTCCTAGATAGGGTGTGTTACTCTCCCTACCATTTTTCATACTTTGGACCTCCAATGTGCAAGGGGATTCCTCCTTTTGGTTGTTTATGACCCCCCTTACCATAAATCATGTTCTAGGCTCCTAATGTGATAGGAGGCTCCTATTCTAGGGCTCCCTTCCTCATATTATTCACCAATGGGATCCAGAGCCTTAGCTTGAACATAGGAACAAGGCTCTCCCTCAGTGATGCAACAAAAGGTAATGTAATCATAACCCTAGTTCAAATATGTGTCAAGTGTGCCCAAGTGAAACTTCATGGTGAGATGTAATTTCAAAAAAACCCAAGAGTCTCTTGCATCCTACAACTACCCCTGAACTCCATGAGTCTTCTCCTGTGCTCAGTGTGAAAGAAAAACCCATGAAAAATCTACATGACCCATACATTTTCAAAGGCAACAAACTATATAAGAGTGTAGAGAGATGCTATTATAAAACAATATCACCCCTAAATGGCAATACAATGTCACAAACTAGTGAAGGTGGAATCCAACAAGATTTTGGTGAAAATATCTACAAGTTGATCAATTGAAGGAACAAAATATCTACAAACTTCCTCCTGTATCTTTCCAAAACAGATCTCTGTCAAATATAAAATATCTCAAAGATTTCAGCTAAACAAACCTTGCTTTGGATTTTGTTAGATCAGCGAGAGCTTTGTGATGTTGTAAAACAAATACCACATCTTTGTGATGTTGTGATTTTGTTACATTCATGCATGCCCTCCCCTCGATGGGTAACTGTGCCTTCCTAATTGAAGACAATACATTCATACATGTGCTTCATCCAGTGATCCTACTAAACTATTGCGCCTCCATTAGAGGATCTCTTATGTGCCCTCTACTAAAGATCGACTTTCCTCTGTACAAGCTAGAATGTATTTGTTGAAGGATGATGTTGTTGTCGAAGGAGAACAACTACTGAGAAATAGGTAAAATCTAAGACTACCTCCACTCTTGTATCAAATAAAAGTAAAATTGTTGTCAAATTAAGCAATATTGTTAAGCAATTTTCTCTTTGTATATTCAGCAAGCCAAAAATGAAAAATATTATATCATATGTGGGTACATGGAGCAGTTAGAAATCAGTCTACTGTCGTAGACTGAAATGGAGTACAACCCTTTTACAAGGCCTATGGTACCAAGTGCAACATCTAATCTTCTTCTGGAAAAAAACTAAAAGAGCTTTATTTCACTTTGAATTTCAAATGCTTGTTAAATGATCAAGTGGTAGTTGCAAAGAACAACTCAAACTGGGTGATATCAAAACAAAATAATTTAGTATTTCCAAGACAAAATAACATTACTGATGTATCTTTGGATTCCATGAAAACAAAGCAATTTGATGTATTGAAATGATATTAGGAGATTAGTAAAGAGGATCAAATTAAGTGATGTTATGGCCATACCATTGTATCCATTTACGCTTCGAGCGAAGAGACTCAGCAACACCAAGAACATTGAGTGCCCTCCAAGAAAATGTAGTCCTTGTGGTTTGTAGAGAGTCTTCACACTCTAACATCGGGCTCTTCAAACCATCTCTGCACAAGGTCATTACAAATGTAAAAAATCAGCAAGACACAAATTTGGTAGTAAATATGACCAAAAGAAGAACTAGTGCAAACAATTTTCACAATCCTGTTTTTGAAACCAACATTATAATCTCCTTAGCATTATGATCAGCTGTCAGTGTTCTTCCCAAGTCAGCAAACTCAGCTCCGCCTTGAAAAAGTGTAATTGCATAAAAGGAATGTCGGTCTCATGCCAATAGGTCTCCTACGATGAATGCGCAGGAACCTAGTACATAGACCATTTTTCTCTTCGCTTAGCTACCTAGGGCTTATTTCCCTTTCCAAATATCAATAATTCTTTTCCAAGAAAACATAAAATAAGAATAATATTTTACTATATTCTAAAAGGTGAAGATGTTGAAATCATGCCACAAAGTGAAAGGAAATCAAATATCTTTCCTCAAACCACCAAATATATAAAGAAAACAACAATAATTATAAAAATAAAACTAGATCTGTCGATCTATGCATGAAATGAGTCAAGCGACTAAAAAAATATGACCAAAATAAACCAAAAATTTCAAACTTGACAAAATCCTCTAAACAAGCAGCAAACAAACTGCTAAAATTTTCTAAGATATTAGAGCTAGACATCAATGCAATTTCATGTACTTGAATAAGCCCATTGTTGCTTAGCGTTAGACTTCTTAAATTAGTTATTTATCATTTAATACTAGGACACTGTCTATGTGAAAAGAAATAGGTCCCAGCTTCATCAAATCTGACTTCATTTCAAATCAAAGATCAAATCCAAAGGACACTAACTCGTTACTCTTGGATGGTACTAATGTTAAATACACAAAATAACAAAAAATAAAGATATGATAAAAAAGTAGACCTGCAAGATTATATTGGTCGAGTGTGACAGGGACACAAATAACTGAGACTAGAGAGATTTATAGAAGGCAGTAGTTACTATTGTGTGATTAGTGGTATGGTGGAGAGACCTACCAAGAAGGGACGTTGGTCTCGGAAAAGTATAGTAGGGAGATCCATAGAGCATTTATGTAAAAGGAAGATGAGAAGTGTCGTCTTCAAGTTGGTTTATGTTATGGTAGAATTTTGTTGGTGATAAGTGGTAACAAAACACTTACATCAATAGGTAAAAAGTAAATTCGGGGCATGAGTTGGACTGACTCATGTTATCTCATCCCTTAATGGTCCTAAGGACATGTGGGGACCCAAACAACTTAGTACCTAAAAGACTTGAAAACATGGCTGACAAATCACTGACAAGAAATGGCTAGCAAATGACTTGAAAGTCTTGTTAAATTTGTTATTTATCATTTAATAATAGTCAGACACTATCTATGTGAAAAGAAATAGGTCCCAACCTCACCAAATCCAGCTTTATTTCCTGTCACAGATAAGAAACAAACAATGTAATGATTAAATATGAAACATCAATCTTAAAATAACACACATCAAAATAATGTTGTTGCAATGTTACAATGAAAAATACAAATATAGAACCTATTTTTACCTGAAGTTGACATATAGTAATTTTGCATGATCAATGGAACATGTATACCAAAATAAGAGTCCTAGGGTATTTCAATTTCCCAGTTCTCATCTTGGTCCTCATTTTCTAAATTGTGAACATGATCTTCTCTAAATGAACTGTCATTATGAGCCTCCAAAACATTATGTTCTATATCAAGTTCATTAGATAGATTTATTATATTGTTTTCTCCCCTTCTATCACAATCTGATCGCCAAAGAGTTAGCGCTCTTTCATATGGAAAATTGTCAATGTCATACTTTGTTACATATAATCTTAAACATGTATCCACATGTTTATCAAGCTTGTTCCTCAACTTTGACTTCAAGAATGATAATGCACTAAACATTCTCTCATCCTCCACTGATCCCAAAATCATGGTTTGACACAAATCTGCTAATTTGAAATATTCTGATATGTTTTCTTGCAGGTATTGGCTAGCACTTAAAGTAGTCCATAATCTTGTTATAGCACCATTTTCATTAGGATTCTCCAAAAAAGGATATTGCTTCCACATTGTTTTAGCAAAGCGTCCACCTTGTTGATACAATTTTGATGAATCTAAAATACCTTCAATTTGTTCTCCATGTATCGAGACTTTCTTGCAAAAATGGTCTACTAAACATTTTAATCTTTTTTGAAAATCAGCTTTTAAAGTTCTTCGACATTGACAATTGTTCCAATATTGAGGGTATACCACACACATGGCCTCCAACAATTCATCTCGAGGAAATCGTTCTCTTATCTCTAATGATAGTGATCTTGCAATTTCTATCAAATTTTGTCTCACTGAAATCACAATATTATCAAATTGGTCTCTTGACACGGGGCAATCTTTGGTGATTCGTCCTGTCTTACTAATATAATGAAAGGGAACCATATACCCACGCACTACGATACATAGTATCCCTTTTTCATCAAAGGTCAAAAAATTTTCAGTATTTTCTATATTGATGATCTCAGTCCAACTTTTAAACTCTGGACCAGTAAAAGAGTCTGGCATCATATACAAATTATCCAATGCAAGACATGCTGACTTTCTTGCATTTGTGTATTCCGCAATATACATTGTGCGATTCTGAGACATTTTCACGAGGACATTCATTTCATGTAGCATAGGAAGAATTCCAGCCAATGTCAATAATGTCTCTATATTAGTTAGTTGAGAAAGAAGATCTTGAGCTTTGTCTACATTATAGCGATTTTCATACATCAACCCTACCAAAGATTTGAACTCACTAAATAGTCTTTGAGCTGGTCCATTTAATGAGATCCATCTTGTATCAACATCTTTCAGTAGTTTTTTTCCATCTCTAATACCATCTGCAAATTGTTGAAACTCTAAATATCGTTTGGGACTACGAGAAAAGTATGCATGAGTCTCACGTACAAGATCTTCAACTTTTGAAACTGATGGAAACTTGCTTACTATTTTAAATGCAAGATTCATCCTATGAGCCATACAATGAATATTAAGCATATATGGTGAAGCTGATAGTTGTAGCCTAACACAAAGGCCATTCCTTTGTCCTTGCATTACCGCTGCTCCATCTGCTCCAACACATACCAACTTTTTTGCAATCATTAATTCATCCATACCACTTTCCTTCAATCCATTAAGAACAAGTTCATAAATATTTTCAGCTGTAGAAGTCTCTCTCATCTTATTAATCCCAAGTAGATAGGAATGTCTAATATGGTCATTAACCATATAAATGCTCATGCAAATCCATGAAGTATTATCTATAGCTGTAACCTCATCTAAAGACAATGCCAAAAACCTAGCATTTGCAATCTTCTCTTTCAAATCATCCTTTTCTACTTGAGCTAGATATCCTGCCCATCCCCAACCACTAGTTACAGACCAATGAGAAGATGGAAAGTTTGGCACTTGAAGAAAAGATAGTAATTTCATGTGATCTGGATAATCTGTCATAGGACGACCTTTAGATAAGATGTGAAATACAGTGCTCAATTGTATCGTCTTGGATAACAAATTTCTTTCCATCGTCTTTTCAAATAGAGATATGATGGTTCCTCCGTCCGCCTCAAGTTTCCTCTTACATAATAAATATTTTTTATATTCTTCTGCATATTCAACATGTCGACATTCCTCGGAAGATTTCCATCTAACAATAGATTTCTCTTTACCATTTACAATTTTCTTTTCATACACCTTTCCTGCATGCTTTTGTACCGTATCTAGCTTCATCTGAAATTTCACTTCCTTTTGAGTTTTCCAACTACACGCAATACATCTAACTTGTCGGAAAAGCTCTTTCTCATTTGTAGGAGGTATTTCTTCAATAAATGGAAAACTTGAGACCCAATTTTCTTGGAATCGTCTTCCTATGGCCCACTGGCCTCTTTTCCTTTTCCGCGAATGGATTGTGTCACTTTCCAAGGAAAAATCTTTAACATTTTCATCACCAATTTCTGTTGAAACTGCATTTATCTCACCCTGACCACTTGAGGAACCTATTTCTTCATCCATCGTATGGATATCAAATGCATTTCCACAAGAGTTAACCTCTCTCTCAGTAACAGATTGTTCAAAGGAGCTTGAATCATGAAGAGAATGTGTATTTTTGGATGGAGCCTTTTGAAAGTATGATAATACATCTGTTTGCCTTAATGGTTTCTTCCCATGATTATCTTTTGACATCTCACTAAATATTCCACAATTAAAATTTCCAATCGATCTGCAAACCTGCATCAACAGTTTTCAAGCGTTGAGATATGCTTCATATAAATTCACTTGTTCATAGAAAATAGAATTATACTTTGCAAAATAATTGTTGAGTCAACATTGAAAGAACATATATCAGAAATTGAATTTTGAGGCAAAATGGAATTTCACAAAAATTATTTAACAATGATAATGGGAAACTATTAAATTTTAAGACATAAAATATAATAATTCATTTGTATAACATTGAAACAACATCACTTTCTTTGAATTATTCCTAATTCCCTACAGAAGTTGGTTGACAGGATTCAGGACCTGGTCCCCTCCTCCCAAGCCAGCTTACAGTATGTCTACCATGCCCAAAACTCAAAAGCTAATGCTAAGCCAAATGAAAGGGTATTGCTACCTGAGGAAGAAATTTGAACAACCAGAAATCTAAGTATGGAAAGGGTAGAGCCTCCATCCCTTAGCATGTGAAAAATAAAAGGTTAAAATATAATAAGATGGAAAGCTTAATTTGGAAGTCTTGACAGGGTCAAGGAAAGCCACTATTACTTCCACATCAAGAGGTTTGTTTAGAGAAAAGCTCATCTACTGAAAGTCAGGGCTTCTTTCTGACCAATCACTAGCCTTAGGAAGATGAGACTTCAAGAGAAACAATCAAGTCTGAAGATATAGGAGTTGATGAATGCCATTGCTCAGTTGGCTTGGCATTCTCTGTTTTATAAATCAAACAGTGTAAGCTGAACTATTTTGAGGAGTGCAGAAGGTTTAAGCATGTCTAGTTCCAGTTTTTCCATTTTGCAGCATTCTCAGAAATTTTATAGTCTGGATTATCAAAGAAAGTTATCTCAGGAATGTTCTCAACTATGATCAAAAGTCTAAAGACCTACCAGTTTTTACTGACATCTAAGTGACAGCAATTTTCTCATGTAATTCTTCTTAAAGCCGAATTTTTCAAGGGGTTGTGCTCCAAGTGGGCTATTAGAGCCTGCCAACCCACAACTTCAATGACCAAAATATTCTAGGCAATACAGTTAGTACAGAAGAAATATATTTTATAGATATAGTATCATAGTTCAATACCTGCCAACAAAAAAATTTAAGCCTGACCAACTTGTAGGGTGCTGCAAGTCAAGACTCAGATTGAAAGGTTGTCCTGCCTTTATTACAAAGTTCTATCTAATTTTGTAGCATAAGATATAAGGCTGAGAAACAATGTAGATAAGGCAAGATAATTTTATTTAAGTCTAAATAAAGCCTGACAGATAGGTAAATGGGACTACAAAGTAAAACTAGTGATGCTAATATGTAGGGGAACCCTTATATGGTCTGGTTAAGAATTTAGAAAAATATTCAAATTCTACCCGGACTGTGGTAGGTATCCTAGGTTTATATCCTCAGTTAAATTTCAATATCTTTTTTCTAAACACAACTTAGTTTTGACTTAGTCTTTGATTTTCCATATGCTTCTCTACGAGCATACTGGCTCCCCTTGTGTTTTCTCTGTGAGCACTACTTTGTAACCAAGCTTTGCTATGTAGCCGACTGAATCAAGGTTGTTAGACCAATTTAATTCATCCTCCTTATCTCTAATTTTGATTGTACTTAGTTGCAATATGTTAAGTTGTTAACATAGCCAAATCGATTGTCAAACGAATATCCTTCCAAACCTGTTGACCTTGCTGATATCTAGTGTTGTTTCTGCATGGTGGTCAAATTTGGATCCACAATATCAGCTTGATTGTGTGCCATTGTTATGCAGGGTCTCAATAGTTTCTTCATTAATCTCCTGGAGCCTTTTAAACCTCACCTAGGGATCTTCACCTATTCTCACTTTCTCTCCATTTCCTATTCTCCACATTGTACTTAGTTGTAATATATAGACTGTTGTATAGACACTCTATATAACAGTGCAATTTGTCTTATAGATTTACTAATTCTTTAGCAACAGTGCAATTTGTCTTCTTACCCTCCACAAGTCTTAACAATCAATTCTTCAATTATATGTTTAGCACCCTTCACTTGAAGATAGGATAATTCTTCCCATCAAGCTTAACGTTGGGTAGAGGGATGCTTTAAGATGAAGCTATCCTCCCCCTTGCTCAACAATTCTCTACAGATCTCAGAACAGAACCAAAGGTAATCTCAGGAACAGCGTACTATACTACTATGACAAAGAACCACAATTCTGAAAGAAACATCAGTTTGGTTAGGATCTTCAAACAGCTACCAAGGAATCAAGCAAATGCTGCTCTGCAATTCCAAGACTTCAAGTATCCAGATGCATTGCATTGCTCTATGGCACATCAATGCAATTAATTAAGCATAGAAATAACATCTCTATGTAGCGGCACTTAAAATATTACAAAAGGTGATCATTCACTGAGGTACATTCCAAAAAATATATAATTATTGTTGCCACATCATCCAGATTTAGAATAATAATCTATTGGAATGGACACATTGATAAAATTTCATTGTTGAGTTTGGGTTTGAGTTATTTCTTCCTCTAACTGCTCTCCAAAGCTAACTATTCAAACCAAGTCACCCTTCAATGACATACAACTCACAAGGTTCTCAAAGGCAGAAAAATCAAAAGCGTATAACAGTTAATATGTCCTTTACTGCTCCATTTTCAGGTGAAAGATTCTCAGTAATATAAACAGATCTTCCAATAGTCAACATGTAACAACAACCAAGAAAATATAGGAATCCACCAATAAACTATAATGCAAGGTCTTTTTTCTCTTTTCGAAAGGTTTCCATGAAAAACTTGTTCAAATTCATTTGTAGAGTAAGCACATAAAACGTTACTGTAATTAACCTTGAGCATGGAACATAATTCTTCTTAATCTCCATGATATTCAAGAATCAAACTCCAATGGCAGCATTGGCTTCAACACGTCTTCCTTTTATCCCTTCAAAGCTGCCATGGGTCATGATGGCTTGATCAATGATCGAATGCTCTTAAGACCAATAGTCTATACATAATTAGACTACAATCTATACAACAGTCTATACAGACACTGTGTTCAATCCAGATTTTGATTACAAACACCATTGAGGCCATACGGTATCTCCAATTTTTCACATCATTGAGGTCATCAGTATCTCCAGTTTCAAACAGCATTCAGGCCACATTTGCTTCAAAGTGCTTACAAGTATTGTCAAACGGCAGTACATTCTAAATTTACTCATATTACACTTGAGAACTAGAACACATACCGCTTGAGAAGAGAGCTGCTGCCGCTTCAAGTACCTCAAGTGTAATATGAGTAAAGTTAGGCCTAAGCACCTTTATTATTGAGATTGAGTGCTTTCAAATACCAGGAGACAGGTGTGTGTGTTGACTTCAAGTTTGGCCTGGGAGAATTATTACACACTTTAAGCATATTCTGTGAGGTTTCAAGGCACAGTGGGAACAAATATTCAACTAAGGAGGTTGAGAACTGTCTAGTGACCTAGAACAACTAAGTGGGTTATGCGAAGATATTTATTAAGGGTGGTTGTGTTGAAGGTAGTAGGGAGGTTTAGAACGCAAGACAGGGGTGAGTATAGTCACTGTGAGAAAGAACTTGTGGAAAATCTGGGAAAATCAAGATTGTTTGTTATGTCAAAGGTCAAAGGAATAGAGCAATTGACTAGTGGGTCATAACGTAAGGTTCCACAGTTAAGGCTGCTAAAAAAAGGGACCGGAAGAGCCAAAAATGGGAAGGTGAATGAATGAGATGGACTACGTTGAATGATGGAAATATGAGAGTAGCCAAAAGGTATGCATTAAGTGGTACTAGAGCAATATCGATGCTCTTGGGGATTGACAAGTGATTGAGGAGGTTTCTGCAGTGAACCAAAAAGATTTATAAGATTGCTCGTGAAGAAGAGACATCAAAGTTGAGACAAAGAAACCAAGAAAATTTTGGGCAAGAGGAACCTAAGAAAAAAAGTGAGGAGAGAAAGAGATTGAGAACGGAATACAGGATTGGAGCATATTAAAGAAGTACCAACCAAGTGTAGAGCTAGGAAGAACTGAGATATTGAGACCTCAGAGGTTAAGGAACTAGTAGGTAACTGGTTTGTATTTTTTTTAAATGTATACAAGGAGTTAATCCTTACAGTGGTAATAGTAGAAGGAGTGGTAACAGAGGACCAATAAAGTTCTTAAAGTGTATGGCAAGAAACTTACGACAAATAGGTTACAAAACAAAACATAGAAGGTTTCTAGCTGAGGTCCTCAAAGAGAAGAGAACAAGTGGAGTTCTCAAAAGGTGAGAAAAGTGTAGAAGCGATAGAAGACCAGAGCATGCTCAAGTGGGTTCCATAGGAGGGAACCAGAGGAATACCAAAAGCCTAGGTTGAGGTGAAGTGGGTGAGATATTGGGTAACAAGTGATGGAGAAGAATTGTTAAAGGGGCTTGAGTGTAGCTCACAATGAGCAAGAGAAAGCTCACAAGAAAGGAGGAAAGAAGATGGCTACTAATGGACATAATTCAAAGAGAGGCCATAACAAAAGGGAGAAGCATGCCAAGGAAAATGGCATGAGTAAAGAAGAAATTGAAAAGGAGATTTATGAGTTGAAGGAGAGATTCAACATAGTCAAAATGAGGCTTGAAAGAGAATACCAAAGGTAGAGATGGGACCTAAGGAAGAAGGCCAAATTACTTGTCAGAAAAAAGATTTTAAGAGGAAGCCCCCTAAAGCTAGAAAGCTAGGGAGGAAGATGAACCACCTGTTGAGCCTAAAGTTGAATTAGTTCACTATTTTGAACCAGAGCAGGGAATAGTCCTTGATGATGAGGAAGATGTTGAAGAGAGACTATCAGAGAGTCTCATGGACTGCATAAAGAGTTCAAATCAACATATGGATTTGTTGATAGAAGATATGGTTGAAAAAGCATCATAACAGTAGAGGGAGCTACACAAAGAGGATGTCGATGAGACAATAAATGAAAGTCTCATGGGAGGTTAGCTAGAAGTGCTCGTAACACTAACATATATACCATATGGGGCTAAAGAGCTTGGTGATTATGATACTGATGCTATGTGTATAGATGCAGATGATAAGGATTTTCAAGAGGGACAATCATTCATAGTTGTCATAAGAATAGAAGAAAGAGAAGGAGTACCTTCCTAAAGCATGGAAGGAAGACAAAATTTGATGTTGGAGGCATCAGAAGAGGCCAGGTAACCTTTTATTTTTAAAATTGGTGAATTTTATGTGAATGCATGCTTTGCATGTGAGGAGAATGGACAACTGGTCCAAAAGGAGAACGAGAGCACTAAAGAACTGAGTACAACGGCAGGCAAATGTTACTAGATAGGAGGTGGTTCAAGCAGACACGCCACCTTATGTTCCAGCCATTCTCTATTTAGCTCTACTGGCTTTCTTATACCTATACCAGGAACCCGAGCCCACTAGGAAGCCTTTCGCTCTTTTAGATCGTGTAATGCAATCTCAGAGCTTCACTTCCTATGCCCTGAAACCAACCCTATATTTGTGTCCTGGCACTTCATAGAAGAAGCATTAAGGAAAGGCTATCCCGGCTGGGTGCTGCTGGTTTGAAAGAGCAAACCTACATCAACTCTAAAATCATCACTTACATCTGATCAGACCATCTCATTGACTAGAGAGATTGAATCCACTAGACTACCATCGATAAACAATCAACAGAACATCAACTAGCTATCACATAAAAGAAACCAAA
The DNA here is from genome assembly GCA_031772625.1 of Pinus tabuliformis. Lineage (NCBI taxonomy): Eukaryota > Viridiplantae > Streptophyta > Pinopsida > Pinales > Pinaceae > Pinus > Pinus tabuliformis. Next base: position 1,082,208,926 of record CM062815.1, on the reverse strand, counting down.
AGACACTTACCGCTCCCACCAGCCGGCTGATGGAAATGGACTGACTACCGGAGATATTCGTGTTATTTCGTCTACACTGGTTTGTACACGAATGCGTGGGTTATACCGAGTACTTGGTGAATTATAAACCGTTGCAAATAAGAAACAAGTTCCATGAGTATAAAATCAACAAATACAAATGAATATTACATTTTTTATCATCACCCAACGAACAAGAACCAAACAAAACTCAAGTCTAAGGGAAGGTTTATCAACTTGATGTCGAAAGAAGTACCATGAACAGGTATACCCCATCTTCCGGAAAGCAATTGCAATCCCTGAGAAAAGAAATCATGAGCCGTTCAAATCCAAGAAACAATGGATACCGAAACCAGAGAAGAATAAGCGGATTGAAATCTGAAAATGCAAGAATATCCCACCGAAACTGCTGCTGCTAGATTTGTGAACTAGGATGAAAAAACCTATTTCAAAACCATTTTTATACAGGGACCCAGGGAGCCATATACACCAAAACAGCGGGCTGAATCCGTCAAAACAGGTAGCCGCCCTCGCTCCGCCCTCCATTTCAAAATAAATCTAACATCCCATGACCAAATCGACCCTCACAAACCACTCCCGGGACCAAATCGACCCTGACAAACCACTCCCAGACCAGAAAACCCAAACTGTAAATCAAAATGGGGGCGATTTTGATCAAATACGATTCCGCAAATATCAAAATGGGGCTATTTTGATCAAATACGATTCGGTTAGTTTATCCGCCCTGGGCTAAAATAAAAAAATAAATTAATTTTTAAATAAAATATGGGCTAATTATATAAAAAAAAATTATTATTTTAATTAAAAATTCGCCCCATTAAAATATTAAAAGCCTTAAATTTCGCCAATTGGCTATTATTCGCCCCTAAAATTAACCTTGTTGTCAGATAAAGGTAGGGAGAAACAACTGCAAATTCAATAACAGAAAAGGGATTGGACTGCATGCAAGATGATCCGAGAACAAGTAGTAAAGAAAAAAATTGCCAACACTTTCTCCAAGGTGCGCAGATATCAAATTCAGTTGTGCCCTGTTCCCATAAAGGCACTGAATAGCTTGCCTCGATCCTACAATTTCTTTTGCCAAATTCTGCCCAAGAAGATTTTGACTCATTAAAGATAAAAGCGAGCCCTGTTTCTGAAGAACTCCTAGCAGCTGCAAAGACTACTATGAATGCAAGTGAAACTGCATGATCATGACCATTTTTGAATAAACAAGACAGACACGATGGCACCACGTTGCATTAGTTTAACAGAAAGGGATAAAGTTTAAATTATCAAGAAAGCATATATATAACTAAATTATTTCAACTAGGAAATAATTTTGAATCAAATTTATAAGGCTCTGTAGCTACTCAGCGGCCAATGTACAATTGATGGAAGAGGATTTTCTTTCATGGTCCATGGATGAAAGAGGAATGAAGCAAAAACTTGGAAAGGAGATTAAGGTTGTTACCGGAGACGAAGAAATAAAGAGAACGTCCAAAAAATGTCCTTCAATGCTGAAAGTTGAATTGCCCAGTGAGAAAATAGAGTAGGCAAAGGCAAAGTATCTGTATTTAACATTACTGTGTGAGTAACCAACATAAGCTGCACAGTGCTATGCAAATTAAGAAGCGATTAACCAACATAAGCTGCACAATGCTATGCAAATTAAGAAGTGATTATTATATAAGAATAGTTGAAAACATGCAACTCCATTCTGTCTAATGTTTCCGAGACAACCCATACATGTATAGTGATAGTGTTAACTTAGAATCCAACTATTGTAAAAAGGGAAAAAAACAGCAACTACAAATTAGTTAATATCACATTTAGCTTGCAACTGCGTGCTATATAGTAAAAAATGGCTATTGTCAGATAAAGGTACGGAGAAACAACTGCAAATTCAATAACAGAACAGAGATTGGACTGCATGCAAGATGATCCGAGAACAAGTAGTAAAGAAAAAATTGCCAACACTTTCTCCAAGGTGCGCAGATATCAAATTCAGCTGTGCCCTGTTCCCATAAAGGCACTGAATAGCTTGCCTCGATCTTACAATTTCTTTTGCCAAATTCTGCCCAAGAAGATTTTGACTCATTAAAGATAAAAGCGAACCCTGTTTCTGAAGAATTCCTAGCAGCTGCAAATACTACTGTGAATGCAAGTGAAACTGCATGATCATGACCATTTTTGAATAACTAGAGACTCTTTTTTTTGCATTCTTCACTTAGGATGGCTTAGACCTCGCCAAGGAACAAATCAAATAGGTCGAGGACATACATGCATCTACAAATTATATATCTGGAGAGCATCAGAATGGAAGGCTAGTCCCATTAATACAAGCAAGAAAAAAAATATTGTCAAATGCAAGTGTGAATAAAAAGGCCTTGAGGCTTGGAAGTTTGAATGACACAAAGGATATGGAGAGTTGTAAGGGTGATCTCAGCTTTAATTATTGAAGACAGCCTCCAAGAAGGTAGCATAATTCTATGTGATGGACAACAAGACAACTCTGTCCAATGCACTTGTGAGGATTCTTCTTATGATACTATCTAGATTAGCAGTGACACCAAGAACACAAACAGTCACAATGCCTAAGGTAAATGGCTCCTCCAAATCTCAGAATATATACTATGATTTGAAAAAAAATTGGGGGAATGTTACGTTGCAAGCCTTTTCCAAATCACGCACAGCATCCAACATTACCTTTATTGCTACAACTCCAACCCACTACAGTGTCATTGGTAAGGGTTGCATCATGAAGAATTGCAAAATTCATGCAATTGATTCAATGAGAAGTAAGCTCCTGGAATTAGTTAAAATGAATGTTGGTGAATCACCAACGGATGACTAATCTAATGGTGTGCAAAACGATATCAAGAGAAGGAAGGATCTGATTTCTTTTATCGAGAAGTTCCAGCTCATCTGAATACTATGCCCTCTTTCCCATTTCATGGCAGCAAGAAGTTAACGTTTCCTCCATATAATTATGCAATCCCAATCATCACTTTGGGAGTAATTATCGTTTACTGTCTTTTGTTGGTTTGTGAATAGAAGTGTAAAATCCACAGAGAGAAAGGAACATGAGGAGCAAGAAAAGTTCCTTAAAGTTCTAGGGAGTTTCCCTCTGGAGAGGTTGCTTGCAATCTTCCAATGCATCACAGCAGTGGCAAATGAAGAATTGGAAAATCTGCAATCTGACAATATATCTGCAGCTGATGAAAATGGTTTGGGGACTATGGCTGATGCTCTTATGCAGCTCTCAACTCTTTGTAATATCAATCTTTTGTATAAAGGAACAAACTGTCTAGTTTTCTAGGACTGAAACAAAAAAAATTGTTGGTTTCTTAATTGAAATAGATTGTACAATTTAAATAACCAGTTGTCTCTGTTGATGAAATGATATTTTTCTTTATTTACAAGTGAAGCCAGAAGAAACAAGCTTTAACAAAATGGTTAAGGCAATATATGATTGGCTATGTACATTGGATTAGCCTAGAAATAAAATATATTGATCTATGAGTGAATGGCCATATATAGCTTGCATTCATTCTGTCAGTGCTGCCTTAGAAGCAACTTATTTTGTTTTAAGCACCCTACAGTTTTCATAGAAACAAGCCTTTTTTTGTGTTGTGCAGGTTTGGAGCAAAGACAAATATGAAAGTATAGAACATACGGTGGTGGTGAATGACAAGAAGGAAAGGTTCCCTATCCCATTCCTTTTAAATCCTTCGGATTATGTTATGATCTCAAACCAGTGATGTCGAGTGATGTACTTGGAATGACTCTCAGTAACCCTTGAAGAGCTTTGGAGCAGCTTCTAAAGACATTATGTATCAACCTCTTGAACAGAATTTGAAGCTTTTTGAATAAGCATAACATTCTCTTTTTGGTTAGAAAATATTTGAGAATAATGTTGAATATTTGTGTTTAGTTCAAACACATACCTAAGGCAATATAAATGTTTGGTAGATCGATTGTGTAATGCCGTAATTTTGTCATATGTAAATGTTTTAACTAGAAAACAATTTCTAAAGTTCTATATTTATAGATTACATCCCAACCTTTTATAGTGGGACTTGATGTGCAGATGCCCCATTAGGTGTGGGATGTCCTCATATATATATCTTGAAGAAAAAGTCTTTTATAACATTGGAAAAGATTATACATTGATCTGCCTGTGCAGGGCTTGCCTGAACTGCTTGACTTCTTTGACCATATATAACAGAAAAATGTATCTTTACTGTTCCTCCCTTAATAGAGATCAGCAACCATATTCGTGAAACTACCAAAAACTTATAGCTTTTCCATCATACCGAATGACTCCTTCAGTATCCTGCTTATCACTACAACAAACTGAATTCTCATTTTTATCTAGTTCATAACATGCAATAAAAATAAAAGACAAAGCAAAGGCTAAAAGAAAGACTCCAGTGCTTCAACTTCGTGGACACCAAGAATTTAAGAAAGAAAGATGTTAACAAAGCAATCAATAAGTTTTCACGTGAAGACAATGTTATAGATACATCTGATGGCATTTGTAACCATTTGTTTTGAAGGTGTATCTTTCCAAGTTAAATACACCAAATCATAAGATACAAGAATGGCACAGGTCTATTTGAGGCATTATATTTATCTCAAGTTTTATTAATTTTTCTATGCTAAGGTTAGCTATAGTCAGGCTTGAAAGCATTAGTAGCTAGACAATGGTGGCTTTGGTTCAAAGGGTGCTCTCAGCTCTAATTATTGAAGACTGCCTCCAAGAAGCCAGCATATTTCTATGTGATGGACAACAAGACAACTCTGTTCTCTGTTAGGTGTGGGATGTGCTCATACATATATCTTGAAGAAAAAGTCTTTTATAACATTGGAAAAGACTATACATTGATCTGTCTGTGCAGGGCTTGCCTGAACTGCTTGACTTCTTTGACCATATATAACAGAAAAATGTATCTTTACTCTTCCTCCCTTAATAGAGATCAGCAACCATATTCGTGAAACTACCAAAAACTTACAGCTTTTCCATCATACCGAATGACTCCTTCAGTATCTTGCTTATCACTACAACAAACTGAATTTTCATTTTTATCTAGTTCATAACATGCAATAAAAATAAAAGACAAAGCAAAGGCTAAAAGAAAAACTCCATTGCTTCAACTTCGTGGACATCAAGAATTTAAGAAAGAAAGATGTTAACAAAGCAATCAATAAGTTTTCACGTGAAGGCAATGTTATAGATACATCTGATGGCATTTGTAACCATTTGTTTTGAAGGTGTATCTTTCCAATTACTTTGGTTTTAGTTTATTTTAGTGATGATGTTGTTGGTGGTGTTCTAATGGTTGTTTCTTGAAATTGTTCCTAAACCTGGATCAAGTTCAGGTTCCCCTGCTCCAACTCACGATCTACCTCAAAATCCAAAACCTAAGACAAAGCCCTCTTCAACAAGTAGGAGCTAATATAGGGATGATGGATGGTGCCTACTTTGTAGGCAGGAACGAGCTTCTAGCATGGATCAATTCTGCCCTGCAGCTCAATCTCTCCAAAATAGAGGAGGTAGTCAATAGTCAATACATACCCAATTCATTGTTATTGCCAGTATTTGAATGTTGAGATGTTAAAACATGATAGTAGCAGGATGCCATCATTGAACGATCATTTGTAAGGGATTCTGTATGTATCATTTGAGGGCCCAACACATTTTCATGTCTTGATTTCTGAAATGAGGATGATGGTTATGTGTATATATACAGGCTGCATCAGGAGCTGTTCAATGCCAAATGATAGACATGGTTCACCCAGGAGTTGTCTCCATGCACAAGGTTTTAATTAAATAAAACTCAGAATGGCTTAACTAGAAAACAATTTCTAAAGTTCTATATTTATAGATTACATCCCAACCTTTTATAGTGGGACTTGATGTGCAGATGCCCCATTAGGTGTGGGATGTCCTCACATGTATATCTTGAAGAAAAAGTCTTTTATAACATTGGAAAAGATTATACATTGATCTGCCTGTGCAGGGCTTGCCTGAACTGCTTGACTTCTTTGACCATATATAACAGAAAAATGTATCTTTACTGTTCCTCCCTTAATAGAGATCAACAACCATATTCGTGAAACTACCAAAAACTTACAGCTTTTCCATCATACCGAATGACTCCTTCAGTATCCTGCTTATCACTACAACAAACTGAATTCTCATTTTTATCTAGTTCATAACATGCAATAAAAATAAAAGACAAAGCAAAGTCTAAAAGAAAAACTCCATTGCTTCAACTTCGTGGACATCAAGAATTTAAGAAAGAAAGATGTTAACAAAGCAATCAATAAGTTTTCACGTGAAGGCAATGACCAGAGTCTTCCAAGCAGCCTTCTCTTATAGGATGCAATTACTTTGGTTTTAGTTTATTTTAGTGATGATGTTGTTGGTGGTGTTCTAATGGTTGTTTCTTGAAATTGTTGTTCCTAAACCTGGATCAAGTTCAGGTTCCCCTGCTCCAACTCATGATCTACCTCAAAATCCAAAACCTAAGACAAAGCCCTCTTCAACAAGTAGGAGCTAATATAGGGATGATGGATGGTGCCTACTTTGTAGGCAGGAACGAGCTTCTAGCATGGATCAATTCTGCCCTGCAGCTCAATCTCTCCAAAATAGAGGAGGTACTCAATAGTCAATACATACCCAATTCATTGTTATCACTAGTATTTGAATGCTGAGATGTTAAAACATGATAGTAGCAGGATGCCATCATTGAATGATCATTTGTAAGGGATTCTGTATGTATCATTTGAGGGCCCAACACATTTCCATGTCTTGATTTCTGAAATCAGGATGATGGTTATGTGTATATATATACAGGCTGCATCAGGAGCTGTTCAATGCCAAATGATAGACATGGTTCACCCAGGAGTTGTCTCCATGCACAAGGTTTAAATTAAATAAAACTCACAATGGCTTTTGAGCACAATTGCCATGTAATTCTATTTGAATCCATGCTCAGGTTGTTGGTCTGAATCGCTGCTCGTCTTTTGATGATTCACTCTGCCTAAAATTTTTGAAATCTATGGAGAATCTATGGAGTATTTGATGACCCATTGGAATTTGCTACATTGCAGGTAAATTTCGATGCAAAAACAGAGCATGACATGATCTAGAATTATAAAATTCTGTAAGACGTGTTTACTAAATTGAAGATAGACTATTTCCAGACGCATGTTATGCATATTTGTTTTGTATTATACATTAGAAGCACAACAGATCTGATAAAACCTATTCCAGGTTGTTGGTCTGAATCGCTGCTCATCTTTTGATGATTCACTCTGCCTAAAATTTTTGAAATCTATGGAGTATTTGATGACCCTTTGGAATTTGCTACATTGCAGGTAAATTTCGATGCAAAAACAGAGCATGACATGATCTAGAATTATAAAATTCTGCAAGACGTGTTTACTAAATTGAAGATAGACTATTTCCAGATGCATGTTATGCAGAAATGATCCAATACGAAATTCCAATGTTGACATAACATTTCACATGGCATCAAGTAGCAGTGGTGTGGTTTAAACAATGACTTGGTGATTTCAAGTAATGTTCGATGGCGTTGTCATAGCGATGACATGGCTTCACATGTAGCAGTCAATGGTGAACAATAGGAAGTGACAAGTACTCATTCCAGGTGGATTTCAAAGGGTTTAAGTCCTTGATTTAAGCCTCGGATCATAGAAAAAACAATTAAGGCACAATTCTAGGTATCTGGTATTCGACAGTTGTAAAATAAACGACTATTAATAAATCCAAAATAACCACATTTAACAGTTAACAAGAAACTGATACTGGATATATAAGGAAGAACTATCGATGTGATATTTGTGGGGTTGAAGATTAAAAAGGTAGGTATTGCAGTCAAGAAATTGCACTTTGCAGTTAGATGAGAATAAGGAGGAAAGGACACAACTATATCAAAGAAGCGATTTAGAGACAGATCTAAAAAATGAACATAAGTGCATAAATTAGAATCCACCTTGAAAAGAAGAGAACAAATTTGTTGTTGAGTTATGAAGTGGGGATGAGATCGAAAAGTGCAAATCTAAAGTCTGAGATTCAGGTTGTATAAAAGTAACTTAAAGAAATATTGGCCAACAAAGAATATTTTGAAGGATATTTTATTGAATCAATGAATAGAAGAAAGAATAGTCAGTTGCATAGGAATTGATCACAGGTCAATATGTGAGAGTCAAGTTGCAAAAAAGAAAATTATTAAAGAACATATAAAAGATCCATATATATGACAGAATTCAGTTAAACTTGAGAATTAGAGGAAACACGTAAATGCAAAGCATGGAAAGATAGATCGGTGATAGCTATGAGGTTCAATACACACATTTTATCAATTTGCTTGACTTATCATTCTGCTTCCACATACTGTCTGTTTTGAAGAGTATGGTATAAAATCAGATTCATCAAGCACTCTTGGAGTATCTCAAGTTATTGAGTGGGAGGGTCAATCTTTTAGTACAGTCAGCGCAATGGCATTGTTTTTCAATGGGGTAGGATCTGATTTTATTAAGCAACATGTCTCGGTTCAGAGTGAAAGCAATGTCCCATTTGAGAATTTGGTCAGAACCTACTGCACAATGGCAAGCCATGCAAAACATAAGGCTAATGAAGGAAAATGCAACTTTTTTGGAGAGGCATGTATTCATGCTGGCACAACAGGGCTTACAGATTTGATTGCTCCACCATTTGATTCTCCCAGCTCGGAAACACAAGTGGATTATAACAGCCCTCATGCTGATCCAGTTTCAGAGACTGGAGGTATGGCATAAGTTTGGATTGCAAGCAAAATAAACAAAAAATATAGTGCACCATATGAAGAGAGGAGTGTGACCACTGTTGTATGCTCAGCAGAATCAATCATTCATGTAATGCATTAGCTACAGAAGACTCGAGGTATGGCATAACATTGTATTGCAAACAAAATGTGCAAAATACAAACCATTCATGTAATGTTTTAGCTACAGAAGACTTGAGGTATGGCATAAGATTGGATTGCAAACAAAATGTGCAAAATACAAACAGTGGGCGTTATGAAGCGAGGAGTGTGATCAGTGCCATTTCTTTAGCAGAATCAATTATTCATGTTGTTGTATGGTCAGTTACATAACTAGAAAAACTGTATTTTATGGCAAACATTGGCAACTGCAGGGCTGGTTTAGGGATTTCTGGAAACAAATCAATCAAGGCAGAATGATTGACTAAAGATCACAGTGCAGCCATGGAGGAGATTCATAAGAGCTTCAAGCACTCCATCCAGTTGATCAAAATATAGTGGTTTCCAAGGACAACTCTTGGCTAGTTAAAAGAAAATGTGCAAAATACAAACAGTGCACGTTATGAAGCAAAGAGTGTGATCAGTGCCATTTCTTCAGCAGAATCAATCATTCATGTTTCTGTGTGGTCAGTTACATAAATAGAATTGGCAAAATCTGGGCTGGTTTTAGGGATTTCTGGAAACAAATCAATAAGGGCAGAATGATTGGTTAGAGATCACAGTGCAACCATGGAGGAGATTTTCAAAGAGCTTCAAGCACTCCATCCATATGGTCAAAATATAGTGGTTTCCAAGGACAACTCTTGGCTGATTAAAGGCATAATTCAGATTTTATACTTGAGTAAATCATGTTTTAATAGACACTGGAATTTGATATATGAACAGTGTAAAGATAACATTTTTGTTGGGAGAGGCCTATGTTCATGAATGTGATATCAAAGCAGAGTATAAATTCATGATAATTTTGTGGGATGGCCTCGGGGAGCATTTGTCTGACAATGAAGCTGTGCAAATTGTGCACAGGTATAGTCTCAATGGAAAAGCCAGGTTGTTAGATTGAGCTGCTCTTGACAAGAGAAAAACTAGGTGGTTAGATCGAGCTGCTCTTGACAATGCAGCCAAAATGCATGGTTTTATCAGCTATGATGATCATGGAAAATATGAAACATATAATCGGAAGCAGCCTGTTACTTCTTGTCAGTGTATATATATGCATGTGTACTACTGGTTTGATTGATGCTGAAGGTTTAAGTTTGGCGCTTGCATCTCTGATGTTGTTAGCCTCATTCTTGTGTACGTGCAATGAATTCATGCTACCTGGAACAGATCCCTCAATGGGAAGAAGAGGTTGACTGACGTCCAGAGAAACTGTTGAAGGTACAATGATCCCATACATACTGTTCCATCCAGAAATAGTCGTGGAATGACATTTCATGTAGACTTTACAAATAGTGGATATGAGAAGGTTGTTGCAACATCTACTGATGCAATAGAAGCAAGGGTAAGATGTTTGATTGTTTCATCCGAGACTTCTAGCGGGTAAATGTCCTGTGTGATGAAGAATTTCACTCCATAGACATGATGCTGGAAATGAGTTGTTCTCCAAAATAGAGGAGGTACTCAATAGTCAATACATACCCAATTCATTGTTATTGCCAGTATTTGAATGCTGAGATTTTAAAACATGATAGTAGCAGGATGCCATCATTGAATGATCATTTGTAAGGGATTCTGTATGTATCATTTGAGGGCCCAACACATTTCCATGTCTTGATTTCTGAAATTAGGACGATGGTTATGTGTATATATACAGGCTGCATCAGGAGCTGTTCAATGCCAAATGATAGACATGGTTCACCCAGGAGTTGTCTCCATGCACAAGGTTTAAATTAAATAAAACTCACAATGGCTTTTGAGCACAATTGCCATGTAATTCTATTTGAATCCATGCTCAGGTTGTTGGTCTGAATCGTTGCTCGTCTTTTGATGATTCACTCTGCCTAAAATGTTTGAAATCTATGGAGAATCTATGATACTATATTTACCAGCACATACCCTCATAAATAATGGCCCATGTGTCTGTAAGGTTTCTAAGGTTTCAGTATCTTGCTTATCACTACAACAAACTGAATTTTCATTTTTATCTAGTTCATAACATGCAATAAAAATAAAAGACAAAGCAAAGGCTAAAATAAAAACTCCATTGCTTCAACTTCGTGGACATCAAGAATTTAAGAAAGAAAGATGTTAACAAAGCAATCAATAAGTTTTCACGTGAAGGAAATGACCAGAGTCTTCCAAGCAGCCTTCTCTTATAGGATGCAATTACTTTGGTTTTAGTTTATTTTAGTGATGATGTTGTTGGTGGTGTTCTAATGGTTGTTTCTTGAAATTGTTGTTCCTAATCCTGGATCAAGTTCAGGTTCCCCTGCTCCAACTCATGATCTACCTCAAAATCCAAAACCTAAGACAAAGCCCTCTTCAACAAGTAGGAGCTAATATAGGGATGATGGATGGTGCCTACTTTGTAGGCAGGAACGAGCTTCTAGCATGGATCAATTCTGCCCTGCAGCTCAATCTCTCCAAAATAGAGGAGGTACTCAATAGTCAATACATACCCAATTCATTGTTATCACTAGTATTTGAATGCTGAGATGTTAAAACATGATAGTAGCAGGATGCCATCATTGAATGATCATTTGTAAGGGATTCTGTATGTATCATTTGAGGGCCCAACACATTTCCATGTCTTGATTTCTGAAATCAGGATGATGGTTATGTGTATATATATACAGGCTGCATCAGGAGCTGTTCAATGCCAAATGATAGACATGGTTCACCCAGGAGTTGTCTCCATGCACAAGGTTTAAATTAAATAAAACTCACAATGGCTTTTGAGCACAATTGCCATGTAATTCTATTTGAATCCATGCTCAGGTTGTTGGTCTGAATCGCTGCTCGTCTTTTGATGATTCACTCTGCCTAAATTTTTTGAAATCTATGGAGAATCTATGGAGTATTTGATGACCCATTGGAATTTGCTACATTGCAGGTAAATTTCGATGCAAAAACAGAGCATGACATGATCTAGAATTATAAAATTCTGCAAGACGTGTTTACTAAATTGAAGATAGACTATTTCCAGACGCATGTTATGCAGATTTGTTTTGTATTATACATTAGAAGCACAACAGATCTGATAAAACCGATTCCAGGTTGTTGGTCTGAATCGCTGCTCATCTTTTGATGATTCACTCTGCCTAAAATTTTTGAAATCGATGGAGAATCTATGGAGTATTTGATGACCCTTTGGAATTTTCTACATTACAGGTAAATTTCGATGCAAAAACAGAGCATGACATGATCTAGAATTATAAAATTCTGCAAGACGTGTTTACTAAATTGAAGATAGACTATTTCTAGACGCATGTTATGCAGACTTGTTTTGTATTATACATTAGAAGCACAACAGATCTGATAAAACCTATTCCAGCTAAGAAAAATGTTTGTGATCAAGTTGAAAGTTGAAACAGAATAGACCAAATATATGTTTGAGGTGTGACATTCATTTAAGGGAAATGACATTTTGTTGAACGACAGTCATTAATAAAAAATAGCAAGGAAACCAGAGAGGAGTTAAGAATAGGCAGAGGAACGAACCGAAAAATGTGAAGGCCGGCCGGATAAACAACTCTGTTAATCTATGCAGAAAGAAATTTTGACATCAGATCCCTCCCAGGAGCGCACAGGGTTGCTATGGACATGGATAGGCCGAAGGAGCTTGCGATTCGTGAGGCAGGTGAGAATAAGAAAAAACAATGCATCAGATTTTCCACATAGCCTTCAAATAGGTACAAAGAGTAGGGAAGAAGGACATGAAGAGTCTCTGCGAAGAGTCTCATCGCCAGCAGAATAGTCTCATTTGCCAGCAGGCAATCTCTGCGAAGGGTCTCATGGCCAGCAGAAGAGTCTCATCGCCAGCAGGCCAAGCCTGGCCTTTCATGCCCCATTACCATGGAAAAAAACCATTTTTTTCTATGAAAAACAGATAAAACGAACGGCAGAAAACACTCCAATCATCTAACACACAGAACCAATGGCTCAGGATCGCACACGTCACATTTTAGGATGTCTTTCTCAGAGGGAACGCCTTACGGCGTAAAAATCAACACCGGTACATCCACCCAAGGTTGGATTGATATAGAGACGCCCCCCGCGAATTAATATTAAAGTTTAGTTGCTTACTTATATGGACCATACACCTACCAAGACAATGTGACAAAAAAATAAAAATAAGGTAACTAAAAGATGGAGTAGTCTATCGAGGGAGGAATTGCTGGGACAAAAAGGGTCAGAATTCCGGTAAAAAATTTCAAAGAATTTGTAGATTCAGTATTTGAATCATGTTTTTGATGGTGGAAATGGATTCAGCACCATCAAAAACGTCTAGAACATCTAAAATTTTGAAGTTTAACAACTATAATTTGGATTTACAAAAATCTTGGCCGGATTTTCTCTAAATATGACTAGAATTTCCATAACTTTCTGGGCAACTCCTCCGCCTCATTAGACTACGCGAAAAATGAATAAAAATAAAACAACCAAACTCTTTTCTAAATAAAGAATGAGTAACATAAAAGAATCAAATTTCTTTTTTAACTCTCATCCTAATGTGCACATTAGTCAACAAATTCATGCAAATTAGTTCTTCCATTACTCTTGTTCTATTATGTGGAGAGAAATCAAACTATTTCATGCATGAAAGACATGTATATCTCAAAATAGCTACACTTGGCTCTAAATTATAAATAATAAATTTGTTATAAATTTGTTGTAAATAAATTATAACAATCTATAAATTATCATTTCTTTTTGGAAACTAATAAAAAAAATGCAATCATGCCAAAAAAAACTAAGAGTTTCATAACAATTTCAAATTACTACCATTATGGCCATGTATATTTATGAACCACTAACATTAGTGTCGCAAAAATATTTGAAAGTAGTTAGCTACCAAGCTATCTGACTGTAGTTAAAGTCTGTTCGATACAAACACATGTGTGGAAGTACACATATATGACGATGAGTTTCACCACTCTATAGTGGGCTCAAAATGAAATATTTAATTTATAGTCGTGTTGGGAAAGTAACCCAAATATTTATACTCGAGTATAATGATTTCTCTAGTCATGGAATTCCTTCTTGCATTATGTGGAGAGAAATGAAGCTAATTTGATGCATGGAATACAACTATAGACCCCTAAGTAGAAACACTTAGATATGATTAAAACTAATAAATTTGTCATAAATAAATTAATGACAACTCATAAATGATTATATAACTTTTTTGCAACTAATAAAATAATGCAATTAGTCAAAAAAAAGAAGAAGTAATAGTTTCAAGTTACTATCATTTTGGAATTGAATAATATTTTCCAGTGATCCGAGGAGCCAAAGTAAATGCCATGCAATCTCTAATTCTTATGTATCATGCAGACATTCAAACAATCATGGAAATACATTTGATGTCGTATTATTATTATTTTTCCCCACAAGATTTTCGATTGTTTTTACAGAGCTTGGAGTAGCACAAAGTTTCAGAGATTTATTATTGACCATAACAACAATTTCATGTAAGCAACTTTATGCATTTCAAATTTAATACTTTTCTTCACTTGTCTGAATTTTATCATATTTGGGACATAAGTCAGTGAATTGTTTCTTCATATTTCATGCATCTAGATTATTATGGCCCAAAAAAAACATAGAAAACATAAAAATAACATGTAGTTACCAATGTAACGACTCTATATTTGTTTGTGTTACTAATGACTTCATAGAATTCAAAGATTATGTATCCTATATATTGAATGACTTTGTTTTTAGGCATTATTCATATGTCCATACTAGAATGATGATTGGTGTGGATATAGCCACTACAAGAGTGAAGAGTGGAGCCACTATTAAGCACAAATTTCAAAATGTGCCTAGGTTATAAATATTGTATTGTTTACTATTAATGAATATAAACATTCTCTATGATGTTTAACTAAAAAATAATATAGATATTCTATTCTAATTGTTGATTTTTTATAATCTATTAGATCAATGTGTCTTTGCACTTTTGAGGGAAATTAGTAGTTGTATTCATTTGGTTAGAATATCGTCTTTGTGTGTAAGTGGTAGAAGATCATGCTCTTCTTTGACACACTGTGTTTTCTTTGATGAATTGGGGTTAATTTCTTTATTGTTGTTTCATTATGCCATCTTTTACAAGAATATTCTTTTTTGTTTTTTTACTATAATTAAATCTTCCTCCTTTTATTATTAGCCTATGTTGACTTTGTTCGATAACAAATATCTTCAAAATGAAATTGCCAAACATCTCATACTTTTTTGACATAATTGGTATGATCGACTTGCTAATAAACTTGATCACCAACTTGACTTCTCTATTCAATTTGCCTAAAACTATTTAGTACTTAAACTCCTAGATGTAGGATCCACCATCTACTTGGAATTATGTAATGTGAATTGTCACTATTGTCATTACTTATTCCAATAGTTGGCATGATGTAATTGATATTATCAACAACCTTGAAATCATCATGTATCATGTCATTACTTATTCCAATAGTTGGCATGATGTAATTGATATTATCAACAACCTTGAAATCATAATGTATCATGACTTCCATATTGTTGAGTATTTATTAACACCCAATGTTCACACAAATTCTCCTACCATAGAAAATATTTTCTACAAACATATAACTTTTTGAAGATAATGTTGTGTTTATATACGTATTCGTGTTGTTTGTAGTAGGGATTTAGATATACTTTAAGGCATCATCAAGAATTTGTAGTGAAAATTTTCCATCATATAGGTTTCAAAGAAAACTTCGACTTGTCAATTAACTCCTTTCATTACCTTTTGATTACATATTTTCATTACCTTGATAGGTTTTTGGACAGACAAAAAATTATAATGTTACAATCTGAAGAGTGCTAGCATATTACAAAATTAAAAATATTGATAAATTATTTATCCATATTCTCAACCTTGCTATTAACACTAATAGCTCCCATTTTAAATAGTTTCTTGTAATTTTGTAAATATTTCTCAATAATGTGTAAAAATGATGTTTGCATATCAATTTTAGTGGTAACTTATGCTAATTTTTTTAATTATATGTTAGAATAATTTAGCATCAACAAAACAAATTTGTTCACTATAATATGAACAATATGAATATTAATTATCATTTCTCTATCGACCATTTAGAAATAATTACGCTAAAGCTAATTAGTATATATCTATTTAAATGATCAATGTTTTGATTAAAACAAATTATCATCAATAAAATCAATTTATATGCCAAAATAAATAACATCACAATTTTCTATCAATCTTCTCATTACAAATAATTACCCTCAACTATTTAAAAATATTATAAATACATATCCATTTTAACTATCCCTATTAAATAAACATAGAAATGTTACATATTTAAATGCTTAAAATTTTAAATTAAAATGAATCTAAATTTATTTATTTAAATAATCAATAATTTTGTGAAAAAACTTGATTTACTTTTAACTTATAACAATAGAAATATATCTTCAATTTCATTTAAATAACAAAATTTTCTCAAATCTACATGCATACTCTACCCCTTTAATTTTGAGCCCATGACTTTTTAGAGAGAAATACATGCTCTTAACCATTAAGCTCACTCTAATTACAAACAAATATATTTTCTCCATATTATATCATTAAAATTTTAAATATATAAATTTCACACTTTCCTCATATAATTTTTTTTAAATAAAATATTTAATACTTAAAAATATTAATATAAATAATATATTAAAAACCACATTTTCCTTATCCCAAAACATATAAATATACAAATTTAGAGCAATAATATATATATATATATATATATATCTATAGAGAGAGAGAGATAATTGAGCTTTTGCTACTTTTTTATCTTCAAGTTTTATAAATGTTAAAATGATTTCAATTTAATTATATTATAAATTTTAGAATATTCTCTAAGCATAATATACATTTTTAAATAAATACGAGAAAAATCAATTTATCTAACTATAACCCTAAATTTTAAAACCAAAAATTACCACTCATACTACATTATAATTTTAAATTTAACTCTAAATTTTAAAACCAAAAATTACAAACCATACTATCTTTATTTTATACAGCTTAAGTGGGCCTAATGGTTAAGAGCATGTGTTTCCTCCTAAGAGGTCACAGGTTCAAAACAAGAGGGGGGTAGAGTATGTATACCTCCCTAGACTTAGCAGGGGTCCCTTGTCCCACAAACAAGGGGGTCTCATACACCAATTTGATGTTATTATTATTATTATAAATTTCCAGATTTCACAATATGACAAATATCATGCTCATATCTTCCGGAGAAATCACATAGATAATTGACTAAATTCAATATAAAATAAACTAAAATAAAACTGAATTTACTGTTACATTTCTGGGATTTATATATTTTGGTCTCTTGATCTTACTCCTCATAATAGTCATGATGATGAACTTAAAACTAGGTTCGAAAAACATCAACCCTTTTCTATCTATATGATTTCTCCAAGAAATATGAACATTATATTATGAATCACAAAAACATACCGTCCAAAATAACAAATATCAATTAAATTCATTCATATCTATCACAATTTCAATTTCAAAATTTAGCATCTACATAACTATACCATAAACTAAAAGATTACAACCCATGCTACCTTACACATTTTCGTGCATACAGTTCATCATGGCATTATATACACATTTTCGTGCATACAGTTCATCATGGCATTATATGGAATACGTTTTACACACATATCCCTGATTGGGACATGACCCTTTCCCCTTCTCCTCCTCCTCACTATTTCCTCGCGAGCTCTTTCTGTCACCTTCGGCCTTCTCGTACTTATCTCTTTCACCAGATCGATCTGATCTCTGCACATAAACATAAGAATATTTTATAGATTTGCATCTATGAATCATTATATGAATGTGAGAGGAATAAATGTACAGAAGAGCAGAGTATGATTACAGACCTCTCGGGCACCCAAGCATCCCGTCCACCATGAATACCATAACCTCATTCTCATGTGTGTTAATATCGATCTGCAATGCACTGGTTGTAAGGAGTGTTATCTGTATAAGTAATCAGATGCAAAGGCCTAAACATGTTAGAGGCTGATCACTGGATCAGCGTGTTGCAATAAACCATTCTAGAAGGCGTTTCTGTTTCAAATTTTGACGGGCGGTTGGCTACGTTGTTCCGTGCATGCATGTCTACGATAAAAATCTACTGAAAGTTCCACAAGTTAATAATACAAGGAAGGTATATCTAAAATTATAGAAAACGTAAGGATGGATGATTGGAAGGGTTTATAGAAATTAACAAATATACATTCATTTGATTGGGCTGGTACTAACTTTGTGGGTGCTAGGTGGCTTGTAGATGTGATATATGGATGATGTATGATAAATTAATATATTTAATTTATGAGGTAGGTTTGTAGATGTGATATATGGATGATGTATGATAAATTAATATATTTAATTTATGAGGTAGGTTAGTTAGTTTAAATGGGGTTTAGGTTTTGTCAAGTTATATGTTTAAAAGACAAATAACGCCACCTCAAAAGAGATTGAGGATAGAAAACATTTTAGAAGAATCAAATTTATACTAAGTATCTTGCTTTGGGTAATTTATATTTTTTCTATCTAATACAGAAATTGACTCTAAACTCACCAAAATAAAAATAAAAATTAAGAATATACTTAAAAGCTCATAATATACTTAAACTAAACTTACTATAGTAGATGTTAATAAAATTAGAGTAGTTATAAATATATATGTCATTAAATTTAATAGTTAATGCAATTCTATAAAAATAATATTAAGTATTAACCAATATTTATTTTTATATGTTGATAGCATGTTTTTATAATCCAATTATTTTATGGAAACCAAACTTTGGGGTATATATAGATAAACATTTTGCAAAATTCTTATTAAATACATAATTTGAAAATTGCCAAAATTCCTGAACTGGTCATAAAATCAAGTTTGATTATAATTCCTGAACAACCCATTGCATTGCATTGAGCAATATATATATATATACTCTGTTTGGAGCTTCTTTCACTGGTAGGCCTCCAGGCTCGCCCCTCGTTCGACACAACGCACATCTCTAAATGAGAGTCGATTGTTAAAAACCTTGAGAACATGGTAGTTATTGTAAGATCCCGGCAGGTTGTACTCCAATTTGTCCATAGTTTTGATGGCCGCCACCATGTGTGTAAGGACCTGCAGTCCTTGAACGTGCTCCCGGCTTGAAGTGCGATGACAAACGGAGGAAGGATGAGCTCAGACTACGTATGCGATGAGGTTATGTTATAATGAACACATAAAGGGAGGAGAGCGAGCTGTTTATAGGCGTGGGGAGCTTGGAGGATCGCCCATGGGGCCGACCTATGAAAGTAGTGAGGCAGACTTATGTTTAAGTGTAATTGCGATGGAGATGAGGGCGTGGGCAAGTCGGCTGGGCAGCCAAGACTTCGCCCTGCCACTCATATAAATTAGCACGCATGGATGTTCATTTGGATATCGCTCAACACAATGAACTTGCTCAACACGTGAAAGAAAAGGCGCAGGTCTAGTGTGGATGCAACAAAGAAGAGGAAGGCACAGTTTTGGTGATGCGACCGTTCTTGGGCAAGGCCGTACAGAGATAGCATTGTTTCTAGGTTTGGGTGAAGGGCACAGGTAGAGGTCGCCCGCCGGTTGGCGAAGGGCGTGCACAGGTGTGGCGCCCAGTTGTGCGAAGGAGCGCCCGACGGTGAAACGAAGGTGTGGGCGCCCGATTTGTGCGAAGACTTGGCATGGGTTCTTGGGTGACTCGGGTGAGCGCTCGCACCGTCATGCAAGTGTGCACGGTGTGACTTGGTGAAGTGTTGAGATTGTGAACGGAGGTGTGACTCGTGCGAAGGCGCCTGTGTGTGGCGACTTGGTTACGACAAGGCGCGCCCAAGTTGGGCAAACAACACGATTGTGCAACGAGGTGAATGAAGGGTTGGTGAGTCGTGCAACGATCATGCGGAGGCGCCGACGAGCTGGGCAACCAAGTTTGCCGAAGTTGTGAAAATTGGCTAAGTGTAAATTTGGGGTTTCCCAAGATTTAACTTGTACTTTGTAAAAGTGAAGATTGTATAATATATTGATTCGGGCAGACTCATATTGCAGGGAGTTGCCCCTCCCTTTATACTGTTGTGCATTTCTCTTGTATAATGTTGTTTATGTGAATGTTATGGGCTTTCACTTGTATAAAGGAACACATTAATAATACTTGGTTGCGAAACACAAACTAAGTAGGATAAGTGGAATGTTAGGCGTAGTCTACAATCGTAAGTATTGGTGAAAAGAAAACGATTGGTAGTGCCGCACCTCGCTATAAGCGGTTGAAAGACTACCGCAAGTGTAGGAGCGTGACAATGTGCCTCTCATAATTGTGGCCATTGTAAAAAATTGTGGCATTTGATAGGGCGTGGGTTTGCTCAAATGCCAATTAGGGCTTCTAGCCTTGCTGCCCTAAATTTTCTACTACTGTGTCTCGTGCCTGGATTTGTCGTTTATTGAATGCCGTGTATTTTTGTGAAAAAGAGATTTCATCTATTTCCACTTCTCCTCCTTCCACTAAGATGGCCATCCATCCTTCGAGGAGGTGTGAGTTTTGCAAATTTGATGTCAAATTGACGGTGATGTTGTTAATTTATGTGTAATTTTAACTTTAAATGAGGGAGCTCTGTTGTTTACTATTTATCTTTTAGTAATTGATAGCACAATAATATTGTGAAAATAATTATAGATTAGTATAATATGAAGTTATTATATTAAAAAAATATGGAATATTCAATTAATTAAAATGGTCATATACATGTTTATGGTCATAGAATAGACACTGATGTGGTGCTTTCTTAAGGTATTTAGTGGTGAAATGTTGCTAGTTCGAAACCTTGGGTAAAAAATCCAACCATGTTAAGGGATGGTGTGGCACATGCTAGTATCCCTGATGATTTTGAAGCCTTAGAATCCCTTGGATCCATTACTCAAGTTACATGATAGGGTTACCAATCATCTCAACACTCACAATACCTAACAAACAACAAAAAATGATCACCTGCATAGAAAAATAACTATTAACTAGCGATTGCACTAGATATTGCAAAGAAAACACATTTGTTTGACAACTGAATGAAATCTTACTGCTACTTCCTTAAGTACAAATCATGAAACCTATGTTTAAGTTAAAGACCTTGTTTGATTACGCCAACATATATAAATGCCTCGTAAATAAAGAAATAGATCGTGATTTTCTACCTTCAAAATCAAAGGTTGTTTTGGTATAATTCCTCCATATTTCTTTTTGAAATGGGTGATTGTGCTCTAGATTTCCTTATTGTGAGTTGGCTAGTATAAAAAATAAAACAAATAAACATGATTTTTATGGCATTACAATTAAAATATATATGATTTGAGGGCTTTCTTAAATCTTCAATATAAGAAAATTGATATGTGTTTCAACTATCACTTGACTTTTGCTCATTTATTATCCATGCATGAGTTTGATCACCTATCTGATCATTTTGTTGTATTCCATAAACTACGACTCAATGTTACGTTTGTTGCAGGTGCTTCATTGGCCCCCTAAAATGTAGATGCATGATTCACAACCTTAAGAGTTGTTGCAGTGCTTGTGTGATCTTTAAAGATAACTAATGCATTATTTTCATTCAACCACACTAGCTCACGCTCACCTCCAAACCTGAATATCAGTGAATTCACGTTTGCATCACATGGTAGATCAAATAGGCAAATGGAAAGCATCATATCCATATATACAGAAGATTTGAAAGGTAGACGACGCACCTGCCCTGTTGCAGGAATTGAATCCTTGGAAATTATTCTACGACACAAAGGGGCTTTTGAGTTTTGTGTAGCTTGTACAATCAAAACACATGTTGGATCCCTCCCTGCAAAATATATAGAGAGGTTACATCTTTCTACGGGAAGCTTCAATGTATCCCTTTTCTCCTTGGGCATTTCACATAAAACATGTAAACGAATGCCTTTTTTTAAAGACAAAACGAAAGAATCTAAACCTTTCCTCAACATTTGAGACCCATTCTGTCTCTCTGGTTATCAAATATGAAATATGTGAATTCACCCCTAACGGATTAGCCTTTGTTGTGCAAAACCCAAAGGCATACTTCTTTAACTTGGCACACTTATCATTATAGACAAGTTGTCTTTGCCCAATAGGAACTTTGCTTGAATGTGATTGCAATGGTTAAAGAGGAGCATGCAATTTGTGTAGAAAGGATTCAAAAACTGGACCAGTTTTCATATTGTTGCCTCCAACATCACATGGCACCTCTGTTATTAATCTACCATAGGAACATGTTATTTATATTGGAGATTTGCATATTGTATCGGGGCATGGAGTATATGGGTGACATGGAGCTATGCAAGTGTGTTTGCAATCTCTCCTTGGAGCTCCATAAATTTTCCAACATGACATTCTAACAGATGATGATGAGATTGAGTCACAAGGAGGTAAATGTCAATTCCTAGTACATGCATGGATTCTACATTGCCTTGTTTTACCACAAGGCATGTTGCACAAAATATTATGAGAACCTCATGGGAAATCCTTCACAAATGTTTACACAAGTATTTTTATACAAAGGTTTTCCACAAGGAAGATCCTTTTCACATATCTCTAACTAGGTTTCAACAGGGTCCATGCAACTCTTCCTCTGATTATTTTGCAGTTGGGTTTTACCACAAGGACAAGACTTAAACTTCTAAGGTAATATTTCACATTCTCCACACTCTCCAGGATGGTATATCTAGATACCCTTGTGATTATGACATGAAAGTGTTTTCATACACAAATTCTCACATTAAAATACACCATTCTTCCAATCTAATTCACATGGGATATCCACATCTCCACAAACGATCTTATCTTGTTTTTTTCCACAAAAGATTGAAGCATCATTTATCAAAAGCTTAAGAATCACACGAACCTTCATGGTAGATATTCTCACAGTAATGGTGTTGACATCTGAGAGGCTTCTCTCACTTATTTCCCCATGATGTTTTAGTAGAATTATGATCGTTGGATCTCCTTGTCATCATCTTTTTACCACATGGGCAAGGCTGAGGGAGGGTCATTGTTGTGCAAGTTGGGTGTGGACATGAATGGAATTGAAGAGTACATTTATGTGGGATTGTAGGCTTTGGTTTCTTGTTCACTTTATCAAGTGGCTTCCCCCATGGTCCTCCACATGAATGTGGAATAATATACCTGGTTATTATGAGAAGGATTGTAGAAATGAAGTATGAATTTTCTCATGCAAAGTGTAAAGGACTATAGTTGGCTATCCAAGAATGATCAGGTATCCTCTCTTTCAAATACCAACAATATTAATCAAAATAGTCTTGATGTGATAGGAAATGGAGAGACTCAAACTCTTGGCTCCTTAAAGAACAACGGTTTTCTAAACCATCTGTCAACCTTTGACACCACTTCCAATATCTAGGAAAAGGATATATACAAGGGTTTCCAGCTAGCCCAAAAGGCTTACATTGGTATTACCCAATTATCCTTTCCTACTTACCAACCCTTATAAAATGAAAGAATTCAGACATTTAAAAGAAAATATAAACGAAGTACCCGAAGTCATAATCAGGATATATGTGGTTCATAGTAAGAATGAGATGAATCAATGTCCTCTGACCAAGGTAGAAAATTTCTTATGTTAGTTTATAGAACTTCGAGCCTGTAATCCAAGTTTTGTAACCAGAACGAAATTTAATTTAGAAAAATTATCATAAAATACCTTGTTGTACTACATAAAGGCCCCATCGGAGACGATGAAGGATTGCCGGGATATTGTGTAAGGTACTCCAGGACCTAGCAAACCAAAATTTACATTTCTTGGTAAAACATTGTGGCCAAAGATTTTTTCAAAGTGTTATAAAAGTCAAATTACTCCAAAAGAATAGTCTAACATCTCTAATATTAATAGGATATTTGTCTATAACATATCATATTTCTTGCTAAAGCTACCCTTGCTTTGATAACTCTGTAACCTAGGATAATGGATAACACTAGATATCATAATGAACACAAACAAGTTCATGATAACATGAAGTTATAAAATTCAGTCAGACTATAGTGCACAATAATGAATCGATACCAAATCACAACAAGAATAATGGACAACTTACTTGTCGCTCCAAGCTACGAGAAAATTTCATGTCTACCCCAACAAGCTTTCCTATAAAACAATTAGGCAAGTATAATGCTCATACACTAGAACACGAATATGGAAAATAAAATTCCATGAAATATATATCTATATATATATATATATATATATATAAATTTTAAGAGAATGTCTTTATTATTGAAATGTTCCAAGAAGTCACAATCTTTTAGTTGTTTTGGTTATGGTTATTATGTATAAAGACAGTTTACATGCATAAAAAATTTGAAATTGCAATTTCATCCATTAATTTGTGTGTCAACCACAAGTTCGCCATAGTTATAACAAGGGGTAAAATACAAACCCTTTTGTTTTAATGTGTGTATCAACAAAATATTAACTGCAAACCCTATCAGATATGGTAACAAAGAAAAACAAAAAATAAGTTTTTTGATGGTGTTTTTGCTCAATCAAAGGAAGTTTGGAGAATTAATAAAAAGGACAGAAAACAATTCTTGAAGGGGTGCTTTTAGAGAACTACGAAAATTCATACAAATGGAAGAACCCTCACTTCATTATAAAATACCCTTTATAAAATGCACAAATCGTAATTAGATGATAAATCTTGCTCAAATTTCAAAAGAAAATTTCATGTGTTTTTTATAAAAGGTCATTCAAACAAATCAAATGCAAGGGCACCTGACCATTAATTAGCATGCATGTATAAAGTTGACAAGTAATAGTAGTAGCATTCTACTTCTTGCCATTAAACCAATGGATTCACAAAAAAACTCTAAAGCTTCTACACTCGTAATGACTACACCATCTACAACCTTTATATACAAGACTGTGTTGCTACCAGTGTTGTGCATGTATGGATTGGGTTCAGACTTGAATACATAGTGGACATGGCATGGCAAGGGTGAAAAGTTTTTAACAGGTGCAATGTAGATCAATTTTCCTTTGTACAACATGTCTTCAGGTACATGTGTGCCTCCTTTACACCTTTCCAGATGCAATGAAGAAGGTTATCACACCCATTTTCTACAAACCACACCTGCAATTCAGGAAATAAAAATAAATAGGATTAAGTTACTTGAAAACAATGTCTTATACATGAAAATAAAATAAAAACTAAAACAACACTCTGCTGTGCATTTTTGTACTTTCCCTACTTCAAGCAAATAACTTTCAATTTTTTGAATCACATTGTTTAATCCACATTTTTTGGAAAAGTTATGAGCTTGTACCATGCTGCATGGGGGCAACAAATTAAAAGGAACAAAGAAAAAATGAATATAAATGTAACCTCTATTTTGCAACACCCTAAAAGTTGGAAATTTGAACAGTGAACACTTTTATGACCACATTTAGCCATCCAAGGTCGATGAGGTAGTCTCTCTTTCAAATCCCAACACTGTTAATTAAAATAGTCTTAATATGATAAGAAATGGAGAGATTCAAACTCTCGGCTCCCTAAAGAGCAACGATTTTCTAAATCGTATGTCAACCTTTGACACCACTTCTAATCTCCAGGAGAAGGATATATACACGGGTTGCCAGCTAGCTCAAGAGGCTTACATTGGCATTGCCCAATAACATATTTCATTAAACATGGAATTAAATAGTGAATCTAGAATTTCAAAGTAACAAAAAAACCCAATTCTAGTGATGTCCATGTAATAAAACTTGTCCAATTTTATTAAAATGCAAGAATTTAGACATTTAAAAATAAAATATAAATGAAGCACCTAAAGTCATAATCAAGATATATGCGGTTCATAGTAAGAATGAGATGAATTAATGTGCTCTGATAGAGGCAGAAAAATTGGTTACATTAATTGTTAGAACTTCAAGCTTGTAAACCAAGTTTTGTAACCAAAATGAAATTTAACTTAGAAAAATTATCATAAAATACCTTGGTGTACTACATAAAGTACCATTGGAGAGGATGAAAGCTCACCAGGAGATTGTGCAAAGTAGTCCAGGACCTAGCAGACCAAAATTTACATTTCTTGGTAAAACATCGTGGCCAAAGACTAGTGTTATAAAAGTAAAATTACTCCAAAACAGTAGTTTAACATCCTTAATATTAATAAGATATGTGTTATAACCTATCATATTGTTTGCTAAAGCTAGCCTTGTTTTGATAAGTTTGTAACCTAGGATAATGGATAACGTTGGATATCATAATGAACATAAATAGGTTCATAATAACATGAAATTATAAAATTAAGTCAAACTATAGTGCATAATAATGAATTGATACCAAATCACAACAAGAATAACAACCAACTTACTTGTTGCTCCAAGCTACATGAGAGCTTCATGTCTACCCCAATAAGATTTCCTCTAAAACATTTAGGAAAGTACAATGTTCATACACCAGAACACGAAGATGCAAAATGAAACTCCATGAGATATATATTAAATTTTAAGAGAATGCTTTTATGCTTGAAATGTTCCAAGGAGTCACAATATGTTAGCTATTTTGGTTACATTCTTATTATGTATAAAGGTAGTTTACATGCATTAAAAATTTGAACTAACTTGCAATTTAATCCATTGATGTGTGTCAATCACATGTTTTCCATAGTTATAACAAGGGGTTAGCTCAACCAATTGTTGTTGTTGTCATTAATGCCAACTAAAACAGTTGTCAATTTCACTAGCATTTGGCCAATTCACTACCGAGCAACGAATGCCCCTGACTCCCTACCAGGGGCATACTATTTTACTCAAGGTTCATTAGGGATGCCATCCACCAATGTGATAGGAGGTTTTCCTTGGAGCCAACTAATTTTATTAAACATACCCCAAAACAAAAACAAAAAAATAATAGGGTTGTGATTGAATTTTTGTAAATCTTCAGTACCTCTAAAATGATTCTAATGTATTTTCTATAAAATGCTTCATTTGGGGCAACACGTAATAGAAGGTGGTCCCGAGATAAAGGTACATTGTTGCTTGCTTCACGTTCATGATAACAAAGCTAATAATTTTTTTTTTTTGGAACATTAGAGTGTAAAATATTGTATTTATATGGGGATATATTAAGTTTGATTAAAATTTACATATTCTTAAACTTGGGCATAGAAATACATACAAAAACTCAAAATTTATATACCAATAATGCACTAAATTGTTTACAATAGAAATTTACTAGATACACACAATAAAAGGTTGAAGTAGATGTCCATAAACCATACTTGGGATGTCGTAATCATGAGACTAAACCCTTAATTCAATTCATTCATGACATAGCATAAAAAGTAGGAAAGAGCAAAGCTACAATACTTTTGATTTTCCAATGCATTTTAGCTGATGAAAACCTGGGAATCCCTATTCATTTATTCCAAAAATACCCTCAAACAAACCTAGGGTCTCTGAAATGTATTTGCAGATTTACCAGGCTAGTTTAGGTTTCTACTTTTAAACCTACTAATTGTTGTTCTAATTCACTTAGGGAAGGATAAGGTGCAGACTGTCAGTTGGGTGAATAATAACGGTGGAAAGAATTAGCAACACCGCTTTTGGAACTCATGCTTCCAATTGAGAGAGAAGACTTAGGGGTTCCAATATTAATAACACGATCCTCCTTCAAAATGTCCCTAGGCAGAATATCAATTAAAAAATCGAATATATCAATTCTGGTAATTTCTGCAACTATATCATTTTTCTGCAAGGTCCATATCTTGGTTGCTTCAATGTGATTCCAGACCCTGAGAGTAAGTTAATTGATCAACATCTCACACACCTTGGCAAACACAACCAGAGACTATGCAAATATCATCCTCACTTTCTCATATGGCTTCATTATTTTCTTGATTCTTGCGAGAGGGAGGCCTTGATTTCTGAAATTGATAGTTGAATCGAATCCCTGCATCTAGTTGACCCAACAGATCTCAACTTCTTATTGCTCCTTCAGATGGGCAACTAAAGATAAAGCAGGTGCATTAGCATACAGATACCTGGGAGGTTGCTGAAATTTTTCATATACCAGGGATCACAGAATTTGTGAAGAGGGACAAGGTGTTGCACCGTAATATTGTATGGTAGAATCTCATAACGCATTCTAATTGACTAATATTGGTTTTCAATCCTATGGAAAACAATATTTCAATCCTCTAACACCAAAATCCACAATGCAAGATGACCAAAATGACATGAGAGAGGAGTTTTTCTAAAACAACACCTTACAACATAATTATATAATTTTTTTTAACTATAATATAAAACTTAAAATAATAAAGTGAATTTATAAATTTTTTTTAATAATTATAACCCAACATTATGTATAATTATTATAATGTTGTTATATTAATTATAAGTGCTATTTGCATACTTTTCCTATATCATTAAAGTGATGTTTTAGTTAATAAAAATGTGTGTTCAACAATACAACTATCAAAAGTATGAAATTGCTCAAATATAATTTTAAATGGAAATTAAAATATATTATAATTTTTTCCTGATCCAAACGACACCACATATTAGGTATTTAAGATATTCCCATATAAGTATAAGAAATAATGTCTACCACGTATCCCATAAATGAGAAGAAAGAATACTTATTGGACATAACGTTCATCACAAAATAGTGGTGACTCGCCCCTCTCTCTCTTTCATGGTGGTGACTATGAAAGTGTTTGGCCCTAAAATAACTTTACTTGATGATGGAATGATTTAGCCATACGGGATAAGCACAACTAATCTGGCACTGCACGACAAGTTTAGTGGGATGTATTATGCATGGATTTGCATTGTACGCATGATACGACAATGCCACGAGAGCATTGGTCTTGTGGTCACAGTTAAGTATGTTTATTTTATTTTAGTTTTTTAGATTTTCTTATTGTAATTTTATTTATAATGAAAATAAAATAAAAATGATATTTTAATGTTTATTGGATTAAAAATACTCTATAAGTTTGTTAGTTCTCTGTTTTTTTTTTTTAACAATTCAATCTTTCTTTATTTAAATTAATAATAACTAACCTAACTTTCTAATAATCCTGTATTACTTCCCGTTGAATATAAATACTATAATAATAATTAATACAAGCTTTTACCTCCCGTTACTTGTCGCCCTCCATCTTTCACTGTTACATGCCATGTGGATATCTTACTTGTACTTTCGTAAAAAGTAGAAATATTTTGGGTTACCCGCCGACAGGGTTGGAATTTGGATTTTTTTTTGCTCGTCATACAATTTTTTTTTGATGTTTTAATTCTTATACTACCCATCAAAAAAACGTTATGTTTAAAATTTTGCCCTTCAAGAATAATATTCTCATAATAAATTAACCGTTTACAAATAAATGCTTCATTAAAAAAATACCCTTCAATAACATAATTATTTTAAAAAATTTCACATATTTATCCTAACCACAAAATGATCATAACACACCGATCACTTATTTATAACACAAAATGATCACAACACACAAATCACTTATTTATGTTAGAACATATTACGCTGGGTCCAAACGTTGTTATCAATCAATATGAGACACTATAACTGAAACCAATGTTATATCATGCCAAAAAGTTAAAAGAGTAAGTTAAAATAATTCATAACATGCAAATTTGTGCTTTATTAATGGGTTTCAGGGTTTCATTTTGAGAAACACATATTCAAATTTAATAATGAAGTTGAAGGGAACACTAACATGGGATAACCATTGCCCACTGGTATTTGAGGGTGAGATTTGTGAGGTGTTGTGGACATAGATTATTGGGCTCAAAGTTGTTGAGGTTTTATGTTTTAATCAAATAGGCAAAAATCTCAGTAGGTGACAACAATCTGATTTGGTTGCTATATTAGCTCTATTTTGTTGGGAGTGAGTTAATGCATCCTATATTTGTTGTAGGAGGATTTATGAGGCAGTTAGATCCTCTTAGCTATAAAACAAGTGTCCAGACGGATTGGGTGGTGTGTGTGAGAGTTTGTGAGGAAAATGATCATTTTGTAATCTCCTGATTAATAATAAGTTTGCCGATGCCTATGTTTGGTGGACGTAGCCCAGATTGGTTGGGTGAACCACGTTAACTTACTGTGTCATTTGTGTATGATTGTATTGTTGTGTCTGTCTTTGTTTTTTCCCTGCGCACTGTTAATTTAACAATTGGTATCAGAGCTGCGCAGTGGAGGAGTGGCCTGCCCAAGTCTGGCATAGATTGCTTGTGCATTCGCTGTATATGCCAACTGAACCTGCGTGGAGGTAAAGCGTGGACCTGCATTGTTGCTGCGTGAGAAAGACACCAGGTCTTGAACTTTAACCTGCGTTGTTGCTGCGTGAGACAGTGGTGGCAAAGGCTTTGTCTATGCAGCGTTGAAGCACTGAAGCGTAGCTGTCTATGCAGCGTTGAAGCGTAGTTGTCTATGCAGCGTTGAAGCGTTGAAGCGTGGCTGGTGAAGTGTGGCTGTCAAACGTATATGATGCCATAAGAATGTTACAAGTAAGCTCGTCATAGAAATCGCCCGTGCACATTGAATTACCTGCAGCAAGCTCTCGATCCTTGTGAAGATAAAGGGACTTGGGCAGATCAGAGTAGAAAAGCCGTTGTGTATAAGAAAACAGCGAATGTGTATAAGAGAACTGGAACGCATCTTTATACACGCCATCTGTTCTTAACACTGGTTCAATAACCCACGTGACACACAACGGCTGCAGAGGGTACGTGTTGATTGCCAGAACACACATATGAATTAATGAGTAGCGTATTTTCTGTTTTGAATTTTTATTTGGGATTGGCGTGGAATAAATTAACACAGTCGTGCCAAAATACTGAAATGGCGCGGAACCGAGTCAATTAAGCGTGCCAATGCGCCAAGTTTCAGATCGACGCAGAATTTTAAGGTAAAATCGGGCCAAGTTTTTTGCCTTACATCGTTTTTTTGTTGGCGCGGATCTACTGTTCTTTAGCAAGCGCCAAGTCCCTTTCTGGTGCGTGTGTATTTGCTTCCGACGCGGATTTTTTTGGTTAAAAGACGGCAAAGGGGTTTGTTTGTTTTTTATTATAGAATAAAAGCATTATACAATAAAGCATTGGCATTTGTTATAGATTAACTTTTTTTTTTTTTTAAAGTTGGAATTGGAGATTCTTTAAACGAGATGGCGAAAACTCAGAGTGCCCGATTTGAAATCGAGAAATTTAATGGCAAAAATAATTTCGAGATCTGGAAGGTAAAGATGCATGATCTGCTGGTACAACAAGGCGTGGCGAAGGCGCTGTTGGGCAGATCCAAACTACCTTACCCCGTGACAGATGATGAGTGGAATGAATTGGATGGAAGAGCCTTGAGCGGAATTCGTTTGTGTTTGGCTGATGATGTTTTATTTAACATCGTGTCAGAGAAGACTGCAGCTGGTTTGTGGACGAAGTTGGAGAAGCTGTATATGACAAAATCCTTGACAAATCGGATTCTCCTGAAGCAGCAGCTGTACAGTTTGCGAATGAAGGAAGGTACTTCCATTACTGATCATTTGAATGTTTTTAATACTCTAATGGTGCAATTAGAAAGCATAGAAGTAAAATTTGAAGCCGAGGATAAAGCCATAAATTTATTGTGCTCGTTGCCTGAGTCGTGGGATCATTTTGTTACTTCTATAAGTCTTAGTTCATTCGAAACCACTGAATTTGATGATGTCATCGGAGCTTTGTTGTCCGAGGAGACCAGGAAGCGGTCGAATGCTGACACCTATACATCAGAGGCAATGATGGCAAGAGGTCGTTCTAGAGAAAGATGCTCTGGTAAGCGCAACGATTCGCGTTCAAAGTCCAAGGGGAAGAAGAGTAAAGTAAAGTGCTGGTTCTGCGGCAAATCAGGGCATTTGAAGAAGGATTGCTGGAAGCGACAACAAACTTCTAAAGAAGCTTCATCGACAGAAAAGAAGGAAGCGAACATGACTGATACAGGTTCAGCATCTGGTTCAGGTATGAGCGACGAAGTCTTATCAGTTAATTTGTCAAATCATGATCAACATTGGTTGTTAGATTCCGGTGCATCAAACCACATGTGTATTCATAAAGACTGGTTTAAGACATATAGATCAGTGAATGATGGAGTCGTGTACATGGGTAATGATTTCACATCTAATATTGTGGGAATAGGGAGTATACAGCTGCAAATGTTTGATGGGACAACCAAAATGTTAACTGATGTAAGACATGTACCAGATTTAAGAAAAAATCTAATTTCACTGGGGGCACTTGATACAAATGGATATAAAACTGTCATTCAAGGTGGAGTAATGAAAATTTACAAAGGTATTTTACTAGTAATGAAAGCTAAGAAAGTAGGAAATATGTTTCAGTTAGAAGGAAGAACAGGGTCAGTTCATGTGTCTACGGTGTCGGAACATGAAAATAGTTCCATTCACCTATGGAATCAGAGGTTGGGCCATATGAGCGAAAGAGGGTTAAAGATTTTGGCTGATCGCAAGTTACTTCCTAATCTAAGGTCTGGAAAGTTAGATTTCTGTAAACATTGTCTGTTTGGCAAACAAAGTAAACAAAAGTTTAAAACAGGTAAACATACTAGTAAAGGAATACTTGATTATATCCATTCAGATGTTTGGGGTCCAACACCTACAACCTCGTATGGTGGCTTGTCGTATTTTGTCTCGTTTATTGATGACTTTTCTAGGAAAGTGTGGGTCTACATGTTTTTTTTTCCCCCTGGGAAAAAGTCGTAATTTCCATTAAGTTAAGAAATTACATTTTGCAGATGCCGAAGCATATTCATATGCAGGCAGTTTGCCCGTCGAGTTCATAATAACTGATAAAAGTGTAAACATGATGTCTCCACGCAGGGAGCATTTTCAAAAAAGTCTAACTGTGATCAAAATTGTGACTGGCTCTTCGCAGAGAGCAATATGTTACTGCTGAATATAAACAAAAAGTTGTATTGTTCTCTTATCTAACAGTGTCTATCTACATGCTATAAACAATAATCAAAACTGATAGTGATTGGGCTTTATAGCCCATCTTCCATCTGTTCATCAAAAGGGCGGTGATGGTACTGATAAAAAAAGTCGTCGACTTCCTCTTGGATCCACCAATCTTCACCTACTCTGTGCGCTGCCTCTTTGGAGAGCTGATCTGCAACGGTGTTTTGCTCCCTGTAGATGTGATGGCAGACAAAAGATTCAAATGAAGTAGTCAATCTCTTTGCCTCATCAAGTATATGTCTCAAAGAAAAAGCATGACAATGTGATGCATCATTCAGCCAATTGCAGACAATTTTAGAGTCTCCAAATATATGTAGGTGTCTGCATTGTTTATGGATAGCGAAATGGATGATGTGTTTGGTTGTGCTTAGTTCTGCATAGTTATTAGTGCCTCTACCAAGGTTGATTTGGAGCTTGTAGCAATGCCTGTCATTGAGATGGAGAATAGCTCCTCCCCCGCATCCATCTTCTTGAGCTGAGCCATCGAAAAAAGCCCAGGGTATAGTTTTATCGATGGGCACAGGTCTGAGAGTTCGCGGTGGGGCGGGGTGGTCTTCTTCAGGTAACATGTTGTAATCAGCGACCGTATGGAGGATAATAGAGGGCCAGTGAGGATCTTTGAGATTGAAGATTGCCTGGTTACGAGCGATCCAGACAACCCATCATGCCAGCAAAGGCAAGATTTTAGCTTTTCCTGAGTGCTCGAGGCACCAGTTAGTCCATGCCTCAGGAAGGTTATTCCCATGCCATTCTTTCAAAAGTGGGATATGTGATGACAGAGATTGCCAAAGAATTTGAGAAGAGTTGCATGATAGAAACAAGTGTTCAGTGCTTTCTTCTGCATTATGAAAAAGGTGGCAGCAGAAAGGTCCATAGAAAGACCGCTTCATGAGATTGGTACCAGTAGGAATTTTGTCAAATAATATATTCCACATCAGTAGTCTCGTCCGAGGGGCTGCCTTAAGCTTCCAGATCTCTTGTGTGGGTCTACATGTTGAAAAGGAAGTTTGATGTTTTTATAGTTTTCAAGAAGTTTAGAGCATTGGTAGAAAACATCACTGGTAGAACTATAAAATGTTTAATAACTGACAATGGTGGTGAGTTTACTTCCAAGGAGTTTGACAACTATTGCAAGGATGCAGGGATCGAGAGACATAAGACTACTGTTTATACTCCTCAGCAAAATGGAGTTTTTGAACGCATGATCAGAGCTCTTTTGGAGAGAGCAAGGAGTATGCTGAGTAACACTGGTTTGCAGAAGGAGTTGTGGACAAAAGCGGTGGCTACAGCTTGTTATGTGATAAATCGATCGCCATCGACAGCGATAGGTTGCAAGATTACTCAAGAGGTATGGAAAGGTCACCATTGTGATTATTCCAAACTCAGAGTGTTTGGTTGTGATGCATATGCTCTAGTGCCTAAACATCAGCGAACTAAATTAGATCCGAAATCGAAAAGGTATATCTTTGTTGGGTATGGTGATGGAACAAAGGGATTTAGATTGTGGGATCCTACTACCCGCAAAATCATCATCAACAGAGATGTAAAGTTTGATGAATCCTCTCTTGTACAGTTAGATGTAGATAATAAATTGAAACATGATGATGTATCTGATTTCCATCACATTCAGTTTGACAGCACTTCTAATGATAGTCATGACAACCATAGTTCAGATTCTAGTCATGAATAGGTTTCAGAATCAGAGTATGAACAGGGTTCAGATGGAGGTCATGAACAGGTCTCAGATGACGATCATGAAGAAGTTCCTACAGATGGTAGACAACCAATTGTGGAAGCACCAGAAACATCCTTAAGGAGGTCTACAAGGATCAAACGTCCTCCGAGAAGGTATGATGATTATGTTACTTCAGTTGCTTTGACCGCTAACGATGATGAACCTTTGTGTTATCAGGAAGCTGTAGAAGGTTCAAAGAGTGACAAATGGAAAGCAACCATGAAGGAAGAAATGATGGCCTTAGGTAAGGATGGCACGTGGGATCTGGTTGAACTTTCGAAAGGCAGGAAAACTGTGGGATGTAAATGGGTTTTCAAGGTGAAACGGGGTGTGAATGATTCAGAGGAAAGATACAAAGCACGACTGGCTGCAAAAGGGTTTTCTCAGAAAGCAGGCATATATTTTCATGAGATTTTTTCACCAGTTGTTAAAATAGTTTCAATCAGAATTGTGTTAGCGTTAGTTGCTTTGCTTGATTTAGAATTACAACAACTAGATGTTAAGCAAGGTTAATTTTAGGGGCGAATAATAGCCCATTGGCGAAATTTAAGGCTTTTTATATTTTAATGGGGCGAATTTTTAATTAAAATAATAATTTTTTTTTTTATATAATTAGCCCATATTTTATTTAAAAATTAATTTATTTTTTTATTTTAGCCCAGGGCGGATAAACTAACCGAATCGTATTTGATCAAAATAGCCCCATTTTGATATTTGCAGAATCGTATTTGATCAAAATCGCCCCCATTTTGATTTACAGTTTGGGTTTTCTGGTCTGGGAGTGGTTTGTCAGGGTCGATTTGGTCCCGGGAGTGGTTTGTCAGGGTCGATTTGGTCATGGGATGAGGGTCGATTTGGTCATGGGATGTTAGATTTATTTTGAAATGGAGGGCGGAGCAAGGGCGGCTCCCTGTTTTGACGGATTCAGCCCGCTGTTTTGGTGTATATGGCTCCCTGGGTCCCTGTATAAAAATGGTTTTGAAATAGGTTTTTTCATCCTAGTTCACAAATCTAGCAGCAGCAGTTTCGGTGGGATATTCTTGCATTTTCAGATTTCAATCCGCTTATTCTTCTCTGGTTTCGGTATCCATTGTTTCTTGGATTTGAACGGCTCATGATTTCTTTTCTCAGGGATTGCAATTGCTTTCCGGAAGATGGGGTATACCTGTTCATGGTACTTCTTTCGACATCAAGTTGATAAACCTTCCCTTAGACTTGAGTTTTGTTTGGTTCTTGTTCGTTGGGTGATGATAAAAAATGTAATATTCATTTGTATTTGTTGATTTTATACTCATGGAACTTGTTTCTTATTTGCAGCGGTTTATAATTCACCAAGTACTCGGTATAACCCACGCATTCGTGTACAAACCAGTGTAGACGAAATAACACGAATATCTCGGTAGTCAGTCCATTTCCATCAGCCGGCCGGTGGGAGCGGTAAGTGTCTTTTGGTTTCTTTTATGTGATAGCTAGTTGATGTTCTGTTGATTGTTTATCAATGGTAGTCTAGTGGATTCAATCTCTCTAGTCAATGAGATGGTCTGATCAGATGTAAGTGATGATTTTAGAGTTGATGTAGGTTTTCTCTTTCAAACCAGCAGCACCCAGCCGGGATAGCCTTTCCTTAATGCTTCTTCTATGAAGTGCCAGGACACAGATATAGGGTTGGTTTCAGGGCATAGGAAGTGAAGATCTGAGATTGCATTACACGATCTAAAAGAGCGGAAGGCTTCCTAGTGGGCTCGGGTTCCTGGTATAGGTATAAGAAAGCCAGTAGAGCTAAATAGAGAATGGCTGGAACATAAGGTGGCGTGTCTGCTTGAACCACCTCCTATCTAGTAAAATTTGCCTGCCGTTGTACTCAGTTCTTTAGTGCTCTCGTTCTCCTTTTGGACCAGTTGTCCATTCTCCTCACATGCAAAGCATGCATTCACATAAAATTCACCAATTTTAAAAATAAAAGGTTACTTGGCCTCTTCTGATGCCTCCAACATCAAATTTTGTCTTCCTTCCATGCTTTAGGAAGGTACTCCTTCTCTTTCTTCTATTCTTATGACAACTATGAATGATTGTCCCTCTTGAAAATCCTTATCATCTGCATCTATACACATAGCATCAGTATCATAATCACCAAGCTCTTTAGCCCCATATGGTATATATGTTAGTGTTACGAGCACTTCTAGCTAACCTCCCATGAGACTTTCATTTATTGTCTCATCGACATCCTCTTTGTGTAGCTCCCTCTACTGTTATGATGCTTTTTCCACCATATCTTCTATCAACAAATCCATATGTTGATTTGAACTCTTTATGCAGTCCATGAGACTCTCTGATAGTCTCTCTTCAACATCTTCCTCATCATCAAGGACTATTCCCTACTCTGGTTCAAAATAGTGAACTAATTCAACTTTAGGCTCAACAGGTGCTTCATCTTCCTCCCTAGCTTTCTAGCTTTAGGGGGCTTCCTCTTAAAATCTTTTTTCTGACAAGTAATTTGGCCTTCTTCCTTAGGTCCCATCTCTACCTTTGGTATTCTCTTTCAAGCCTCATTTTGACTATGTTGAATCTCTCCTTCAACTCATAAATCTCCTTTTCAATTTCTTCTTTACTCATGCCATTTTCCTTGGCATGCTTCTCCCTTTTGTTATGGCCTCTCTTTGAATTATGTCCATCAGTAGCCATCTTCTTTCCTCCTTTCTTGTGAGCTTTCTCTTGCTCATTGTGAGCTACACTCAAGCCCCTTTAACAATTCTTCTCCATCACTTGTTACCCAATATCTCACCCACTTCACCTCAACCTAGGCTTTTGGTATTCCTCTGGTTCCCTCCTCTGGAACCCACTTGAGCATTCTCTGGTCTTCTATGGCTTCTACACTTTTCTCACCTTTTGAGAACTCCACTTGTTCTCTTCTCTTTGAGGACCTCAGCTAGAAACCTTCTATGTTTTGTTTTGTAGCCTATTTGTCGTAAGTTTCTTGCCATACACTTTAAGAACTTTATTGGTCCTCTGTTACCACTCCTTCTACTATTACCACTGTAAGGATTAACTCCTTGTATACATTTAAAAAAAAATACAAACCAGTTACCTACTAGTTCCTTAACCTCTGAGGTCTCAATATCTCAGTTCTTCCTAGCTCTACACTTGGTTGGTACTTCTTTAATATGCTCCAATCCTGTATTCCGTTCTCAATCTCTTTCTCTCCTCACTTTTTTTCTTAGGTTCCTCTTGCCCAAAATTTTCTTGGTTTCTTTGTCTCAACTTTGATGTCTCTTCTTCACGACCAATCTTATAAATCTTTTTGGTTCACTGCAGAAACCTCCTCAATCACTTGTCAATCCCCAAGAGCATCAATATTGCTCTAGTACCACTTAATGCATACCTTTTGGCTACTCTCATATTTCCATCATTCAACGTATTCCATCTCATTCATTCACCTTCCCATTTTTGGCTCTTCCGGTCCCTTTTTCTAGCAACCTTAACTGTGGAACCTTACGTTATGACCCACTAGTCAATTGCTCTATTCCTTTGACCTTTGACATAACAAACAATCTTGATTTTCCCAGATTTTCCACAAGTTCTTTCTCACAGTGACTATACTCGCCCCTGTCTTGCGTTATAAACCTCCTTACTACCTTCAACACAACGACCCTTAATAAATATCTTTGCATAACCCACTTAGTTGTTCTAGGTCACTAGACAGTTCTCAACCTCCTTAGTTGAAGATTTGTTCCCACTGTGCCTTGAAACCTCACAGAATCTGCTTAAAGTGTGTAATAATTCTCCCAGGCCAAACTTGAAGTCAACACACACACACCTGTCTCCTGGTATTTGAAAGCACTCAATCTCAATAATAAAGGTGCTTAGGCCTAACTTTACTCATATTACACTTGAGGTACTTGAAGCGGCAGCAGCTCTCTTCTCAAGCGGTATGTGTTCTAGTTCTCAAGTGTAATATGAGTAAATTTAGAATGTACTGTCGTTTGACAATACTTGTAAGCACTTTGAAGCAAATGTGGCCTGAATGCTGTTTGAAACTGGAGATACTGATGACCTCAATGATGTGAAAAATTGGAGATACCGTATGGCCTCAATGGTGTTTGTAATCAAAATCTGGATTGAACACAGTGTCTGTATAGACTGTTGTATAGACTGTAGTCTAATTATGTATAGACTGTTGGTCTTAAGAGCATGCGATCATTGATCAAGCCATCATGACCCATGGCAGCTTTGAAGGGATAAAAGGAAGACGTGTTGAAGCCAATGCTGCCATTGGAGTTTGATTCTTGAATATCATGGAGATTAAGAAGAATTATGTTCCATGCTCAAGGTTAATTACAGTAACGTTTTATGTGCTTACTCTACAAATGAATTTGAACAAGTTTTTCATGGAAACCTTTCGAAAAGAGAAAAAAGACCTTGCATTATAGTTTATTGGTGGATTCCTATATTTTCTTGGTTGTTGTTACATGTTGACTATTGGAATATCTGTTTATATTACCGAGAATATTTCACCTGAAAATGGAGCAGTAAAGGACATATTAACTGTTATACGCTTTTGATTTTTCTGCCTTTGAGAACCTTGTGAGTTGTATGTCATTGAAGGGTGACTTGGTTTGAATAGTTAGCTTTGGAGAGCAGTTAGAGGAAGAAATAACTCAAACCCAAACTCAACAATGTAATTTTTATCAATGTGTCCATTCCAATAGATTATTATTCTAAATCTGGATGATGTGGCAACAATAATTATATATTTTTTGGAATGTACCTCAGTGAATGATCACCTTTTGTAATATTTTAAGTGCCGCTACATATAGATGTTATTTCTATGCTTAATTAATTGCATTGATGTGCCATAGAGCAATGCAATGCATCTGGATACTTGAAGTCTTGGAATTGCAGAGCAGCATTTGCTTGATTCCTTGGTAGTTGTTTGAAGATCCTAACCAAACTGATGTTTCTTTCAGAATTGTGGTTCTTTGTCATAGTAGTATAGTACGCTGTTCCTGAGATTACCTTTGGTTCTGTTCTGAGATCTGTAGAGAATTGTTGAGCAAGGGGGAGGATAGCTTCATCTTAAAGCATCCCTCTACCCAACGTTAAGCTTGATGGGAAGAATTATCCTATCTTCAAGTGAAGGGTGCTAAACATATAATTGAAGAATTGATTGTTAAGACTTGTGGAGGGTAAGAAGACAAATTGCACTGTTGCTAAAGAATTAGTAAAGCTATAAGACAAATTGCACTGTTATATAGAGTGTCTATACAACAGTCTATATATTACAACTAAGTACAATGTGGAGAATAGGAAATGGAGAGAAAGTGAGAATAGGTGAAGATCCCTAGGTGAGGTTTAAAAGGCTCCAGGAGATTAATGAAGAAACTATTGAGACCCTGCATAACAATGGCACACAATCAAGCTGATATTGTGGATCCAAATTTGACCACCATGCAGAAACAACACTAGATATCAGCAAGGTCAACAGGTTTGGAAGGATATTCGTTTGACAATCGAGTTGGCTATGTTAACAACTTAAAATATTGCAACTAAGTACAATCAAAATTAGAGATAAGGAGGATGAATTAAATTGGTCTAACAACCTTGATTCAGTCGGCTACACAGCAAAGCTTGGTTACAAAGCAGTGCTCACAGAGAAAACACAAGGGGAGCCAGTATGCTGGTAGAGAAGCATATGGAAAATCAAAGACTAAGTCAAAACTAAGTTGTGTTTAGAAAAAAGATATTGAAATTTAACTGAGGATATAAACCTAGGATACCTACCACAGTCCGGGTAGAATTTGAATATTTTTCTAAATTCTTAACCAGACCATATAAGGGTTCCCCTACATATTAGCATCACTAGTTTTACTTTGTAGTCCCATTTACCTATCTGTCAGGCTTTATTTAGACTTAAATAAAATTATCTTGCCTTATCTACATTGTTTCTCAGCCTTATATCTTATGCTACAAAATTAGATAGAACTTTGTAATAAAGGCAGGACAACCTTTCAATCTGAGTCTTGACTTGCAGCATCCTACAAGTTGGTCAGGCTTAAATTTTTTTGTTGGCAAGTATTGAACGATGATACTATATCTATAAAATATATTTCTTCTGTACTAACTGTATTGCCTAGAATATTTTGGTCATTGAAGTTGTGGGTTGGCAGGCTCTAATAGCCCACTTGGAGCACAACCCCTTGAAAAATTCGGCTTTAAGAAGAATTACATGAGAAAATTGTTGTCACTTAGATATCAGTAAAAACAGGTAGGTCTTTAGACTTTTGATCATAGTTGAGAACATTCCTGAGATAACTTTCTTTGATACTCCAGACTATAAAATTTCTGAGAATGCTGCAAAATGGAAAAACTGGAACTAGACATGCTTAAACCTTCTGCACTCCTCAAAATAGTTCCGCTTACACTGTTTGATTTATAAAACAGAGAATGCCAAGCCAACTGAGCAATGGCATTCATCAACTCCTATATCTTCAGACTTGATTCTTTCTCTTGAAGTCTCATCTTCCTAAGGCTAGTGATTGGTCAGAAAGAAGCCCTGACTTTCAGTAGATGAGCTTTTTGTTGGAAATAATACTGAGAGGGGGGGTGAATCAGTATTATCTAGCAATTTACCAAATCTTCCTTATTTGATCTTTTGAAATATTCTTGCATATCAGTACCATAAAACAATGAGCATGAATAAAGAAAATAGACAGTCACACCAAAGAACACAAGATGTAAGGTGGAAACCCAATGCGGGAGAAAAACCACCTGCTGCAATATGTCTCTATCTTCTTTCAAGAAATTCTTTTTACAATGATTTTGCACTGGTGCAGTCCTTTACCAGCACGCAGGCTGCAACCTGCAGAGAGCTACAACTCTCTCTCGTTTTCCAGTCTCTCCTGGAAGGGAGCTACAACCCCCTACTTCTTTTCATGAAGAATCAAATGATCAACAAGTATACAACAGATACAGTCTACTACAGATATCAGATCAGTAATTACAGAAACAACCCAGAACACCTTATGAACAGAAATATACAGTCAACAGATCATCTTAAGACAGGGACGCATATTTTCTTTCTGTGGCCTGCGACTGGACGCAGTATACCTTGTGCTGTTCTGCGTGCAGACGCACTGTTCCTCTTTGCTTTTCTGCGACCGACGCACCCAGAAACACTATCGTGCCGCGTCTTTCGCTTCAGAGACGCACCCAATACCACAGTCGCGCCGCGTCCTTTGCCTCAGAGACGCACCTGAGCCTTTACTGTACTGCGTCCCGGCGCACTTTCCCTTCACTGAATCTGCGTCCCTTCAGATATAGAAGATAAGAGGACTTCAGAACCAACCCAAACACTCAGATCCACAGATCTGATCATGCGCCATATAGATCGTAGTCCATTAGAAGATTCGCCCTTATAGATTTGGACTAGATCTCACCAAGAGATGTTCAACCAAGATGATACTAAATCCAAATGAACTCCTTTGCTTTATATAGGCAAGCTTCTCCCCAAAGCGTGGAACAATACCACGAGCCGACACCATAGAAACACAAAACCGTCGGCTAGATACCACACAAGAAACCCCCACGTGCTTTTCTCTGCCTTGAAATGTGTGCACTGGGCGGACGCACCTCCTGAACGGCTGGCCTGCGTCCCTGGACGCGGGTTCTGCATGGTCTACCTGCGGGGACGCACTTGCTGAACATATTTTCTGCGTCCTTCTTGATTTATCACCTGAATGAGTTTGCCATCAAGGACAACACCTGAATCATAATGCCAACAAACTCCCCCTTTGGACTTGATGGCAA
The DNA here is from genome assembly GCA_031772625.1 of Pinus tabuliformis. NCBI lineage: Eukaryota > Viridiplantae > Streptophyta > Pinopsida > Pinales > Pinaceae > Pinus > Pinus tabuliformis. Next base: position 1,082,166,251 of record CM062815.1, on the reverse strand, counting down.
CCACATAATCTTCAGCTTCATCATTCTCCCCCTTTGACATCAAGGGCAAAGGGTATGCTCCCCCTATGCTCATGCTTCTCCAGATCTGTAACCAGAAATCCATCATGAAGGAGACAGAGACATATTACAGCTATTTCCAAGATCTCCTTCTCCATAATGCCAACAATGCATTATGTGCTCCCCCTGAGCCTATACCATCAATAGGAAGAGGATCAATAGTGAGATGATGCATCAACAACCCCCAGCTTTTGCCTGAGGTATTCAAAAGTGTCCCTGGGCAACGGTTTGGTGAAAATATCAGCAACTTGTTCCTTAGAAGGAACATACTCCAACTTGACCTTCTGTTCAAGTACTTGTTCCCGGAGAAAATGGTACTTGATTGGTATGTGCTTGGTTTTTGAATGCATAACCGGATTCTTTGAGATGCTGATTGCACTTGTGTTGTCACATAAGATAGGAATAGGAGGTGTACAAGTGATTTGATAATCCTGCAAAGTCTGCATCATCCAAAGAAGTTGGGTGCAACAAGATGCAGCAGCAACATATTCCGCTTCAGTTGTAGACAAGGCAATTGAACTCTGTTTCTTGCTGAACCAAGATACCAGTCTGGGACCCATAAAGAATGCACCACCACTTGTGCTTTTCCTATCATCCACGCTTCCGGCCCAATCTGCATCTGTATAAGCATGAAGAGTGAGATCTGTATCTCTAGGATACCATAGGCCATAATTTTGAGTCCCTTGAAGATATTTGAAGATTCTCTTCACTGCTTGAAGATGAGTCTCCTTTGGATTTGCCTGAAACCTTCCAACTATTCCAACTGCATGCATGATGTCTGGTCGGGTACCTGTCAAATATAGTAAACTTCCAATCATAGATCTGTAGGTTGGTTGATGTACTGGTGCAGATTCATCATTTGCACTGAGACTACATCCTGTGACCATGGGTGTACATACTGGTTTTGCATCTTCCATGCCATATTTCTTCAAAATCTGCTTGAGATACTTGGTTTGAGATAAAAAGATTCCTCCTTTCTTTTGTTGGATTTGCAAACCAAGGAAGTATGTCAGTTCTCCTATCAAGGACATCTCAAATTCTTTCTGCATGACCGAGGCAAAGCTTTGACTCATAGCTTCTTCATTACTGCCAAAAATAATGTCATCTACATACACAACAAGTATTAGTAATTTGTCATTTTCAACTTTTATATAAAGATTGCTATCTGCTGAACCTTTTGAAAAACCTTGTTGATGAAGATATTTGTCCAACCGGTAGTACCAAGCCCTTGGAGCTTGTTTGAGACCATAGAGAGCCTTTTTTAATCGACATACAAGATTTGGATCGTTTCCAAGAATGAAACCATCTGGCTGTTCAATGTACACTTCTTCATCCAAGTCTCCATTCAGAAAGGCTGATTTCACATCCATTTGAAATACTTTGAAGTTCTGACAACTTGAGAGAGCAAGAAACATTCGGATGGCCTCAAGTCTTGCAACAGGAGCAAAAGTTTCTTCAAAGTCTATTCCTTCTTGCTGTGCATACCCTTTACAAACAAGTCTGGCTTTGTTTCTAATTACTTCTCCATTTTCATTCAATTTATTTTTGAAAACCCATTTTGTTCCGATAACATTCTTATCCTTTGGTCTAGGAACCAGCTCCCAAGTGTTGTTCTTTTCGATTTGCTCAAGTTCTTCATCCATTGCTTTCACCCAACATTCATCTTTGCATGCCTCTTTCACATTTTGTGGTTCAGTAGAGGAGAGTAATGCCAAATAACTTGAAGCTTCTGCAACTGTTCTTCTAGTTTGTATACCTGCTTCTTTTTGTCCCATGATCTGAGATTCTGGATGGTTCTTTTGAACATATCTGGATGGAGTCTTTTCTTCTATTCTTGTTCTTTCTTCTGCTTCTTCGTGAGGTCCTTCTTGAGATTGTTCTTGCGGTTCTTCTTCTTCATCATTCTGTCTTTGAGGGTAGCTTTCATCTTCTTCAATGTCTTCACGATGTATTTGCCTAGGAATGTATCCCTTCTCATCAACCACTACATCAATGCTGTCAACAATTCTGCCAAGTCTTTTATTGTAGCATTTGTATGCTTTGCTATGTGGAGAGTAGCCAAGAAGAATTCCTTCATCTGCTCTAGGATCAAGTTTGCCAAGCTGCTCCTCAGTATTCTTGATATAGCATTTGCTCCCAAAGATTTTGAAGTGCTTTACCGAAGGAGTTTTACCACTCCAGAGCTCATGAGGAGTTTGAGTGCTGTTCACTCGGACATTTGTCTTGTTGAGAATAATAACTGCCGCATGTGCAGCTTCACCCCAGAAGGTTGCAGGAGTTCCTGATTCATCAAGCATAGCACGAGCCATTTGCTGGATTGTTCTGTTCATTCTTTCCACTACTCCATTTTGCTGAGGAGTTCTAGCTGTAGAAAATTCTCTCCTTATCCCATGTTCATCACAGAAATTGAAAAATTCATTTGAAGTAAATTCTCCACCTCTGTCGGATCTGAGGCACTTAATTTTGTGACCTGATTCATTTTCAACCAAAGCTTTGAAGGATTTGAATTTTTCGAAAGCTTCATCTTTGTGCTTCATAAGTCCTAACCAAACAAACCTGGAGAAATCGTTAATAAATAATATCAAGTATTCCTCTCCTCTAGGTGTTCTTTTTCTGAATGGTCCACATACATCTGTATGTACTAGCTCAAGAGGCATGCTGGCTGATCCTTCTTTCTCTGGAAAGTTAGTTCTGGTCTGTTTTCCAAACTGACATGATCTGCATATGGTGTTGTCAGGAATTTTGATATCTGGAAGATCGCGAACTGCCTGATATTTGCAAGCTTTCCTTATTTGTGAGAAGCTTAGATGTCCCAACCTTCGATGCCATAACCAGTGCTCTTCATCCTTGCTTAGATAGCATTGTTGTTGTCCTTCATCAAATATGTATAGATTATTTGGAGTTCTTTTTCCTTTGAGAACTGTTTTACCTGTATCAAGATCACGAACAAGACATCCATTTGATCTGAATATAACCTCGGTTCTTTGATCACACATCTGGCTTACACTTAGAAGATTATGCTTTAGTCCATCAACAAACAAAACATTTCCAGCCTTAACATCTTCTTTTAAAGGAGCAATACCTTTTCCTTTTATAGTTGCAGGAGTATCATTTCCAAAAGAGACTTTCTTTCCCTTTTCTAAATTAGAATAAGATTCAAGTTTTTCTTTATCACCTGTCATATGCTTTGAACATCCACTGTCAATGTACCATAGATTTTCTTGTCCTTCTGCATAGAATGCTATCCCACATCTTTCTGTTTGAGGTTCCTTTATTTTCCATGTTTTGGTGCCTGAGGCTTGTTCCTTTTTTTGTTCTTGTACCTTTCTTTCCGGAAACCTGCTTCTGCATTCAAAATCTTCATGTCCAAAATTATTGCAAATAGAGCATTCAACTTCATTTTCAAGAGCTGAAAAGTTGTTATAGGTCCTTTTTGTAATCCCTGTCATACTTCTTTGTTTTTGAGCTTCCCTAGTCATGATTGTTTTATACGCAACACATTGAGCTGCTTTGTGACCAAAGTTATGGCAAGAAAAGCATTGTCCATTGAAGAAGTTTCTGCGATTATTGAATCTACCAGCCAACTGATTGTAATTTCTATTTTCATCTATTCTTGAACCAAATTGGGAAGATTTTACCTGTGGCTGGTTGTGGCTTTTGTTCACCCTTAAGCTGGATTGCCCCTTATAGTTTCTGTTTGACGTTTGTCCCTGCTTTACCTGATGATCTTCCTTGTGCTCTTGCTCATTTCTTCTTGCTGCATCAAGATAACTTTTTGAAGTGGATGCTTGAGAAGTTTCTCCATTATAGCCCAGACCTGTCTTATTTAGTGGAGACCGCTGCACACTGATAATCTCATTCAAAGTTTCAGATCCTTTGACAAACTTGAGATTAATAGTTTTTGTTTTCTCAATTTCTTTTCTAAGACCAACAATTTCACCTTCTAATTTTTCAAGATGTTTTTCCTTTTCATCAATTTGAAATTGTAGAGTATCAATAATCATGTTCTTTTCTTCTATACATCTCTTGAGTCTAGTAATTTCATCATAAAGATTATCCACATCTACAACATCCTCATAATCATCATCTTCAAATGCCATTAACAATCTATATTTGTTACCTTGTTCATCTTCATCACTGTTTGATAAGCCATCACTATCTTCATGGGTGTAGTAGCTTTTCTTATTTGCACTCTGTTTCTTGTTCCATCTAACTGGTTCCTTTCCTTTATCCTTATAAGAGCATTTTGCAGCATAATGACCTACTCTTCCACAAGCAAAACATTTGAAAGGTAGCTTACCTCTGAACCTTCCAGAACCCCTTTGAAGATTTCTGACAAAATTTGATTCTTCTTCCTCTTCTTCTGGAACATGACTTGCTTCATAGTGATCTTCTTTGCCTGATGCTTTAAAAGTAGCTTCCCTTCTGTCTGATGGACCTCCCTTTCTCATTTCATAAGCAGTTAGAATTCCATGCAGCTGAGACATAGTGAGAACACGGAGATTTTCCTTTTCTTCTACTGCAGATACTTTAGATTCAAACTTGGGGGATAAAGATCTTAGAATCTTTTGAACTACTATAGTCTCTTTTATTTCTTCACCCAAATTTTTCATACAATTAACAATCTCATCTACCCGAAGAAAATAATTAGCCACACTTTCATCAGTATACATCTTGAGAGTCTCATATTGAATCCTGAGAGTTTGAAGTTTAGCTTCTTTTACCTGTTCATCTCCTTCATAGCTAGTGATCATTTTGTCCCATATCTCTTTTGCTGATTTGAAGTGCATGACCTTCATGAACTCTGTTTGAGATATACTTCCTAATAGAGTACTGACTGTTTTGCATTTGTTTCATACTGCTTTTTCTCAGCTGGATCTGTAGGAGTAGCTGAAGGAAAGGCATAGCCTGATTCTACAATGTTCCAAACTTCTGTACCAAGAGATTGAAGATATGCAGTAACTCTTACCTTCCAATAATTGAAGTTTGTCCCATCGAAGACGGGTGGCCTGATTGATGCTTCTCTCTCGTAGTTGCTCATGATGAACGATCTACCTTCAAGCGATCAAGCTTTTCTGAAGGACCTGCTCCGATACCAATTGTTGGAAATAATACTGAGAGGGGGGGTGAATCAGTATTATCTAGCAATTTACCAAATCTTCCTTATTTGATCTTTTGAAATATTCTTGCATATCAGTACCATAAAACAATGAGCATGAATAAAGAAAATAGACAGTCACACCAAAGAACACAAGATGTAAGGTGGAAACCCAATGCGGGAGAAAAACCACCTGCTGCAATATGTCTCTATCTTCTTTCAAGAAATTCTTTTTACAATGATTTTGCACTGGTGCAGTCCTTTACCAGCACGCAGGCTGCAACCTGCAGAGAGCTACAACTCTCTCTCGTTTTCCAATCTCTCCTGGAAGGGAGCTACAACCCCCTACTTCTTTTCATGAAGAATCAAATGATCAACAAGTATACAACAGATACAGTCTACTACAGATATCAGATCAGTAATTACAGAAACAACCCAGAACACCTTATGAACAGAAATATACAGTCAACAGATCATCTTAAGACAGGGACGCATATTTTCTTTCTGTGGCCTGCGACTGGACGCAGTATACCTTGTGTTGTTCTGCGTGCAGACGCACTGTTCCTCTTTGCTTTTCTGCGACCGACGCACCCAGAAACACTATCGTGCCGCGTCTTTCGCTTCAGAGACGCACCCAATACCACAGTCGCGCCGCGTCCTTTGCCTCAGAGACGCACCTGAGCCTTTACTGTACTGCGTCCCGGCGCACTTTCCCTTCACTGAATCTGCGTCCCTTCAGATATAGAAGATAAGAGGACTTCAGAACCAACCCAAACACTCAGATCCACAGATCTGATCATGCGCCATATAGATCGTAGTCCATTAGAAGATTCGCCCTTATAGATTTGGACTAGATCTCACCAAGAGATGTTCAACCAAGATGATACTAAATCCAAATGAACTCCTTTGCTTTATATAGGCAAGCTTCTCCCCAAAGCGTGGAACAATACCACGAGCCGACACCATAGAAACACAAAACCGTCGGCTAGATACCACACAAGAAACCCCCACGTGCTTTTCTCTGCCTTGAAATGTGTGCACTGGGCGGACGCACCTCCTGAACGGCTGGCCTGCGTCCCTGGACGCGGGTTCTGCATGGTCTACCTGCGGGGACGCACTTGCTGAACATATTTTCTGCGTCCTTCTTGATTTATCACCTGAATGAGTTTGCCATCAAGGACAACACCTGAATCATAATGCCAACACTTTTCTCTAAACAAACCTCTTGATGTGGAAGTAATAGTGGCTTTCCTTGACCCTGTCAAGACTTCCAAATTAAGCTTTCCATCTTATTATATTTTAACCATTTATTTTTCACATGCTAAGGGATGGAGGCTCTACCCTTTCCATACTTAGATTTCTGGTTGTTCAAATTTCTTCCTCAGGTAGCAATACCCTTTCATTTGGCTTAGCATTAGCTTTTGAGTTTTGGGCATGGTAGACATACTGTAAGCTGGCTTGGGAGGAGGGGACCAGGTCCTGAATCCTGTCAACCAACTTCTGTAGGGAATTAGGAATAATTCAAAGAAAGTGATGTTGTTTCAATGTTATATAAATGAATTATTATATTTTATGTCTTAAAATTTAATAGTTTCCCATTATCATTGTTAAATAATTTTTGTTAAATTCCATTTTGCCTCAAAATTCAATTTCTGATATATGTTCTTTCAATGTTGACTCAAAAATTATTTTGCAAAGTATAATTCTATTTTCTATGAACAAGTGAATTTATATGAAGCATATCTCAACGCTTGAAAACTGTTGATGCAGGTTTGCAGATCGATTGGAAATTTTACTTGTGGAATATTTAGTGAGATGTCAAAAGATAATCATGGGAAGAAACCATTAAGGCAAACAGATGTATTATCATACTTTCAAAAGGCTCCATCCAAAAATACACATTCTCTTCATGATTCAAGCTCCTTTGAACAATCTGTTACTGAGAGAGAGGTTAACTCTTATGGAAATGCATTTGATATCCATACGATGGATGAAGAAATAGGTTCCTCAAGTGGTCAGGGTGAGATAAATGCAGTTTCAACAGAAATTGGTGATGAAAATGTTAAAGATTTTTCCTTGGAAAGTGACACAATCCATTCGCGGAAAAGGAAAAGAGGCCAGTGGGCCATAGGAAGACGATTCCAAGAAAATTGGGTCTCAAGTTTTCCATTTATTGAAGAAATACCTCCTACAAATGAGAAAGAGCTTTTCCGACAAGTTAGATGTATTGCGTGTAGTTGGAAAACTCAAAAGGAAGTGAAATTTCAGATGAAGCTAGATACGGTACAAAAGCATGCAGGAAAGGTGTATGAAAAGAAAATTGTAAATGGTAAAGAGAAATCTATTGTTAGATGGAAATCTTCCGAGGAATGTCGACATGTTGAATATGCAGAAGAATATAAAAAATATTTATTATGTAAGAGGAAACTTGAGGCGGACGGAGGAACCATCATATCTCTATTTGAAAAGACGATGGAAAGAAATTTGTTATCCAAGACGATACAATTGAGCACTGTATTTCACATCTTATCTAAAGGTTGTCCTATGACAGATTATCCAGATCACATGAAATTACTATCTTTTCTTCAAGTGCAAAACTTTCCATCTTCTCATTGGTCTGTAACTAGTGGTTGGGGATGGGCAGGATATCTAGCTCAAGTAGAAAAGGATGATTTGAAAGAGAAGATTGCAAATGCTAGGTTTTTGGCATTGTCTTTAGATGAGGTTACAGCTATAGATAATACTTCATGGATTTGCATGAGCATTTATATGGTTAATGACCATATTAGACATTCCTATCTACTTGGGATTAATAAGATGAGAGAGACTTCTACAGCTGAAAATATTTATGAACTTGTTCTTAATGGATTGAAGGAAAGTGGTATGGATGAATTAATGATTGCAAAAAAGTTGGTATGTGTTGGAGCAGATGGAGCAGCGGTAATGCAAGGACACAGGAATGGCCTTTGTGTTAGGCTACAACTATCAGCTTCACCATATATGCTTAATATTCATTGTATGGCTCATAGGATGAATCTTGCATTTAAAATAGTAAGCAAGTTTCCATCAGTTTCAAAAGTTGAAGATCTTGTACGTGAGACTCATGCATACTTTTCTCGTAGTCCCAAACGATATTTAGAGTTTCAACAATTTGCAGATGGTATTAGAGATGGAAAAAAACTACTGAAAGATGTTGATACAAGATGGATCTCATTAAATGGACCAGCTCAAAGACTATTTAGTGAGTTCAAATCTTTGGTAGGGTTGACGTATGAAAATCGCTATAATGTAGACAAAGCTCAAGATCTTCTTTCTCAACTAACTAATATAGAGACATTATTGACATTGGCTGGAATTCTTCCTATGCTACATGAAATGAATGTCCTTGTGAAAATGTCTCAGAATCGCACAATGTATATTGCGGAATACACAAATGCAAGAAAGTCAGCATGTCTTGCATTGGATAATTTGTATATGATGCCAGACTCTTTTACTGGTCCAGAGTTTAAAAGTTGGACTGAGATCATCAATATAGAAAATACTGAAAATTTTTTGACCTTTGATGAAAAAGGGATACTATGTATCGTAGTGCGTGGGTATATGGTTCCCTTTCATTATATTAGTAAGACAGGACGAATCACCAAAGATTGCCCCGTGTCAAGAGACCAATTTGATAATATTGTGATTTCAGTGAGACAATATTTGATAGAAATTGCAAGATCACTATGATTAGAGATAAGAGAACGATTTCCTCGAGATGAATTGTTGGAGGCCATGTGTGTGGTATACCCTCAATATTGGAACAATTGTCAATGTCGAAGAACTTTAAAAGCTGATTTTCAAAAAAGATTAAAATGTTTAGTAGACCATTTTTGCAAGAAAGTCTGGATACATGGAGAACAAATTGAAGGTATTTTAGATTCATCAAAATTGTATCAACAAGGTGGACGCTTTGCTGAAACAATGTGGAAGCAATATCCTTTTTTGGAGAATCCTAATGAAAATGGTGCTATAACAAGATTATGGACTACTTTAAGTGCTAGCCAATACCTGCAAGAAAACATATCAGAATATTTCAAATTAGCAGATTTGTGTCAAACCATGATTTTGGGATCAGTGGAGGATGAGAGAATGTTTAGTGCATTATCATTCTTGAAGTCAAAGTTGAGGAACAAGCTTGATAAACATGTGGATACATGTTTAAGATTATATGTAACAAAGTATGACATTGACAATTTTCCATATGAAAGAGCGCTAACTCTTTGGCGATCAGATTGTGATAGAAGGGGAGAAAACAATATAATAAATCTATCTAATGAACTTGATATAGAACATAATGTTTTGGAGGCTCATAATGACAGTTCATTTAGAGAAGATCATGTTCACAATTTAGAAAATGAGGACCAAGATGAGAACTGGGAAATTGAAATACCCTAGGACTCTTATTTTGGTATACATGTTCCATTGATCATGCAAAATTACTATATGTCAACTTCAGGTAAAAATAGGTTCTATATTTGTATTTTTCATTGTAACATTGCAGCAACATTATTTTGATGTGTGTTATTTTAAGATTGATGTTTCATATTTAATCATTACATTGTTTGTTTCTTATCTGTGACAGGAAATAAAGCTGGATTTGGTGAGGTTGGGACCTATTTCTTTTCACATAGATAGTGTCTGACTATTATTAAATGATAAATAACAAATTTAACAAGACTTTCAAGTCATTTGCTAGCCATTTCTTGTCAGTGATTTGTCAGCCATGTTTTCAAGTCTTTTAGGTACTAAGTTGTTCGGGTCCCCACATGTCCTTAGGACCATTAAGGGATGAGATAACATGAGTCAGTCCAACTCATGCCCCGAATTTACTTTTTACCTATTGATGTAAGTGTTTTGTTACCACTTATCACCAACAAAATTCTACCATAACATAAACCAACTTGAAGACGACACTTCTCATCTTCCTTTTACATAAATGCTCTATGGATCTCCCTACTATACTTTTCCGAGACCAACGTCCCTTCTTGGTAGGTCTCTCCACCATACCACTAATCACACAATAGTAACTACTGCCTTCTGTTAACACCCAGGTTGTTCCCTATGACTCCCAAGGGAATACGGCCGGGGTAACCACTAACCAATCTTTGGGTTACAGTTCCTAGCCAAACTGCAACCAGAGAGGGCTCTCTCTTTATGATTTGTCTCTGTTATGAAAGTATTTTAGGCTAGCTATTATGCTCAGGTTTGGTTGATGTTTTGGTTGAAGGATTTCTTTCAGGTCTTAAGATGTAGTGTTTAGAGAGTAAAATGTCATTGGGCAATGGAGTCTGGAGTTGTGAAATGCTTTGAAATGCAGGATTGGTGATGCTAAAACTGCAGGGCCTGTTGTGTATCTTAATCAAACAACTTAAACTTGAATGGTGATGTATGTTAACCAATAGAAAGCAATTAAGAATTTTCTATTAAGCTGGTGAGGTGAAAGTAAAACGCGTTGCACAGGAGCAAATTTGAATTCCTGTGACAAAGGTCACTGTGAAAGATGTACTCTGAAAGTGCAACAATTAAGAATTACATCTGAAGCAAACATGCATTAACAACACATATTGAACTCAAGGTATTCAGTGAATAAATCCTGAGTTATTCTTTTTCCCTGCTGCTAAATATTGAAATTTAGAAAACATATATGGATTTTTAACAAATCAAAACACATAACAGAGAGAGTTACAGAGACTTATTGTATGGTGAAATACACAGGAATCCAGCAGTTTTCAACAGGCACCAGAACGCATTCAACACTTCAGAAATCCGAGAAATTCCATCACTTTCTTTATTAAATTCTGAAAGGATTACAGCATAAGAACTTCTCCAGGAGAAATCAACAACAACCCTCATCTCTAGTGCGAGAGGCAAATATATACAAAACGTTCTTACAAAATATCAAGGCGTTGAGTCATCTGAGAAATAACTCTTTCACCAACTTTGTCATTACAGCAGAATAAAAGTTAATGTTTCCTTTAATACAACATAAATGCTCTTTTCATCTGTCAGAAGATATTTCTAGCTTTGGGAATCCAACGAGTCGGTTGGAATGATTCGCATCAATGCTAGAGAAGGCGTTTGGAGCTGTTCTGCTGTCATTTCTTGGCCTGGACACCTGTAGCTTTTCCTTTTGCTGTGCTGGCTGTGGACTCTGCTGAGTTGGCTTAGCTTTCATCTTTAATGCCTGCTGACTGAAATGAATTGTCCTGTGCATGACAATTCAGTTTTTCTGTAACCAAAATTCGGTGGACGGCTTGCTGCTCATAGAATCATTTGAATCGCCTTGATCCACCAGTCCTGTGGAGGCAATTGATGCCTGAGAATGGCCTCCATTGTCTCCTCTGCTTCAGTATATTTAAAAAAATTCGGAGCTGTATCAAACAATTGTGTGATTTCATTCATTATAAAAAATAGATTTTCTATCTTACTATAGAAAACCTGCCCTGTGATTGGCCCTGTGTCTTCTGAAGTGCTGACCTTCTCATTGATCTGAGTTGAAGCAAAGGCATTCACTCTTTTAGCATATTGTTCATGGGTGAATAGTTTCCCTCCGCTGTTCAGTAAGCTAGGGAGTCCTCTGTTCTGCAATACCTGAAATCCCTCCATGAACCTGTTCACCTCAGTGTGCATATCCTGGGTTCTTCTATCCAATGTCTGCACCAGATTTCTCAGAGTAAGAACCCTCTTGATCATTTGAATAGTCTCAGTTCTGTTTGTAATTCCTATGGTAGCTAACTGAGAACTTGTCCTATTGTTAAGTACATTGATCATTCTGGTGGCCACTTCAGGCATATTGCTCAATGCAGCTCTTGATCTGTGAACCTCCTTCTGTGCCTTTGGGATGAGCTCTAATTGCTCATGGATTGTCTCAATGTATTGCCATTGATCTGTAATAGATTGGCCAATATTGGCCCATATCATTGCTCTGATTTCAGACACAATCTTATCCAATTTGAGCTCATTTTCCAGCTCTTTGATCCTGTCATTAAGGGCTTTGATTTCCCTGCCCTTTTCTGCCACTTCTCTTTTTGATTTATCATGTTTGTCATTGATCTTGGCTAACTTTTCCCTGGTCTCGGTTAACTCTGCCATTTGAGCTTCCAGGATTTGGATTTCATTCTTCAACTTTTGCATATCTAGGCTCTGGGCCTGCTCTGTGATTGTTGGTGCTGCTGAAGTAGATGTTGCTGTCTGTTCGGTCTGTTGAGGAGGATGAGCAGTGATAGGAGCAGTTTCCTCAAGATTGATGACCAGGGGAGGCTGAGAGGTCTGACCCTCTTCTCTTTGTTTCAGTGCTGTTTGCAATGCTGCTCTTGCAGCCTCTGATTCTCCCAATTTTTCTTGTTCTTGCACAAGTTGCTTATAAAGGGAGATCAATAAGGTTGTGGTATCCTGCTCATGTCTTTGCTGAGCTACCTCATCTGTTTGAGGGTGAATGGTAGCTGGGAGTTTGATCTTCTTCCTTAAGGCAGCCATGTCAGCATCCCTCAACTTTAATATCTCTTGTATTCCTTTGAGGTCTTTGGGATCATGCCCAATCTCAATGATTATGTCTTCCAAGGACCTTATTCTGTTGTCCTTTGCCTGTGATGATGCCCTCTCCAATTCAAGTTGAGAGGCTGTATTATTGAGGCTGCTCTTTAGCTTGTAGTTTTCTAGAGTGGTGTCTGCCAAGGAGGCATACACCATCTCACCAGTCTGTTTGTGCAGCTCAATTTTATCCATTGGATGTATGTCCTTGGCTAGGACCTCCAGATTGGTTCTTAGATAATCTGAGGTAGATTGGGGCTGCAGCGCTGTTGGCACAAGATGGCTCATGGTCATTTTGCCTTCTTGCACATCAAAGGCAGACATCAGTCTTTGTTGATTAGAGGGGGCCATTTTTAATAGATGATTGTACAGCTGTATCTTGATGGGCTCACTCCTCTTTTTTATGTCTATAAATTGTTGCTTGATGCTTACTTCTGCTTCTCTTTGCTGGCTGGAGGAGTTGACCTCCCCTCCCATAGTTCTGTCCTGTTCCTGCTGGAAGGAACTAGCTGAAGCTTCTCTGCTGGGTGGGCCCATTCCCAATGCTTGCCTTATTGTTACATCCTCTTCAGGGAAGTCATTCAGCCTTTGCCTTTTCTCTCCCTGGTTTATTGATGATGTCAGGGGAGTTTCTCTATCCCTTTTTTTGCTTATGTCCTCCTTTTGTGGGGTTTGAAGGACCGAGGTATCAAATGTAGTTTCAGGCCTAGGGGGCACTCTGTGTTGAGCCTGTTGCTCGGTGGTAGTTGGAGTATCAACCATTCTTTCTTGCTGTAAGGGCTGCTGTCCTTCATGTGGCCCTTCTTCTTGCTGCATTTCCTGTTGTTGTTGTTGCTACTCTACCTGCTGTTGCACTTCTTTATCTGCTTGCTCTTGAGTCATTGGAGGTGGCTGCTCCTTGCCATGAAGTGATTGTTCTGCCTCCATTTCCTTTTCTTTGCCCTTGCTAGATGTCTTTTCAGTGGCTTTGGCAGCTTGTTGTTTTGCAGTTGAGGAGGATTCAGCTGCTCCTACTTGTGTGCTTGGAAGTGTGCATACCTGTGAGCAAAGTTCAAGGTCAGCCATCTTCCTTAGATTCCTTACCGCTCTTTGATTAAGCTCTTCTTGTGATACAGCCTCTTCTAAGGTCCCTCTCCTCCATTTGTCTTGGTTTGCATATTTTTCAATGTGAGGGATACTATGATGATCATAGGCAGACAACTTATATTTGAGCCTCCTCAAAGCTATAAAGTGATTAGGGTCATAGGGTTTCCATTGGAAACTAGTTTGAAGGCCCAGGGACCCAAGCATTCTATCTGCTTCTTTCCATCCTTCCTCCCTCTCGTTATAGATAAAATGGCCAAGTTGGCTTTTCACCTTTAACTGTGCTTTTTTGCCTTTTCCTGAAAAGTGAAGTACATCAACTCTGCCAAATTGTCTAAAGTACTCTAGAGAAAATAGCCTCATAGGCACATACTTGGGTAATTTGAATGGAGGTAGATCACACCCATATATCCTGATGACAGTGTGGTTTTGGTAGAAGTACCAATCCCCAATGATGTAAGCTTTGGACAGCTGAAGAATTCTCTGCATGTCATCAGTGAGTCTCGGAGGAGGTGAGCTCATCAGCATTGCCATAGCTGGATGGATGAATAGATCCATGAATTCACAGTAAGTGTATGGAGACTGAGGTCTAGTGTGGAAGATAGAAGACCAATAGACCACTGATCTGGGATTGCCTTGGGCATCCAGTCTTTTGATTGAAAAATGGAATTTCTCATGTTGATGGTACAAGATCAAATGGTAAATGTAAGAGGTGTATCTGAACATCCTATCTCTCCTCAAATTCATCAATTGCTCATGAATCTTGTCTGATATGTAGGTGGCATAGTCATAGCGGATTGGTGACTTGCCAGGAGCAAACATAAGCATCATTACCAGCACAGTTGCATCAATGTACTCAATTGAACTATATCCCAAGATGGGAGAAATCATATCTGCAAGGTCTCTACCCAGCTCATTGAGATATACATGAACAATTGGAGGGTACATCACAGTGTCAGAGTTGATGTATAATTGATTAAATTTGATAATTTGAGCATCTGTCAGTCTAGCCCCTTGTTGTACCAGGTCTACTAGTGACAAAGGGACCAATTTCTTCTGAGGTTTGAAGCAGACCATGTCCCTGATAGCTTGAGGGGTAACATAGAAAAGTACTGAACCAGATGGGTCAACAACAACCCTCTGAGAAACATCATATTGTTCAGCACACAGGTGGATTAGTTCAGGGAACTGGTCGACCTGAGGGAGCTTGAAAATAGGGAGGAAAGAGTCCCATAAGCCCAATATGTCTGTCCCATTTTCATGCTTGGATTTCAACTCTTTCAACAGATAAATGTGGAATTTGCTGTTCATAAGCATTTCTTCTGTAATTTGGTAATCCATATCTGCCAAGGGTTGCCATCCCAATTGCCTTTGAGGGGCATTCAGGGGCTGGACATTTAGTACTACAGGTGTCTCCATTGCAACAAGGATTCTGAATCAGGTGTAAAGTGGTTTTAATTGAGCAGGACAGTACAGAGGAATGCCTCTCTCTCAGGGAGGTGGATTTATCAGGAACAGAGAGTGTTTTCAGTAAATAGCAATTGAAATACTATTTGTAGTGCAAACTAGGACAGATGTTTGGCCTCACTCTGTCTTTCTCAGTGGTTAAATTCGGTTTGAATGAGTCTGTCGCGATTGCGCGAACAGAGCTCGATTTCTTAATGAAAATGCAGGTAAACAAGGCTCGGCTGGTAGTTTTCGAGTTTGCAACTGTCAAAAGGGCAGGTGCAGGGATTTCTGCCGATGAATTCAAGAGTTTTCTGTGTTCTAAGCTCTTTCGAGGTATATAACAGATAAAGCAGGTGCGTGAAGGATTTAAAGCGCAAAATACCTGGTGAGGAGTAGGTAATGGTGCACGAATGACTGTGGAAATGGCGCCTCCAGTCTCCTGGGCGGGTTCTGCAGGTTGGTGGACTTTGGACGTGAAAATCGCATGCAGGAGCAACACAGTCTTTTGTGAGAAAAATGTGAAAAAACGCGAAATTTCACCATATTATTGGTTTTTTGGACTTTTGGCGCGTTTTTTTGCTGACGTCAGCATGATGTCATAGGTGGGGTCAGGACCGGCTGACGTCATAGGTGAGGTGGCGGGCTCTAATTGGTCCACGGGGTGGTGATGTGGCATGACAGGTCGGCAGACGGTCGGGCGCAAGGGTTGACGCGACGGCATGGTGGCAGTGACGTGGGATGATGCGGAGGTGACGTAGCATGGGCGGAATAGCCGAAACTGGAAACAGCCAGCGGTTTCATATCGCACCGCTTATGGTACGGGGGGGAATCTGTCAGAAGTACCTCCGACGAGCTGTGGCGAGGACGCGTGGCCGCCGCATGACGTAACCATTTTACGGACATCGGACGATATCCGTCGGACACGAGACCCACTCCGATATTGATGATGACCGTCGGATCTGGAGGGGTAAATCCAACGGCTGTCGGGAAGGTGACGTGATGGGTAGATACGGCGGGTAATGGACGGGTGTCGGAGCCGCTCCAACGTGATAAGAGCCGTCAGATCTGGATGTTGTTGATCGGACGACTTGTCGGATCAGATGAGGCAGTGGGCGGATATGGTGGGGGCGGGATTAATTTATCATATATTTCGGGATCTGTGCTATGGCGGAGGACTTTGGCAGATGGGTTTTTCGAAAGGTTGCCCAATGTAATTTGAGACAAGACTATAGCGCCCGAACCATACAAAACGGGTTTTTTATGAAAATAATTTACAAACTGCGCCCGATGCTTAGACTTTGGGTTAAAGGGGAAAAGTGGGTTTTTCTTGGATCTTTTATGATTTCAAAGGGGTTATGGGCAAAAAGGGGCTTGTATAGGGTTTTCCTTTGCAAATAATGGTTTAATGAGTGGAATGACTTGAAGCAAGGGGGGAAGATGAGGTATAGGTTCATCCAAGTGGCCAGATGCCACTTTGATCCCTGACATAGGACTTATTGGCTATATTGCCAAGGGGAGGGGTATTTATATAATGCTTGGGGTTTATACACCATGGTGTTAGTACTAGTAGGGGAAGGGTGATATGGGGGTTTTACATAGTAGTGTTAGAGTTAATATGGATGAGGGGGTAAATGGAGGGGAAACCACTAAGTTTATCTGAAACTTACTTAGTTTAGAGAGTAGATCAAAATGAAAAGATTTTTACACAAGAAATGTGGCTTTTGAATGAACAAGAACCACCATGAAACCATAATCTTCTTCCATGAATCTCAGCTGATGAGGGGATGTTAGAAATGAAATGGAAGGGGAAGGAGGGAGGTTAGTCATGCTTCCTGCTGCAACTTGATGAAGGAGAACACCTTGTCAATTGATTGACTTTGCTTTGATAAACATAGTTAACACACTTGTAATGGTAAAGATAACCTTTCTGCTGTAGGAATTTACAGGGTAAGTTCCACAGAAAGAATACCAAAAGGACACCGCTCACAACCAGATCTCAAATTAGTACACCAGTATTTTTGACGTGGTTAAAACCCTCAGAGTGCAAGGAGGGAAACAGTCCACGGCCTGTCCCAACGTGGGTACTACAGGCAATTTATTAATCAAAGAATGAAAATTTACATAAGCTTCTCTCATGCACGGATTACCCGAACAATGACCCTCCATGCGCTTTAAATAGAACTCATGGACCAATCGGGTGTCAAGCCACGGATCAAGTGTCAGTAATACCGAGGTGAGAGTGAACCGTCGGATCACTACATATCGTGACCGTCGGATTGTAAGTTACAATATGTACAACGGTAAAGAAACACACTTTACCTAACTCTATACCTAACTCTAAACTAGACCAAGTTGAACTTAACTATATCCTATGTGTCGGAATATCCTAACATCCCCCCTTAAGAACAACTTGGGATAGGATTGAAGGATTTACAAATATGACACAATAGGAGAAGGAAGGAGGCACTAGAGCCTATCCCCCCTTAGTGACAACTTCCTGAACTCCAAGCATATATCGAAGTTTAGTGAACTTCGCCTCTGTGAGAGCCTTTGTGAAGATGTCTGCAACCTGATCATCTGTTGGACAATATTGCACTTCAAGAACATGGTCATGAATGAGCTTTCTGATGAAGTGCATGTGTAGTTCGATGTGTTTGCTGCGCTGATGCTGGACTGGATCTTTGCATAGCTGAATGGCACTTTGATTATCACACCAAAGTGTGGTTGGATGCTGCTGCTCAAAGCCAAACTCTGATAGGATCTGACGAAGCCACAAGGCTTCCTTACTAGCTTCCACGGCACCACGATACTCTGCTTCTGCTGACGAAAGAGAAATGGCAGCCTGTTTCTTACAAGCCCATGTAATAGGTCCTGAACCAAGAGTGAAGACATAACCGGCAGTAGACTTCCGATCATCAGGGTCACCAGCCCAATCAGAATCAGTGAAACCAACTAACAGAGGAGCTGCTTTGGCACTGTAATGAATCCCAAACTGTACTGTACCTCGAACATAACGAAGTATTCTTTTGGCTGCTTTCCAATGACTTTCACGGGGGTTTTGCATAAAACGAGCAACAAGGCCAACAGCAAATGAAAGATCAGGACGAGTATGGGTTAAGTACAAGAGTTTTCCTACAAGTTGACGGTATAAGGTAGCATCAACTTCAGGAGAAGTACAAGAGACTGAAAGTTTGACTCCAGACTGAAAGGGAGAAGTGGCTGGCTTACAGTCTTCCATGTGAAAATGACGAAGAATATCACAAGCATACTTGGACTGGGAAAGGGAAATACCCTCCTTGGATTGCAAGACTTGAAGACCGAGAAAATAGTGTAAGTGTCCTAAGTCTGTCATCTCAAATTTCTTTTTAAGGATAGACTTCACATGGTTTATAAGGTTGGGATCACTACCAGTAAGGATAAGATCATCAACATAAAGAACAAGGATGATAAGAGAGTCACCCACTTTCTTGGTGTAGACAGTATTGTCAGAATGACACCTAGAAAAGCCAGATTCTAAAAGAAAGCTATCCATTTTGGCATACCAAGCCCGAGGAGCTTGCTTGAGACCATAAAGGGATTTCTTAAGTCGACACACAAGGCTGGAGTCTGTTTGTATGAAGCCAATGGGTTGTTCCATATAGATTTCTTCCTGCAAGTCCCCATGCAAGAAGGCAGATTTAACATCCATCTGATGGACTTCCCATTTTAAAGAGGCAGCAAGGGAAAGAACAAGGCGGATAGAGTTCATTTTGGCAACAGGGGCGAAGGTTTCAGTGTAGTCAATTCCTTCAACCTGTGAAAAGCCCTTAGCAACAAGACGAGCTTTATGTTTATCAATTTTGCCATCTGGTCCATACTTGGTTCTGTAAACCCATTTACATCTTACAAGTTTTCGTCCCTTTGGTAGAGGAACAAGATCCCATGTATCATTTGTCATCAATGAATGATATTCTTCATTCATAGCTGCTTCCCAATGTGGATGGCCTGAAGCTTCTGCAAAAGTGTCAGGATCATGATTTACTGGAGCTTGAGCCAGTAAAGAAGAGGCTCTTTCAAACTGAGAACGTGTACGTCGCTGATCTGTAGGATCACCGGCAAGATCACCTGCTGCATCTCGAGTAGCACGGACCCATCTTGGAAGTTGAGGATCCTGAGAAGGTGGGGGAGGATTGTCATCCTCACTTTCATCATCTGAAGAAGAAAATTTTTCAAAAGTAGAAGAGATAGGAAGAGGTGGCACATCCGCCGGACTAGGCTCGCAGGCCGATTTATTTTCATCAAATTTTACATCTCTTCTAATGATAACATTTTTGGACTTAAATGGAATAAGTCTATAACCTTTTACATCTTCAGAATATCCAACAAAAGTGCATTTCTCACTCTTAGGTTCTAAAGCTTTATGCTTTTCATCTGGAATATGGGCCCATGCTTCACTTCCAAACACACGAAAGTGACTTACATCAGGTTTAATGGAACTCCAAGCTTCTTCTGGAGTGATATTCTCTAGAACCTTAGTAGGAGTGCGATTGATTATATAATTTGCACAATTAATTGCTTCGGCCCAAAAACTAAGACTGAGTCCTTTAGATTGCAGCATACAATTAGCCATTTCCTTTAAGGTGCGATTTTTCCTTTCAGCTACACCATTTTGTTGTGGAGTGTCTGGAACAGTATGTTGCATTTGAATTCCATTTTCGGTGCAAAAGTTGATGAATGTGTTTTTAACATATTCTCCACCATTATCAGTTCTTAGCTTAAGGATTTGATGTCCAGATTGTTTTTCAACAAAGGCTTTGAAGGCCAAGAAAGTGTTAAATACTTCACTCTTGAGTTTTAAGAAGTATACCCAAGTGCGTCTGGAGAAATCATCAATGAAAGTTAAGAAGTACTTGCAGCCAGAGAATGAAGCAACAGGAAGAGGACCACATAAATCACTGTGCACAAGCTGTAAAGGGGCTGAGGCGTGCCAAGAGGCACGTTTGTCAAAACTGTCCCGATGATGTTTTCCGAGTACACATCCGGAACAAACACCATCTCTGCAAGATACCATAGGAAGACCTGTCACCATATTTTCTTTACATAGATTCTGAAGGGAGCGATAGTTTAAGTGACCAAATCGCTCATGCCAAAGTTTGCTCACTTCATCATTATGAGCAACAAATACTGAGGGAAGATTGGATGACCCAAAGTTGTGAAACTTATACAACCTTTTGGAATCATCAGCAAGACCAGTAGCTAGAATCTGTTTAGGATCTTTTAGATCCTTGATTACAACATCATGAGGTGAAAATTCAACAATTTTACCTTCACCTGAATGAGTTATCTGATAGACAGATAGAAGGTTGCAGGATAAGGTTGGAACACATAATACATCATTAAACTGACCATTGTCTAGATGAACAGTTCCAGTCCCTACAACATTAAGAGATCTATCATCACCAACATATATATTTTTGGTGTTACAATCATTTAAAGAAGAAAACATGGCTTGATTTTTGGCCATGTGACAAGAGGCTCCAGAATCAATGAGCCACTCATGAGAATGAGAAGAAGAAGAAGATACATTTAATGCATAACCAGACTGAGATGATTGACAATGACATGCAGAAAGTGCCATTCCGGAAGTTGAAGTTGAAGTAGGCTCCACATGGATGTTATGTTTCTTCATTGCGGCTTCCAAGGCTTCCATCTTCTTAAAGCACTTAGATTCTAAGTGGCCATCTCGATTACAGAGTTACAATGTCTATCAGTCTTCTTCCATTTGTTTTTATTGGTCTTATCATTTTGCTGAAATGATCTTTCATTTTGAGGCTGAGTTGGTTTAGGACCATTCTTTTGAGGATATGACTTCTTAGGATTCTTTGAATTTGGTTGCTGTTGGGCGGCTAACGCTTTCGTGGAAGAGTTTCCAAGATTAAGAAGACCAAGGTGTAAGAGTTTTTCTTGTTCTCTTATTAAGGAATCACAAAAGGAGTCAAAGGAAGGGGGCTTGTAGTCTTTTCCTTGACAAATGAAAGCTTCCCTTGTAGAATGGAAGGTGGAAACAAATACAGAGTAGGCTGGTCCCAACTTAGTAAGGATGGAATAAATAAGGTTACCATCTTCTTTCTTAACTTTAACACCTTCCAAGAGATATCTAAGGGTCTTGAATTTGGACAAGAAATCTTCAATGCAAGAAAAATTATTAGGATCCAAAGTAAGCAGCTCATTTTCAAGTTGATGGGCTCTAATTTCATTTTTAATCCCAAAAACTTTAGCAAGTTTTTCTAATGCTTCATGAGGAGTCTCAAGTCCTGCAATGTGGAATCTAAGATCAGGAGAAATAGACATCCCTATCAAACCTCGTGCTTGATCTTGTCTATTTTCCCATTTTGCCGCCTTGTCTTCATCTTTTGGTTTCTTCTCTTGGTCTGTGGCTATTCTGAAGAGACCTTTACTTCTAAGTAAATCTTCCATGTAGTCTACCCATTGGAAGTAGTTAGTGCTGTCAAGAATGACTTGGCATGGACTTTCCATTTTTAAAAAAAAACTGAAGCTGAAGATGTTGAAAGTAAGTGGTTCAATGGATAGATCTCGAAAAAATAGGCGGTTTTAAAAAAAACGGCTCTGAAAAAGGCTTCCGGATGAAGAAGTTATGGCTTTTTGAAAAAACATTGTTGACGTTGCCGGCAAAGTGCGCGAATGTGCGGGAATGAAAAAATCCGCCCCCACAAAATGGAGACTTGAACCCAAGACCTCTACTCTCTTAAAATAGCTTTGAACCAATTGATCTATACAAAAAATTTGAGAGAGAGAGAGAGAGAGAGAGAGAGGGGGGGGGGGGCCTTGATTTGCGTGCTTGCCTTGAGAAAGCTCTTTTTTTCCCTACAAAACACAAAACACAAAACCCAACACGAATATGCAAAGAAAAACGAACCTTGCGGCTCGAAGTTAGCTTTAGCCAAAAAACTAGAAATTTAAAAAAAAAATCTCAAAGTTAGCTTTAGCCGAAAAACTAAATATTTTTCTCAATGTTTCTGATTTTCCGAGATCACACTAAGGTGCAGGGAAAAGAGCATACGCATGAGAAAAATCCTTCCTTTCTGTTTCTGATTTGCCCAGATCGCACAGAGTCGCAGGGCAAAGAGCATACGCAGAAATGAAAGGTATAGATCCGGTTAAAAAAAAAGACCAAATAACCTGAGATCGAAATAAGCAGAGAGAAAATAACAGTAAACTGCAAAAAAAAACTCTGTATACCTCCCGATCTGAAAAATGACGCAGCTAGGGCTACCGGAAACCTTTTCGCGTGAAACGAAAGGGGTTCCTCACTGGAACAGATGCTCCGAACGCAACAGAGCAGTCCTCTCGGCCCGAAAGCAGTCAAAAACAGTAGATCTAGGAAATGACAGCCGCATGCAGTTCTACCGGCTTCATATTTGGATCACCAACGGACGCGGCCCTCAAATAGCTCCGATACCATGTAGGAATTTACAAGGTAAGTTCCACAGAAAGAATACCAAAAGGACACCGCTCACAACCAGATCTCAAATCAGTACACCAGTATTTTTGACGTGGTTAAAACCCTCAGAGTGCAAGGAGGGAAACAGTCCACGGCCTGTCCCAACGTGGGTACTACAGGCAATTTATTAATCAAAGAATGAAAATTTACATAAGCTTCTCTCATGCACGGATTACCCGAACAATGACCCTCCATGCGCTTTAAATAGAACTCATGGACCAATCGGGTGTCAAGCCACGGATCAAGTGTCAGTAATACCGAGGTGAGAGTGAACCGTCGGATCACTACATATCGTGACCGTCGGATTGTAAGTTACAATATGTACAACGGTAAAGAAACACACTTTACCTAACTCTATACCTAACTCTAAACTAGACCAAGTTGAACTTAACTATATCCTATGTGTCGGAATATCCTAACATCTGCAACCCCTACTACTTACCCAGCTACTTGCCTAGCATTTTTTATTTCTTCTTGGAGGGTGCACTTGGACTTGCAGACCCTTACTTGCCTTTTCTTTTCTTTGGCTTTTTCTTTTGCTTTTTCTATCTACTTCTACCCTTATTTCTTCCAAGGTCCCAGATTAGACTGTTGGGAGCCTTATCTTCTCTACCTGATCTACTTGTCTGCCAAGATTAAACAGTTTAAACAGACTTCATTCTCTAATCTACAACTGGAAATTTAAAGCATGGCATGATCCAGATTAGACTATTGGACCATCCATCAAAATTATAAGTACATACCAAGCTATAAGCACAGATTGGATTCTCTAGGAAATATGTGATCTTTGAATCATCAAAGCAGAGCATATTAGGATCTTCTCTTGCCAATCATGAAATATGAAACCTATGGGTATAGGTAGCTAACACCTTCTATAAATCTCTCTAGTCTCAGTTATTTGTGTCCCTGTCACACTCGACCAATATAATCTTGCAGGTTTACTTTTTTATCATATCTTTATTTTTTGTTATTTTGTGTATTTAACATTAGTACCATCCAAGAGTAACGAGTTAGTGTCCTTTGGATTTGATCTTTGATTTGAAATGAAGTCAGATTTGATGAAGCTGGGACCTATTTCTTTTCACATAGACAGTGTCCTAGTATTATATGATAAATAACTAATTTAAGAAGTCTAACGCTAAGCAACAATGGGCTTATTCAAGTACATGAAATTGCATTGATGTCTAGCTCTAATATCTTAGAAAATTTTAGCAGTTTGTTTGCTGCTTGTTTAGAGGATTTTGTCAAGTTTGAAATTTTTGGTTTATTTTGGTCATATTTTTTTAGTCGCTTGACTCATTTCATGCATAGATCGACAGATCTAGTTTTATTTTTATAATTATTGTTGTTTTCTTTATATATTTGGTGGTTTGAGGAAAGATATTTGATTTCCTTTCACTTTGTGGCATGATTTCAACATCTTCACCTTTTAGAATATAGTAAAATATTATTCTTATTTTATGTTTTCTTGGAAAAGAATTATTGATATTTGGAAAGGGAAATAAGCCCTAGGTAGCTAAGCGAAGAGAAAAATGGTCTATGTACTAGGTTCCTGTGCATTCATCGTAGGAGACCTATTGGCATGAGACCGACATTTCTTTTATGCAATTACACTTTTTCAAGGCGGAGCTGAGTTTGCTGACTTGGGATGAACACTGACAGCTGATCATAATGCTAAGGAGATTATAATGTTGGTTTCAAAAACAGGATTGTGAAAATTGTTTGCACTAGTTCTTCTTTTGGTCATATTTACTACCAAATTTGTGTCTTGCTGATTTTTTACATTTGTAATGACCTTGTGCAGAGATGGTTTGAAGAGCCCGATGTTAGAGTGTGAAGACTCTCTACAAACCACAAGGACTACATTTTCTTGGAGGGCACTCAATGTTCTTGGTGTTGCTGAGTCTCTTCGCTCGAAGCGTAAATGGATACAATGGTATGGCCATAACATCACTTAATTTGATCCTCTTTACTAATCTCCTAATATCATTTCAATACATCAAATTGCTTTGTTTTCATGGAATCCAAAGATACATCAGTAATGTTATTTTGTCTTGGAAATACTAAATTATTTTGTTTTGATATCACCCAGTTTGAGTTGTTCTTTGCAACTACCACTTGATCATTTAACAAGCATTTGAAATTCAAAGTGAAATAAAGCTCTTTTAGTTTTTTTCCAGAAGAAGATTAGATGTTGCACTTGGTACCATAGGCCTTGTAAAAGGGTTGTACTCCATTTCAGTCTACGACAGTAGACTGATTTCTAACTGCTCCATGTACCCACATATGATATAATATTTTTCATTTTTGGCTTGCTGAATATACAAAGAGAAAATTACTTAACAATATTGCTTAATTTGACAACAATTTTACTTTTATTTGATACAAGAGTGGAGGCAGTCTTAGATTTTACCTATTTCTCAGTAGTTGTTCTCCTTCGACAACAACATCATCCTTCAACAAATACATTCTACCTTGTACAGAGGAAAGTCGATCTTTAGTAGAGGGCACATAAGAGATCCTCTAATGGAGGCGCAATAGTTTAGTAGGATCACTGGATGAAGCACATGTATGAATGTATTGTCTTCAATTAGGAAGGCACAGTTACCCATCGAGGGGAGGGCATGCATGAATGTAACAAAATCACAACATCACAAAGATGTGGTATTTGTTTTACAACATCACAAAGCTCTCGCTGATCTAACAAAATCCAAAGCAAGGTTTGTTTAGCTGAAATCTTTGAGATATTTTATATTTGACAGAGATCTGTTTTGGAAAGATACAGGAGGAAGTTTGTAGATATTTTGTTCCTTCAATTGATCAACTTGTAGATATTTTCACGAAAATCTTGTTGGATTCCACCTTCACTAGTTTGTGACATTGTATTGCCATTTAGGGGTGATATTGTTTTATAATAGCATCTCTCTACACTCTTATATAGTTTGTTGCCTTTGAAAATGTATGGGTCATGTAGATTTTTCATGGGTTTTTCTTTTACACTGAGCACAGGAGAAGACTCATGGAGTTCAGGGGTAGTTGTAGGATGCAAGAGACTCTTGGGTTTTTTTGAAATTACATCTCACCATGAAGTTTCACTTGGGCACACTTGACACATATTTGAACTAGGGTTATGATTACATTACCTTTTGTTGCATCACTGAGGGAGAGCCTTGTTCCTATGTTCAAGCTAAGGCTCTGGATCCTATTGGTGAATAATATGAGGAAGGGAGCCCTAGAATAGGAGCCTCCTATCACATTAGGAGCCTAGAACATGATTTATGGTAAGGGGGGTCATAAACAACCAAAAGGAGGAATCCCCTTGCACATTGGAGGTCCAAAGTATGAAAAATGGTAGGGAGAGTAACACACCCTATCTAGGATGATGCCTAGAGCATGATAGGTGGAAAGGAAAGAGGCTAGAGGATGAAAACGCTTACTTGAATGATGCCATGTGGTGGTAGAAGCTCTTGTATGGTTAAAAGGATGACACTTGATGAGAAATGTTCTACTTCAAGGGTGAAAAGAGGAACATTTTGGTAACCACCCCTTTGAATAGGGATGTCTTCTGCATGAAGGCTATTAAAGTATTCTAAATCACCTTTACAGGGTGTTACATATTATTTGTGGCATATTCCACATATTTGGAGGTGTCTTTCAATTTTTAGATATCTGGGGCAAGGGCACTTTGCTCGAGACACATTCTACATTAAAGGATGTTAAAGCTCCTTTATGAGGTTTTTATGTATTATTCAAGGCATATTATGCATATTTGGAGGTGTGTTTCACCTTTGATATATTTGGGGCAAGGACACTTTGTTTGAGGCTACATATTTGAAGGAAAGCCCTTTGCATGAGGAGATACCATGTGGTGTGGTTGACATGGTCCAAGCCCCTAACAACAAATGTATACTATAAGGAAATGAGGAGACGGGAAGTGGCAAGTGGATCTATGCATTGGAGAAAGAGGTCCCAAGGCAAATTTGTACTTGTGAGCCAAAGAAAGATCATATTAGAACATCATTATCACTCTAGAATAGGAGCAACTAGGGTTTGGAGAGCTCTCTAGAGAGAGTGCTAGGGTCAAAGAGGTCCTAAAGTGTCTAGGAAAACCTTAGGGAGATTCCCCAAATTGGGAGGTGAATCAAATAAACTATAACTTACCCTCTCTAAACCCTAAAAGGGACCAAGCCTTAGTTTGGGAGGATGGAAGCCTATAAATGTCAACCTTTTGGCTTAGTCATGACTCCTAATCTTAAGTCCTTGAACATCTTCATGTGTATCTTGTAATACAGTTTTTATCCTATGTATTATGAACTTGGTCACATGTTAGGGTTGACTATTATAAGGTGGTTATGATTAATATCCTATATAATCAAGGGCACTTGCTCGATTTGATTTTGGGACTTTTACACCACTTTCTTTCTTCTTCTCGTTTCTAGATCATTATTTATTTCTTTCAATTGGTATTAGGGTGTGTATGGTCTTAAGAGCATGCGATCATTGATCAAGCCATCATGACCCATGGCAGCTTTGAAGGGATAAAAGGAAGACGTGTTGAAGCCAATGCTGCCATTGGAGTTTGATTCTTGAATATCATGGAGATTAAGAAGAATTATGTTCCATGCTCAAGGTTAATTAATTGCATAGAAATGAAAGGGTAAGGCTTACAATATTAGAACTTCTGTAAATGTTTTCCCTTGGTTAGTTTTTAAAGGTAACGGCTAAATCAACAATTACCTTTAAAAAGATCCAATTCATTTCTCAGAGTGGTGCAAGTATTGCACTAGGCCCTCTTTATTTTGCATGGCCACATTTTTGTTCAGGCTAAAGTTGGATTTTTGATCTTCTTTTTTTGGTTTTTTCTTTCTTCTTGTTAACCCGTAACAGGGTTTCTGCAATAGAAGAGGGGCTGTGTATTCTTCCTGACCAGTTGGCCATTGCGGTGGCACATTGATGACAACCAATCTATGTTCTGAAGGACACAATTACATTATATACCACCTCTATGCCATTTTTGTAGATCAAAGTGCCAGACGTTATGCACAGATTGAAGTCAAGGACCATGTAGGCTGGTGCCACTTGTTCGAGATTCAACTCCTGGGAAGAACACCATTTCCAAGGTCCTCCAAACTTGTAAGCAACGGCCTACAGTTCAACTCTTCATTTAGTTGAACAACACTGTTGGTGGACCATCCTTAGCATTAACCATTTTCTTACAGTGAGCTACTTGGTTCTTGATATTCCTGACAAGTCGAGCTACCCTTACTAGCACTCAACTGTGTAAAGCGCCTTTTCCAATTTTTCCTGAATCACTGCCATGTTAACTCTGTCCATTGAAGGAATGCATGCAGAAGTTTTTATATCCTTTGTTTTATGTTAAAGTGTTTGGATCAAACAGTAAACATGCAGGTATCCTCCTTTTTTTGTTAAGGGCTTTGTAGTCCCTCATACCCTAGTCTACCCAGATTGTGGAACATGTAGTTTAAGGGGTTAATTACTCTGTCTAGTGAGGCATTTTGTTAATTACTCTGCCTAGTGAGGCATTAACAGTAAACATGCAGGTATCCTCCTTTTTTTGTTAAGGGCTTTGTAGTCCCTCATACCCTAGTCTACCCAGATTGTGGAACATGAAGTTTAAGGGGTTAATTACTCTGCCTAATATTGTAAGCCTTACCATTAGAAGGCTTACCTTTAATTGCATTGATGTGCCATAGAGCAATGCAATGCATCTGGATACTTGAAGTCTTGGAATTGCAGAGCAGCATTTACTTGATTCCTTGGTAGCTGTTTGAAGATCCTAACCAAACTGATGTTTCTTTCAGAATTGTGGTTCTTTGTCATAGTAGTATAGTACGCTGTTCCTGAGATTACCTTTGGTTCTGTTCTGAGATCTGTAGAGAATTGTTGAGCAAGGGGGAGGATAGCTTCATCTTAATTTTAAAGCATCCCTCTACCCAACGTTAAGCTTGATGGGAAGAATTATCCTATCTTCAAGTGAAGGGTGCTAAACATATAATTGAAGAATTGATTGTTAAGACTTGTGGAGGGTAAGAAGACAAATTGCACTGTTGCTAAAGAATTAGTAAAGCTTTTGGCGCACAATGAAGATGTGCAGTACATTATAAGTTTTACTATTGCAGATCATATTGGTCCTCAAATTAGAAGTTTGATTAGTTCTTGTAAGATTTGGACTAGGATTCTCTAACAGAACAAGGATTCTCTATTCTAGGAAATGACTGTATGCATTTTAAATGATTGGTTGTGTATATCACTGTTTATACGATACGTATTCAGGATGTGCAAGATCAATTTGGAGCAGTTGATGATAGAATTGATCCTAAAGTTCATAGTGCCACTGTTCCAATGGTTGAAAAAAATGTTTCAGCCATTTGTGACCAGTGTGAATGCCATTGATAAAGTGGCTAAATTTCTTGGTGGAATGTTACTGCAGAAAGAACATTGCTGGAACAGATTCACTTAAAAGAGTGTATACCGAGCACTTACACTGACATCACTAAGAAGAAAGGGAAGAAGTCTGCATAGAAAAGTTTAAAGGAAACTTCAAAAAAAACCCTTGAAAAATGATGTTGTATCAAGCAGGGCCATTATTGCAGAGATTGTGTCAAGGCCCATTACCACAGTAAATATATATTATTTAGAACTATGTTGTAATTTTTGTCAGGGTTCATGTTTAGGTTCAACTATCACTGGCTACCCTATTCTGGAAGAGCTTTTGCTCTCCTGAAGACATCTTGATCTAACTCTTCATTCTTTGTTTTCACCTCCATAAAAAATCTCTAGTGGATTCATAAATTTTCCTTTTATTGTGACAGACTATTTTATGTGATATTGTTGGCATACCTCCTTCAAATGGTGTTATTCCTGAATCTCCAATGCACATGAAAGGCTTAGCTACCCTCAAACATCAGGTACTAATATATTGGAATTATCAATTGCAGCTTCTCAGGGAAAAGACACAATTCAGACATTTTATAGACGAGTAACTTACAAGTACTTTTGTTACAGTTGGTGCTTAGCAAGTTAGTGACAACAATCTGGAAAAGTATGCAGAAAAATTCAACCTTAGGGAAATTATACAGAAACATGCAAGAAGCCTATGAGCAAATGCAGACCCCAATGGTTTATCAGCCTCCACCTGCCTTGGTAATGGTCTTATTTTTGAGTTTGGGTGTTTCATTTTATCTAATTTTCCTCTCCCTTTATTTATTTGTCTTGTCATGTCCCAACCATTTATGCAGGCACTTAAGGAATTGAAAGAGTCCACAATTCAGTTGGCCGCAAGTACTGGGAATATGGATACCCCAGTTGATGAATCAATTTTTAATGTTGACAAGGACGTGGATGACCTGCTTCTTGTTGAGGTGAAAGAACAAAAATTGAGTAATTTGTTGCAATCTCTGATGGTGGTTGGCTGCCTTGCAATAATGCCTATCATTAGAAAGATCCCAACTTCTGTGCTTTGGGGTTACTTTGCCTTCATGGCCATTGAGAGTTTGCCAGGAAATCAATTTTGGGAAAGGCTATTGTTTCTTTTCACTGCTCCAAGCCGTAGATACAAGTATGAACTTTATTCAAACTATAATGTGATTGAATTTAATGCTTGTAATATAGTTTTCAAAGCTGATCAATGTTGAACTGATGGTTACAGAGAACTTTAGGAGTATCATGCTACATTTCTTGAAACGGTGTCTTTCAAGACAATTGCCACTTTCACCATTTTCTAGACATGTTATTTGTTGGCATGTTTTGGTATCACATGGGTGCCTATAGATGGTGTTCTCTTCCCACTACTAATCATGTTGTAACTTGTTAGTCCCAGCGAGGCAGTATATCCTTCCCAAGTTTTTCAAAGGAGCACATCTTCAAGAATTGGATGCAGCAGAGTATGAAGAAGCCCCTGGAATGCCATGCAATATAACAATGAGTGCAAGACACATATCAAACAAATTTTAAAAATATTACTCAATTCTATTTCATAAGCCCTGCAGCATGAACAATAATAAATTGAACTGTAACATATATTGATTGCAGGAAGCTGGAATTCAGGGGTTCGGACTAGGAAGCATGGGAACAGGTGCAAATGATGGCGAAGTTTTGGATGAGATGATTACATGAAGTCGCGGTGAGGTCAAACACACATATAGTCCACGGATAACTAGCTTGAGTGATTGCACACCAATTCATGGATCTGAGTCTGCATTAAGTCCCCAAGTTGCAGAAGCTAAACAAATATATAGCCCCTGTATAAGTGAGATCAGACAGACACATAGCCCTCACAGAGGGGGAAAGCATTCAGGCATTCCCCTGGTTAGTCAAGGAAAAAATATGAGTCCAAGTGCATTTGGTTTGAGGCCACATAAACCAACTTCCAATTAGGTGTTTGGATTATAAATCCTCGGCTAGTAATCTTTCCCTTGAGTGAGCATATCTTATGTTTAATAGTACATATTTTGTTGGCTTATCATTATTTAATCATTGTGCCATAAATCACTCGGTTGTATTTGGTGTGTCTTCACAAAGAACCTCTGTCCATCTCAGAGGACAGGGTAGACCATATAGTGCGTGTAAAAAAATGTAATGGAAGTCAAGCTTGAAGTATTTCTGTTTTCTTGAAGCATGAAATCTATTATATCAGTCTTGTGGTTTTGTAGACCCCGTGGTATTAAAGGGTCATGTGAGTGGTTTGAGCTTCATAGAAAGCCATCCTTATTCTACCAGTTGGATCATAACCACAAAGTTTGCAGCCTTTAATGTTTCATTGAAATAAAAAATGTG